>CM071599.1:165861177-167111177 GCA_036435485.1 Saposhnikovia divaricata
TATGTAAGATATACAGAGAGATTGTGAAGGCAAGAGTCTTACTGTTAGTAATATTTATTAAACTTGGGATTTGAGAATGGTTAGAATATTAAAGGATTTATTAAGAGTTATGACGAGGAATTATGAACATTCGAGGAATTTACACAATTAGTACTTAAGAAATTATAAGGGAAATCTCTACGCGACGAAATATTATTACGAGAGAATAATTAAGATACGATACGAATTAAAGAGTTAATAATAAGCATTGGTGGAAGAATAATAATACAAGGAGTAGTATTGCATGCAAGCCCATGCAACCAAGTGGTTAGAAATCAAACAAGTTAGTTGGCCATTGGAAGATGAATAGTACCTAGTTGGTTACTTTTTCAAAAAGGGGGACACATAGTACAAGAGCCCATGCTTGCTAGTACACTACCATGCTTACATGTGATATGTATCACCCAACCTACATGACCTAACACTAATTATTCACCCAAGACAAACACAAAAACAAAACAAAAACTTTCTCTCCCCCCCCCCTTGAAGCTTGCTCTCGGCCTAAGCAAAAGAAGGAGAAGAAAATTTCTTCTTCTCCCCTCTCCCATCACTCATAAATCTTGCCATAATTCCTAGGTCATCTACATCATATATACAAGGTATGCTAGCAATTTCACTCCATTCTATCCAACCATTTTCAAGTTACAAATTATTCAAGCTTTGGTAAATAGTAACCAAGTTGTTTTTCCTTTAGATCTTGCATTGTAAGTATTGTAGGAGGCCATCTAAGGTGTTTTTGAGTTGTGTAAAGATTGTTCAAGGCCTCTAGGAGCTCAATAAGGTATAAAATCTCAAACCCCCTTGGTTATGTATTGTTCATATAGTATGGTAGTAGATCCATGTGTTTTAGGACTTATCTTGGATGTATATGTATTGGATAGCATGAATCTTGGGTTTTGATGTTGAGATTGTGATTTTTATGACTATGGTTAATATATATATCTCCATGAGTGTTATGAGTCATGATCTAAGTGTATTAAGTGGTGATTATGTTATGGAAGTATGAAAAATGGTTGATCTAAGTGGTTTGAGCTTGCTGAGTTTGTCCAGGAACTTTGATCTGTGTTGTAGCACGATTTTGAACCCCCAAATGATGTCCCCTGATGTCCTACCTTATATTGTTGGAAAGATAATTGAATGTAGTTTTTGGAAATGTAAGGTTCATAGCTAGGTGATGTGTGGATTTTTAGTTATGGCCGAAGGAGTGAATTTTATTTCTGGACTATGGACTGCATTAAGTGACCCCCTTGTGAACCTTGTTTAAACACCTTAAAATATATTTGGGATCATGGAAAAATTTGAGAATGTAGGTAATGCAGTGGTGAAGACCACCCAAAAGGAATTGGATTAAAATATGAATTTTTGGATTTTATAAAAATGCTAGAGTAAAATTCGTGCAATGGAAAAAGTCGATTAGTGGAACATTATTCTAGGGTTAGTGGTTATGATTCGAACGTGGTAACTAAATTAAGTCGAGTAAGTGACGAGCGTAAACGAGTGATGACATGGACCTATAGTGGGGCTAGGGAGTCATAAGACGAAGTCGTTAAGTTAATTTTGTACCCCCTTAAAACCCCATAATTAAAGAGAAATTGTTAAGGTACTAACGAACGATTATTGTTTATCTATAGATCGTTCGAATCCGCACGCTCGACCACCCAAACCAAACCAAGGCAAGTTTACTTTTCAAAACTTATCCATATACAAGGACTTTTACTGTTGTGTTTGTAGTTTTCAAATTATATCAAATGCTATGTTTATCGAAGTATTGATACAATTGAGATTGAACAAGTACATGTATGCTTTGACCCCTTGAACTTAGATTGAAATGTTTTCTTCGGACAACGACTCTAGCAATAGAGGTCGTAGCGGTCTGTATATACTATTGACCGGGGAGCGGTATATTATTATATCGTATCTAGATTGCGAAAACCCGAAGGGTCATTCGGTGGTATCGTATACTCAAATAACTATTGTTATATCTTCGTAAATACTCGAAACCCTATCTTGGATTAAGAGTTTATTTTATCGAATAATTATTTTATTAATTATTAATATTAAATCTTAAAATACTATTTATTAATCTTTGTTCATTATTTAAAGACAAAGTTAATCCAAGATACTTTTTAATACTTCAAACTCGAACTCATTTGAACTCAAAACATTTTCGAAAACCCCCGGTCAGATTCTTCTTCTTGTATGATTTAAAGAATCATCGGTCGACTGATGTCGTACCTCAACTACTCTGTTTTCAATCAAAATCAAGTTTTAAAAGAAAAAGAAAAAGGGACTCTGGCAGGTGTGGGAACCGTTGACGAACAATTCCCGGGATGTGTAAGCGGCCGTGAGCCAGGCGGTCCATCACTTATTATTCCGGCCCAGGTGTTGCCGAAGGATGATTACGGATGTAGTTTTCATCGAGGGTGATTACGGATGTAGTTTTCACCCGAGGGATAGTTACGGATATAGTTTCTATCCTTCTACCGGTAGAGAAGACCCGCGGATTATTGGACTTGGATGTGGCGACTGATCATCGTCAATCCTTGTCAGGTTTTGTGTTTTCTTTAAGTCCCATTCCTCCATTTTGGAAAAATGCTTTGACACTGCTTCTTAGGCTTTTGTGCCAAGTTGCTGATAGTGTTCTATTTTGATGAGAAAGATGTTGATTCAATGCAGTATCTAGAACTGCAAGTTTATTTTGAAAACAAGGGCACATATTGTTGCACCTTCGAGATTTATCAATTATGACAAGTGATTTTATAACTGATTGATACAAACAAATATATCAACTGCCAATCATATGAGATGTTATATTGCCTATCTTATATATATTTCTTGCTGAGCTATAGTTGCTCACTCTTGCTTGTTTTCAAATTTTACAAACAAAACAGCTAAGCGAAATGGCAAGACCCAGGCAGACTGTTCGAAAGCAGGTGACTAGGCCCGAGCCACGACTTGAGATTCCACCGGTAGGCCCCATTAGCCGGATTGGTTGGCTGCTTTTGTTAGTACGTTTTATTTATCAGTATGACCTGTGCAAGGCAGTGTATCGTAACAAACTTTCAAGCCGCCAACTTCGCTTCATATCGAAGTGTAGCTGGTAGCATAAATACTATTTAATTCGGTCTATAATAACTCTGATAACTTTATTACTGTTTAATCAATGTGTGACGTTTCTGAGGCTCTAACCTGTGTGTGTGAGTGTGGTGTGAGTTTATTGTGGGGTCGATGGCTGTGTTATGTATATTATGTGCAAGAACAGGTATGTTATTAATGGAAAATGGACCGTGAGCGCCTAGATCTCCGACCCCGGATCTAGGGGCGTCACATTACAAAACATTTCTTAAATTGTTTTAATTAGAATTAATTACTTTTAATTATGTTAATTAATTTTAAATAATATTTAATTGATTTAATTATTTAATAAATGATTTTATTTATTAAATAATTTTATTAATTAATTAATTATTTATTTAATTGATATAATTGAGGATATTTAATTCCAAATTAGCCCGTTTTGATTTTTAAATGCTTTAAAAATATTAGAAAAATCCCAAAAATTGTGAAAATTGTTTTAAAAATATTTCGAAGCGAGATTTAATTTATGACGAGGTTTGGACATGTGTTAAAAATAATTGTAGACTTCCATTAATTGATTACGTGATCTGAATGTGTCCGCTAGGGCAATATAAATGTTACGTGCTAAATGAATTATGTAAATTATGTGAATTACATGAAATACGTGGAGTGAATAGTGAGATGTATTAGTATTTGATTCGAGACGTTTATTATAGAGTCGAGTCAGAGGAGCAAAGGAAAAGCTAAAGCAGAAGGTTACGAGAATATTTAGACGGACTTGACCTTATTATCAGGCAAGTATTTTTCTATCACTTGTTATCCTATTGAATATACAAATGCTATGCCATGTATTCCTTTAAATTATTGTTCAAGAAATCATTCTTAAATTATTCACAGCATGAATCCATTGAATTATTCTTATCAACTTTGACAAGATTCATTTAAATTATCATTGACGATTCATTTCAACCTTTTTAGGCATTCGCTCTAGTCGATGCCTTATTACTCTTGATTAATTATTATTACCCATATTGTGGCGTTCGACTTCGTCGACGCCTATAATATCGTTGCATTCGATTTACCCATTTCTTGTATCGATCTAGACGACACTTATTGTTATTATTGTTGATTTTTCAATATCACCCCATTGTTGTATCGAACTCATTGATACTAGATGTTGTACCATTTGTTATCATACATTCACTTTGAGTTGTTTTCCTGGAACGTGAACTTCCAGTGATTGTTGTGATCGAGGTTGTCAATCTTCCGACACCTAATTATGATTTAAAGGTTGTCAATTGTACCGACACCTGAACGTAAGGTTAGAATTGGTGGATTTATATAAAACTTGACCTTAATTGGTCTAACCATATATTGGTCGATGTGTAAGGCCTTTCAGTGCCTTGGATCCGATGAGGACTTTGCTTTGTGCACTGTCCGGGTTAGAGCGTGACTGATCAGCATGCCTAACTTTGTTTTTAAAATTATGAGATGGACCAGTTCTAACATTCTGAGTAATTGACTCTAGTTGATGTTGAGCCACTTTCTTATGGCATTATTGATTGTCGGAACTTATCCGAATTTATCTGTTCATATCACTGAACTTGATTCACCTTTCAGATATTCCAGTATGGCTTGTAGTTAATACCTGGAACGATTAAAAGTTTATTATTTATTTATACATTGAAGGATATTCTTGTTGAGCTTTCTGGCTCACCTTGCAATGTAATGTTTCTTTTCCAGTTAAGATCGAGGATGTTTAGACCTAGTGGCTCGGCAGCCAGGGGAGTGAGGTTTGATGATTGAGAGTGCAGCTGGTTTAATTTCGTGTATTGTTGTAATAAATGGATTGGATAGACTAGACATTTAATATCTATCAGATTGTATTAAATTATATTTGAGGTTTGTAATAGTAATTAGCAGTGTTTGTTTCATACTTTAGCCTGTGCTCGTATCTTGGATGAGGGATTGTATTATTATTGTTCCGCATTTACAGGTTTGTATTGTTTAAGTGAGTTGTGAGCTCGGATCTGTATCCCGGATCTGCGAGGCGTCACAGTTGGTATCAGAGCCACAGGTTTAGGTCCCTGAAACAGTAGGAAGTAGAGTCTAGATTAAGAAACGAGTTGCAATAGTTAGGAGTACGTATTAGATGTTAAGTAGAGCGATTTGAGATAGGGTTCACCTTAGGTTAGTAAGATGAGTATTGCGACGTTATAGGGTCTTTAGACGTATCACGCGAGTAGAAGTTCGATGCATCAAAATATCTGACTAGGAGCAAGGCTTTAGAGACGTGATGAACGTTATAGAGAATGCGAAAGTACTATGAACGAGTTACGAAAGCAATTATTGGCATGGATTAGAAGTAAGGGAGTGGTTGGGTACTACTAACCATTTTTGGTATCGTTTGTTGTTGTATTGTCGACTAGAGGATAGTAGTTTTCATTATGATTGAATTTTATTTCATTTTCTTTCCATTGAAACGATCTTACGCTTGTACCAATTTGGTATAAAAGATGTTGATCCGTTATAAATATTCATTTTCGTCATTCACTTGTCAGTTTCATATACCTTGATTTAGTCGATGATTATTTCCACGACATTGTGCACACAATTTTTATCTCTTGTCATATCTTTATATTACATTTTGCCATCAAACTTTGTATAGCAACCCTGAACCACTGTTTTGATTTTTATACTCTTGATAATTTTTTAAGCCAATTATAACTTGAATTGTTATTGATCAAATTACTTTTCCATATCAGTTTTTGAGAATGCCTCCAAGAAGAACTCGCCAACTTACTGGTCAACAAAACAATCCTGAACAGCGAACCAATTCACCTCCTAGAAATCAGATGGACCCTATATTGGTTCAACTATTTCAAACTTTGACTCAACAGACTGCTACTCTAGCTCAGCAGCAACATCAACTACAACAACAATTCGCAACTCAGCAGCAACAACGGCAGGAACCAACTGTTCCAGTGGTTACCTTCAAGGCCTTTCAAGCAGTAAAACCACCAGAATTCAAGGGGTCAACAGACCCAGTCGATGCTAAGAATTGGTTGAAAGAGATAGAGAAGGCGTTCGCTTTGGTGCAAGTCCCGGAAGATAAACAAACATAATATGCCAGCTACTTTCTAAAGAATGAAGCCACTCATTGGTGGGAGTCAGTGAGAGCCCTGGAGAATACCGAGGTGGTTACATGGGAGAGGTTTAAGGAGATGTTTTTGGAGAAGTACTTTCCGCTCTTCATGAGCGACAAGATGGAGGTCAAGTTTTTGGAATTGAAACAGGGGAATATGTCAGTTGCTGATTATGAAGCAAGATTTACAGAACTAGCAAGGTTTGTCCCTTCCTATGTGGACACAGAAAGAAAGAAAGCAAAGAGATTTCAGCAAGGACTAAAGTCCTGGATTCGAACCAAGTTGGCTATATTGGAACTGAACACCTATGCTGCGGTGGTTCAAAAAGCTATGATTGTAGAAGAAGAAAGTGAGCAGTATCAGAAGGAGAAAGAGGGAAAGAAACGAAAGTTGGGAGTGGTTGATAACAAGCAGATTCAGGGTGGTTCTCAAAACTATCTTAATAAAAGACAAGGGTTCCAAGCTGGGAAGAATGTGGGGATGAGGAGACCAGATGGAGGGAATGGAGGTCAAGGCAACCGAACTCAAGGGGTGAACCAATCAGGATTTAATAGACCATCACTGCCAGATTGCAAGACGTGTGGTAAGAAACATCCTGGTTTATGTCATAAGTTAACTGGGAATTGTTTTAAGTGTGGACAGAAAGGGCATTTCTCCAGAGAATGCAAGGTTGGGATTGTGTGTCACAGATGTGGGAAGCCAGGGCATATAATCAAGGACTGCAGAGTACCCCCAGCGAAACTACCAGCTATAGCAAACGCAATGATTCCGGCAATTGAGGCA
This sequence comes from Saposhnikovia divaricata, assembly GCA_036435485.1. Taxonomy (NCBI): domain Eukaryota; kingdom Viridiplantae; phylum Streptophyta; class Magnoliopsida; order Apiales; family Apiaceae; genus Saposhnikovia; species Saposhnikovia divaricata. The sequence goes on from CM071599.1 coordinate 165,868,224, forward strand.
CCTCCAGCGAGGAACATTCAACCGATTGCCCGAACCTTCAACATGTCTATGAACGAGGCTGTGCAAGAGTCCGATGTTTTGGCAGGTACGCTGTTAGGTCCAAAATAGTTTGTAGAAAGGGGGGTTGAATACAAACTATACCCTTTTATCGAATTTGCTCTTTTCTTAAAAATATTAAATCAAGAACAAATTGATGCGGAATAAAACGAATACCGATATTTCAAGTTGAATATAAAATTTATATTAACTTGATGGGGTGTGTCTAAATACACGGGTACAAATTACAAGGTTTGATGACCAAACTAATTATTACAAATTCTATAGAAAATTCGACATGAATTTTTCTATATTTGTAAATAAAAAGATCGAAATTAATTATTACAAATTCTATAGAAAATTCGACATGAACTTTTCTATATTTGTAATAAAAATATCGAGAGATTCTATGGAACTTAATCCGCTAGATAGTTCCACAAGTGCAAGTAAACAATTTCTAGTGGTTTAGATTTGTCAATACAAGCTAGAAATAATTTACAAGAATTTATTTGATGTTCAAAGAACCATTTTCTCTTGGTCTCTCTCTGCTGTGTTCTGCTGGAGAAGTGAAGAATTTTCAGGGCTGTTCTGCTGTTCCTGCTGTTGTATTTATAGCCATTTAAGTCTTGTACTGATCTGGTATGACTTAAACTGCTTCAAGACATAATAAATCAGCTGTCAGCATGACTTAAACTTGCTCCAAGACATAATTTTCTTCATTAAGACTTACACAAACCTCCATTAAGTAATAAAACTTGTCGGTATGACTTAACAGAAATTCGGTAAGACTTACAACAGCTGGCAAGAAGTCGGTAAGACTTAATCAGGTCGGTAAGGCATAATCTTGAATGGTCGGTATGACTTAACTCAACAATTCTCGGTATGACTTAACTCAACAGCTGTGTTCGGTATGACTTAACTGATTAGGTCATATTCGCTGAGCAGAATTGTTTTAAGTCTTTAAACACTTATATTAATTCTGATTTAATTCATTAATTGATTAATTTAAAGAATAAATTAATTCTGATTGAATTAATTTACAAAATAAATTAGCCAACTAATTTAATTTAATTAAAAGAGAATTAATATGAAGTCTTTTTATAATTATATTAATTCCAACTTAATTAATCTTTTAATTAATTTATTGAATAAATTAATTCGAATAGAATTAATTTATCAAATAAATAAATCAAATGACTTAATTAATTAAGTGAAAATTAATATACCTCCTTGCTTGATAATTATATTAATTCTAACTTAATTAATCTTTTAAATAATTTATTGAATAAATTAATTCGGATAGAATTAATTTATCAAATAAATAATTCAAATGACTTAATTAATTAAGATAAAATAATATACCTCCTTGAGAGCATAACCCTTGTGGTCTTCTATGTCTTGATAAATTTGATCCTCCACAAAGATTATTCCTTAGCAAGTCTTGATTGCAAAACCATTGTGGTTAATTAATTTAGCACCTCTGTTGCTTGCACAATGATTTCTTCCATACCAGTTATGATAGCTTGAACCACTTGAAAGTAATAAAGAATTACCACCGAATTTTTGTTGACGCTCGATGCACGGTCTGGTTCATGAGCGACTAACTCCAACGGCTTTTCTTTATTTTTGACTCTATGATTTGGTTCCTTTCTTTTCTTAACATACCATTCTTGACAGCTTGAACCACTGAAGTTAATGATAAACAACCACTGTTTAATGTTGACACTCGATGTACTGTCTGGTTCATGAGTGACTAACCGCAATGACTGTTCTTCATATATTGACTTTAAAGTTGTGGTTCATGTCTTCTTTTTCTTCACTCTTTTTCAAACCTTTATAATCTGTATTCTGCCACTGTAGGAACCTCTTGTCAATATAAATAGAATCCATTGTCTTGATTACTCCACTGATGCTTGATCAACTGAATGAACTTCTTCAAGTGTAGTATACCTCAAAACAGTAGATTGACTTTGTCTTCTTTCTTTTCTGACAGATAATACAATTGAGATCCCTGTGACAGTACATATACTATTTACTATTACATTCTTGTTTAAGTTGAGTTGAATCCTCGAAATACAAATAGGCTATGTCATATGCCTTTCATACGCTTCTTGTAAATTCCGTCAATGCCAAGGTGTTAATTGATTCTGGAGCTACAAAGTCTTTTATTTCTTTAGATTTTGTCAGTGAATTGAATTGTGAGATGAGATTGTTAGATGAGGTGTTAGTTATAGAGATAGCTAATTCGGAGCGCATACCCGTCGATCAGGTGTGTCCTCGTTGTGATGTTGTAGTTTTAGGGCACTGTTTTTATGCCAACTTAATACCCTTCCAACTAGGAGAATTTGATGTAATCCTAGGGATGGATTGGTTGACAGAGCATAGTGCCCAGATAGATTGTAGAGGTAAGAAATTGACGTTACGATCCCCTGATAATGTAGAGGTTGTTTTCCGCGGTCAAAAACAAACAAGGAAGTTCTTGACTATTGTGCAGACTAAGAGATTACTTAGACAAGGATGTGAAGGCTATTTAGCCTACGTACGAGACACAAAAACAGAGATGCCTAAGTTGGAAGAGAATCCAGTAGTGAATGAGTTTCCAGATGTTTTTCCCGATGAGCTTCCAGGTTTACCTCCAGATTGGGAAATAGAATTTGCGATTGACCTAGCCCCAGGAACTGAACCAGTATCGAAGGCTCCATACAGAATGGCTCCGATAGAGATGAAAGAGTTGGCAGTCCAGTTGCAAGATCTACTGGAAAAAGGAATTATTAGACCCAGCGTATCCCCGTGGGGAGCCCCAGTACTATTTGTTAAAAAGAAGGATGGGAGCATGAGGTTGTGTATTGACTACCGAGAGTTGAATAAATTGACTATTAAGAATAAGTATCCATTGCCAAGGATAGATGATTTGTTTGACCAATTGAAAGGAGCTGTCCACTTTTCGAAGATTGATTTAAGATCGGGTTACCATCAGATAAAGATCAAACCTGAAGATGTACCTAGACGGCATTCCGAAGTAGGTATGGACATTATGAATTTTTGGTAATGGCTTTTGGACTGACAAATGCACCAGCTGCTTTTATGGACTTGATGAACAGGGTATTTAAGAGATACTTGGATAAATTTATAATTGTATTCATTGATGATATTTTGGTATATTCCAAGACAGAAGAGGAACATAGGGAAAATTTGAGGATAACGTTGAGGATCTTGAGAAAGGAAAGGTTGTTTGCTAAGTTTTCGAAATGTGAATTCTGGGTAAGAGAAGTTCAATTATTAGGGCATGTGGTAAGCAGTGAAGGGATTAAGGTAGACCCGGCTAAGATTGAGGCTGTGCTGAATTGGGAGAGACCAAAGACATCGACAGAGGTCAGGAGTTTTATGGGATTGGCAGGTTATTATCGAAGATTTGTCCAAGACTTTGCGAAGATAGCCACTCCACTAACCAAGTTGACAAGGAAAAGTGAAAAGTTTATTTGGAATGACAAGTGTGAGGAAAGCTTCCAAGAACTGAAAAAGAGATTGGTGACAGCTCCAGTGTTGACATTTCCAGATGAACAAGGAGACTTTGTGATATATAGTGATGCGTCCCATAAAGGACTGGGATGTGTATTGATGCAGCATGACAAGGTGATAGCCTATGCTTCCAGACAATTGAAGATACATGAACAGAAATATCCTACCCATGACTTGGAACTAGCAGCCATTGTTTTTGCACTTAAGATTTGGAGACACTATCTATATGGAGAGAAGTGTGAGATTTACACTGACCACAAGAGTTTGAAGTATATTTTCACCCAGAAGGAACTTAACATGAGACAAAGGAGATGGTTGGAACTGATTAAAGACTATGATTGTACCATCAATTATCATCCGGGGAAAGCCAATGTGGTAGCAGATGCCTTGAGTAGGAAGGAAAGATTGAACATGTTTACTATGAACCAAGAATTATTCAGGGAATTTGAGAAATTGGAAATAGAGATTCGTGCCCCAGTTTGTGCAACTGATTTGAATTACGCAATTACATTTCAACCAGAACTGTTGGAGAGGATCAGAAAGTGCCAAGAAGAAATAATGAACCATGATGTGAATGAATTGTCGGGAGATATTACAATTCCAGAATCTCAGTAGATGAAATGATATATGATTGTTCCTCTGACAATGAATTAAGTAACTCATCTTCATTTCTTGACATATCTGCCTAATAACCCTTTACATCTAATATTGAACATTATCAGCAGATACTTGGGAATTCTTCAGTGGTAAAGAATATGACTTGTCAATCACATACTGAAGAATTCTTCTTTGTCGTTTCATACTTCTCTCCTTCCTTATGTCTCCCTACCTAGGGTGATATGACTCTTCCTTATAACGGTGAATAAGGTATATCCTTTTTCATATCTCTCCCCCTTAGATATAAAATCTCCCCCTCACTAAGGTAAGCTTATACTCTCCCCCTTAGTTGAGTACAGGTAAGCTTATACTCTCCCCCTTAGTTGAGTATCTCTTACTAAGGCAATCTTTGAGTATATCTTCTTCAATATATCTCTCCCCCTTAGTTGAGTAATCCTCCAAGCATTCAATTATAGCAAACATCCAATTAAATTAGATGATACTAAATTTTCAATTATAACTCACCTCTTACCTTTAGTACAACAGATTCTTTATACATATAACATTGTCTGCTGGAATAAAGAAAAGAAGCTTTGCTTGTGTTGAAGGATTTTCATGAAGACTTCCAGAATAGAAGTATGTAGGCTGATCAACTTTGCCCTTTAGATATGATAGAATGGCCTCACTATTGATCATCCTGACAACCAAATCTCCCAACAATTTCCTTATATCTCCAAAATATTGTAAGTAAACTTTGTTTGGGGAATAGGGAATGAGATTTGGTGTTTATCTTTCTTCCTCACTGTGAGTGTGTGATTCTGTTTCGTGTACCTCACAAGTGTTTAACTCATCTCTCCACTCATATCACTTAAAATGAGTGATCTTATCTCTCATCTCTCAAGTGTTTACACTCATGCTCACTAGTGTATCACTCTTATCTCTCATAGCTCCAACATCCATGTGTACCTGCAAAGAAAATTCACCATAGCCCCTTCTAGAGAGGTCACTGGTGGTGCAATGGGGTTTCGCAAATCCCCGATCCTCGTTAGATTCGTCAGACGAATCTGAGTCATAATCTACAAGTTTATAAAATTTTCCCTTTTTATGGGTTTCAGATTTGAATTCTGAGAAGGTAAACAATAATCTATAAAATTTAGCATTTAGATCAAAGTTCCCTTCAAATGTCTGTGAAGACATTACCTTGTTAAACTCATCAGGTAAATCTGAATCATAGTTTACAAGTTGCTGATCCACACCTATGTCGGACCCGATACCCGTAGGATCCAGAGATGTTCCCTCTAGGGAGTTAGATAATGATCTTGTTGAATTTTGCATTGAGATCAATACCTTCTCTCTAGGTCTGTGAAGACTCTTGGTTCTTTGAGGAACCTTCAACTTATAATCCTAACCGTAAAATGGTCGGAGTATGAGTTGTTTCCGTCAATTCATCCTTAGTGTGTGGAATCTCACTTTGTGCATAGGAAGTATTCTAGTATTGTGTATGAAGTAGTGACTTACCAACAGATGCCCTGGCTGACAGGCGAATTTCAATAAACTCATCATTTTAAGATAATGAATCCAGAGACTGTTTTAGTGCCATTTTTCAGCTCTGCATCCTTTTGGGAGAATGCAGGCGAGCTTACAGATACCTCAAGTTATATACATCTATTCTCCTTGAGAGGTAGAGCTGTGGGTTTACTATCCCTCACATCCTTATTTGCTGCATCAAGTGCAGTTACTCCCTTAATGACCTCTAGTCAAATAAATTACTTCCATTTCAGGGGTAAGTTAGGATGTGTTTAGATTTTTATTTATAGTCTGGGATAGAAGTTGTTGGGTTTACAACCTCATGACTTTCATGTGAGAAAACTTCCACTAGGAGTTGAACCTGCATCACATAGCAATAGAGCAATATAGAGATAGAATGCATTTACATCATACCATAACATTATGTGAAAACATATGCATTATATCTTGTGAGTGAAATGATGTACAATTGTGACTTCAAAAAAGTTTTATAATATAAGCAATCACAACTGTAGAAAGATTTGAGTTTTCTTTTAAAAACTGTTAATGTGCAAGAGTTTGTATTTATGCATAAAACAATGTATTATCATGTCTTTTAATGAAAACTAGGTCGTTTTAATTTTAAAAGACACAAACTCTTGACTTCGCAGTAATTTAGAAAGAAAGATTTTCTTTAAGTGCTTATTATGTATAGAGAACTTTAACACAAAGTTAGTGAAAAGACTCATACAAGCACTTGATGTCGTTTAGGTAACAAAGATTACCAAGTACATAAGTACAGATAACCAATGTCTCTCCTTTGGCACTGCATTAATTAGCACAACATAAACTAAGTAATCGTCTGATGGATGTAAAAATATTCTAAGAACTATCATATGTATAAAGTGGTGTATAACCAGAATTAGAGAATTTAATTTTGAAAAATCTTACCACTTCAAAATATGATAGGAGACCGAATGTAACTTTAAGTCTCACTTACTTAGAAAGTTGAACACCTTAATTTATACTAACACTAATGATTTATAGATAAGACACATTTACTTAAAATAAATCCTAAGTAATATCATCAGAGATAATATATTATGATTACTTTACCAAAATTAAATTATGAGCAAATAAACCATTGAATTGCTTCACGTCATAATTTAACTCGGATATAAATAATCACTGCTAAATACTAAATATTCAATGATATCAATTGTTTGATAAATTCAATTTAGTGAAGATTGAATTGTTACATTGAGTACCAATTGACAGAATGAATATTAGTATCTAACTACTTAAGAACATCATTCACTGATATTCATAAGTACGAAGAACTAGTTGTCAAGAAATACACAAGCTCTTACGAAATAACATTTCAAACTTATGACTTCAAGGCAACTCCTCGATAATAACAATTGTTAACTCCTAACAACTGTTTACTGGTAGACAACCTTGGTTCTATAAATAAGACTCGATTACCAAAGCTGTCTTGTCTGCAATCTTAGAAATGATATTCTAAGTCCTATACACCTTGATCCATAGTATATAACATTTATTATCAAAGTGATTAGAAGCTTGCAAATAAGCATAAAAATTATTCCAAGTAACTGAACAATGGTCACTTTAGATATTACAATATCCATAGTTCTACTTAGATAATTTTCATACCATGTATAATAATATGAGTGAATTTTAAATGATATAACAATGATTACTTAAAGGAGTTCTAAGTAATTTCACACATACCAATAAATCCTACAATTAGTTAGTAAATAGAATTCTAACTAAATATCATTAACTGATATAAGTCAAAACTTCAATACAACAAATTGTTAGAACCATGATATTAATTATAGTGAATTTCTGAAAATGGAGCATTAAAGTTCACTAGAATTAACATCTCATAACTGATTGAAGACCAATACAGATTAGGTCCAAATTAGTTATGCTGTTTATTTATTTTGATAAATATGAGGTATAGAGCGAATACTAAATTGAATTGCTTCAAGATCGTAACCCACATAAATCAAAACAAATAATTAAATAATTAAATACTAAATCTCTATGAGTTAGATTTTAGCATTTCAGTATTTAAATTATCCTTAAATAATCACCACTAAAATATATTGCAATTATACACATGGCAATCATTCAACAGATTATTCTCAGCGTGAGGTCTGGATGTAACTAAGTTCACAAGTCCTTTCAATACGGACAACTGAATACTTATGAACTCATTTATGAATTTCTTACAATGAATTTACAAGTCCTTTCAATACTACAATTGAATACTTGTAAACTCATTTAAGAATCACTTATAGAAAAATCACAAGTCCTTTCAATACAGACAATTGAATACTTGTGAGCTTACTTAAGAAATACTTAACAGATGGGATTTACAAATCATATAGCATTAATAAAATCCCAAGTTTACAAACCAATCTTGAAAAATTAATTTCATCAAGTGATTTGGCAAACATGTCTGCAAGTTATTCTTACCTAAAGACATGCTCTCGAAATAATTGATACCTTATGCAAGTTGCTTAGCCTTGAGCGTTCCACAGAGTTGTTGGAGATAAATTTTATTCCTTGTGTTCTCCTTCTTTCGTACAACTCATTTGATCTGTCTTTATGCAGCAAAACATGTCAGAACTGATGTTTCTAGGGTACCATCTCCGGAGATGGGTCCAACTTAAGACATCTGAAAATCAAGTGTAATAACTACAAGAATAGATTCTCTAGAATCCACTTGGGGCCTTGCAAATTTGCATATTGAGAATAAAATATGTGTGTAAGTGATCTATTAGCAATTGAATAAGATAATAAGCTGATGATTACTCTATAGCCCGATTAGGTCCTAATTAGTAGATCCTGAACTTATTGGGTCAAATATCTCTAGGGTACCATTTCCTCAGATCCGGGTCCATCTTAAGATTTTTGATTACCAACTTGTTAGGTCCAAACTAATAGGTCAAAAGCCAGCTATAGTGGTGTGTTGGCATGAAGTAATTCAAAAGAATTGCAACTTTATCAACATCAAAACAGCAAATATCTTGATACCAATTTATAGCTAGTAGATCAACATATAATAAAATCAAGATATCATTGCACATATATATCATTTATGTTTGTGCCTAAAGATGTATAGAGTTCTATAAATATATGACACCAATTGTTAAAAGATACCAACTGTTAAAGATTGATACTAAATATTAAATTATAGTTAGGGTGTCATACCATGTCTTTCATGCTTGCTTGAGTGATGATACTAGTTCATACTAACCTGTAGAGATCTTCCATTATCTCACTAACCAGGAGTGCACTTGTTCACATTCCTCTAGCATCTAGATTCTGTAGGTCCAGATGTCCATTACAATCTTGAATGTGTAGCAGGTGCCTGATATCCTCAAGTCTTGTCACTAGTGCTTCTTGTCAAATATACTGTTTGATCAAATTGTAACCTAGCATCCAGTTTGGCTTTGTCCATCATAACAATGCCTTGACATCCAGTTAAACTTCTGGTTATCCTTATACCAAATACAGCCTGTTGTTTGGTCTAGATACCAGCTTCCCTTCAATCTGCCTTTTGTACTGATTGAGATCATCTTGCATTGCAATCACTCAACCTGGATCTTTCAGAGCTTTTGTAGCTTTCTTAGTTTCTTCTAAAAGAAAACTAAAGAAATAATCATTAGTACTTGAAGCTCTGTTAGTCTTTTACTTCCACCATTAGAAACACTAAGAACTAGAACAAAGAGTTAATTGAGTCAACACTCTTTGTCTTGGCAGACATGTTCTCATAGTGTCCTTTGACTTTCAGTGTGGTGTTGAGTTGACTAGATGATCCTTCTTTTGCTCCCCCTAAGCTGTTGCTGGGTTTACATGAAGATTCTCAATGTTGACATTGCTTGGATCTGAATCATCATTACCATTGACAGCTGGGAACTAGAAGTTGTTGAACATCACTAAGACTTTCAATCACCTTCTGTTGATTAATAACAATCACCCTGTAGGCTGTTGACTCCATTGAGTAACAAAGGAAATTATCCTCTTGAGCATTAGCTGATTGCTAGGATGCTCACTTTCGATTTAATCTTGCAAAACAGTTTCCTTCATACTTATGGGGTCTTCCTAAAATTCTTACGGATCAGGGTTTAAGATGTGATCAATCACCATCAGTGGTGTCTTGTCTTCAGATTGTCTGAGCAACAACTTGTTTGTTAAGAGAAGTCATCAGTCATCACTACTAAAATATATTTTAATTTGATGTAGAACTTCTGTGTGATGCTTCTTTGACTTCCCTTTATGACATGCCTCGTAATTTCATATTACTTTAATTTCAGATGAGGCAGTCTCCTTTACTGATTCGATTTTCAGGAAAGAATCTCTTGATTTGACATTCAGGTAAGAGAGCTCCTTATGTCATAGCTGAACTCTTGTCTGATGAAGCTTTAGATTTGACCTTGTTGACTTCACCTTTGACTGAGATTCCATGTCAGCTACAGATAAGTTCTCTTTCCTTAATCCTCGAACAGTAGGCTCTTCATCTTGTAAAAGATGCTTTATTACTGACAACATTCCTTAGCTATTGAATAGCCATGACCCTGGGTCATACCCTTGCTGTTGTCTCCAAGGGATAAACCATTTGGCCTGTCTTCACATTCACATTTGATAGCAGGGTTCTTTCTTCGATGATATGCTTTGAATAAATCAGTAATAATGCATAATCGATTAACCTATTAAGCCCTACATTCACAAATGGATAAAAAGTTCTTGGTACCCAAATTGTTTAATTGGATCCAGATGGATTAGAGATTTCTCTTTTATTAGAGTTAATAATAGTTTTAACCTTAACATGCTCATTCTTATCTTTGACTGACCATTTCTCCTTTTTAATGTCATTGACAAAATATTCACTGAGCAAGGAGAATAATGGTCCCTTCCTAACATAAGAAGGACAAGCAGTCTGTGCCCTATTGTAATTCTTAAACATGCTTTTTCTATAATCAATGCAAATACTCGGAGATGCATTTATGATATTTGAAATAAGCAGACATGATAATAAGAATACATGGCATACATTCAATAATTAAAACATTGAGATAAGAATTATGCAAATTAGGCATGTTATGCATTTTAGAAAATTCAGTACTATCTACTTTAACCTATGTACACTTGTGTAACAGGTAGCAAGTAGATTTACAGATATTCAATAATTTTCTAAACATGCATGGAATAGAAGAATTAACAATTAATCACTAATTCTATCCAATCCATTCCTATTGTTATATTATATTACATAATCTCTATTACCTAAGTCAGTTTTACAAATGACTTGATGTTCTACTGACACCCTAGGTAATTATTCCATCTTTTAAACTTTTTAAACCTTAACAAAGAATTCAGAATGAGTAAGCAAATCTTGTTCTACTAGGGATCCTGAAACTAGCTTAAGCAGAGGTCATATATGCTTGACATATATCATTTAAGAATTGAGAGATATTGTCTAAGGAACACTTCTAACTCACAATTGCAATTAATTAAATTCAACAAATATTCATACACATAATAAGATCTTCTAACCAAAGATATAATAATTAAAAACTAAGATCTTAACATGCTTTGAATTTCTGAGAATTACATATTACACTAGTTCGAAGAATTGATACCTGAGACATGTGAGGTGAATCATCTTCAGAGATTGCTATGAAGGCAAGATATTAATTATGCTCTTCTCATCATCATCTGATCCATCCCAACTCTTTTCTTCAGCAAGATAAGTTCTGCACTGATGCTTCTGTTTCATCTCATTTAATGAATCCCTATTCATCCTTGTCTGTCAGAATTCTGTACCATGTTGCACACCTTGATAGTTACTTATCACATAAAACTTTTCATAACTGCAACTATCATGTTTTGTTCTTTCCACCAACTCAATCTTGTAGCCACCTCTTGAACTGTATCCTGAAGAGTTTCTGCATCGGAATAGATAAGCCTAATTCCTGGATTAAACATTTGTAGTCTTTCTAAATTAGTAACTCTTCATGTATGTTCTGAGGTTCCATCATTAATTCCTGACTGAGATGTCTAACTGTCTATTTCATTCTCAAACCTCCTTGATTCCACTTTTCTAAAATCTCTGTTGATTCCTTGAAAAATATTTCTTGGTACAATCCACTAAATGTAATAGATGTTACATTGGAGCAATTCACTTAGTGTTTGTATATCAGATAATCAATAGACTTAATTCAAATCTTCGAAAAAAAATTCTATCCACTTAACCTCTTCCATTCCTGCTTCTGAAAAACCAGTGAATTTTATGGATATAAATTTGAGGAGCTTCCACAAATTTTTCTTCAGTAGGTAGAAATTAATTTCGTTGAAAAATGCATTTTCTTCAAAAGAATCAAATCATCTTTGACGTCCGGAGGAATCTTCAACTAACAATCTTCTTAGAACTATTGGCTTAGAATAAATTCAAAATATTTAAACTTCAAAAACTTCAGGGGCTTGAAAATTTTTGAGAATTAATAAATCTGAAAATAAGTTCAAATTAATTAAAATTTGAAATTCTTAAGAATTGAAAATTTTGAAAATTAGACAATTTGAAAATAAATTCAAGTTGTTTAAAAATAAAAAAAATCCAAGTATTAAAAACTTCAAGAATTAAAAAAGTTGAAATTTAAGTCAAATTAATTAAGAATCAAAAATCTCAAGAAATGAAATTTTTGAGAGGTAAAGAATTCGAAAATATATTCAAGTTAATTAAAATTCGAAATTACCAAGAATTAAAAATTTTGAAAATTAAACAATTTGAAAATAAACTCAAGTTGTTTAAAAATCAAAATTTCCAAGAATTAATTATTTCAAGAATTAAAAAATTCAAATATAAGTTCAAATTATTTAAATATCAAAAATCTCAACAATGAATATTTTTGAAGGTTAAAGAATTCAAAAATTAGAGGAGTTGACTTTTTGGTCTAATACCGGATTTAATTTCTGTATGGGTCAACAAACTCGAAAACCAATTGGAGGACCACAAAAATAAGGATCTTGATTTGTGCGTTAATCAAAAGGCTCTGATGCCAATTGTTAGGTCCAAAATAGTTTGTAGAAGGGGGGGTTGAATACAAACTATACCGTTTTATCGAATTTGCTCTTTTCTTAAAAATATTAAATCAAGAACAAATTGATGCGGAATAAAACGAATACCGATATTTCAAGTTGAATATAAAATTTATATTAACTTGATGGGGTGTGTCTAAATACACGGATACAAATTACAAGGTTTGATGACCAAACTAATTATTACAAATTCTATAGAAAATTCGACATGAATTTTTCTATATTTGTAAATAAAAAGATCGAAATTAATTATTACAAATTCTATAGAAAATTCGACATGAACTTTTCTATATTTGTAATAAAAATATCGAGAGATTCTAGGGAACTTAATCCGCTAGATAGTTCCACAAGTGCAAGTAAACAATTTCTAGTGGTTTAGATTTGTCAATACAAGCTAGAAATAATTTACAAGAATTTATTTGATGTTCAAAGAACCATTTTCTCTTGGTCTCTCTCTGCTGTGTTCTGCTGGAGAAGTGAAGAATTTTCAGGGCTGTTCTGCTATACCTGCTGTTGTATTTATAGCAATTTAAGTCTTGTACTGATCTGGTATGACTTAAACTGCTTCAAGACATAATAAATCAGCTGTCAGCATGACTTAAACTTGCTCCAAGACATAATTTTCTTCATTAAGACTTACACAAACCTCCATTAAGACATAAAACTTGTCGGTATGACTTAACAGAAATTCGGTAAGACTTACAACAGCTAGCAAGAAGTCGGTAAGACTTAATCAGGTCGGTAAGACATAATCTTGAATGGTCGGTATGACTTAACTCAACAATGCTCGGTATGACTTAACTGATTAGGTCATATTCGCTGAGCAGAATTGTTTTAAGTCTTTAAACACTTATATTAATTCTGATTTAATTAATTAATTGATTAATTTAAAGAATAAATTAATTCTGATTGAATTAATTTATAAAATAAATTAGCCAACTAATTTAATTTAATTAAAAGATAATTAATATGAAGTCTTTTTATAATTATATTAATTCCAACTTAATTAATCTTTTAATTAATTTATTGAATAAATTAATTCGAATAGAATTAATTTATCAAATAAATAAATCAAATGACTTAATTAATTAAGTGAAAATTAATATACCTCCTTGCTTGATAATTATATTAATTCTAACTTAATTAATCTTTTAAATAATTTATTGAATAAATTAATTCGGATAGAATTAATTTATCAAATAAATAATTCAAATGACTTAATTAATTATGATAAAATTAATATACCTCCTTGATAGCATAACCCTTGTGGTATTCTATGTCTCGATAAATTTGATCCTCCACAAAGATTATTCCTTAACAAGTCTTGATTGCAAAACCATTGTGGTTAATTAATTTAGCACCTCTGTTGCTTGCACAATGATTTCTTCCATACCAGTCATGACAGCTTGAACCACTTGAAAGTAATAAAGAATTACCACCGAATTTTTGTTGACGCTCGATGCACGGTCTGGTTCATGAGCGACTAACTCCAACGGCTTTTCTTTATTTTTGACTCTATGATTTGGTTCCTTTCTTTTCTTAACATACCATTCTTGACAGCTTGAACCACTGAAGTTAATGATAAACAACCACTGTTTAATGTTGACACTCGATGTACTGTCTGGTTCATGAGTGACTAACCGCAATGACTGTTCTTCATATATTGACTTTAAAGTTGTGGTTCATGTCTTATTTTTCTTCACTCTTTTTCAAACCTTTATAATCTGTATTCTGCCACTGTAGGAACCTCTTGTCACTATAAATAGAATCCATTGTCTTGATTACTCCACTGATGCTTGATCAACTGAATGAACTTCTTCAAGTGTAGTATACCTCAAAACAGTAGATTGAATTTGTCTTCTTTCTTTTCTGACAGATAATACAATTGAGATCCCTGTGATAGTACATATACTATTTACTATTACATTCTTGTTTAAGTTGAGTTGAATCCTCGAAATACAAATAGGCTATGTCATATGCCTTTCATACGCTTCTTGTAAATTCCGTCAATGCCAAGGTGTTAATTGATTCTGGAGCTACAAAGTCTTTTATTTCTTTAGATTTTGTCAGTGAATTGAATTGTGAGATGAGATTGTTAGATGAGGTGTTAGTTATAGAGATAGCTAATTCGGAGCGCATACCCGTCGATCAGGTGTGTCCTCGTTGTGATGTTGTAGTTTTAGGGCACTGTTTTTATGCCAACTTAATACCCTTCCAACTAGGAGAATTTGATGTAATCCTAGGGATGGATTGGTTGACAGAGCATAGTGCCCAGATAGATTGTAGAGGTAAGAAATTGACGTTACGATCCCCTGATAATGTAGAGGTTGTTTTCCGCGGTCAAAAACAAACAAGGAAGTTCTTGACTATTGTGCAGACTAAGAGATTACTTAGACAAGGATGTGAAGGCTATTTAGCCTACGTACGAGACACAAAAACAGAGATGCCTAAGTTGGAAGAGAATCCAGTAGTGAATGAGTTTCCAGATGTTTTTCCCGATGAGCTTCCAGGTTTACCTCCAGATTGGGAAATAGAATTTGCGATTGACCTAGCCCCAGGAACTGAACCAGTATCGAAGGCTCCATACAGAATGGCTCCGATAGAGATGAAAGAGTTGGCAGTCCAGTTGCAAGATCTACTGGAAAAAGGAATTATTAGACCCAGCGTATCCCCGTGGGGAGCCCCAGTACTATTTGTTAAAAAGAAGGATGGGAGCATGAGGTTGTGTATTGACTACCGAGAGTTGAATAAATTGACTATTAAGAATAAGTATCCATTGCCAAGGATAGATGATTTGTTTGACCAATTGAAAGGAGCTGTCCACTTTTCGAAGATTGACTTAAGATCGGGTTACCATCAGCTAAAGATCAAACTTGAAGATGTACCTAAGACGGCATTCCGAAGTAGGTATGGACATTATGAATTTTTGGTAATGGCTTTTGGACTGATAAATGCACCAGCTGCTTTTATGGACTTGATGAACAGGGTATTTAAGAGATACTTGGATAAATTTATAATTGTATTCATTGATGATATTTTGGTATATTCCAAGACAGAAGACGAACATAGGGAAAATTTGAGGATAACGTTGAGGATCTTGAGAAAGGAAAGGTTGTTTGCTAAGTTTTCGAAATGTGAATTCTGGCTAAGAGAAGTTCAATTCTTAGGGCATGTGGTAAGCAGTGAAGGGATTAAGGTAGACCCGGCTAAGATTGAGGCTGTGCTGAATTGGGAGAGACCAAAGACACCGACAGAGGTCAGGAGTTTTATGGGATTGGCAGGTTATTATCGAAGATTCGTCCAAGACTTTGCGAAGATAGCCACTCCACTAACCAAGTTGACAAGGAAAAGTGAAAAGTTTATTTGGAATGACAAGTGCGAGGAAAGCTTCCAAGAACTGAAAAAGAGATTGGTGACAGCTCCAGTGTTGACATTGCCAGATGAACAAGGAGACTTTGTGATATATAGTGATGCGTCCCATAAAGGACTGGGATGTGTATTGATGCAGCATGATAAGGTGATAGCCTATGCTTCCAAAAAATTGAAGATACATGAACAGAAATATCCTACCCATGACTTGGAACTAGCAGCCATTGTTTTTGCACTCAAGATTTGGAGACACTATCTATATGGAGAGAAGTGTGAGATTTACACTGACCACAAGAGTTTGAAGTATATTTTCACCCAGAAGGAACTTAACATGAGACAAAGGAGATGGTTGGAACTGATTAAAGACTATGATTGTACCATCAATTATCATCCGGGGAAAGCCAATGTGGTAGCAGATGCCTTGAGTAGGAAGGAAAGATTGAACATGTTTACTATGAACCAAGAATTATTCAGGGAATTTGAGAAATTGGAAATAGAGATTCGTGCCCCAGTTTGTGCAACTGATTTGAATTACGCAATGACATTTCAACCAGAACTGTTGGAGAGGATCAGAAAGTGCCAAGAAGAAATAATGAACCATGATGTGAATGAATTGTCGGGAGAAGAGTTAAGCAGCCAAAAGGACGAGGAAGGAGTCTTAAGATTTTCTTCTAGAATTTGGATTCCTAATGTGGCAGAACTAAAGAATGAAATTTTACAAGAAGCTCATAATTCAAAGTTCTCAATTCACCCTGGGAGTACGAAGATGTACCGAGATCTGAAAGAAAATTTTTGGTGGCCAGACATGAAAAGAGAGATTGCAGAATGGGTTAGTAAGTGTTACACTTGCCAGAAGGTTAAAGCAGAGCATCAGAGGCCGAGTGGATTGTTACAGCCCCTAGAGATTCCTGAATGGAAATGGGAACAGATTGCCATGGATTTTGTGGTGGGATTACCCAGGACGAAAGCTAATCACAACACCATTTGGGTTATCATTGATAGATTAACTAAGTCGGCACATTTTCTACCGATCAACGAAAGATATACAATGGACAAATTAGTTCACCTATACTTGAAAGAGATAATGATGCGACATGGAGTCCCTGTTTCGATTGTGTCTGATAGAGACCCGAGATTCAATTCCAGATTTTGGCGATAATTTCAAGAAGCTCTGGGAACTAAACTGAACATGAGCACTGCATATCATCCGTAGACTGATGGCAAAAGTGAGCGTACGATTCAAACGATTGAAGACATGTTGAGAGTGTGTGCGATGGACCTTCAGGGTAGTTGGGATGACCATCTGCTTTAGGTGGAGTTCTCTTATAACAACAGCTATCACGCCAACATTGGAATGCCACCATATGAAGCTTTATACGGACGACGATGTCGATCTCCATTATATTGGGAAGAGGTAGGCGAGAAGAAGATATTGGTTGAACTTATACAGAAGAGATTGATAGCCGCACAGGATCGACAACGGAAATACGCTGATCGAGCCAGGAAGGACATAAACTTTGAAGTAGGAGAACCAGTTTTGCTGAAGGCATCTCCATGGAAAGGGCTAGTGAGATTCGGGAAGAAAGGAAAGCTAAGTCCAAGATTCGTTGGGCCGTTCGAAATCCTGAAGAAAGTTGGGAAAGTTGCTTACGAGTTAACGCTACCTCCGCATTTACAACATGTTCATAACGTTTTCCACGTGTCAATGTTGAAAAGGTTCTATCCAGATTCAAACCAGGTGATAGAGTCAGAACCAGTCGAGATTTAGCCAGATTTGTCCTACGTAGAACTACCGGTAGAGATTTTAGATAGGAAGGAGAAGGTGCTTAGAAAGAAGACCATTTCGATAGTAAGAGTTTTGTGGAAAAATCCTAGGGTCGAAGAGTCTACCTGGGAGCTAGAAAGTGAGATGCTAGAGAGGTATCCACACATATTTGCTTAGTTTGATTCTGAGGACAGAATCCTTTTAAGGAGGGAAGATTGTAAGAACTTGAATTAAAAATGTAATTATTATTGTTGAATGGAATAAATATTTATCTGATTTATTCAACTCGATGGAACGATGTGTTATAGATGGATATGAAACCCTCTAATTTTGATGATCATACCTAGGTAGCAAGCTGGGAATATGTGCTGGATAAGCTTTGTTGGTGCAGGTTAATTACTCAGCAGAACATAGGGCATCTCAGCTAGCTGGCAAGGTATCTGAGCTAGCTGACACAATATCTCAGCTAGCTGGCTGTCTGTCCAGTATATATCAGGGAAGTTCGACTATATGACTTTTTTAATTAAGTCATAATTATTCAAGAGTGGTCTGAACATTCATGATATAAATATTCATATTTTAAAAACACTCTTCATTCAACAGCTTTTCTAAAAACATCTTTCCTTAGTAAAGGAATCTTTGAATTATTTAATGTTCCTTTAAAAGCAACCCATGTGCTTACTTTTCAAGCATGCACTTTTTAATACTCAAACTTTCCTTATTTCTACAACTCCACCACAGGTTGTCTAGTAGAAAAGTATCTAAAGAAAACACATGTACTAATTATCAAATTCCGTATGCTCCTCATTTCTATCTAACGGTTTTCTTCAAGCATTAATCATTCTTACTTCTCTCCTTCCTCTGGTTTATTCTCTCAAATAAGAATCATTATAATCTTCAGATTAATACTCATCAAACCTGCAGGTGAACGTTAGTAGGGCAGTTAAATTGAACAAAGCCACACGTGAGAAGATATCTTCAAGACCGTTGCAAGATTGTTCAAAATTTCATCTCCTACACTTCACTATAAAGGGCTGCTTGATTCTTCATGAAAAACAACACACCAGAGAATAAGAACCTTCAAGCTGTATTCAAGAATACAAGAAACAACTCTGCACATCATTTCAAAAGAGCTCCTGTACTATAATATATATACATCGAGTTTTTATAGAGTTCGAATCCTTGAGTTGTAATTATTTTTATCCATTGTATTGTTCAACTTGTAAAGTTGGTAGTTGCTGAATTGTTGAGCTTGTGGAACCAGGATTCAAGGGGCATTAGGCTAGAGAAGTTTATACTTGGTTTAAGTATAGAACTTAGAGAGCTGTGTTCAGGAAACAAGAGGTTCCAGCTAGCTGCAGTTAGTAACTGGGAGATAAGGGAGATATATTATTGAGTCTTGTAATTGGTTTTTCGTGTGATCAATAATATATTCTCTTACCAAGTTGGTAAGGGACTAGGACGTAGACCATAGACGATTAGGGGTCGAACCTAGCTAAAAGTCTTGGTGTTCTTTACTTACTGTAATTTTGTCCTTCTGCATTGCATATCATAGCTAGCTGCCTATTCTTTAATCTGTCTCATTTTGTTTACCCAGTTAGCTGCCTATCGTACCCAGCTAACTGCCAGTATATATTTTTAGGCAGAATAATTTTTATTTGGTCATTGTTAGTCATAACACCTATTCACCCCCCCCCCCTCTAGGTGTATTTTCATTTGGTATCAGAGCTTTGGTATACTAATATTTCTGTAACAGGAAAAGTATCGATCAAATGGCTGACAATTACCTAGAAGGCAGGTCGGATTATAAGGCTCCACTTCTCACTGGATCAGAAAACTATAGTTGGTGGAAATGCAGAATGGAGACTTATTTGTCCAAGAAACCTCTGGTTCTAAGAGTTGTGCAGAAAGGGAACTATGAATTTCTCAACGACAAAAACGAACCAAAAGATGTTGATGATCTCACTCTCGATGAGATTATCAAGTGTGGCTATAATGGAGAAGCAAGAAACTCCATAATGAATGCACTTGATCAATCTGAATATGACAAGGTATCATCTCTAAAAACAATAAAAGAAATGTGGGATGCTTTGGAATCCTATCATGAAGGTTCGAAAACTTTGAGAATAGTTAAACTTAGCAAATTGATGAATGACTTCAGAAATTTCAAGCTCAAGAATGGTGAAACTATCAAAGAAAGCCAAGCAAGGTTTCAAATCACTATCAACACTTTGAAGAGACTTGGAAAAACCATTCCTCAAGATGAAATCAACATGAAAATTCTAAGTGCATTCCCATTTATATTCGAAGCTAAAGTCACTGCATTGGAATCAAGTCCCTCCATTGATTCTATGGATCATTTGGCCGTATTTGCAGAATTGGAACAATTTGAAAGAAAAATCAATAGTAGCAAGATGGAATCAGTCAAGGCTCCAGTTGAAAAGATGAAGAATTTAGCTTTGCACTCCAGTAGCAGCAAGCTGGATTCAGAATCAGAATCAGATTCTGATGAAGAATTAGCACTTTTGTCCAGAAAAATCAAGAAGATGCTTGACTTAAGGAACAAGCTAAAGAAGGAGAAAGGTAGACCTTCTGGAATGAAGAAAGATGTCAAAGATGAAGCATGTTTTGAATGTGGCAAGAAAGGACACTACAAAAGAGACTGCTATAAACTGAAAAATTAGCAGAAGCAGCTAACTGCCTCTAAAGACAAGAAGAAAGCTAAGGCATTTTTGACATGGAGTGATGATGAAAATTCGGATTCTGATAATGAGTCAAGTGATGAAATGGTGAACCTAGCTCTTGTTGGTCTTGATGATGAGAATAATGCTCAAGGAATTTTTCAAGATGGCCTTGTAGATAGTGATGCCTCGGATTCGGATGACAACAATAGTGAGGTAAATTATTTTTCTGATATGTATTCTCATTCCTCAAAGTTAGATGAATTAACCATGCAGGATCAAAGTAATCTATCAAATGAAGTGGTTGAAGAATTAAGATATGAGAATGATAAACTCAAAAAGAAAAATATTCACCTTAAGAAGATCATATCTGAGTTAATGGATGAGAAGACACTTGCTACAAATCATGCTCAAAAGCTTACTGATCTTAAGGCTGAGATATCCCAGCTTGAAGGGATAAACAAAGTGCTTGTCAAGAGAAATGATACACTTATGAAGGAACTCAGCGAGCTGAGAACAGAGATAGAGGCTCAAGATGCATGTTTAGAAGCATTTAGTCCAAGGGAATCATGCTCAAAGGAAATGTCTCAATAAGCTGAAAGAATCAAAGAATTGGAAACTGAAATCAAGGACCTCCAGAAAGGAATGGGAAAGTTCATTCAAGGAGAAGATACTCTCAAAACAATGATGAGATATGCAAAAGTTCCAATCGAAAGAGAAGGAGTTGGATCGGCTTCCAAAACACCTCTAAAGTATGATGGCAAACATGGAATCCCTTATGACTATGCCATGCCATGGAGAATCTGCCATAAATGTGGAAATAAAGGTCATTTGGCAAATCATTGCAAAATTCAGAATGCCAACCCAGCTAGCTGGAACAGACAGACAGGTCACAGGCAGCTAGCTGACAGAACAGTTGGAACAAGAAATACAGCTTCGAAAGTGGTCCAAATGTGGATCAAGAAATCTGATTTAAATGCTTTATATGTTCTATCAACTAACCATTCTGGACCCAAGCAAATATGGGTACTAAAACGTTGAGTTGGCTTTTTATTTGTTTTGTAGGTATGTCTTGTTGTCAAAGTGAGATCAAATCAATGGATTTTGGATAGTGGATGCACAAGACATATGAGTGGTGATAAATCTCAATTCCTGTCTCTCAGTAAGAAAAGGGGTGGAAATGTCACCATTGGTGATAGCAAAACACTTCAGATTCTTGGGAAAGGGAAGATTGGTAATAGTGTCATTTCTATTAATAAAGTACAATATGTTCAAGGTCTTAAATATAATTTGCTTAGTGTAAGTCAGTTATATGATGATGGACATTCTGTTCTTTTTGATAAAGAAAAGTGTACTATTATTGTTGGCACTAACAAAGTCCCCCTAGTTGCTAGAAGGGAAGGAAATATATATATTTTGGACTTTGAAATGCAGGATTCATCTTGTTGTCTAGCTGCTGTTGATTCAAATCCAGAAATTTGGCATAGAAGGCTTGGACATGCTCATATGGACTTACTCAGCAAGCTGTCTTCGAAGAAGCTAGTTAGAGGATTGCCAAAATTGAAGTATGTCAAAATGGAAACTTGTTCGGCTTGCCAATTAGGCAAACAAATCAGGACTCCACATAAATCAAAGAAGATGGTATCAACTTCTGAACCTTTAGAACTACTTCATTTAGATTTATTTGGTCCGGAAGCATATAAAAGCATTGGAGGTAAACAATATGCATTTGTTATAGTAGATGATTATTCTAGATATACCTGGGTATTGTTTCTACGTACTAAAGATTGTGCTTTCAGTGAATTTGAAAAGCTAATTAAGTTACTTGAGAACAAGTTTAAGTTAAGACTTGTGAGTATAAGAAGTGATCGAGGTGGTGAATTCCAAAAGGACTTTATCTCATATTGTGAAGATAGAGGCATTTCACATGAATTCTCTGCTCCAAGAACCCCACAACAAAATGGAGTTGTGGAGAGAAAGAACAGGTCATTACAAGAAACAGCTAGAACATTGCTGCAAGAGAGCAAGCTGCCAAGAAGTTTCTGGGCAGAAGCAGTCAACACAGCTAGCTACGTTCTTAACAGAGTACTAATCAGGCCTATTCTCAACAAGACTCCTTATGAATTGCTAAAGAACAAGAAGCCAAACATAGGCTACTTCAAGGTCTTTGGATCCAGGTGCTTTGTACTCAAATCCATTGATAGAGATGGTAAATTTGATGCCAAATCATATGAAGCTATATTTTTGGGTTATTCTACAACAAGTCGTGCATATAGAGTTTATAATATATCTAAACGTACTGTTAAAGAGTCAATTGATGTCTCATTTCAAGAATC
Source organism: Saposhnikovia divaricata (assembly GCA_036435485.1). Classification (NCBI taxonomy): domain Eukaryota; kingdom Viridiplantae; phylum Streptophyta; class Magnoliopsida; order Apiales; family Apiaceae; genus Saposhnikovia; species Saposhnikovia divaricata. The sequence continues at coordinate 165,891,164 of CM071599.1, forward strand.
TAATGTTGATCTGTCAAGAGATGAGGAAGATATTGCAGGTTCAGATGGTGCCAGCGAGCTGCCAAGGTCAGTTACAGCAACTCAGCGAGCTGACAAAGAAGCAGATTCCAAAAATACAGCAACTCAGCGAGCTGCCAATGAAGCAGACTCAGGAAATACAGCAACCCAGCGAGCTGCAGTAGAAACTGAATCAATTTCGGCTAATGATAACCAAGATGAAATCTCTCCTCCAGTAGATGAAACTTGTGATAAGGTGTCAAAACTCACCTTGGAAGATTCTAGAGGCCAGAGATCACAAGAAAAGATGCCAATTTATAATGGGGATGAATCCCCTCCTCCATCCAAGAGATTTAGAGCCAATGAAGAAGTTATGGCTCATCATCATTTTCCAAAGTCAACAAGGACAATAAAGAATCATCCTCCAGAGTTGATTATTGGTGATAAATCAGAAGGCATCAAGACAAGGAGAAGCCAAGCTAACTTTTGTGCATTTTCTGCCTTCCTAGCTCAAGAAGAACCAAAGAATGTCAATGAAGCACTAAAAGATGAAAATTGGATCATGGCAATGCAAGAAGAACTTAATCAATTTGAAAGATGTGATGTTTGGGAACTTGTAGAGCCACCTAAAGATGCTTCAATCATTGATACTAAATGGGTTTTCAAGAACAAAGTTGATGAAGAAGGAACGGTTACTAGAAATAAAGCAAGGCTTGTTGCTCAAGGATATAATCAACAAGAGGGAATCGATTTTGATGAAACTTATGCCCCGGTTGCAAGGCTAGAGTCAATAAGAATGCTACTCTCATTTGCATGCTTCAAGAAGTTCAAGCTATATCAAATGGACGTGAAAAGTGCATTTCTTAATGGATACTTGAAAGAAGAAGTATATGTCAAGCAACCTCCTGGATTTGAGAGTGACAAATTTCCTAATTATGTTTTCAAATTAAAGAAGGCACTATATGGATTACGACAAGCCCCTAGATCTTGGTATGAAAGGCTAAGTAAGTTTTTGATAAAGAATGGGTTCATTCGAGGTAAAATCGATCCTACATTGTTTACTAAACTTACTGGTAATGATATTCTAGTTGTGCAAATATATGTAGATGATATTATATTTGGATCAACTAATGATAAGATGTGCAAGTGGTTTTCTAAGTGTATGCATAGTGAGTTTGACATGAGTATGATGGGTGAGCTCAACTACTTTTTGGGGCTCCAAATCAAGCAAACTCAAGATGGGATTTATGTACATCAGTCCAAGTACATCAAGAACTTGCTAAAGAAGTTTGGATATGAGAATATCAAGGCAAAATCTACACCTATGGGTTCTGCTAGCAAGCTAGCTGTAGATGAACGAGGTAAAGATGTAGATGTTCGAAAGTATAGAGGTATGATTGGTAGTTTATTATATCTTACAGCCTCTAGACCTGATATTGTGTATAGTGTATGTGTTTGTGTGAGGTTTCAAGCTCAACCAAAAGAATCTCACTTGAATGCTATTAAAAGAATTTTTAAATATTTAATTGGATCTACTACTCTTGGTTTATTTTATCCAATCACAAATGCATTTGATCTTGTTGGGTATAGTGATGCAGATTATGCAGGTTGTCAAACTGATCGAAAGAGTACAAGTGGTGTTTGTGCATTTTTAGGACAGAGTTTAGTATCTTGGCAAAGCAAGAAGCAAACTTCTGTTGCATTATCCACAGCTGAAGGGGAGTATTTAGCAGCTGGAAGTTGTTGTTCTCAAATGCTATGGATGAGACAAACACTTCTAAATTTGGAATTAAATGTGGCAAAGTCCCCATTTATTGTGACAATACAAGCACTATCAACATATCAAAGAATCCAGTGAATCACTCAAGAACAAAGCATATTGATGTTCGACATCATTTCTTGAGAGACAATGTTGCAAAGGGAAAAATTGAGCTAATCTTTGTAAGTACAGAGTACCAGCTAGCTGACATCTTCACAAAGCCACTAGCTGAGGAGCGTTTCTCTGTGCTGCGTAGAGAATTAGGCATGTGTAATGTCTAGCCAACCAGCTGCTTGGAAGGATGGAATTTTTATGCCTAGCCAGCTAGCTGCCATGGAAAGTCGGTACATTTTTATGATATTATGTACAATTTCATGCTCAATAATTTTGTGCTAATTGTTTATATTTCTTAAGTGTTGATATTAAAATTGATTTTCTATATGATATTATTTCAATATTCTATCGTGCTTATCTCTATAAAATTATGCATATGTGTTGTCTCTATATTATTATTGGGTCAAGTTGTATTGGTTTTATTTTAGAAATTAATTTTACCCCTTAATTAATAAAAGAGGGTCACTTAGTGTCCGACTCTTATTATCACTTAACCTCCCCTCAATTAAGATTAGGGTTTCTAGCCGCATCCACTCGACAAACACAGATCTCTCTATCTCGATTCACAAACCTTCACTTGTTAACAATCAACAATGGGAAAAACTCGAGCTTCCAAGAAAACTCCAGTTAATGTCTCCAAAACTCAAAAGGGAAAGAACAAGAGGCTTTTCGATGAAGATGATGACCTAGAAATCACTCGGGTTCAAGTAGACAGTGGCGATGAGATGTCGGAGATTCAGAAATCAGGGCAACGAGATGGTGTGTCTGCGAAAAGAACAAAGTATGGGATCTCGTTCACTACTGAGGAGTTGGAATCACGTTTCAAGCAACTTGATTTGGGCAATCGACGTATTGTGTTTGGTCGGCCTCTTGCAGGTAACTCCTATGTTAAATGCGGAGCTATTAGTTGTTTTTCTAAATTAGGGTTTGAGTCATTCATCAAAGACCTACCCCGAGAATGCTATCCCTCGTGTGTCTATGAGTTTTATGCGAATTTGGTCATTGAACAACCTGCTCTATTTGTCTCTTATGTTCGTGGTCAAAGAATTTCGTTGAATGCTCCTGTGCTTAGCTCTATTTTGAGCATTGAACAACCCTCTAATGTGTCAATTGGTACTAAAAAGGGTCCTACTGAATTAGATAACTTTTCTGAATTGGACCAATTGAAAATTATTCGTGGGATGGACGATTTGACGGAGTACACTCCTCCAACAACTAACACTGTGACTCCTTTGGCTCATGTGTTGTTTAAAATGTGCATTGATAATGTTAACCCTCGTACGGGCACTCTTTCGAATTTTTCTGGTCAAGATGTATCTGTTGTGTCTATGCTGTTATCTGAGAAACCTTTTAACTTAGCTGGTCTCATATTGAAAAATATGATGGATGTGTTTGAAACAAACACTGCACCTATGCCCTATGGTTGTCTATTGACAAGGGTGTTTCAGTGGTATGGACTTAATCTCAAGGATGAAGACTGTGAGTTGGCTAGAGAGTTTTTGGATGCTAAAAGCTTATTGCAATCCCATCTCAAACTTGATTCTGATGGTAAGGTTATTCGCATGGATCCTCTTCCTCCTCCACCTGTTACCCCTCTTTCGTCTGCTCATGTTATTGCTGGAAATGCTATTGTGGCTGGAATGGATCATTCTGAGGATTTCAAGCAACTCAAAGCTTCAATTCAGAAGCTATCTGATCAGGTTTCAGACATGGCTGAGGAAATGTCATCTCTCCGAGAGGCAATAACTGGGTCTCGCACTTCTGCCTCCACTAGAACAGGAGTTCACTCTGCAGACATCTCTGTTCTTCATGATTTTGCCAATATTGCTGCTAGAGCTGCTGGAACTGTGCCAGTGGTTAGTGTTGCTGATCCTTCTCTGGATGCATCTGGCTCAAAGAATGCTGCTAAGCCGTCTGAAGCAAAGGATGATGAAGTTGATGATGAGTCCTAAATGTCCTCTTTTTAATGATTAAGGGGGAGAATCATTTTAGGATTAAAATTGCTTATGTTGCTTTGCTGATTAAAACTGCTTATGTTGCTTTGTTATGTGTGTTTTTAACTTTGGTTTTCTGAACTTGGCCTATGTGTGCTCAACAAATTTGCCTATGTTGTTGGGTTAAGTTTTAAACTCTGATGAATGTGGTTTTTATGTCTAAATATATGGCATTTTAGCTGGTATTTATTTGTCTTTAATATGGTTGCTAGATTTAGGGGGAGTTTTGTATTTCTCCTAAAATTGGTGTATAATCATCAAAAAGGGGGAGATTGAAACCCTCTAATTTTGATGATCATACCTAGGTAGCAAGCTAGGAATATGTTCTGGATAAACTTTGTTGGTGCAGGTTAATTACTCAGCAGAACATAGGGCATCTCAGCTAGCTGGCAAGGTATCTGAGCTAGCTGACACAATATCTCAGCTAGCTGGCTGTCTGTCCAGTATATATCAGGGAAGTTCGACTATATGACTTTTTTAATTAAGTCATAATTATTCAAGAGTGGTCTGAACATTCATGATATAAATATTCATATTTTAAAAACACTCTTCATTCAACAGCTTTTCTAAAAACATCTTTCCTTAGTAAAGGAATCTTTGAATTATTTAATGTTCCTTTAAAAGCAACCCATGTGCTTACTTTTCAAGCATGCACTTTTTAATACTCATACTTTCCTTATTTCTACAACTCCACCACAGGTTGTCTAGTAGAAAAGTATCTAAAGAAAACACATGTACTAATTATCAAATTCCGTATGCTCCTCATTTCTATCTAACGGTTTTCTTCAAGCATTAATCATTCTTACTTCTCTCCTTCCTCTGGTTTATTCTCTCAAATAAGAATCATTATAATCTTCAGATTAATACTCATCAAACCTGCAGGTGAACGTTAGTAGGGCAGTTAAATTGAACAAAGCCACACGTGAGAAGATATCTTCAAGACCGTTGCAAGATTGTTCAAAATTTCATCTCCTACACTTCACTATAAAGGGCTGCTTGATTCTTCATGAAAAACAACACACCAGAGAATAAGAACCTTCAAGCTGTATTCAAGAATACAAGAAACAACTCTGCACATCATTTCAAAAGAGCTCCTGTACTATAATATATATATACATCGAGTTTTTATAGAGTTCGAATCCTTGAGTTGTAATTATTTTTATCCATTGTATTGTTCAACTTGTAAAGTTGGTAGTTGCTGAATTGTTGAGCTTGTGGAACCAGGATTCAAGGGGCATTAGGCTAGAGAAGTTTATACTTGGTTTAAGTATAGAACTTAGAGAGCTGTGTTCAGGAAACAAGAGGTTCCAGCTAGCTGCAGTTAGTAACTAGGAGATAAGGGAGATATATTATTGAGTCTTGTAATTGGTTTTTCGTGTGATCAATAATATATTCTCTTACCAAGTTGGTAATGGACTAGGACGTAGACCATAGACGATTAGGGGTCGAACCTAGCTAAAAGTCTTGGTGTTCTTTACTTACTGCAATTTTGTCCTTCTGCATTGCATTTCATAGCTAGCTGCCTATTCTTTAATCTGTCTCATTTTGTTTACCCAGTTAGCTGCCTATCGTACCCAGCTAACTGCCAGTATATATTTTTAGGCAGAATAATTTTTATTTGGTCATTGTTAGTCATAACACCTATTCACCCCCCCCTCTAGGTGTATTTTCAGGATATTATTATCGTTATATGTATTTAATTGAGGTTAGAGAGTTCCCCGTATATGTTAAAAAAAAATGTGTTAGTTGATCGTATTCTTTTAATCAAAAAAAAAATCATGTTAGTAGTATTTGCCGTTTCGGCAGACCGTACTTTTAAAAGCTCAGCGGTTTCGTTTTTAAAAGCGTATTTATATCAAAACTGATCAAATAAATTTTAAAATATTCTTGTCTCAAGTTTTATTTATTCTATCATGTTTGAGGATTTTTCAAATTATTTTCGTGATTTCTCGTAAAAGATTCGCCTTTCGTTTTATATCCGTAAGTCAGTTAATCGGCATTTTGAGACCAGATGCACGAAAACCAAGATACCAGTCATTCACATTATAATATTCAAGCTTTTGGCAAAGCCACCACTTATTAGCACAGCCAAACCCACTCAAACACAGCCATCATTCAGCTGTATTATTGCTTCCAATAATCAAAATTTCTACCAACCAAATATTCTCTCAAGTCTTCTTCATTTTCAAGCTCCAAATCGGAGGCCTTCCCGGAATCGAAATCAAATGTTCTAGCAGTCAAAACAAAGGTATAAAAATCTAGTTTCTAAATATGTGCCCAGAATTCATGGGGGATCAATATTTGATTTTATATGATTTTTACAAAATTCGAATTTAAAGATTCAAAATTATGATTTTTCGTAAACTTGATTGTTTATGTGATTGATGATTCCATGTTGTAGATAATTTTCTCCTGATCAGTTTGGTATATCATATGTTGATTTTTGAGTTCCATATCAAGTAGAAATCGAGGTTTAATTGTTGTGTTCTTCGTGTTCTTGAGAATCAAACCAACAATTGGAGGTGTTATCGGAGTCCGATTTCGACGAGCTTACAGTCGAATCGAAGCTCACATCATCTAGTTTCCTAATATGCAATCCATTTCATCAAATGATCAATTTTCAATTTTATATGAATTTGTAAAGAAATCTGCCGAATTTTTCCGACCACCTTGCCTGATTTCGGTTGTGTTTTTACTGTTTTCGTTGGCACGGTTGGGTTCGTCTTGAAATTTTGCTCAAAATGCATATATTACACGCTTGATTTGGTTAAGTTATGTATAAGTTATGGTCGCCGGAAGATTTGGCGGTCACCGGAAAAATTTTCAGATTTCCGGTGAACCTCCATTAAAGCTGGTCACCGAGCTTTTTACCGATTGATACCTACACTATTGAAGATGATGAAGTTGGAATAATGTAGTTACAAGATTCACACTTTGGTCCCTAATTTTTGAAAATCTGTTTTCAAATAAATTAAATCCGAAAATCATTTTTTATAAATGATTTTTAATTTGAAAAATTATTTATAAATTCGAAAAATGATTTAAATTTTTTTTTTTCTAAATTTCAGAATAATATTTCCGGAAATGTTTTATTTTAAATTTGGATTTTGTTTTTATTATTTTATTTAATTAATGATATTACAAAACATTTCTTAAATTGTTTTAATTAGAATTAATTACTTTTAATTATGTTAATTAATTTTAAATAATATTTAATTGATTTAATTATTTAATAAATGATTTTATTTATTAAATAATTTTATTAATTAATTATTTATTTATTTAATTGATATAATTGAGGATATTTAATTCCAAATTAGCCCGTTTTGAGTTTTAAATGCTTTAAAAATATTAGAAAAATCCCAAAAATTATGAAAATTGTTTTAAAAATATTTCGAAGCGAGATTTAATTTATGACAAGGTTTGGACATGTGTTAAAAATAATTGTAGACTTCCATTAATTGATTACGTGATCTGAATGTGTCCGCTAGGGCAATATACATGTTACGTGCTAAATGAATTATGTAAATTATGTGAATTACATGAAATACGTGGAGTGAATAGTGAGATGTATTAGTATTTGATTCGAGACGTTTATTATAGAGTCGAGTTAGAGGAGCAAAGGAAAAGCTAAAGCAGAAGGTTACGAGAATATTTAGACGGACTTGACCTTATTATCAGGCAAGTATTTTTCTATCACTTGTTATCCTATTGAATATACAAATGCTATGCCATGTATTCCTTTAAACTATTGTTCAAGAAATCATTCTTAAATTATTCACAGCATGAATCCATTGAATTATTCTTATCAACTTTGACAAGATTCATTTAAATTATCATTGACGATTCATTTCAACCTTTTTAGACATTCGCTCTAGTCGATGCCTTATTACTCTTGATTAATTATTATTACCCAGATTGTGACGTTCGACTTCGTCGACGCCTATAATATCGTTGCATTCGATTTACCCATTTCTTGTATCGATCTAGACGACACTTATTGTTATTATTGTTGATTCTTCATTATCACCCCATTGTTGTATCGAACTCATTGATACTAGAAGTTGTACCATTTGTTATTATACATTCACTTTGAGTTGTTTTCCTGGAACGTGAACTTCCAGTGGTTGTTGTGATCGAGGTTGTCAATCTTCCGACACCTAATTATGATTTAAAGGTTGTCAATTGTACCGACACCTGAACGTAAGGTTAGAATTGGTGGATTTATATTAAACTTGACCTTAATTGGTCTGACCATATATTGGTCGATGTGTAAGGCCTTTCAGTGCCTTGGATCCGATGAGGACTTTGCTTTGTGCACTGTCCGGGTTAGAGCGTGACTGATCAGCATGCCTAACTTTGTTTTTAAAATTATGAGATGGACCAGTTCTAACATTCTGAGTAATTGACTCTAGTTGATGTTGAGCCACTTTCTTATGGCATTATTGATTGTCGGAACTTATCCGAATTTATCTGTTCATATCACTGAACTTGATTCACCTTTCAGATATTCCAGTATGGCTTGTAGTTAATACCTGGAACGATTAAAAGTTTATTATTTATTTATACATTGAAGGATATTCTTGTTGAGCTTTCTGGCTCACCTTGCAATGTAATGTTTCTTTTCCAGTTAAGATCGGGGATGTTTAGACCTAGTGGCTCGGCAGCCAGGGGAGTGAGGTTTGATGATTGAGAGTGCAGCTGGTTTAATTTCGTGTATTGTTGTAATAAATGGATTGGATAGACTAGACATTTAAGATCTATCATATTGTATTAAATTATATTTGAGGTTTATAATAGTAATTAGCAGTGTTTGTTTCATACTTTAGCCTGTGCTCGTATCTTGGATGAGGGATTGTATTATTATTGTTCCGCATTTACAGGTTTGTATTGTTTAAGCGAGTTGTGAGCTCGGATCTGTATCCCGGATCTGCGAGGCGTCACACGAGCTCTTTTCACCAAACATTGCACCAAATATAAACATGATCATTATTTTTATTTTATTTTTTTCAGCATTTATTTTGTCTCCCATGTTTTAATTTTTTTTATTTAATAACTATCCACTTACAACTTATGATTATGTTTTATGGAGCACTAAAAATTCCATAATCCTTTGTCCCCCACGTTTTGTCCCCATGTTGTTCCTTTTATTTTTTTTAATGATACAAAGATGAGCCTTATACATATATTAATACAGAATATGGGCTATATATTTTACTGGGAATCAATATACAAGCGGGCCTTTTCCTTTCCTTACAAAGACCAAAACTGAGACACTACATCTCTTGAAACAAACTGGACCATTTTTATTTACACAAACCGAGTACAGAACAATCATAGGTAGTTGTTTTATTATTCTTATTATTTTCTTTCTTTCCTTTTCGTTTTATTGTACTGATTGGTTGTTCGAGTTTGTTGTGGTGTTGCCGAAAATAGGGGAGAGGGAATAGAGAAGAGATTGAGAGAGATTGTTGTGGTCGTTGTTGTCGGAAATTAACGAGAGAGAAGAGAGGGATGCGGGAAGAGAGATTAGGAGGAGGATGTGTTGGGTTCGAAGAGGAGGGGGAAGAATCAGAGTGGAGGAGGTGATGTTGTGTGGTGGTGTTGGTTTGATTTTGGGTGTGTGGAGGCTGATATAGAGAGGAGAGACAGGGAAGGAAGGTGTCGAGTGTTGTTGTGTTGCTGTCGAATGCGAGAAAACAGAGAGGGAGAGAGAGATGAACCGAGAGGGAGATTGAGAGAGTACAGAGAGGGAGAGACAGGTGAACCGAGAGAGGAGGGAAGAATGAGATCGAGAAGGAGAAAGAGAGAGACAGCGAGGGATGTGGAGAGATTGAGAGTGATAGAGAACGGAGAGATATAGAGATGTGCAGGCGAGAGAGAGTGGAGGAGGGAGAGATGAAGGAGAGAGCAGGGGAGGGGAGGCGGCGGTGGTGGTGTCGAGTGGGGCCCACGCGCCGCTGTCGTCGTTAATAATAATAATAAAATAATAACGTATTGATAAATTATTGATCGTACGTTTTTATTCGGGATTTCTAAATAATAATAAAAGGGGTTTAATTGATTAATTTGGAATATTTTAAAGTTAGGTTATTATTTAAAACAGATAATTAAATCAATAAAAATACTCTTTGATTATTTACCATAATTTAGAGATTTATTGATTTATTGATGAAAGAGAGAATAATTATGAATAAGTAGAGTAAAAATGGTTTTATTTAGAAAACTGATATTTAATATTTACGATTTATTTTGATCAAATCAGATTATTTTAGAGACTAAAATCGGAGTAATATTTAATGATTTTTGAGATTAAAAATGGTAGAGAAATTAGTTGGTGAGATTAATAATAATTATTATGGATTTAAATTGAATAAAAAATGGATTGTTGAATTATTTTATTTTGAGAATTATAATCCCTATAAGCGTAGAAATAAATTAATTGCTATCAGGGTCGATCTCATTAACTCGAGATGACTATTATTTTGATTCAGTGAAACTAATTTCATTCGTCTGAGATAGTTAAATTCATTCTTTTCGATTGAATTTATTGTACAAATTCAACCGTTATTTATTGATGATCTTTTTGTTAGTTCCTCGTTCGAACTAACTGATAGAAGTTTAAAAATTATACTTATTAGAGAATTTTTACTCGTCGATCAAATGAAAAATATTATGTTTAAACGTTCATCAATGTTGAGTATTACAAATATTGAGAAGTACTATTTGTTCAGTACGACTCCCAATTACTTCATTTTAAGACTATGCGCATAATTTCGAGATAGTTGATTTTATTGTCAAGGTATGGCATTTTGTTCGTGTCAACCGATAAATTATTATTATTGAGAATTTACATCAGTCCATTGTTCGGATTGGTGGCAAAATCGAGTCAGACTGGCAGTCCGCCAGATTTGTAAATATTTTCTGGAAGAATTATCTCAAGTTATCTGTACCCCAAATATTCGGGAATTCTGTATTCTACTGGTCAATTTTGGGCAAGAGGCCCATTATAGAGAAAGAGAGACTCGTGTACCGTTTTACGGACCCGAGAATAATTAGGCACTTTGTTGCCATGGTTGAATTGATAACCATTATGATGCTAGCATTCATACATATATATTATATTGTTGATATCGTATTGTAGCCGTGATCGGGCGAAGTGCGGTGTCATTGGAGGCCGGTATTCTTGGTCGGTTAGTTGATCGCCCCACCGAGATACCGAGAGGTGGAAGACCAGTTCATTCTTAAATCATGAGTTATCAGAGTTATATCAAATGAGTTGTTCAAGTATTCTGTTTCGAGATGAGTAATGAGTCTTTTGGAGTATTTTGTTTTGAGATGAGTTTTGAGCCTTTCGAGTATCATATTTTCGAGATGAATTTGAGCCAAATCATATTGTGATATCTGATATTAAAAATTTTGAGTATTTCTTTCGGTAAACCTTATTATATTTATATACCGAGCAAGAAGAGAACTTGCTGAGCACTATAGTTGCTTATTCTTGCTTTACAACATTTTGTTCAGTTGTCAAGTCGGAGAGAGGCGAAACGTCCAGGCAAGGATACAGAGGCAAGGGGAAAGCGCAAGGCTATGGTGACAATAATTAGAAGATCCAGATGGAATCTTTATATTGCTACTGTTGTGAACTTTTGTAATATATTATTTCGAGATGTAACAAGTTGGATTGTACTAGGTTGTGAAGACGATCTTGGACCTACAGAGTGGGACATTTATGCTCCGTTGTAATAAAATTTGGTATTGTTATTGCATTATCATATTGAGACAATGTGACGACCCGGGTCCCCAGTCAGGGTGGATTTGGGGGCGTTACAGTAATAAAGCAAGATTTGAGGGTTCAATTGCCGAATGATATATGGAAGAAGAGGTTCTTAATTTTTGTTCTTTCTATTTTGCCTCTGACTCAGTTCATAATAAAGTATGTCGAAACGAAGTTTTGTGTGATGTACAAAATTTTGATAAATTAGAAGTTTTTAGATATCAAGTTGAATGTCCCTGAAAAGAAAGAATGCGATATATGGACGATGATGAGCGATTGCTTGCAAAAGAATATGTTCTTTTAAACTCACTTGAAGTTCAGCCTTACCTAAGGAACTAATATCATCTCCTAATTTAGTGATATTGTCATATTTGCAATATTTTATGTTATTTATACGTTCTATTATTTCTTTGTTCCTTTATTTTAAAAGGTACCAAAGTCATGTCATGAGACAACGTTCGGGGACAACTCCTCAAGATTTAGATCGCATTGTCAAGACTCGATTTAAAACTTGGTTTAAAAAAAGGCATTGGTTAAATTTGGCAACCTTCAAATCTCAATTTTGATTTTATCATTACATGTTTCATTTCTAATTTTTTTTAACTAGGTTGAGAAGGATGAGGTAGAGGGACCTCGTTTTAAGGATTTGCTTGAAGGACTGTCACTAAGAGTCATGACTTTTGAAACTTGTCAAGTTAATGGATATAAATTTTCGACGACATCCGCATCAGGTTCCGGTATTGTTGTTAAAGGCACTTTACATGAAAATATTCTTGATTATTATGGTCAATTACAAGAAATTATGAGGCTTATTTATGGTGGATGCAATCATGTATATTTGTTCAAGTGTATATGGTTTGATAGTATCGGTGACGGTGTGAGGATGGATAAAAATCGAGTGGTGAAGATTGATATAAATTCAAGATTGAGGTCGAATGAGATTTTTATTTTAGCTAGTCAAGCCTCTCAAGTATATTACGTTCCTAGCGTGTTGAATCCACGAAGCAATATATATACTATGGTCAAATCTAAAAGTCGTCAAATTGATGAATCTGTCATTGTCTAAAACGATATTGAGGATGCCTTTCAAGAAGATAGATCTAATGCCGGGACTTTTTCAAAATTTTTGATTTCGCACAATATGGACGAATCCCATTCATTCGACATGAGGAAGAAGAAGAAGAAGAAGAAGAAGAAGAAGAAGAAGAAGAAGAAGAAGAAGAAGAAGAAGAAGAAGAAGAAGAAGAAGGTGAAGAAGATGACGCTTTTGACGAAATTGAATAATGTTGTTTGTAAACTTACCTTTGATGCTTTTCACGAAGTTGAATCATGAAGTTGTTTGTAAACATTAAATTCGTAAGTATTATAAGTTTTGTATTGAGTTTGGTACAAGATTTAAATTGGATTAGAATGAGTTTGTTTTTGGATTTAAATTGGATGGGATTGAGTTTGTTCTTTTAACCCAGAAAATCGACCGTAGTTGTGTATAACCGACTGTTTTTTTACCATCTTCCTTTATAAGTGGTCGGTTTTATAAACATATCCATTAAAATTTATTATATTATATGATACAATATGAACATAAACAAATGTTGCAAAAATTCGTTTCCTATCATATTAAGAGAATTTATACATATTATATTTCTATTTAACCAATTTTTCTATTTTTGAAATTAAGAATTTATAGTTATTCTTTAAATTTTCACTAGCCAAAATAATATTTGATTGTTAAATTATCCAATCAAATAATTTCATTTTTTTCTGAAATTTTGGCAATAACATTAAAAATGATGTTTCTTGACATCCGTACGGTTAAATCGTTTAAAATATGATACTCATAAGTTTTGATGATCACAAACAGTAACCCATTTAGCTTATTAGTAGATATAAAACAGCATGCTAGTTGTGTATGTACTCACTTGGTTCTTGCAGGATACTCTAGCTTACTGATTGTATAATCAGTCTATCTAACAGCAAGCCAAAGTTGAGATACAGTGATAGTTTGGCAAGCCAGTTGCACACAGTCAATACACAAACAACAAGCTGATAGCTTGTAGTTTGATATAAAACATCATGTATTTCTGTATTGTACTAACTTGGTTTTGCAGGGTATAATAGCTTACTGATTGTATATTCACTTTATCACAAACAGCAAGCCATTTGTACAAACAGCAAGCCATTTTCAACTGTTCAGAATTCTTGTAGATAAAGATCAAACAGACATATCTATGTTCTCAGGAAACTTGGTTGATGATATGTAAATTCAAAAGTATAAGGCCATGTATCTGTTCAGTTCACCAGAACCAAAACAGCAAGCTGACATGAACTTGCTATGTTATTTCGGTACTGTACTAACTTGGTTTTGCAGGGAAAATTAGCTTACTGATTCTATAATCAGTATATCATAAACAGCAAGCCAAATGCATGGATAATCAGCATACCAGTCTCACAAACAGTGTGCCAGCTTCACAAACAGCAAGCTGTTTCTGTCTGACAGAAATAAATAATCTTGTGGTTTCCAAGGAGCAATTGGTGGAGACAACTTTAGAAATATTGTAATGAACCCTCTGAATTATTCTATCACGACAGCACACACATTTCAAATATATTTGGGGACAATATATTCTTTGCTTTGAAATAAGGAAAAGTAGCATGATACTTTTGACTTATTAAATTACCAACCACATGCTCTTGTCTCCCTCATCATATCAATTCTATTCCTGCTACACACGCTCCTTTCTTCTCTCTTAAAAAACACATTATTCAAGCTCCTCCATTTCTTCATATCAAATTCATCATCTCTAACGGTTTGATTTTATACCGTTGAAATTTTTCAAGCTTGATTTCAAACTCTCTTGTTTACCTATATAAGGGCTGGTCTTTCTCAGTTCTTATCATTTATATATTGAATATCATACAAGTGCAGAAAAACAAGATACACACTCACAACTACAAAAGCTTTCATTGCTAAATTTTTCAAACCTCACAAACCCTATATACACGCATATATATATTCAGAGGGTTCATAGGTTGAGTTGTATTTATTTAAATCTTTGTATTGTTCAAGTTGTAATTGATTTGTTGCTGTACAAGGTTGGCTTAAGGTTTAGGGTGGGTCGAACTAGGCTAGAGAAGGATACTTGGGAAGTATTGCTTAGAGAGCTAGTTCAACACAGGAAACAGCAAGCCATTTGTAAGCAGCAAGGGTGTAAGGGAGATATATTGTTGGATCTTGTAATTGGTTTATATTTGATCAATAATATATTCTCTTACCAAGTTGGTAAGGGACCAGGACGTAGACCATAGGGGTTTAGGGGTCGAACCTGGCTAAAAGATCTTGTGTTCTTTAATTTTCTGCATTTTAGTTACAAACAGCGTACCATTTGCAAACTGATAAAACACAAATAGCAAGCTGTTTGTAGTAATTTTTAAAACAGTTCATAAAATACGATTGTTAGCCATAAACACCTATTCACCCCCTCTAGGTGTTGTTTTCAATTGGTATCAGAGCTTGGTATACTAATATTTCTGTAACAGGAAGGTATCGATCATGGCTGAACATTATCTTGAAGCAAAAGCCGATTACAGAGCTCATCTCCTCACTGGATCAGAAAATTACAACTGGTGGAAATGTAGAATGGAAACATTCTTGTCCAAAAGGCCATTGGTATTAAGAGTTGTGCAGAAAGGAGACTTCCAGTTTTTGGATGATAAAAACCAACCGAAAGATGTTGATGATCTCACCATGGATGAGATTATCAAGTGTGGTTACAATGGAGAAGCTAGAAATTCTATAATGAATGCATTAGATCAAGCTGAATATGACAAGGTCTCCTCTCTAAAAAAAGCAAAGGAAATGTGGGATGCCTTGGAAACTTATCATGAAGGATCGACCACTTTGAGAAAGGTGAAGCTTAGCAAGCTAATGAACGATTTTGGAAATTTCAAGCTCAAAGATGGTGAAACAATCAAGGAAGGACAAGCAAGGTTTCAAGTCACTATAAACTCTTTAAAGAGACTTGGAAAGGATATTCCACAAGATGAAATTAACATGAAAGTGTTAAGTTCCGTACCATTCATTTATGAAGCTAAAGTCACGTCCTTGGTATCATCTTCAAATATTGACACCATGGATCACCTAGCTGTATTTGCTGAGCTAGAACAGTTTGAAAATAAGATAAATAATAGTCAGGTTGAAGGTGTTCGAATTCCTCTAGCCAAAATGAAGAATTTGGCTCTTCATTCTACAAACAGCAAGCCAGAATCGACAAACAGCAAGCTGATTGAATCTGATGAAGAATCAGATGAAGAACTTGCACTCATTTCAAAGAAGATCAAGAGGCTGATTGAAAAGAACAACAGAATGAAAAGAGATAGAGGAAGTTACAACAAGAAAGCCAAGGAGCAAACATGTTTCGAATGTGGCAAGCCAGGCCATTTTAAGAAGGACTGCTTCAAGCTAAAGTCAAAACAGCAAGCTGTTTTCAAAGACAAGAGAAAATCGAAGTCTTTACTGACTTGGAGTGATGATGATTCAGACTCCAGTGATGACTCAAGTGAAGACATGGTGAATTTAGCACTTGTAGGTCTAAATGATGAAGAAAGCTCACAAGGATCACATAAAAGAAGACTCTATGGATAGTGACTTTTCAAATTCGGAAGATGATACTAGTGAGGTAAACTCAATTAATTCTGATTTACCTACCTCTCCTAATATGTTAGAAGAACTAACCATGCAGGTACCAATTAATATATCTATCATTGAGTTCATGGAATTGAAAAATAAAAATAATGAGTTGGAAAAGAAGAATACTCATTTGAAGAAAATTATTTCTGATTTAATGGCTGAAAAGGCTCCTGAAATCAACCATGATGATCTTATTGCTGATCTAAAAGAGTAACTAGTTCAATTTGAAGGAGTTAACAAAGTAATTCTACAAAGGAATGAGGTTCTTATGAAAGAACTCAGGGATTTGAGGTCAAAGATTAAAGCTAGAGATGAGTGTATAGAATCATACAAGATTAAGGAATCTAGCCAAGCCGAGTCTTCAAAATTTGCGGAGAAAAGAAAACAGCAAGCTGAATGTGTAGACAAACAACACGCCATTCTTATCAAACAGCAAGCTGAACTGATCTCTCTCCTGGAAAAAGAGGTCAAGGATCTCGAGAAAGGGATGGAAACGTTTGTTCAAGGAGAAGACAGCTTAAAGACAATGATGAAGAAGGCAAATGTCCCTTTAGTAAGAGAAGGAGTTGGCATGAACCACAACAAGAAGCATGGTGCACTCAAATACGATGGAAGAAATGGCATACCATACAACTATGCTATGCTTTGGAAAACATGCAACAAATGTGGTGGAAAAGGCCATCTGGAAAAACATTGTGTGGCTCAAGTCAATCACAAAGCGAAAATAGCTTACCAGAATGGACCAGTCAGGCGACAAACAGCTTACCAGAATGGACCAGTCAGGGGACAAACAGCATGCCAGAATGCTTCTTTCAGAAGGAAAACAACTTACCATTCACCGAAAGTGGTCCAACTGTGGATCAAGAAAACTGATTTAAATGTTTTATATACTATTGCTACTAACCAATTTGGACCCAAACCTATATGGGTGCCAAAACATTGAGTTGGTGTTTGTCTGTTTTGTAGATATGTCTTGCGGCTAAAGGAAGGTCAAAGCAATGGATTTTGGATAGCGGATGCACTAGACATATGTGTGGAGACAAATCTCAGTTCATAAGTCTCAAAATGAAGAAGGGTGGAAGAGTTACAATTGGTAATAGTAAGACTCTTAGAATCCTTGGTATTGGTTCTATTGGTAATAGTAATATTTCGATTGATAAAGTTCAATATGTCAAAGGTCTTTCATATAATTTACTTAGTGTCACTCAATTATTTGATGATGGACATTTTGTTCAGTTTGGAATTGATAAAACCACTATTATTATTAGTACTAACAAAATCCCCCTAGTTGCTAGAAGGGAAGGAAATATATATGTATTAGACTTCGAAATGCAGGAAACAACATGCTATTTGGCTGCAATAGACAATGATCCATATATATGGCATAGAAGATTGGGACATGCACAGATGGACCTGATCAATAAATTATCAAGCAAGAATCTGGTCAGAGGTCTACCCAAATTGAAGTATACCAAGACTGAAGTGTGTTCAGCATGCCAATTGGGCAAACAAATTCGAAGTACACACAAAACAAAGAAAATGGTATCTACTTCTAAATCTTTAGAGCTTCTGCACTTGGACTTATTTGGTCCAGAATCTTATAAGAGTATTGGAGGTAAACAATATGGGTTTGTTATTGTAGATGATTATTCTAGATTTACTTGGGTATTGTTTCTTCGTACTAAAGATTGTGCTTTTAATGAGTTTAAGAAACTGATAAAATTACTTGAGAACAAGCATGATACAAGAACTGTAGGCATAAGAAGTGATAGAGGAGGAGAATTTATCAATGAGAACTTTATTGCATATTGTGAAGAAAGAGGAATATCCCATGAAGTTTCTGCTCCAAGGACTCCACAACAAAATGATGTGGTGGAAAGGAAGAATAGGTCACTTCAAGAAACTGCAAGGACTCTTCTGCAAGAAAGCAAGCTGCCTAGGAGTTTTTGGGCCGAAGCTGTGAATACAACATGCTATTTGTTGAATCGAATCATATTCAGGCCTATTTTGGATAAAACTCCTTATCAATTGTTGAGAAACAAGAAGCCAAACATCAGTTACTTAAAGATTTTTGGTTCTAAATGTTTTGTGCTCAAGACAATTGGTAAAGATGGTAAATTCGATGCAAAATCCTACGAAGCTATATTTCTTGGTTATTCTTTAACAAGTAGGGCTTATAGAGTTTATAATATAAATAAACATATTGTTGAAGAATCTATTGATGTTTCATTTCAATAACCTAAAAATGATCTACCAAGAGATGAGGAAGAATTTGCAGGTGAAAGAGAAAATATGCAACCTCAAATTTTTGACAAACAGCAAGCTGGAAGTTCAAATCAGCAAGCTGGAAGTTCAAATCAGCAAGCTGGAAGCTCAAATCAGCAAGATGGAGGTTCAAAACAGCAAGCTGGAAGTTCAAACCAGCAAGCTGAAGCTGAGACTGAAATTGGAAGTCAGCAAGCCAAGAAGGATGCAGATTCTGACAAACAGCAAGCTGGAAGCTCAAGACAGCAAACTGAAATGGAAATGCGCTTTCTAAAGTGGCAAAAATGACTCTAGAAGGTCCTAGAGGTTCAAGGGCTACTGAGAAACAACCTATCAATGATGGAGAATATCAGTTACCACCAGCAAAGATAAGGAAGACAACTCATGAAGATGTGACGCCCCCAGATCCGGGGTCGGAGATCTAGGCGCTCACGGTCCATTTTCCATTAGTAACATACCTGCTCTTGCACATAATATATATAACACAGCCATCGACCCCACAATAAACTCACACCACACTCACACACACAGGTTAGAGCCTCAGAAACGTCACACATTGATTAAACAGTAATAAAGTTATCAGAGTTATTACAGACCGAATTAAATAGTAATTATGCTACCAACAACACTTCGATATGAAGCGAAGTTGGCGGCTTGAAAGTTTGTTACGATACACTACCTTGCACAGGTCATGCTGATAAATAAAACGAACTAACAAAAGCTGCCAACCAATCCGGCTAATGGGGCCTACCGGTGGAATCTCAAGTGGTGGCTCGGGCCTAGTCACCTGCTTTCGAACAGTCTGCCTGGGTCTTGCCATTTCGCTTAGCTGTTGTGTTTGTAAAATTTGAAAACAAGCAAGAGTGAGCAACTATAGCTCAGCAAGAAATATATATGTAAGATAGGCAATATAACATCTCATATGATTGGCAGTTAATATACTTGTTTGTATCAATCAGTTATAAAATCACTTGTCATAGTTGATGAATCTCGAAGGTGCAACAATATGTGCCCTTGTTTTCAAATAAACTTGCAGTTCTAGATACTGCATTGAATCAACATCTTTCTCATCAAAATAGAACACTCTCAGCAACTTGGCACAAAAGCCTAAGAAGCAGTATCAAAGCATTTTTCCAAAATGGAGGAATGGGACTTAAAGAAAACACAAAACCTGACAAGGATTGACGATGATCAGTCGCCACATCCAAGTCCAATAATCCGCGGGTCTTCTCTACCGGTAGAAGGATAGAAACTACATCCGTAACTATCCCTCGGGTGAAAACTACATCCGTAGTCACCCTCGATGAAAACTACGTCTGTAATCATCCTTCGGTAACAACTGGGCCGGAATAATAAGTGATGGACCGCCTGGCTCACGGCCGCTTACACATCCCGGGAATCGTTCGTCAACGGTTCCCACACCTGCCAGAGTCCCTTTTTTTTTCTTTTCTTTTAAAACTTGATTTTGATTTAAAACAGAGTAATTGAGGTCCGACATCAGTCGACCGATGATTCTTGAAATCATACAAGAAGCAGAATCTGACCGGGGGTTTTCGAAAATGTTTTGAGTTCGAAAGAGTTCGAGTTTGAAAGTATTAAAAAGTATCTTGGATTAACTTTGTCTTTAAATAATGAACAGTAATTAATAAATAATATTTTAAGATTTAATATTAATAATTAAGAAAATAATTATTCGATAAAATAAACTCTTAATCCAAGATAGGGTTTAGAGTATTTACGAAGATATAATAATAGTTATTTGAATATACGATACCACCCGAATGACCCTTCGGGTTTTCGCAATATAGATACGATATAATAATATACCGCTCCCTGGTCAATAGTATATACGGACCGCTACGACCTCTATTGCTAGAGTCGTTGTCCGAAGAAAACATTTCAATCTAAGTTCAAGGGGTAAAAGCATACATGTACTTGTTCAATCTCAATTGCATCAATACTTCGATAAACATAGCATTTGATATAATTTGAAAACTACAAACACAACAGTGAAAATCCTTGTATAGGGATAAGTTTTGAAAAGTAAACTTGCCTTGGTTTGGTTGGGGTGGTCGAGCGTGCGGATTCGAACGATCTATACATAAACAATAATCGTTCGTTAGTGCCTTAACAATTTCTCTTTAATTACGGGGTTTTAAGGGGGTACGAAATTAACTTATCGACTTCATCTTATGACTCCCTAGCCGCACTATAGGTCCATGTCATCACTCGTTTGCGCTCGTCACTTACTCGACTTAATTTAGTTACCACGTTCGAATCATAACCACTAACCCTAGGATAATGTTCCACTAATCGACTTTTTCCATTGCGCGAATTTTACTCTAGCATTTTTATAAAATCCAAAAATTCATATTTTAATCCAATTCCTTTTGAGTGGTCTTCACCACTGCATTACCTACATTCTCAAAGTTTTCCATGATCCCAAATATATTTTAAGGTGTTTAAACAAGGTTCCCAAGGGGGTCACTTAATGCAGTCCATAGTCCAGAAACAAAATTCACTCCTCCGGCCATAACTAAAAATCCACACATCACCTAGCTATGAACCTTACATTTCCAGAAACTACATTCAATTATATTTCCAACAATATAAGGTAGGACATCAGGGGACATCATTTGGGGGTTCAAAATCGTGCTACAACACAGATCAAAGTTCCTGGACAAACTCAGCAAGCTCAAACCACTTAGATCAACCATTTTTCATACTTCCATAACATAATCACCACTTAATACACTTAGATCATGACTCATAACACTCATGGAGATTTATATATTAACCATAGTCATAAAAATCATAATCTCAACATCAAAACCCAAGATCCATGCTATCCAATACATATACATCCAAGATAAGTCCTAAAACACATGGATCTACTACCATACTATATGAACAATACATAACCAAGGGGGGTTTGAGATTTTATACCTTATTGAGCTCCTAGAGGCCTTGAACAATCTTTACACAACTCAAAAACACCTTAGACGGCCTCCTACAATACTTACAATGCAAGATATAAAGGAAAAACAAACTTGGTTACTATTTACCAAAGCTTGAATAATTTGTAACTTGAAAATGGTTGGATAGAATGGAGTGAAATTGCTAGCATACCTTGTATATATGATGTAGATGACCTAGGAATTATGGCAAGATTTATGAGTGATGGGAGAGGGGAGAAGAAGAAATTTTCTTCTTCTTTCTTTGCTTAGGCAGAGAGCAAGCTTCAAGGGGGGGGAGAGAAAGTTTTTGTTTTGTTTTTGTGTTTGTCTTGGGTGAATAATTAGTGTTAGGTCATGTAGGTTGGGTGATACATATCACATGTAAGCATGGTGGTGTACTAGCAAGCATGGGCTCTTGTACTATGTGTCCCCTTTTTTGAAAAAGTAAGCAACTAGATACTATTCATCTTCCAATGGCCAACTAACTTGTTTGATTTCTAACCACTTGGTTGCATGGGCTTGCATGCAATACTACTCCTTGTATTATTATTCTTCCACCAATGCTTATTATTAACTCTTTAATTCGTATCGTATCTTAATTATTCTCTCGTAATAATATTTCATCGCGTAGAGATTCCCCCTATAATTCCTTAAGTACTAATTGTGTAAATTCCTCGAATGTCCATAATTCCTCGTCATAATTCTTAATAAATCCTTTAATACTCTAACCATTCTCAAATCTTAAGTTTTATAAATATTACTAACAATAAGACTCTTGCCTTCACAATCTCTCTGTATATCTTACATAATAAATGCAACAACGCAGTTTCTCAGACAATCAATTCTATTAATCAACAGGGATGACTAGAAAGCTTCCATAATGACAATGCCACAAGATATTAAATAAAAGGAAATATTACCAAAAATTAGGGTTCTTACAGCCTCCCCTCCTTAAAAGGATTCCGTCCCGGAATCAGGTTGAAAACAGTTGGGGGTGCTTTTCACGCATCACGCTCTCTAGTTCCCATGTTGATTCTTCGACATTCTGATTCCTCCACAAGACTCTCACTAGTTTGACAACCTTGTTCCTCAGCACCTGTTCTTTTCTATCCATGATCTCTACGGGTTGCTCTACATATGTTAAGTCTGGTTGCAGATCCACTTGATCATGTTCTATCACATGTCGGAAGTCGGTATGGTACGGTCGTAGCATGGACACATGGAACACATTATGTACTTGCTGTAAGCTCGGGGGTAAAGCCAATTCATAGGCTAACTTCCCAACTCGTTTCAAGATCTCAAAAGGTCCAATAAATCTCGGGCTTAGCTTTCCCTTCTTACCAAATCTCATCAATCCCTTCCACGGCGATACCTTCAACATCACAAACTCTCCTACCTCATATTCTTTGTCCTTGCGGGTCTGGTCCCCATACTTCTTCTGTCTGTCTTGGGCCGCTACCAGCCGTCCTCTTATGAGCTCGATAGTTTCTCTTGTCCGTTGGACCAGTTCAGGCCCTAAAATCTTCCGCTCTCCAACCTCCTCCCAACACAAGGGAGACCGACATCTTTGTCCGTATAAAGCTTCATATGGGGGCATGCCTATACTCGCATGGTAACTGTTATTGTAGGAAAATTCGATCAATGGCAAGTGGTCATCCCAACTTCCCTTAAAATCAATGGCACATACCCTCAACATGTCCTCGATGGTCTGGATGGTTCTCTCACTCTGTCCGTCTGTTTGGGGATGGTATGCAGTACTCATGTTTAACTTAGTCCCCACACAATCCTGAAAACTTCTCCAGAACCTGGAGTTGAATCTTGGGTCTCTATCTGATACAATGCTCACAGGAACCCCATGTCTAACCACAATCTCCTTTAAGTAAATATCTGCCAGCTTGTCGACAGTATATCTCTCGTTGATTGGAAGAAAATGTGCTGACTTGGTCAACCTATCGATAATTACCCAAATGGCATCATGATTAGTCTTGGTCCTTGGTAATCCGACCACAAAGTCCATTGCAATTTGCTCCCATTTCCACTCGGGTATCTCTAAGGGTTGCAACAATCCACTGGGCCTCTGGTGTTCGGCCTTCACTCTTTGACATGTCAAGCATTTACTTACCCACTCTGCCACGTCCTTCTTCATATTAGGCCACCAATAATTTTCTCTCAGATCTCTATTCATCTTAGTGCCTCCAGGGTGAATTGAGTACCTCGAACTATGAGCCTCTTGCAAAATCTCGTCTTTTAATTCTTGAACGTTCGGGATCCATATCCTAGATGCGTACCTCATAATTCCATTCCCGTCCTCACACTTAATTTCCTCGCCAGTCAAAATTTTCTCCATCGAATTCTTTTCTTCTTCTATCTTCTTTTCCTGGCATAACTTAATCTTCTCCAATAACGGTGGTTGGACTTTTATTTCCATTAGACTCTCTTGTCCAATTCCTGGTAGCCTCACTTCAATCTCCAGTTTCTCAAGGTCCTTGATCAATTCGTCCACAGACGTTATCATCTTAAGCTTCTCATTTCGGCTAAGTGCATCGGCCACCACGTTGGCCTTCCCTGGGTGATAATGAATCTCACAATCATAATCTTTGATTAGCTCTAGCCATCTCCTCTGCCTCATGTTTAACTCTTTCTGAGTGAATATGTACTTTAAGCTCTTGTGATCCGTGTAGATTTCACACTTTTCTCCGTAAAGATAATGTCTCCAGATCTTCAAAGCAAAAACTATCGCTGCTAATTCCAAATCATGGGTGGGGTATCTTATCTCATACTCCTTAAGTTGCCTGGACGCATAAGCAATCACCTTACCGTGCTGCATAAGCACACACCCTAAACCTTTATGGGATGCGTCGCTATAAATCACAAAATCTCCCTTATCATCAGGTAGGGCTAGTACTGGTGCTGTCACCAACCTCTTCTTCAACTCTTGGAAGCTCTCTTCGCATTTTTCAGTCCACACAAACTTCTCGGTCTTGCGAGTTAGTCGGGTCAAAGGGGCTGCTATCTTTGCAGAGTCTTGGACGAATCTCCTATAGTAGCCAGCCAGTCCTATGAAACTTCTTACCTCTGCCGGAGTGGTTGGTCTCTCCCAATTTGATACAGCCTCTATTTTGGCTGGGTCCACTAGAATGCCTTGTTCGCTAATCACATGCCCTAAAAACTGAACTTCCTTCAACCAAAATTCGCACTTCGAGAACTTAGCGTACAGCTTTTCTTCCCTCAATGCTCCCAATACAATCCTCAAGTGCTCTGCATGTTCCTCCTTCGTCTTGGATTAAATCAAGATATCATCGATGAAGACTATAACACACTTGTCCAAGTATTTCTTGAAGACTCGATTCATTAAGTCCATGAAAGCTGCAGGGGCATTCGTTAGCCCAAATGACATCACTAGGAACTCATAGTGTCCATACCGGGTGCGAAAGGCCGTCTTTGGTATATCTTCTGGTTTGATCTTTAACTGGTGGTACCCGGTTCGCAAATCAATCTTAGAAAAATAAACTGCATCTTTCAATTGGTCAAACAGGTCATCTATCCTGGGCAAGGGATACTTATTCTTTATAGTCACCTTGTTCAACTCCCGGTAATCTATACATAATCTCATGCTGTCGTCCTTCTTTTTCACGAATAACACCGGGGCTCCCCACGGTGACACACTAGGTCTTATCATCCCTTTATCCAACAACTCTTGTAACTGAGTGGCCAGCTCTTTCATTTCCACTGGGGCTAGCCGATATGGGGCTTTCGAAATTGGGGCCGTACCCGGAACTAAGTCTATAGCGAACTCGATGTCTCTATCGGGTGGTAGTCCGGGAAGATCATCCGGAAATACGTCCGCGAACTCATTAACGATAGGGATTTCCTGTAGGTTTGGGGCCTCTTTCTTGGTATCCTTCACATAGGCTAAATAGGCTTCGCATCCTTTACGTAACAACTTCTTAGCTTGAATCATAGTCAGGAACTTTTGGTTTTGCCGTTTCCCACTAAACACTACTTCTTCGTCCCCTGGCAGTCTCAAACTTACTTTCTTCTTGACACAATCAATCTGGGCTCCGTGGGTTGTTAACCAATCCATACCTACTATTACGCCAAACTCCCATAGTTTAAAAGGTATTAAGTCTACCCGAAAGTGTCGCCCTTCTATTTCTAGGTCGCAACCTGGACATACTTGGCTAACGGGAATAATTTCATGATTAGCTATCTCTATTTGCAATCTGTCTTTCAATGGTTCAGTCTTAAGGCCTAACCGACATACAAAATCTAGAGATATGAAAGACTTGGTAGCTCCCGAATCAAATAAAACATTTGCTTTAACTAAGTTGAGTAATAGGGTACCTGCAATCACATCCGTGTTCCTCACGGCATCCTGCACCGTCATGTTAAAAGTTCTTGCAGTAGGGGCCTTGTTAGAAGCAGTTCCACTCACTCTCGATGCAGCTGGCCCAGAGGACATACATTCCCTCATTCGGTGCCCTGGTTTCCCACACTTGAAGCAATTACCTCCGACACTCGGGTTGTTACTAGTTCCGCGACAGGCGTTAGCATAATGCCCTGTCAGCCCACACTTGAAGCATTTCACATCTTGCAGGTTACACACGCCCGCATGTTTCCTTCCACATTTGTTGCATTCTGGGGGTTGGGCTCGGGATGGGGTAGAGTAAGACGATCCCTGTGGTCTGCCGCCCTAGCCCACAATCCAACTTTCAGCTCTCTAGGTTCCAAAGTTCCCGCTTGGTTGTGACATCGTTCCTCGCTTAAATTTGCTCGGAAAGCTCCCACCAGCAGAGTTTCCCTTTCGGCTATCCAACTTCCTCTTCTTTTCTTCTCTCTCCTTCTGCATCTGTTCACTCCCAGCCTCAACAATTGACGCTTTCTGTACCAGGGTGGCATAGTCTGTCAGCTCAAGAACCGCCACACGATTCTGAATCCATTGTTTTAGCCCTAATTGAAATCTTCGGGCCCTCTTTGCCTCAGAGTTCACATACTCCGGCACAAACCTTGACAACTCAGTAAATTTATCCTCATACTCGGCCACTGTCATGTTTCCTTGCTTTAGCTCCAAAAACTTTAGCTCCATTTGTGTCTCCATGAACCTAGGAAAGTACTTCTCCAAGAACAGCTCGCTAAATCTCTCCCAGGTCACAACACCTCTTCCTTCCAAATTCTTCTTAGCTTCCCACCAATAGTTCGCCTCACCCTTCAGAAGGTAAGTGGCGAAAACAGTCCTCTGCTCCTCAGCGACACCTAGTATCTCGAAAGATTTTTCCATTTCCTTCAACCAGGCCCTTGCCTCGACAGGGTCGGCAGTTCCTTTAAACTCTGGGGGTTTCAGGGATTTGAAGTTCCGGAAAGCATTAGCATTAGCATTCTGGGGTGGTTGCTGAACTGGGGGTCGGTCCAAGTTCTGCCTAAGTAACTCCATGAACTGTTCCATAGGGCCTCCCCTAGGATGTTCTACCTCTCGGGTATCATCACCAGCTTCTTCTTCATCATACTCAGAGTCATCAAACAGGTTATGATCGTTGCCCTCATTCTCACTCAGGTTGACATTCTCTCCCTCACGGTTCTGGTGGCCTCCGGCTCCATGGTGGCTACCCTGGCCCTCAGAACTGATCGGGTGAGCTCGAGTGTTCATTCTTCTGGGTGGCATGATTCTGATAATAAAACAAGAAAGGGGTTAGGGTTTTCCAATTACCTGACAGCGTTTGCACGGTCAGGAGCGTATCGTTCCTCCTCATATGGGTGGAAGTTGCAAAAGTTTTAATAATCCGATGTTGGAGATAAAATGTCAAACATTTTTGGGGGAAAAATCCCTTTGGGATGCGAAAACATTTACAAGAGTTTTCAAAATTTCGAAACCTAAAAAATATTTTTTTCAAAATTTCAAAACATTTTATTTTTTATTTTTGAAAAAATTTATTTTTTTAATGATTGTAGGAATATTTTTGGAAATTGTAGAAAACAATTTGAAATCGCATATCGTAATTTGAAACAGTATGGTTGTATTTGTGGCTTGTAGCAATTGTATAATCACAGTTGTATATCAAAACAGTAAAGCATGGCATCGGAAAGTAAAGCAGTTGAGGCAATATTAAGGAAACTGAAACTAAATAAGTACGGTACAAGGGTTATCACAAGTTTGGATGTTAGAGCCAAATACATAGTTCCGATGTCAAAGTCTAGCAAAAGTGGAACAAATACAAGTACATCATCCGAATAGTCAGGCTACACAAAAGTAGGCTACATCCATACATACTACCCGAAGTCACATCTACATATCTGTAGGTCAGTCTACTCATCCACTGGTCAGAAAGGATACCACTGCACAAGTCAACTATCCCGCAAAATCGACACACTAATGTCATCTGAACCTAGGGGACTGAGCTATCAGTAACACATCACGGGGCCGCGCCCAACACGCCTAGCATCCCTAGCCTGGATCACTCCACCCCCGCGGATCCCTAAACCAAGAATCCTATCGCGACTCCTCATCTCAATCCTGTGGAATCGAGCCCTAGTCCTCCTAGCAACAGTGGTCCTCATCTCAGCCTGGATCCTCAAGCGCGCCTCGCGCTCCTCCACTAGTGCCCGCCTCGCCTCGTTAAGTCGGGCCTCTGCAGATAGTAAGTCTCGGGTCAGGAACTGTACCACGTAAGCATGCTCAGTACCAGACACTGGGGGTAGGTCCGCCGGTGGAGGTGGTATGACAGGAACAGGGGTAGGTCAGCAGCAGCAGTAGGAGCAGGAGCAGTAGCAGGGGTAGGGTCAAGCTCCTCCTCGGCAGAAGTGTCATCCTCAGAGTCACCGTCCGATGAAACAGGGCTAGATGTCTGTGGAGAAGGTGGGGGTGACACAACACGACCCTCGCCGGATATCACACTCTCCTCATCAGTAGCTACAGGAGATGGGGTAACAGGCTCTGGCTCGGGCTCAGGCTCAAAGGGCTCCTCAACGGGATCCTCATCATCAGTACTATCTATCACTATGATCCAGGGGCCAATCTCGGAGTCAGCACCCATATCCTCCCCAGGATCCTCGGTCTCTCGCATCAGGGCCTCATCATGCTCTCTCTCGAAAGCCTCAGGGTCTGGTATCTCCTCCATCTACACAAGGGAAATAAGGTGGGTCACTAACCATAAAAGAAGGGTTTAGGAGTAGTTCCCTCACGGGCCTTAAAGTCAGGGCTATATCCGATAACCCGACTACAAACTCGATGAGAGTTCTAAGTATTATTAAAGTTGTTATTAAGGTTATCGTTATTATTATTATTATTAGGGTTACTTTCTTAAATTACTATCGTTTCTGAGAACTGTAACCTCGCTCTGATACCATTTCTGTGACGCCCCCAGATCCGGGGTCGGAGATCTAGGCGCTCACGGTCCATTTTCCATTAATAACATACCTGTTCTTGCACATAATATACATAACACAGCCATCGACCCCACAATAAACTCACACCACACTCACACACACAGGTTAGAGCCTCAGAAACGTCACACATTGATTAAACAGTAATAAAGTTATCAGAGTTATTACAGACCGAATTAAATAGTATTTATGCTACCAGCAACACTTCGATATGAAGCGAAGTTGGCGGCTTGAAAGTTTGTTACGATACACTGCCTTGCACAGGTCATACTGATAAATAAAACGTACTAACAAAAGCTGCCAACCAATCTGGCTAATGGGGCCTACCGGTGGAATCTCAAGTGGTGGCTCGGGCCTAGTCACCTGCTTTCGAACAGTCTGCCTGGGTCTTGCCATTTCGCTTAGCTGTTGTGTTTGTAAAATTTGAAAACAAGCAAGAGTGAGCAACTATAGCTCAGCAAGAAATATATATGTAAGATAGGCAATATAACATCTCATATGATTGGCAGTTGATATACTTGTTTGTATCAATCAGTTATAAAATCACTTGTCATAGTTGATGAATCTCGAAGGTGCAACAATATGTGTCCTTGTTTTCAAAATAAACTTGCAGTTCTAGATACTGCATTGAATCAACATCTTTCTCATCAAAATAGAACACTCTCAGCAACTTGGCACAAAAGCCTAAGAAGCAGTGTCAAAGCATTTTTCCAAAATGGAGGAATGGGACTTAAAGAAAACACAAAACCTGACAAGGATTGACGATGATCAGTCGCCACATCCAAGTCCAATAATCCGCGGGTCTTCTCTACCGGTAGAAGGATAGAAACTACATCCGTAACTATCCCTCGGGTGAAAACTACATCCGTAATCACCCTCGATGAAAACTACATCCGTAATCATCCTTCGGCAACACCTGGGCCGGAATAATTAGTGATGGACCGCCTGGCTCACGGCCGCTTACACATCCCGGGAATCGTTCGTCAACGGTTCCCATACCTGCCAGAGTCCCTTTTTTTTTCTTTTCTATTAAAACTTGATTTTGATTGAAAACAGAGTAATTGAGGTCCGACATCAGTCGACCGATGATTCTTGAAATCATACAAGAAGCAGAATCTGACCGGGGGTTTTCGAAAATGTTTTTAGTTCGAAAGAGTTCGAGTTTGAAAGTATTAAAAAGTATCTTGGATTAACTTTGTCTTTAAATAATGAACAGTAATTAATAAATAATATTTTAAGATTTAATATTAATAATTAAGAAAATAATTATCCGATAAAATAAACTCTTAATCCAAGATAGGGTTTCGAGTATTTACGAAGATATAATAATAGTTATTTGAATATACGATACCACCCGAATGACCCTTCGGGTTTTCGCAATATAGATACGATATAATAATATACCGCTCCCCGGTCAATAGTATATACGGACCGCTACGACCTCTATTGCTAGAGTCGTTGTCCGAAGAAAACATTTCAATCTAAGTTCAAGGGGTAAAAGCATACATGTACTTGTTCAATCTCAATTGCATCAATACTTCGATAAACATAGAATTTGATATAATTTGAAAACTACAAACACAACAGTGAAAATCCTTGTATAGGGATAAGTTTTGAAAATTAAACTTGCCTTGGTTTGGTTGGGGTGGTCGAGCGTGCGGATTCGAACGATCTATACATAAACAATAATCGTTCGTTAGTGCCTTAACAATTTCTCTTTAATTACGGGGTTTTAAGGGGGTACGAAATTAACTTATCGACTTCGTCTTATGACTCCCTAGCCCCACTATAGGTCCATGTCATCACTCGTTTACGCTCGTCACTTACTCGACTTAATTTAGTTACCACGTTCAAATCATAACCACTAACCCTAGGATAATGTTCCACTAATCGACTTTTTCCATTGCATGAATTTTGCTCTAGCATTTTTATAAAATCCAAAAATTCATATTATAATCCAATTCCTTTTGGGTGGTCTTCAGCACTGCATTACCTACATTCTCAAATTTTTCCATGATCCCAAATATATTTTAAGGTGTTTAAACAAGGTTCACAAGGGGGTCACTTAATGCAGTCCATAGTCCAGAAACAAAATTCACTCCTCCGGCCATAACTAAAAATCCACACATCACCTAGCTATGAACCTTACATTTCCAGAAACTACATTCAATTATATTTCCAACAATATAAGGTAGGACATCAGGGGACATCATTTGGGGGTTCAAAATCGTGCTACAACACAGATCAAAGTTCCTGGACAAACTCAGCAAGCTCAAACCACTTAGATCAACCATTTTTCGTACTTCCATAACATAATCCCCACTTAATACACTTAGATCATGACTCATAACACTCATGAAGATATATATATTAACCATAGTCATAAAAATCACAATCTCAACATCAAAACCCAAGATCCATGCTATCCAATACATATACATCCAAGATAAGTCCTAAAACACATGGATCTACTACCATACTATATGAACAATACATAACCAAGGGGGGTTTGAGATTTTATACCTTCTTGAGCTCCTAGAGGCCTTGAACAATCTTTACACAACTCAAAAACACCTTAGATGGCCTCCTACAATACTTCCAATGCAAGATCTAAAGGAAAAACAAACTTGGTTACTATTTACCAAAGCTTGAATAATTTGTAACTTGAAAATGGTTGGATAGAATGGAGTGAAATTGCTAGCATACCTTGTATATATGATGTAGATGACCTAGGAATTATGGCAAGATTTATGAGTGATGGGAGAGGGGAGAAGAAGAAATTTTCTTCTTCTTTCTTTGCTTAGGCAGAGAGCAAGCTTCAAGGGGGGGGGAGAGAAAGTTTTTGTTTTGTTTTTGTGTTTGTCTTGGGTGAATAATTAGTGTTAGGTCATGTAGGTTGGGTGATACATATCACATGTAAGCATGGTGGTGTACTAGCAAGCATGGGCTCTTGTACTATGTGTCCCCTTTTTTGAAAAAGTAACCAACTAGATACTATTCATCTTCCAATGGCCAACTAACTTGTTTGATTTCTAACCAATTGGTTGCATGGGCTTGCATGCAATACTACTCCTTGTATTATTATTCTTCCACCAATGCTTATTATTAACTCTTTAATTCGTATCGTATCTTAATTATTCTCTCGTAATAATATTTCGTCGCGTAGAGATTCCCCCTATAATTCCTTAAGTACTAATTGTGTAAATTCCTCGAATGTCCATAATTCCTCGTCATAATTCTTAATAAATCCTTTAATACTCTAACCATTCTCAAATCTTAAGTTTTATAAATATTACTAACAATAAGACTCTTACCTTCACAATCTCTCTGTATATCTTACATAATAAATGCAACAACGCAGTTTCTCAGACAATCAATTCTATTAATCAACAGGGATGACTAGAAAGGTTCCATAATGACAATGCCACAAGATATTAAATAAAAGGAAATATTACCAAAAATTAGGGTTCTTACAGTAGAAATAGCTCAACATTCTTTACCGAAGTCAACAAGAGTAGTAAAGAATCATCCTCCAGAGTTGGTCATTGGTGATATTACTGATGGAATTACAAGGGGGTCACTTAATGCAGTCTATAGTCCAGAAACAAAATTCACTCCTCCGGCCATAACTAAAAATCCACACATCACCTAGCTATGAACCTTACATTTCCAGAAACTACATTTAATTATCTTTCTAACAATATAAGGTAGGACATCAGGGGACATCATTTGGGGGTTCAAAATCGTGCTACAACACAGATCAAAGTTCCTGGACAAACTCAGCAAGCTCAAACCACTTAGATCAACCATTTTTCATACTTCCATAACATAATCACCACTTAATACACTTAGATCATGACTCATAACACTCATGGAGATATATATATTAACCATAGTCATAAAAATCACAATCTCAACATCAAAACCCAAGATCCATGCTATCCAATACATATACATCCAAGATAAGTCCTAAAACACATGGATCTACTACCATACTATATGAACAATACATAACCAAGGGGGGTTTGAGATTTTATACCTTCTTGAGCTCCTAGAGGCCTTGAACAATCTTTACACAACTCAAAAACACCTTAGATGGCCTCCTACAATACTTACAATGCAAGATCTAAAGGAAAAACAAACTTGGTTACTATTTACCAAAGCTTGAATAATTTGTAACTTGAAAATGGTTGGATAGAATGGAGTGAAAATGCTAGCATACCTTGTATATATGATGTAGATGACCTAGGAATTATGGCAAGATTTATGAGTGATGGGAGAGGGGAGAAGAAGAAATTTTCTTCTTCTTTCTTTGCTTAGGCCGAGAGCAAGCTTCAAGGGGGGGGGAGAGAAAGTTTTTGTTTTGTTTTTGTGTTTGTCTTGGGTGAATAATTAGTGTTAGGTCATGTAGGTTGGGTGATACATATCACATGTAAGCATGGTGGTGTACTAGCAAGCATGGGCTCTTGTACTATGTGTCCCCTTTTTTGAAAAAGTAACCAACTAGATACTATTCATCTTCCAATGGCCAACTAACTTGTTTGATTTCTAACCACTTGGTTGCATGGGCTTGCATGCAATACTACTCCTTGTATTATTATTCTTCCACCAATGCTTATTATTAACTCTTTAATTCGTATCGTATCTTAATTATTCTCTCGTAATAATATTTCGTCGCGTAGAGATTCCCCCTATAATTCCTTAAGTACTAATTGTGTAAATTCCTCGAATGTCCATAATTCCTCGTCATAATTCTTAATAAATCCTTTAATACTCTAACCATTCTCAAATCTTAAGTTTTATAAATATTACTAACAATAAGACTCTTGCCTTCAAAATCTCTCTGTATATCTTACATAATAAATGCAACAACTCAGTTTCTCAGACAATCAATTCTATTAATCAACAGGGATGACTAGAAAGGTTCCATAATGACAATGCCACAAGATATTAAATAAAAGGAAATATTACCAAAAATTAGGGTTCTTACAGAAGAAATAGCTCAACATTCTTTACCGAAGTCAACAAGAGTAGTAAAGAATCATCCTCCAGAGTTGGTCATTTGTGATATTACTGATGGAATTACTACAAGAAGAGGGAAGGCAAATTATTGTGCTCATGCAGCCTTCCTAGCTCAATAAGAACATAAAAATATAGACGATGCATTAAAAGATGAGAATTGGATCACGGCCATGCAAGAAGAATTAAATCAATTTGAAAGGTGTGATGTTTGGGAACTTGTCAAGCCACCAGAAAATGCTTCACTTATAGGAACGAAATGGGTGTTCAAAAACAAAGTTGATGAATTTGGCACCGTTACTCGAAATAAAGCAAGACTTGTAGCTCAAGGTTACAACCAACAAGAAGGCATTGACTTTGATCAAACATATGCTCCTGTTGCTCGTTTGGAATCAATTAGAATACTTCTAGCCTATGCATGTTTCAAGAAAATCAAGCTATATCAAATGGACGTAAAGAGGGCATTCCTAAATGGCATGCTCGAAGAGGAAGTTTTTGTCAAACAACCTCCTAGATTCGAGCATGATCAATTTCCAAACTACGTATTCAAGCTAAAGAAGGCTCTCTATGGATTAAAGCAGGCCCCTAAAGCTTGGTACAAAAGGCTTAGTAAGTACCTAATTCAAAATGGATTCATTCGAGGTAAAATTGATCCCACATTATTTATTATGCAAAATGGTAAAGACATTTTAATTGTTCAAATATATGTGGATGATATTATTTTTGGAGCTACTAATGAATCAATGTGCAAGTGGTTTTCAAAGTGTATGCATAGTGAGTTCGAAATGAGCATGATGGGTGAGCTCAATTATTTCTTGGGTCTTCAAATCAAGCAATCTAAAGATGGAATTTTTGTACACCAATCCAAGTATAAGAAAAGTCTACTGAAAAGATTTGGTTATGAGGATGTTAAGCCAAAATCGACTCCTATGATTCAAAACAGCAAGCTGTTTGCTGATGAAAATGGTAAGGCTGTTGATATAAAAAGGTATCGAGGTATGATTGGTAGCCTTCTTTACTTAACTGCTTCTAGACCTGACATAATGTATAGTGTTTGTGTTTGTGCAAGGTTTCAATCAAACCCTAAAGAGTCTCACTTAAATGCTATTAAAAGAATATTTCGATATTTAAGTGGTACCATTTCTCTTGGTTTGTTTTATCCTATCACAAATACTTTTGATCTTGTTGGGTATAGTGATGCAGATTATGCAGGTTGTCAAGTTGATAGAAAAAGTACTAGTGGTGTTTGTACATTTCTTGGACAAAGCTTGGTTTCATGGTAATGCAAGAAACAAACTTCTGTAGCTTTATCCACGGCCGAAGGAGAGTATCTAGCAGCTGGGAGCTGTTGTTCTCAACTTCTATGGATGATTCAAACACTAAGGGACTTTGATAATAAGTGTGAAAAGGTTCCAATAAATTGTGACAACACTAGCACCATTAATATTTCAAAGAATCCCGTGAATCACTCAAGAACGAAGCATATCGATGCTCGACATCATTTCTTGAGAGATAATGTTGCTAAAGGCAAGATAGAGTTGGTCTTTGTTCCAACAGAGTTTCAACTAGCTGATATATTCACAAAGCCTCTTGCTGAAGAAAGATTTTCAGTCATTCGAATGCAACTTGGTATGTGTTCTATCTAAAACAGCATGCTGAATGATTGTTTGCAGGACATGTTAGCTTATCATTTGTACAGGTAACATTCAACAAATAGCAAGCTATCTATGTAGGTAAAATACCACAAACAGCAAGCTGTTTGTGCAGGTAACCTACTGCAAATAGCATACTGTTTGTCATCGCTGTTAGCTTACCATTTGTTCTATTCGCATGTTACAATTGGTATATTGAATGCATTATATTCTGCATATCATTTGTTGATCTTAAGTGTTTTAATTTTTGATGGATTAAGGGGGAGAACTTTAGGAGAATACTTAATGAAAATGTATTATTCGATGTTTCTATTTGATCTTGTTAGATTATTGTTTTATATCTAATTTTAAGATGCAGAGATTTAGGGGGAGTTATTCTAATTCTCCTAAATTAGTTGTAATCATCAAAAAGGGGGAGATTGATACTCATAAGTTTTGATGATCACAAACACTAAGCCATTTAGCTTATTAGTAGATATAAAACAGCATGCTAGTTGTGTATGTACTCACTTGGTTCTTGCAGGATACTCTAGCTTACTGATTGTATAATAAGTCTATCTAACAGCAAGCCAAAGTTGAGATACAGTGATAGTTTGGCAAGCCAGTTGCACACAGTCAATACACAAACAACAAGCTGATAGCTTGTAGTTTGATATAAAACATCATGTATTTCTGTATTGTACTAACTTGGTTTTGCAGGGTATAATAGCTTACTGATTGTATATTCAGTTTATCACAAACAGCAAGCCATTTGTACAAACAGCAAGCCATTTGTACAAACAGCAAGCCATTTTCAACTGTTCAGAATTCCTGTAGATAAAGATCAAACAGACATATCTATGTTCTCAGGAAACTTGGTTGATGATATGTAAATGCAAAAGTATAAGGCCATGTATCTGTTCAGTTCACCAGAACCAAAACAGCAAGCTGACATGAACTTGCTATGTTATTTCGGTACTGTACTAACTTGGTTTCGCAGGGAAAATTAGCTTACTGATTCTATAATCAGTATATCATAAACAGCAAGCCAAATGCATGGACAATCAGCATACCAGTCTCACAAACAGCGTGCCAGCTTCACAAACAGCAAGTTGTTTCTGTCTGACAGAAATAAATAATCTTGCGGTTTCCAAGGAGCAATTGGTGGAGACAACTTTAGAAATATTGTAATGAACCCTATGAATTATTCTATCACGACAGCACACACATTTCAAATATATTTGGGGACAATATATTCTTTGCTTTGAAATAAGGAAAAGTAGCATGATACTTTTGACTTATTAAATTACCAACCACATGCTCTTGTCTCCCTCATCATATCAATTCTATTCCTGCTATACACGCTCCTTTCTTCTCTCTCAACAAACACATTATTCAAGCTCCTCCATTTCTTCATATCAAATTCATCATCTCTAACGGTTTGATTTTATACCGTTGAAATTTTTCAAACTTGATTTCAAACTCTCTTGTTTACCTATATAAGGGCTGGTCTTTCTCAGTTCTTATCATATATATATTGAATATCATACAAGTGCAGAAAAATTAGATACACACTCACAACTACAAAAGCTTTCATTGCTAAATTTTTCAAACCTCACAAACCCTATATACACGCATATATATATTCAGAGGGTTCATAGGTTGAGTTGTATTTATTTAAATCTTTGTATTGTTCAAGTTGTAATTGATTTGTTGCTGTACAAGGTTGGCTTAAGGTTTAGGGTGGGTCGAACTAGGCTAGAGAAAGATACTTGGGAAGTATTGCTTAGAGAGCTAGTTCAGCATAGGAAACAGCAAGCCATTTGTAAGCAGCAAGGGTGTAAGGGAGATATATTGTTGGATCTTTTAATTGGTTTATATTTGTTCAATAATATATTCTCTTATCAAGTTGGTAAGGGACCAGGACGTAGACCATAGGGGTTTAGGGGTCGAACCTGGCTAAAAGATCTTGTGTTCTTTAATTTTCTGCATTTTAGTTACAAACAGCGTACCATTTGCAAACTGATAAAACACAAACAGCAAGCTGTTTGTAGTAATTTTTAAAACAGTTCATAAAATACGATTGTTAGCCATAAACACCTATTCACCCCCCCTCTAGGTGTTGTTTTCAAAATATTTTTAAAAAAATCGAAACATGAAACCCTAAACGAAACCCTGTTTAGGGGTACTAGTCAAAATACTAATTGACCG
Source organism: Saposhnikovia divaricata (assembly GCA_036435485.1). Classification (NCBI taxonomy): domain Eukaryota; kingdom Viridiplantae; phylum Streptophyta; class Magnoliopsida; order Apiales; family Apiaceae; genus Saposhnikovia; species Saposhnikovia divaricata. Next base: position 165,928,952 of record CM071599.1, read on the forward strand.
TTAAATTACCCAATCAAATAAATTTTATTGTTTCTAAAATTGTGGTGATAACATTAAAGATGATGGTTCTTGACATCCGTAAGGTTGGATCGTCAAGAAATATCTTTAAAAAAATTGAAACACGAATCAGGAACGAAACCGTAATTCCGTTTGCTTCGATTCTTTCGCCAAAACGATCTATGACTCTAGATCTATAAGTGTGGGTCAACTATTCATCAAGATCAGAAACTTATACCAACTGTTATGAACAAATTTTATTGGTTAACGAAATTTCGGCATTACGACGGCTATAAATCGAACTTTTCCAAATTGTTACATCAATCACCAAGCCACACCGGGCATACATACATCTTACATAAATGATAATCAACTTAACAAGTCCAAAACATCTCACTTTACCAACAAGATCATCATATCTCCAAATCAACTACAAGATCATGCTAACAAGCTTATATTCTTACTAATATCATAACTATGCTAAAAACCATCAAGATCATGCATATACTTAAAATAAGGTCTAGGGTTTCAAGAGAGTTATACCTTCCTTGGTGTGTAAATGAGCCTAACAATCCTTGATCTAGTCCTTAGAACAGCTTAATATAGCTTAGATCATCAAAAGAAACCAAGAAAACAATATTAGATCATGAAGGTTGCTATTCACCCTCCACTTAAATGATTTATTTGAAAATGGAAAAAGGGGAGTTTGAAGCTAAGATTTCTAGGAGATCATTTTTATGAAATGTAATACTCACCATAATAATTTGAAGATCAAACAATGGTGGGAAGGTGGATTTTGATTTTGGAATTAAGTCGAATGGATATAATATGGGGGGAGAGTTTTTGCTTGGCTTGCTTGCTTTAATCTCATCCAGTGTGAATTATTGTGGTTTTTGTAGATAATATCTAGCATAAAGTACCTTTAATAAAGGTAGTAGGTCATGCATGATGCAAATTGGATGGACAAATGTCTTTATTTTGTGGTAAGATGATGAAATGAAGCTAAGTACTTGGTTGATTCTCTAAGTATGTTAGTTGGTTATGTAACTACTTAGTTCCTTGGTCTTATCCCCTTGCACATGCATGCATCTTGATTCCCTGCTTGTTTCTTTGTCCGGTTATTGCTCAATTCATTGATCGTTAGGAGGAATATCTCGAAGATTTCTAATTAGGGTTTTACTGGAAACCTTCTTAATATTTATACTACCATTCTCAATTCTCTTTACTATTTCTTGAATCCAAATTCCTTAAATCTTTTCAATAAATCCTTAAGTCTCTCAGTTTCCAGGGAAATCTCGGGAAAAATAAAAGTGCTATTTTTCAGAATCCGATGACTTTTACATACACTCTTTTTCCCCTTGGATCATTAATACGAACTCAGAAATCCGTTCCGGGTACTTCTATATAGTGTCGTCTAATAATATTCCTATTTCCACCAAAAACACTATTCATCACTTATTCTCTCTTTATTCCTTATAATTAGAAAAAATGTTCTCACGTTTTCCCGAGCGTTCCTTAACCCTTTTACGGAACCACATGACTTATACCAGATATCGATTTGGATGACATGAGAATAATCTTCCTCTTTGGAATCTACTATATCCTTCTTTCTAGGAGATAGATTATTCTAATCTAAGTTGGCAACCTATTGCATTCTTCATGGCATATAAACATTGGAAACCATATCCATTAAATATTCATTCATCGGAACCACTGTTACACTTATATTCCATTACATAATAAAAATTTTAATTCTTTGCTAAAAATCTGGGTTCTTACACAAGTTGTGCATTACTTTGATATTTTTGTAATTTCAAAAATTAATTAAATTAGATAGTAAATTAAATATACTTTTTAATGATATATTTAATGATATTTTTTAGTTTTAATTAAAATTGTGCTAATTTAATTTTAAATTTTTATAAAATGTCAATTTTTATGAGATGGAAGGAGTATTTATTATTATGGATTATCACAGGTCTGTGATTTTAGGTATACTAGGGACAGACTATCCCAGAAACATTCAAATTTGGCAAATATTATCCCAAATTCTTTCCCAACTTTTTAATTAATTAATTAATTATTTAATATTTAATAAAATTTACTTTCTAGAATAAAATTTATAATAATGAAAAAAATAAATTTCATTAAAATTTAAACAAAAGTACATTAAATTGGTAAAATAAAAATTACATTCATTGCAATAAATTAATATATGAGTGATATTTTATATGTTGATTAATAAAATGAATGTGTTGTTTGTTAATTAAGGATACAATTTTAATATTTTTTTGTCAAGATATATTTAATCTTTCTTACGTATTAAAAAAAATTACATTTTAAGTTAATTTAATTATTAAATATAGTATAAATAGTTAATAATGGTTAAAGATTAAAATTAAGAATAAAAAGTTTAATATAAATTTATATAATATAATATGTAAATAGTAATTTGGATAAAAATATAGATCAAACTTGATCAAACTGTTGGAGTTGGTCACAAATTTAAATTAAAATGTGGTAATTCAAATTTATATTTTTGGATCACAAGGCAGAAGATGACCTAACATTTAACATGGATCCAATTTTTTATTTTTTTAGAAAATGACTTGGAAATCTTTTAAAAATTTAAAAAGTTAAAGTTTTAGCCAATTATTTTTTATAGATTACTATTTAAATAATGAGAAAAGCTAAAGTTTTCAAAAAAAAAAAAAAAAAAAAATCCTTCCCAAAACCTTAGCTAGCATTATATATGTATTTTAAAAATAAAGAAATTCTTCATATAATCAAAGTTGACACTTAGGGAATCATTTAGATCCCTAACATTGCTAATAAATAAATTTCATTTTACATCATATACATGAAGAGAATTTAATTTACAATATTGAAGATTAGTATAAATGAACGATAGACAGGACAGGAAGATTTAGAATTTAATTGTGATCTTTGTAATGTTACAGCATTTCCAACCCATATGTAACTTTTACATAAAATTGATATAAAAATTCCTTCAACTTTTAAATCATTTCCAACCTATCTATACCAAAATTTACATTAAAAGAAATCATTTTCATTTTAAAAGCATATTCTTCTTTTTTTCCAATATTTATATCAATATACTTATATTAAATTACAAGTAATATATCAAACTGTAATATTCAAAAAGTCTTAAAACAAATTCCCTCATAAAAAAAAATTCATATCAACTACAAAATGAAGAAAAATACAGCTATAAAGATACATAATAACTTAAATTTGTTACATAAAATTTTTTAATTTTGTTACATATTATCTCATTTTTATTTATAAAGTGAGTTTAAGACCATGCATGTATATATCTTAATTATATGATTTATTATTGTCACGTAAATGTACTAAATTAAAATAACAATAAGAGTTCCAATTGTATAGGTTAATAAATTATAATCCAAAGTTACATGCTAGAAAAATGTAACAAAACAAAGAAAAATATTTTGAGTACAAAAGAAATGAATTATTTTTGTGAAAGAATAAAAGCATAGGATTGTACTTTATGAAAACTCTAAAAGTTATACCAAATTTTGATGTTGTATCAAATTTAATGTAATTTTTGGTATCACATCAAAATGATGTAATTTTTGAAGTTTAATTGAAGGACATTTTTACATCAAAATGATGTAAGTCTTTGGGATGAAAGCATAAATCATTTTTTTGTGAGTGTGATTTTTTTGAAATAATTTGGGAAAAGATGTTGAAATAGATGGCAGAGAAGATAAATGGGAAAATGTGATGATAAATCTGTTCCAATATACTCCCTCCGTCTCTTAATTCTTTGCCCATTTTGACTTTTTACACTGTTCATTGTAAGCGATTGACTACTAATTTACGCATAATTAATAAGATCAAATATAGTCATGAGTGATCTTGTTGGATTCGTATTTATGAGTACTTTAATACAGTTAAATTTTTATATTTAGTACTAAAACGAAATTGAAGATATTAACGATTAAAAATGTGCATTGACATGCGTGATAATGATGACACTACTACAAACAGGTCAATAGACATCGGCTAAAAACCGATGTCTGGCCATTTTTCAACCGATGTCTATGTGGGTGTAGAGAAAGGTCCAACCCCTTTCACATCGGTTTTAAACCGATGTCAAAGAGTATCTATCACATCGTTCACTACCTTTTCACATCGGTTTTTAACCGATGTCAAAGAGTATCAATCACATCGTTCACTGGAAACTTACTGATGTTAGATACTATCTGCAACATCGGTTACAAGCAACTAATCGATGTCAAAGAGTACTTTAGACATCATTTACTGTAATATAACCGATGTGTATCATACATATTAACATCAGTTAGGCACCGATGTGAAAAGTATCAACAATGTGACACCATTGTGCTTAAATTACATCAGTTTGTTTGGTGTTAATGATGTTACTGTATCATACTAAAAAGAATGTTGTCAATCCAAAACTCAAACACTTATAAAAATAACAAAAATTTCATTATCATTAACAAAAAAATTCAGTATATACATCAATGACTATCCGCAAAACTAACAAACTAGCTACATTTCAAGTCAAAATGCCTCTTCCAAACCAAAAACATAATTGACATACTACTCCATGTAAAAACAAACTATACCGCTCTAACTACAATAGTTAAAACAACCTAATTAAAACAACTTATATCTTGGCCTCCAGTTCATCGGTCACATGCAAATTCTTCTAGTTGAAAATGAAAATATCTATGAAGTGAAGGATGCACCATTTCATCGGTTACATGCAAATTCTTGCAATCACCAGAAATTGGAAGATGATTCGAATTGTTCTGATCTCCCTTGCTCCAGTTACTGCCATCTCCGATCAAACAACTTAAGTAGTTCTGGAAACACTCCCAGTCATCAGGACTACAAATAGTAAGAAATAAAAAATCAGGTTACTGACTAACAAGCAAAGCCCACATCAGGTAGAATATGATTATATGACAGGCTACAGAAAGAACTACTCCATCTATTTACTGTTTGCTTAACTAAAAAGGAACTCCATTGTAACTTTATAAGTCATCCTTATACCACTAAAGTATAAGTAATTTAATAGTACTATTAAAACCATATGCAATGCAGAACAAATGCCAAGCAGTTAAAGCCACATCCATATAGGGAAATGTAATTACCTTCTCTTCAGTAGCATTAGATTCATCTTCTCTTTAGAAAATGTCATAGGCCTCAGCAACAACAAGCTAGAATCAGAAAGGAACAGCTCACGGCCATTGTACAGGACAAAATTTAGACACGTTTAATAGATTACAGAATAATACAAACCTGACAAAATATTTAGTTATTTATTAGATTACAGAATAATACAAACCTGACTAAATATTTAGTTAACTTAAAATAAAGACTCCATATATATTCAGGCACACTGATCATCTACAAACCTTACATTATTTATACATATTATAGTTCCTTGGCATTTAGAGAGGCCAAGCCCTCCCCCATCAAATGCCTATGTAAATAAAGATATACCTATGTAAACATATAGAGGATTCCTATGTAAATGTCTAAAATTAAATTAATTAATTAGTAACGGAAAACAGGATTCTAGGCTAAAACCATTTACTGTAAACATTTAGAGGCTACCCGACCAAATTCTATTATATATATCAAACTAAATTGGGTGTTAAAATATAAAGAACATTATTAGTTATAGTGGATGATTTATAATAACTTAAAATTCATGCAATATGAAAACCCCTGTAAGTGTTTAATATATAAATCAACTTCTAGTGACAAGCCAAAAACATTAAGCATCAAAGAGATATACGTGGCATATTTTACATTGCATATTTTCAAATCTGTGGAATGGCTAATTAGCTAGCTAACAAGATAATTTTATAAGGGAGAAAACACTAAAACATTTCAGCTTGAGTTTAAAGTTGGTTTTCAGAGAATACGTGGCAGTGGAGGTGTTCCCTCAGGTAAGGATCACAAGGGCCTGGAACATTAGGGTCTGCAAGTACCTGTACAAATATAGATATAGAGAATGAATCAACAAAGTAGAATATTACTGGTCAGCGAGATATCAATCTAAGCAAGATTTGGTATAGAAGGAAGATTTGGTATAGAGTCTGCACTCTCAATTTTTAATATCACATGAATATCGGCATTACAGCCTGCATGAGATTATAGAGTAAAATTAAAAAGGCAGGCTTTAAAGACTATGAAATTTTGTACTGTTTATCTTCATCTAATTATAACAAGTATGATCTACCACTAAGTAGGTTGAACAGCATTTATAATGATAGGAAATAAAAAAAAAAAAAAAAAAGCAAGCAAAATGAACACAAAATTGAAAGCATGCCATAGTAAAATAACTAGGTAAGGTATGGGTCCCATAAGCTAAAGTAGTCCACATTGGCTAAACTAATTCAAATGAAATCAACAGTTTACAGTTCACAAGCTCACCGAAGAGAATGTGCTGAGAACTTGTTTGTGGCAGAACCTCTTATAACTATTTATTTGAGGTTGAACTCCACACCGGGCTACCCATGTACTTCTACAAGATATAATTGCCATCCAATATTCTGCATTATACAAGCAAATATATGTCAAATTGTTTCTTCATTTTCCCATTTAAAAGATAAAACTCAGTCACCATAAGATAACAAACATTAAGGTGTAAGGACACTTGCTATAGAGCTATGCAGTAAAATTGTCCTACTAGTGCTTATCTCCTTAAATTTGGATGCTTAAGCAGACACCTTAAATAGTTTTAAAAACTTATCAGCTAAATAAAGTCTGCAGGTGTGCTACTGCTATCAACATAACTGGGAATTGCCAGAATGGTGAAGCAAAGAGTGGATTAAACAAATAAAAATACAACTGAACATACAATTATCAAGTTTAAAACTCTACTATGTTTAAATGCTTACAAATAACGGTATGGAAAAACGAGTAATTCTTCAAAAAATGTTCTGTAATTCTTCAAAAAATCTTATGCTAGCATACAGCATAACTCGAACTAACGGTCAGCTATATCCACCAAATCTCACAAAGAATAACTGTACTCTTTTCATTTCCACTTGGTTCATAAGATCCAAAACTGCATAAGATAAACAATACAAGCAAAGATTCAATTATCGTAACCCCAACAGAAAAATAAGAACACAAACAACGAACACCTGAAATATCAAATCCAAATTGTACACAGTAGACATCAATAGAACTCAAAATAATGTGAACAAACACGAAAACTTCACATCCAGACCAAATGATTACGGAAAATGAAATCAAACACCAAAAATTACTAAATCACACTTCTGTACAAAACATGAGCATAATTAGACTAGCATCTGTAGACTTCAGGTAAAATCCACACATACACACATACACACGATTCAACAAATATTACAAGTATAGTACATATAGAAACAGGAAGAGACGAATCGCAACTAACCGGGATCGCAAAGCTGGTAAAACTCAACAACATCTGCAATTGAAAGCAACAAATACACTCAATCAGCAATTAATTATATAACAAAATCAAAAAAAAACAAGCACAAAATCAAAATGAGCTACAAAATAACTACTAACAAAACCCTAGGCAGTTGAAATTAGAGTAAATAATAACTTGTTGGAGAAATTAACAAATAACAAATGGATTTGTGCAGTGAATTAAACTTTACTCAATTGGTCAAATTGATTTGACCAAAATATTTAACTTGAGGCAGAAATTAGGGTTACGAGAGTGAAAGAGAGAGAGAGAGAGAGAGAGGATGAGGCCGGAGAGAGAGAGGGGGTGGCTGTTAGAGAGAGAGAGAGAGAGAGAGAGAGAGAGAGAGAGAGAGTCGCTAGAAGAGAGAAGGAGAGAAACTGAGGAAGTAGAGTATGTAATTTGATTTTGTATAAAAGAGAAAGAGGGGCTAAAAAAAGGGGAATTAAAAAATTGGTTAAGGGGGAAAATGTTTTGGGTAAGCGGGAGAAATTTGGGTGGGCGCGGTATACAATTTTTTTATTATGTCTTTAGACATCAGTTGTTTTTTGAACGATGTTATAATATATCAAAGACATCAGTTGTGTTACTAACCGATGTCATTGATATTTCAATTATATGTCAATGACATCGATTGGTTGGTAATATGATTTCATAATATATTTAAGACATCAGTTTTTTTTCGACCGATGTCATTGACATTTTTTACAACGGGGACATCATGAACCGATGTTAAAGGGGCGATGTCTATTCTACTTTTTGTAGTAGTGTGAATGGGAAAAGAAATATGAGACAGAGGGAGTAATGATTGGCAACCCATTTATAGAATGGGCACCTCAATGATTATATATTCATTTTGTAATAGAAGGTTTAAGAAGAAGGTGCAGAACTTGATTTGATGTACCGGATCTTTTGTCAGGCCTGCTTGATATTTTTATCATATAACTGCTTAGTTTATCAGAAAAGAAAAAGGAATATTCAAATCATTGTTTATAGCTTTCTTTTTACAGGAAAATCATTGTTGACTGTTCTTATAGAAAATATGTCGATGTAGTTGGGCAGTTTTAGATTTTGGGAAATTTGTTTTTATAATTTTTTTGGTTAATAAAATTTCAATTTTCCAAATTTTTTTAGTATAAGTAACTAATTTAAATAAAATTTTAAGTAATTAAAAAAATACTTTAAATGAATTTTACATTATCGAGCACTCTGCCGTAACTGCCCTTGAATGATTGCATGATCAATAATTAAATAAAATAAATTGGAATGACATAACTCAAACCCCTCAGTCCTCACTGAAGATAAAATTTTAACGGATAATATTATTTTATCATTTGGCGCTAGAAATACGCCAAAACTGATAAAATTATAACTGACGCCACCCCGAAAGAAAGTTGACTTCAGAGTTGAGAACTTGGACACGTAATACTCGAAAAGGTAGAATCTTAGTACTTACTCTGTCCCAAAATATTCTTCACATTTTGATTGGACACATTTGTTAACACACACTTTTAATTGTTAATATTTTTAATTTTGTATTAGTATTAAATATAAAAACTTCAATGTATTAAAGTACTCACAAATACGAATCAAACAAAAGCACTCATGATTATATTTTATATTATAGATTAGACGTAAATTAGTAATTCGTCTCTTGTTATGAACAGTTCCGATTTATTAAACGGGAAGATTATTATGAGACGGAGGGAGTATTGAATTTGTTTCCACCCACCATCCATTTTTAGATCACTTGGGTAAATTTAAAATTATTACATATAATTTAAAGTTGCATAAGTGAAAAAGAAAAATTTTAAATCAATATCCGTTTGGATAATTTGGTAACTTATAAATTATTAAAAATGTAAAAATAAAATTAAATTTGATAAATTATTACTTTGAATGATAATATTAACTTTTATCAAATAAAATTATCAAAATAAAATAAGTTATTAAAAAAAGTACCTCATACAAATTTCTGGCGTTAAGTTATTTTTCTAATTTTAAATCATTTTCTGACTTATTACACAAACAAACATTTATTTAACTTAAAGTTAAAAATCAGTTTAAGCCGGGCTTTAAGCCCCAGCCAAACGAACTCTTTGTTCCGGTCCTATATTTTTTTCTCTACAATTCTATATTATCTTCTTGATAAAATTGTTAGAATCTTATTATAATTGTAAGTTTTTTGTTATAATTATATTAATTGAATTTATCACAATCATTTATTTATGTTTTCTTCATTTTGTAAAAAAAATAATTTAAATAAATAATAAATTAAATGACATTACTAAGTGACTCTATAACCTTACCGAGTGATATGGGTGAAAAATAATCCCTAAAGACATAATTAATATAATATTTATTGGCTCATAAATAAGGCCTGAAACCCTAGTTGGGCATTAAATTCGTAATTAATGAATAAGCCCAAAAGAACAGCCCAAATCGGGGACGCTCGGTATAAGCTTGTTTTTAACATGGTCCTGATCCACAAACCGGGAACGTTCTAGAAACAAGGAGCGTTCTAGAATATCCCTGGGATATTATGTAGCCTCCAAGGCACATAATTCGACATGGAAACTAACTCCTACAAGGAAGGAGTCAGAACCTTCCTCAATAACGATGATTTGTCCACCAAGTCTCCAAACCCTATTACGATTCTAAGGCTCCCACAGCCTATATAAAGGGCCAGACCCCTCATCTCAGAACTACGTCTTGGCTTGATTCTCAACTCTGAGATACGTAGGCATCTTGTGAGGACCCGAATTTGGTCACGACAACGCAAGAGCAGCCATTAAAGCACGAAGCTCATGAATCCTAGCCACAATTTAACAACCCTAATTTTTATTCCACAACATTTGGCGCCGTCTGTGGGAAGACAACATTAACTAGGGATGGCAATCGGGTCGGATTGGGTCGGGTTTGGCAAAATCCAAATCCAAACCCGATTTTTTGGATAAAACCCGAACCCGATCCGAATCCGAAAACAAGGTTTAGAAACCCATCTACTATGTTAGAAAGGTGCTCCATGAAGCCGAATTGAACTACTGCGCTATAAAGAATTTTGTTTTAGCCATGACCGGCCTCAAGAAAAATTAAGACCTTACTTTTATTCACAAAAAATTGAAGTCTTGACAGACCAACCATTGAGAAACATCATGCACAACCCGAAGGCTAGTGTGAGATTGATTATATGGGCAATAGAACTCGGATAATTTGATATCGTGTACAATCCTCGAATTGAAATTAAGCCACAAGCACTTGCTAACTTCGTGGATGAATGTACCATTGACAACCAAGAAGTCGGGGGGCAGGAAGGCACAACACCCTAGTAAGGGCAAGATGAGACACCCCAAGAGGGAGAGAAAGATGAAGTTCAGAAGGAATATTGGGTGACCTATTTTGATGGGGCATCAAAAACAAAAACAAGTGGAGCTCGTTTAGCTCTACTGACCATTGATAGCTCACGATTGAATATGCCTTGAAGTTGAATTTATCAACGACCAATAACGAGGTAGAGTATGAAGCCTTAATAGCCGGACTAGGCTTGGCTCTAGCCATGAGGGCCATAAAATATTAAAGTCTGTGGAGACTCAATGCTGGTGATAGCCCAAGAGAATGGAGATTTTGAAGCCAAAGATAAAACAATGATGAAATACCAGAGGATTATAAAATCAAAGTTGATATGGTTCGAGGAATGCCTCCTTGTATAACGATCGATGCCTTATCTAAATTCGGCTCGTCTGAAATCGAGAATTACACTATAAGTGTCTACTATCAGGTCTTAGAGACCCCCACTATAGAGCGCAAGTTATTGGCGTCCATCGACGTTGGAAGTTGCTGGATAGATCCCCATCAAAGCTCATCTTGAGACTGGTTGGCTCCCTGATAATGCCTTGGAGGCACGAAAACTATCAGTGAGAGCATTGAGATATGCATTGATCTAAGCCTTGATGGCTACCAAGGCTATAGGCCTTCACCCGAGCTAGTCGTTTGAATTCAAGGTCTCGAATCAAGGATTCAGCAAATGGGTCAAAGCCCTAATGGTCTCTCAAACATACGCACGGATACGAGAAATACCTATGAAAAAACTATTTAGCTCCAAAAGTGCCTTAAATGACATTTTTTGGGGAGGGGCCCAGCCGACCAGGGGTATCCGACCAGGCACCCTTGGCCAAATGGCCGACTAGAAAGAGGGGAGAAAAAATGGTCCAGGTGTTTCGAACACCTGGACCCCTGAACGATTTCGTTTGGCACCCGAACGCTCAAAAATGCTCCGTTTGTTCCCAAATTTGAGATTTGAGACCCTTACAAGGTCCTCTACAAGCCTATGCAGGTTCCTTAGTGATTCCAAGAAGTTTAAAAAATGACCTTGTTTGAAACAATGTCTGGTTTGAAAACCAGCCTAAAATGAGGTATTTCGCCTCCAAAACGTTCAAAAATGCATATTTTAATGTGATTCTTCTTCATACCAGGAGATTATAAGAATCTCTATAATATAAACTCAAATTCAAAATTTGGGTTTAGAAATGTCAGGGGTGTTCAGAAACCGTGAGGGTGTTGAAAGACCCTGAAGGTGTTTGAAACACCTAGACTAGGGGACCGTATTCCTTGCCTAAACAACTCAAAAATGAGAATTTTCACGTGATTCTTTCTACCATCATGAGGTTATAAGAATCTCTACTAGATTGGCTTGACTCCAAAATTTGGGATTAGGGTTTCACTAATCGCAATTAGGGGGTGATTAACCTCGATTATCGACGTTTAAGGACTTCTACTCTAAAATTAACCTATCTCAAGGTTAAGGGTTGATATCCTAGTAGTAATTACATTAAGTACAAATTAGTTAGCCTCGATTAAGGCCTTTATAGCCCCGTTTAGGGTTGTTTAGCCCCGATTAGGGCCGAATTAGTGTCTTTTGCTAAAAAATTAGCCCTTATTAAGGCTTGTGAGCAATGACCGCCTGATATTAACCCTAACTTAGATAAGTTGAGGGAAATAAAGCGCTAATGAATTTATGATAAAGGATCCTATGCACGAATTGCACTTGGATTAGTGTCTACGAGCTCGAAACGACACTAATCCTATTCCCGAAAGGCCCAGAAATCCTAAGAAAAAGGTTCGAGAGGCCAAGGAACGTTTAAATTTCTTAAGTATTAACTTGGGAGAGAATTTTAGTCATTGTGAATGTGTAGGTCGCTCCACACTTCACTGTAAGATGATACCCTGGTAGGGCCGGTGTGACCTTAAACTTCTACAAAATCAAGCTTTCCTAGAAGTTGGGGGGCAAATGATATGGGTGAAAAATAATCCCTAAAGACATAATTAATATAATATTTATTGGCTCATAAATAAAGCCCGAAATCCTAGTTGGGCATTAAATTCGTAATTAATTATTAAGCCCAAAAGAACAGCCCAAACCGGGGACGCCCGGTATAAGCTTGTTTTTAACATGGGCCTGATCCACAAACCGGGAACGTTCTATAAACAAGGAGCGTTCTAGAATATCCCTGGGATATTATGTAGCCTCCAAGGCACCTAATTCGATATGGAAACTAACTCCTACAAGGAATGAGTCAGAACCTTCCTCAATAACGATGACTTGTCCACCAAGTCTCCAAACCCTATTACGATTCTAAGGCTCCCACAACCTATATAAAGGGCCAGACCCCTCATCTCAGAACTACGTCTTGGCTTGATTCTCAACTCTGAGATACGTAGGCATCTTGTGAGGACCCGAATTAGGTCACGACAACGCAAGCGCAGCCATTAAAGCACGAAGCTCACGAACCCTAGCCGCAATTTAACAACCCTAATTTTTATTCCACAACACCGAGTTTCCTCCATAACAATCATTATGTTATGTTTTCTTGATTATTTCAATATAATTTTTAATTAATAATAAATAAATTATATAATCTTTACTAATAAGTAAAAATCAATATTAATAATATTTCGATAACAATTTTTTTTTCATTTCTATTTTGATTTCACCCCTAATTCATGTAAAATAATAAATTAATAATTAACTAAAATAAATTTTCTCCCACACGTGCCAAGTAATAAAAGAAGAAGGATCGAGCTTTTGTAGTAACCAGAAAAATGATCTTAAATATTTGAAGTACCTAAAGATTTGCACTAGCTCAAAGTAGTTATTCTGTTTCTCCTCAAGGTATGTTCCCTTCTAAACTGTTTTTCTTCACTTCCCCTGGCTCTTTGCATCTTGTTTTCATGCAGTTTCTTATTCAGAGTTTTGCATCTTATGACAGAAGTAAGTTCTAACCCAGAAATTGAAGGACACCACCATCTTTCAATTGAAATGCCTCAACAGTCTCAACTGCGACCGAGGCCAAGGCCAAGGAAGCCTTCTTCATTCTACCTCTCCGGTTAGCTTCTTATTGTTTCTTGCACCATGTTGACAGACATACAAACAAGGCACTTGTACTCCTCCTGATTAATATTGTATTAGTTTCTCAGGTAGAATACCAACATAAAAAAAAATTACCAAAATAAGTGCTTCTTTGCTACTCATCAGTTTTAATTTGGACTAACAATAGTTATTCTTAGTTCTATTTCAGACTTATAAGTTAATTTTAACTCCAAATTATTTTCCCAACAAGCACAAAAAAACAAAAAAAAAAATCCTTTTAGATAATATAATTCCATTTTTTTTTGCTGTTATAATCTCTAGTAAATAGCTCATGTGTGGGATAAACTCCACTGCCTGTCAGTATTTCTATATTTCAAGCATGAGCAACAGAAAGGAACAAAAATCATCAAGCACACACTCTTAGGATCTAGGTTTTGGAATATGGTTTTATGCGCTTAGGTAATTAGGTTCTACTTGATGATATATATGCAGAGGAACAGAGAGAAAATTACTTAAGAATATGTGTACCTCTGTATAATGCTGCTCTTGATGGTGACTGACATGCTGCTGAAGAAATTATATAAGATTGTCCGGAGGTAATAAACATGAGCATTACAAAGAAAGAAGATACTCTTCTTCATCTTGTATCATCAACAAAACACACTCACTTTGCTCAAAAGGTTGTGAACAAGATGACAGTTGAGGACTTGGAACTTAAAAACAGAGACGGGCAAACAGCTCTCTGTGTAGCTGTAGCTTCATCTGTAAAAATAGTTGACATTTTGCTGCAAAAAAATTATGGCCTTCTGGAGATACGTAAAAAAGGTGGTTTACCTATTTTGTGTGCCATTTGGTGTGGAGACAAAAACATGGTGGCACATATCTTTTCCAAGATTAATCTAGCAGAAACAAAGTGGACTCAATCAGACCAAAAACGTATACTGAACTCTTGCTTTGCTTTGGGCCTGTATGGTAAGCTTCAAAATTTTCTCTTTCCTTGTTACACATTTTCTATTCTTTGAAAATATCTACAAGTTCAGGTTTGTTGTGTTATTTCTTCTGTGTCTATAGTTGCATGTACTAATCCTATTTCCTCTAGCAAAAACTTTTTACATGTGTCGATTGATACTGACAGGTTGTTATCTTGTTTATTACTTGAATTTTTTGTTCATATTATAAGTGATTGAGAATCTAATTTTGCAGATATTGCACTGAATTTATTAATTCACTACAAGAAAGAAGGAATTCTGAAAGTAGATACACAAGTACTTAGGTATCTGGCTTATGATTCTTCTGCCTTTGATGAAACTGTGCAAGTGTGCAACCTTTTATCAGAAGACTAATAGATACAGGTTAGTTTTCGACTGGTCTATGTGTTAATTGTTGGCTGTGTTGTCCATGGCCGACGTGATAGCCTACAATGGTATTTGTATATTCTTTTGAAATGAAAACAGCAAGTGTACTTGAGCTAAAACTAATTTGTTTTTTCCGCTACGTATATAACTTGTTAAGTGAGCCAACGATGGTCCATGGCTTGTGGAGTTGGGAAACAAAACACATTATCCTGAAGATTGCATTAACATTTCAGCTTTTACTTCTCTCATCTGTATCTTTAAATAGATGATAAACATCTGTCTCAGTACTCCCTGGACCAATACGAGGACCCACTGACAACTCTAAGGCAGCTGAAATAGTCAGGATAATGTGGGGAGAAATTATTAAGCAGAAGCATGAAGACATATTAAAACAAATTGCTGGCGATCCAAATCGGGCAATAGTGGAAGGGATTCTATTTAAAGCTGCTAGATTCGGCAACTATAAATTTACAGTTGAGCTCCTTAGATTGTATCCTGACATTACATGGGACAAAGATGACAACAAACACACAATATTTCACGTTGCAGTTATGAATCGCCAGGAGAAGGTGTACAATTTACTATATGGGTTTGGCTCAAAGAAGTTGGACGTAACAGACAATGATGGAAACAATATTTTACATTTAGCTGCCATAAAGCCAAAGCAAAGTCGACTTAATATCGTGTCAGGAGCAGCTCTTCAAATGCAAAGGGAACTACTGTGGTTTAAGGTACATTTTCCTTGATTATCACACTACAAGAAAACTCCTTACTAACAACAGAAAATTCCGTTGGTAGATTAAGGAAATCCGTTACTAAGTCAGTGTGCCAACGGAATAGCCACGGAAATGATCGGTTGCACAAATCATCGTTGAGAAGTGGCTACCAACGGATTCGTTTTCGTCACTAACTTACCAACGGAATATCAGCGGACTAACAACAATTTTCTTGTTTTTAGAAATAACACTTTCCCAACCAACTTAGTAACGGAACATTCGGTTGGTATTAGTAACAACCACATGGTAACGATATTTTCGTCGTAAACTTTAGTAACAAATTCTCAATGGGCAATTCGTTGGTATTACTAGCGACCAACTACCAACGAAAGTTTCGTTGTTAAATTTACCAACAATTTGCCAATGACTAATCTGTTGGTACTAATAGCAACTATTTGCTAATGACATTTCCGTTGTTAAAAGATAGTAACAAATTTGTAACGGATAGTCCGTTAGTATTATTAGCATACTATTATCACCATTTGCTAATGACATTTTCGTTGTTAAAATCTAGTAACAAATTTCTAACGGATAATCCGTTAGTATTATATGCCAACGGATAATTCAGTAACAAACTCCTAATGAATAATTCGTAAGTAATTCTTGCCAACGGATGCAACAACGAAATATGAACAGCTTTGTTGTTTTTAAAACCTGTACATTTCACACATCTATAACAAATAAAAAATATCTAACAAACAAAAGATGGCAAAAGTCATTTTTATCCAATACCAACACTTCACTTCAGTGGATATGCAAATTCAAAATGGGTCTAAGAGTTACATCACTCTAGACCTATATTTAAATACTAGGATAAAATGTCATATCCAACATTCGAATTTAGCAAAACCTGGTAATTTTGAACTAGAATTACCACCACCGATAGGTCTTATAGGTCTAAATCATACCAACTGACCAAGTTAATTACTAAACCGTACAACATATATATTCGGTTCTAAGTCAGTGCATATAGCGAACATACTAAATTAATAACTAATTGTTATCTTCTTGACCATTTGAACTGGTAGGGGATTGAGGATCATCTTCTTGACCATTTGAACTGGTAGGGGATTGAGGACGTCCGACTCGGAGTGATGTAGACTCAATAACCATCGCTAATTGCTTTTCCATTGCCTTCATCCGATCGTTCATCTCAGTTAACTGGTTCTTCAGCCTTTGATTTTCTTCTTCAGTGGCAGAAAATGTAGTGCTAGGCATTACATTGGACTTCTGATAAAAAAGGCTCTGTGACGAACCAATTCCATACACCCTTTTCTTCTTGTCAAAACCACCAACAGCCTCCAGAAATAGAGCATTTCTATCCACAGGCTGCCCGGATTTCTCCTGCAGCTCAAGAAGTGCTAGAAATGTTTCCTGTGTACAACAATAATCAATATAAGACCTAATTGCAGTAAAATGGTCTCAACATGTTTCTTTTGCAGAAAAATGATCCAAGTACAGAAACTAGTATTTATAACTTCACCAGTTTAAATTGCAATTGATAAACATACACATAAACAAACAGACAAACGTAAGTGTGTATCTATCTCTATAACATCACCAGTTTGTAAACTCAAACGAGAATCCCATTTTTTCACCCTGTAATCATCTTCCGTTTCAAAAATTCAATCAGTCAAGCAACATATCCAAAAATTCCAAAAATTACTATAATTTCCAAACGACTTGCTGTAATTCAATTATTATTTTTCCTGAGTTATCTAGACTCTATGGGCTACAACATATCCAAAAATTACTATATAATAACAAATTTACAATTTATGGCTTAATTTTAAAGTTCACTATGTTGACAGTTAGAAATAGCCTGAAACATGTACACTAATTCAGTTGTATCTCAACTTGTACAGGTCTTGTACCCACCAAATTTTCCAGGCATAAAATTCAAACATAAACCTAGAATTCTTCTATTTTAACCATCCAGTTATAAGGCCTCTAAATCGCTCAAAATTATCACACAAAGCAGGGCAGAATTTTGTATGTCATAAATACAGAAAACAAGGTCAATTCAAGGGCCACAACAATTCACACACATATGGGATAGGTATTGAACTGAACAAAAGATTAAAACCATAATTTGAGCAATACACGTAAATTTTCGACACACGTAGAACTACACATAGACATAGAGAACTAATCGATTAAAAAAATCAGAATTTGAGCAATAGATTGAACTGAATATTCTGAAAATTATAAATTAAAACTCACATAAATTTTTTGGCTTTTTTTGTCAATCCATACAACTTCAAAATTCTCGTCATTCTCGTCATCCTTGACATGCTCATCATCCATACCAATTTCTCTAGCCTCAGCAATCGGATTCTTCTTTTTCTTCACACGCTTGGTGTGTGTCAGGTAAAAAACCTCATCAGCAGTGGGGTCACGCTTGTACTGCACTTTCTGTAAGAAAAATTAACAGGTTTTAGAGCACAAAAATATCCATTTTAAGAAATTAGATAATAATTCTATCAAAACAAGATTATTAAAGCATACCACACGAGCTGCAACTGTCCTATGAGAAGCCGAACCACTTGTATGCGTCGAAGGGCGGCCATCAACCCCGCTACAACGATTACTTTTCTGAATCGAAGATTTTTTTTTAAAACCCTCCGTTTTCCAGAACTCAACCCAACTCAAATAAACATCCAATCCAATTCTATTATCTCGTCTGTTGTGATATTCCCAATTAGAACGAGCCACCGAAAGAAATTCAGAATACTTCGTCCTTGCATTTGTTAGCCAACCTTTATAAATAACAGCATCAGATTGCCTCCACACAAAGTATTTCTACAATAAAAAAAGAAGATAAATTACAAAGTAGTTCATGAACAAAGTGTATTACAATAATTAATCATTTCATGTATTTTAAAATATTTGATTTATTAACATCTTTCCAAAACAGTACAGATATCTTTCCTCCTAATATGGTAATGAGCATTTACCTAGTAGGTGTTATGTTAATACCAACATAACATTAGTTTAAAAGGAGAGATAAAGAAGGTGAGAAAAAATTAATTTAATCATGTAGATCATAATCGGATGAATCATATAGTGGAAATTGGAAATAGAGCAAAAAAGAAACATTAAATAATTAAAGGAGAGCAGGTTAAATTCAGTTTACTTGCAACAAGACAGTTTATTTTATTTTAAAATAATTAATCATTTTATTTTACTTAATTTTATTTTCTTAACATTAAATCCAATGATAATTCCCATTTCTATCCTAAATATTTATTAATTCAGCACCTTAACTGAAAAAATCAGTACACGACAAGAAATTTAGCAGCCCAAATTATCAAAAAAATTGACACCTAGCAAAGCCCTTTGACTTGGGAAGTGAAGCTAATCTGTTACTAATATTGACAAACAAACTCGATATCCAAGTCTAATAGTTTCAAGTTCAAACTCCAAGTACCTAGCACCAAAATAATTACATTACAGCAGATAGCATTTGCAATAAGAATATACTTACCTTGAATTCTTCAAAATAAAAATCCTGAGTTTCTTTTGAAACTGACTTCATATTATATCCGGTAGGATCAAGTCGCTCGTACATGATTAGTCGATTCCTTTGAGAGCAATAGTACGAAGGTTCCAATCTAACAAAAATATATAAATTAATGTAAGGCAATTTAATATCACTAGATGACATGGAAAAATAGAAAATAATTCACTATGTAGATGTTTTTTTAAGAACTTGAAACTTACACTCCATCAATGACTTCTACTCGAACCCTTCCATCTATTTGCGGAAAGCCAATATTCCAACGTACATTATCATTTGCAGCTCTAGAGGCATTTGGTGTGTGTTCAATTGGTTCTGATTGAGCACCAATTCTACGTTGTCGTGATTGAAGATCAGGTGTGTGTTGACATTGGCGTGATTGAGCTTCAGGTGTGTGTTGACGTGATTGAGCAGTGAGTTGTAGTGAATCATTAGGCGCGCTTTGTCCAGATAGTGATGTGCGTTGTTTTGATTGTGTCGGTGAGTGAAGCCCCGACTGAGATGGTAAACGTATTGGCATTTTATCTGGTCTCGACCGAGATTGTCCAGTACTTTATTTAGAATGAGCACGAACATGCTGTACGTGCTGCTGTCCAGATTGTGCTTGTACGTGCTGCTGTCCAGATTGTGCTTGTACGTGCTGTTGTCCAGAATGAGGCGGTACGAGCTGTCCAGAATGAGCCGGTATGCTCTGTTCAGGAGCCGGTACACCCTGTCCAGAACGAGCTGGTAAGCCCTGTCCAGAACGAGCTCGTAATTTTTCAGTATGGTTCATAACCCTCCTCATTCGTGCCTGTAATTAAAAAGATGAGACAAATTAAAAACTGAATGTTTAGCATAAATATATGTTTTTTGCTTTAACTAAATGATTCCAACTGCAAAAAATGATGTTTATGGATTAAATAATAATTGGTTACAACTCTACACATTTAAGTCTGCCAGCTCTGGAAGTAAATAGCAATCTAAACAGTAAACAGATAGGTACACTACAAAAATACACTTATTTGTTGATAAACAACAACCTTCATTTCAGGTGTTTTCAAATCATATTCCCCTGTCATGGCCACTATATTAAACAACACTCAAAACTAAATGAACTACAAGTTATTACAAACATAATTGGAATAAAATTCATGTTCATTTCAATTCCATTTCAAATCTTGAATTTATCGACTTTAAAAAGTTGTAATGATCCCAAAACTAGCTACTAGCATAATGACATTAACTGACTTACTTGGTTGGTGTAACCGGCTTTCTCAGTAGGTGTCTTAGTGCCCTTAGTATCAAAGCCATCCTCTTTACCAACATTTGCACTCCAACTACGCTTCCTTGTATTCATAATCTGCAATATTGAAACAAAGAAATGCACCACGTTAATACTCTTAGTTGCTTAAGAGTAGACAAAAGTTCTATAAATAATGACTTTAATGACCTGACTGTTAGAAGGAAAACCATCCCCTTTGACAACATTAACACTCTTACTATGCAAACTTTTATTCACAATCTGCACAAGTTAGTACACTTGTTAAACAAAAAAAAAATCCTAAATGAAAAGCCAAAAAAAAAGAACAAGAAACAAAGGTAAAAACTAATAACACACAGAATGCTTAGTGACCTGATTGTTAGGAGCACAACCATCCTCTTTGCCAACATTTTCACTCTTCTTACGCTTCTTTTTATTCGCAATCTACAATATAAAAAAATACACCATACTGAGTAATCTATGGCTATACGTAGAAACACCTTGAAATTAAAGAATAAATTTTAATTCAAAGTATATATTTCAACCTTCACCTTAGCAAAGCCGTCACAACCAGCACTTCCACCCTCGCTACGTTTCTTTGGACTCGCATATTGAGAAAAACCAGTAGCCTTATCACCCATCCCCTTGTCATCAGGACTTGCATCACAGCTAGGTTTCTTTGGACTCATATGCTACAAATAGAGTTAATAAAAACATAAATAAGTTTTATTGAAGTAAACATACAATAAGTTGTCATTGCAGCAAAAAAGAAAGTAAACATGAAGTAGGGATTTGTGCCTATTGCTGTCAACTATCCAATGTTGGTGGTGGGGGTTGGGGAAAGTATATATATATATATATATATATATATATATATATATATATATATATATATATATATATATATATATACACAGAAACACAGAAAACATACACACCTACACATAGAAACAGAAAATTGTTTCACTAGAGGGGAAGAAAACCCTAATTACTTACACGAAAAACCCTAATTACAAAAAAGGGAAAATTAAAACCTTAATTGGTATATACCAAAACCTAATTGTTTGAAGAAAACAAGTCACAAACAAGTGTTGAGGAGGAATGAAAATTCATAAATACACATACACGAACACAAAAGGGGGGAATGAAATTTATATACATACATTCACAAGAGCTGACAATTTTTTCATCTTCATTCACAATAGATGCCAGTTTGATGAGAGATTACTGAAAATTACTTTGGCTCTGTATTTCAATTCGCCGCTGCTTAACAAGAACCCTAATTTGTGTCTCCTGCCCCCATCCCGCTACTTTAGCTCTAGTTTATAAGTTACATTATAAAGCCTACAGCCCATGACCTTGTCACATGACTCACTTGGAGCTAAATTAGTGAAAAAAATTAGGCAAGCTAATTATTTATTGTTAACAAACAAATCATTATATATTTAAAACATAAATTAGTGAAAATTCAAAACTCACCTTAATCAGTAGCAAAGATAGTGTGTTGAATGATTCTTTAACTTTTTAAAATCTTGACTTGAGGAAGACAATGAAGGGAGCCAAGAAGCAGCAGAACAAAATGAAAGAGGTGAACAAAATGAGATGCAGTTTGAGGAATAAAACGTTCAAAAAGTACATAGGTAGTTGGCATTAAATTTCATACTAATATTACCAACGAAAAACGGAGTGTACATATTACCAACGGAATGGTAACGGAAAGTACATAAGGCAGTTGGACATTTAATATCATGACTCTAATATTACTAACGGAATGGTAACGGATATATTTTAACCGATTTACTCTTACAACGGATTAGTAACCGATTACTAACAGAACACAAATTGCAAATTTCGTTAGTATGGGGTTAGCATTCCGTTACTGAACTGTGATTATGTCATTACTATTTCGTAGGCAAAAGTCCGTTGGTAAACCATTAGTAATTCCGTTGGCATTGTTTGGGTGGGACTTTTGGCACCCATTTTACCAACGGATATTTCTGTTGGTACAAATCCGTTAGTGATCCGTTAGGAATCTGTTAGTACTTTATCCATTTTTCATGCTTCCTAACACCATTAGCAATCCGTTGGTAATTACCAACAGATTGATTTCCGTTACTAAATTCCATTGGTATAATGCATTATTCTTGTAGTGTCACCATTAAAACTTTTGGAGAGTCATCTTCTTTTCCAACAGCCATGTTTAGTGTAATTAAGCACTATATATGATAGTTGATCCCAGAAAGCAAATTAATTTACATAGGTATGTGCTAAAAAAGAACCCTTTTTAAATTTGAAGTGCAAGTGATTAACTTGGGTTTAATGTTATATGTTGTATACAAAATTAAAGCTCTTTCCACTACGCTATAAGTGGGCTACTGTAATGCTTTTTTGTAAGCGTTACACAAATAGTATTACAATAGCTAGTAAAGTTCATACCTATTGTAACACCGCTCGATTGGTGTTACATTAGCCATATATCTAGTGTTACTCTGAAATTACGGTGTTACGTGAAATGTAACACCACACTGTGGTGTTACAATAGGTAATACTAGTTTTTGAATTTTACTATTTTTTAAAAAATTTTAATACTAATATTTATTTTTTTAATAACTTTTAATTAATAAATCTATTACTCTTTAACCCAATTTCCGGAAAATGAAAACCCTCTTTGATTTTAAATTAACGAACTCCTTATTTGGATTAAATATTAATTTTAGAAATTCATATAATAATAATAAGTACTAAATAAAATAAATATGTTATGAAAATAATATAATATATTTAGATGGTTTCTCTCACTAAAATATAAGAATTAATATAGTAAAAAATTTAGAATATTTTTATCACTAAAATTTATATATAAATATATAACATATATTTTGTATGACTTTTTAAAAATTATGAAAAATGATTAAAAAATAAATTAAAAACTAATAATATATTAGAACTGCCAGCGTGGAGTACATTCGTTTCCCCCCAAAACGAAAATAGATAACCCCGCTCGTTACCCTCACAACCCACTTATCCAAACAGTCAAACACTCATCCTTATCTCTATTTCGTCTCTGGGTGCTCTCGGTGTCGCCGTCGTCTCTCTCTTTTGTCTCTCGTCTCTCTCTATCTATCACTCTCTCCCTCTCTCGCTCTTTCTTCCCCCTCCCTCCCTCTCTCACTCCCTCCCCCTCTCTCTCCCTCCCTCCTCTCCCTCTCTCTCTATCTCTCTCTCTATCTCTCTCTCTCTCTCTCTCTCTCTCTCTCTCTCTCTCTCTCCCCCTCTCAGTCTCTCCCCCCGCTCTCTCTCTGAATCAAATCAACATTGAACTAACAGGTATTTGACTCTCTCTCTCTCTCTCTCTCTCTCTCAGGATTCTGTGGAGCTGTTTGCAATTAGGGTTTCGAAATTGGGGGAATCTTGTAAAAAGTTATATTTGGGCTTTGGAGCTGCTAGTAAGGTACTAGATGGTATACACTTGCTTAAGAATAAGATTACTAAATTAGGTTTTTTTTTGATGTTTTTAATTAGAGATTTTGATGTTGTTTATGTATGATTTTACCCTTTTTTTTTGCTTTGTGTATGCATGTTTGTTAAGTGTATTTTGAGGTGTATCTCTTTTGTGCTTAACACTTAATTACTACTTAAGTGAATGAGCTCTATTGTTATTTTTACTTGAAAATTGATAGAGCAATATAAGTTAATTTGGATTACAACAAAACCTTTTCTGTTGGTCTGATTGGAGAGAAAGAAACTTGGCAAATTTGTGTATGTAGGCATGTGGTTTGTTTTTTAAGAACCCTTCAACTTTCAATTTGTTAAGTTGTAGACAACAACTATATAAATTTACCAAGTACTGTGCTTTTACATTTTCCACAAGTTAATCCTGCTTCTGTCACCGCCTTCATAGTTAAACACTTGAACTGCTAAACAGACGGTATAGACCCTAAATAGTTTGGTTGAGGAGATTGAAGTTCGTGGTTATATCTTAATGTGAAGTGAAGATATATTGGAGACCGAGGATTTCATGATTCTACAAGGACTGGCTCTCCTTAGGTTTCTTACAATGCTAACTGCTTGCATTATAATAATGAGAGGAAGGATTATAATAATGAGAGGAAGGATTTTATGCTTGATTAAAAAATATTAGAATACGATAATATTCGCCTCACTTACTTGCTTAAGTTTATTTGATCTGTAGCCTATAGGAATAATAAATTTATAGGGTATCGTGGCCATTTGGTTCGGCTACCATCTGGTTTGATAGTTAATATTAATATGGTATGGTCTCAAACTAGTTAATATTTTACTACGTATATTGAACCGATATGTAGATTTAATTACTTTGGGGTTTATACTTTATAGGTGCAATCTTTGGAGGACCTAGGTTTTAGATATGGAACCTGATAGCGACTATCCAGATAGTGTTGGTAACTGGATAGGACTTCCAAGATATAGTACAGAGTATATAAAGGGGATAAAATCGTTTATGGAAAACGCATTTCCCCTTTATTCAGTAAGGGATGAAATGAAGTGCCCCTGCAAAGATTGTAATGATCGCAAATGGCTTCTTCGAGATGTAATATATGATCATCTCATATGCAGAGGGCCTTCTTTGTTATGTGTCCATTGGATTTGTAAGGTTTCACAAGTCCAAGTAAAAAATAGTGCCGATTTCAAGGATTATGACACTAGGACTGCTTTCGGAGATAATTTACAAGCGATGTTTGACTGCACGGGTAGAAGGTTTCAGAATGTTGAACAAGGACCAAATCCATCTGCGAGAAAGTTTTATCGCCTTGTCGAAGAGGGAAAACAACCATTATATCCGGGCTGCACAAATTTTTCTCGGTTGAGTTTTATGATTAGACTTTATCATTTAAAGTGTATTCATGGAATTACCAAGTCGGCCTTTGGAGATTTACTAGTACTTATAAAAGATGCATTTCCGGAAGCCAATGTGCCTTTATCCTTCAATGCTGCAAAGAACATCATCAAAGAATTAGGTCTTGATTATCAGAAATACATGCATGTCCTAATAGTTGCATGTTGTATTGGGGCACAAATAAAGATAAACAAGTCTGTGATCATTGTGGGGTTTCAAGGTAGAATTTACAAGAAAAGAAAGGGTCTGCTGTTGTTAATGATCCAGAGAAGTTGATTAGCAAGGTTCCAGCAAATGTGATGAGATACTTCCCTTTAATACCAAGGTTGCAAAGGATGTTCATATGCAAAGAATTTTCGAAGCTCATGACATGTTTCTTAATCCAGCAAATGTGATGAGATACTAATCAAGCTATATGCATCATAGAAGGTTTCTTAATCCTTCACACAAATGGAGGTTTGAAAAGAAAAAATTCAATGGGCAAATTGAATTGAGGCAGGGTCCGGAACCATTAACGGGAACTGATATTGATGAATTGTTGGTTGGGTTTATAAACCAGTTTGGGGAAAAGATCAAGAAAAAGAGAAAGCGTGACGATAACACCCCCTTTAAGAAGAAGTCGATTTTTTTTGATTTGCCGTACTGGAAGCATAATCAACTTCGACATAACCTCGATGTTATGCATATAGAAAAAAACATTTGCGATTCAATATTAGGTACTTTACTTAATATTGGTGGAAATTCAAAAGATCATTTAGCTGCTCGGTTGGATTTACAAGAAATGGGGATTCGAAAGTCCCTTCATCCGGTGAAATCTGCTGATGGGAAAAAACTTGAAATTACCACAGCAATCTTCGACCTGACAAATAAGGAGAAAGACCTCTTTTGCAAGGTATTGAAACAGAAAGGAGAAGACAAAGTGGTTTCTGATGATGAATATGTCTTGGAAAGTGAGCACGAAAGTGATAATTCATCGAAGGTAATATAGAACTGATTATTTACTTGACATTTTAGTTGATTGTAATCTGATCTAATTTTAGTTTGATTATAAAAATGACTTGTTGGTAAGAATTATAGTCTGATCATAAAAAATGACTTGATTCTAATATGATCTAATTATAGTCTGATTATGTCAAGGAAATGAAAAAGATACCAGCTGGCCCCAGAACTCATTCCCGAGCCAATGCTACCACTACTATGAACACGGAGACTGCATCTGCTCCAAAAATTTTAAAGCCGACGTGTAGTAAATTGTTAAAACAATGTGGTAATATTGCAAGTGGTTCAGCTGCGGCTTATATAGCACTGCGGGAACGTCAGAAGCAAAATATCGAAGCTGATCCAAGGATAGAGGATGTTGGTGAGTCGAGTTTACACAATGCCCTTGAAACAGTTGAAAAAGGTAATAAATATGTACACATAGATAAAAGGTGAAAAATGTAATAGATTATTAGAAATAATTAGTATAATAATACACTCACTTTCCCATTATGTTTTTTATATGTGGCCAGGTCCTAAAAAACTTAGAGGACGGACTAAAATGTTAAAAGTTCATGGGAGGAGTCCAACTGAAAAGCCTGTCATTACATTGAGTAAAAAGGGTCAACCGATTGGAGACAGGAAGGTCAGAGCTGAGCTAAGCAATTTTCTAGGGACGCTAGTTAAGCAACACGTGTCTCTAACTCATGTTAACTGGCATGTTGTTCCACAAGAATTGAAGAAGAAAATGTTGGAATATACTTTGGTAATCCCTTTATCTTAGTTTATATTAATATATGGGAAAAAAAATATATCCATGATGCACTGAAATAATGCATTCTTATGTTTGACATATTATAGGATAGGTATGATATTCCTGCACATGGGGAAAAATATATAAATAAGACACTTAATACTCTTTGGAGAGTGCACAAGTCCCGTGTCAAGAAGGATCATTATACAGAGTATGACAGTGACGAGAAAAGGATTGAAAACAGGCCACGTGATATTCCACTTGAGGATTTTAAGGTTTTGTTGAAGTACTGGGCAGATGAAGGAGTGCAGGTTAGCATATTACTGACCGAGTATTTGCATTTATTTGCCTATATTTATTTTGCACCAAATTACAATTTCCGTTGAATACTTTTTATTATAGTCACTTGCCGTGGAAAATGCGGCTCGTCGGAACTCATATGCTGACCCCCACACTCTTGGTCGTAAAACTATTGCTGAAGTTAAGGAGAAACTGGTATGACATCATTTTAATTGTTCATAATTATTTGTTCAATTTCATTTTAGTTGTGCTAGACCATGTTGATTCTCTTGACAATCTTGTATTGCTAGAAACAAAAGGACCCCAATCTGGCCTCCCCGTCACGAGCTAGAGTCTACTTCAATAGTCGTAAACACAAAAAAGGGCGCAAGTACAAGACTAATAGGGCTGCAATCAACAAAACAATTGTAAGTGCTTTTAGTCATAATTAATAAACCTGAATCTGTTGCTTATTCCTAATTATTTTTTGCGTTATTTTGTTGTTACTTAGTTTGTATCAGTTTAGGCGTTATTATTTATTTTATGCAAACGGCTTTGGTTTATCCCATATTCGAGTGATTGGTTATTTTTTATGTTGATCGGGTAATAAAAGTACTAATTTAAGGATTATCTTTAACTTTAATAAAGTTGAATCAGTTAATCCCCATGTACCATGTTATTGGGCTAAATGTTTTCAAGCTGGACTTAAACCATCTTATGGCTTGACTAGTAAAACCCGTGTTTCCGAGCCAAAAATATAAAGTAGCTAAATTTTATCGAGCATGGATGAGAAGTCGTCTATAAGCCACAGATTTTGTTAAAAACTTTGCGTACCAGTTGTTATCTTTAAGTTTCTAATCCCCTGACTTTATGAACAATCATAGCACAAAGGCATTTTTTGGGTCCATTGGCATTATCCTCATTCCGTAGTTATTGTTGCATTTGTATGGATGATGATGATGCGACAACTCACTTCTCGAGGTCGAATCAAATGTTTTCCCTCCAAATACCTTATCAACTCATGAGAAAGTTAAAGTAGTCACCATAAACCACACAAAATATCATCTAATAATTATGCATGGAATATAATATGTGATGGTACAAAAGTAATACTTATCTTAAGTTTATGTCGAATAATCGCTTGTACATGCACATGTTTGATTTAGCCCGGTTGTGCTCAAGTAATTATATAATTTCTATGTGCTAGAGTTGTTGTAAATGTCCCTAGCTCAGCATAATTTTTTCATGATGCTTGTGCATTGATACACGTGCAATGTTATTGAAAGACTATTGAATGCAATGTTATTTGCTGCTTGCACATAACAAGCATCGGATCACTTTGTGATTTTTTCAGTAACTAAATTTCTTGTATAATTTGATGCCTGCAATCCTTTTGACCGTATGCTAGTCAATATGGTTTGCATATGTTTTTTTTCTGAAATTAATAACTAGTGCCTCTGATTACGACCCAGCATCTCTGATTATCTGCTACATCTCAATGTTTTTACTGATTACGTTCCAGTTTCAAGTTATCTTTGCTTCAGACGATGCGTGGTTCAAATTAGCCAACTTTATCTTATATATTCAAGTTATCTTTCATCAGTGATATACAATTACATGTTAACTCAATTATGTAAATTTCACTTATAGGAAACCATTGATAAGGTGCTGAAAGAAGGAGGTGATGCAGATGCGGTGCTTCCCGGTGGCAAACATGGACCAGACTGGTTGGTGGGAAGGAAAGGCTCAGTGCTTGCCTTAGAAAATGCTCCAGCTATTAGACAACCTTCCGTTGATGAGTTGACTGCAAAGATAACTCGAGAATTGGAGAGCCAAATGGAGGCCAAAGTGAACAGAAAGGTCCAGGAGAACATGACTTGGTACTTGAAGAAATTAGGAGAGGCGAATCCTACTCTCAAGTTTGATATTGGAGACTTTTGTGCAACCTTCTGAAGTGATCAAGACGAGACTGGCACTCCAATCACACAAACTCCAGGGGGCGCCACTTCTTAGTTCTGTTATCAAATTTGTGGTTTATCATACATTATTACTTTTGTGCGCTTATGCGCTTATGTTATTTGGTTATGTTATCTACTTTTACTATCGAATTTGGGATTGAATTGTTTTGGAGTTTGTTGGCGTAGTTTGGAGGTTTGGTTGGAGTAGTATGGAGATGGCTTTTGGTTTATTATGTAGTTTGGAATTAATGTAGTGGATCTTGTTGTGTTGGCTTGGAATATTATTAATGCAGAGCCTACATTTCAAAATTTCAAAAATTTACGGTTACGTTTGCTTATTGTAGTGTTACATTTGTTAATATATAGTGTTACAATAAATAGAAAATAATGTTACAACAGATAAAAATGGTGTTACAATAGGGTATGTGGGCCCCCTATAAAATATTTACCAAGTCAAATGTAACACTTAATATGTGTTACAATTGCCCAGTATAGTGTTACAATAGAGGCTGGTGACGTGTACACAGTGTGCCACGTGGCGCCACATGTGTTGCCACGTGGCCACGTGGTGCCACGTAATGCCACGTATGCACATGGTGCCACGTCTGAAAAAATTGAACTGAGCTATTGTAACACTCAAAATGTGTTACAATTGGGCCCCTGGTGTTACAATAGGTGCCTATTGTAATACTTTTGCTACTGTTACAATAGAGAAGAAAAGTGTTACATTAGGGTATCTATTGTAATGCTCGTAAACGTAACACCTCCTGGTGTTACAATAGATCTAATATAACGTTTTTCGGGCCTATTGTAACATCAGAGAGGCGTTACATATGCCCATCTATGGCGTAGTGTTCATTTGACCAACAGTTATTCTTCTTAGTGTTTTCTGTCTGCTGATTTCACTTTGATTGTTGTTTGTATCGAAGTTATTGTTGTTTGAAGTTTATTAGTTGTGCTGGTACAAATCGGTGAATAATTTTTCTCTCAGGAACTATATTCCATTGTATTAGTTCACTACGTCGAAGTTTGCGTCTCTTTTGGGACTCAACTTCTTCTATATATACTGGCTGCCATGATGTAAGTTACTCCCTCCGTCCCAACGGATTCTTTACAGTTATTATTTTGGACCGTCCCATCCATTTCTTTACATTCCCAAAATAGTAAGTTTTAACACTATTACACCCACTACTTCATTTATTTTAACAATACTTTACACTATTACACCCACTACTTCACTTATTTTAACAATAAAATCACTATTACCCCCACTACTTCACTTATTTTAACAATAAAATCACTATTACATCCACTTCTTCATTTATTTTAGCAATATTATGTTGGAATATAATTTTGAATAAAATTTAACTTTCTTTCAAATTATTTTAGTTTTGTAACTTATTTGTATTAATTTGTATAACTCCTAAAATAATGAGCTAATATTTATTTGTTCATTATTGTGTAGGTTACAAATTAATTAGCATGTAAGTTACATTTTGTTTCCCCTATAAAATGAGTCTTTTGCATCATTGTTTGGGACACAAAAAAGAATACACAAGCTTCCATTGTTTTCTTGCATTCATCTTAGAACTCTAGGTTTCGTTTCTGTGAGATAGCTGCGGTATCTGTTCGGTTCGTAGAAGGCGGGTTTATTCAGTGCTTGAAACCACCTTTGTTCGTTGTATCCTGAGAGACGAAAGCCAACACACCTTCAAGCACCACACGGAAGGGGCTTATCTGTTTTAAGGATAGCGTGGTTTTTGTTGGTGTATACTGAAAATATTTATTTGAAGTATTTACATTTATTTCTGGCCGGTTTAATTGAGAATCATTTAAATGTTTACATGTTGTCTAAATATTATATATTGTGAATAATCTAGTATCAAATGGGATACAGAATATTAGATTATTAAATACGGTTTATATAATATAATAAGGTTCACAGCACAGGTGGAGTTAGACAATCCACTGGAATGGCTGTAGTATTATTTAGATTAGTTTATATTGACTAATAAATAATACTAGTATACTTTGTGTATATTGAACAGGATCAAATTTAGAATTGTTCCCTTATACTGATTAAGAAGGTGAACTAAGATTCTATGTTATTATTAATGCTTAGGTTCTTAATCCGGAAATAATAATTGACACGTATATATTATTTACATGCTTTGATTTATATATGAAATAATTCTTTTGATTTATTTCATTATATTTTGGGTGATGAAATAATATATATGGTGGGATATTATTTATTGACGAAATCCATGTCCTGATAATATTCGGGTTAATGATGTCCCCTTGAAAGCTCAAAAAGATTTAATTATGTGAAACCCTGCAGGTGGATTTATTCCGGCATAATTAAATAAAGGTTGAGTGGATAATCAAGGATAAAAGATATTAATTAAATGAATTATCAGTAATTTATTTAATTAATGGACATGCGATATTTTAAACATGGGGAATTTAATAAGCAAATAATATTGGAACCGAATTAATTAATTAAATTACGGTATTAGGAAAGGTAGTGCAAATATTAATTCTTTAGTGGATTGAATTAATATTTAATTACATTGGGCTAGGCTCAAGATGTAATTAGAAGGCCCAACCTAATTATCCATGATCCCTATTGTAGCCTATATATATTCCTATTCTCTTCTTGCTGGGGGCTGGTCGAAAAAAATTTTGTAGCCACCCAGGAGCAAGAAGAGAGGTTAACTTGAGAAGACGAAGGCCACACTTCGCTCAAGGGAATTTGGGAATACAATAGAAGAGCGTGGAATCAACCGTTAACAAGGTGACTTTTCTATTCGTACTCGTTAATTTATAGTATCAAAATTCGCAGTGCCAAGATCTGATTGTCCCAACAATTGGTATCAAGAGCCTGGTTCATTGGTTCTGCGAATTTTGATACGATGTCCATGTCGTAATTATATATGCATGTGTATAGTGGTGTGCTTGGATAATAATCTTTTGCAGGTTGTTTAGTATCCACTATTATGGCCATGTAATTTTAATTATGTGTTTGGATCCCACGTGGTTTAATCGTGGTTATTTTATTTGGTTTCCACGTGGTTTATCGTGGTTGTAAAACACGAGGGTTGATCGTGTTAGAATAGATTTACAAAATTAGTTTTGTATTAGATCTGTTTTGTATGTAATTGTTTGATGGATTATGTAAAAATCCGGGTATTTTGTAACAATTACGTGCGATCGGAAATCGAAACGGAGAAAAAAAAATTTGTCTGCTACGAAGCTGGTTGAAGGCTGTGTCCAAGAAAAGCACGACCAGAAGCTCCTGTTGTTGGAAAACAAATCTGGAGAAACAGTGAAGCCGCGGCGCGTGAAAAAATTCTGGACAAATGGTGTAACGCAGGCCTCTCCTGCGTTACAGGAAGAAAAGGGTCTGTAACGCAGGACAGGCCTGCGTTACAGGAAGAAAAGGGTCTGTAACGCATGGCTGTCCTACGTTACAGGGTGAAACAGGTCTGTAACGCATGCCATGGTTGCGCAACAGCATATTTTTGGCAGAAAATGGATTTTTTCAGCAGAATGGTGCTGGAAATTTATTTTTTTTTTCAAGGGGCCATAATAGTGGATTTAAATTATATTTTTTAATTTTAATTCCGCTATTTAATTTTTTAATTATTGCTTTAAATAATTATTATGTGTGTTGTTAATTATGTGTGTAATTTTTAATTGCATGTTTAACATAATTAGGATGACATGGACATTAATTTTATTTATTGCTTTAATTTTATGATGCATGCTGCTATGTTATGTGTTCTTTGTATTGTTATTTTTATAACATGTAGACCTCGAAAAAATAACATAGGGCGATGCATCTAGATAAAATTCCTCAATTTTAAATAAAAATTCTAAGTGGGTGAGGGAATTAATTTGGAATTAAATCCCATGGTCTCCATTATTGTTTGTATGTAATTTAACACCGAGACGAATATAAATTATATACATGCCACCCATCGTGGCGTATGATTTATGGTGTCAGGTAGTGTTATGGATATTACTAGAACAAACTTCCTAAATTAATTACGAATATTGAAAGGTATACATGCCACCCATCGTGGCGTACCAAGTTTCATAGAATTCAATTAATTAGAAGGGTACCACTGATTGAATATAGATTTTGATATTGAGAGAAAGGATGATTCTGTCTAGAAAGGGGTCTTAAGTGATGCCTCTTGACAATGCTCCCCCCGATCTGGGAATTATCCTATTATCGATTATTGATTTGAAATATTTAATGGTGGTATCCAGTCTTTTTATTAATTTAAGATTTAATAATGGTATACACTTAGCTATGAAAAATAATATATAGTCCACCCTAACGTGGCGT
Source organism: Saposhnikovia divaricata (assembly GCA_036435485.1). Lineage (NCBI taxonomy): Eukaryota > Viridiplantae > Streptophyta > Magnoliopsida > Apiales > Apiaceae > Saposhnikovia > Saposhnikovia divaricata. The sequence goes on from CM071599.1 coordinate 165,962,898, forward strand.
ATTATTTAGTAATAGGACCGAAGTAATATTTAAACGAATTTAAGTGGTATATATGTCATCCATCGTGGCGTACCAGATACTTATGGTGTTTAAATATTAGTACATTAATTTTAATTAATTGTTAGAGGAAACCAATAGGATTTAAGATTTATGCAACTATCTGATTATGTGTTACATGTATGATTCTCAGGATTAGATCACTATGGGCTTTAATCCACTATTCACCATACTTAAGGATAACAAACTTACTGGACCGAACTATATTGAATGGAAACGTAATTTGGACATAGTGTTGACTGCTGAGGAGTACAAATTTTGTACTTATGAACCCAAGCCAGACCAGCCTGCTGAAGATGCTCCTGAAAGTGAGAAGGAGTATTATAAGCGGTGGATTAAGGCTGATGAGATGTCGCGATGTTACATTCTGGCAGCAATGTCGGGTGTTTTGCAGCATCAGCATCAGGCTATGCCCACTGCTTCAGATATGCTCTTTAATCTCAAGGAACTTTTTGGAGAACAGAATAGGGCTGCTAGGCAAGTAGCAATGAAGGCTTTAATGAACACTCAGATGGTTGAAGGAACACCTGTAAGGGATCATGTTCTCAGAATGATGTCTCATCTGAATGAGATGGAGATCCTTGGTGCTGATATTGATGGGGAAACCCAGATCGATATCATCCTTATGACCTTGCCCAAAAGTTTTGAGCAGTTCCGCTTGAATTACACCATGAACAAAAGGATGTATAGTCTTGCGGAACTTCTGACAGAACTTCAGGCAGCTGAAGGACTCTTTAAGCAGAATGTTCAAGTGAATGTGGCCGAGAAAGCTTCTTCATCTAAGCCGAAAGGTAAGAAGAAGAAAAAGACTCAGACACAGAAAGCTGGAAAGATTGCTAATGCAGTGGGAGTTCAAGGTGGTGTGAAAAAGCCTAAGGGCAAGTGCTTCAGGTGCAAGCAGTCAGGTCACTGGAAACAGGATTGTCCTCTTCCTAAGAAGACAAACAATACTGGTATGTCTCTTTCTCTAGTTACAGAAACATATATAGCGGCTATATCTACGAGCACTTGGTGTGTAGATACAGGAGCCACTGACCATGTTTGTAACTCTATGCAGGGGTTCCAGCAATCCAGAATGCTTAGAGATGGCGAGATATATGTGTTCATGGGAGATGCTACGAAAGTAGCAGTAGTTGCAGTTGGAATAATTACATTGTCTTTTGGCGATGATAGGATTTTGGTTTTGAACAATTGTCTTTATGTACCTTCGTTTAGAAGGAATTTAATTTCGGTTTCTAAACTTGCCATGGATGGTTATAATGTTTGTTTGGATCGTAATGTTTCTATTATGATGAATAAACGAGTTATATGTTCTGGTACATTGCAAGACAATTTATATATTATTATCCTATCCAACCAATGCTGCAACATAAGGAAACTAATAACATTCTTTCTAGCTCAAATAAAAGAAAGAAACCTTCTGAATTGAACCAAACATATCTTTGGCACTAAAGATTAGGTCATATTAACTTGAGGAGGATTCAAAGACTGGTAGTAGATGGGCCATTAGGCTCGTTGGCAGTGGAGCCATTTCCAGTTTGTGAATCCTGCTTGGAAGGTAAGATGACTAATAGGCCTTTTAAAGCAAAGGGGAATAGAGCTAAAGAGGTGTTAGAATTGGTTCATACTGATTTATGTGGACCTATGAGTATCCAAGCAAGAGGAGGTTATGAGTATTTTGTCACTTTCATTGACGATTATTCTAGATATGGGTACATTTATTTGTTGCGCCGTAAGTCTGAGTGCTTTGAAAAATTCAAAGAGTACAAAGCAAGTGCGGAGAAGCGACATCTAGGAAAATGTATCAAGTCACTACGATCAGATCGTGGTGGCGAATCCTTCTTGGAGAATTTAGGGAATATTTATCAGAAAATGGGATTGCATCCCAGTTGTCTGCACCTGGCACACCTCAGCAGAATGGTGTAGCAGAGAGAAGGAATCGGACTCTTTTAGAGAGTGTTAGATCGATGATGAGTTATTCAGATTTACCCAAGTCGTTTTGGGGATATGCTATAGAAACAGCGGCTTACCTTCTGAACTTGGTACCTTCTAAGTCGGTTCCCAAGACTCCAATAGAATTGTGGACTGGTAGCAAACCAAGTCTAAGACATATTCGGATTTGGGGTTGTCCAGCACATGTGCTGAACAAGAACGCGACCAAGTTAGAATCTCGTACAGAAGTAAGGCTGTTTGTAGGCTATCCCATGGGAACGAAAGGTTATTCATTTTATAGTCCTAGGGATCGAGATATCATTGTTAGCACCAATGCTAGATTCTTAGAAGAAGACTATATAATGAAACACAAACCCATGAGTAGTATCGTTTTAGAGGAACTAGTGGGAGGGACAGATAATCCCCAAGTGCCAATAGTACAAGTAGATCAACCACAAGAAAATGCACAACCTGTCACTAATACCTCACCTGTGCTTCGTCGTAGTGGGAGGGTTGTTCAACAACCTGATAGATTCATGTTTTTGGGAGAGTCCTCGGACTTGGTCTCTGGTGAACATGATGAGGATCCCAGGACATACGAACAAGCAATTCTAGATAAAGATGCAGATCTTTGGCAAAAGGCAATGGAATCTGAGATGGAATCTATGTATTCTAATCAAGTTTGGGAGCTCGTGGAACCACCCAAAGGTGTAAAACCCATTGGATGTATGTGGATCTACAAGAAGAAAAGAGGATCTGACAAAAAGGTGAAAGCCTGGAAAGCACGACTTGTTGCGAAAGGGTATACTCAGAAAGAAGGGATCGATTATGAGGAAACTTTTTCGCCGGTTGTTATGCTTAAGTCGATCCGGATTCTTTTATCTATAGCAGCTCATCTCGATTATGAGATTTGGCAAAAGGATGTCAAGACAGCTTTCCTTAATGGAAGTCTTGAGGAAACCATCTATATGCAACAACCAAAAGGATTCATTAAGGAAGGCCAAGAGCATCTTGTTTGTAAGCTTAAGAGGTCTATTTATGGACTAAAACAAGCTTCTAGGGACTGGAATATTCGTTTTGATCAGGCAGTCCAGTCATATGGATTTGATCAAAGTCCAAGCGAATCATGTGTGTATAAGAGAAGTGAGGGTAATGCAGTGGTTTTTCTAGTACTGTATGTAGACGACATTTTACTCATTGGAAACAATGTTAAGATGTTGTCATCAATAAAGGCATGGTTGTTCAAACAATTTGAAACGAAGGACTTAGGTGAAGCGGCATACATCCTTGGGATCAAAGTAATAAGGGATCGCAAGAAAAGGATGTTGGCTTTATCTCAAGAGCCCTACATTGATGAAGTATTAGCTCGTTTTAACATGCAGTACTCTAAGAAAGGCTTTCTACCTTTTAAGCATGGAGTGGCTCTATCCAAGGAGCAGTGTCCTTCGACACCTAAGGATATAGAGAGCATGAAAGCAGTTCCTTATGCTTCGGCATGTGGAAGCTTAATGTATGCTATGTTATGTACGAGGCCTGACATCTGCTTTGCTGTAGGCATGGTTAGTAGATATCAGTCGAACCCAGGTCAGGAACATTGGAGTGCAGTAAAAACTATACTCAAGTACCTGAGAAGGACTAAGGAGTATATGTTAATTTACAAGGCCTCAGATCTATTTCCTTTGGGATATACTGATTCAGATTTCCAATCAGATAGGGATAAGAGGAAAACCTCGGGATATGTTTTTACTTTGGGAGGTGGAGCTGTTATATGGAGGAGTGTAAAGCAGAAATGCATTGCAGACTCTACCATGGAAGCCGAGTATGTGGCGGCCTCTGAGGCTGCAAAGGAGGCTGTATGGTTCAGGAACTTCCTTTTGGACTTGGATGTGGTACCTAATTTGCCTAGGAGCTTGACAGTGTATTGTGATAACACTGGTGCTGTGGCAAATTCGAAGGAACCGCGAGATCACAAGGCAGCTAAACATATTGAACGTAAGTATCATCTCATACGAGGAATCGTAAAGCGAGGAGATATAGTTGTGGCTCACATATCATCAGAAGACAACCGGGCAGATCCTTTCACAAAGAGTTTGCCAGCCAAGGTTTTTGACAGGCATGTGGAAGCGATAGGAGTCAGATGGATGGACACATAGTTTTCTTTGTAATAGTGGATTAAATAAACACTGATATACTCATAGAATATTTTGAGTATAAGTGGGAGATTGTTGGTGTATACTGAAAATATTTATTTGAAGTATTTACATTTATTTCTGGCCGGTTTAATTGAAAATCATTTAAATGTTTACATGTTGTCTAAATATTATATATTGTGAATAATCTAGTATCAAATGGGATACAGAATATTAGATTATTAAATACGGTTTATATAATATAATAAGGTTCAGAGCACAGGTGGAGTTAGACAATCCACTGGAATGGCTGTAGTATTATTTAGATTAGTTTATATTGACTAATAAATAATACTAGTATACTTTGTGTATATTGAACAGGATCAAATTTAGAATTGTTCCCTTATACTGATTAAGAAGGTGAACTAAGATTCTATGTTATTATTAATGCTTAGGTTCTTAATCCGGAAATAATAATTGACACGTATATATTATTTACATGCTTTGATTTATATATGAAATAATTCTTTTGATTTATTTCATTATATTTTGGGTGATGAAATAATATATATGGTGGGATACTATTTATTGACGGAATCCATGTCCTGATAATATTCGGGTTAATGATGTCCCCTTGAAAGCTCAAAAAGATTTAATTATGTGAAACCCTGCAGGTGGATTTATTCCGGCATAATTAAATAAAGGTTGAGTGGATAATCAAGGATAAAAGATATTAATTAAATGAATTATCAGTAATTTATTTAATTAATGGACATGCGATATTTTAAACATGGGGAATTTAATAAGCAAATAATATTGGAACCAAATTAATTAATTAAATTACGGTATTAGGAAAGGTAGTGCAAATATTAATTCTTTAGTGGATTGAATTAATATTTAATTACATTGGGCTAGGCTCAAGATGTAATTAGAAGGCCCAACCTAATTATCCATGATCCCTATTGTAGCCTATATATATTCCTATTCTCTTCTTGTTGGGGGCTGGTCGAAAAAATTTTGTAGCCACCCAGGAGCAAGAAGAGAGGTTAACTTGAGAAGACGAAGGCCACACTTCGCTCAAGGGAATTTGGGAATACAATAGAAGAGCGTGGAATCAACCGTTAACAAGGTGACTTTTCTATTCGTACTCGTTAATTTATAGTATCAAAATTCGCAGTGCCAAGATCTGATTGTCCCAACAGTTTTCACGTGCCTCGAACATATTTTCGGTACTTTTATTCTTGTAATCTTGATTTCAGGTAAATTCTTGGACTATACTTCCTACAAGCTTAAAACAGATAATCTATGGATTAGTTTAATCAATAAACTAATTTGTTTGAATAATTTCATGGGAGTATAATGATTTTAATTTGCAACTGCTTAATATTGTGTTAAGTTGGCTGTGATTTGTGGTAAGTTTATTGGTTTAATAGTATATTCATGTAGGGTTTGTTTTTGTAAATGTTTTATATTTATAACATCATGATCTCACTATTTGACATGATTGGTTAATTTTAATTTCAGCCATGTTTTAGTGGATTACTTGTTGTAACATGTGTCATACATCCTGTGAAAAAATGTCTCTTTGTTGATACATATAGTACCACTGATTTGGTCATTTTGCATGCAGTATATTTATATGTTTTATTCTGGTTAGAATGGTTACTGGACCTGATATGTTTCCCTAATATGTTTCCCTCTTGCATGTGCTTGTATATGCACTCCATGAGATGAATTTGTTTTTATCGAAAAAGAGGAGTTTTGATTAAGGGTTAATTAAGTATTAATCTAGTGTATTTTTTTTTTCGGGTTATTAGGCTCTTGTGACTTACGTAGATTTTGCATGCCTGATCGAAAAAAAAAATTGAGTTCTTGTTTAAGACTTTATGTTTATCCCAGTTTCAAAAAATGCCTCTGTAATTGATGTATGTATACAAATTTGAAACTCCATGATTTAGAAATTTTTTATTAAAAATTATTTTTAACTGATCATTTATGAGTCTTAACTACATGTTGACTTGATAAAGATGTAGGTCTGTGAAAACTGGATTGTGGATATACTTGAGTACATTTGCAAGAGTAATAGTAGCTACTTGGTTAGTTGCTTACATTTTAGTTACTATCCGTGAATACCTTTATTAACTAGTTTTTACAGAAAGCATTTGTTTTGTGTCTAATTTTTTCCTCTTGTAACGACATAACGTCTTGGACGTGGTTGTAAGATAATTACATAATTGTCTGATTGGATTTGTGTTTCTATTGCTTTTGCCATGGGTGTGGGCCTCTCTAGTTTTAAAAGAATATATTGAAAAACTAGTCTACTTGTATTGTGTTATGTAATGATTAATTTATCAATGCACCAATACACTTTGATCTAATAGAAATACACGAGACATGTAAGTTTTGAAACTAATATTTGCAGTAATTGCTCGTTTATTTGATAAATAACTTATATTAAATTGTTATTTAATTTATTGGTTATTTATTTAATTTGTCGAATTATTTAGATGTCTAGTTAATATTATGACTGTGCTGGGATATTAATCAATGACATGGTTGACTCGTCGTGAAAGTGTACCAAAATATGTAGAGTTAAATAATTATGATTATTACTTATTTAAATCATCGTGACGGTTGTGCAAATTAAGTAATGATTTTTAATTGCAAAAATTATTATCTTAATTGTATTTTAATCGTTTGTTGATTGTTTACGAGGAGATTTTTCTAGAAATTAAAGATCAATCTTGGATGGATGGTTCGAGACGTTAAAACCTAACTAATCATGTACCTATCGAGTACGGGTTATGGGTCAACATAAGATTTATATTTTTTCTGACTCGATTCGTTCCTCCAGAAAAATTATTATATCTCAAGTTGGTGTCGGTTACTGCGGTAGTGACACATGAGCCTATTATGGTGATCCGTGTGATACCTAATACGGCGGTACTGTCAGCTCTATATGCTGAAATTTGGAAAAATCCAGAATGTTGGTAACCCTAACGCATTAGTTGATCAAGGATCAATAAATGTGGGTTTCTTGAAAGTTTGTGTTCTTTCTCGGACCTCTTATGGTTGTACCAGTTGGTGAGTCAGAAAATTAGGTTCTCTTGTGAACCAAATTGAAATTTGAGGGAAAAAAATTCAATAGTTAAATTTCTCAAGAACATGAAAGTTCTTTGAACATGATATTAAAATCTGAAAGGTTTTTTATGAATAACGTGAAACCTGCTCTAGTGAGAGGTAGTAACAAGTTATGTAAATAATTTTTAGTAATACATTGTTTACATGTACTCGATAAAGAGTATAAAATGAAGCATTATAGAAAAGAAATACTTTATAAGTTTGAGGTTGAAAACCAACTTAATATAGAAAATTAAGATGTTAATAAGTGACTTTGGTGGTGAATGTTCACTGGGTAAATTTTTTGAGGCCACTGCACTTTACTCGCATTAGATGAATGGAGTAGCTGTAGGCATGAGTTGTATTCTAACGGGATATGCAAAAATGATTGTGATCAGTTGAGACTATCACTGGATATTAGTTATGAAGAGACTAATAATTTCGTAAACAAGATACCATGAAAGGAAATAATTGGTTCCCATTAGTTTTGGAATATTCGAATTGTGGGGGTATCTTGAAGATGTCATGATACCAATACCTATTAAGGTAAAAAGAGATCCAAAACCAATTGAGGTATTTGGGATGGATATATAGACAACGTTTGAGTCTAATGATATCTTGTAGCATGCAAATAACATGCAGATGAGTCTAATTTTTTAGATAATTAAAATGTAATTACGGAATCTAAGAATGCTTCTTTGATGAGCTAGTAGTTCCATGTAGATCTGTAATTAAAATTTATTCAAATTAAATTATGAGTTATTGGATAAATGTGAGGTTGAACCTAGAGGGCAAAAGATTTAAAAATTTTGTTAGTCCAAAAAATGTCTGAAATTTTGCTTGAAGGTAAACCTCAAAACTTGAGAGAAGCTATGAGAATTCTCTGATGATCCTATGAGAAAATGGATGGCAATAGAGAAATTGATTAGAATCATGTGTTTCTATGAGAGAAGTGATTCTATGTGATAGAATCGTGTTTAATAAATATATGGCTGGATCTTCTTGCGAGATAGATGCCATTTGGGCCCAAACGAATTTTCAAATTAGAAAATAAATATACGGGTTAAAGAAAAGTAAAAGGTGAGACTGATAATTAAAAGATTACAGTCAAAAGTGAAGACCTAAATTACTTTATAATATATTCTTGAGTTATAAGAATATGGTTCATCAAGATGATACTTAAATTATCGGCATATTGCGAAATTTAAAGTACATCAATGAACATTGTGGCAATATTTCTAAATGAAGAATTGAAGGAAATCTATGTAAGATAACCTTAGGGTTTCTTTGATAAGGCAATAGTAGAAAGACTGACATAAATGCGAAAATTGGCATATAAAATCCTGATATTGTTGCGAAATGCAATGATTTCATAATAAATAATAGTTGCCATTTTGAGGACGCTCAAATTTGGTAGTTAGGTGAATGAGTGTTATCAGTTTAGGGACGCTTAATCTTGATAATATGACAAATTGATGTTACTAATCCTTGGGACACTAAAAATTGGTAATGACAATAACGAATTGAAGCCTTAGTTGATGACTGGTAATGTGATTACCAGAATGAGACATATGCCAAAGTGAAGATGCACGAGTATAGTGAAAATGATTGTAATGGAATGTCGAAACATCTTTGTCATCGACACAATTCCGTTAGACAACTACTCTCAACTAGAGTTATCACTATTGATCATATGAGGTCAAAAGATAACACTGCGGATCCGCTAACCAAAGGGTTAACAAGAGAGTTAGTTGACTAATCATCGAAAGGAATGGGACTAAAGCCCATAATAAAAGTCGGTACAAAGGAAACCCAACCTTGTTGACTTGATATCCCAAGATCTTGGTTCAGTGGGACAACCTAACTGTAAAGACTTAGTGAGATCACTGTGGGGGTTTTACTCCCGAGTCCATTCCTATGATAAAAAAAAACAGTGATGACATTTGGATAAGGCTAAACTATGCTTTTAATGATCCTTATGTGTCGAAATGTCGTACAAATTATACTTTTGTATTGTTCAAGAGATCACCTATGTGAGTGAAGTGGGGTCACTTCAAGAAGGAATTGTGGGGCCAATTCTGGGAAAAACTCACAGAACCAGGCTAAAGCTCAGGACCAAAATGGGCTAATATTTATTTGTTCATTATTGTGTAGGTTACAAATTAATTAGCTTGTAAGTTACATTTTGTTTCCCCTATAAAATGAGTCTTTTTCATCATTGTTTGGGACACAAAAAAGAATACACAAGCTTCCATTGTTTTCTTGCATTCATCTTAGAACTCTAGGTTTCGTATATGTGAGATAGCTGCGGTATTTGTTCGGTTCGTAGAAGGCGGGTTTATTCAGTGCTTGAAACCACCTTTGTTCGTTGTATCCTGGGAGACGGAAGCCAACACACTTCAAGCACCACACGGAAGGGGCTTATCTGTTTTAAGGATAGCGTGGTTTTCACGTGCCTCGAACATATTTTCGGTACTTTTATTCTTGTAATCTTGATTTCAGGTAAATTCTTGGACTATACTTCCTACATATTACACCCACTTTATACCCACTATTATATGTTTGTCTTGTCCTCCGTGACCAGCTAGGATGTAAAGATCCCACTGGGACGGAGGGAGTATAATTTTGTAACAGGAGGTGAAAACAAGGTTAAATTCAGTTGATAGAAAAAAGAAAAACAATGAAGGGGGAAAAGCCCCCAAGAATTATTCACTCAGGAGCACGCGAAGTTAATGGAAAAAGGAGAAAGTTGGATGAAACAAACAGCAGCTCAGTGCATGGTTGTTGCCGCGCTTATAGCCACTATTACGTTTGCAGCTGCTTTCACTTTACCTGGTGGCAACGAAGAGGATTCCAGACATCCAATATTCATGACGAGGAGTGCCTTCATCATGTTTGTGGTAACAGACGCCATATCATTATGCACCTCTTCAACTTCCATACTTGTGTTTCCGGCAATTTTCACTGCACGTTATACAGAATATGATTTCTTGGCATCCTTACTGTAATGCATAATTGTTAGGTCCAAAATTGTTTGTAAAAGGGGGGGTTGAATACAAACTATACCGTTTTATCGAATTTGCTCTTTTCTTAAAAATATTAAAATATTAAATCAAGAACAAATTGATGCGGAATAAAACGAATACCGATATTTCAAGTTGAATATAAAATTTATATTAACTTGATGGGGTGTGTCTAAATACACGGGTACAAATTACAAGGTTTGATGACCAAACTAATTATTACAAATTCTATAGAAAATTCGACATGAATTTTTCTATATTTGTAAATAAAAAGATCGAAATTAATTATTACAAATTCTATAGAAAATTCGACATGAACTTTTCTATATTTGTAATAAAAATATCGAGAGGTTCTAGGGAACTTAATCCGCTAGATAGTTCCACAAGTGCAAGTAAACAATTTCTAGTGGTTTAGATTTGTCAATACAAGCTAGAAATAATTTACAAGAATTTATTTGATGTTCAACGAACCATTTTCTCTTGGTCTCTCTCTGCTGTGTTCTGCTGGAGAAGTGAAGAATTTCCAGGGCTGTTCTGCTATGCCTGCTGTTGTATTTATAGGCATTTAAGTCTTGTACTGATCTGGTATGACTTAAACTGCTTCAAGACATAATAAATCAGCTGTCAGCATGACTTAAACTTGCTCCAAGACATAATTTTCTTCATTAAGACTTACACAAACCTCCATTAAGACATAAAACTTGTCGGTATGACTTAACAGAAATTCGGTAAGACTTACAACAGCTGGCAAGAAGTTGGTAAGACTTAATCAGGTCGGTAAGACATAATCTTGAATGGTCGGTATGACTTAACTCAACAATGCTCGGTATGACTTAACTCAACAGTTGTGTTCGGTATGACTTAACTGATTAGGTCATATTCGCTGAGCAGAATTGTTTTAAGTCTTTAAACACTTATATTAATTCTGATTTAATTAATTAATTGATTAATTTAAAGAATAAATTAATTCTGATTGAATTAATTTATAAAATAAATTAGCCAACTAATTTAATTTAATTAAAAGAGAATTAATATGAAGTCTTTTTATAATTATATTAATTCCAGCTTAATTAATCTTTTAATTAATTTATTGAATAAATTAATTCGAATAGAATTAATTTATCAAATAAATAAATCAAATGACTTAATTAATTAAGTGAAAATTAATATACCTCCTTGCTTGATAATTATATTAATTCTAACTTAATTAATCTTTTAAATAATTTATTGAATAAATTAATTCGGATAGAATTAATTTATCAAATAAATAATTCAAATGACTTAATTAATTAAGATAAAATTAATATACCTCCTTGATAGCATAACCCTTGTGGTCTTCTATGTCTTGATAAATTTGATCCTCCACAAAGATTATTCCTTAGCAAGTCTTGATTGCAAAACCATTGTGGTTAATTAATTTAGACAATGATTTCTTCCACACCAGTCATGATAGCTTGAACCACTGAAGTTAATGATAAACAACCACTGTTTAATGTTGACACTCGATGTACTGTCTGGTTCATGAGTGACTAACCGCAATGACTGTTCTTCATATATTGACTTTAAAGTTGTGGTTCATGTCTTCTTTTTCTTCACTCTTTTTCAAACCTTTATAATCTGTATTCTGCCACTGTAGGAACCTCTTGTCAATATAAATAGAATCCACTGTCTTGATTACTCCACTGATGCTTGATCAACTGAATGAACTTCTTCAAGTGTAGTATACCTCAAAACAATAGATTGACTTTGTCTTCTTTCTTTTCTGACAGATAATACAATTGAGATCCCTGTGACAGTACATATACTATTTACTATTACATTCTTGTTTAAGTTGAGTTGAATCCTCGAAATACAAATAGGCTATGTCATATGCCTTTCAATCTCCCCCTATTTGTTTGTTAAACATTAACATACAAATTCCTAGAGGATAACTCAACTACAAACAAGAAGAAGATAAAGCTTTAAAGAGCTATAGTAAATAATACATAAAAAAAATTTATGGTTTAGATATTACAATTCCAGAATCTCAGTAGATGAAATGATAGATGACTGTTCCTCTGACACTGAACTGATCTTCATTAAGTAACTCATCTTCATTTCTTGACATATCTGCCTGATAACCCTTTACATCTGATTTTGAAAATTATCAGCAGATACTTGGAATTCTTCAGTGGTAAAGAGTATGACTTGACAACCACATACTGAAGAATTCTTCTTTGTCGTTTCATACTTCTCTCCTTCCTTATGTCTCCCTACCTAAGGTGATATGACTCTTCCTTAAAACGGTGAATACTCCCCCTTTCTAAGGTATATCCTTTTTCATATCTCTCCCCCTTAGATATAAAATCTCCCCCTCACTAAGGTAAGCTTATACTCTCCCCCTAAGCTTATACTCTCCCCCTTAGTTGAGTATCTCTTACTAAGGCAATCTTTGAGTATATCTTCTTCAATATATCTCTCCCCCTTAGTTGAGTAATCCTCCAAGCATTCAATTATAGCAAACATCCAATTAAATTAGATGATACTAAATTTTCAATTATAACTCACCTCTTACCTTTAGTACAACAGATTCTTTATACATATAACATTGTCTGCTGGAATAAAGAAAAGAAGCTTTGCTTGTGTTGAAGGATTTTCATGAAGACTTCCAGAATAGAAGTACGTAGGCTGATCAACTTTGCCCTTTAGATATGATAGAATGGCCTCACTATTGATCATCCTGACAACCAAATCTCCCGAAAATTTCCTTATATCTCCAAAATATTGTAAGTAAACTTTGTTTGGGGAATAGGGAATGAGATTTGGTGTTTATCTTTCTTCCTCACTGTTGTGTGTGATTCTGTTTCGTGTACCTCACAAGTGTTTAACTCATCTCTCCACTCATATCACTTAAAATGAGTGATCTTATCTCTCATCTCTCAAGTGTTTACACTCATGCTCACTAGTGTATCACTCTTATCTCTCATAGCTCCAACATCCATGTGTACCTGCAAGGAAAATTCACCATAGCCCCTTCTAGAGAGGTCACTGGTGGTGCAATGGGGTTTCGCAAATCCCCGATCCTCGTTAAATTCGTCAGACGAATCTGAGTCATAATCTACAAGTTTATAAAATTTTCCCTTTTTATGGGTTTCAGATTTGAATTCTGAGAAGGTAAACAATAATCTATAAAATTTAGCATTTGGATCAAAGTTCCCTTCAAATGTCTGTGAAGACATTACCTTGTTAAACTCATCAGGTAAATCTGAATCATAGTTCACAAGTTGCCGATCCGCACCTATGTCGGACCCGATACCCGTAGGATCCAGAGATGTTCCCTCTGGGGAGTTAGATAATGATCTTGTTGAATTTTGCATTGAGATCAATACCTTCTCTCTAGGTCTGTGAAGACTCTTGGTTCTTTGAGGAACCTTCAACTTATAATCCTAACCGTAAAATGGTCGGAGTATGAGTTGTTTCCGTCAATTCATCCTTAGTGTGTGCAATCTCACTTTGTGCATAGGAAGTATTTTAGTATTGTGTATGAAGTAGTGACTTACCAACATATGCCCTGGCTGACAGGCGAATTTCAATAAACTCATCCTTTTAATAGAATGAATCCAGAGACTGTTATAGTGCCATTTTCAGCTCTGCATCCTTTTAGGAGAATGCAGGCGAGTTTACAGATACCTCAAGTTATATACATCTATTCTCCTTGAGAGGTAGAGCTGTGGGTTTACTATCCCTCACATCCTTATTTGCTGCATCAAGTGCAGTTACTCCCTTAATGACCTCTAGTCAAATAAGTTACTTCCATTTCAGGGGTAAGTTAGGATGTGTTTAGATTTTGATTTATAGTCTGGGATAGAAGTTGTTGGGTTTACAACCTCATGACTTTCATGTGAGAAAACTTCCACTAGGAGTTGAACCTGCATCACATAGCAATAGAGCAATATAGAGATAGAATGCATTTACATCATACCATAACATTATGTGAAAACATATGCATTATATCTTGTGAGTGAAATGATGTACAATTATGACTTCAAAATTTTTTTTATAATATAAGCAATCACAACTGTAGAAAGATTTGAGTTTTCTTTTAAAAACTGTTAATGTGCAAGAGTTTGTATTTATGCATAAAACAATGTGTTATCATGTCTTTTAATGAAAACTAGGTCGTTTTAATTTTAAAAGACACAAACTCTTGACTTCGCAGTAATTAAGAAAGAAAGATTTTCTTTAAGTGCTTATTATGTATAGAGAACTTTAACACAAAGTCAGTGAAAAGACTCATACAAGCACTTGATGTAGTTTAGGTAACAAAGATTACCAAGTACATAAGTACAGATAACCAATGTCTCTCCTTTGGCACTTCATTACTTAGCACAACATAAACTAAGTAATTGACTGATGGATGTAAAATATTCTAAGAACTATCATATGTATAAAGTGGTGTATAACCAGAATTAGAGAATTTAATTTTGAAAAATCTCACCACTTGAAAATGTGATAGGAGACCGAATGTAATTTTAAGTCTCACTTACTTAGAAATTTGAACACCTTAATTTATACTACCACTAATGATTTACAGATAAGACACATTTACTCAGAATAAATCCTAAGTAATATCATCAGAGATAATATATACATCACAATTAGTTTACAATAAAGTATCAGAACAACTAGCAATTGTTAGTAAACAAATATTTTACTATTTGATACCAACTGCTAGTATTTATCAAATACTTTAGAATGCAAGTAATTGTGTTTATGATTACTTTATCAAAATTAAATTATGAGCAAATAAACCATTGAATTGCTTCACGTCATAATTTAACTAGGATAAAACTAATCACTACTAAATACTAAATATTCAATGATACCAATTGTTTGATAAATTCAATCTATTGTAAGATAAATTCAATTTATTGAAGATTGAATTGTTACATTGAGTACCAATTGACAGAATGAATATTAGTATCTAACTACTTAAGAACATCATTTACTGATATTCATAAGTACGAGGAACTAGTTGACAAGAAATACACAAGCTCTTAAGATATAACATTTCAAACTTATGACTTCAAGGCAACTCCTCGATAATAACAATTGTTAACTCCTAACAACTGTTTACTAGTAGACAACCTTGGTTCTATAAATAAGACTCGATTACCAAAGCTGTCTTGTCTGCAATCTTAGAAATGATATTCTAAGTCCTATACACCTTTATCCATAGTATATAACATTTATTATCAAAGTGATTAGAAGCTTGCAAATAAGCATAAAAATTATTCCAAGTAACTGAACAATGGTCACTTTAGATATTACAATATCCATAGTTCTTACTTAGAGAATTTTCATACTATGTATAATAATATGAGTGAATTGTAAAAGATATAACAATGATTACTTAGAGGAGTTCTAAGTAATTTCACACATACCAATAAATCTTACAATTAGTTAGTAAATAGAATTCTAACTAAATATCATTAACTGATATAAGTCAAAACTTCAATAAAACCAATTGTTAGAACCATGATATTAATTATAGTGAATTTCTGAAAATGGAGCATTAAAGTTCACTAGAATTAACATCTCATAACAGATTGAAGACCAATACAGATTAGGTCCAAATTAGTTATGTTATTTATTTATTTTGATAAATATGAGGTATAGAGCGAATACTAAATTGAATTGCTTCAAGATCGTAACCCACATAAATCAAAACAAATAATTAAATAATTAAATACAAAATCTCTATGAGTTAGATTTTAGCATTTAAGTATTTTATTATCCTGAAATAATCACCACTAAAATATATTGCAATTATACACATGGCAATCATTCAACAGATAATTCTCAGCGTGAGGTCTGGATGTAAATAAGTTCACAAGTCCTTTCAATACGGACAACTGAATACTTATGAACTCATTTATGAATTTCTTACAATGAATTTACAAGTCCTGTCAATACTACAATTGAATACTTGTAAACTCATTTAAGAATCACTTATAGTAAAATCACAAGTCCTTTCAATACAGACAATTGAATACTTGTGAGCTTACTTAAGAAATACTTAACAGATGGGATATACAAATTATATAACATTAATAAAATCCCAAGTTTATAAACCAATCTTGAAAATTTAATTTCATCAAGTGATTTAGTAAACGTATCTGCAAGTTATTCTTGACTAAAGACATGCTCTCAAAAGAATTGATACCTTATGCAAGTTGCTTAGTCCTTGAGTGTTCCACAGAGTTGTTGGAGATGAATTTGATTCCTTGTTTTCTCCTGCTTTTGTACAACTCATTTGATCTGTCTCTATGCAGCAAAACATGTCAAAACTGATGTCTCTAGGGTACCATCTCCGGAGATGGGTCCAACTTAAGACATCTGAAAATCAAGTGTAATAACTACAAGAATAGATTCTCTAGGATCCACTTGGGGCCTTGCAAATTTGCATATTGAGAATAAAATATGTGTGTAAGTGATCTATTATCAATTGAATAAGATAATGAGCTGATGATTCCTCTATAGCATGATTAGGTCCTAATTAGTAGATCCTGAACTTGTTGGGTCAAATATCTCTAGGGTACCATTTCCGCAGATCCGGGTCCATCTTAAGATTTTTGATTACCAACTTG
This sequence comes from Saposhnikovia divaricata, assembly GCA_036435485.1. Lineage (NCBI taxonomy): Eukaryota > Viridiplantae > Streptophyta > Magnoliopsida > Apiales > Apiaceae > Saposhnikovia > Saposhnikovia divaricata. The sequence goes on from CM071599.1 coordinate 165,979,788, forward strand.
TTAGGTCCAAGCTAATAGGTCAAAAGCCAACTATAGTGGTGTGTTGGCATGTAGTCTTGACAGGTCTAGAATCTTCTGAATAGGAACAAAAGATCCTGAACTTACTTTTATTGTCATTATTCTTTTGACTTACTTGTGCTCCAAATAGAATTATTCTTTTGGCTTGCCTGAGCTCCTAAAAGGATTCTTCTATTGGCTTGCATGAAGTAATTCAAAAGAATTGTAACTTTACCAACATCAAAAGAGCAAATATCTTGATCCCAATTTATAGTTTGTAGACCAACATATAATATAATCAAGATATTTTTGCACATATATATCATTTATGTTTGTGCCTAATGATGTAGAGAGTTCTATAAATGTGACACCAATCGTTAAATGATACCAACTATTAAAGATTGATACCAAATGTTAAATTATAGTTAGGGTGTCATACCATGTCTTTCATGCTTGCTTGAGTGATGATACCAGTTCATTCTTACCTGTAGAGATCTTTCATTATCTCACCAACCAGGAGTGCACTTGTTCACATTCCTCTAGCATCCAGATTCAGTAGGTCCAGATGTCCATTGTAATCTTGTATGTGTAGCAGGTGCCTGATATCTTCAAGTCTTGTCACTGGTGCTTCTTGTTAGATATACTGTCTGATCAACTTGTAACCTTGCATCCAGTTTGGCCTTGTCCCTCATAACAATGCCTTGACATCCAGTTAAACTTCTGGTTATCCTTGTACCAATTACAGCCTTGTTGTTTGGTCTGGATACCAGCTTCCCTTCAATCTGCCTTTTATAGTGATTGAGATCATCTTGCATTGCAATCACTTAATCTGGATCTTTCAGAGCTTTTGTAGCTTTCTTAGTTTCTTCTAAAAGAAAACTAAAGAAATAATTATTAGTACTTGAAGCTCTGCTAGTCTTTTACTTCCACCATTAGAAATACTAAGAACTAGGACAAAGAATTAATTTAGTCAACATTCTTTGTCTTGGCAGACATGTTCTCATAGTGTCCTTTGACTTTCAATGTGGTGTTGAGTTGACTAGTTGATCCTTCAATTGCTCCCCCTAAGCTATTGCTGGGTTTACATGAAGATTCTCCATGTTGACATTGCTTGGATCTGAATCATCATTACCATTGACAGCTGGGAGCTAGAAGTCGATGAACATCACTAAGACTTTCAATCACCTTCTGTTGATTAATAACAATCACCCTGTAGGCTGTTGACTCCATTGAGTAACAAAGGAAATTATCCTCTTGAGCATTAGCTGATTGCTAGGATGCTCACTTTCGATTTAATCTTGCAAAACAATTTCCTTCATACTTATGGGGTCTTCCTAAAATTCTTACGGATCAGGGTTTAAGATGTGATCAATCACCATCAGTGGTGTCTTGTCTTCAGATTGTCTGAACAACAACTTGTTTCTTAAGAGAAGTCATCAGTCATCATCATTAAGGTATATTTTACTTTGATGTAGAACTTCTGTGTGATTCGTTTTGACTTCCCTTTATGACATGCCTCGTAATTTCATTTTACTTTAATTTCAGATGAGGCAGTCTCCTTTGCTGATTCGATTTTCAGGAAAGAATCTCTTGATTTGACATTCAGGTAAGAAAGCTCCTTATGTCATAGCTGAACTCTTGTCTGATGAAGCTTTAGATTTGACCTTGTTGACTTCACCTTTGACTGAGATTCCATGTCAGCTACAAATAAGTTCTCTTTCCTTAATCCTCGAACAGTAGGCTCTTCATCTTGTAAAAGAAGCTTTATTACTGACAACATTCCTTGGCTATTGAATAGCCTTGACCCTAAGTCATACCCTTGCTGTTGTCTCCAAGGGATGAACCACTTGGCCTGTCTTCACATTCATATTTGATAGCAGGGTTGATATGCTTTGAATAAATCAATAATAATGCATAATCGATTAACCTGTTAAGCCCTACATTCACAAATGGATAAAAAGTTCTTGGTACCCAAATTGTTTAATTGGGTCCAGATGGATTAGAGATTTCTCTTTCATTAGAGTTAACAACAGTTTTAACCTTAACATGCTCATTCTTATCTTTGACTGACCATTTCTCCTTTTTAATGTCATTCACAAAATATTCACTGAGCAAGGAGAATAATGGTTCCTTCCTAACATAAGGAGAACTAACAGTCTGTACCTTATTGTTATTCTTAAACATGCTTTTTCTATGATCAATGCAAATACTAGGAAATGCATTTATGACATTTGAAATAAGTAGGCATGATAATAAGAATACATTGCATACATTCAGCATTAAAACAATGCAGATAAGAATTATGCAAATTAGGCATGTTATGCATTTTAAAAAATTCAGTACTATCTACTTTAACCTATGTACACTTGTGTAACATGTAGCAAGTAGATTTACAGATATTCAATAATTTTCTAAACATGCATGGAATAGAAGAATTAACAATTAATCACTAATTCTATCCAATCCATTCCTATTGTTATATTATATTATATAATCTCTATTACCTAAGTCAGATTTACAAATGACTTGATGTTCTACTGACACCCTAGGTAATTATTCCATCTTTTAAACTTTTTAAACCTTAACAAACAATTCAGAATGAATAAGCAAATCTTGTTCTACTGGGGATCCTGAAACTAGCTTAAGCAGAGGTCTTATATGCTTAACATATAACAATTAAGAATTAAAAGATATTGTCTAAGGAACAGCTCTAACTCACTATTGCACTTAATTAAATTCTGCAAATATTCATACACATATTAAGATCTTCTAACCAAGGATTTAATAATTAAAAAACTAAGATCTTAACATGCTTTGAATTCCTGAGAATTACATATTACACTAGTTCGAAGAATTGATACCTGAGACATGTGAGGTGAATCATCTTCAGAGATTGCTATGAAGGCAAGATATTAATTATGCTCTTCTCATCATCATCTGATCCATCCCAACTCTTTTCTTCAGCAAGATAAGTTCTGCACTGATGCTTCTGTTTCATCTCATTTAATGAATCCCTATTCATCCTTGTCTGTCAGAATTCTGTACCATGTTGCACACCTTGATAGTTACTTATCACATATAACTTTCCATAGCTGCAACTATCATGTCTTGTTCTTTCCACCATCTCAGTCTTGTAACCACCTCTTGAGTTGAACTATATCCTGAAGAGTTTCTGCTTCGGAATAGATAGGTCTGATTCCTGGGTAAACATTTATACTATTTCTGAATTAGTAACTCTTCCTGTCTGTTCTGAGGTTCCATCATTAATTCCTGACTGAGATGTCTAACTGTCTAGTTCATTCTCAAACCTCCTTGATTCCATTTTCTAAAATCTCTGTTGATTCCTTGAAAAATATTTCTTGGTACAATCCACTAAGTGTAGTAGATTTTATATTAGCAATCCACTTAGTGTCTGTATATCACAGAATCAATAGACTTAATTCAAATCTTCGAGAAAAATTCTATCCACTTAACCTCTTCCATTCCTGCTTCTGAAAAACCAGTGAATTCTATGGATATAAATTTGAGGAGCTTCCACAAATTCTTCTTCAGTAGGTAGAAATTAATTTCATTGAAAAATGCATTTTCTTCAAAAGATTCAAATCATCTTTGATAATTCGTAGGAATCTTCAACTAACAACCTTCTTAGAACTATTGGCTTAGAATAAATTCAAAATATTCAAAATTCAAAAACTTCAAGGACTCGAAAAATTTTTGAGAAATAAAAAATCTGAAAGTAAGTTCAAATTAATTAAGAATCAAAAAAATCTCAAGAAATGAAATTTTTTTAGAGATAAAGAATCCGAAAATAAATTTAGATTATTTAAAATTCAAAAATCTCAAAATTGAAAATTTTGAAAGTTAAAGAATCCAAAATAAAGTTCAAATTATTTAAAGTTCAAAAATCTCAAGTATTGAATTTTTTGAAGGTTTAAAAATCGAAAATAGAGGAGTTGACTTTTTGGTCTAATACCGGATTTGATTTCTGTATGGGTCAACAAACTCGAAAACAAATTGGTGAACCACAAAAATAAGGATCTTGATTTGTGCGTCAATCAAAAGGCTCTGATGCCAATTGTTAGGTCCAAAATAGTTTGTAGAAGGAGGGGTTGAATACAAACTATACCGTTTTATCGAATTTGCTCTTTTATTAAAAATATTAAAATATTAAATCAAGAACAAATTGATGCGGAATAAAACGAATACCGATATTTCAAGTTGAATATAAAATTTATATTAACTTGATGGGGTGTGTCCAAATACACGGGTACAAATTACAAGGTTTGATGACCAAACTAATTATTACAAATTCTATAGAAAATTCGACATGAATTTTTCTATATTTGTAAATAAAAAGATCGAAATTAATTATTACAAATTCTATAGAAAATTCGACATGAACTTTTCTATATTTGTAATAAAAATATCGAGAGGTTCTAGGGAACTTAATCCGCTAGATAGTTCCACAAGTGCAAGTAAACAATTTCTAGTGGTTTAGATTTGTCAATACAAGCTAGAAATAATTTACAAGAATTTATTTGATGTTCAAGGAACCATTTTCTCTTGGTCTCTCTCTGCTGTGTTCTGCTGGAGAAGTGAAGAATTTCCAGGGCTGTTCTGCTATGCCTGCTGTTGTATTTATAGCCATTTAAGTCTTGTACTGATCTGGTATGACTTAAACTGCTTCAAGACATAATAAATCAGCTGTCAGCATGACTTAAACTTGCTCCAAGACATAATTTTCTTCATTAAGACTTACACAAACCTCCATTAAGACATAAAACTTGTCGGTATGACTTAACAGAAATTCGGTAAGACTTACAACAGCTGGCAAGAAGTTGGTAAGACTTAATCAGGTCGGTAAGACATAATCTTGAATGGTCGGTATGACTTAACTCAACAATGCTCGGTATGACTTAACTCAACAGCTGTGTTCGGTATGACTTAACAGAAATTCGGTAAGACTTACAACAGCTGGCAAGAAGTCGGTAAGACTGAATCAGGTCGGTAAGACATAATCTTGAATGGTCGGTATGACTTAACTCAACAATGCTCGGTATGACTTAACTCAACAGCTGTTTTCGGTATGACTTAACTGATTAGGTCATATTCGCTGAGCAGAATTGTTTTAAGTCTTTAAACACTTATATTAATTCTGATTTAATTAATTGATTAATTTAAAGAATAAATTAATTCTGATTGAATTAATTTATAAAATAAATTAGCCAACTAATTTAATTTAATTAAAAGAGAATTAATATGAAGTCTTTTTATAATTATATTAATTCCAACTTAATTAATCTTTTAATTAATTTATTGAATAAATTAATTCGAATAGAATTAATTTATCAAATAAATAAATCAAATGACTTAATTAATTAAGTGAAAATTAATATACCTCCTTGCTTGATAATTATATTAATTCTAAATTAATTAATCTTTTAAATAATTTATTGAATAAATTAATTCGGATAGAATTAATTTATCAAATAAATAATTCAAATGACTTAATTAATTAAGATAAAATTAATATACCTCCTTGATAGCATAACCCTTGTGGTCTCCTATGTCTTGATAAATTTGATCCTCCACAAAGATTATTCCTTAGCAAGTCTTGATTGCAAAACCATTGTGGTTAATTAATTTAGACAATGATTTCTTCCATACCAGTCATGATAGCTTGAACCACTGAAGTTAATGATAAACAACCACTTTTTAATGTTGACACTCGATGTACTGTCTGGTTCATGAGTGACTAACCGCAATGACTGTTCTTCATATATTGACTTTAAGGTTGTGGTTCATGTCTTCTTTTTCTTCACTCCTTTTCAAACCTTTATAATCTGTATTCTGCCACTGTAGGAACCTCTTGTCACTATAAATAGAATCCACTGTCTTGATTACTCCACTGATGCTTGATCAACTGAATGAACTTCTTCAAGTGTAGTATACCTCAAAATAGTAGATTGACTTTGTCTTCTTTCTTTTCTGACAGATAATACAATTGAGATCCCTGTGACAGTACATATACTATTTACTATTACATTCTTGTTTAAGTTGAGTTGAATCCTCGAAATACAAATAGGCTATGTCATATGCCTTTCAATAATGTAATGTAATATGTAATAGAGGACATATAAAACTCAACTAGGATAAAAGATAAATATTATTACCTCGATACAGGGATCGTGAAATTTGAAGAACAGGCACCGACAAGGATCAAGTCGCTGAAAGAAGTTCATTAACATGATCAAGCCTTAGTGACAGAATAAGATGTACAGATGATTCAGTTGAAGGGCCAAAAAATTCCATGTACTTATATTATTTGAAGATACTGCTGCAGGCTAATCAATTGGAATGTAACAAAGGTGTGAAGATCAAGATCAGTGCTAGTCAGGTGTGAACCAAACTAGTGCACTATGTGTCAGCACGTACGAGAAGGATCAAAACATTAATTCACAGAAAGAATCGCCAATGCCTATTGACGATCAAGGACAGACATAATATCTCAAGCAGAATATTTGAAACAGAAGAGAGAATCCCAAAAGAAGCAGCCAAAAATAGTAATACTATGCAAAGTTACTAGGTTACTATGCAAGTTTACTATGCGCGGTTACTATGCAGATTACTGTGTAAATAGTGGTTACTATGCAAATAGTGGTTACTGTGCAAATAGTAGTTACTATGCAAATAGTGGTTACTATGCAGGTGGGGCCCACGGAAGGAATTATTTTTAGCAGAAACGGTTTGGTTGGTGAAATAGTGATTACTATGTAGGTGGGGCCCACGTGAATAGTACATTATAGTGCAGCATAGTAACTTTCTATAATCTATAAATAGGTCTGTTGTATTTCATTTCAAAACACACCTCAACACACAACTTTCTATTCTCTCTCTTATATCTTCTCTATGTAAGATGCTAGACAGTCCATCTAGTAGGAAAGCCGGCTTAGCCCGCTTTCAGGATGTGTCGGGTAGAAGGTCCTCGTGCCTAAACTATCCTAGGAGTGTTTGATTTTGTAGCTGATCCATAAGATTAGATTGTGTAGCAAACTTCCGGGTTTTATTTATTCAAAGATATTTCCTAAACAATTGTGTTATTTCGATTCAGTATTTTTGATTTCATATTCACATAAAAAATCGAAATATTGCTAAATACGTATTCAACCCCCCTTCTACGTTATTCCGGACCTAACAATTGGCATCAGAGCCACTATGTTATTATACAACAGTTAAAATCCTAAAAGCTATACAATCATGACAGAGAAAACACAAACCCCAACAACAAGCAGGTATTAATCAATCAGAGTTCCAATACTCAGGGCATCAAAGTATCCCATATGGAAGGTGAAGATGGAAATGTTTCTGGAGGCTACTGATCCAGAGTACTTAGACAGAATCCATGATGGTCCACATAAGCCGACCAAATTGTCTGTTGCAGTTGATGAAGAGGAACAGAAAATGATTCCAAAGGAGAAGAAAAACTACACTCCTGAAGATATCTCCTCTATTAGCAAGGATGCAGGGGTAAGGCATTTATTACATAGCACTCTTGACAATGTTATGTCTAACAGAGTCATTGGGTGCAAAACTGCTAAAGAGATTTGGGATGCTTTGGAAGTCAGATGTCAAGGAACCAAAGCCATCAAGAAAAATAGGAGAATAATACTCACACAGGAGTACGAGCACTTTGACTCAAAGTCTGATGAGTCATTGACAGATCTATATGACAGATTCCTAAAATTGCTGAATGACTTGTCACTGGTGGATAAGGAGTATGATCTTGAAGACTCCAATCTGAAATTCTTGTTGGCTCTTCCATAGAAGTGGGATTTAAAGGCTACTACCATCAGAGACAATTATGATCTGGAAGACATGTCTCTTGATGAAATCTATGGAATGCTCAAGACTCATGAGCTTGAGATGGAACAAAGAAGCAAGAGGCATGGAGGCAAGTCCAAGTCAATTGCTCTTAAAGCTGAGGAGAAAGCTTCTAAAGAAGTTGTTGTGAAAAAGAGTCAATATAATGGAAAGGCTCTTATTACAAAGTCTAATACTGAGTCATCAAACTCTGATGATGACTCAAACTCTGACAATCTCACAGACCCTGATGATGATGGCAGTGATGCTGAGATGATACAACTTGCAGCTTTGATGGTTAAAAGCTTCAAGAAGATGGCTTACAAGAACTTCAGGAAGGAAAAGAAGTTCATACGAAGAGATTCAAATTTCGAAAAGAAGAATTTCAGAAAAGCTGAGGAAAAGGAAGGCAGGTCTGGGAAAGTGGACAAGTCCAAGATCAGATGCTATAATTGTGGTGAGAAAGGACATTTTGCACCTGAGTGCAAGAAAGCCAAAGCTGATAAAGGTCAAGCTTACATCACAAGGAAAAAGGACTGGGCTGACACTTCAGACTCTGAAGATGAGGTGAACTATGCCTTGATGGCAAATGTTGATAGTATCTCTGAAGCTACTGAGACCAAGGTACCTCACTCTACTCTAGCTTTTGATACTACTGATATACCTGAGTTAAGGCTCTTTCTTAAAAACTTGCATGTTAATTACAGAGATCAGACTTTAGAAAATGAAAGAATAAAATCTGAAAGTCTAGACCTTAGAAAGAGAAATGACTATCTAGAATTAGAATTAGTCTAGATGTTAAAAATTCAGAAAGAGAGAGATGATGCTATTATTGTTAAAAGTGAATTATTGAAAAAGCATGCTTATCTTGAATCTGAACTTGATAAAGAAAGAAACATTATTAAAACTTGGACTAACTCTGGTAAAACTATTCAGATTATCATAGAGAATGATTGTTGGAAAGAAGGTCTAGGTTCCACTGATAAAAAGAAAACTACCAACCTAGAAGCTGAGACCTCTAAACCTGTATTTACTGAAAGGGCTGCAAAGCCCAAAATTAATCCTGTGAGGTTTGTACCAAAATCTGACAAACCAAAATAGGATGAAGTCAAATCGGTAAATATTGACTTAATGTCTCAGAAATAGCTTAAACACAAGCTGAAGGAGATAAAAGGAGTGAACAATGTAAAAGAACCTAGGAAAAACCGAAATGGAAAGGTATGCATCAATAAAAGCAATAACTATATGCCTATTCCCAATGCTCCTAGGAAGAAATGTCACAACTGTAGAAATCATAACCATCTTGCTACTTTTTGCAGGAAGAATAAAAATATAAACTCTATACCTCCTAAGTCAGGAGTTAAGAGTGGTTCAGTTAGGTTTAAGGCACCGAATCCTTGTTTTCACTGTGGCAGTATTTGGCATTCTATTTATACATGCAAAGAGTATCATAATTTGTATTATGACTATTATGAACTTAAACCCTCTTTGAATAAATTCAAGATTGATTCTACATGTATAAATTCTGATAAAAAGAATGTTAGCACAAAATCTGATAAGACTTCTGCTGCAAAAGCTAACAAACTTAATAAGGCCAAAGGATCCAAGCAAGTCTGGGTCCTTAAAACTAATCGTTAGTGGTTTTTGTGATTGCAGGGTAACAAGAAAAATATCCTTGTTCTGGACAGTAGATGTTCAGGACACATGACTGGAAATAAAGCCCTACTATCAGAATTTGTGAAGAAAGTTGGCCCAAGTGTTTCTTATGGAGATGGCAACATAGGAAGGACTCTGGGATATGGCAATATCAATCTTTGGAATGTCATCATTGAAACTGTAGCTCTAGTCTCAGGACTCAAACATAATCTGCTAAGTGTGATTCAAATCTGTGATAGAGGTTATCATGTGGATTTCTTTGAAGAACATTGTGAAGTTATAAGCAAATCTACAGGCAAAGTTGTTCTGAAGGGATACAGGCATGGTAACATTTATGAAGCCAAGCTTTCAACAAACTCTGATGGCTCTGCAATCTGTCTACTGAGTAGAGCATCAATTGAAGAAAGTTGGGACTAGCACAAGAGACTTTCTCATCTGAATCTCAACAGCATTAATGAGCTGGTGAAGAAATATCTTGTGAGAGGATTGCCCAAATCAGTTTTTACTCCAGATGGCCTATGTGACTCATGTCAGAAGGCAAAACAAAGGAAAACTTCATTCAAAAGTAAGACTGAATTCTCAATTCTTGAGCCATATCACTTATTGCATGTTGATTTATTTGGTCGAGTAAATATAATGTGTATTGGAAAGAAAAAATATGCTTTGGTTATTGTTGATGAATACACCAGATATACATGGGTGTATTTCATGCACGAGAAAGAAGAAACTGCATCAATCTTAACAGAGCATGTCAGACAACTGGACAAAGGATCTAAGCATACAGTGAAAATCATAAGGAGTGATAATGGCACTGAGTTCAAGAATGTAGCCATGGAAGAGTTTTGTAAAGAAAATGGAATAAAGCAAGAATTCTCTGTACCTGGAACTCCATAACAAAATGGAGTAGTAGAGAGAAAGAACAGGACTCTCATAGAAGCTACAAGGACCATGCTTGATGAAGCAAAGCTGCCAACTTACTTCTGGGCTGAAGCTGTGCAAGCTGCTTGTTTCACACAGAACGCTACACTCATAAACAAGAATGGTAAAACACCATATGAGATGGTGAAAAATAAGAAGCCGAACCTGAAGTACTTTCATGTGTTTGGATGTAAGTGTTTTGTTCTTAAGACTCATCCAGAATAGCTTTCCAAATTTGATTTAAAAGCTGATGAAGGAATCTTTGTTGGATACCCACTATCCATAAAAGCATTCAGAGTCTACAATCTGAGAACAAAAGTGGTCATGGAATCTATTTATGTGTCTTTTGATGATAAGAAGATAACAGGACTTGAAGATTTTGATGAATATGACCAGCTGAGATTTGAGAATGAAGAAATAAATGTTGATCTACAAAATTCTGATACTCTTTCAGGCTATATTGTTCAATCTATACAAGTAGATCAGACTGTAGCACATGTTGAGGGGGAGCAAGTGAACGATGAAAATGAACCCCAATTAAGTGAAGAAACAACAAAGAATGCATCCACTGCTAATGATTCATTAAACTCTGATTCATCAAACTCTGAAAGCAACAGCTCAGGGGGAGCAAACAATGATTTTGGATCTACTAGTCATCACACTCAACACAATTATGAACTTGGGGAATCATCAAGATCAAATCTGCCGAGACAAAGGGTATGGAGTAGAGCGCATCCCTTTGAACAAATCATTGGTGAAACGGACACGGGTGTACATACTAGAAGATAGACTAGAAGAGCAACATAGAATGAATGCAATTTTGCAGGAATTCTATATCAAATTGAACCTAAAAAGGTTGATGAAGCTCTTGATGATCCAGATTGGGTAACTGCAATGCAGGAAGAACTCAATCAGTTCGAAAGGAAGAAAGTTTGGAAGCTGGTGCCAAGACCAAAAGATAAATCTGTAATTGGCACTAGATGGGTGTTTAGGAATAAATTGGATGAAAATGGTATTGTTTCGAGGAACAAGGCTCGATTGGTAGCAAAGGGTTACTCTCAAGAAGAATGAATTGATTATGATGAGACCTATGTTCCAGTTGCAAGGCTTGAAGCAATCAGGATGTTCTTAGCATTTGTTGCACACTCCAACTTTAAAGTTTTTCAGATGGATGTGAAGAGTGCATTTTTGAACGGAGATCTAGAAGAAGAAGTCTATGTTGAACAACCCCCTAGGTTCGAAGACAAGGAATTTGAAGGTTTTGTATACTTTCTCTTCAAATCTCTTTATGGTCTCAAGCAAGCTCCTCGAACATGGTATGATACTCTCTCCAAGTTCTTACTCTAAAATGGATTTACAAGAGGTATCATCGACAAAACTCTCTTTCTTAAAAAGCATAAAAATGATATAATTCTGGTGCAAGTATATGTGGATGATATAATATTTGGTTCTACTAATGACTTGCTATGCAAGAGATTTGCTAAGCTAATACAGAATAAGTACGAGATGAGCATGATGGGTGAGTTGTCCTTCTTCCTTGGACTTCAAGTTGTTCAGAAGCCTGATGGTATTTTCATCTGCCAGTCAAAATACATAAAGGATCTTCTGAAGAAGTATGGGATGGAAGAAGCAGCTACTGCCAAGACCCCGATGCCAACTGTTGTCAAACTTGATCAAGACAAATCTGGTAAGTTAGTTGACATCACGAAGTATCGAGGTATGATTGGCTCTCTCTTGTACTTAACTGCTAGTAGACCAGATATCATGTTCGCAACTTGTTTATGTGCTAGATTCCAGGCTAACCCTAAAGAGTCACATCTTATAGTTGTTAAACGTATTTTCAGATACCTTAAGGGAACCCCCAATCTTGGGATTTGGTACCCTAAAGGAACAGGTTTTGACCTAGTTGGCTATACAGATTCTGACTTCGCAGGTAGTAAGATTGATCGGAAAAGTACTTCTGGAAGCTGTCTGTTTCTAGGAAGAAGGTTGGTATCTTGGTACAACAAGAAGCAACACTCAGTATCTACCTCGACAGTCGAAGCAGAATACATTGCGGTAGGTAGTTGTTGTGCTCAGATCCTGTGGATGAGAAATCAACTTCAGGACTATGGACTCATGTTGGACAAAATTCCAATTCTATGCGACAACACGAGTGCCATTGCCATTCCCAACAATCCAGTTCAACACACCAGGACTAAACACATTGATATCAGGTATCATTTCTTACAAGAGCATGTCATAAATGGAACTGTGGTATTATATTTTGTTCCCACAGATCAACAAATTGCAGACATCATTACTAAACCACTGGATGAATCCACTTTCTCCAGGCTAGTTGGTGAACTTGGGATGTTAAATCTGTCTAATTAATTTTGGATAATCAATAACTGCAATTTTTTTATAAGTTCACATGTATTTTAAATGTCCATATGTTTAGGGCTTGTGAATTTATTTGCATCCAGTCCTCATATTATAAGTTATCTCTATATTCATTACCATGCTTATAAATGTTATATTTTATGGTAATTAGTTAGTAAATAATTGTGTTAATTGTAGCATAATTAAATAAATATTTTATTGACATATATCAATTAATGATATTTTGTTAATTTTATGTCTATTTAATTGTGAGTTTATCTGATTATTGTGAAAGGTTTCGGGGTAACAAGCACAATGGAAAAACGATAATAAACAATAAAAACCGAAACCTAACCCTAACGCAAAAGTCTAACCCTAAACCAATACATCTCTATGTATTGATAAGAGAGAATGAGCTGGGCTTAACCCTAATCGGTTTGGGCTTCTACTAAAACCAAACTGATTTGGGTTTTAATGATTTAAATTCGAAATCTAATTAACTAAGTCCAACTTAATTAATTAAATAACCAATTTCGAATTTTATCATCAATTAATTTAAATTCGAAATTTAAATTAAAACTCCTTTTAAACGTTCTAATTGTGTAACCCTTTAGGTTATTATTACGTTGGCAATAATTTTAATATCCAATAATAAAATTATAAACAATGAGCGGCATCTAGTAATACATCATTGCTACCCAAGTAATAATAATTGGTGATCCAATTAAACCTTTCGTGATTAATGTTTCCGTGTAATATAATCCCTTTAACCATATATTATAGATTAAACTCGATGCATGTAATTAGTCATCCTCATCAATGTTTAATCCGGGTTTCCTTGATCAATGAGTAGACTATTAAAAACAAATCAATATTTGAGCATGGCCATGCATTTTCATAGTCTCACTCAATCAAGAGGCCAATAATATCTCTCCTAAGAATAGGAGGGTTAAATCCTTTATCTATCATTCATATTTCTCATACGTCTCATAATATACCCGATGTACATTTTTATCATAACCCGGTCAAAGATAACTTTTAATGTAGTCAAAGTATATTAATCCTCGTATAGAAATATAATGATCTCAAGTCTAAGGATCATTACACCATTATCACTGTGAGTTTTTCTAATGACATTATCAACATGTAGAAACTCACTGTGGGTCAATCCAGTGCCATGTAGAATATTACATGCACTTATGTTCTTGACTTTAGTATCACTATACCTATGACCAATGAGATGTGGTCATCAGTCAACAAACATACTAATCTTTATGCATTATAATTGTCCTATATTAATAATGCTCGATTAGGGTTATTTAGGAATATTAACACTATTCTTATAATCTCATTTTTAAGTCACATACTTAAAGATATAGAATACATGTTACATATTCCAAGGACATTTATTGTTCTAATATTTATAACGCAGTAAATAAAGACATAATAAATTTATTGTTGAATAATCGATATAACATAATCACGGAATAACAAAATAGTCTGTCCTAGAATTACATTGTCTCTAGGGCACTAACACTATCAATCTCCCACTTGCACTAGAGCAAATCGCCCATGTATCTAATACCCATGGAACTAGTGTGACCTTCGTGCTTCTGCTGCGACAAAGCTTTGGTCAGTGGGTCCGCAACATTATCATTAGTATGCACTTTACATATATGTATATCTCCTCTCTCGTTTATCTCTCGAAGAAGGTGATATCTCCTAAGTATATGCTTTGCTTTGGAATGGGACCTTGGTTCCTTTGCCTGCGCAATAGCTCCATTGTTATCGCAATACAGATCAACTGGATCTGCGATCGACGGAACCACATCAAGTCCCGAAATAAATTTCCGAATCCAAACAGCCTCTTTGGCTGCTTCACTGGCAGCAATATACTCAACTTCCATTGTAGAATCAGCTACTGTCTCTTGCTTCGAACTTTTCCAGCTAACAGCACCTCCATTTAGACAAAACACGAATCTAGACTGGGACACAGAATCGTCCCTATCTGTCTGGAAACTAGCATCAGTGTAACCTTTTACAACCAGCTTCTCATCTCCTCCGTATATCAAGAACGAATCTTTAGTCCGTTTAAGGTACTTAAGAATATTCTTGACAGCTGTCCAGTGACCCTCACCTGGATTAGACTGGTACCTGCTCGTCATGCTTAAAGCATACGAGACATCAGGACGAGTACATATCATCACATACATTATAGAACCAATTGCCGAAGCATATGGTACTTTACTCATACGGTCCTTATCATCTGATGATTTAGGACAGTTTTCCTTTGAGATCACTATCCCATGAGACACCGGGACAAAGCCCCTCTTTGCCTCTTGCATTCCAAAATGATGCAATACTTTGTCAATGTATGTACTCTGACTTAGACCGATTAATCTTTTAGATCTATCTCTATAGATCATGATCCCTAAGATATAGGTAGCATCGCCTAAGTCTTTCATTGAGAAACTTTTTCCCAGCCAAGTCTTCACAGCCTGTAGAGAAGGAATGTCATTCCCTATTAGTAATATTTCATCCACATATAATAATAGGAATGCCACATGGCTCCCACTAACCTTCTTGTAAACACACGGTTCATCCTCATTTTGTATAAAACCAAAATCTTTGACTGTTTCATCAAAACGGATGTTCTACCTCCTTGAGGCCTGCTTCAATCCATAAATAGATCGTAGCAACTTACAAACCATTCTAGCAAACTTTGGATCAACAAAACCCTCAGGTTGTGTCATGTACACATCCTCTTCTAAGCTTCCATTTAAGAAAGCAGTTTTGACATCCATTTGCCAGATTTCATAGTCATAATAAGCCGCTATCGCAAGCAAAATCCTGATGGACTTGACCATAGCTACCGGTGAGAAAGTTTCATCATAGTCAATACCATGAATTTTCTTGAAACCTTTCGCCACCAGTCTTGCTTTGTAGGTCTGTAAATTTCTATCCATGTCAATTTTCTTCTTGAAAACCCACTTGCACTCTATGGGTTTAACCCCATCAGGTGGTGCAACCAAAGTCCATACTTTGTTTTCATACATGGAATCCATCTCAGATTTCATGGCTTCCAGCCATCTCTCAGAATCTGGACTATTCATAGCATCCTTGTAGGTGAGAGGCTCATCATTATCTACAAGCATCACATCGCCACCTTGAGTCAGGAGAAATCCATAATATCTCTCTGGCTCTGGTGAATCCTACTTGATCTACGAACGACCTGTGTTTCTTGAGCAGCATTGTTCTCAACATATTGAGTCTCATTCTGCTCGTGTTCCAACTCTGGTTCAACAATATTTTGTAGTTCTCGATCCTCATCGAGATCTATTGTCCTCCCACTGTTTTTCTTAGAAAGCAATTCTCTCTCAAGAAATACAGCCGTTCGAGCAATAAACACTTTGTTCTCAGAAGGTTTATAGAAATAATACCCTTTAGTTTCCAACGGGTATCCTACAAAATTACATTTGTCTGATTTCGGTCCTAGCTTATCAGAGATCAAACGTTTCACAAACGCTTCACATCCCCAAACTTTCATAAATGAAACGTTATTACGTTTTTCAGTCCATAACTCATATGGTGTCTTTTGAACCGATTTTGAAGGAACTCGGTTTAGTGTTTGTGCAGCCGTCTCTAGGGCATAACCCCAGAAACTAATTGGAAGATCCGCATGACTCATCATCGATCGCACCATGTCCAACAAGGTACGATTTCTCCTTTCAGACACCCCATTCCATTGTGGTGTTCCAGGAGGAGTGAGTTGTGATACGATACCACACTCCTTTAAGAAATTCTTAAATTCTAAGCTTAAGTATTCTCCCCCACGATCAGATCGTAGAGTTTTAATACTTTCGCTCTTTTGCTTCTATACTTCAGCCTTATACTCTTTGAATTTTTCAAACGATTCAGATTTGTTCTTCAAAAGATACACATATCCGTATCTACTAAAATCATCAGTAAAGGTTATGAAATAGTAATAGCCACCTCTTGCCATCGTACGCATTGGACCACATACATCACTATGTATCAGTTCCAATCGTTTGGTGGCCCTCTCACCTTGTCCGGTAAAAGGAGCTTTAGTCATTTTGCCAATGAGACATGGTTCACATTCCTCGTATGATTCGAAATCAAACTTGTCTAAGTATCCATCCTTATGTAACTTGGAAATGCGATTCTCATTTATATGGCCTAAACGACAGTGCCAGAGGTATGTATGATTTGAGTCATTTGTTTTAAGACGTTTGTTATTTATGTTATAGACAGGAGTATCAAGATCAAGAACATATAAACCATTAAACAAACGTGCAACCCCATAGGTAACATTATTCAATGAAAAGGAACAACTATTGTTCTGAATTAAGAAAGAAAAACCAATCTTGTCCAAACAAGAAACGGAAATAATGTTTCTACAAATCGCAGGCACGTAAAAAACAGTTCTCAAGTTCTAAAATGAGCCCTGTGGGCAACGATAAATGATAAGTCCCTACAGCTAAAGCAGCAACCTTTGCTCCATTGCCAACGCGTAGGTCAACTTCTCCCTTCGCCAATGCTTTACTACTTCGAAGTTCCTGCACATTAATACAAATATGAGAACCACATCCAGTATCTAATACCCATGATGTAGAAGTAGATAAATTGACTTCTATAACATAAATACCTGAATCAGAAATCTGAACAGCCTTCAGTTTCTTCAGACCATCCAAGTAATCTGGACAGTTTCTCTTCCAATGACCTGGCTTCTTGCAGTAGTGACAATCACCCTTGTCAGCCTTCGCGACATCTCCATTCGACTTTCTAGCCTTTTTGAAAGAGGGCTTGGAAGGAGCAAGAACTTTTGATGCAACCTTTTTCTTGCCCTTCCATTTCCCCTTTCCTTTAGCACCTTTCTTGCCCACCATCATTATGGCAGCTTTCTCAGGTGCCTTGACCATATTTGCTTCAGTGGTCCTCAGCATGGCCAATAATTCCATAGGAGTCTTATCTTGCTCAGTCATATTAAAAGTCATAATGAACTGAGTATAGTCGTTGTTCAAAGATTGCAAGATTATATCGACTTGACCCTCTCGCTGAAGCGGGAAACCCAAACGAGCAAGGTAATCACAATACCCTATCATCTTTAGAACATGTGGTCCAACTGGTCCGTTGCCCTGCTTGCACGAGAAGAGTGCCTTGCTCGTGTTGAACTTTTCCACACGAGCCTGTGATTGAAACATCGTCGAAAGATGTTCAAACATAGTATAAGCATTCATATCAAAATGCTGCTTCTGAAGCTCAGAATCCATAGTGGAAAGCATAAGACAAGCCACATCGGTCGCATCATCAATATGCTTCTGATAAGCATTTCGCTGATCAACAGTGGCATTGGCAGCAGGGGCTGCCGGTGGAGGAATATCAATCATATAAGATTTCTTTTCCTGCATGAGAACAATTCTCAAATTCCTAGACCAGTCAAGGAAGTTTGATCCTGTTAGCTTCTCCTTCTCAAGGACTGATCGCACAGAGAAAGTGTTGTTTGTGTTGTTTGCCATTTCGAATATCTACAATGTTAAAATGCATAAAATAATTAGTCTACGGAATTGTTAAATTATGTTCAAGTGATTATTCATATATATTCATAATATATATATCTCCCACTATTTTTATCAAATTAATAGCCCTACCTATCAATTCGGAAAAGTATCTCTAAACCTTTCTAGTGAGCCAAGATCCATATTTCATCCCTTTTAAGGTCAGCTTTGGCTTTTCTCCTTAAAATGATTATTTAGGTAGACAACATTTGTCAATTATATCATATATAACTCTTGGATAGTTTGGTAGAACAACATTTGTTCACATAACAGCATTTGTTCCTATTCATCCAGTAAATCTTACCAAACTCTATGCCTCTAAGTTCACAATCCTATTGTGGTCACTTAGTTAAGTCGAACCCAAAGGTCTAACATTTGAGTATCACTAACTTACTCGATCGCGCCTTACCACGATAAACGAGGGTACTCCGCTTTGGCGCACCTACCCTTTGTCGATCTAGGTCTTGACGAGTGTTTCCCATTTGGAAGGCGTCTTAAACTTAATATTTTGTTAGGGGTTTGTTTAAAACGACCATCATCCCATCATAAAGAGATTCCCAATTTTTCCTTGAATTAAATACTTATTCACCAATGGTTTGATTTCCAGGTTGTTGGAGGAGTCACAAGCGGCCTCACTTAATATCCAACTTCCTTACAGGTATGACCCGTTTTTGACAAAATCTCCCCATATCAAAATAATTGAAAATTCGTATTTAATTCCCTGTTTCATAAACACAGAAATCTCATAGTCGTTATAGTAAATTTTAAAATCTCGAGTCGTTACAGATTTTATCTTATTTAAGCAGGCATGGCATGGGTGATGTACCTAATACATACATACATTCTACTTAATCTAATTAAGCATGCATATCTATCACTACGCATACATGTCATCATATGTAAAGTGCATGAATGTAAAATCGTGCTTGGTTATGGCCCAATCATATATGATCTTTCCAAGCTAATGGAAAAATCTAGGTCAATCTATGGTGGTTTATAAAACTAAATTATTACATAGTTGGTCTTCATAGATACATGTCTTCTTTGTGTCATTAACCTTCATCTCTATTGATCTTCATTGCAAGCTTCCAATGATCTTCTTATTACATAGAATATAAAACATAACTATACTAATGTACTTACATAAGAACTCGAGTTACATTCGAGATGAACAATTACAAAGCACCAAGAAAACGACATGCAAGTCGTATTTATAAAACCAAACCATAATAATAAAAACCACTAACCTATGGGTCTCAAGGCCATAACCAATCACCATGCTCAATTAACACTTAAGAACATCATCAATCATATTATCATATCATAATATATCACATGAATAAAGCATATGTCACAAGCCCAAATTTGTCACAATTCCAGAAGCATATATCAATATACATGCGACCTTAATTCCAGTTACCAGAAACATGTATCAGCATACACGTAACCCTAATCCCAGTAAACAGATCGTATCCGTTTGCATCCATCCGACAGTTTATATCATCATACAAACCAAACAGCATACATATCATAACAGATCGAATACATATGAGACATGGCATATTCTAAACATGCTAGCATCATCATATCAGATTATACAGATTCATTATATCACTCATATAACATAACTGTATCATGGCAGATTCATCAAACATGCATACTCGTAAAATACATTAAACACGTAACCAAATCAACCTCTTATACACGTAGCTCTGATGCCATTGAAAGGTTTCGGGGCAACAAGCACAACGGAAAAACGATAAAAAACTATAAAAACCGAAACCTAACCCTAGGATCCGTGTATAAGACATGCTGATTATGGAGAACAGAATCTGTACCTTATAAAAGCTTTCCGATTCGGTTGACAGATGGAGGTCTAAGAACGATCACCACACAGCCCTCTTTGTGAGATCTGCTTCGCTAATCAGTCCACATGAACGCACGATTGTCTCCGCAATCTCCGGAGTTGGTACTAGCCGTAATCTGCCCTCTATCTCGATCTCTCTCTAGCCTCTCTTGATGAAGAGCTGCTAGGGTTTTTGCTAAAAACGATTTTGGCAAAAGTCTAACCCTAAACCAATACATCTCTATGTATTTATAAGAGAGAATGAGCTGGGCTTAACCCTAATCGGTTTGGGCTTCTACTAAAACCAAACTGATTTGGGTTTTAATGATTTAAATTCGAAATATGATTAACTAAGTCCAACTTAATTAATTAAATAACCAATTTCGAATTTTATCATCAATTAATTTAAATTCAAAATTTAAATTAAAACTCCTTTTAAACGTTCTTATTGTGTAACCCTTTAGGTTATTATTACGTTGGCAATAATTTTAATATCCAATAATAAAATTATAAACAATGAGCGGCATCTAGTATTACATCATTGCTACCCAAGTAATAATAATTGGTGATCCAATTAAACCTTTCGTGATTAATGTTTCCGTGTAATATAATCCCTTTAACCATATATTATAGATTAAACTCGAGGCATGTAATTAGTCGTCCTCATCAATGTTTAATCCGGGTTTCCTTGATCAATGAGTATACTATTAAAAACAAATCAATATTTGAGCATGGCCATCCATTTTCATAGTCTCACTCAATCAAGAGGCCAATAATATCTCTCCTAAGAATAGGAGGGTTAAATCCTTTATCTATCATTCATATTTCTCATACGTCTCATAATATACCCGATGTACATTTTTATCATAACCCGGTGAAAGGTAACTTTTAATGTAGTCAAAGTATATTAATCCTCGTATAGAAATATAATGATCTCAAGTCTAAGGATCATTACACCATTATCACTGTGAGTCTTTCTAATGACATTATCAACATGTAGAAACTCACTGTGGGTCAATCCAGTGCCATGTAGAATATTACATGCACTTATGTTCTTGACTTTAGTATCACTATACCTATGACCAATGAGATGTGGTCATCAGTCAACAAACATACTAATCTTTATGCATTATAATTGTCCCATATTAATAATGCTCGATTAGGGATATTTAGGAATATTAACACTATTCTTATAATCTCATTTTTAAGTCACATACTTAAAGATATAGAATACATGTTACATATTCCAAGGACATTTATTGTTCTAATATTTATAACGCAGTAAATAAAGACATAATAAATTTATTGTTGAATAATCGATATAACATAATCACTGAATAACAAAATAGTCTATCCTAGAATTACATTGTCTCTAGGGCACTAACACTATCATATTGTGGATTAATTCTTGATTCACTGCGTGATTATTTTTAAATCCATAATAATTAGAAGTATTAAATATGTGTATATGTGTATAGGCTGATAGGTCTTGGTGATAAGATGTTTTTCGGCCGACAGGTTTCGGTGATAAGATGTTTTTTCGGCTAATTAGGTTATTAGGTGAGAAATTATTGAGCGGTGTTAGTTTTTCAAACATAACCTATCACTATTACACATAACCCACTAAACCTTGAAACCTTATAAATGATGAGTTTTTGTTTGTGTTTAACATCATCATTTTTCAGATATACAGAGCATATACACACAATTGCTAAAAATTTCAAGCTTTGACCGGAAAGATCTCACAATCTAGCTGGTGGTTTTTAGAGCGGATTTCATATTCTTGTTATACGCACTAACCCTTGTTTTTGAATTTCCTCAAAGTTTTGAAAATGGCATTGCAGGGAAGTTTTTTAATTGTTAAAGTTAATCCTATTTCTATTCAGCAAATCGAAACCATTCAGGATGAGCAATTTCGGGCTTGGACACAATTTCTGAATGAACATTCATTAATTCGTTATGCTTTAGTTACACCAGTGCAGTTTAACCATGATGCATTGTGTGAACTATATTGCAGTGCGGTTAACACTTCTGGACAGGACGGGTGTGCAATCACATATCGACTGTTTGGTAGGTCGATTAGGGTCACTGAACGAGATGTTAATCGAATTCTCCATTTACCTATGGAATATCTCGTTTCCGATCCTACACCTGAACAGATTGAAATGTTCTTTCGTTTTATAAGGTACCAAGATGGCAATTTCAATACTGGTAATCTTTCTAGAACGTTTCTAACCCAGTATTGGAATTTCTTCTTTCACACTCTTAACCATGTTTTTTCCTCAGATAGAACAAATCAAGATCGAATACCTGAATTTATTCAAAAAATAGGGTATGCGGTCGCCAATAATTTGAGGATTAATTTTGGAAAAATAGTGCTTAGTCAAATCATTTTAAAGATGAAACACTTGGGAACAAGAGATGTTCGGACTCAAAATGTCAAATGTCTATATCCAAGGTTTCTACAGCTAATATTAAATGATTTTATTGATGAAGACAGGGTACGTTTGGAAAATGGTCAAAAGGTGGAATGTTCTTACATGAAGACGAATGTAATTAATTACATAAGCAAAAAGAACTATACGGATGTGCCTACATTCCTAACTGAATATCTAAAGACTATCCCACTTCCGTTGTTACCAAGACCAGTGAGAGCAGGTATACGACAAGGTAATATTTCAATCCCCGCTATTCCAACCTCTGTATTCCCTGTTGTGTCACAGGAAATACAGTTTCTACAGCCCCTAGTGGCCATCTTACCCGACCAAGAGCAGGAAATCCCACCGACTCTAATAGAGGTCGAAGAGCCCATTCTACAAATGGAAACACAAACACAACAAACTCCTACACCTCAATTGTCACTTAAACGACTAGCCATCAACACTTTTGAGGGAGATAGTGCCTCAGCAGCACCACATAAGGAGTTAGTTACATCAGCAGCTCTACCTCATTCTAAAAGAAGTAAACCAAATGAACCTGAGGTAACTGCAACTGTTAGTGAAACAATTCTTCCTTGTCAAATGAGTGAAAATGTAAATAAGGTTGAATTGATGGGAGCAACTATCTTGAGTTCCATTTCACGGAACATAAGAGTGGTTAATGATCTTTCTAAAGATCAAATGCCTTCACAGGCATCCGAGGTGGAATTACCTACCTCAATAACTACTGGTGTATCTTCCATTTTACGGAAAGATCCATCGGCAGGTGGTTCTTTTATGAACCAAGTGTCTTCACAGACGTACGAGGGAAACTTGGGTTTTGTGCCATTTAATCGATTCAAGTTTAATCTCCCAGAGGGAAAATCTCTGGATCTCTTTCGAGATTTACCACTCTTTACTAGTGGTCGGCAACTCGCTTCACGCGAGGAGGAAAGCGCACGAACTTTCATTGCACCATCCATGACCTCTAAAAAAGGGGCTAGGATGATTTGATTTACAGGTACACATATCGGTGGAAGCTTTGGAGGAGAGTTGAGGGAAACACGAACAGAACATGCAAGTGTAACCCAAACCACTAAACTGAGTGAATATAGAGTGTTGAGTGAAACACCTGCATAACGTATGAGTGAGCAACCTACTCAACCACATGCACCTGTAACCAGAAAGGAATACAACAGACTCCTTACACGTGTCCAAACAATGGAGAAAGAGTTGTCATATATCTGTAAGTCCATTGCAGAAATCAAAAATTTGCAACTTATTCAACATGATGCATTCGAGGTTCAATTAAGTTCCATGGCAGCCCAGTTTAGTCATGCAATTAATTCCTTGTTGAAGACAGCTTCGTCCAATTTACCAACTCCACATCCTACTATTCTGGAGGATTACCCAACTGAGGGGGAGAAGGTGGATGGGCAAGAAACTACTAGGCGTAATAAGGGCAAGGAAAAGGTTGTTGACACGGAATTAACTTTATTTTGGGAAAGGAAAAGCTAATGGGAGTATTAGTGCTATGTGGAAAGAAAGCAAAGGCAAACTTGAAGATATGTTCAGTCTAGAGGAACAATTGTCTTGCACTTAGTTAATTTTAGAAATCTGGAAAATGTATATATATGATCCAGAATGCACTTTAATATTATTTATCTTTGAACTTTATTTTTTGTTGTATCAGTTGAGTTATCCTCTAGGAATTTGCTTGTCAAACCCTAACAATCAAATAGGGAGAGATTGTAAAGCATAATGTAATGTAATATGTAATAGAGGACATATATAACTCAACTAGGATAAAAGATAAATAATATTAACTCGATACAGGGATCGTGAAATTTGAAGAACAGGCACCGACAAGGATCAAGTCGCTGAAAGAAGTTCATTAACATGATCAAGCATCAGTGACAGAATAAGATGTATAGATGATTCAGTTGAAGGGCCAAAAGATTCCATGTACTTATATTATTTGAAGATACTATTGCATGCTAATCAATTGGAATGTAACGAAGGTGTGAAGATCAAGATCAGTGCTAGTCACGTGTGAACCAGACTAGTGCACTATGTGTCAACACATACGAGAAGGATTAACACATTAATTCACAGAAAGAATTGCCAAAGCCTATTGACGATCAAGGACAGACATAATATCTCAAGCAGAATATTTGAAACAGAACAGAGAAGCCCAAAAGAAGCAGCCAAAAATAGTAATACTATGCAAAGTTACTAGGTTACTATGCAAGATTACTATGCGTGGTTACTATGCAGGTTACTGTGTAAATAGTGGTTACTATGCAAATAGTGGTTACTGTGCAAATAGTAGTTACTATGCAAATATTAGTTACTATGCAAATAGTGGTTACTATACAGGTGGGGCCCACGGAAGAAATTTTTTTAACAGATAGTGGTTACTATGCAGGTGGGCCCACGTGAATAGTACAGCATAGTGCATAGTAACTTTCTGTAATCTATAAATAGACCTGTTGTATTTCATTTCAAAACACACCTCAACACACAACTTTTTATTCTCTCTCTTATATCTTCTTTGTGTAAGCTGCTAGACAGTCCATCTAGTAGGAAAGCCGGCTTAACCCGCTTTCCGGAAGTGTCGGGTAGAAGGTCCTCGTGCCTAAACTATACTAGGAGTGTTTGATTTTGTAGCTGATCCATAAGATTAGATTGTGTAGCAAACCTCCGGATTTTATCTATTCAAAGATATTTCATAAACAATTGTGTTATTTCGATTTAGTATTTTTGATTTCATATTAACATAAAAAATACATCAAAAATAGAAATATTGCTAAATAACGTATTCAACCCCTTCTACATTATTCCGGACCTAACACTTACCTATAAAATTGGTGGTTGGACTCTTAACACTGTTCATCTCAATTGCTACGATGATGATTGCTTTCAGCGCAAGTTTCTTTCTACTTTGCGCAAAAAGCCTGAAATGGATTCCTATACTAGTTACTGCATTAGCTGGGTTGCCTGTTATTTTGTTTGCTTGGCTACATTATCGTCTACTTTTCGACGTGATACATACAACATTCAGTGCCAGGTATCTGTTTAGGCCTCAGAAACGTTTACTTGGCTAGCAAATTCATGTTGCATCCTTGATGACTGAAAATTTGTTGTATACTATGTTCCTCTTGTGTACTTTAATGTCACTTTTTCAAAGCTAGTTTACGGCTGTCTCTTCGAGTCGTATGTACTTCCTGGATTCTAATATTCACATCTCTTAATTATGGTGAAGAAGAAAACATGGTATCAACAAATTTTTTGACAATAACTTCCCATCAAACATTGAGATAAGGCGCAAGTCCTTTTCAATTACAAATCCCTAATGCACTTGCAAAAAATGCATGATGTAAATGAGAGTTTGGAATATCCATTGAGAACAATTAGAATGAAATGGAATCCCAAAAAATATAATTGATTTAACTCACCTATCAGTAAGGAACGAAGTGATTCAAAAAAATAATTTTTATATAAAGGATAAGATTTTCATTTCACATAACTAAATTGCAAATTCAGATCTTAATTTAAGGTTCAGAATTTGGTTAACCATCTCGCACAAACCACCCCAAACTCTTTATTCCAAATACATAACCCTCAAACTCTTTGCATTTTTCAACTAAATGTTTCATTCGTTTTGGAATTTAAGTATTCTGAGTATTTTTAAAGTGTTTTTTATAATATAGTTAAACATTATTATGTTTATTTTTTTGGATTATAATTTAGTTACATGTTTTTAGTTATAATTTTTTAAAAAAGTAACACAATAGAATAACATGGATGTAGATTTCGGAAATTGCAATAAATTGGTTTAGGTATCTATAGCGATTTATTGTTAAATCAGAAATTTATCGGAATGATAAATGGGAACAAAAATTGGATAAATTTTTATAGTTTAATAATATTTAATATATTAATTTAATTTATAATATTATATAACATTTAAAAATAATTCACAATGATAAATAGGAATTTGAAAAACAAATCGATCAAATATTTTTTAATATCAATAATTTTTAAGAAATCAGACAATTTTCAAAACAATACTACACAATAGCATACACATTAGGAGTAATTATGAATACTAAAAATTGTAGTGTTAGTGTGAACCTCCTTGGAACTCTACCTAATCAATTTTTGTCATCTACCAGTGGACTAGTAGTTGTTAATTTTTTAAAAGTTTATTGTATGTAGTTGACTTTGAATTAAAATTTTCTACAACTAAATACTATTATTAAATGAATTGAACCGAACTGTCCGCCTCCTATAATGATGCACATGTTCCTTGTGTTCCCACTACTGTATGCTACTTAAATTTTTTAATTTTTTCTATCTTAATTTAGAAATATTATTGTTCCGTTTGTGAAATATTATTTTTTAAAAATAAGTTACTTATTTTGAAAAAATGTATGTAAATATGTACTTTTTTTTTTAAATAAGTAACTTAATTTTACAAGATAACGAATATTAAACTCATCATACACATTTTTCTATAAAAGAAGTATTGCAAATGTAAGTTGGAGTTAATTGTAAGTTCGAGTTAAGATTGGTACATTGTCACCAATACAATGACCTCATCAAGATTTGTATTATTACACAAAATTTATTGATCCTCTTGCAGAAAATAGTTAAGGGGTCCACCATCATCCTTCACGATAAGTCTGATGACCTGTGTTTCGACATTAATAATTGACTAGAACACGAGTTTTTCGAATTATAATGCTAATAATTACTCCCTCATCTCTTTTTTCTTTTTGGTCTTGATACGTTTACTAATGCATATTTTTTATCGTTAATTTCTTTAATTTTATATTTGTATTAAATATAAAAATTTCATTATATTAAAATATTCATAAATATGAATTAAATAAAATCACTCATTACACCATTTTATCTTATAAATTATGCGTAAATTAGTAGTCAATAGCTTATAATGAATAGTGTAAAAAGTTAAAATAGGAAAACAATATGAGACGGAGAAAGTTATAACAATTCTTTATTTAATTTAATTAATATTATTTTCTTAATGGCAACTTGGCCAACTTATCTATTTAGAGATTTGTTTAGAATTCAACACTAATTTTATAATGCAATAATATTAAAGGAAAAAATAAGGTAACAAAATGTTTTGACTGTCATAAAGCTGGATAACTTTTTAGTTGAAAGAACTACCTACCTCGTTACCATTCACCACCATCTACAACTTTCTAGATGTAATATCCCCTAATATTTAGAATAATAATAATAATAATAATAATAAAAGAATAATAGAATAAAAAGGATTAAAATTAGATTATAAATAGGATTTAAAATTAGATTAGAATAGTGGGCTTAATATATGGATCGGATTTGAATACGGATAACTTTTAGGTTTGGACATAGGGTTTTGTAACGCTATATAAACATCATATTCTTCTTCTTCATATTTATTTACAAAATTCGTAGGTCTATTCTTCACACAAATCTGCTGTCTTGTAAAATTCGTAGTAAATTCATCGTAAGTCGGAATTCGTTGATTCTGGACTTTTCGGAAAGATATTTTCGTGTTCTACAACTTTCGTTCTTTGAGTTTTTCAAGAAAACGTCGTTTAGAGGGCCAAAAAGACTGAATACAGATCTGATCAGGAGTGGTTACATGTTTTTTATTCTTGTTTTTCCGTTTAGAGGTAAGTTTCCGACTGATCTTTATAGTGTTTTCAAAATTATGTATTATGTGTACATATTTGTTATCAAAATTTGGGCTAAGTGATAATATTTTGAAGTTATACGTGTATTATTGTATATGTGTTATGTGTAAGCAGCAATAGTCTTGGGACTCTGATTTATGCCATGGTTTGCGAAAATAAGAATAAGAATAAGTCGGGCTGTTACAGTACTGTAACATCCCGACTTTTCGGGATATTAATTTCTAATTACGAAACTAAAAGGAAATACAATTTTATTAATCAAAAAGTCAATTACGAAGGTACTTATTACAAAAGCGCAGCTAACATCTATCGAAAAGTCAATCTAGCTCAATTCTATGGTCTTCGAACTCCAACGCTACCAAACTCGATTGTACACCGAACCTGAAAATTGTAAGTAATGAGCTATACAGCCCAGCAAGTAACCAATCGATCCACTAGTAAGGCCAAATAACACATATACACATAAAAGAATACAATAATTGATACGATACGATAAAATATATGATACATAACTTTCTATACACGTATTCTAATTCATATTCGATATGATACGATACGATACGACTACACATAACAACAATAACTTGAAACCCATAATTCATACCACGACCACTACAACCCGGTGATAACGGTCCTAAATTTTCAGAAAATTGTCACTACAACCCGGTGACTCGGTCCTTATTCTTATTCTTATTTTCGCAAACCATGGCATAAATCAGAGTCCCAAGACTATTGCTGCTTACACATAACACATATACAATAATACACGTATAACTTCAAAATATTATCACTTAGCCCAAATTTTGATAACAAATATGTACACATAATACATAATTTTGAAAACACTAGAAAGATCAGTCGGAAACTTACCTCTAAACGGAAAAACAAGAATAAAAAACATGTAACCACTCCTGATCAGATCTGTATTCAGTCTTTTTGGCCCTCTAAACGACGTTTTCTTGAAAAACTAAAAGAACGAAAGTTGTAGAACACGAAAATATCTTTCCGAAAAGTCCAGAATCAACGAATTCCGACTTACGATGAATTTACTACGAATTTTACAAGACAGCAGATTTGTGTGAAAAATAGACCTACGAATTTTGTAAATAAACATGAAGAAGAAGAATATGATGTTTATATAGCGTTACAAAACCCTATGTCCAAATCTAAAAGTTATCCGTATTCAAATCCGATCCATATATTAAGCCCACTATTCTAATCTAATTTTAAATCCTATTTATAATCTAATTTTAATCCTTTTTATTTTATTATTCTTTTATTATTATTATTATTATTCTAAATATTACGGGATATTACACTAGAGTTGTTTCATATTGTTGTACGTTTGGACGGGGTGAAATCTTGAAATTTTAACTATTTTCGGAGATTTGTCTAGAAGAGGTGTTTTGATTTTCTGCCAAAATGTATCAACACTACATTTAATTGTACTAAGATGAAGTTTTTAAAAGTTACCTTATACCTCTCGGTGTAGTTATATTTTTCCTGATTTCATTTATAAGATGTCGAAAATTATTAAAAATAAGATGAATGTGTAAATGTATTTAAGTAGGATTAACAACATTTTTACTCAAAAAGAACGTAGAATATGAATAGGAGAAAGTAGAGTGAAAGCTCTAAACCATTAAAATCCGATTAATAATGATAATGACATTGATGTTTGGATTTAAATTTTCTTCTGTCATTTTTGTTTGAGTAAACGATTAGTACAGCTCAAAACAATCTTCCACACTTGGCAAAAATATAAACAATCTTGCACGGTTGTTCAACAAATATAATCGAGACTCTGCATTAAAGTTATATATTACTCGAATTCGGTATGTGCACGAACATTCTTCTGTCATCTTAAATTCATTCCATCCTATGTGTTCATGATTGTTTTTCCATACAGGTAAAAAATGGCGGAAACAAGCATGAAATCGATTACTACAGATGTCGAAGCGGAACTAAACCATCAGCATTCTATTCAAATAAGTCCACCCTCTTCACCACCACCACCGCGGCGACAGCAGCC
Source organism: Saposhnikovia divaricata (assembly GCA_036435485.1). Taxonomy (NCBI): domain Eukaryota; kingdom Viridiplantae; phylum Streptophyta; class Magnoliopsida; order Apiales; family Apiaceae; genus Saposhnikovia; species Saposhnikovia divaricata. The sequence goes on from CM071599.1 coordinate 166,010,165, forward strand.
CCCACCACCTCCACCACTGCCGCTTAAGTCAAGGAATCACCGCAACCTCTGGGGTTAGCTTTTCTTGAGCACCACATCTTCTATACAGTACTCTAATATTTGCACTTTGTTGATTTACTTGTAATGTATAGCACATTTTCTTTAACAGATTTCGGCACAGTAGCTACAAATATCTTAGATGTAGTAAGATGAGCAGGTTTTTAGAATGTGTGGATGACATATAATTTGTCACACTTATTGAAAACATCGTTTTTTATTACATGTGATGATAAATTCATAGTGATGATTGATTACGATTACCAGGAATAATCGGGGAAAGAAAATCAAATAATCAACAAAAAGAAAAAAGCAGCCATCATTCTGTCAAAATGCCTAAGACTAAGACACCGCCCCAGGCACCACCGTTGCCACGCAAGTATGGTCCAAAAAAGCCTTCTATATTCTACCTCTCGGGTGAGTTGTTTTTTTTTACTGCTTCTTAGGCAAGTAGTTGACAAAACATATGTGTTCTGCGCCGCACAAGTAAATAAATTGAGTTTAATTAGTAAAAAAAAAAAATTAATAAATTGAGTTTGATTTCAAATATCGTCTGGTTGCCACAATTTTATCTAAATCGTTATGGTTGTTAAATTGTTGATCATCTAACATGGTTCAGCTATTTGATATCTATGCAGAGGAGCAAAGAGATAATTACATTAATTTATGTGTTCCTCTGTACAATGCTGCGCTTAAAGGTGACTGGCATGCTGCTGAAGAAATTATAACAGGTTGTCCGGGGTTGATAAACACTAGCATTACAAAGAGACAAGATACTGTTCTTCACATCATATCAGCAACAAAACACACTCGCTTTGCGGAAAAGCTGGTGAACTTGATGAGAGTTGAGGACTTGGAACTTCAAAATGGACTGGGGGAAACAGCTCTTTGCTTAGCAGTAGCTTCAAATGTTAAGATGGTTCACATTTTGTTGAAAAGGAATAGTGGCCTTCTAAGGATACGGAAAAATGGTGACTTACCGTTCATGCTTGCGGTTCGATATGGAGATAAGCACATGGTGGAATACATATATTCAAAGACTGATATAGAAACCGAAAAGTGGAATTACTTGGATCAGAAACGTATACTGGAATCTTGCCTTTCTTTAGGCCTATTTGGTAAAGATTCTAACTCTGTCTTGCTAGTACAAATTTAATGATCAACTATCTCAAAACCTGGAAATGTTTAAAAAGCCACCAGATGACCCTTTTACAATATATAAAGCTTCTTCTATGCATGATTTCTGTTTAATTATACAACACAATTTATTACATGTCATATGATCATTTCTCACAGGTTGCGTGGATAGGCTTATGTTATTACTTGATAATGATTAAAAATTAAAAAAAAAACGTGCATTAAGTTACTGGTGGTTTTAGAAGGTCTTAGATCATATAATATCTTTATCATTTCCTTTCACTTGAAAGCTCATGTTTTTGGATCAAAGAGTAGATCACTAGAACCCCCATCTTTGTTTAAACCTTGATGTCCTAACTAGATACTTTAGTAGTATTGAGTTTATCAAGGTTCAAACGACCCCCGTAGTAGTATCATAGGCATAAGGTTTAATTGGACCTATTATATCTTTAACAATGTACATAATGTCACAGATGGTTCAGGATAACAAAGATAAAACTGCAACCTTTACCCAGATGCATCAACCTTAAACCACACGCCCCATTGTTAAGGCTTCCATAATGAAAGCAGGTTAGATTAAGACTTGCATTCAGAGTCTAGGGGTTTCCTTGTGAATCAAATACTCTGTTCAAGAAATAGTTTTTGGGAAGTAGAAGTGTACCAAATGTTTGCCAATTGTCAGTGGCTATGGTGAAAGATATTAACATATAAGCACAATAGCATGTCATTTTTGTTCTGTTTCGTCGATTGGAAGTTGTATGGGTAAATTAAATCTGCTAGACCAAACCATGTAAATATTGTGTGTTCTTGTTATTAATTTGAAAATTAGCATTTAAGTCAAAATTTCTAATTTCGCAGATATTGCACTAAAGATATTCACTCACTGCAAGGATGATCATAAAATAGAAACTGACATACTGGGGTATTTGGCTAATAGTCCTTCTGCATTTGATGGAACCGGACTTTTACACACAAGTAAGTTTTCTACAGGTACATGTGTAACTATATATTATCGATCAGGTTTTCATAAAAAAAGTTACGTTACCCAGGAACGAATAGTGGTTGCCGTGAAAATAATTTGCCCCCCCCCCCCCCCCCATAGAATACAAAGGGCAGGTGTAAAAACACATTGTCCGATATAATGTCTCACCATTTCAGGTTTTACTCTACACATCTACTTGTCTCAGATTTTTGTTAATTCTCTGCTTCAGTACTCCCTGGAAGCATCGATAACTCAAAAGTGGCTGAAATAGTCAGGTTAATATGGAGGAAGATTGTTAAACAGAAGTATGATGACATTTGGAAACTAGTTTCTGGCCAATCATCGAATGAAAAGGATGAAGGGTTTCTATTTGCTGCTGCTAGATTGGGAAACTATAAATTTATAAGGGAGCTTCTTAAATTGTATCCTGATATTACATGGGGAAGAGATGGCAATAAACACACAATATTTCACATTGCAGTTATACATCGCCACGAGAATGTGTTCAATTTACTTTATGACCTTGGCTCCAAGAAGTTCGCGATGAAAGACAATGAAGGAAATCATATTCTACATTTAGCTGCCATAAAACCAGCCCAAAGTCGTCTAAATATTGTGTCAGGAGCAGCTCTTCAGATGCAAAGAGAACTACTGTGGTTCAAGGTACATATTCCTTGATTCTTGGAAATTTAACTTGTGAACAGACCTCTAAATTACTGATTAAGACTACTTATATGTAGTTTTACTAATTAAGAGAATTTATATCACTAGCTTATCACCTGTGTGATGCACGTGCTATTCATAATATTGTTGCACTTTTACAATTTAAATTGAGTAATTAGTTGTGGATGAGTAACTTGTGTTATAGCATATTCCAGTTAATTTGTCTACCAACTACCATACTAATTTAATTTGTAAACTTGTAATAGGAAGTACAAACTAGGGTAAGTCCAGCAGACAGAAGACAAGTGAACAATGAAGGGAAAACTCCTCAAGAATTATTCACTGAGCAGCACGCAGACCTAATGGAGAAAGGAGAAACATGGATGAAGGAAACAGCATCGCAATGCATGATTGTTGCTGCCCTTATAGCCACAATTATGTTTGCAGCAGCTTTTACTTTACCAGGGGGTACCGACGGCAACAATGGGCATCCAATATTCGTGAAGCGGAGTGCCTTCATCGTGTTTGCAGTAACAGATGCCATATCATTATGCACCTCTTCAGCTTCTATACTAGTGTTCTTGGCCATCCTCACCGCACGTTATACAGAAAACGATTTCTTGGTATCTTTACCTATGAAATTGATGGTTGGACTCGTAACACTTTTTATCTCAATCACTACTATGATGATTGCTTACGCCGCGAGTTTCTTCCTACTTTACCCAGAAAGTATGAAATGGATTCCTGTACTAGTCACTGTGTTAGCTGGTCTGCCTGTTATTTTGTTTGCTGGGCTACAATTTCGTCTACTTATTGATGTGATTAATTCAACATTTAATTCCAGGCATCTGTTTAGGCCTAAGAAACATATGCTTTATTAGCAAATTTTCATAAATCATCAATGATAATTTGTTCTAGTGTTCTTTGTTCATAACGCATCATTGTACGTATTTGTAGCAATCAGCACCAAATAACCAAACCAAACCAAACATACCCAGTATATCCCGCTCAGAGCAGGGTCTGGGGAGGGTAGGTTGTACGCAGACCATACCCCCGCTTTTAGAGCGGGGAGGCTGTTTCCGTGAAGACCCTCGGCTGAGTGCACAGCAAACATAGAGTGTGGCAAATACAACGGAAAAGATACGGAAATGGCCAAAGACATACCTGAGGCCCATGGCATTCTCCACATGGGGCTTACCTATTATGATACTCCTAGCTTGGTACGCTCCAACGATTCGGAAAGTCCCGCACAAAGATAACACCGAGGCAAGCTCCCTGCAACTGCAAAACCAGAGAACAGAAGACACTCAAAACGAAAAGTAAGAACGCTAAAGCCGCACTACTAAAAAATCGCTAACCGAGACAATGCAACTCTGAGGCTCTCGACAACAGAGCCACATCCTAAAAGGGAATCCACCACTCTGATACGCCGCCTCCAAGAACACCTATCCGCGAGCATGGTCTCATTAAGGTCTAAGGCCTTCAAGTCCATCCGGAGCTGTTCTTCCCACGACCTCCTCGGTCTGCCTCTCCTCCTCGTCCCAACAACTGCCAGACTCTCGACCCTCCTAACTGGAGCTTCAGTCAGCCTCCTCCGAACGTGGCCGAACCATCTCAACCTACCTTCCCTTACTTTCGCAGAAAAAGGCACCACTCCAAGCTCGCTCCTAAACACCGAGTTCGAGATTCTGTCCACCATCGTGCGCCCACAAGACCACCGCAACATCCTCATTTCCGCCCCTTCCAACTTGCTAACGAGAGCCTTCTTCTCCGCCCAACACTCAGAACCATACAACATCGCAGGACGGATAGCCGCTCTATAGAATTTCCCTTTCAACTTTAAAGGGACTTTCTTATCGCACATTACCCCTGACGCTGCCCGCCACCTTAACCACCCAGCCTTGATACGATGAGTGACATCTGCTTCAATCTCACCTTCCTTCTGGATGATCGAACCCAAATACTTGAATTTATCCGTCTGCGGGACGATATGGTCTTCAATCCTAACCTCCACCCCTTCTTCGTTGGCCTCACCACTGAAGTTACACCAGAGATACTCGGTTTTGGAACGGCTCATACGTAACCCTTGTGACTCCAAAGTAGATCTCCAAAGTTCCAATTTGTCGTTCACCTCCCTCCTCGATTCCGCCACTAGCACGATATCATCCGCGAAGAGCATGCACCAAGGGACAGCATCTTGAATTCCCCGCGACATGACATCAAGGATAAGGGCGAAAAGAAAAGGACTCAGGGCCGACCCCTGATGAAGCCCCATCTCAACCGGGAAGAAACGGGAGTCCCCCACTGGGGTCCGAACGCACGAACTAGCTTGGGAGTACATGTCTTGAATCACCCTAACGAAAGCCGACGACACTCCTCTCTCCTCAAGGCTCTTCCAAATAGCTTCACGGGGGATGCTATCATAGGCCTTCTCAAGATCAATGAACACCATATGGAGGTCTTTGCGACGATCCCTGAACTTCTCCATAAGGCGTCTAACGAGATGAATGGCCTCGATCGTTGATCTCCCAGGCATAAATCCGAATTGATTCTCTGAGATTTCAACTTCTCTTCTAAGCCGACTATCAACCACTCTCTCCCAAAGTTTCATAGTATGACTGAGTAATTTAATACCCCGGTAGTTACTACAACTTTGAGCATCGCCTTTATTCTTCAAAAAAGGGACCACAACACTACGCCTCCATTCATCTGGCATCTTATCACCCAAGAGCAGAACATTGAACAGCTCTGCTAGCCAATGGACGCCTACCTCACCAAGACAAAGCCACACCTCGATTGGGATAAGATCCGGACCAACCGCCTTCCCTCTAGCCATCTTTTGCAAGGCACCCTTGACTTCATCCTTGCTGATACGCTCACAAGGATCGAAGGAAATCACAGGCGACAGAGAGACCTCTTGAAACAGAGAGGGGGGTAGAAACACAATTTGTAAAACAAGTTGGGGAAGGGGAAGGGGGGGTTGGTGGCGAACAGCACGGGCTGAGACAAGACTACGGTGGTTGATTTTGAGAGATTATGGACGTAGGTCGACGCAAGAGAGATTAGGAGGGAACAATATGATGATAACGGGGTACGCAATTAACAGAAACCGATCGAGGGTGAGACGGTGGAGTCGAAAGGGTAAGGATGTGTCGGAGGATGATGATTAAGAAGAGGGAGAGTGGAAGAGATGATGGTAGGAGTGAGATATGGAGGATGAAGAATAAGGATGAGCCGAGAAGAGGAGTAGGAAGGGTTTCGGTGAGGGGAGAAATGCTAGAATGGGGGATTCTAAAGGCCCGAGTGTGGGAAAAGGAATGGAGTTGGAAGGAAGTTGAGGATCTGGGTTTGCGCTACGAAAGGATGGAGACGGGGAGGATGTTCCTAGAGGGATTACGAATGGAGCAACGACGGAAAAATCGGGAGTCTAGCTCGGTTGAACGGATAGCTAAATACAATAGATGAGTAGAGGTTTAAGAAAGTTGATAGGAATGGAGGTGGTGGTTAAGGAGAAAGAGAAGAGAGAAGGGAGAGATATGAGGTAGATGCGACTGAAGAGAGAAAACGGGGAGTGCTGGGGAAGCGGAGGAGCAGGGCGGTGATTGGGATGGCCGGGGGACGCCTAAACGACACAACGCACACAGAAAAAACGACGGAAAGAAAACAAAAGAAATCAAGACCAATAAAAGATAATTACAGGACGGAAAATTAAAAGTAGAATGCTGTGTTTTGCCAAGAATTCCGGCGGAACGCCGATCAGTAGATACCAGGTGCCGATAACGGCTAGTAAAACTAGAGAGCGTTGAGAAAAGCAGTTGGTGTCTAAAATGTTGTACTTAGCAATCAGCACCAAATAAAGCAACCAATACTAGTACGTGGAAAGAACGGTCACACTCCTAGTCTAGAGGACGAAAATTGAGATCTTGTATATCATAAATTATAAATTTGATTTTCTCCATACTTGAATTATTGCATCGAAGAACTTGGTGTTTTGTTGGACGTTCCCATACATTTTTGCTGAGAAATATACCTACTACGTTTTTGCAAAAAGTATTAAAAAATGATCAAGGCAGTAAACACGATTTTTTTGTCAAAAAGATAATCTACTATACTTTATAAAATTTGTCCAACAACGACTGAAATTGCAAGGGGGCCTGTAGTTAGTTAAATTATTGAATTGCAATTATAGTGGTGTCATATTATAATAAAAAGATATATTAAGTGGAGCCAATTTCCGATAAAGATTTAAATTATTTGGTATACTTGCAACAACTTTGTAAGTAGGGACGATACGTAACTACGTAAGGGGTGAAGTAGACAAATCTTGGCGATCAGTGACGTTCAATGGTGACGTTTGGTTAAATTAAAAAGAAACAGAGGATTTCGTCAAAAAAAAAAAAAGGAACAGAGGATCAATAATAATTAGGCTTACATGTTCAATTATCATAAAATTACCATTAAAAAATTATGCTAGAAACTAGTATAATCTCATGTAAATTTTCTAAGACCAACCTTAGGAACGTTATTTTTATAATAATTTCATCATCTCACACCTATAACACCTATAATAATTTAATTAAAACAAGAAGATTGTGCAAAAACAGAATGGATAGATGAAGTAATTAAAATTTATAATATTTCTTAAAAAATAGATTATTCTTAAAATTACCACCTTGATCTGAAGATTTGTAAAAAATTATTGTAAAGAATTAGAAAATATAAAAATTCTCTTTATAGAAAATAATAATTCCCGCGTAGGAAAAGATGTTGTGATCAAGCGTTTGAGCAATTTGTTTATTGTTTTAACCAAAATTATTTCGAAGCATGTGATGTACGACCTTTCTAATTAAATTTGGTTGGGCGACCCCATTTGCAGTCCTTTCCATTCTTTAATTTCTTTCACAATTATCAATCTGATAATTGAAATTATTTATCTTTTGTTTAAGATATTTTTCTCAGCTATTTAAGTGATTAGTCATGAGTGATGACTTCACATTCATCACTACACTTCACTTTGTAAAAAACCTCTGGAGCACCTCGTAAAACAAGGTACCTTAATTTTGAGCAAATCTTATTTATTATATACAATTCGTTTTTTCATTGTTAAAAACTTTCGGACACCTACTTTATATTTGACAAGTTTCGAATACTCAACAAGTTTATTATTATGTCATTTCAGTTATATATGGTCCAGTTACCTGATTACATGCATTTTGTTTTTTTGGTTTCAGATTTAATTCTTGAAAGAAGCTCCGAAAGCAAAGGACTTGACATGGGCAAGGACGACACAAAAAAGGACAAAGAAATCGATGTAAAAGATGTTCATTTGAAATTACTTGATGACCTTGTGACTGTGAATTCCCTAATGACTTTAGCTGTATTTGTGGGCTTAACCATGGCTACACCAAAAATCCAAGGCCTCGAGTCCAGAGATGAGTGTCATGCAGGTCCTAAAGAAGCGAAAATGCTGATTCTCTACGAAGTTATAGCATTTTCTTGCTTCTTCTTGTCAAGCATGGTTGCCAAAGTACTTAAGCTTCATCTCTACCTTGACGGGGCAGATGATAAATATACCTTCACAAGTCCAAATATCGACTTGAAAGAGTTGATGATAGCATTAGCTGCATGCGGGTCGGTTGCTGGGATAATTTCGGTGTCTCTTTCGATTGTGAAAATAGTTGAAGTTCGAATCGGTTTGCTATCATGCGGGTGCAGAGAATCCACTGCTGCCGTGTTGTGTCTTGGCACACTTGTTGGTTTTGCTTTGCTTATTTATGTTGTGTCAGTGGCTATAGCTATTTATGCTTCTTTTAAAAGTGATCATGCCAAGTATAAAAAAAATGAGAGCGAAAAGGGCGAGGCTCTTAATTTGGACGAAAAGCACAAAAGAACTGAAGGTTTAGAATCAATGGTCTAAAGGTCCAGTTATAAGTGTTTGTATGCATTAAAAATCAAGTACTTAATTGAAACACTTGAGAATTCTGTGTATTGATAACCAATTGGTTGAAGATAATGTAAGTTGAGGCTTCACTGTGTTCTTTGAGTTTCTTAATGTAATTTATAAACTTTTAGAATATCTAATTAAACTTCAATTTGCATGTCGAAAGGGATCGGTTTTAACAACATTCAATTTGAGTTTGGTTTCTAAATTTTCAAACCTGAAAATTTCGATTTGATTCGGTGTGGACCTCTAAAATTGTCTAGATTGAACCAAGTTCAGCCCTAAATACAGGAACTTTTATATTTTATATAACTTAAGTCTGAGGATGTGTTAAGTAACCATATCTTCGAAAATCTCCCTAAAAAGGATCCTATATACTATTTCACATTATCATATATTCCTCATAAATCGAGCTCTGATATCATATTTTAATTGTACATTTTTAATGAATCATTGAATAAAATAGTAATTTATTTTTCTCATTTTATGCTTGGTTTGCATTTATTTTAATTGTGTAGATATTGAGAAGATATTGACGATTTGATCAAATATTGGAAAATAATGTATTAAAGTCAAGATATCAAGCCATAAGCTTGATCTTGACTCGAGTTAGCAAAATCATGATGAATCAGGCTGAAAGCCTGCCATAGACGTCGGTTATTTAAATGACTGACGCTAAAAGTCTGCTTTGCTGAAGTCTGCTATAGGCGTCAGGTTAGTTAAATGACCGACGCTAAAAGTCTGCTTTAGGCGTCGGTCATTTAAATGATCGACGTTGAAAGTCTGCTTTAGGTGTCGGTCATTTAAATGATCGATGCTGAAAGTCACAATAATAGTATTTCTAAACATATTTATATTAATATAAAGTGATTACGTAATGCATATATGATTAAAGCACTATTTGTATTTCCTTAATTTATGAATTTTTCATTTAAAAATATTTTTTATTTTATCTTCGATCGAAATATTAAAAATACTCCCTTCGTCCCAATGAGATGTTAACATTTGATTTTTGCACGGAAACCAAGATAGTGGGTGTAATATTATTAAAATAAATGAAGTAGTAGGTGTAATAGTAATTTTATTGTTAAAATAAACTAAGTAGTGGGTGTAATAGTGTAAAGTACTATTAAAATAAGTGAAGTAGTGGGTGTAATAGTGTTAAAACTGTTGGAATTCGGGCATAATAACGCAACGGAAATGACGTAAATAACAATTAAAAACGAATTCCAAAGCCCGGATCCATGTATAAAATGATGATCATGGTATAAAAAATTCTCAAGAACAAGATTGTACCTTGTTAAAGCTTTTCAATGGATGTCAAATGGAGATCCTAGCTTGTTGATCTTGAGAGCTAAAGTGTTGATCTTGAGAGCTAAACTTGCAACTCCTCCACCGGTATCCACACTTGAATGCTTGCTTGATTCGTCGAACGATTTCGCCACGGAATTTGGTACTAGCCAAAATAAATAAAACCGGATGTGTTCTTGACTTGAGCTTGATTTCTCCTTGTGTTTTTCCAACTGAGATTTCAGTTTCTAGTGTTTCAAATGGTTTACCAACTCTTGGCTTATAAAGAGAAATAAAGTAAAATGGAGCCTTAAACAATTAGGCCATTTTTTATTTAAACAAATCTTATTTATTTAAATAAATTAATTAAGTCATACTTAATTAATCAAATAAGTCAAGAAAATACATCTTCAAATTTTATCTTTAACTAATCAAGTCTCACTTAATTAATTTCATAAAATTCGAATTATTATTTATTATTAATTTAAAAATCATAATTTAAATTATTATTAATTTAAATTCATGAAATAAATTAATATCCCTTTTAAACATTCTTTGTGTGTGACCCTGTAGGTTATTATTTAATTGGCAACAATTTTATTCTCTAATAAAATTGTAAACAATAAGCGGCGTCTAGTAACACATTATTGCTACCCAATAAAACAATAATTAAATCAACGATTCAATCAACCTTTTATGACTAATGTTCCATGTAATATAATCCCTTTAAATCATGATATTATAGATTAAACTCGAGGCATGTAATGTGTCATCCTCTTCATAATTTAATCTTCATTTTCTTGATCGATGAGTAGACTATTTAATCAAATCAACATTTGAGCATGGCCATGCATTTCATAGTCTCACTCAAACAAGAGGCCGATAATATCACTCCTTTATCAGGAGATTTAAATCCCATCTAGATCGTTCATATTTCTCACATGATTCATAATATATCCGATATTCACCTTTATCATTATCCGGCTAAAGATAACTTTTGACGAATTCAAAATATATTAATTCTCATGTAGAATTATAACGACTTCAGGTCTAAGGATCATTACACCATTATCACTGTGAGAATACATATGACACATTTATTATTTACCATGATGTATCTCACTGTGGGTCTGTCCAGTACCCTGTACTCGTACAGTTACCTATGCATTGCTTTTAGTATCTTCATACTTATGACCAATGAGATGTGGTCATCATTCACTTATCATACTAGTCTCAGTGTATTATTATTGTCCTAAGTAATAATAATACTCGGCTAGGGACATTTAAGAATATGATACAATCATTATATAATCTCATGTTCAAGTCACATACTTGCAACTATATAATTTGTATCAAGGTTCTAAGGACATTTATTATACTTTATTTATTTCGCAGTAAATAAAGCCAATAATAAACATATATATATCGAATATATAATATCACTCAAACATAAATATAATGTATACATTGCCTCTAGGGCACCAATACTAACAATCTCCCACTTGCACTAGAGCCAATCACCCATGTATCGAATACCCATGCTACTAGTGTGACATTCATGCTTCTGCTGCGACAGAGCCTTAGTCAGCGGGTCTGCAATATTATCATCAGTATGCACTTTACATATGTGAATATCTCCTCTATCATTTATCTCTCGAATAAGGTGATATCTCCGAAGTATATGCTTTGTTCTGCTGTGAGCTCTCGGCTCCTTGGCTTGTGCTATAGCTCCATTATTATCGCAGTAAAGATCTATGGGATCTGCGATCGATGGAACTACACCAATTACTGTAATGAACTTCCGTATCCATACAGCCTCCTTGGCTGCTTCACATGCCGCAATATACTCGGATTCCATTGTAGAATCAGCTACTGTCTCTTGCTTCGAAGTTTTCCAGCTTACAGCACCTCCATTTAGGCAAAACACAAATCCAGACTGAGAAACAGAGTCATCTCTGTCAGTCTGAAAACTAGCATCCGTGTAACCCTTTACCGTTAGCTTCTCTTCTCCTCCATACACCAAGAATGAATCTTTAGTCCTTTTCAAGTACTTAAGAATATTCTTGACCGTCGTCCAGTGACCTTCACCTGGATTAGACTGGTATCTGCTCGTCATGCTCAAAGCATACGAGACATCCGGACGAGTACATATCATTGCATACATGATAGATCCAATTGCTGAAGCATATGGTATCTTACTCATGCGGTCTTTATCATCCAATGATTTCGGACCATTCTCTTTTGAGATCGTTATCCCATGAGATATGGGGACATATCCCCTTTTTGCATCTTGCATTCCAAAACGATGCAAAATTTTATCAATATATGTACTCTGGCTTAAGCCGATTAATCTTCTTGATCTATCTCTATAGATCCTAATCCCTAATATATAGGTAGCCTCGCCCAAGTCTTTCATAGAAAAACTTTGTCCTAACCAAGTCTATACAGCCTGTAGAGAAGGAATATCATTCCCTATTAATAATATATCATCGACATATAATACTAGGAATGCCACATGGCTCCCACTAAACTTTTTGTAAACACATGGTTCATCCTCGTTCTGAATAAAGCCAAAACCTTTGACTATTTCATCAAACCGGATGTTCCATCTCCGAGAGGCCTGCTTCAATCCATAAATGGATCTATGCAGCTTACATACCTTTCCAACTTCCTTTGGATTTACAAAACCTTCAGGTTGTGTCATATAGACATCCTCTTCAAGGCTTCCGTTAAGGAAGGCTGTTTTGACATCCATCTGCCATATTTCGTAATCATAGTAAGCCGCTATTGCAAGCAAAATTCTGATGGATTTTATCATTGCTACTGGTGAAAAGGTTTCATCATAGTCAATACCATGAATTTGTTTGAAACCTTTTGCAACCAGTCGAGCTTTATAGGTTTGTACTTTACCTTCCATGTCGATTTTCTTCTTGAAAATCCATTTGCACTCTATAGGTTTTACCCCTTCAGGTGGATTAACCAAAGTCCATACTTGGTTTTTATACATGGAATCCATCTCAGAATTCATGGCTTCTTGCCATCTCTCAGAGTCTGGTGAGTTCACAGCATCTTGGTAGGTGAGAGGCTCATCTTAGTCTATGAGCATCACATCGTCATTTTGAGTTAAGAGAAATCCATAATTTCTCTTTTACTCATGGCGAATTCTACTAGATCTGCGAACAACTTGTGTTTCTTGAGCAATGTTATCTTGTATTTCTTGCTCATGCTCCACCTCTGGTTCAACGTTATCAAGTGGTTCTGGATCTTCATCGAGATCTATTTTCCTCCCACTGTCTTTTCTAGAGACTAGCTCTCTTTCTAAGAATACAGTAGTTCGAGCAACAATTACTTTTTTCTCTGAAGGATTATAGAAAGAATAACCCTTTGTTTCACTTGGGTATCCCACAAAGATACATTTTTCAGATTTTGGTCCAAGCTTGTCTGACATTAGGCGTTTCATAAACGCTTCACATCCCCATACTTTCATAAAGGACATGCTTTGACATTTTTCTGTCCATATCTCATATGGAGTTTGTTGAACCGTTTTAGTAGGAACACGGTTTAGTGTATATGCAGCCGTTTCCAGGGCATAACCCCAGAAACTAATTGGAAGATCTGCTTGACTCATCATTGATCGCACCATGTCCAACAAGGTACGATTCCTCCTTTCAGAAACCCTATTCCAATGTGGTGTTCCAGGAGGAGTGAGTTGTGATACAATACCACACTCCCTCAAATAGTTCTTAAACTCATGGCTTAAGTATTCACCTCCTCGATCAGATCTTAGAGTTTTTATGCTTTCGCCAGTTTGCTTTTCTGCTTCTGCCTTATACTCTTTGAACTTTTCAAATGCTTCGGATTTGTTCTTCAAAAGATACACATATCCATATCTACTGAAATCATCAGTAAACGTAATGAAGTAGAAATAGCCACTACTTGCCATCGATCTCATAGGATACATCGCTATGTATTAGTTCTAGTCGTAGGGTGGCCCTCTTACCCTGTCCGGTAAAAGGAGCTTTAGTCATCTTGCCTAGTAAACAAGCCTCGCATTCATCATATGATTCAAAATCAAACTGATCCAAGAAACCATCTTGATGTAACTTGGAAATGCGTTTCTCGTTTATATGGCCTAGATGACAGTGCCAAAGGTATGTTTGATTTGAGTCATTAGTCTTAAGTCGTTTGTTATTTACATTCAAGATAGGAGTATCTAAATTAAGAACATACAAACCGTTAAATAACTGTGCAACACCATAGGTAATGTCATTCAAACCAAAAGAGCAACCATTGTCTTTAAAGGTAAATGAAAAACCTTTCTTGTCCAAACAAGAAACAGAAATAATGTTTCTACAAATAGAAGGCACATACAAACAGTTTTCAAGTTCTAATATAAGCCCAGTGGGCAATGATAAATGGTAAGTCCCTACAGCCAAAGCAGCAACCTTTGCTCCATTTCCAACTCGTAGGTCTACCTCTCCCTTAGCCAGTGTCCTACTCCTTTGCAGTTCCTGCACATTTATACAAATGTGAGAACCACATCCAGTATCCAATACCCAAGATGTAGAAGTAGACAAATTGACTTCTATTACATAAATACCTGAAGTAGAAGTCTGCCCAGTAGCCTTCTTCTTCTTCAGCTCTTCCAAATAAGCATGACAGTTTCTCCTCCAGTGTTCCGGTTTACCACAGTGGTGACAATCACCCTTGTCGACACCTCCTTTAGGCTTGGTAGCCTTCTTGGGAGCAGAATTAGGATTGGCAGCAGATTTGGATGCAATCCTCTTCTTATTGCCTTTCCACTTTCTTTTCCCTTTGGCACCCCCTTTGTTCACCATCAGCATGGGAGTAGGGGATTCCTTCTGAATGTTGGTTTCAGCAGTTCTTAACATGCCCAACAATTCAGTGGGTGTCTTATCAATCTCATTCATATTGTAATTCATGACGAATTGAGAGAAGTTCTTGTTGAGTGATTGTAAGATCAGATCTATTTGAGCCTCCGGACCAATCGGGAAGCCCAAGGTATCTAGTTTCTCAATATACCCAATCATCTTAAGAACGTGTGGTCCAACCGGGTCTCGCTCTCCCTGTTTGCAAGCATACAATGCCTTGCTCGTATCATATCTCTCCTGACGAGCTTGTCCCTCAAATATGCTTTTGAGGTGCTCAATTATTTCATAAGCATTCATCAATTCATGTTGCTTTTGAATCTCAGGAGCCATTCATGCAAGCATAAGGCATGACACATTAGTTGAGTCATCCAAATGCTTCTGATAAGCATTATGCTCGGCACGTGTGGCTCCAGCAGGAAGAGGATTTGGGTGAAGAACTTCAATGGCATACAGCTTTCGCTCCTGCCTGAGGACAATCCTCAAGTTCCTAAACCAATCTAGGAAGTTTGTCCCTGTCAGCTTTTCCTTTTCTAGGACTGATCGTATCGAAAAGTGATTTGTGTTGTTTGCCATTTATTATCTACAATTTTGTAAAAGCGCATAAAATGAGTTAGTTTGCATGTTTCGTAAAACCAATTATGTTCAAGTTGATTTATAGCATATTCGTAATATACCTCCCACTATGTTTATCAAATTAATAGCCCTTACTATCAATTCGGAAAATGGTTCCCATAAAACCTTTCTTAGTGAGCCAAGATCCATATTTTGTCATATTTTAAGTCAGCTTTGGCTTTCCTCTTAAATATGATTATTTAGGTAGACCGTTATGTCAATTATATCGTATATAACTCTTGGATAGCTTAGTGAACAACATATTGCTCCGATCTATCTAATAGATTTCACTAAACTCTATGCTTATAAGTTCATAATCCTATTATGACGACCTATTTAAGTTGGACCCAACAATAACATTTCAAGTAAGCTTGTTTACTTAATCACATCTCACCACGATAAAAGAGAAGCCCTTGCTTTGGCAAATCCACTCCCCAATGATCTAGGATTTAATGAGTGTTATTTGTTGGAAACCATCTGTTTAACTTAATATTTCTTAAGGGATTTTTAGAAAAATTTAACGATCTTGATCGTTTGTTTAAATCTTAAATCGTTACAGATTTTATCTTGTTTAAACATGGCATATGTGTCGTATCTAATACATACATTCTAAAATTTCCATACATCCATGCATCCATACATATATATAATATATCCATGCATCATATGTAAAGTGCAGTTACGCAAAATTAAACGTGCGATGGTTATGACCCGATCCTATGCGATCTTTTCGAGCTAATGAAAAGATCAAAGTCAATCTATGGTTGTAATAACTAATTATTACATAATTCTTCATTGCTTCCTAAGCCTCCATTGATTGCCTCCAAGCTCGTTTTGAAATACATTACAAAAGAACTCAAGTTGCATTCGAGATATAATAATTACAAGAATAACGACATGCAAGTCGTATTTAATTATTACAGACCATAAATAAAATTAAAACATTTATTCTACGGGTCTTTAGGCCATAACCAATGCACCATGCTCATATGACAATTATAGACATCACATTAATCATGATCATATCGATTAATATTTAACTCCTTAATTTAAATACCTAATTATTTAAAAGGAATTAAAAAAATCAATTTTAATTATTAAAATCGAATTTAAAATTAAAATTAATCAAAATCGCATTTAATAATAATATTAAATTCAAAATTTAAATATTCAATTATTAAAATCATTAATTAAAATAAAATTCAAATTAATAATAATATTCAAATTCATAATTTAAATATATTACAAAATTCGAAATTAAATTAATTAATAAAATTTTGAATTAATAATAATATATAAATTCATAATTTAAATATTCAATTATTAAAACTTTAATCACGATAAGCATTAGGAGTGTAATGATTAATACCAATAAGTGGCCACTAACATAATCTTAAAGCAAAAAGCAAAAGAAAATGTTAAAGTAGAAAAAGAAAAAAAAAATAAAATAAAATATTTCTGCACTGCAATACTGCGCACAGGTCTGCCTGAACTGCCTCTACTGGTGATGCGCATGTCTGACATGCGCAACACCTCCAGTATACTACTGATGCGCATGTCGGACATGCGCAACACTGTCTGTTTACTCCTGTTTCGCATGTCCGACATGCGCAACTCCGGCTTCTTCTGCTGTTGCGCATTACCAGAATGCGCAACACCTGTATTCCAGAATTTTCCCAGAACCTGCAGAATGTCCAGAAACTTGAAGAAAATTAAATTTTCAGTTTTGATCAATTCTAAAATTATTCTAATGATGTGTTTAACATATCTAACATATAGTACATCATTCAAAACATGTTATAACAATTTATAACATCATACAAACAATTATAACAATTTATAGAAAATCTTTTGTATGTTAAAATGAAGTATGGCATAATTCATAAATTCATGCATGTTTCATTTTCAAGAACACAAGACCAAATCATCCTTTTATACATGTAGCTCTGATACCATTGTTGGAATTCGGGCATAATAACGCAACGGAAATGACGTAAATTACAATTAAAAATGAATTCCAAAGCCCGGATCCATGTATAAAATGATGATCATGGTATAAAAAATTCTCAAGAACAAGATTGTACCTTGTTAAAGCTTTCCAATGGATGTCAAATGGAGATCCTTGCTTGTTGATCTTGAGAGCTAAAGTGTTGATCTTGAGAGCTAAACTTGCAACTCCTCCACCGATATCCACACTTGAATGCTTGCTTGATTCGTCGAACGATTTCGCCACGGAATTTGGTACTAGCCAAAATAAATAAAACCGGATGTGTTCTTGACTTGAGCTTGATTTCTCCTTGTGTTTTTCCAACTGAGATTTCAGTTTCTAGTGTTTCAAATGGTTTACCAACTCTTGGCTTATAAAGAGAAATAAAGTAAAATAGAGCCTTAAACAATTAGGCCATTTTTTATTTAAACAAATCTTATTTATTTAAATAAATTAATTAAGTCATACTTAATTAATCAAATAAGTCAAGAAAATACATCTTCAAATTTTATCTTTAACTAATCAAGTCTCACTTAATTAATTTCATAAAATTCGAATTATTATTTATTATTAATTTAAAAATCATAATTTAAATTATTATTAATTTAAATTCATGAAATAAATTAATATCCCTTTTAAACATTCTTTGTGTGTGACCCTGTAGGTTATTATTTAATTGGCAACAATTTTATTCTCTAATAAAATTGTAAACAATAAGCGGCGTCTAGTAACACATTATTGCTACCCAATAAAACAATAATTAAATCAACGATTCAATCAACCTTTTATGACTAATGTTCCATGTAATATAATCCCTTTAAATCATGATATTATAGATTAAACTCGAGGCATGTAATGTGTCATCCTCTTCATAATTTAATCTTCATTTTCTTGATCGATGAGTAGACTATTTAATCAAATCAACATTTGAGCATGGCCATGCATTTCATAGTCTCACTCAAACAAGAGGCCGATAATATCACTCCTTTATCAGGAGATTTAAATCCCATCTAGATCGTTCATATTTCTCACATGATTCATAATATATCCGATATTCACCTTTATCATTATCCGGCTAAAGATAACTTTTGACGAATTCAAAATATATTAATTCTCATGTAGAATTATAACGACTTCAGGTTTAAGGATCATTACACCATTATCACTGTGAGAATACATATGACACATTTATTATTTACCATGATGTATCTCACTGTGGGTCTGTCCAGTACCCTGTACTCGTACAGTTACCTATGCATTGCTTTTAGTATCTTCATACTTATGACCAATGAGATGTGATCATCATTCAATTATCATACTAGTCTCAGTGTATTATTATTGTCCTAAGTAATAATAATACTCGGCTAGGGACATTTAAGAATATGATACAATCATTATATAATCTCATGTTCAAGTCACATACTTGCAACTATATAATTTGTATCAAGGTTCTAAGGACATTTATTATACTTTATTTATTTCGCAGTAAATAAAGCCAATAATAAACATATATATATCGAATATATAATATCACTCAAACATAAATATAATGTATACATTGCCTCTAGGGCACTAATACTAACAAAAACTTACTATTTTAGGAAATGTTAACAATCTATTGGGACATCCCAAAATAGAAAGTGTTAACAATCTATTAGGACGGAGGGAGTATTATTTTACCAAACTTATTTGTATAATTTTATTCATTTTATTAATTTTTAAAAGGAAGCTTTTTTTTATAATTTATATAATATAAAATATTATAATATTTGTCAAATATTAAAAAATTTGTTATTATTGAGTTAAAGCAGCGGTTGAAAGCTGACTTATAAACTACACCTATAGCATCGGTTTTGGAATGGGGACACTATAAGCTATACCTATAGCGTCGGCATTTTAAGGGGCGACGTTATAAGCTATACCTATAGCGTCGGTTCAAAGATGACCAACGCTATAAGTTATACCTATGGCGTCGGTACTTTGTTGATCCACGCAAAAATCCTTTTCAGCGTCGGCGTTTTAAGCTATACCTATAGCGTCGGTTAATGCAAACAACTGACGCCTATAGCATCGGTTAAAACAAACAACCGACGCTATAGGTCATTTCTGTACTAGTGTTGGCTAGAGTCCCTATCTACGGGACAGATGTTGTTGGCTGATATACATGAATTTCATTGGTGTACGTGCTTTATTGTGATTTACTTGTTTCATTGATTATCTCTAATATCATATTTATGTGAGCAATTTCATACGAGCCACACAAGTAGGGTTGGGAGTTCGTATTGTTAAGATCCATAAGATTTTTGAGAATTGATTTAGTTGGTGATGTTTATACAAAGTTATTTTTGTGACTTTTGAATGCAATTTGATTTAGAATTAATGGTTGTCTTTATTCTGAATACTTATTAGTTTGATTGTTATTAAAAATAAATATTTTAAACACCGTGATTTTCATATTTAGCCGATCAATGAAATTTGTCCTTTAGATATTTCTATCATTGGTGCTAGTTCAATTGTTTTTGTTAATTAGAAACTTAATTCGCGTTCTTTGTGGTTCGACTCGTACTTGCCTTTGTACTCACGTACACCCGTCACTACAACACAGCAGGGCAAAATTCAACTGTTTAAATTTGACTGCGGCTTATTTCAACTGATTACGGTCGAATTTAGTACTAGCGGCTAAATTCGATCGTTACTGGTTGAGAAATTTAGCAATCGAATTAATCCGGTCGAATTTAGTAACAGTTTCGACCGAAATTTTGTGGCAGTCGAATTTAGCCGCTGGCAAAAACCACGCGGGAAATGTCCCGCCTAATTTTCCCCCCCACACGCCTAAATTCGACCGAAAGCGGTTGATCTGGAAATTGAGCGGGAAACCCAGAGCGGGAAATTGAGCGCCAATTTCATTTCCAAAATATTCAAAAAAAAAATCACCTAAGTTCGACCGAAATTGGTTGAATATATGTTCAACATTATTCAGTCGAATTTATCTGTAAGACTAAATTCGACCACAATCCGTGGAAAGGTAAATTTGACCAACTGGCATTGTATTTATCCTTTCTATTTTCAACCGTTTCTAGTGGAATTATGCCGTGCTAAAATCGACTATAAATGGTGGAATTTAGCTGTATCAAGGTGTTGACACGAAACCAAATGCACCATATGTTCTTTCTAGGGAACAAGTTCAGAAGTTGTACAAATGGATTGAAGCATTGAAACTTCCAGATGGGTATGCCTCAAATATATCTAGATGTGTGAACTGGAAGACAAATTACATTCGCGGGATGAAATCACATGACTGTCACGTCTTCATGCAAAAATTGTTGCCTATCGTCTGTCATGACCTACTTCCGAAGCCTGTAGCGGATCCTATCATTGAGTTGTGCAACTTCTTCCAAGATTTATGCTCGTCGAATCTCAAGTACACGGATTTGCCAAAGATGGAGAAAGATATAGTGAGGATAATGTCAAAGTTTGAAACTGTCTTCATTCTAGGTTTGTTTGATCCGATGGAGCATTTGCCACTACATTTAGCTACCGAGTGTAAGTTAGGTGGCCCAGCTAATTTTCGTTGGATGTATTTTGTTGAAAGATACTTGCACAACTTGATATTGAAAGTTGGAAACAAATCTCGTGCGGAGGGTTCGATGGCACAACGCTATATTGAGGAGGAATGTGTACACTTTTGCTCGTTGTTTTTCGATTCCAAAACTGAAATAATGCATAAGAAATTACGTCGAAACGAGCCACCTCAAATGTTTCATGATGTCGATTTGTTAGAAGTGTACACATATCCGACACATCCTATTCTACGGAGTAGAGATAGAATCTTGACTAGTGATGAACATGAACTCGTGGCATAGGTAAGATTTTTTTAAGTCATAATCATTTCAAATTTTTAGTTCACGATTAAAATTTTTGTTGTTCAACTTGATTATGTAGTGGATTTCAAAAATTTGTACCACAACAATTCACACATCTCAATGATGAGGAAAAGGAACAATTTCAAAAGAAACAATTTAAAGATTGGTTCGAAAGAAGGGTATGTGTTTCATTTTATACATACACACATGTGCACACACATTTACATATTATGTTTCTCACATATTGTTTTATGTACAAGATGATGAAGAGCTTAAGAAGAAATTTATAGACCTAATAAGAGGTCCGATTTTTAAGGTGGAGTCTTATAAAGCTTGCAAATGCAATGGTTACAAATTTGATTGCATAAATGCTAATGAGGTCACTTCACCAAATTCCGGTGTAGTTGTCATTGGTGAGACATTTTATTTATTCTTAACATCTGAGTTTAATTTTTTCTTCATTATTTGTTTACAAATATTTTACATTTATAATTGTAGGGACTTCTTACAAAAAAAGTCATTGAAACTATTATGGAAAAGTAGAAGAAATTTTAAAACTCTTCTATCGCAGTGGACATGAAGTGATCGTCTTCAAATGTCATTGGTTTGATCATACGACACGTGTTAAAGTTGATAGACACCGAATAACTACCATGGATGTCAAATCAAAGCTAAATTCCGATGATATTTTTGTGTTGGCTAACCAAGCCCATCAAGTATACTATGCACCAAATATCTTGAATGCAAAATCATCATGGTACACGGTTCTAACAACAAAGAGTCGATAAGTTGATGAAAGTATGCCCAATCAAGAAAAGACCAAAATCAATGATGATGCTTTACAAAATGAGCTATCAAATGCTTCATCATCACATGTCGAAAGAATTATTGTTCGTGATCCCTCAAATTTTTTCGTTGACTTGAGGATGTTCGAAAATGATTACTCGATATATAACAATGACGAAGAAGCAGGTCAAAAAGAAAATGAATATGAAGACAAAAATGAGGACGAAGACTAATTGAGTGATAATGATGATTTAGTGTAATTTATCAATTTTAATCAAATTTGTACCAAAACAATTATTTCTTAAATTAGGTTTAATTATTATGCAAAGTTGAATTGTACTAAAACAATTATATGAGATTGAAAGGTTAGGCTAGTTTTTGGTGCTAATGTGAAACATTCGTAAAAAAATTTCTGGTTGCGTTAGCTGTTTTGTTTTTGCATTTACCGGAGTTTCAACGGTCGGATTGCCCTGAATTTTGGATAGTGTCTTCCTTGTGGAGATCGGATTTGGAGGTACAGAAGGCCTGTTTATTGAGGTAGGGGCAGGATTGTTGCACCACGATGTGGATTAAGCTCCCCGTGGTGAGGCGACTTGGAGCGGGTAATTTTTGGCCTAAAAGTGTTTTTGGGTTAATTCTTAAATTAGGCCTATAGTTAATATGATATGTAAACAGTAGTGAATTAGCTAATTTTTAATTATTGTGATATATTGTATACAGAAGACTTATACGTATCAATATATACAAGAAAAAGGCTCTTTCACTTGGCCAACAAAAATCCTTCTTCTTTGTGTTTTCGATTTAATATTTACTTTGATTACTGTCTTGTGTGGTTGAACTTGGTGTGAGTTCTACATAAAAGTCTTCTCTTTGGGGTGTTATTTCGCTGCGTCAAGGGTTGTCCCTAGCTAATTCACTACCGTTTGCATATCATATTAACTATGGGCCTAGTTTAAGAATTAACACAAAAACACTTTTGGGCCAAAAAATACCCGCTCAAAGTCGGCTCACCACGGGGAGCTTAATCCACACCGTGGTGCAACAATCCTTGCCCCTACCTCAATAAACAGGCCTTCTGCACCTCCAAATCCGATCTCCACCGTTCAGAATTTAGATATATGTGTAAGGAAGTCGCTATCCAAAATTCAGGGCGATCCGACCGTTGGAACTCCGGAAAACGCAAAAACAAAACAGCTAACGCAACCAGAAAAATTTCTACAAATTTTTCACATTAGCACCAGAAACTAGCCCAACCTTTCAATCTCACAATTATTGTTAGGCCCCAAACCAGGGACAACCCTTGACGCAACGGAATAACACCCCAAAGAGAAGACTTTTATGTAGAACTCACACCAAGTTCTACCAAACAAGTTATAAGCTATAACACAAGACAGTAATCAAAGTAAATATTAAATCGAAAACACAAAGAAGAAGGATTTTTGTTGGCCAAGTGAAAGAGCCTTTTCGTGTATATGTTGATACGTATAAGTCTTTTGTATACAATATATCACAATAATTAAAACCTAGCTAATTCACTACCGTTTACATATCATATTAACTATGGGCCTAGTTTAAGAATTAACCCAAAAACACTTTTGGACCAAAAAATACCCGCTCCAAGTCGCCTCACCACGGGGAGCTTAATCCACACCGTGGTGCAACAATCCCTGCCCCTACCTCAATAAACATGCCTGCTGCACCTCCAAATCCGATCTCCACCGTTCAGAATTTAGATATATGAGTAAGGAAGACGCTATCCAAAATTCAGGACGATCCGACCGTTGGAACTCCGGGAAACGCAAAAACAAAACAGCTAACGCAACCAGAAAAATTTCTACGAATTTTTCACATTAGCACCAAAAACTAGCCCAACCTTTCAATCTCACAATTCTCCACCTCGTACATCATTTGATAAACCTCAAATTTTGGATGAACACTGAGAATACCATGCAAGCCTTGATATGTAAACCCCAACCGGCTGTGCCATGGGGTGAAATCTCCACCTCACCCCAACACCGCCCCGAAGGGCAATCAACACCGGATGATATTTAGCAAGTCCAAACAATGTTGAAACTTGCTCCCTATCACCACCTTGGTTAACATGTCTGCCGGATTTTCATTTGTGTGCACCTTCAATAGAGAAACATCACCATCCTCTATGACATCTCGCACAAAGTGATACCGGACATCGACGAGAATAGAGAAAATTCTTTTGTATATAGAACAGTCAGTTAACCCCATTAGGATGAGGCCGGGAGTGATCCAAAAATAAATCCGTGCGGGCTTGGCCCAAAGCGGACAATATCATACTATTGTGGAGTTATGGCTCGCTCGCGGCCCAACAAGTGGTATCAGAGCCCATGGTTCGGTAATTGGATCGTGGGGGTAACAGGTTGAGGTTGTTCGATGAGGGAGGTTCCCTTCGGTGGCTATTGGAGATTTGTTGGTTCCTTGTGTCGAAAGTCTTCATGAAAGGTGTTCAGGCAGCGGGTTTCGCGGATGTGGCGGTGGTACAAGTTGTAGACAGATTAATTGCAGGTGCAAGACCACGGGTTATGTGGTTCTTGGTTTGAGGGGAGGATTGTTGGGTGGTATCAACCCAAGTACCACATCGAGGAGAAAAGAGAAAATTCTCTTGTATATAGAGCAGTCAGTTAACCCCATTAGGATGAGGCCTTTTGGGAGTGATCCAAAACCAAATCCGTGCGGGCTCGGCCCAAAGCGGACAATATCATACTATTATGGAGTTATGGCTCGCTCGCGGCCCAACAAATTATTTTTAAATTAGTTTTAATTATTATGCAAAGTGCAGTGTTCAGTGCAGTGGCTATCTGTTATTTGTTATGTAAAGCAGGGTTCAGTGTAGTGGCTAGCTACTGCATCAAAAAATTGTGATCATTAACTTCAATTGAATTCGGTCGAATTTGAGAACTGGTAAAATTCGACCAAAAATAGTCGAAAGCCTCAGTCTTCTAAATTCAACCAATTTTGATCGAAATAAAATAAAATATATACACCAAATTTCCCCTTTTTCTCTTGCTCAGTGCATTTTATCGATTAGCCGCTCAGTTTAGGGTTTAGCCGCCACTCAGTTCCGCTCAATGGCAGAAGAACAAATCTCAACACATATATTTAGACTGACAAGAGGCTCACAGGTTCTTTTATTTCTCCCCTTCTCTGTTATTAGGGTTTTTTTGTTTGTTTTTCTCTAATTCGTAGTTCTTATATGTTGTAATTAGGTTCCTTCTCTGTTATTAGGGTTTGTTCGTTTGTTTTTCTCTGTTATATGTTTGTTTGTTTGTTTTTCTCTGATTCGAAGTTGTTATATGTTGTTATTAGGTTCCTTCCCTGTTAGGGTTCTAGAAAATTAGAGTTTTTTTTTGTTTAGTTGTAATTAATGTCTGAATTAGGGTTTTTGGTTAATTGTAATTAATGTCTAAATTATGGTTTTTTGTTAATCTGTATGTATTTGTGATTTTAGGTTGAGATTTAGTGTTTTGAACTGTTTGTTTGGTTTCGATCTGTATGTATTGTGTGTATATAGTTGTTTTTTTTGTTGATTTGTCGATGGATCAGGCTCGGATCGTGTAGTTTAGTCTGCGAATTAGTTGATTTAGGGGAAGGTTGAGTGTCTGTTGGATGTGTTTTTAAGGCGATTAGAATGTGTGTTTGTTTCTCGGAAAGTAATTTGATATTTTAAAATTCAACAAATTTCGATACGGTAAGTATGAGTGATTTTTATTTAGATAAAATCAGTCATACTTGCTCAGTTCTTCAGCTCTTCAGCTCTCCTGTAAGAATCATACTAGAGTACTGGTTATAGTAGCAATCTTAACCACACCACTAAATTATAATTTTTGGATATGGAATAATAATGTAGGTATGCAAAATTTTAAGATTTTATCAGACTGTTTTAAGTAGGAGAGGCGACAATGATAACCACCACTTAACCTCCTAATACATTTTTGTGTTTAATTAGGACACTACATTACCAGAATCAGGCTACATTGTCTGGTAATAATTAATACAAAAATATCTAATTGAATGGAAGTCTGTTAGTGATTTGATATATAACAAGTATGTTATTTTAGGTACCTTAAATGTATATGTTGCGGTATAATTTGAACCTAATCTTGTGAGTAAATGTCTAATGTGTTTTTTATGTTATGGTGAATGTAATATATTACTATATTAATATCTATATTAGAGTTTGTATCTGATTATAACGTGTTTACCTGTTAGCTGAAAAAAGAAGGAACTTGTTGTCTAAGTCTGTAGAGTGATTATAATGCTTACAACTATTATATGAAAAGCCAGCACTGCTATAATAGTTTTTGAGCCCAACTACTTGAGCATAAAGGCACTGTTGTTTAGAAATATATCCCACTTATATGTTGTGTCCTGATTTTCGATTGCTGTTTTTTTATCAATTTATGTGTGTATGTAATGATAATGTAATTAGTATCCAAACTTATTGCTTATGGTCTCTAGTTATAAATTTATTATATTACCCGGTGAAATGGTCGAGCCAACACTAACAGCTTACCAAGTGTTTGATATAAAGCTTACTCTGTTTCTGTATTTTATAACATGCGCCTTTATTGCATCCTTTGTGAAAGTTGCAATGTCATAAATGAAAATATCATCCCGAAGATTGCCTGTTTTCCTTACTAAAGAAACATTAGATGATATTCATTTTTTAGTTAAACTAACGCTTATTATTGTTTGTTTTATAGGCGACATGGGCTGGTCTACATTCAAAGAATGGAAACAAGGGTAACAATCAAAGGACCAGTGGAGTGGGTGATGAAGAAAGTCTTATTGAAGGGAACCAGGTCGGAGAAATTAGCCAAAAAATGATATTTGGGAGGAAAAGGAGCAACTGTTGTGAAGGGGACAACCCAAGAAACCACACGTGAATGCAAGGCCAACTGTTCTTTTTTTGAAGAACCAAAAAGGGTATGTTAGTTCATAAAAGTTCACCTTAAGGTTTATTATTTTTATCGTACGTAGATTATCTTTGAAACTGTTTTGTATAGTGTTTGGCAAGAACATTTAGATTGCTTTCTTAAAAAGAGTATTCTGAAAAACAAAAACGCCTTTCGTCTGATCTTGTTTTATCATACAAGTATTTTTATATATACTTTATACCTATCAATATATAGTTATCCAACATAGTAGGTTATAATTTTTATCAACTTATTTTCTCTTTTATAAATTATACATGTGTTACATGTGTTCACACTTAACCCTTAAGATAGTCGTTAAATTTACGCCGCTTATATCATTGTTCATATTTCTTTATTTTAATTCAATTTGTATCTTGTAACAGTTTCAGACAGGCTAAACCCAAGAAAATTATCTTTACAAAGGGAGCTAAACGTGAAGCTTTCTATAACACTTGTATCAATTATTTTAAAGTAAGTAAATACATAGGTTTTTTTTCAGTCTATTACCTTGCTTGTGTGTATTATGTAATCTGGTAGAAAAGTGAATATTATTTTTCTTTTAATACTATGCAATCTGGTTTGGCAAGAGTATTATGCTTATCCCAAGGGTTGTATACCAGAAGATGGGGATAGAGTAGTGAGAGCCCATCTGAAAAGAAATTGGAAGTATTATGTTGGTTGTGAGAGGGCCCGACTTGTGAAGATGGTGAACACTTGTTTGGATGCTGGATATGCTAAAACTGATATTGACATTACTGTAATCAACCCTCACTACTTCTCCCAACGTGTGTGGAATTCGTTCTGCGAGTATTGGGGAAGACCAGAATTTGAAACTTTGTCTGTTAATGGACAGAATGCCCGAAGAATGGTGGAATTTACTTCCCGCAGTGGGGCCAAACCATATGATCAAAGACGGGAGGTATGATTCTCTGGAGTAAATAGATTAATCAGTCTTCATTTGCATATTTCATTTTTTATTCGACTGATTTGGTGTCTATTTTTCATATGATAGGAAATAGATAAAGAAAGAGAGGCGAAAGGAGAATTGCCCATCCAAGATGATGAATTTTTGACTATGGTGTACGACCCCACTGACCCTGCTGTGAAAGACCTACAGTTTTGTGTCCTGTCATCATTTATTTGTGTTGTACTATGGTTGTAACTGAATGACTATATGATGTTACTTAGTGTTATGTCATCTAGGGGAATTTGTTCCTAAATCACATGACATGGCTGATGTTAGATGTGGTAATATAAATTATTTTAGTTGGTGTTGTTAATTAGTGTAATTGTACTTGGATCAATTTTTATTTTTTGAATGATTAGACTTATATGCCTTATTATGAATGAGTATTTGTTCTAAAAAAAATCTTATTATGCCTTATTATGAATGAGTATTTGTTCTAAAAAATCTTAATAAATTAGACTACGAATATTTCATGCAAATCAGAAATATTAGTAACTTCATAAGAGAATCTTTAAATGTTGACTAGAAATTCCTTTGTAATCTAGAATAATTTATTAAGATGGAGTTGCATAATTTAAATATTTCGGTCGAATTTAGCCAAAAATGTGCATGTTAAATTTCTTGTTGTCCGGGAAATATATGTCATTTTTGTAAAATGTATTTTTCTTGCTATTCTCATGCACCTACTCTAGAGAGCTCTAATTTTTTTCACTTATATATATACATCATGCTGTTGGAACTATTACATCACTGTCTAGAACCTTGCATTTTATCCATTCATATATACGCTAAATTGGAACATTAAAACTTACATATTGCATATATTGCAGGAAAATATGAAAAAGTGCGAGCTGAATTGGAACCTGAGTTTAATTCGCCTACTGATGAGCCGCCATCCCCCCGTACCCAAAGGAAAATTCATCGAATGAATGACCTTACTGTGACAGTTGAGGCTAGAGCCCCGAAGAAGGGGAAGGTCATTCTTCATCCCCAAGAAACCTTGGCGGAGCTTATAGGGGGAAGGCAATGCGATTGATCAAGAAATGAAAGGCAGAACACTCTCTGGCTGTGATTGGTGTCCCAGACGACATTTACTCAATGATGTTTATGATCTTAGATCAGGTGGCGCAGATGGTTCGCTCCTTACCCATGCATGAGGTGCAGTAATCAATTTTGGACGAGGAGCTACGTAACTTAGCCACTACTGCATTTCCGGACTCGAGTAAGCATTCAATGTGCAATCATTATATAGGGGCAGCAAGTGGTTTGCTTCCCTAGATCTTGAAGGACAATGATAGGATCATTGCAGATGTAACATCCTTTTATTTATTTTAATGATAAGACATGCTTAGTTTTAAAACGATTATTCCCTTTTGTTGTGTATGTTTTTTAGAATAGTATTGGCATGCACCCAACAAATTTGAAGATGTATATTTAAAAATTATTACAATTCTGTAAAGACAGTAAGATGCAAAGACACCTATTTACATAAGACTTTATCATCTGTGTTTCGCACTTGAGGTCATGCAATAGTGAGGTAGAACAATGTCCACATGGTTCTTATTGTAAACCATAAATGAATGACGACGATAATAATTTTAAATCGTAGTAAATCCATAAGCTCTAGAAAAAATATGAATATATTAGCTTGACATGAGCAGAACTACCAGGATTCTGCTATAATGGACTAGAGGAAATGACGGATCCCCATTTGCTAATTATATAGGCATTTGACTGAATATTGTAAAGGTTGACAATAATTTGAACAGGTATCTTAAATTATTGTTACAACTCTGTAAACACACCAATTTACCAAAGACTTTATCATCCAAATTTCGCACTTAAGGATCACATGATACTTATGTAGAACAGTTTCCACACAGTTCATTGTACTCCAAGAATGAATGATCAGAACTATTGGCTGACGATTATAATTCTAAACATGGTGATGCATTTATAAGCTTTTATAAAAAGAAGAAGAAGAAGATGATGAAGAAGAAGATGATGATGAAGAAGAAGAAGAAGAAGAAGAAGAAGAAGAAGAAGAAGAAGAAGAAGAAGAAGAAGAAGAAGAAGAAGAAGAAGAAGAAGAATAAACAGAAGAAAGAATAAATTAGAATGATATCAGTAGGACTAGTAGGAGTCTAAATAACAGACAAGAGGAAATGACTCTTACCCATTTTCTAGTTAATGAACTGGCAGAAATATAAAAGAATGTTGCCTTAGCCTCTCCTACAATGGCTTTTCCGATCATCGCAAATATACATCTTCAGAATATTATTTATAAATTGTGGATCATGTGTGTGAGTTGAACTAGTAAGTTTAAGTCCTCTTGTGATTTGTCTTCCTCTGTCATGTTGAGTGCAGCATATAAGGTGTTTAAAATTTTGAATGATTGTTTATTTGGTAATGTATTGGAGATGACCCACGCTTGTAATATCTAGTCACACTTGTAAGTACTACATGGTGTTTAACTGTTTCGTGTTTTTTGTGTAGGAGACGCTGACAAAGAAGAAGGTGCCAAAGAAGAAGGCTGTAGTGAAGGGCATCACTGAAGATGAAGATCCATGCAACAATGAAGATGAAGATCTTGAAGCACACAGGTTTCCTCTGGTTAGGTGAACTAGTTTAGAATCATATGGTATGAACTGGAAAAACCCTGTCGGGTTTTAGAACTTTTAAAGTTCTCTCTTTTGTTAAACTATTCAGGTCTTTTGAGCAAAACTTTTAATGTTCTCTCTTTTCTTAAACTGTTCTGGTCTTTTGAGCAGAATTAAGTGCATGTAACTATTGGGCTTTTGCAAACTTAAGTATGGTTTTATTTTCTATATTTTAGGATAATTTTCTTTTTTTTTGGTATTGTGAATGCATCTTTGGGGTACATGTTTTGGCATATAGTTTTGGTTAGAGGGGTTGCTGGTCAAAAACAGGGTTGAGAGAATGATTTTTGGATGGTAATTTCGATTGAAAATGGTTGAATTTAAAAGATCATTAATTTCAATAAAATGTGGTCGAATTTAATTTTCAATAAAAGCAGGTCGAAAATAAATACCATTACAACTGGTCGACTTTTAAATTCAACTACAACTAGTCGATTTTAATATTCAGTAAAATACAATTGAATTTAAAGTTCGACAAAAGGAGGTCGAAAAAAAAATCCAATACAGCTACACGACTTTTAAATTCAATTGAAAATGGTCGAATTTAATTTCCAACTGAAAATGGTCGAAATGAAATTCAACTCTAGGCAGTCGAATTTAGTATTTTGGGCGGGTTTTTTAAATTGTTTGAGAAAATAGATTTCAACCGCAGTTGGTCGAATGTAGTATTTTGGGCCGGTTTTTCAAATTTTTATCAAAAAATTGAATTTTGAAGTGAAATTTGCGATCTGGCTAAATACCACTGATTTCGGTCGAATCCTGTCGGTCGAATTTATCCGATCGAAATTTTTCAGTTGAATTTATCTAAATTCGACTAACATTACTGAATTCGATGCCGTCAAAAACGACCGTTTTTATTTCGGTCGAAATTAACTAATTTCAACCGATGCCGGTCGAATTTAGTTAAATTCGACCGAATTTACCCGTTTTTCCTGTAGTGCGTGCAGTTGCGCTTTTTATTACTTAACAAATTTTCCCAGAACACATATTAAGTAATTACCTCATCAAAAATTTTAAGATGTCAAAACAAGGTTGCAATAGGATCTTTTAAAGGTGGAACAGTACAATAATAATTCTTACCTTGGTCCGCCCTGGCATGCAGTGTACTAGTGAAGATATGACCGAGTACCCAAAAGTCCAAAACACGAGAGGAAAGAGGGAGTCGGGCTCATGCAATATTGAAATTAAAATGCTAGACATCTCATCTTGACAGCTCCATATGAGTGAGCAGCCAACTAGATACATACATGAGTTTGCATGTCTTTACTGTGAGCCTACGTTATAAATTATAGCATGACAGAAATGGTAAAGGGCTTCAATCCACAAATGTTGTACCAGTATGCATGTTCTGAACAATTATTGTAAGCGACAACGGATGAGGACTCCAGAAAAGAAAGGTGACTCCATGGTCATTGTATATACCATTTCATTCACTTTATCAAAAAGGAGAAAACGAAAGGAGCTCTAATAGAAGCCACAACTATGTTCTTTTAGAAAGTGAGAAACTTTCTAATGTGAAATTTCCCCGACTTGAGGGAGTAAGCTCATCGTTACTCAACATAGGTAGAACGAAGTTAATTAGTTCACAAGCAAAAGAACAAACACACACAAACATATTTATTAATCGATGATCAGTCTTATTATCCAAAGATTTCTGGTATATAAGCTGCTGCCAGCAGCTAAAGTTGCGCAGAATTAAGTAGTAGATAAAGATTTCAAAATTTTAAAAAAAAAATTAACTGAAACATAGGCTTTGAAAGTAAATTTAGCTTTAAACTGAACAAAGACACGATTCATGCTCGCAAAATAATGCAAAAAGGATAATGTACGTCGTCATGTCGGGTAGAATTATATAAATCAAATGGTACTATTAATACAACAGATTCCGAGAGTTCCATAATCGAATGGGCAGATCTAACTCAATTCTGCACAAGGTAATTAAAATTGGGTAGTGATATATGCACAACCTAAATGTATTTATGCACACCCTAACTCATTTTTAGACTAAATTACCCATGCTCTCTGTCCTATATATATATCTTTAATTTTCATGGTGTTAAAATCTCCATCTTATATTCTTCTTGGTTCTGGTGCAGGCTGTTAGAAATGTCACCACTATGCATTCTGTTTTTGGAGGAATCGAATTGTTGAAGATTTCAAACTGCTGCTACATTCTCTGGATAATGTATCGCTACATTATGTTAAACGATCCGCTAATCGTGTCGCTCATCACATTGTTAGAGCTTCACGTTTAAATGCTGATTATGTATTATTCCTGGGATCTAATATTCCTGCTGATATCTTGTCATGTATTGAGACCTAGATCGCCTAGTTTAATGAAAATTTTCAATTCAAAAAAATCTCCATCTTATATTCCTCGTTAGTTCCACTTGTCCGTATTAAATCCTAGCAAATACTACTAATTAATGAAGAGTAAATCGACCACTCCTCAATCCTTCAGCAAAGGAGAACATTCTGAGTTCAGAATACAATTAGTACTAAATACTTTTGTACCCAAGCTTCAGGATTTCAGAGAAGCATTCTTCTAAAAAGTCTGGGAGATCAAGTTTAGAATCTGTGTGTCAGCTTGATGTCAAGTATATTAATTGGGAGGATAAGTAATTTGTAATTAAGAAAGAATTTAAATAGAAACTAGACAAGGATATTTTAGCCAACATCTTTTGACCATCACAGTTTTTCTGCTTAAAATAGGTAAATCAACCAAGTAAATTTGTGACACTTGAGAAAAGAAAACAACGAATGAATGGATTTCTATTAAAAAAAAAGGATACAGCTATGAAATCATGTCACAAGAAGAACTTTAGTAAAAGATTAAATCTATGATACTAACCTCAGAAACGCACTTGAAGATAGAGTTAGCTGCTAAAAAATCTTGTACACTAAAAGTTTGTAATCGGAGAACAGAGTTTAAGCAATATTCTTCCTGGGGGCCGATATCCAACAAATTTTCTTACAAGGGTGTCAAGATTCTTGCTATGTCCATCTATCAGATCACCAATGCATCAAAAGGCCTGACAAAATAATTTTGCCGGTTTAGCTTAAAAAGTACTACTTCTGTGTCAGTCAATTGTTAACAATTTCTATTTTAGGATATCACATTCAAATGTTTACATTTCAAAACTTTTCAAAAAATGTAAATTTTTAATATTTTAATAATCCAAATGTGTCCACTATTTTCCACTAATTTCTACTCTCTCTCAAATACATCATTTAAATATTAATAGGTCCCATCATTTCATCCGTGCTCAATTCAAATGTTAACGATTTATTGAGATGAAGTGAGTAATAATGATCTAAACTAAATCTTTGACTGGGATAAATCACTTGTATTTTTGTACTACTATTTTCGGTTTGTGTAACATATTCAAGTTTCATTTCTACTAGCTTATTCAATTTTATTTGATATCCGTCAAATACCAGTAATGATACGATTACTGTAATGATAAAAATAAGCATCTAAAGTCTGATTGATGTATGAGGCATGTTAGTGTGAGTAGTAATTTATCTATTTTGAATCATCCTGGGCTTAAACCCAGGGAAGCCCTTCTGTAGCCCCGTTACTGCTTGCAATGCACTGGACTCCAACAAAGAGCCCACTGACTTGTAACTCCCAAGTCCCAACAACAAAAGATGGTCCAATACCTTAATCTAGAACCAATGAAAAAGGTTGATTGCGTGAGATGATGATTCAAAAGAAATAACCCATTGTTTAGATGATTACCCATTTCGGGAGTATTTTGAGTTGGGGTGCCGGTTTATGACGACCTGTTGTCAAACTACTATTTGACAACCTACGATTTTATAACATTTGGATCGTTGATCCAATGGTTCTGATTTTAAAAAAAAAACAAATTAACCTAAATTTGAGGTGTTCATTCTGGTATCTAAATTTGACAAACCCCAACAGCGGAACCAAAAGGGTCTTATTTGTCAGGCTGTCAGCATCTTTTCCTACCTCAGTTTCAGCAACTCTAGAAATTAAAAAAAGTAATAAATCCCAACACACTGACCAAATTAATCGTCTAAGGGACAGAAACAAATCAGTAACAAACTTGCAAAAAAAAAAAAAAAAAAACTGATTAGACATGCAAAATAATATTTTCTTTGTCCCATTCATTTCTATACATTTACTATTTTGTGGTGTCCCATCATTTTTATACATTCCAAAAATAGTACGTAAAATTTTAATAATAAAAAATACTATTACACCCACTAACTTTCTTCCACTATCTCAAATCTATAATATAAAACATTATTATATCCACTACTTTCCTCCACTATTTCAAAACTATTATTAAATGTTAATAGGTCCCACCACTTACCCACTTTTCATCTAACTTTACTCATTCTTCATTCTTTATACATTTTTTTGGTCTTCGTGTCCAAATCCAATGTATACTAATCAATGGGACCGAGGGAGTAGCACGTTGTTTTTACTTGTATCTTATGTAAAAGTTACTTTACTCTGTATAAAACTATGGTATTTTGCAACCACGGTATTCGATTTACTTTCCAAACATTACTATATCCTACGTCCAGTTAACGCGGGCACGGAAATTAAGAAATATAAAGTTTCTGTTTGGCAAAATTTAAAATAAGTTTTATGGACTTATTTTCGGGTAAAAAATTCATATTTTTATACAAATATTTAATGTATGTTTGAAATTTCACAAATTGCAAAAAAAAAATATTTTTTTAAAGAAAAAGTTAGAAATCTTAACTTATTTCTTAAAATAAATCAATTTTTCTGGAAAATAATCTCCCCAAATACCCAAAAAAAAAAAGAGAAAGTAAGTTAAGAAAGATAAAGAAAAGAGAAGAGAAAGTAAGTTACAGAAAAATATATTATTTTATAAAATATTAACAATTGGAAGCAGGAAAATATATTATTTTATAAAATATTAACAATTGGATGAGAAATCCTACTGATGGCGTTCACTGTACATAGACAAACTATGTGTATGTTTGGGATATCTTAAAATATGGAGCTTATGACTTATAAGCACTTATGTCATATAAGTGATAAGTAGAGTAGAGATTAGAGTGTTTGGTAATCAGAACTTATAATCAGTAGACTGTTTGGGTAAATCAGAACTTATAAGTTAACTTTTTTATATAATTTTCAAAATATTTATTTTTTATATATAACAATGGATATCAATGGATAGGTCTCGATGAATAGAAAAATTTGATATATACATATCAATTTTTTAATGAATGGATCGAGAGATATATGGTTTTGAAGATTTGAAGAATACGTATATTGAGAATAAGTTATAAGTTATAAGTTGAAAGTTAAGAATTCTTAACATTCAACTTATGAACTTATAAGTTATAAGTTTAGCTAAAACTTATTTTGGCAAACACCCCCCATACGGATTTATGGCCTTATAAGCCATAAGTTCACACAAAAATGAAAGCCCAAACAGGCTCTATGTATGTTTGTTGTTGGAGGAATTTCGTAACACGAAATCGGAGGGATGCTGGAATAATAGAGCGAATTGTATGAATGTGATTGTTTTAGGGGATTTAGGGTTTATGAAAAAAGAGGGGGCTGGACTTGGCAGGTGTCTCGATTTGTCTCGTGTATCGGTCATCTCTTCTGCCAAGATGCCTGCGTACCTATATGTTTATATAGGATCAAGCCCACGCAGTTCTGTGAAATTGATTTGTGTCTATCCCTTAGAGACTTTAGGGATAAACTTCGTTAATCTGGGTAATTACTGATTTTATCTGATTTAATCTTATCGTTGTGATATCTTCTTGATTTGAAGAATATCGTTTGGAGGATATTTTCCGTTATTGATTGATTGAGATTGATTCTTTCCTCGTTTGAGGGAGAGGATAAAACTTAGCAGTTAAGCAATAATTATTAATCTGAATTAATAATTAATAATTATTAGAAATTTGGGAGATTATTAGACATTCCAAAATTATGGCATAACAACTAGCCCCCAGTTCTTCAGTGTAGCTTGCTGCAGTGGAGAACTAAACATTCTTCAAGCTTCCAAATTTCTTGAGTCACTGAAACAACTAAAAATAAATGATTAGAAAAACACTTAGAGCACCACTGTGCTCGTTAGGCATATGCGGATGCAAGAGTGATAGCATGCGATGACCATTATAGGATAAATATATTTTTGCCAAGGTTTTCAAATGTGCGAGTATAAATAATTCGTTTGAAATCAGTTGCGATCCTCATTGTCAAGTTAGGACCTTGGCATTTGTATATATCCCGAGCTGGCATACACGCTTTTCAAGTGTCTGATGCAACCACATAAGGATGTGTTTGATGCAATCACATAATGATGTGTCTTGCGGAGTCTTCGATGTAGATAAGATGTACATGTAGATGTACATGTAGTTGTGCATAGGGATGCCTCCACCCATGCGATCTTGAGAGATCTAGCCATGGGCCTTCAATGTAATTGTGCATAGGGATGCCTCCACCCATTCGATATAGTGATATCTCATAGGCCTTCAATAATCCAGAGGGTGCTGAACTTTACTAAGCATGTAGCCTTGCGAGATTTATAGCTTGTCTAGACTACCCTACTTGACAATTTAGTTCGCAAGTTTGAAAATATTTTTGACATATATGCGCGACGATATATGAAAAATAATTTACAAATCCAAATGCAATAATAAATATGCTCTTTTAAGAGTGTCGCGATATTTATTTTCTTCGAAAATAATGCTCCTTTTTTTTTTGTAGAAAATCTTTTACAAAATAATGCATCTCGCATATATATATATATATATATATATATTTTCTTGAAAACATGCAGCTCGTACGAGATTGTAAATTATCCACAATCAATCAACATAAATATCCGCAATTCATCAGCATAAATATCTCGTACGATATTTTTCAAATCGCAATAATTTTACAAGCATAAAAATATATTGCTCACACGAATTTTTGAATAATAAATAATTTTCTTAAAAAATATTTAAAAACATAAATTTAATATGCATGCATGGCAAGATATAATATAATTAACGCGCATGAAATTAAGACAAAATAAAAGAACTTATCTTTTAATTTAATTTTTTTTAAGCCGCGTTCTTAGTCTTGTTCCGGCTGACTTTTCCTGCGCGTGACTCTAAATCGCTGACCCTCGTGTGCTTTTTCTCAGAGTTGTTCTTTAACTCCATCAATCCATGTAGGCCATGCTTGTGTTAACTTTGTTTCTTTTTTATGCTGGCTCCACTATCGTTTTGTTAATAAGCTCTTGCCCGAGTTTTTTTTTTCTTTTTCTTGCCGCTAGCTGTTCCTCCATTTTTTTTTTGCTTTTGCTCCCTGCTGTGCTCGATGGACCATGCCACTGTGATGCTCCTCTCTTTTTTTAATTCTTGTGTGCGTCTTTTGTCCAATTTTTTTAAATCGTTGTAGTGCTGCGCCTGTCGCTTCTTTTTCTTCATAAGTCCCAGGTTCTTGTTTTTATTTTTTGCCGTCGATCTAAAACCCAAAAGCCCCGGTGAATTTGATAAAATTATTCGTCCTCCACGAATAATAAAAATTGATCCCCTCCTTCTATCGCCAAATGTTGTTGGAGGAATTTCGTAACACGAAATCGGAGGGATGCTGGAATAATAGAGCGAATTGTATGAATGTGACTGTTTTAGGGGATTTAGGGTTTATGAAAAAAGAGGGGGCTGGACTTGGCAGGTGTCTCGATTTGTCTCGTGTATCGGTCATCTCTTCTGCCAAGATGCCTGCGTACCTATATGTTTATATAGGATCAAGCCCACGCAGTTCTGTGAAATTGATTTGTGTCTATCCCTTAGAGACTTTAGGGATAAACTTCGTTAATCTGGGTAATTACTGATTTTATCTGATTTAATCTTATCGTTGTGATATCTTCTTGATTTGAAGAATATCGTTTGGAGGATATTTTCCGTTATTGATTGATTGAGATTGATTCTTTCCTCGTTTCAGGGAAAGGATAAAACTTAGCGGTTAAGCAATAATTATTAATCTGAATTAATAATTAACAATTATTAGAAATTTGGGAGATTATTAGACATGCCAAAATTATGGCATAACAATGTTGTTACTATTATGATTAGTTGATTTGTTCTCGGCTGCAGATGCAAGCCCAAAAAACCTGCATGGACACTTCGTGCTTTCTCTTTAGTACAATACTACTATAACCCAATCCCTTTCTGATAGCGATGTGAACTCAATCCTAATTTCTTCACAATACATAGCTCAAAGGGCTTGTCCCTAATTTAATGGGCTTCTTTGGAGCCCATGTATCACCAGGAAAAAGGGACAGAGAAAACGGGAGACAACCCTATTAGGACTTTTAGGAGTAGAAATTAAACGTTACCCGCAAAAGGAAGAGAAACACCCGAACATGCATTCCGTGTTACTAGTAGAGTAACTTAATTAATTTTAAATTTTAATCACTTGCGTATCAAACGGTGGCGTAGCCAGAAATTTGAATTAGCAAAGTCAATAAATTTTCTAAAATCAAAATAATGAGTGCAACAATTTTATGAGGATAAATATATTGATTTAAACTTTAAATCATGTAGAACAAAATTAACTATGTACATTTTTTATGGGATCAGATTTATATTTATTATTACAAAAGTAATTTTTAGTGGGATCAAATTTAAAATTTTCCACTATAAATATTTTTACAAAAAATTATACAAACAAAAATTTCATATTTTTAAAATTCCAATAGTGTCAATAGCATGTGATACATTGACTATGCTCCTGTATGTACGAACATATTTTTAGATTATAATAAATTTAATATGTAAAAATTAAATAGCCCATTCTTTGTAAGGATCTAGGATGGTAGTAGCTATTTTTATTTTTATCCTTTGACAAGAGGGAGAAATGTTCAAAATGGCACAAAATTGGGATTGAATGTTCAAAATGATACTTTTTGAAAAACTTGCCCTCCACTAACACTTTCCTAATGTTATATACATCTATTCATTTTTTTTTTAATTTTTAAATAGCATTTTCATTCTTTTATAAATAAGAAACATCAACGCAATACTTTAAACATTAAAATTTTATTATTAAATTTTATTTTTTATTTTTTAATTAAAATTTTTAAATTTAATTTATATTCCTTTAGGGTTCAACAATTACCTTTTAGGGTTCAATAATTCCATTTTGGGTTTTAGAAATATTCTGAATGACGAATAAATCGTATACGAATTTAGGGTTTAGGGTTGCAACCCTAAACCTTAACTTATCCTGATTTTTAAACGCGTTAGCGTTTAAAAATTAGGTCGCCAGATTCAATTTTTTAATTAAAATTTTTAAATTTTATCTTTATTCACTTGGGGTTTCAACAGTTAACTTTTGGGGTTTAATAATTCCATTTTGGGTTTTATAGATTTTCATAATGACGAATAAATAAAATATAATTTGATTATAAGTTTTTTAATAGTATTTAGTACAAATACAAAAATAGAAAAAAAATTGTTAACACCACTCAAAGTAATGCTAAAACTAAAAAAAAAAAAAAACAAAACAAAACAAAAAAACTGCTTTTGCTAAAAACGTGAACAATACTGGCGTTTTGGCTGAAATGCATTTATAAGCTGCGTTTTAGGTCGAAAACGCGTACTGTAAATTCGTTTCATCCCTGTAACGCATTGTCTAAATGCGTTACACACCTGTAACGCATGCTGAAGATGCATTTTGGCATAATGCGCACGGTAACTGCGTGCAGAAAGTGCTAGTGAAGGGGAGTGTTTTCAGGAAGTGTCATTTTGGGAATTTTGATCAAAATTTGTGTCATTTTGACACGAAGAGGTTGCTAATAGAGTAAACAATCTTAAACTTTAAACTTTTTAAGAAATTAAGTATAAGTAATACGGGTGTTGGGCCACTTTATCACAATTTGAACAAAAAATGCCCAAAATATCACATATGCAAAAAATGGCCCAAAATATCACAAAAAAACGCAACATGATCTGACGTTACTAAGAAACGCATAGTCGTGTTACGTTTCTGTTCCCTTTTTTTTTATGGAAAGATATAACGCAATATAAGATTGCGTTTCCTTGTTTAACGCAAGTT
Organism: Saposhnikovia divaricata; assembly: GCA_036435485.1. NCBI lineage: Eukaryota > Viridiplantae > Streptophyta > Magnoliopsida > Apiales > Apiaceae > Saposhnikovia > Saposhnikovia divaricata. The sequence continues at coordinate 166,051,008 of CM071599.1, forward strand.
TAAGTTCCGTTATCAATCTATAAACGCCAATTTATTTCTCGTTTCCATACTTAGGAAAGATTTTGTTTTTCATCATAAACGCAATATTAAGATACGTTATCAATCTATAAACGCCAGTTTATTTCTCGTTTCCAAAGTTAGAATTATTTTGTGTTAAAGCTGGGCACGATGTATAAGATTGCGTTTTCACCATAAACGTATGATAATGATTCGTTATTGTTCCGATAGATTTTGTTTTTCATCATAAACGCAATATTAAGGTTCGTTATCAATCTATAAACGCCAGTTTATTTTTCGTTTCCATAGTTAGAATTATTTTGTGTTAAAGCAGGGCACGATGTATAAGATTGCGTTCTCTCCATAAACGTATGATTATGTTTCGTTATTGTTCTGTAAACGCAAAGTAAATTCACGTTTTCTATTAAGACTACAAATTTGCTTTTGATTCTCTTCTTCACAAAACATCTTTACACTCTCTCTTGTATGTTTACTGCGTTCCTCACTTTCTGCTTCTAAGTAAACACATTATGCCACACATCTCATTTATAATCAATTTCTAAACCCATATATCATGTTTACACGAATGCCTGATCCTCTTTGATTTTTAACTCAATTTCAATTTTATCGGAGCTAGGTTTCTCATTGAATCGGGTCAATCAAATTTTATATGGGGCTGGATTTACATTGACGGTAATATTCGACAAACTGCACTTGATGGTTATACATATGATAAGCCTATTGCGAAACATGTTAAATTTGATTTTGGTATGAAATTTGATGATTTGTGCGATATTTTGTTTACAAAATTGAAAATTGATAGGAGTAGATATAAAATGAAGTTTAAGTATAGATGTAAAAGTCCAGATGATATGAAATATGGGATTGTGCCAATAGAGGATGATGATGATGTTGAGTTGATGTTTGGAATTGTGGTTTCGAAGGGCAGTCCGTATTTTGTAGAACTTTATGTGGAAAAAGTTTTACTTGCATCAGAACCTTGTGAAATGATTGAAAGTTCTAGAGTAGTGGAAACTAGTACTAGCAGATACTTGGAAACTAGTAGTAGCAGATACTTGGAGGTTGATCAGGTTGTTGACAGTGAAGTGTCGAATGAAAAATCATCATACAAATCAGTTGATAGCTCAAAAGTTATTACTACTTTTGATGATTCGATTTTGAGAACCAGGGAGGATGATGTGTTGTCTCTCATGGAATTAAGGAAGGGAAGTGTGTTTGGTTCAAAAGAAGATTTGTCACATGTAGTTAAAGAAGTTCACATTCGTAATCATCAAGAAATCACAATTACAAGATCAGATCATTTAAATTGGCATGCTTGTTGTAAGTGGAAAGCTAATGGCTGTGAATGGAAACTCAAAGCTAGGAAGCGAAGTGTTCATGGAAGTTTTGAAATCATGGAAAGTTCAGGTCCACACACATGTATGAACCCAACAATGACACAAGACCACTATAATTTGAAATCTTCAGACATTGTAAGAGCAATTAGAACACAAATTGCTGCAGATCCAGGTATTAAGGAAAAGGTTTTACTAGCTACTGTCGAAAATGTTTTTGGTTATCGTCCAGCCAGAAAGAAGATTAGAAATGCCAAAAAGCATGCAATTGACGAAGTACATGGGTCGTGGGAAGGATCATATGAAGACCTTCCACATTTGATGGAAGCATTGCAATCATTTAATGTTGGTACCAAAGTTGATTGGCTGTTTAAGGAGGATGAATTAGGAGAGCAAAGGAATTTACAGGTATGCTTTCTGAGATTACACTTCCACTCCCACTTGCGTAAAAATTTAAAATAAAAATTGAATCCGGCGGCCTGATTTTTAAACGCTAACGCGTTTAAAAATCAAGGGTTTAGGGTTGTAAACAACCCTAAACCCCAAACCCTAAACCCTAAGTCCGTATACGGTTTATTCGGCGTTCTGTATATTTCTAAAACCCAAAATGGAAAAGTTGAACCCTAAAGGTTAAATGTTGAACCCCTAAGGGAATACAGATAATTTTTTTTCATTTTTTTTATCACTTGGTGTGTGATGATTGTTATAATGTGCATCTGAAATAGGTGAAGACATTCAAGAGAGTTTTTTGGACTTTTAAGCCATGCAAAAATGGATTTGAGCATTGTATACCTGTCATTCTGATAGACGGTACGCATCTTTATGGACCTTATCCTGGTGTGCTTCTTAGTGCAACAACAGTAGATGGTTTCAGTCACATTTTACCACTGGCTTTTGCAATAGTTGAAGGAGAGAATTTATCGAGTTGGGGTTGGTTCATGGACAGATTGAGGAAGTTTGTGGCTGGTAGGAGGCATGGCATATGTGTTATTTCTGATAGACATGTTGGGATTTTGGCTGCTATGCAGAGCGTAGGATGGTGTGAGCCACATGACCACCACCGATTTTGTGTGAGACATCTTGCTGCAAATTTTGTTACTGCACATAGAAAACCGGGTATGAAGGATAAAGTTGTTCAATTGGCTTATCAGGTGCAGCCAAAGAAGTTTGAGGCTCAATGGAATCAGTTGATCACAATGGAGCCGAGGGCAGTTGATTGGTTTGAGACTAGACCTTTAATGAAGTGGTCATTGGCATATGATGGAGGGAAACGTTTTGGTATAATGACTACAAACCATGCAGAGAGCTGGAATAATGCTATACTAGATGCTCGAAAGCTTCCTGTTACTTCTCTGGTTAAAGACTTGTTTGGAAAGATAGTTGAATATTTTGACAAGCGACGCATGGAGATAGCTTCACAATCTGTCAATGGTCAAATGTTCACCAAATTTGCCAATAAGATGTTGAGTCGAGCTGCAGCACGTGCTAGTGGACACTACGTGAAACTTTTTGACCGTGAGACGTGGTTGTTTCAAGTTGTTACTAAGAAGGTTGGACTAAAAGGAGGAAACAGTCACACCGTTCGAATCAGAGAGTCCAATTGTACATGTGGAAAATGGCAGAACTATCGTATCCCGTGTTCTCATTTGATCGCTTGTTGTGCCAATATAAAATTGAAATATGAAATGTTTGTCGGTGAGTGGTACAAGTTGGAGAATGTGGCAAAAGTGTATGATGGGAAATTTGAACCAATACCTCCTAAAGGGGATCCGCGTTGGCCGTTGCAAATTAATTTTCCAAAAGTAACTCATGATGAGACCATTCAAAAGAAGAAAGGAAGGAGAAAGTCAACTAGATTCAAAAATGACATGGATTACCAAGCACCAAAAAAGAAAAGCAAATCAGCAGCTCCTTAATTATGTAGTTAATTTTATGTTATTATGAATAAAAATATTTGATTTCGAAACTTTGTTGGAAACTACTATTGTTATTTTCTGCTTACTCGAGAATTGTAAAGATTGCTGGCTAATTCTGCAATTTTATTATTTAAGATTTCTGAGTTGTTGGCTATTATAAGGTTTTCAGTTTCACGGATTCTATGTGTCTGTGTTTTTTTGGTGGATTACACATTTCACATGTAGATTATGTTGCATCAGTTTTGCAAACTTTCTGTTTTATATTGTTCATATTGTGGAGATTCACTTGTTTGTAATATCCAGATTTTTAGTTTGTAATCTGCATATTAATGCAGCAGATTTTTTGCAGATTGCAAAATCTGGAGTGCAGAGGTTCTTTTCTGTCAGTTTTTCATCTGCAGAATCTGCAGATTTTTGCATCAGTTTTAATCAGATTTTTAAGCAGTCTTTCGAGCAGTTTTTGGTCTGCAGAATCTGCAGATTTTTGCACATTTTTATTCAGATTTTAAGCAGGTTTTTGTCTGCAGGTTTTCTGCAGGTTATTTCAAGTTCAATGCTGCTGGTTTTTATGCAGTTTTAGTATTTTTCTGCGCAGTTTTTTGTTATTAGATTATGCAGTTTTTTTGCAGAATTTGTAGAGTTTTGCTGAATTTGTAGATTTTCTGGATTTTAGTGATCACAACTAGCCCAGATTTGCCATTTAATTATCAGAAAACAGATTAGCAAATCAAATACATAAAAATCAAAATTGGACATAATAGTCAAATGGAATCTATCATAGCAAAACATTTTGAGAATCTGTCATAATCAATTACATAAAAGTGGCATAGTCTCCGACTGCTACAATATTCAAAAAAACGCATTCACTAGTCACCAATTACATAAATGTTGGGTAACATATTGCCATCAAAAGTAAAAAGCTCGTGCCACTGGACCATTTGTAGTTAGTGCCACCGGACCATTTGATACCATTTAATTCACAAAAGGGGAATGAAACCGGGCTTGATTGTAGCACTGAGAAAAAAAGAGAAACGTGTAAGTGGTATGTAAAAGACTAAATGATCAAATGAAACCATACATGATCAAATGATGATAAGCTATTATGTAACATAACACAAACACATACCATTATTCAATTATGTTTCATGCATTTTTTACCAGCAGTACCACAATTTGTGGGTTTGCACAGCCTCTTGGACCGACGCGGCCCATAAACTTTCTCAAAACTTATAACTTTAGGATTTGTTGGATTGATGACATTAGATGGCTCATTAATATTTGTAGTAGGTAAAATTTCTGGGGATTGAGTTGACTGAGATATACAGCCTCCATTACCATCCTCCACATTACTGTCATTAGGAGTGGGAATAAGCGAACCACCAGGAGTTAGACCAAAATTCCACATTGGAATCACATCTATAGGCTGGTCAGTAGATTGGTGAATACGTTGCTGACTAGGCTGCTGATCAACTGGCTGTGGAGTGGGAATAAGCGAACCACCAGGAGTTAGACCAAAATTCCACATTGGAATCACATCTATAGGCTGCTTAGTAGACTGGAGACTACGCTGGACAGTAGGCTGTTGAATAGGCTGCTGAATGGGCGGTGGATTATCTTGTAACACATTCTGTAATGAATTGCTTTCATCAATAGGATCGACTACATGAAAAGGTCCTCCAGCACTATGATTTTCCTCATGAACTAATGGATCATGATCATCTCTAACATGTGCTGCATCATGATTACGTTCAAGATGTGTTGCATCATGATCATCTCCAAGATGCATTTCATCATGATCATTTCCGAGATGCGCTGCTTCATGATCATATTCTCCATGTTCTGCTGGAACAATTTGATCCACAACTCTACCATTTCCCCGACGTCCCACACAACGGGCACCTCCCCTACCTCCTCTATGCCCACCCCGTTTGGACGACGCCCAGCAACCTGCCTCCCCTCTGTTTCTTTCTCCCGACGCTCATCCAATGGAAAAGCCTCAAAAAGCCCATATAGAGAACGATCTTGGATATGATGCCACCCATCAGTAGCTAAATGACACACATCTGGTAAAATCGATTGAGTACGTTCCGCTATAGTCTTCAACAAATCTCCCTATAATATTAGAACAAATAAATACACATTATTCAAAGAAAGTAACACTACTTATTATATAAGTACGACAACATATAGCAACAAATAAACTAGGGTTAAGCTTAAATTGAAGGCATATATACATAAGTAAATATTAGACAACAAATACTTACAATGTAGACATGTAGACCACCCATGCGGGAATGGAATCTCCGTGTCCTCTCAACATACCAAGCATGATAGTTAGGTACCGTACTATCACCGACGATCAAGTCTGACTCAAAAATGTGATCCAAACGCGAATTCCAGATATTGATACTTTGTTGATGCTTCTGCACCCAATTAACACTTGTATTTCCCTGCAATGTCAACCTATGCTGGTCCTTTGAGTACTCTGCATCAACCGGAATGGATTGGAACATCCCAAACTGCCTTGAAACTCTATCTACCATATGAGGCTCCACAATGAATATACAAATCATAGGACCACGATAACGCCAAACATGACGACCAGTCAAGCAGTAAGAAGGTAATGAATCAGTGACATCCATTGAGTATGGCAGCCATATAAAATGTGATGGTGCAAGCTCATCTAATGCCACTCTAAGGACAGATAGAGTACGCCCAGTCTTCTCCAAGAATGAGTGACTAACAAGTCACCTATGATACAAAAAGAAACACATTATAAAATTTTAGTACATTCAATAAAACTATCATCTAAATTATGAACTAAAACTAAAACTACAATTACATTTACCTCGCTCCAAGTGGGCCAGCAAGATGTCCAACCCAAAAATCCTCATCAACTAAAGGCAAGTCAGTGCGCAAAGGTGCTATGGTCGGCAATCTCTCCCATGCCCATAGCTGCAACAAAAGCAGACACCCGGCAACTTCCTCTCTATCTGTCATGCAACACTTACACAACTCTCTATATAAAAAAGCAAGTACTGCAGCACCCCATGCATAACCTCCAAAAGCATATAAATCTTGAAGATATGGAATCCACATGCAATGAACCAGTCCTCCAGAATGATCCGTAAATAAACATCCAGCAATTAATTGCAGCAGATAGGACCTAGTGTAGTGTCTCAATTCTTCTTCAGATGCATTATCAGGCAAGTTGTGTGGAACAATAGCTTGATCTTGGAACCAGCTCAACTGTAGTCTAGCTCCATTAAACCGATTACCTTCAGGCTTATTACCAAACACAGATTCAACAACATCTGGCCAGCTTATACCAGGCCCCGGAGTGACACCAATAACAGGGGCCCCATCTACAGGAAGTCCGATAAGAAGTGCAACATCCTGAAGAGTGATTGTACATTCTCCCATTGGCAAATGAAAAGTGTGAGTTTCCGGTCTCCACCTCTCAACTAATGCCGCAATAATAGACCAATCAAGTTGCAAGGAAGAAATCCTTGCAATTCCATAAAATCCAGTGGACTGCAAAAGGGGAAACATACGATGGTGCAAATTCGGAAGTCTGGTGTGATTTGGATTACGACGCCTACATCGCTGAGAATCACCACCACCTACTCTCCAAATCTCCGTGGATCTATGACTAGCCTGTAGATGTAAGAGACTAGGATTGCGAGGACCGGGATGCATACCTTGTTAACATATTCTTATTAATAAAATCAGACACTACTACACTAAGCCTCACAGATACAAATTATACTTATAAAATCAGTTATGAACATCATAATCATCCCGAATACAAATGCGCCTACAATATTGCAACCGAAATATATATAAATTAACAATATCATCAGACTTACTAAAACAATTATGATCAACAGCAGCCTCAATCCCCAATTATAAATAAGTTAAGTCTTCACTAACTATCAATAACAATAATATGAAAAATTTATATTCTAGTGCTCGATACTCGGATATATGCTCTGATAAAAACACAACTAATTATCATCTTTTAGTTTCCTAACAATTGTAGGATTATATAAATCTAATCCAAATCCTGTTATGTTTTCCCTGTGCGAATTTCTTACTAATTTCTTACTGTGTATGTAAATTAAGTCCTATTTGTCTTGTATTCCATAATTAAGGCCCTATGCATTTGTGTCCTGAGTTGTATATATCTTGTGTGGTCCTCTTGACATTCAGTTGTATATATCTCTTAAGTCTTCACTAACTATCAATAACAATAATAAAAATCCCTAAACAGTAAGGACTAACATATACACAGAAATTTAATTCTATACTAAATCACATTAATATAACTATACAATCAGAATGTTCATGAATATTTAATTGAAGAGTGGTGAAGAACTATACATACATACACAAACACGCAGATATAAACATGTACATACAAACATATATGAGAGTTGAGATTGATAACTAAATTGGAGAAAAGGGCCAAAACCCCTAAATTGCGTTATTTAACAAACACATAATTTGTAAATGAGTAATCGAAGACTTACATCAATGTCCATGATTTTGAATATGTGAGAATCGATTATTGAATCCTAGCATATAGTTATTGTTGTCGTCGCCTCTCAATTTGCCGCGTATCTCTCTTTCGCTGTCTCCCTCTCGCCCCTCTTTTGACGTTGATGTGAGGTGTTTTCAAAGTAAAGTAGACTGAAATTTGGGTATAAAGTCTGAAAGGTAATAACGCTGTATTATATTACGTTTCTTTGTGATATTTAGGGCCATATTTCTGATTTGTGATAATTAGGACCATTTACCTTAAAAATGTGATATTTAGGCCCTTTTCTCAAGTAATACAGTATAAAGTATAAGTCAACGTTTACACATTGTGATACTAACAAATTCGTAGTTGTCCTGTAGCACATTTTCTTCGCATAGCTGTACTACATTTTTTTAGTTAGACACTAATGTTTCATGTGTTTCTTCTGAAAAATTGGAAATTCTAAGCGTATTAAAATTTGTACCCAGCAATAATTTAAAATTAAAAGTTAATCAAAGATATCGTCATGTTCCAGAAAATCTTCAAAATTTAATGTCAAAAATTTTTAAACTAGCATTATCCGTAAGATCTTAGAAAATAAAAAATTTCTTAAAAATATGTCCCTAAAATATTTTTGTTTTAGAAATACATTTTCAAAATATTTAATCTTATTAATCTTTCTATTCAATAACATGAATAGCTTGGTGTAGGGCTGAGCAAAACCGAACCGAAACCGAAAAACCGAACCGAACCGTGCAAATTCGGTTCGGTTCGGTTCTAATTTTTTGAAAATTCGGTTTATTCGGTCCGGACCGAATAGACCGAAATAAAAATCGGTTCGGTTCGGTTCTTTGAAAAATATTTCGGTCCGGACCGAATAGACCGAATAGTCCGAATAATATATACTTTAATTTTTATATTTATGTTATATACATTTTATATATATCTTATAAAATACAATTATATTATCTAATTTGTAAATTCTAATTATATCTATGTTGGTGAAATAGTGGTGATAATTGATTATTATTTTTGTGATAAATCATGAATTTTTAGCTTTATTTATAATATAGGTTTTTTTTCAAAAAAAAAATCGGTTTTTTCGGTCCGGACCGAACCGAACCGATTTATTTCGGTTCGGTCCGGTTCGGTCCATGATTAAACTTCGGTCCGGTTCGGTCCAGAAAAAAATGACATTTCGGTTTTCGGTTTATTCGGTTCGGTTCGGTTCTGGACCGAACCGACCGAATGCTCAGCCCTAGCTTGGTGTTAGGTTATACATATCTTCCCGCTGTCGAGTTACACCATAAAATAGATATAGGATCCTTTGATTTTCGAGTAGTCTTCTTTCGCCCTTTCTTTCAAAAATAAATTTTTAATCAGCGATGAAGGAAAACTATGACGTCAGAATAATGTCGTCATTTCATAACAAATCAATAATGTAATAAAAATTACTTCAACATCGCTGTTTATCTAGAGATGGGTGATTTGCTGACCTGTCTTAGGGACTAAACATGGGCGGCTGCCCGTATCTGTTAATTTAACTTTAAATAATGTCAACAAATAAAAGTCTTCCCCTATTGTTTAGTCGAATAGTGGCATTAATCAAGCAGTTATCATTAGTTAAAAAACTAAACCAAACCAAACATATCCATCCCGCTCAGAGCAGGGTCTGGGGAGGGTAGGTTGTACGCAGACCATGCCCCACTTTTTAGGGCTGGGAGGCTGTTTCCGTGAAGACCCTCGACTATGTGCACGACATATACGGTGAGTGATAAATACGAAGGAATCTAAAAGATATGCGACAAAATTCACAGTAATACCTGAGCCCATGGCTTTCTCCACACGGAACTTACCTACCATGTCCCTAGATACCACCAAGCGAAGCTAATAATTAGTTGGAACTTCGAATGATTTGGAAATTAAATAATTAATGGAAATGGGAATGACTTGCTTTCTCAAAAAAAAAAAATTAGAAAATGATTTACAGAAATAACTTCATATTGTTTGGGGTGAGCAAAATCGGATATTCGGACCGGTTTTAAAATTCAGATTGGATATCCGGTTTTTCAAATTATGAAAAATCTTTTCCGGTCCGGTTTCGGTTTAATCGGATATCCGTAATTCGGATATCCATTTAAATAGGATCGGAAATCGGATAATCCGGATCCGAACTAATTAAGTAAGATTTATTTTTAAGTTTGTATAAATAAATGAATTTTATAACATTTTCAATATGTTATCCTTAACTTTACAAATGAAAAATTAATTATTAAAATTTTAGATACCATTATCTCATATTTTAACAGTTGTATATTCATTTTTTTTCTTAATTTCATTTTGACCTATCATAAACTACCACTCATTTCGTTAACGAGTTCTTATAAATATTTTTTTTAAGCGATATTAATACTCCAATCGTCCTATTTATATTGACCACAATTCCTTTTTTGCATGTCCTATAATAGTGGTAAAATATCTTAAATAAAGCAAATTAAGTATTGATGATGTTATGTTTTTCAAAGTATGCAAATAATTGAGAGTAAGTTTGGCACTTTTGACTCGATTGCTCAATACGTGCTTTTTGATTGATGGTCAATATAAACGGGATAAAAGAAGTAACACGCTATCTATCGATTTCATAATTTTAAGTGAAAAATATTATTAAAAGAAAATATTCTTACAATTGCTTTGTTTTTAATTTTTTTTAATATTATAATTTCTTAATCAATCACTTTGAATAAAATGAATAACTAAGAGACAATATTTATCAAGGCTGTTTAAAGAAAATTTAGAGCATCTCCAATGGTATTAGCTTAAAATGGTTGGCTAAATTAGATAAAATATTGATTATGTAAAATTTGTTGAACCTGTAAGAAGTTGTGCTCCAATGGTATATTGGCTATAATGTTGTATATATTGTAAATATAGTATGTTATTATTATTTCAGGTTGTTATTAATAGAATCTATTTTTTTAAGGTAATAGATAATGTAAAATCTTCCTTACATGTCTCTATAGGTTGGCCAAATATAGCCAACGAAAAGAGATTATCTAAATTTTTTGCTAACAGTAATGTTCCATTGGAGTGATTTTTTTTTTACATAATTTTTATAAATTTTATTTATGGTAATATATTTGTGATTTTAGCTAATGGGTTTTCTCCATTGGAGATGCTCTTACGCGAGGTTACGAAAATTTCACATACAAATATATGGAATTGTATTTATAACTTCACACTTAAGTACATCCTTATTTAAGTTTTTACAACTAAGATGCTCATAAATTTCGGTGATACACAATAAATTAATTAATTTATTAGTGATATTTCATTACTTAATTTAATATGTTTAATGTCGAATTATTTGTCTACAATAAGTTGATTATTTATTAAATATTAAAAATCAATTTTTAGTAAATATAAAAAATCGGATCTGGATTTCTGAATTTGTAAAAAATTGTGATCCGTATCCAAATTCATAAAAAAAAATTGGGATTGGATATGCGATCCGATTTTTCGAATAATTTCAGAATTTTTATAATCGAATATCGGATCGTAAAATCGATAATTCAGGAATTACTATATGACATTGAGATTCCAATTTCCATAAATATGCTCATTAAGTATGATGCAAACTAGGGCTGTCAAACGGATAATCTATAATCATTATTAATAAGCGAAATTTTTTTCTAAAGATACTACTTTGTATCAAATTTGCTTCGCACCATATTTTGGTTTCACCCTTAAATTTCTATTTCTACTGGAATTTATATATTGTTTTTTTAACTAAAAAAATAACAAACATATTATAACTCTAATTCTTTTTTTTCCAATTATTTTAATTAACAAGATGTAAAAACAGGATAAAATTCCACTAATGAGGTAAATTGTAAAACACTAGCAGAATATAATCTATTTACAAATATACTTAAACCAACAAATATACAAATCATTGTTATATCTATACTATACTATTATAAGCGAAACAGGGTATAATTGGTTGGTTGGTTGGTTAACACCTTCCCAAAAAGTTTGCTAACACCTTCCAAAAATGAAAAAATAAATTAAAATATAAATAAAATTTTATTTTACAAAAAATAAACCATATATTTAACTTAATAACAAACTCTTTTATTTACATTCCAATAAATATTCAATTACAAACTCTTTTAGTTATATAAATATTCAATTAAAAACTCTTTTAGTTATATTTGGGTTAAAATTCTTCACCTACACCCAACTTTTGTACTATTTCAATTACTTGGAAACCAAATATTTTCAAAATCAATTTAAATAATTTTAATATCACATATTTATTAACAAATTTACAACAAATTATAAATCAACAAAGTGAAAACAAACTAAAACTATATAATAAACAATAAAAATTTCACACAATTACAAATTAATATTAAATTCTATTTTAAACAAATATTACATTATGGATTATTATATAATCGTAATTTGAATATGATAATATCAACAAAAATTTGAATGCAAGTATATACGATACTTCCATTTATATTTATATTAATATGACAAAATATAATCACAATTTAAATAATTTTAATATCACATATTTATTAACAAATTTACAACAAATTATAAATCAACAAAGTGAAAACAAACTAAAACTATATAATAAACAATAATATCAACAAAAATTTGAATGCAAGTATATGCGATAATTCCATTTATATTTATATTAATATGTCAAAATATAATCACAATTTAAATAATTTTAATATCACATATTTATTAACAAATTTACAACAAATTATAAATCAACAAAGTGAAAACAAACTAAAACTATATAATAAACAATCATCTATACTATATTATTATAAGCGAACCAGTGTATAATTGGTTGGTTGGTTGGTCGATCGGTTAATACCTTCCCAAAATGTTTGCTAACACCTTCCAAAAATGAAAAAATAAATTAAAATACATATAAAATTTTATTTTATATAAAAAAACCCATATATTTAACTTAATAACAAACTCTTTTATTTACACTCCAATAAATATTCAATTACAAACTCTTTTAGTTATATTTGGGTTAAAATTCTTCACTTACACCCAACTTTTGTACTCTTTCAATTACTTAGAAACCAAATATTTTCAAAATCAATTTAAATAATTTTAATATCACATATTTATTAACAAATTTACAACATATTATAAATCAACAAAGTGAAAACAAACTAAAATTATAGAATAAACAATAAAAATTTCACACAATTACAAATTAATATTAAATTATATTTTAAACAAATATTACATTATGGATTATTATGGAATCGTAATTTGAATATGATAATATCAACAAAACTTTGAATGCAAGTATATACAATACTTCCATTTATATTTATATTAGTATGACAAAATATAATCACAATTTAAATAATTTTAATATCACATATTTATTAACAAATTTACAACAAATTATAAATCAACAAAGTGAAAACAAACTAAAACCATATAATAAACAATAAAAATGTCACACAATTAAAAATTAATATTAAATTATATTTTAAACAAGTATTACATTATGGATTATTATGGAATCGTAATTTGAATATCAACAAAAATTTGAATGCAAGTATATACGATATTTTCATTTACATTTATATTAATATGACAAAATATAATCATAATTCGAACAATATATCATATAAATAAATGATTATTATTTAATAATATATATTATGCCAATATTATATTAAGTAATATATATGAGATAAATAATTATTAAAAAAATAAAAATTTATATAAATTTAAGAAAGTCGTGCATCGCACGGGTTACAGGCTAGTACTTATAATGGATGCGGGATGGACAATAGGATATCTTTTTGTTTAGTCTTTTAAAATATTAACAACTCTTGCTTTTTTTTAATAATTATTTTATATGCGGTGCATATGATAAAAAAAAAATATAAACCTGAAATTTACCATTTATCATCCTACATACACATCATTAAGTGATACACATCATTAAGTGATAAAATGGTGTGCATTTTAAAATTTGATTAAGATGTTGAATATTAGTGAACAACTCAACTCGGTTGAATTCGAGTTCGGTTTGAATTGTTCGTAATCATACTTGAGTTGTTGGGTATAATTTAAACTATAATAACAATGAGGCAATGATATCAATACTATTCTATTATAATCAAAATAGGGTATATTAGGTTGTCGGTTTGGTACTCTTTTTTTTGTCATTCTTTTTTTGGTCATACAATACACACCAAAACATGCAACTATTAATCATAGTCGAATTAGGCCTGTTAAATCAGAGTCCGACTAAATGTCCAAGACCTTCAAGGCCCAATTATATATTTTTATTTTCCAACAGTTCATTTAATTTTTTTAAGTGGTTTATCTAACAAAATTATTGAATCTTAAACCCCATATTCTTTTTTATTTTTAAACTCACCTATAATTCGTGCAATACGAAGTACGCCAAGTTTTCTAGCAATATTCACAAATTTTATTAGCATTCTGATAAAACTTGCATTTGTAATAAAAGTTTGTCGGTTTTGTTTTCGGTTTGTTTTCCTAATTATTAAAATAAATAACAACATAATATAATTAATGATAATTAACTAATTGTCATTTTCACGTTTACTTTTAGTTACAATCATTAATATATATTCAAAAATATCACATCATATCTTTCAATCTTTAATAAAATATATTAAGAATCAGTATACATTGTTTATAATAAGAAAACATAAGTATAATCCTTAAATATGAATATATCTAATTAAATAAAATTAAATCATTAACTAATTGTCATTTTCACGTTTACTTTTAGTTACAATCATTAATATATATTCAAAAATATCACATCATATCTTTCAATCATTAATAAAACTAGCTTAAAACCCGTGCGATGCACGGATTTTTTAAAATATTATATAAAATTTTTTGTATTAATTTAAATTATTTTTTGAAATATTAATTTTGGAGGCTTAAATTTTTATATGAGATGATTTGATAATAGTTGTATAAATGTTATCCATGATATTTCTAAAAATGGAGAGATTTTAGTGAGAAAATGTAGAAAGATGATAGGTTTTAGTTCAAAAAAATAATTGTTTAATTATTATTAATTATAAAATAATTCTTTTATTTTATTAAATATAATGCCCGTGTAATGATTAGAATAAGAGAGGATTTAGTTAAAGAAAATTAAAAAGGTAACATGTTTTAGGTGAAAAGGTAATTGATTAGTGTCTAGTATTTATAATTTAATTACGTTATTTTACTAAATACAATTGCTCGTAATGGTTTTTGAAAAGAAGAAATTAATATTGTACATGATATTTCTATAGTAATTATAATTTAATTTAGGCAATTGACTACTTACCATTATTTTAATTAATGAATTTTAATTTAATATAATTTAATATACTCATGTTTACCGATTATACTAATGTTTCCATATTATAAACAACGTATACAGATTTCTAATATATTTTTATTAATAATTGAAAAATATGATGTAATATTTTCGGGTATATATTAATGATTGTAAGATAAGTTTTAAATTAAAAAGGTAACATGTTGTAATTTGAAAGGAAATATTAATGATTGTAAGATATAATACGATTGATGTTTTTATAAACAACGTATACAGATTTTTAATATATTTTATTAATAATTGAAAAATATGATGTGATATTTTCGGGTATATATTAATGATTGTAAGATTACCAGGTGTTTATAAAAGGTAATATCTTCAATTAAAAGTAAATGTGAAAAAAGGCAATCGACTACTTACCATTAATTATATTATGTTATTATTTATTTTAGGAGTTTTAATAGTATAGATATCATATATATTTTTTTATTTATAATGAAGGGTAAATAAATAAATTCACTTAGTAACAAAAAACAGATACCAAAACTCTTTTATTGTTTCAGCTTTTATATAATAGTATAGATATTTGTGATTGTAAGATTAGTAGGTGTTTATAAAAGGTAATATCTTCAATTAAATGTAATTGTGAAAAAAAGCAATCGACTACATACCATTAATCATATTATGTTATTATTTATTTTAAGAATTTTAATAGTATAGATATCATATATATTTTTCTTTATAATGAAGGGTAAATAAGTAAATTCACTTAGTACCAAAAAACAGGTACCAAAACTTTCAATGTTTCGGAATTTATATAATAGTATAGATATATTAAAAATCAGTATACATTGTTTATAATAAGAAAATATAAATATAATCCTTAAATATGAATATATCAAATTATATTAAATTAAAATTAAAAATTTGAAAATTATGTTTATATAAAAATATAATATAAATTTCAACAAAATTATTTTAAATTTTAAAAATTATATTATTTATTTTTAATATACAAGAAAAACACTACTCCCTCCGTCCCTTTTTAGTTGGCACATTTGAAAAAAACACACATATTTGAAAACATTTAATTATGTAATTTGTTTCCATGTTTGTCCCTAATCTTAACATTTAATGATGAGTTATGAGTGTGCATATTAAATATAAAGTCAAACATTGGTGTTAGAAATAAAGGGGTGTATATGGAAAAATTGGTAAAAATATGTATTGGAACAAGGAATGCGACAACTATTTAGGGACACTTTTTTTTTTTGCAAATGTGTCAACTAAAAAGGGACGAAGGGAGCATCATTTTTTGTCAATCTTTTTTTGGTGATACAACAAACACCAAAACACGATTGTTAGTCATAGTCGAATTAGGCCTGCTAAATCAGAGTCCGAATAGATGTTCAAGACCTTCAAGGCCCAATTATATATTTTTATTTTCCAAGCCCAGTTCTTTTTTAAGAAAAACTTTAAGTGGTTTATTTAACAAAATTAATTAATCTTAAACCCCATCTTCTTTTTTATTTAAAAATTTTAAACTCGCGGATAATTCATGCAATGCAAAGTACGCCAAGTTTTCTAGCCATATTCACAAATTTTATTAACATTCTGGTAAAACTTGCATTTGTAATGAAAGTTTGTCGGTTTGGTGTTCGGTTTTCGATTTGATTATCCTAACTATTAAAATAAATAGTAATATAATATAATTAATGATAAATAACTGATTGTCTTTTTCACGTTTTTACTTTTAGTTGCAATCATTAATATATATTCAGAAATATCACACCATATCTTTCAATCATTAATAAAATATATTAAAAATCAGTACACATTGTTTATAATAAGAACATAAGTATAATCCTTAAATATGAATAAATCAAATTATATTAAATTAAAATTTTAAAAAATATTGAAAATAATGTTTATGTAAAAATATAATATAAATTTCAATAAAATTATATTTAATTTAAAAGGTTATATTATCTGTTTTTAATATAGAAGAAAAACACTATCATTTATAATACTATAAAATATGTATTATTATATTTTAATACCTTCTATAATTTATTTTTCTACTAATTGAAAAACATATATTAAAATTATGAATAATAATATAAAAATATTAAAAAATATATGATAAAAATATTAAAAATCATCCGTGAATCGCACGGGTTATAGGCTAGTATATATTAAACAAGAACAGACAATTAACCAATTAACGAAAGAAAACACGAAGGCATAAACAAGAGTATAATCAGAGATTGTAATTAACAAGAAAACAAGAATACTTATCTCCCACAGAAGCTTTAGCAACTACTGATCAGAGAGAGAATAACAGCTGAGTCACCAAGCCCTTCGAAAAGACTTGGTTGTTCTTGAAGAGATTATTGCCCCACTTACGTTGTGATTGGGTTGCAGCAATATCGCTTCCAGGATAAAACAGCAACAAATCAAAGTGTTCACAAATACACCAGTGATCAACAGCGACCAGCACCTCAGTTCGCCTGATAGTTATATATATAGACTGTATGTATTGAGAGAGAGCAGCAGCGAAAAGAATAAGGTAGATAGGGTTTTCTATCCTTAGAAGTATATCTCAACGTTCTATTCTTTATGTATATAATACCAAAAATAAACGTAATTGATACTTCATAAAAGGCAAGTAAATATTCTGATTTAATTTCATTAACTGCAGCATTAGGATTTATTTCAGTTACAGAAGTATCAGGATTTGACCACCATCAGGATCAGGATTCGGTACTCATCAGGATCTGATGTCCGTCAGGATTTCGCCCATCAGTATTTGATGTCTGACCAGGTCCATCAGGATTTAATCCAAGTAGTGATCCAGTCCATCAGGATTTATCCAAATACTGATCCAATCAGTATTTCCTGCTGTAAACAAATAAATCTGAAATCAGTTAAAATAAACCAATATTCCAAGTAATAAAATTCCTCGCCCAGGTCGCCTCGCGTACGCGAGACGCCGAGACATTCGCCCAAATCGCCCTTCGACCCGACCCGAGTCGTGACGTGGCATGGCGAGGCGGGCGGCGGCGGCGGCGGCGCCCTTCGACCCGACCCTATTTGTTTACAACCCTAATTCCTATCAAAAATTCAAGTAATAATAATAAATTATTTATAATAAAATTCTTATTGTTATAATCTGAAATGTGGTGATAGTCAAATGTTGTGGCACGGAAAATTAGGCAAAGTGAATGTACCAATACACGTAAATTTGACATTTTACATATGTATATGTGAATGTAACAATTGAGGAGATCATGTATCATGCTGTACGCGGTTGTTACTTGCCTATATAAAGAAGGCATCATCACTTGTTCTATAACAGAAAAGATTGGAGATATATACATATATAAATTTTACATAGTATTTCTTCTTAGCCTGTTTCATCATATTTTATTAGTTCAAACACTTTATTTACAACACGTTATCAGCACGAGTCTCTGCCCGAGTAAGTTTTGTTGAAGTAAAGAGGTACTGCCCGAGTAAAGTTTATTAAGAAAGAAGGTACTGCTCAAATAAGTTTTATTAACGAAGGAGGTACACTCTATTTTTACTTATAAGTATGGTTATAATTTCCTTGTTTATATTACTCTTTAATATATTAAAATTGTTGCACTATGAATATTATTATAAAGTTTCTGGCTGGCTATGTCGTCGTAACTTTTAAATAAACTGGCTGTCTATGCCGTCGTAACTTTTAAATAAATTATGTCATTATATGTTATAATTATAATTGTATGTATGTGTTTAATTGTTTATGTTTAACATGCCATATTGTTATACTATGTTTTAAATATTTATTTTGCGTTCAGAATGGCGAATCTGGCAAAATTATATTTTGTTGCTTTGGATGTGTCTGGGGATAATTATCTATCTTGGGTACTCGATGCGGAATTACACCTTAGTGCCAACGGGCTAAAGGATACCATAGAAACAGGAAAAACCCCAACTATTGAACAAAATGCCAAAGCAATTATTTTTCTTAGGCACCAGATTCATGAAAACTTAAAATCTGAATACCTCACAGTCAAAAATCCACTCACTCTTTGGACCAATCTCAAAGATAGGTTTGACCACCAAAAACTTGTTCAGCTGCCACATGCTCGTTATGACTGGATCAATTTAAGGTTACAAGATTTTAAATCTGTTGCTGGATATAATTCTGCCTTGTTCAAAATAAGCTCAAAGCTAATCCTGTGTGGTGAAAAAATTACTGATGCTGAGATGATTGAAAAGACCCTTTCGACCTTTCACTCCAACACTATAATCTTGGCACAACAATACAGGGAATGCAATTTCCAGAAATATAGTGAGCTGATATCTCTCCTTCTTGTAGCTGAGAAAAATAATGAGTTGTTGCTGAAAAATCATCAGATACGTCCCACAGGCTCTGCCCAGTTACCTGAAGTACATAACACGTAATTCCGGAAGAATGAGTGTGGGAAAGGGCATAGAGGAGGACGAGGTTTTGGACGAAATCGTGGTCGATTTCGAAATAAGTATAACTCCTGCCACCTGAAGTGGCAACGTGATGGCTCCAACAACTCTAGTCACCAGAAGTGGCAAAATGAGGTGTCAAATAAAAGGAAGGCACCACAGGAGATACTAGAGATATATGTTTTAGATGTGGGGATCATGGGCATTAGACTCGTACTTGTCACACACCTAGATATCTTGTAGATCTTTACGAGTCATTTAAAAAATAGAATGGACAAAGGATGGAAACGAATTTGGCTAGCTTTGATGATGAACCAATCAACAAGACTCCAAATGAACTAAATAATGGTGCTAATCTTTACTACGGCTTAGATGACTAAGTTTTTATATGTATCTCTTTGAATTCACGTTCCTTATATATCTGCTTTGATTTCATGTACTTGTTTTATCTTCTTGTTTTATGCATCTGGTTTGCTTTAATAAAATTGTTATTTACTTATATATGTGCACAACATAAAATATGGGAGATTTATGCATTGTTGATTGCGCCACCATGCACACAATTCTACAAAATCTGAAATATTTTTCACAATTGACTAAAACCAACTCACATGTCTGGACCATTTCGGGCACATCTAATATAATAGAAGATTTTGGGAAAGCCAGTTTTATCCTACCAAACGAGACACAAATTCACGTACATAATGCTTTATATTCTAGTAAATCCTCTAGAAATCTTTTGAGTGTTAAAGACATTCGTCTTAATGGTTTTCACGTAGAAACTACTAGTGAGACTAAAAAGGAATATCTCCTTATCACTTCAACCTTTTCAGGTCAAAATAAAATCTTAGAAAAAAAATTACAATCAATTCGACTAGATAATGTTGTTGAATTTACATCTACAACTTTCAATGAATATTGTATATCAGTAGGGATCTCAGTCGAACACCCTATTGCTCACGTGCATACACAAAATGGCATAGCAGAATCTCTAATTAAAAGGCTTCAACTTTTTGCACATCCCTTACTTTTAAGAGCCAAATTACCTACATCCGTTTGGGGCCACGCAATACTCCATGCTGTAAATATAATTAGGATAAGATCATCTGCTTACCACAAACAATCCCCTCAACAGTTAGTTCTTGGTCAAGTTCTTGATATTTCTCACTTTAAGATTTTTGGTTGTGCCGTATATGTTCTCATTGCACCCCCACAGAGATCCAAAAATGGGTCCACAAAGAAGAGTAGGCATATATGTTGGTTTTGACTCACCATCTATCATAAGATATCTTGAATCGTTAACTGGTGATGTGTTTACTGCTCGTTATGCTGATTGTCATTTTGAGGAGTCTGTGTTCCCTCCATTAGGGGGAGATAATGTTTTGCATAAATTAAATTATGTACTATCATGGAATGCATCAGGATTAAATGCTATTGATCCACGAACTAAACAATGTGAATCTGAGGTTTTAAGAATCATTCTTATGCAAAATATTTCTAATCAAATGCCTGATGCTTTTAATGATTCTAGACTTATTATAAAATCGTATATACCAGCTGTTAATGCTCCAGCCAGGGTTGAAATCCCTATTCAAAGACCAGTTCCTGAAGAATTGATTGGTAATTCAAAGCCACGCCAGAAGCGCGGTAGACCTGTTGGTAAAGATGTTGTACCACGAAAACGGAAATTGAATGAACCTGCCCCTGAAGTGACAAATGTTCATGAAAATACCCCAGAAGCGGTATCACCTCCTGAAGAGGTTCAAGCCCCTAAAGTGGCTGTGACAAAACCACCCGAAGTGGTATTACCTCCAGAAGAGGGTATTGCCCCGGAAGTGGCACATGCTTCCATAGAAGCAAAGGTACCTGAAAATTATGAGATCTCAATGAGTTATGTACATAACGGGAAATTATTAGATTGTGGGAGTAGAGAGGTTGATGGTGTGTATGCTTTTTCTGTGGCATGTGATATTATTATGAACTCCGATCCTGGACCACAAAGTGTGGAAGAATGTCGACAAAGAGATGATTGGCCAAAATGGAAAATTGAAATCCAGGAAGAATTGCATTCCTTGCGCAAGAGAAATGTATTTGGACCTGCAGTCCTAACACCGGTTGGTGTGGTTTCCCGTCGAGAATAGATGGGTGTTACGAAAACGAAATGAGAGAAATGAAATTATGAGATATAAGGCCCGTCTGGTAGCCCAGGGATTCTCTCAAAGGCCTGGATTTGATTACCAGGAAACTTACTCTCCCGTGATGGATGAAGTAACTTTTCATTTTCTAATGGGTATGGCTTGTATGGAAAGATTGGAAACACGTTTTATGGACGTTATGACAGCCTACCTTTATGGATCACTTGATAGTGATATTTATATGAAAATCCCTGAAGGATTAAAGTTAGAGGAAACTAAGCCTCGACATTTATACTCAGTTAAACTACAACGGTCATTATATGGATCTGGTCGTATGTGGTACAATAGGCTTAGTGAATATTTATTGAATGATGGGTATATAAATAATCAAGTGTGTCCATGTGTGTTTATCAAAAGGTCACAATATGATTTTGTTATTATTGCAGTATATGTGGATGATTTGAATATTGTAGGTACTTCGGAAGATATTACTAATGCTGCCAACTATTTGAAAAATGAGTTTGAAATGAAAGATCTTGGAAAGACAAGATTTTGTTTAGGTATACAGGTGGAGCACTTATCTTCAGGCACATTTATTCATCAGTCAACATACACAGAAAAGGTTCTTCATCGGTTCTACATGGACAAAGCTCATCCACTAACTACACCAATGGTTGTTCGGTCACTATAAGTTGAAAATGATCCTTTCCATCCTAGAAAAAGAAGATGAAGATGTACTTGGGCCTGAAGTTCCATATCTTAGTGCAATTGGAGCTCTTATGTACCTTGCAAATAACACACGACCTGATATTGCATTTGCTGTGAACCTGTTGGCAAGATTCAGTTCTTATCCAACTAAAAGACATTGGGATGGGATCAAACATATATTCAGATATCTTCGTGGGACAATTGATCTTGGACTATTCTTCCCAAACAATTCAAAATCGCAACTGATTGGATATGCGGATGCGGGGTACATGTCGGACCCTCATTTTGGGCGATCTCAAACAGGTTATCTACTTACATATTGTGGCGCTGCTATATCATGGAAGTCTACAAAACATACTATGGCGGCAACTTCATCTAATCACGTAAAGTTACTTGCAATTCATGAATCAAGTAGAGAATGTATTTGATTACAATCTGTCATTCAACATATTCGAGAATAATGTGGTTTATCAGGTATCTCAGACAATCCTACAGTTATGTTTGAAGATAACTCAGCTTGTATTAAACAACTCAAAGAAGGCTATATCAAAGGGGATCGAACAAAACATATCTTACCAAAATTCTTCTATTGAAAGGCATATGACTCAGCCTATTTGTATTTCGAGGATACAACTCAACTTAAACAAGATTGTAATAGTAAATAGTATATATACTGTCACAAGGAATCTCAGATAGTATTATCTGTCAGAAGAAAAAGATCAAGGTCAATCTACAGATTTGAGGAATTACTACATTGAAAGAAGTTCAGACATCTGATCAAGCCTCAGTGAAGTATTCGTTAAAGAAGTGGATTCATTTAAAGTGACAGA
The DNA here is from genome assembly GCA_036435485.1 of Saposhnikovia divaricata. Taxonomy (NCBI): domain Eukaryota; kingdom Viridiplantae; phylum Streptophyta; class Magnoliopsida; order Apiales; family Apiaceae; genus Saposhnikovia; species Saposhnikovia divaricata. Next base: position 166,074,307 of record CM071599.1, read on the forward strand.
GATTTCGACAGTGACAGAGACAGTACAGAGAAATATCAAGAGAAAGAAGAAAAGAAAAGGAACCAGATTTTAAAGTCAATATATGAAGAACAGTCATTGCGGTTAGTCACTCATGAACCAGACAGTACATCGAGTGTCAACATTAAACAGTGGTTGTTCATCATTTACTTCAGTGGTTCAAGCTGTCAAGACAGGTATGTTGAGAGAAGAAATAAACCACAGCTTAGAGTCAAAAATAAAGAAAAGCCGTTGGAGTTAGTCGCTCATGAACCAGACCGTGCATCGAGCGTCAACAAACAATTCAGTGGTAATTCTTTATTACTTTCAGTGGTTCTCGAAAAAGAATTGGTTATCAAGTGATTTATATTAATTCTCATTTAATTAATATAATTATGTAATTTATTTAATTAATAAATTAATTCATTTTGAATTAATTTATTTATTAAATTAATTATCATATTAATTAACTTTGAATTAATGTGTTAATCTTATTTGATTTAATTATAAATTTAATTAATTAATCATTACTTTTCTAAATGATTAATTGATTAAATAAGATAATTAAATTAAATATAAAAAAAAGACATTGGGCTGCTTGATTATTCTGTTGGGCCAAGTGAAAAAGAAAAGAATGGGTCAAAAGAAATATAAAAATCTGGGCTGAGAAAAAAATAAAAAAAAAGAAGAAGCCCAGTTCGTTTGAAGCCCAGTTCGATGGTTTCATTAGTTTAGGTTGTATGTGTCGGCAGAAAAGTGATAAACAAAACAAAAGTAAAAACAACAAACAGACAAGAACCATGCATGCAGGCTGTTGCAGTTGTTGTCGGCTGGAAGAATATAACGCGCCAGGGCGCGAGTGTGGGCCACGCGCCCGAGAAAAGAACTATCCATTTCGCGCGTGTACTGCAACTCCTATTCCTGCGACTGGGTTTGTTACTGCAGTGTTAAATCAGTGTTGTTAACAAACTGATTTGAATATTCAGTAAGTTATACCGATTGTTATATTGGTTAAAGGATTGTCATATCAGCCTTGATTGTTATACCGATTGTTATATTAGGCCAAAAGAAAAATGGGACAGTCATATTAATTCAAATGATAGTCATACCGACTGTTATATTGAATTAATGGATTGTTATATTAGTACAAATGACATTCATATTAAGCTGATTGGATAGTCATATCGATAGTTATATCAGTTCAAGTCAGCAAATTGTATAAAAGAAGCAGAAGACAGCAGCCAGAAACAGACACACGCACATAACATTTCATCCAGAAATTTCAGCAGCCTCCATTTCTCTCTCTCTCAAGCAAGAACAAATTAATTCCTAGAAAATCAAGTTCATCTCCTTTGTAATATTTTATCCGGTGGAACTTGATTATTTGTGATTTTTGTACTACTAGCGAATTAAGTTTCCTAGTTCTAATCTTGATTTTTATTAACTAAATTAGAAAAGTTCATGTCGAACTTTCTAAATTAGTTTTTATCAACTTGATTAATTTCTGTACTGAAATTGTAACACCCATCAAGTTAATATATTGTTATATTCAACTTGAAATTTGTTTCAATTTATTCCGCTCAAATTTGTTTAAAATAAAATATTATTTGAAGAACAAATTTCGATAAATTGGTATAGATTGTATTCAACCCCCCCCTTCTACAATCTTATCGGACCTAACAATTGGTATCAGAGCCTATTGATTGATACACAAATCAAGATCCTATTTTTATTCAGTCAAAAATCCATTTCGAATTTTTAACTCACTTAAAAATTCATCATGACTTCAAAAATTGGAACTGTTAAGATACCCATATTTGACAAGGAGAATTATGAACTATGGAAAAAGAAAATGATCCTTTTTCTACAAGTGGCCAATCCTAAATATTTAGGAATATTGCAAAACGGGCCAATAGTTCCTTTGATTACTAAAGAGGAAATAATCGTGGAAGGAGTTGTTGTAGTTCCTGCAAGGATATATCCAAAGGACATTAGTGTTTATACAAATGATGACAAAGTGGATATTGCCCTTGATCTTAATTTACAATTAATTTTGATGGAATCCCTAGATGCGATCATGTGCAACCATGTTATTAACTGTAAAGATGCCAAGCATATATGGGACACCATTATAACAATAAACGAGGGAACTAAGAAAGTCAGGGAAAATAGATTGGAAACTAAGATTGTTCAACCTTACAACTCTGAAAAAGAAGTGATTGTAGCAGAGTATGGGAAGACAGCTACAAGTCAGGGTGGTAGAGAATTTTATTCGTCAGAGGAGCTGGAGCAGTTGGAGGATCAATCAATGGCACTGGTTGTAAGACAGTTTAATCATTTCAGTTTTAGAAGAAATCCTAATTTCAGACTCAGGTCTACAGAGAACAGATTCCAGCAAGGAGGTTCATCCTCAGGTGGCACAAGGGTTGGCTACAAGACTGGAATGGTAGACAGAAGCAAGATCAGGTGCTTCAACTGTAATGAAATGGGACATTTTGCAACTGAGTGTCATCGACCTGAACAAGATGCAAGGAGAGAGTATGCATCTAGTAAGAAGAACACAGACACGGCCTATGTGGTACAAGGCAAAAGCTGGGATGACACAGACAGTGAAGATGAAGAAGTTGGAAACTTTGCACTGGTGGCAAATGCTGAATCATCAACTTATTACCACACACCGGTAATTCTTACTGATGCTGAGTTAATTAATAGTTTACGTAGTTCCTTGAGTTGTGCAGAAAGAGGGTACGCGAGAATAAGTCTTGTTAACACTAACCTTGAAAATGAAATGTTAGATTTAAAAAAGGTGCAGGTTAATCAAGATAAGAATATAGAAGAAATAGCTCGACTTAACTACAGAGAAAAGGGTCTAGGAGAATACATGACAAAACAAGTTGATAAGATTGCTGAACAAGAAACCAAGATTAGAGAACTTGAAACACAGGTTAGAGCTTGTTATAATACTGTCAAAGTTTCTAAAGAGTTCTTCAATAAACAAGCAGTAGAACAAACTGTAGGAATAAGGTTTGATTACAGTCAAGCTGTTGGTTCTTTGAGTAATCATTCTCCTAATTCTATTCCAGCTAAAGAAAGAGGTATACCACATATTCTCAAGAATGTTGAAAAACCAATGTTTACAAAATCTGATGCTGGACCACCAGATATTCTTTCTATGGTTATACAAGAAGAAATGAGAAATGAGGACAGTGCAAATGGCACAGTCTTTGTTAAGGATAAATGTGTTAAGAATAAATCTGTTAAGAAAGCTAATCCAAAGAATGTTTCATCCAAGAAAGATGTCACAATCTTTGTTAAGGCTAAATCTGTTGAGGACACTAATCCAGAAAATGTTTCATCCAAGATAGATGTACCTAAAGTGCCAATCAAGGTTGTTGAAACAACTAGTTCTTCTAAGACTGGATTAGGTGGTAATAAGTCGAAGCAGAACAATAACATCTCTAACATGAATTCCATGCCTATCATTGATGCTAATCATAAAGCATGTGGTGTTGTCAATTGTATGTCTTGTGCTTTTAATGTTATGACTGCTTACTTCAACGGTAATCATGCATGTGCTGATAAGACTACTCCTAGACAACATATGAGTAGAAATAAAAATGTTAGATCAAAGACTGCTAGTCCTCCTCATGATAGGAGAGAGACATTTGTACCAAAGCCTAAACAAAGTTTTACTAAGGCTGTTTACAAGGTCAAATGTCCAGTCAGTGAAACAAATGTTATTGCTGCTAAAAAGACATGGATACCCAAAATGAAATCAAAGATTGTCAAAGCTGTTTATAGGGTTAAATGTCCAGTCCCCTTGAAAAATGTTGTTATGAAGATTAAGAATGTTGTTTTGCCTGACAAAGGCCAATACTTCAAGTATTCCGGACCCAATCAAATTTGGGTCCCAAAAAAGGTTTAACTGTTTTGGTATTGCAGGGTGTGTAACAGGTACATCGTGTTATGTGGATTCTGGACAGTGGATGTTTAAGGCATATGACCGAAGATAGAGCCCTGCTATCAAAAGTGGTGACGGTATCTGGCGAAGTGGTTCATCCCTTGGAGACAACAGCAAGGGTATGACCTAGGGTCAAGGCTATTCAATAGCTAAAGAATGTTGTCAGTAATAAAGCATCTTTTACAAGATGAAGAGCCTACTGTTCGAGGATTAAGGGAAGAGAACTTATCTGTAGCTGACATGGAATCTCAGTCAAAGGTGAAGTCAACAAGGTCAAATCAAAAGCTTCATCAGACAGGAGTTCAGCTATGACATAAGGAGCTCTCTCATCTGAATGTCATATCAAGAGATTCTTTCCTGAAAATCGAATCAGCAAAGGAGACTGCCTTATCTGGAATTAAAGTATAATAAAATTATGAGGCATGTCATAAAGGGAAGTCAAAACGAATCACACAGAAGTTCTACATCAAAGAAAAATATACTTAAGTGGTGATGACTGATGACTTCTCTCCACAAACAAGTTGTTCAAACAATCTGAAGACAAGACACCACTGATGATGATTGATCACATCTTAAACCCTGATCCGTAAGAATTTTAGGAAGACCCCATAAGTATGAAGGAAATTGTTTTGAATTGATAAATGAAAGTGAGCATCCTAATAATCAGCTAATGCTCAAGAAGTTAATTTCCTTGGTTACTCAATGGAGTCAACAACCTACAGGGTGATTGTTATTAATCAACAGAATGTGATTGAAAGTCTTAGTGATGTTCATCGACTTCTAGCTCCCAGCTGTCAATGGTAATGATGATTCAGATCCAAGCAATGTCAACATTGAGAATCTTCATGTAAACCCAGCAACAGCTTAGGGGGAGCAACTGAAGGATCAACTAGTCAACTCAACACCACACTGAAAGTCAAAGGACACTATGAGAACATGTCTGCCAAGACAAAGAATGTTGGCTCAATTAATTCTTTGTCCTAGTTCTTAGTGTTTCTAATGGTGGAAGTAAAAGACTAGCAGAGCTTCAAATACTAATGATTATTTCTTTAGTTTTCTTTTAGAAGAAACTGAGAAAGCTATAAAAGCTCTGAAAGATTCAGATTGAGTGATTGCAATGCAAGATGATCTCAATCAGTATAAAAGGCAGATTGAAGGGAAGCTGGTATCTAGACCAAACAACAAGGCTGTATTTGGTACAAGGATAACCAGAAGTCTACCTGGATGATGTCAAGGCATTGTTATGAGGGACAAAGCCAAACTGGATGCTAGGTTACAATTTGATCAAACAGTATATTTGACAAGAAGCACCAGTGACAAGACTTGAGGATATCAGGCACCTGCTGCACATTCAAGATTATAATGAACATCTAGACCTAATGAATCTGGATGCTAGAGGAATGTGAACAAGTGCACTCCTGGTTGGTGAGATAATTGAAGATATCTACAGGTTAGTATAAACTGGTACCATCACTCAAGCAAGCATGGAAGACATGGTATGACACCCTAACTATAATTTAATATTTGGTATCAATCTTTAACAGTTGGTATCTTTTAACAATTGGTGTCATATTCATAGAACTCTCTACATATTTAGGCACAAACATAAATGATATATATGTGCAATGATATCTTGATTATATTATATGTTGGTCTACTAGCTATAAATTGATATCAAGATATTTGCTGTTTTGATGTTGGTAAAGTTGAAATTCTTTTGATTTGCTTTAGTAATCCAAAAGAATGATGACAATAAAAGTTAGTCAAGGATCTTTTGTTTCTATTCAGAAGATTCTAGACCTGTTAAGACTACCTACCAACAAACCACTGTAGCTGGCTTTTGACCTGTTAGTTTGGATCTAACAAGTTGGTAATCAAAAATATTTAGATGGACGGTACTCTAGAGATATTTGACCCAACAAGTTCAGGATCTACTAATTAGGACCTAATCAGGCTATAAAGGAATCATCAGCTCATTATCTTATTCAATTGCTAATAGATTACTTACACACATATTTTATTCTCAATTATGCAAATGTGCATGGTCCCAAGTGGATTCTTGAGAATCTATTCTTGTAGTTATTACACATGATTTTCAGATGTCTTAAGTTGGACCCAAATCTAAGGAGATGGTACCCTAGAGACATCAGTTCTGAAATGTTTTGCTACATAGAGACAGATCAAATGAGTTGTACGAAAGCAGGAGAACACAAGGAATCAATTTCATCTCCAACAACTCGGTGGAACACTCAAGGACTAAGCAACTGGCATAAGGTATCAATTCTTTTGAGAGCATGTCTTTAATTAAGAACAACTTGCAGACACGTTTGCTGAATCACTTGATGAAATTAATTTTTTAAGATTGGTTTGTGAACTTGGGATTTCATTAATGCTATATGATTGTAAATCCCATCTGTTAAATAATTCTTAAATAAGCTCACAAGTATTCAATTGTCTATATTGAAAGGACATGTGAACTTATTTACATCCAGACCTCACACTGAAAATTATCTTTTGAATGATTGCCATGTGTATAATTGCAATATATTTTAGTGGTGATTATTTAAGGATAATTTAAATACTTAAATGCTAAAATCTAACTCATAGAGATTTATTATTTAATTATTTAATTATTTATTTTGATTTATATGGGTTACGGACTTGAAGCAATTCAATTTAGTATTTGCTCTGTACCTTATATTTATTAAAATAAATAAACAACATAACTAATTTGGACCTAATCTGTATTGGTCTTCAATTAGTTGTGAGATGTTAATTCTAGTGAATTTTATCAATGCTCCATTTTCAGAAATTCACTATAATTAATATCATGGTTCTAACAATTGGTTGTATTGAAATTTTGACTTATATCAGTTAATGATATTTAGTTAGAATTCTATTTACTAACTAATTGTGAGATATATCGGTATGTGTGAAATTACTTAGAACTCCTCTAAGTAATCATTGTAATATCTTTTACAATTCACTCATATTATTATACATGGTATAAAAATTCTCTAAGTAGAACTATGGATATTGAAATATCTAAAGTTACCATAGTTCAATTACTTTGAATAGTTTTTATGCTTATTTGCAAGATTCAAATCACTTTGATAATAAATGTTTTATACTATGAATCAAGGTGTATTGGACTTAGAAAATTATTTCTAAGATTGCAGACAAGTCAGTCTTGGTAATCAACTTTTATTTTTAGAACCAAGATTGTCTACCAACAAACAGTTGTTAGGAGTTAACAATTGTTGTTATCGAGGAGTTGTCTTGAAGTCATAAGATTAAAATGTTAATGATGATAATTATCCTAGTGATAGTGGTGGAAACAATTTTGTTATTGGCAATACCAATGTCACTGGAAATTAATCGTCAAGTTATTCACGCAACAACTCGAGGGAAGTAAACAAAGGATTCACTAGTCAAACACAACATCACAATGAAGAACAAGGCGATTCATCAAGATCCAACCTTCTCAAATAGTCTGTTTGGAATAGAGCTGATCATTGGTGATCCAGATGTTGGAGTAACAACAAAAAGGGCCTCTCAGAATCAAAGTATAGAATCTAAGGAATCTGAGAAAGCAATTGTGAATCTGGAACAACAAGAAACGTGGAAGTTGGTGCCAAGGTTTGAGCGCCAAGTAACTGGTATGACATTCTTTTCGAATTCTATCTTGTCATCTTTCTATAAGAATTGTCATAATCATTCTAATGCGTTAATCCATGTTTCTTTATTTTAGAATAACAATTTTCTCTAAAAATATTTTTCTCTAATTCTCTAGTTAGAATTTTTGAGGAAGCTATTTTTATTGAAAATTTCATTATTTTAAAATAGCTGCCATATTTATGATAGTTTATTAAATCATATTTTCTCTCTAAATAATTTTCTAAGTAGAAAGTTGTTTTGTCAGAAAATATATGGATTTGCTAACCTATTATAAATACTATTGTATATACTTAATGTTTTTGTACATGTACTGTAATTTTTAAATGTTAATCTTATTTAACATGTTTTGTAGTGTTTGTTTTTTTATTGTAGTCATATGTTCGTTTATAGTTTAAGATTTGTAAATTATTAATTTATGTATAGTTTTATTTATTTATTTTTATTATTCGATTTTTTCTTTTCTTATAGTTTTTATTTAATATTATTATTATGTATATTATTTCTTATTTTTTTGAATATTATTTTTCATGTGTATATAAATAGTTTGTATAGTTTTTACAGTTTAGTCACTATACTTTCAAAACTTACAAACAGGTCCCTGTACTTGGTTCTTTGGTTGTTCTTCTTTTTAACACACACAAAATCTGCAGTTTAAGTATAAATCTTTGTTTTGTGATTGATGTTAACAGATCTTAGTGTTAAGGACTTAACAATTGACCAATGTTGGTATCAAATTGGTATGTGTCTATACAATTGGTTAGGAACTAATGTTTGATTTTCAGGATCTAACAATTGGAAGACAAGACCTATCAAGTGCTAACAATTTCTAATAGCTGGTATCTATCATGCAGGACCTAAAACATGATAAAATAGTTTTGTTTGTATTGGTTTAAACATTAACATACATTGATTCAATTAATATTTATTAATTGGATTTTTGCCTATGTTTTTGTTTTGTAAAACCAGCCCAGGATCTTTATCTTCCTAACTCAAAATCTCTTTCTACAGCTGTGATTGCTTACATTGTAAACATTTTGAAATCACAACTGTACATCATTTCTCTTAAGATAAATGCAATATTTTCTCAGGAAACTTTTCAATGTTAAAAATGCATTCTATCTCTATATTGCTCATATCCTGTGATGCAGGTTCATCTACATGGAATTTTGTATTCTCACATGTTTAGTCATAAGGTTGTAAACCCAATAACTTTTATCCCAGACTACAATCAAACTCAAACACATTCTATCTTACCCCCTAAAAGGAAGTAACCTATCAGACTAGAGGTCACCAGGGAGTAACTGCACTTGATGCAGCAAATAAGGATGTGTGAGATATTCAGTTGGAGAGTCACTACCTTATACACTAACCAAAATATTTCATATGCACAAGTGAGATTGCACACACTAAGGATGAATTGACGGAAACCTGTAATCCAACCATTTTACGGTTAGGATTATAAGTTAAAGGTTCTTTAATGAACTAAGAGTCTTCACAGACCTCGAGAGAAGGTATTGATCTCAAATGCAAAATTCAACAAGATCATTATCTAACTCCCCAGAGGGAACATCTCTGGATCCTGCGGGTAACGGATCCGACATAAATGCGGATCGACAACTTGTGAACTATGATTCAGATTTTACCTGATGAGTTTAACAAGGTGATGTCTTCACAGACATTAGAAGGGAATCTTGATCTCAATGCTAAATTTATAGATCATTGTTTACCTTCTCAGAATTCAAATCTTAAAACCCTAAAAAGGGAAATTAGCAACTTGTAGATTATGACTCAGATTCGTCTGACGAGTCCAACGAGGATTTGGGATTTGCGAACTCCCATTGCACCACCACTGACCTCTCTTGAAGGGGCTAGGGTGATTTTTCTTTGCAGGTACACTAAAGGATGTTGGAGCAATGAGTGATACACCAGTGAGCAAGAGTGTAAACACAGAGAGAAGTGAGACACTCAACACAAATGAGTGGAGAGAAGAGTGAAACACTTGTGAGGTACACTAAACACTATCACACACTCACAGTGAGGAGGAAAATGAAACTTCCTTTCTAACAAAGCTTTATCAATTGATTTCAATGTACTCAAACGATTGGTATAAATTGGTAACAATTTAGTATCAACTTCTTTGTCAATTAGTTGAATGGAGGATTCCTCAACTAAGGGGGAGAGATATATTGAAAAAGATATGTTCAAACTTAAAGCTTACCCTAGTAGGATATACTCAACTAAGGGGGAGAAGTATGGGGTACAAGTAAAAGAAGAGTGAGTTAGAAAGGGGGAGCAGTAAAGACTGTGCTTAGAATGAGAAGCAAGTCTAGTTACTAAGGGGGAGCGCCTTAGATGAAGAAGCAAAAGAACTTTCATTTGTTATGAAAGTGGAGATATAAGGAGAATTACATCACAATACTATTCTATTAGTCTTTCAATGTACTATGTATAAAAGCTAAGTGGAAGAGTAGTAAATTCACCAGAAGTTATAGAAATGGTATTGATTCACCATTGTCTATATAGTAGGAACAGCTGTTTTTCTTTAGTGAGAAAAGCTGTGTCAGAAATGGGAAGTGATTGTAAATCAAAAACTGCTGATAATCACCAATGTAAGATGTGAAGGATTATCAGGCAGAGATATGAAGAATCAGAAATGAAGATGAGTTATCTATTGAAGATCAGTTCAGTGCTAAAGGAACAATCATCTATCATTTCATCAACTGAAGATTCTGGAATTGTTAAATCTAAACCAGAGAAATTTTTTTTGTATTATTTACTTAGTTCTTAAAAGTTTTATCTTTTTCTTGTTTAAGTGAGTTAGTTGAGTTATCCTCTAGGTATTTGCTTGTTATTGTATAACAAACAAATAGGGGGAGATTGAAAGGCATATGACTCAGCCTATTTGTATTTCGAGGATACAACTCAACTTAAACAAGATTGTAATAGTAAATACTATATAGACTGTCACAAGGAATCTCAGATAGTATTATCTGTCAGAAGAAAAAGATCAAGGTCAATCTACAGATTTGAGGAATTACTACATTGAAAGAAGTTCAGACATATGATCAAGCCTCAGTGAAGTATTCGTTAAAGAAGTGGATTCATTTAAAGTGAAAGAGATTTCGACAGTGACAGAGACAGTACAGAGAAATATCAAGAGAAAGAAGAAAAGAAAAGGAACCAGATTTTAAAGTCAATATATGAAGAACAGTCATTGCGGTTAGTCACTCATGAACCAGACAGTACATCGAGTGTCAACATTAAACAGTGGTTGTTCATCATTTACTTCAGTGGTTCAAGCTGTCAAGACAGGTATGTTGAGAGAAGAAATAAACCATAGCTTAGAGTCAAAAATAAAGAAAAGCCGTTGGAGTTAGTCGCTCATGAACCAGATCGTGCATCGAGCGTCAACAAACAATTCAGTGGTAATTCTTTATTACTTTCAGTGGTTCTCGAAAAAGAATTGGTTATCAAGTGATTTATATTAATTCTCATTTAATTAATATAATTATGTAATTTATTTAATTAATAAATTAATTCATTTTGAATTAATTTATTTATTAAATTAATTATCATATTAATTAACTTTGAATTAATGTGTTAATCTTATTTGATTTAATTATAAATTTAATTAATTAATCATTACTTTTCTAAATGATTAATTGATTAAATAAGATAATTAAATTAAATATAAAAAAAAGACATTGGGCTGCTTGATTATTCTGTTGGGCCAAGTGAAAAAGAAAAGAATGGGTCAAAAGAAATATAAAAATCTGGGCTGAGAAAAAAAAAAAAAAAAAAAAGAAGAAGCCCAGTTCGTTTGAAGCCCAGTTCGATGGTTTCATTAGTTTAGGTTGTATGTGTCGGCAGAAAAGTGATAAACAAAACAAAAGTAAAAACAACAAACAGACAAGAACCATGCATGCAGGCTGTTGCAGTTGTTGTCGACTCGAAGAATATAACGCGCCAGGGCGCGAGTGTGGGCCACGCGCCCGAGAAAAGAACTATCCATTTCGCGTGTGTACTGCAACTCCTATTCCTGCGACTGGGTTTGTTACTGCATTGTTAAATCAGTGTTGTTAACAAAATGATTGGAATATTCAGTAAGTTATACCGATTGTTATATTGGTTAAAGGATTGTCATATCAGCCTTGATTGTTATACCGATTGTTATATTAGGCCAAAAGAAAAATGGGACAGTCATATTAATTCAAATGATAGTCATACCGACTGTTATATTGAATTAATGGATTGTTATATTAGTACAAATGACAGTCATATTAAGCTGATTGGATAGTCATATCGATAGTTATATCAGTTCAAGTCAGCAAATTGTATAAAAGAAGCAGAAGACAGCAGCCAGAAACAGACACACGCACATAACATTTCATCCAGAAATTTCAGCAGCCTCCATTTCTCTCTCTCTCAAGCAAGAACAAATTAATTCCTAGAAAATCAAGTTCATCTCCTTTGTAATATTTTATCCGGTGGAACTTGATTATTTGTGATTCTTGTACTACTAGCGAATTAAGTTTCCTAGTTCTAATCTTGATTTTTATTAACTAAATTAGAAAAGTTCATGTCGAACTTTCTAAATTAGTTTTTATCAACTTGATTAATTTCTGTACTGAAATTGTAACACCCATCAAGTTAATATATTGTTATATTCAACTTGAAATTTGTTTCAATTTATTCCGCTCAAATTTGTTTAAAATAAAATATTATTTGAAGAACAAATTTCGATAAATTGGTATAGATTGTATTCAACCCCCCCTTCTACAATCTTATCGGACCTAACATCTATACTCATGACCTACAAGAGAAGGGTGACATTGATGTACAACAAGTTCGCTCATGTGATAATCTGACATATTTACTCACAAAGTCTCTTCCCACTTCAACATTTGAAAAGCTTTGAAATAATATTGGTATGCGAAGATTGAAGAACTTGATACATCAAAATGTCAAATTGTGAGACGTTTTATTCAGGGGAGACTGTACTCTTTTTCCTTCGTCAAGGTTTTATCCCACTGGGTTTTTCCTTGCAAGGCTTTAACGAGGCTTTGACATTTTACATATGTATATGTGAATGTAATAATTGAGGAGATCATGTATCATGCTGTACGCGGTTCTTACTTGCCTATATAAAGAAGGCATCATCACTTGTTCTATAACAGAAAAGATTGGAGATATATACATATATAAACTTTACATATCATTTCTTATTAACCTGCTTCATCATATTTTATTAGTTCAAACACTTTATTTACAACACTTATTATATATTTGTCTATACTTCATGAGTAGTTTTCACGCTTCTACACGATTACTAATGACTAAAACTAGTCAATTATGCAGCGCTATCGCGCGGCTTCAGAAAATTATCATTAATAATTTATGAATATTAGGGAAAAATCATGGAATCATACGTATAAATTATGCATGATGTTAGTCAAAATATTTCAAACATATAAGAAATAAAACTTTGTTGATATTAAAATAAATTTTAAATTAAAATTGAAATAAAACAAATATCTAAAAACATTTCAAACATTATTTTTTGAATGGTAATATTATATTTTAATAATTTATTATAGAAGAAAAAGAAAATCAAGACACTAATTTTTATTTTAAAAAAACATTAATAGCTATTTTCAATTGATTCAAATAGTTCACACGAATAATTAATTGGAAAAATTTTAGTATGTTAAAAAATCATAAACATGAAAATTAGCGATTATAATATGATCATAATTTTTACCATAAAATATAATAAATATTAAATATAATTAAATAACGTTTTTAAAAGCCGACACCCTCCTCATAACATACATGCTCCGAAATATTATAATAATTTATTTAAGTATAATATTAATTTTATCCGCCACAATATATTGGAATAACGGATGTACAATTTCTTTATCGATTTAATTGTCCGATAAAATGATCATGTTGATTTAATTTAATCGAGTTGGTTACATGTCTTGTGTAATTCTATATAATTCTATAACTTATATGATTTATACGGCAACTAATAAAATTTTTTCCCCCAAAAATTAACATTGCATGTCCTCAAATTACCCAAAAAAACTTGCAGTAATCTTAAATGGGAAATCGTATAACACGATATAAGTAATTTTAAGTCGTCATATTATGGGACTTGTTCTTATTTTTCTATGGATAATTAATATTTTATATTGAAATAATAATTATAATGCCAAAATAAAATTTGCTAAATTTTTATATAAATAATAAAAGTAAATTATATAGATATTTAATAGATGTAATTAATGATTAATTAAGATGTTATAAAAAACAAAGCTCTCTTCTGTTTCTTAGTAGTTAGGCGCCTTCGTTCTTCCCCCTCCGGTCGGTGGAGACTTTCTCCTCCGACGGTGGATTCTCCACCGGTCGAAGGCCCTCTTTCTTTCTTGCTTTGATCTTGTTTTTTTTCAATAATATTCATTCTTAGATGAGGTGTGTCTTTTGTACCCAATTTTTTAGGTTGTTTGTTGTATCTCCTTGTGAGTTCTTAGTATGTTTTGGTATTTTTTGAGTTATTTTGTTGAGAATGCATGATTAATATGGTGTATTGGGAAATCTGGAATGCTCGCATCGAGATGGTGTGGAGTACAACGATGATAGAAAAATCGCAAGAGCTCACCTTTCACAACAGAAGATTGTTCATACTGTGGGGGCATCTTTACCTCCGATCTCAGTTAACGCAACTGAAATATCAGAACAGTGGATTACATCTATTTTCAGATAGAAATCGAAAGTTGGTGTAGGTTGGATTACTCGGGAGACCATTGAATTCATTTTATGTTTCAAGAATATTTGTATTGAGTTGTTAAGCGATCCGGAAACAAATCGCCTAATTGTTTAGGTCGTTTATTTATTTTTCAACCTGGTTGCACAACTGGTTGGGAATTTGACCCAGTTGAATTTCTTTAATGTTAATGAAATTTATTTTAAATTTGTCAAAAAAAAAATTCTATTAAAAACCATGAAAAGGTTAATTAAAACAATTCAAAAAGGGAAAAGGAATTTTTTTTCAAAGATCTTAAATATGAAATAAAATAAATGACACAATATTAATAATTTTAAGTAGCCTTTAATCTAAAATTAATCTTACTTTGGGCTTGAAAGTTTTAATGTTAAATTTGAAGTCGTCATTTTAAATGAAAATATTTATTATATTGTTAAAATAAAGTTTCTTAAAGTTTTGTCTAAATAAAATAAAGTAAATTTAATATATATTTAATAGGTGTAAATAATGAATTATAAGGGTGTTATATAATGTAAGAAAATAATTTTAATGAAAAATCAAAAATTGAAAAATTTAAGAAAATTATCTTGAACGTTTCTGGTAACTTTTTGATTTCCTGGAATTATAATATATATAATTCGCGCTTCACACGGTTTACAAATTTTATTTTAAAGTACTGAAAATAGATAAATTAATTTCTATTATTTTTACAAATTGATTGGTCCCTTATGAATTTCCTAAAAAAATGGATTTTAAAACAATTACATGAATTATTAGCTGAAAAAATACTCATACTGTATATCTAAAGTATTGCTAATCTTAAAAATATCAGAAACATATAAAGTAAAAATTACAATTGGAACATAATCTTTACGATTAAAAATTACAAATATTGAATATAACTTAATAATGTTTTTTAAAGCCGACACTACTCCCATAATATACATGTTCAATAATGGTGTAAAAATATTTTGAATTAGAATATTAATTTATTTTGACACAACATATACGGGTTGTATAAATTTTTTATCGATTTAATATTTCGATAAAATGGATGGGTTTCTTCAATTTAATTAGTTTGGTCATAACACATGTGCAATTTATTCATGTGCAAAAGTAAACTATCTGTATTATTCGTATAGAAATTTCAGATATTAAGTAAAGATCTGTGTATTTCCCTATTTATTACGACTTTCACTTGATAATAAAGATTGCTTGAGAAGTTATGGTCAGTAACGTTTTCTAAAGTCGACATCCCTCTCATAACATAAATATTCAATAAGAATATGTAAGAATTTATTAAATTAGAAATTAATTTATTTCAACACACTATAATGAAATAATGGGTGTATAGCTTTTTTATCGATTTTATTTTCCGCTAAAATGGTTGGGTTTGTTAAATTTAATCAATTTAATCATAGCCCATGTGTAATTTATTCATGTAAAAAATTAAAAATCCGTTTGTATTGTTTGTATACAAATTCCAGATATTAAGCACAGATCTTGTACTTCCATATTTTATTACGATTTTCGCAATAATTGATAATAAAAATTGCTTAAGAAGTTAAAGTCGTGTGCCCTACAGTCATTCGAAAAAAAAATTACAGTGATCTTGAATAGGGAATAAAAAAAGCATAATATAAATAATTTTTAGTCGTCATTTTACCAAAAAATAAACTTAAATATATATATATATATATATATATATATATATATATTTAATATTCAATATTTAGATAATAACTATTACATTCAAATAAAGTTTGCTAATTTTTAAACAAATTAAATAGAATAAATTTAATATATGTTTAATAGTTTTAATAAATGACTAATTAAAATACCATTAATAGCTATTTAATGCTAGAAAAAAATTATAATAAAAAAATTGAAAAATCAAGAAAAATACGTTGAACTCTTCTGGTGCATTTCTGATCTCCGACCATTATAATATACTAGGCAACTTAGCCGCGCTTTGCGCGGTTAATAAACTTTTATCTTTTATTTAATAGGTGTAATTAATGACTAATTAAGATGTCATTAAGAGCTATTCAATGCATGAAAATAATTTTAATAAAAAAATTCAAAAAAATGAAAATTCAAGAAAAATATCTTAAACGCTTCTGGTACGTTTCCAATCTCCAGGCATTATAAGTCACACATATGTATCAAATTTTACACTCTGTCCATTCGTCACTTCTTAATTTAGGGTGCAAGTTATAATTGCAGTATTAGTATACACTATACACGCATATTCACAGACCGATCTCCTTGTGCAATGTGGCATATAAAGTTGTTTCTAAGGTGCTGGCTAACAGGCTTAATTGTGTAATTAACGGGATAATCTCTGAAACGCATAGTGCGTTTATTCCCGGTCGCTTGATTACAGATAATATCATGTTGTCATATGAAGTCATGCATTTTATGAAGAGGAAGACCAAAGGGAAGAAAGGTTGGACGGCGCTGAATTTGGACATGAGCAAGGCGTATGACCGTGTCGAATGGGGTTTTTTGAAAGCAATGCTTACAAAAATTGGATTTAGTAACGCTCTGGTAACTCTTTTCATGGCTTGTGTTACTTCAGCTCATTATCAAATATGTCATGCTGGTAGGGAATTTGGATCTATACATCCGGAGAGGGGTATTCGTCAAGGCGATCCGCTTTCATCATATCTTTTTTTAATTTGCATGGAGGGTTTTACATCGTTAATTAAAGATTATGAAAGAAGAAAGCTTATTCAGGGTATTCGTGTTTCAAGAGGTGCACCTACATTGTCTCACATGTTTTTTGCCGACGATAGTCACATATATTGTCAAGCAAGCGAGGAGGAAGCAGACCATGTTATTGCTATGTTGAGTATTTTCGAGAAAGCTTCGGGACAACAAATAAATATCGACAAGTCCTCGGTATTTTACAGTCGCAATACAGTGACATCAACTAAACAAGCTCTCTGTGACAAACTTCGTTTTCAGGAGGCTGATGCCAGTAGTAAATACTTGGGACTTCCAAACACAATGGGACGAAACAAATCGGTTATTTTGGGATACATAAAAGACAGGCTCCAGGATCGGATAAAAGGTTGGGACAAGAAAATCATTTCTAGAGGAGGAAAAGAAATCTTGATAAAACCTATTGCACAATCACTTCCTAATTATGCTATGAATGTTTTACTACTTCCAGCGGAACTTTGCAAGGATTTGGAAAGAATTATGTGTAGGTTTTGGTGGAGGAACGATTCGAATAAGGAGAAAGGTATTCACTGGATGTCGTGGGAACGAATGTGCAAAAGAAAGGCTGAAGGAGGTCTCGGGTTTCGCAGTTTGAGAGATTTTAACATAGCCCTCTTGGGGAAGCAGGGGTGGAGACTCATTCAACATCCTAACAGCTTGGTAAGCAAGGTTTTTCAAGCGCGTTATTATCCTAATAGTTCTTTCCTAATGGCCAAGATAGGAAGCAATCCGAGCTACATCTGGCGTAGTATCGTAGAGGCTCAGACTTTACTGAAAAGAGGTGCTGTTCGTCGAGTTGGTTCAGGAAGGGACATTGACACTCTGAATGATCCATGGTTACCATGTGATGATGACCCCTTCGTTTACACGAGGCACGAAGCATTAAAGAATAGCAAGGTTCAGTCGCTAATGGTTACTGGGGAAAGAGTTTGGGACGAGGAGTTAATAGCAGACATTTTTGAGGAACGGGATGCAAATTTAATTCTGGCTATTCCGCTTCGAAGTTATATGGAAGACGCGTGGTACTGGAAAGGAGAGAAGTTGGGCCATTACTCAGTAAAAAAGTGCATATGGGTTGATGCAAATGGAAAAGAATACTAATACTAGTACTGCTGATAACTCTGGGTTTTGGCGTAAGCTTTGGAATCTGAAAGTCCCAGCCAAGGTCAAGAATCTGTTATGGCGTGCTGCTACTGGATGTCTACCAACAAAAGTGTAGTTGAGAACTAAACATGTTGATGTTAACGATACCTGTCCCGTCTGCAATAACGCTTCAGAGTCCATCTTTCATACTCTAATCTCTTGCCACTTTGCAAGAGCTTGCTTGGACCATGTGTCTAATTGCAGCAGAGATCAAGCGCAACACTGTTTCTTGTCTTGGCTTGCTGAAATTTTCAACACGAAACAGAATAAGGAGATCACTGCTATAGTAATGGTTCTGTGGTCATTATGGAGGAGTAGGAACGACCTGGTGTGGAATCAAAGGGGAATGAGTGTTACGGAAGTTGTGGAATCTGCAAAATCATTGCTTTACCAATGGCAAAGTGCTCAGGATAAAACTTTTGACAGTTTTCTTGGTCTTATGACTCGAGAAGACGGAGCTGATCACTGGAGGTTACCAACGGAAGGAACGGTTAAAGTAAACACAGATGCTGCAATATTCAGTAACTCAAGCCACTTCAGTTTTTCAATGGTTGCTCGCTCCCACAGTGGTGAGTTTATAGAGGCCAAATCTGTTTGCAGGCAAGGAGTTATTCAACCCGAGTTAACAGAAGCAATGGGTGTGAGGGAGGCGCTTAGTTGGGTAAAGGTGTGCAAATGGCCGAAGGTTGAAGTCGAAACAGACTGCATGGTGGTCGTACAGGCAGTTCGAAGCAATGCAATCAAGCTCTCATACCTTGGTAGCATTGTAGAGGAGTGCAAGCAAATATTATCGGGTTTCAGAGATCAACAAGTGACGTTGAAGTTTGTTAAACGGCCTGCGAACAATTTAGCTCATCATGTAGCTAGACACAGTTGTTCAGTAGCTGATCGTAGTTGGAGGATGGATAATATCCATCCGGATTTTTTACATGTATTGCTTAACGATTTGAAAGTTTAATAAAATCTTCTTTCCGTGGCAAAAAAAAAAAAAAGACACGCATATTCACAAACACACTATCTACAAACACTATGATTAGATATATTAATGTTAATATGTGAAATTACTGTCCCTGATGTTGTCTTGTGTAATTATGTCATCTAAAAATAGATAAATTAATTAAAAAAACTAATAGGTATTTTAAAAATTTCCTAAAAAAGTGATTTTCAGGAGAGAATTATCAAAATGGACCATTCACAAAAATTTGGCCCGCACCTGCCTCCGTAATGTGCAATTTCGTGTGTCATATCTGCTTTTTCAAAAAATTTCCCCTATTATGCTGTTTCATATGTCGTATCAGGTAGCATTACTATACAGGTGTGCCGTATTAGGCCTAATGCTGCACACGAAATGCCACATTAGTAGCCTAACACGGAAGACGAATTAGCGTATCACGTGTTGTGCCAAACGAAACCCCGTATCCATGGGGTATTTTGGGCCGTATTTCTGGAATAGAGTAGGTAGGGCCATGAAAATTGGAAATGGTCCATTTTGGGTCATCATCCTTAAAACAATTTGTACGAATTATTAGTTGAAATAATACTTTCATTATATATCAAGAATTTTAATAATCTTAAAAATATTATAAACATGAAAAATAGCAATTACAATATTAAATATAACTAAATAATGTTTTTAAGCGGACACCCCTCTCATAATATGCTCAGTAATAGTATAACAATTTATATAATTAGAATATTAATTTATTTTGACACAATATAATGAAACAACATGTGTATAACATTTTGACACAATAAAAAATGACGCAATGTGAACAATTTAAGTCATTAATTTACATAAAAATAATCTTAATTTTATACATATAATTAATATTTTATATTGAAATAATAATTATAATACTCAAATAAAGTTTGTCAATATTTTATATAAATAATATGAAGTAAATTTAATATATATTATTTAATTAGTGTAGTTAATGATTATTAAAATGTCATTAAGATGCCATTAAGCTGCTACTTAAAGCAAAAAAATTTAATAAAATATCAAAAAAGTGAGAATTTATGAAAAATATCTTAAACGTTTCTGGTGCGTTTCTGATCTCCATGCATTATAATATATATAGATATAGATTTTATATTGAAATAGTAATTATAATGCTCAAATAAAGTTTGTCAATATTTTATATAAATAATATAAGTAAATTTAATATATACGTTTATTTAATAAGTGTAATTAATGATTATTAGAATGTCATCAAGATGTCATTAAGCTGCTACTTAATGCAAGGAAAAAAATAAGTGTAATTAATGATTATTAAAATGTCTTTAAGATGTCATTAAGCTGTTAATAAAAAAATCAAAAAAATGAGAATTCAAGAAAAATATCTTAAACGCTTCTAGTGCGTTTCTGATCTCCAGGATTTATAATATAAAAGTGAGAATTTATGAAAAATATCTTAAACATTTCTGGTGCGTTTCTGATCTCCATGCATTATAATATATATAGATATAGATTTTATATTGAAATAGTAATTATAATGCTCAAATAAAGTTTGTCAATATTTTATATAAATAATATAAGTAAATTTAATATATACATTTATTTAATATAGTGTAATTAATGATTATTAAAATGTCATCAAGATGTCATTAAGCTGCTACTTAATGCAAGAAAAAAAAAATAAGTGTAATTAATGATTATTAAAATGTCTTTAAGATGTCATTAAGCTGTTAATAAAAAAATCAAAAAAATGAGAATTCAAGAAAAATATCTTAAACGCTTCTAGTGCGTTTCTGATCTCCAGGCATTATAATATATATAGATAATGGATTATAACGTTGAGAAATTTTACTATATATTGGTAATATTATATAACGTTCACATAGTATATAGAGATCACACCCTAGAGATCGTTATTGTATATGAGAAAAATGATCTTAAGATTAATCTCAGGAAATTTTCCTAAGATACTTTAAAAAATAAATTTTAAAATTTATTGGGCTCGCAGGACTAATTAATAATATTATAAAATTTTAAACGAATTCTAATTTTATAAAAATGCTCATTCCATGTTTGCATATAAAATTTGTGTATTACCTAAGACGTATCTTAAGCTTCCTAATCTTATTATATATTACGATCGGTTCAATAGTATTTGTTTGACTCTTAAACGATTCTAGTATATATAGATCACACCCTAGTTATATAAGTCATCAACTTTCCATGAGATACGATGATATACGTTCACATCACTAGCTGAGTAATTAATGACAACTATTACGTATTAATACCCATGCACATCACTAGCAAGTTGGAAGCAGCTGAAATGAGGATGTTGCGGTGATCGTGTGGCCGCACGATGCTAGATAGAATCCCGAATAGGGTGTTTAGGACAGAGCTCGAAGTGGCGCCACTTTCTGCGAAAGTTAGGGAAGGGAGGTTGAGATGGTTCGGCCACGTCCGTAGGAGGCGGCCGGAAGCCCCAGTGAGAAGGGTCGAGAGTCTTTCAGTTGTTGGGGTAAGGAGGAGAGGCAGACCGAGGAGGTCATGGGAAGAGCAGCTTAGGTTGGATTTGAAGGCTATGAACCTAAGTGAGACCATGACCGCTGATAGGTGTTCGAGGAGGCGGCAGATCAGAGTGGTGGACTCTCTTCTAGGGGACGGCTCTGTAGTGGAGAACCTCAGAGTTGGGTTGTCTCGGATGGCCTTATCTTAGGAGTTCGGCTTTTTCCGATATCTTTTCCCTTTTTCATCTTGTATTTTTATTATCATATGTTTCCCGATTGTGCAGGTGCAGGGAGCTTCGCTTGGTGGTATCTAGAGGCATGGTAGGTAAGTCCCGTGTGGAGAAAGCCATGGGCTCAGGTATTGCTGTGATTTTTGTCGCGTATCTTTTAGATTTCTTTGTTTATATCACACACCGTATATGTCGTGCACATAGTCGAGGGTCTGCACGGAAACAGCCTCCCCACCCTAAAAAGTGGGGGCATGGTCTGCGTACAACCTACCCTCCCCAGATCCTGCTCTGAGCGGGACATACTGGGTATGTTTGGTTTGGTTTGGTTTTTTAGTTGGGAGATTGTCAATTGCCAAAAGATCAACTTCCCAAATAGCTAAAACTCATATAATTGTCTAAATATATATATATATATATATATATATATATATATATATATATATATATATATATATTTATATTCACTTTTCTATTGTATATTTTTATTATCATTTCTCTAATTTATGTAGAGGTACATATTGGTAACTTTGAATTTTCCTGGAGCAATTTTTTTATAAAAATTGACAAGAGTGATGTGTATGAATGAAAAAATAAAAAATTAATATATTTGATGATTTATCAATGATTAGCAACCATTGTAACAAGTTTGGTTGATTAATTTTATATTTATCTTTTTGTGTACCCTTTAAATTTATAAACAACTCGACATAATTTATAGATTTATAAACCAAACCCACCTAATTATATTGCCACAAGTCATGACTATTAGCCGAACAACTCATTATATACGCCAGGGGTGACATACTGACATGTACTACAATGTAAGTCATATCCACTTTAATTTTTCTAAGCTTAAATTCATTTTCTAGGATGATATATGACAATGGTTGATTTCTGAAACAGGTTAAAGTGGAAGAAACAAGTTTAAGTACAGCTACACCAGACGTGGAGATGGATCTGGATCCTAATAATGTCGAAAATTCACATTCTGCTCAACCGGTGCTGCCGCAGGGGCTTCTGTCCGATACACTGGCTGGTTTAAACAAAACAAGTTTAGGTACAGCGAAACCAAGTCCAATGTCTGATCCGGCTCAGAGGAGATTAACACAGCCAACGCCTCATCGGCCCACTAGATTGGCTGGTTTATACCAACCAAGTTCCAATCCAAAAAATCGAAAAAAGGAACCAAGTGAACTACCACGGGCTCAGCTGCAACGTGCATCCACCACACTGTCTCTTTCAAATACAACTAATGGTGGAGAAATAGAAGCTCAACATTCTATTGAAATGCCTCAACAGCCTCCACCAACAAAACCACCCGCACCGCCATTGCCCCCGAAAAGGCCTTCGTCATTCTACCTATCGGGTTAGCATTTCTTATATATATTTCTAAATGCATTTGCATCTCCAATGGTAGAAAACCCTTAATCTATACGGCATCTAGGTGGCATATATGTGGCACTTTTAGATAATACACTACTAGAAATCTGTTAATAGACATCACACCTTTAACATCGGTCAGTAATGCCACCGATGTCTTTGTGTTTTAAGACATCGCTTGAAATAAAACCGATGTCTTTGAGTTTTAAGACATCGCTTTCAAGAAGAACCGATGTCTTAAATAAGCTAAAAAAAATGAAAAATTCCCGCGCGTAACCCCAATAGTTTCCCCCTTAGAATATTTTCACCAATTTGTTGAAATGTTTCCTCCCCTTACACGATTTTTTGTTCCCCCCAAATTATCAAACATAGATCTCACTCTCTATACTCTCTCTCAGACAAAAAACATAAAAACATAAAAACATAAAACCCAAAAATACTCTCTCTCACTCTATCCCGTCACTCACCCCTCTCCTCTCAAGAACCCTAAATCCAACATACTCACCGCCTCTCTCTCTCTAAAAGCTGTTTCGACTGGAGATTGGTTCAACTAGTAAGCGCGCTCTTGCATTCAACTTGATTTCTACAAGTCTCGATTTGGGTAAGCTTGCACTGAACTCGAATTAGCTTGCATTGAACTCGAACTATCTTCAATTGAACCATTTGTTCGATTTATTACTAATTTGGGGTTCTTTAAACTTGAAACCCTGATTTTGTTTTATTTGGGGATTTTAATTGGTGATTGGATAAGTGTTTTTCTTTCTTTTAATTTGGGGATTAAAAGTTCAATGGTCGGGGATGGACTGGGGACGATGATGCTGTTGTTCCAAGATGGTTAGTTTAAACTTTTCTTGAGAATTGTAGACTGACTAATTTCAAATTTTTAGAGCAAGATCACCCGAATTTTTGACAATATATTGTTTATTTCTGTTTGCAAACAGCATGGAGATGGTGTATTATGGGCCACTCGATCAGTGTCCCATTTGTGGTGGTAACCTTGAACGTGGGCGTACCAAGTACTACTGTACTGGTGCTTACAGCGAGTGGTCGACGTGTACTTTTAATACGAGAGAACCTCCAAGGAAAGAACAAGAATTGGTGTTACCAGATTCTATTAAAGAATCCGCAGCTTACGATGTAAAGCTGCTTGCACTTTATATTATTGTATCTGTTGCTTACGTTTGTATTTACTTGAGAATATTGAGAATATGTACTTTACTGGTAAATTTGTTGCATTATATCTGTTGTTATTTTAGTTGCTCAAGGAACACCAAGACCCGAAGAGCCGGAACAAAAAGGTAGCATTTGGTTCTCCAGACAAACCATTTGCAGGGATTACAATATCTTTATCTGGCCGTCTTTCTCAAACACAGGTATATGTTGTTATAACCATAGTAATAGAACATGTGTTACATGTATATTTTAATTAATTGGTGAGTTATTCAGCAACGTTGGAAGAGGGATATTGAAGAGCATGGAGGGAAGGTGGCTAATTCTGTTCTTGGTAATAGCTCTCACTGAATTTGACAAATTCAAGTTTGTTTAATGGTTTTGTTTGGTACTTAGACAACTACTATTTATGTTATAGGTGTCACTTGTCTTATTGTTGCCCCTACTGATCGCGAACGAGGAGGATCATCCAAAATGGCTGAAGCAGTGTAAAAATTGAAGTTTTTTGCATTTTTGTGTTAGCGGAACAGTAGCTCTTCTCTACCATTAACTCATTACATGAACCATGATTATATGTTTATTCCTCTATGTAGGGAAAATGGTATACCTGTGGTTACGGAAGCTTGGTTACTAGATAGTATTAAGAAACAAGAAGCACTTCCTTTGGATGCATATGATGTTGCTAGTGATCTTGCAGTGGAGGGAAGAGGGATCCCATGGAGTAAACAAGATCCTGATAACGAAGCTCTGGAATCCATAGCTGCAGAGGTTTACTTCCCTACCATGTTGCTCAATTCATATTTACCGACAAGGTTGTCTTAGTTAATGTACTGGCAATTTGACTGAATATGCAGGTGAAGATATATGGGAAGAGAGGAGTGTACAAAGATAGCAAGTTGGAAGAGCTTGGCGGAAAGATTTTTCAGAAGGATGGAATATTGTACAACTGCCTTTTTTCGCTTTCCGACAAAGGCAGAGAGTTAAACGAGTATAGCACTTATCTCACTTTTTGATATGTTACGAGTTGTGTTGTGGTGTTAATGTAAATTTGGATTTGCAGGTTCTGTGTTATGCAATTAATTACAGTTCCTGAAAAGCAACTGCACTTATATTACAAGAAAGGAAATGTTGGTAATGATGCCAGGGCAGAGGAGCAACTTGTAGAATGGAAAAGTGTTGATGATGCTATTAAAGATTTTAAGAGGCTATTTGAGGAACTGACTGGTAATGACTTTGAGCCATGGGAGAGAGAAAAGAAGTTCTAAAAGAAGCTTCAGAAGTTCTTCTCGGTTGACATGGTATATACCATCTTTTTTGTATTTTTGCTACATTCTGTAACTGACTGGTAACGTGCTTGAATTCATACAATTATTGAATGATGGTGTTTGATCCATTAATATATGGGTAAAAAGTTTCTTTGATAAAAGAAGGTATTGCAGTCAGTTTTAGGGTTTAGTCCGATTTTATACAGCTAGATCTGGCTTTAGACGGACATCATTTTTTCAGCTGTTACATCTTTTTGACGACCCTAACTAAAAATTGAGCACATTTGTATCTCCTAGATCATTTTGATAAATGGTGAAGTATTCTTGGGTTTTGACATGGAGTACCTTTTTTTTTGTGCAGTCTCTTTTTGCCATTGAAATGTCAGAATATTGTGTTTGCGTTAAATGATTAGTTTTGCTATTTGTTGCATTTTTTAGTGGCTGAACAAGACTCGATGGTCTTACACTGAGGCCGAGCTGGATGAGGTGCGTATTGAGGCTCTCGGGTTCATCCAAGACCGTGTTTGACGTTGCTTTTGACTAGAATTTTATTGTCGGATGATGCTGGTTTAAAATTTTCTAGGAATATGTTGGTTGTTTTTGTGGATAATATTGATGTAGTAATCGGATTAAGGTATTGTAGTTTGCTTTTGGTATGAATGTTTTGCAACAGTTTGGAGTAATGGTTGTTTGAGCCATTGTATGAATGTTTGGCATATATATGAATGGCTATTTATGTTTTTCTGGGCATCTATTGATCAGTTTCTAAATTTTTTCTGTTTGTAACAATAGCAAAAAAACATCAGTTTTAAATGTAGAACATATATAAAAGCGATGTCTAACAGAAACACACATGTCGCAAATGTTGCCAGAAACCGATGTCTAATGGTAACTTAAATAGAGAATAAGTATAAAAACCGATGTCTAATATATTATTACATATCGATTACCACAAATAAAACCGATGTCTAAAGATATATTTAACATCATCCAAAACCGATGTCTAAAACAACGTTATACATCAGTTTCGATATAAGACACTGATGTTTAAAACAGACTTAGACATCATTTTACTTCCAAATAATGATGTATATGTCGATTTGTGAGTTATGTACAACATGTTTATTTGCATCTAGAACCTGTAGTAGCACGGTAGAAATGTCAAGTTCATGCAATTTATGCAAAACTATTGGATATAAACATCATTTTTTGGTTCAAAATCGATGTGTAATAGCTTCCTGGACATCAGTTAAAAACCGATGTCTATGAGATTATACAATAGACATCACCGACAAAGACATCGGTATGGTTTTTTCATAGACATCGGCCAGAAACCGATGTCTATGAGCTTTTTTCTAGTAGTGATATCTAAAAATTGAGACACTCCAACCTTCTTTTTCCTTAGCAAAAAATATAGATAACCAAATATAATAGGTTATATTTGTCGAACCAACAAACCCCTTATGTATAATTTTACATAATTATAGATAATACCATTGGAGTGCATACCCTTCCTCTTAGCTAAAATTTTACATAATTATTATAGCCAATCATTTTGGCCAACTATTTTACATTTTACCATTAGAGATGCTCCTATTACTCAAAATGCATTTATTTATATGCACCACACTTGTACTACTCCTTTTTGCACCTACACGATGTTAACTCAGTTAGGAGTGTCTAACATGAATAAATGTCCATGTATCGGACTTGATAATATTTTGAAAAATGTACATTTTTTTAGCCTAAAATAAGTGTCCAAGTCCAAACGTTCATGTCCGAGAATCGCGTGTCAGACACAGGTACTCTAGCTAAAATGAAGAGTCCGAGTAACATGGCCTACTGAGCACAAGTAACTCAGCTTTATGCAAATTGCATGAATCAAACACGTACCCATCTTTAAATATATGAATCTGTAATTATTAAGTTTCTAATCATATGGCATCAAGATCGTGAGCAACGTATGGTATGGTGAAAAAATTGGCGTGGTTTCTGATCTTTGATATCCATGCAGATGAACAAAGAGAAAACTACAACAAAATATGCGTTCCTCTAAACAATGCTGCCCTCAGAGGTGACTGGAATGCTGCTGAAAAAATAATACTAGAATATCCAGAGGTGGTAAAGATGAGCATCACACAGAAAGAAGAAACTGTTCTTCATGTTGTGGCATCAACAAAACACATTCACTTTGCGAAAATGCTGGTGAACTTGATGAGAGTTGAGGACTTGGAACTTCAAAATGGAGAGGGGGCAACAGCTCTCTGCTTAGCAGTAGCTTCAACTATCCAAATGGTTGACGTTTTACTGCAAAAGCATAAGGGTCTTCTAAAGATACGTAAAAAGGGTGACTTACCATTCTTGTGTGCCGTTTTGTCAGGAGACAAACACATGGTGGAACATATCTATTCCAAGACTGATCTGGTAGATCACAAGTGGAATTATCCAGATAGAAAACGTATACTGGATTCTTGCCTTGCTTTTGGCCTGCTTGGTAAAATTTGAAACTCTCTCTACACAAACGTTAATTTTTTTTTATGTATTTCCTAATTAAACGCAATCACACACCCATTTTGCCTTTAACAAGACTCTCTTACCTTAGCATCTACCACTGATCAATGAAAGATGTGCATTGAGTACACAGACGATGTATGGGATAGATAAACAAATTATTATTACGATGTGTCTATCATTCTTTGCGCTATAAATAATATGTACTTCTTAAAATCTCACATAGTGATAAAATATTTTCACAATTCTCTTTTCATTCACAGTTAGAGGCATACTTTATCACATAGTTACAAAGATTGATCCTTTATGTGCGTTTGTGTGTGTGCCTACTTTATTTTTAGACCATGACAAAATTTTATTTTTCTTCCTTGAATGGAAGTTGTTTTTCGTGTGAATTAAGACTGCCAGGCCTAACTAGCTAGTAACTATGTAAAGCTTTTGTCTTGTTTCTATTGTTTTCTTGATCATTAGTAACTTAATTGGTTAAGAACACCATATATCACAAGACACTTGTAAATTTGCAGATATTGCTTTGGATATATTAATCACTACAAGAGAGAAGGGAGTTCTGACTATAGATACACTTGTACTGAGGTATTTGGCTTCTAATCCTTCTGCATTTAAAGGACAGCCTGCCTTTCGACGACTAATAAATACAAGTAAGTTTTTGATTAGTACTGAACGTAACAGCCTTTACGAGCATAATGTGATCTATGACTCATAGAACAGGGAAAAGGCACATCGTCCTGAAGCAACAATGCATTTTTTTCCGACTCACTATATCTCTCTAGTAATTGTTAATTTTCAGTTTCAGTACTACTCTCTGGCGAAAGGCCACCCATTGCTAACTATAAAGCAACTGAAATAGTGAGGATAATATGGGGAGAAATTGTTCAACAAAAGCACGAGGACATACTGAAACAGATTGCTGGTGATCCTGATATAAAAAAAGTTGAAGGGCTTCTATTTACAGCTGCTAGTTTGGGAAATCATAAATTCATAATTGAGCTTCTAAGCTTGTGTCCAGATATTATCTGGGAAATAAATGAGAATAAACACACAATATTTCATGCAGCAGTTATTCATCGTCAAGAGAATGTGTACAATCTACTCTATGAGCTTGGCTCAAAGAAGTTGGGGGTAGTCGACAAGGATGGAAATAACATTCTACATTTAGCTGCCATATTGCCAAAGCAAAATCGACTTAATATTGTGTCTGGAGCAGCTTTTCAAATGCAAAGAGAGCTGCTATGGTTTGAGGTATGTATCCCTTGAATTTCAAATTTTAATTTAGATGTAAATGAGTCCTTTTACTTGGCAAACTAAAGCCTAAAGAGAAAATTTCAAATGAAATTCTGAATAAATATCTATGTTCACAGTCCAATTAACACAAATGTTATTTCAAAATCAAAATAATGAATTTTTCCCACTTACACATATTCTGATATATGCATCTGGAATGTTTAGATGTGATGTAGCATCTTCAATGCATACCGTTATTGTTTTAACCGGTTACGGTAGAATAATATAATTTCAAAAAATTGGTAACAGGAAGTAAGTGCGATGGTGAATTCAGTTGATAGAACAAGGAAAAACAAAGCAGGGAAAAGCCCCCAGGAATTATTCACTGATGAGCACACTGAGTTAATGGAGAAAGGAGAAAATTGGATGAAGCAAACCGCAGCTCACAGCATGGTCGTTGCGGCCCTTATAGCCACAATAATGTTTGCAGTGGCTTTTACTTTGCCTGGTGGTAACAACGGAAACAATGGGCTACCAATTTACCTGGGTAGAAAAGCTTTTATTGTGTTCGTAATAACAGATGCGATATCTTTATGCACCTCTTCAGCTTCCATACTTGTCTTCTTGGCTATTCTCACTGCACGTTATACAGAAAAAGATTTCTTGGTGTCTTTACCCCTGAAATTAATGATTGGAGTCTCATCACTTTTTATCTCAATTGCTACAATGATGATTGCTTTCAGTGCGAGCTTCTTCCTACTTTACGCGAAAAGTACGAAATGGGTACCTATACTAGTCACTGCATTAGCAAGTTTGCCTGTTATTCTATTTGCTTGGCTGCAATTTCGCCTACTTTTGGACATGATCCAGTCAACATTCAGTTCCCGGTATCTTTTTAAGAATCGGAAACGTATGCTTTACTAGCAAATTCCATATTGCATAGTTGAAGACTGCAATAATTTGTTGTCTATCCATTCAGTATGTACTTTTGATGCATGTTCTCCTACTATATAGATTCACATCTATCTGAATCATGTAATCACGGCCAATATGATCCATGAGACCACTGCGTGTATAAGTTTATCTGTAGCCTCTCCATTTATGTATTCAGTATCTATGATCACAAATATTTTGCATACATATAAAAACAATCTCTTTTTATAATTTCATTTCTGGGAATAAATCTGTGTATATTAACTAATTTCTAACGAGTATAATTTCTCTCGTGTTTGGATCAACATTACGAAATTTGGATTAATGTGATTAGACATGTGTGGTAAAAGGTTCCATTTAAGTTTCTTGGAAAAACTTCTAAAGGGGCACGCTGCTCCTTCAACCCTGCAAGGGGAACCCTGTTGCTAGCTATATAAGCTATCAGTGCTCCTGGAACCCGGAAAGGGAAATCCTTCTAATGCAAAATATTTCATCTTGCAGTTATGCATCGGCAAGACAATGTGTACAATTTACAATATGAGTTTGGCTTAAAGAAATCGAGGATGATTTAACAGTGATCAGTGACCACGATGACCATAACATTCTACTACACTTATAGCTTCCATAAACCCAACGCAAAGTCGACTTTATGTTTAGAGCTATCTCATCTACTATCAACCAGATGGAGTAGTACAATGTAGTTTGACTGTGAAAGACATTAAATGCAAGCGTTTTACCTAATGATTAAAACTATGAATCCATGACATCGCAATGATGTCGTCATTAATCTAACAGTCGCATACGCATTGATGGTTAGATCTAGATCTAAAATTAACTCAATAGTTTGGTTGACTATTTGAAGTCGAACAAAGATATAACTACGTTTCCACCAATATGCCACATGAAAACTTTTTACTACTACTCATATCTCTACATATACTTCAGTAGCTGAAGCCTGAAGGTTTCTTAACTCTTCTTCACTTCCACAGTTTTGTTGTGCTTTTTACATGTCAGCTTAATATCATATTCAAAAATGGAACTGCAACACCAACATTCTATTCAAATTAGTCAGGTGCCTGTAAGTCGACTATTACGACCAACGCCCCCACCACCGCCGTATTAGAACAAACACAATATATATGTATTTATGTAGTGTATGAAAGACTAGTGAAAGAGCTAAAACACAATGTATATCTGCAACACTTCTTGTTGGATTGAAACTGAATGAAAGAGTACAAGATTAAATAGGAAAACAGAAAGGTTCAGAACCTTAAACACATGCACAAAACATGGGCCAAAAACAGCCTCCTAGAAACACTCTGTGACACCACCACTCACTGGACAAAATACAGAATAAAAGGCACTAGTGCTTTGACTAATACCACAGCCACAAAAAGAAATAAAGCAAGTTTTAAATTAAACATTCAACAATTACGCCCGTAATTTCAAACTTGTCCAAGCAAATTTTTCATCCCCAGAAGCTTTCTCATTCTGTCAAACTTGACAGCAAACAGGGCTTTCGTCAGTGCATCAGCCCTCTGAATTTCGCTAGGAATGTGCTTAACTACAATCTCCCCACGCTCCACACATTCTCTTATAAAATGGTAGCGTATATCGATGTGCTTGCTACGTCCATGAAACATCGGGTTCTTGGCTAAATCAATCGCTGATTTGTTGTCTATGTAAATTACCACTGGATCAATTGCTTCTTTTACAATCTGCATCAACACATTCCGTAACCATATTGCCTGGCAAGCCGCCGCCGTGGCAGCCATAAACTCCGCCTCGCATGAAGATAATGCCACACATCACTGCTTTTGTGAAACCCACGTAACCAAGCTCTCATTCAGGTAAAATGCCATCCCCCCTGTGCTTCTCCTGTCATCAACATGTCCAGCGAGATCACTATCCGAATATCCAGTTAGAACATTGTTGTTGCTGTCTCTTGAATACACAAGTCCATACTCTAATGTCCCTTGTATATAGCGCAGTATCCTTTTTGCCGCATTCAAGTGTAACACAGTTGGTCGCTCCATGTATCTACTCACAATACCCACCGAGTAAGCAACATCTGGTCTTGTGTGCACGAGATATCTCAAACCTCCTACCATACTTTTGAACATGGTAGGATCAACAGGAGTGCCATTTTCATCCTTGTTAATTTGTAGCTTCGGATCCATGGGAAATTTGGTTGGATTGCATCCCGCCATACCTGCCCTTTCAATAACCTTGCGAGCATATCCTGATTGTTTCAGCTGAATGTAATCATCTCCTTGCTTCACCTCAATTCCCAAATAGTAAGAGAGTTTTCCCATATCACTCATATCAAACTTGCCGCTCATTTGTTTCTTGAAACTCGTAATCAGACTCACATTTGTTCCAGTGACAAGAAGGTCGTCCACATATACTCCAACTATTAAAGATTCTTCGTCCACGCGCTTGGTGTACACGGCATGTTCATATGGACATCTGATAAAACCCAAGCTTTCTAAACAACTGTTTAACTTAGCGTACCACGCTCGTGGAGCCTGCCTCAAACCGTATAAAGCTTTAGTCAATCTGTACACTAGGTTCTCTTGTCCTTCTTTTATAAATCCTTCAGGCTGAGTCACGTAAACTTCTTCTTTAATATCACCATTCAGAAACGCTGTTTTCACATCTAAGTGATGAACTTCCCACGAATTCTTTGCAGCTAGAGCCAATAGTAAACGTACCGTTTCCAGCCTGGTGACGGGTGCGAAAATCTCCTCAAAATCAACCCCTTTCTCCTGTACATACCCTTTGGCAACCAAGCGCGCCTTGTATTTCACGATGTTTCCGTCATCATCTTTCTTAATTTTGTAAATCCATTTTAGACCAATTGCTTTGTGCCCAGGAGGCAGTTCAGTGAGCTTCCAAGTCCAATTATTTTCGATAGACTCCATCTTTGACTTCATAGCTTGCTTCCAGACCCGTTCCTTTTCAGCATGTTTGAACGAATTTGGTTCATCAATTCCCATAAGCATCAATTCGTCTTCTAACTCTATCTCCTTCGTGGCATTGTATATGTCTGTGATTGATCTGAAACGCTTTGGTGTGGTGCTGTCATCATATCGTTCCTCATCTGAACTGTTCTCTCTTGACGTCGATCTAGGTGTTGTCACTTCACCATTATCCATACCATTTTGAGGTGAATATGACTGCCCCATACTCTCTGTTTCTGTCAAGTGAAGATCAGGTACAATAAATGATTCCTCTTGAGAAATTTCCACTTCCTTCTCGGTATCCCAAGACCAACATTTTGTTTCTTCAAATACCACGTCTCTACTAATATATATCCTTTTGCTGTTAGGATCGTACAACCTGTATCCTTTGGTTCCTGGTTCCTTGCCTAAGTTGATCACCTGAATACTTCGATCGTCCAACTTCATTACTTGATTTCCTGGGGTTCTCATGTGAACCAGACAGCCAAAAACCCGAATGTGACCAATGTCAGGTTTCATTCCGGTCCAGGCCTCGTAAGGTGTCTCTCCCGTTAGAGCACGAGTGGGCAATCTGTTCAGGACATACACTGAGTGGCGAACTGCTTCAGCCCACAACACTGGAGGTAATTTCATTTGCTTCATGTAGCTTCTTGCCATCTCCACGATAGTTCGATTTCTCCTCTTGACCACGCCATTCTGTTGAGGTGTGTACGGAGTCGTAAAGTGCCTAGTAATTCCAACTTGTTCACAGTAAGATTTAAAATCATTAGACATGAACTCTCCCCCTCTATCCGTTCGAAAAACTCTTATCTTCTCCTCACGGCCCTTTTCAACCATAACATGAAATTTCTTGAAAACTACCAATGCCTCATCCTTGCTTTTAATCAAGTATATCCACATCACTCTACTAAAATCATCAACCAATAAGAAAAAATAACGATTACCAGCAGCAGTAGATGGCGAGATCGGTCCACAAAGGTCTCCATGAATTAGTTCCAGCTTTTGGCTTGCACTGTACTGTGCTCGAGCTGGTATGGCCTTCCTTGTTTGCTTGGCCATCAAACACCCATTGCACACCCCCTTTGGCTGAACGATTTTCGGGAAACCAGCTACCATTTCATTTTTTGACATCAAAGTCATGGATTGAAAATTAACATGTCCCAATCTTGAGTGCCACAACCACGCATTTTCCTCTGATTTTGACAAAAGACACGTTTGCTTGCGACTCTTGATGATAATTTTGTAAAGCCTATTTGATGACCACTTCACCTTCATGAGTAACTTTCCTTGATCATCATGCACCCACAACATATCTCCATTAAGTACTACTCGATTTTCTTCTTCAGATATTTGACCAAGACTTATTATGTTGTTTCGAAGATTTGGTATATAATACACATCCCTGAGTATCCTTTCTTCCCCGTTTTTGCAGTTGAAAATGATTGATCCCTTTCCTTCAATGTTTACGGTTGAGCCATCACCAAAGCGTACTTGCCCCGTCGCCTTATCATCAATTGTGTTAAATTTTGATTTTTGTCCTGTCATATGGTTGCTCGCCCCATTGTCCAGATACCACACATCTGATTCACTTTCTTCTTCAATGTTGTTGTTCACGAATTTTGGCGTTGCTTTTCCTTCGTTATTTGCCAACTGATGTTCTTCATCCTTTTCAAGTTTTTTCATCAGTAAAGCTGGTTCCTCATCTTCTATCTGCGAGAAATTGACTTCCTGCCTCTGTTCTTTCCCTCGACATTGTCTTTTACATTCGGCAGCAAAATGACCGTATCCTCCACAACAGAAACATCTTACACGACTCTTGTCCCTCACTGTACGTCCCTTGAATCCAGTTGAATCATCGGTTCCACGACCTGTCTTCCTCAACCATTCCTCTCTGGTTAGAAGCAGTTTTCCTTCTTGATTTTCCTTTTTCTTCCATTCCTCTTCTGTCAGTAACAATTGTTCTCCTGTGTCAGGTATTTGTCCCTTCAGCTTTTCTTCATGAGTGACGCCCTTTATTCTCTCTTCGTGTGCCTTTAGAGAACCGATCACCTCTTCCACAGACATAGTATCAAGGTTACCAAACTGTTCCAATGCTGATGCTATATGGAGGAACTTGTGGGGAACAGCTCGTAGGATTTTCTTTACAACATACGATTCTTTAATCTCTTCTCCAAGTGTCCGAATGTTGGACACAATTCCATTGATTTTCATATAAAAATCATCGAGTTGGTCCGTGTCTCTCATGCAAACTGCCTCAAACTCTGCTCTCAGTGTTTGGACTTTTGCTGTCTTAACTTTCTCTGCTCCTTGACTCATTGTTTTGATTGCCTCCCATGCCTCCTTGGCAGTCTTTTTCTCAGCCAAAGATAACAGCACATCCTCCGGTATTCCCTGATAGATCATTGCTAATGCAACCTTATCTATTTTACCATCAATTGCTGCCTTCGGATCAGTGGCCTCAACCGCTTCCCAGACTCCATGAGCTTGCATATACACTCTCATTTTCAACGACCATGCTGTATAGTTTCCCTTTGTCAACATCGGGTAACTCAGTCCTATAGACCCTCCTTTCAGCTTGGTTGCATCCATTGTTGCCATTGATATAAACCTCCGTGCGGATTATAGCTCTGATACCAAATTATTAGAACAAACACAATATATATGTATTTATGTAGTGTATGAAAGACTAGTGAAAGAGCTAAAACACAATGTATATCTGCAACACTTCTTGTTGGATTGAAACTGAATGAAAGAGTACAAGATTAAATAGGAAAACAGAAAGGTTCAGAACCTCAAACACAGGCACAAAACATGGGCCAAAAACAGCCTCCTAGAAATACTCTGTGACACCACCACTCACTGGACAAAATACAGAATAAAAGGCACTAGTGCTTTGACTAATACCACAGCCACAAAAAGAAATAAAGCAAGTTTTAAATTAAACATTCAACACGCCGCTACCAAAAAAGGGGAGGAACAGATGGATAAAGCCTGATGCAACTTATCTATCGGGTTAGTTACTTACTTTTATTTTCTTGAGATAAATTTATAGGCCTACATAAGCCCCAAACTTTACTAATTAGTCGGGTTAGACACTTTCATCACGAGGCACAAAACATCTACTAGTTTATTAAAATGATCGACCTATTAGTACTTCTGGAATACGTCCATTCCGAAGACATGGTGGTTTGCGCAAAACACATCTTAGGTGAAAAAAATATCAAAAATGATTCTTTTTCACTTTCTTAGAAGACGCATCCTAATTAGTGACCAAATCAGGATTAAAAAAAAATTAAGACTAAATTTTAAACTACATAATTGTCATAGTGTCATCTAAATAATATACTACAAGCGTACACTACATATATTAGTTATTTGAGCTTGTTTATGGTCAGTGGACTTGTAGGACGTTGCAATCTAAAAGTATGGAAAATGGTGTGGTTTTGATGAGGTTCTGCTATTTGATATTAATGTAAAGGACCAAAGAAAAAATTACATGAATGTGTGTATTCCTCTGTACAATGCTGCGGTTAAAGGTGACTGGCATGCAGTTGAAGGAATTATAAGAGATCATCCGGAGGCGATATACAGGAGCATTACAAAGAGAGAAGATACTCTTCTTCACATTGTAGCATCGACAAAACACACTCACTTTGCCCAAAAGCTGGTGAACATGATGAAGGTTAAGGACTTGGAACTTCAAAATGGAGATGGGGAAACAGCTCTCTTCTTAGCATTAGCTTCAACCACTGAAATGGTTGGCATTTTGCTGAATAGGAATAATGATCTGTTAGAAATCCGTAACAAGGATAACTCGCCACCATTCTTGTGCGCAGTTAAGTATGGGAACAAACACACGGTGTCATATTTTTATCTCAAGACTAATCTGGAAGATGAAACGTGGAATACGTTTGA
The DNA here is from genome assembly GCA_036435485.1 of Saposhnikovia divaricata. Lineage (NCBI taxonomy): Eukaryota > Viridiplantae > Streptophyta > Magnoliopsida > Apiales > Apiaceae > Saposhnikovia > Saposhnikovia divaricata. The sequence goes on from CM071599.1 coordinate 166,111,656, forward strand.
CCAAAAAAGTATACTGATTGCTTGCCTTGCTTTCGGCCTATACGGTACAATTTCAACAATATTCCACTTGGAAGTGACACACTAGTACATAATTTGCTAATGGTTTTTAAGAATCTTCTATACATGATTTCTACTTGAATATGTATTAATGTTTGTGCTATGTAACTGGGATTTATTTGTGCTTCATTTCTCTTGGGCATTGTATCATGGCATTCCTGTAGGATCTCATATGTTTAAGATAGAAAAACAAATGAAAGAGTAAATGGATATTGTCATTAGCACCATGAAAAATAAATAGTTCTCCTTTAAATACCATATGATTCCTATGATTGATGTTGTATAATTCCGTATGAAGCAAATCGGTGTCTTAAAATTGAGGCCTTTTAAGTTCCTATCTACTTAAGTTAGTGCAAAATCTTTTCTAGTTAGATTGTGGTTTGCAATAGCGTCCTCGCACATTTTTGGGAAATAAAACTTGAACTTATCGACTTATCTATGGTTTTTAGGGTATTCCTTGTGGATTTATATGTCTGTTGCGTTCAAGACATACTTGTTTGGGTGGCTGGTTGTACTTTTGAGAGAGATTACATGTGAGAAAATCGGAAAAAAAAACGGAGAGACACTTGGCATGTTTTCTTTGTTCTGTTCTGTAAAAATATGAGCAATGCGGAAGTAATAAACGAAACTAGTAGAGAGGAGAGAAAAACACGGTAGTAATATTAGAACTACATTTTATTGATCTTATTGTTGTTGTTGTTGAGACCATTTACATAAGACTATATTTATAGGTTTTAATCTCACCAACCATTAATGTTAGTCAAAGATTATGGCTAGCCTAACTTGATTGGTGGCCTTGTCATTGCTTACCTCACTTCCTAGGTTATGTCATTGCTTACCTCACTTCCTAGGTTATATTTAACACGCCCCCTCACTCGAAATCCCATCTTCGGATGAAAGACCTATCTTGGGATTGAAGAGTGGACACTAGTAGCCCTTGAGCTTAACTTGAGCGTCCAACTATACCCATTTTAGGATCGACCGATCTTGAGTTTATTGAGTCTTTTGGGATATCGGGACTCGAACTTTGGACCACACGGTATATTTTAGGCCATGTCAAAAAAATACATAAGGCACTGATGAATGCAAGATATAGCAGTGAACTGTGTTGTCTAAAATACAACTACTTCTACTGCTTTGATTTGTGGCAGTGAACTGTGTGTACATTCTGCTGCTTCGTCGGAATAACGCCCCCTGAACTATTTAATTTGCAGCATCGTAAAAAATTGGAGAGATACCGTAATATCAACAACCACTTGAATACTACACAATTAAATCTATAACCGGGGCAAATTGGGCTAAAAATTTTGCTGGAAACAGAATCTGCATAAATAAAAAACTGGGCAGAAAATTTCTCCCCTCTGCTGGAAGATATAAGTCTGGGCAGCTTGTGTTTTCCTTGAAAAACCACAAAGTTTCAACTGAAAATCTCCTCCTCTCTACTCCCGCTCTGATACCATGTCAAAATATGAGCAATGCGGAAGTAATAAACGGAACTAGTAGAGAGGAGAGAAAACACGGTAGTAATATTAGAACTACATTGTATTGATCTTATTATTGTTGTTGTTGTTGAGATCACTTACATAAAATAATGTTAGTCAAAGATTATGGCTTGCCTAACTTGATTGGTGGCCTAACTTGGTTGGTGGCCTAACTTGGTTGGTGGCCTTGTCATTGTTTACCTCAATTTCTAGGTTATGTCATTGCTTACCTCACTTCCTAGGTATTTAACATGTTCCTTGTATACATGTTCAAGTCATACTTGTTTGGGTTGTACTTCTTCTGAGAGATATTATATATGAGAAAATCAGGAAATAAAAAGTGGAAAAAGGAAGAAGAGAAATTCAGCATGTTATCTTTGTAGGTTATATTTAACATGATCCTTGTATATATGTTCAAGTCATACTTGTTTGGGTTGTACTTCTTCTGAGAGGTATTATGGCTCAGGAACAAGAGAGAAAATTCTCTAAATAACTCACTTTTATCATTCCAATTCAAGGTGTCTTACAATGCTTCTAAACATGCCTATTTATACTAATCCTAGAGGTCCTTACATGCAAATATTGAGGTCCTTAAATGCAAATAAATGATGGTAGGTGGAGTAGGTAGTTAGGTGGAGTAGTTGGAATTTTGACTTCACAAATTGGCATATGGGCTGCTGGAATGGTTGGCTTCTAGAATGGCTACTGGAATCATACTCCCCGGGTTGGAGAGAACTCGACCTCGAGTTTTAGTATTCTTCATCGTCCAAATAAGGCGAAAGATCAGCAACATTAAAAGTTGCAGAAACACCATACGTTCCAGGCAGTTCTACTTTGTAAGCATTGTCATTGATTTTCTGCACAACTTTGAATGGTCCATCAGCTCTAGGTGACAACTTGGCATTTGGTTGATTAGGAAATCTCTCTTTTCGTAGATGAATCCAGACCAAATCTCCAACTTTAAAAATCTGTTGCTTCCGATGTTTGTCTCGCTGGTTTTTATATCTGGAATTTTGTTTCCGTATCTGCTCTTGAACTTGTTCATGCAGTTTCTTGATTTCCTTCGCTCGACTATCTGCATCAGAACTGAATTGTTATTTGTTGGTTGACGGAGTCAAATCAAGTGGGCTAAGTGGACGGGTGCCATATACAACTTCAAAAGGGCACTTTCCCGTGGACTGATTAGTTGAATTATTGTAAGCAAATTCAACTTGAGCCAGAATAAGATCCCACTGCTTCAAGTTTTTACCAACAAAACTTCGAAGTAGATTTCCCAACAGTCGGTTGACAGCTTCGGTTTGTCCATCAGTCTGAGGATGGCTCGCACTACTAAACTGCAGCTTAATTCCCATCTTCTTCCATAAAGTTCTCCAAAAATGGCTTAAAAACTTCACATCTCGATCAGAAGTGATCGTTTTTGGGATTCCATGAAGACAAATATTTCTTTGAAATACAAATCAGCAACTTGAACAACATCATTGGTCTTTTGACAAGGAATGAAGTGGGCCATCTTTGAAAATCTATCCACTACGATCATAATTGAATCTTTCTGATGTTGACTTCGTGGAAGTCCCAAAATGAAATCCATAGTAACATCATCCCATGGTGATTCCGGTACGGGAAGTGGCATATATAAACCAGTGTTTTGACGTTTGGATTTAGCCAAATGACAGATTCTGCATCTTTGGATATGCCGATTTATATCTCTTTCCATTCGTGGCCAATAAAAATTTTCCTTTACCAAGGCCATAGTTTTATCTCGACCAAAGTGGCCTGCTAATCCTCCATCATGGGCTTCCCAGATAATGGCTTCTCGTAGTGAACATCGAGGAATACACAAAGTCTTCTCTTTGAATAAAAATCCTTCATGCCTGTAGTAATCTTTGGAGGATTGCAGTTCAGTAGTATTCCAAATTTTCTGGAAGTCGGGATCATCTGGGTACAACTCCTTTATCATTTCAAAACCAACTACTTTTGTTTGGAGTGTAGATAGTAGAGTATGGCGCCTACTGAGAGCATCTGCAACAACATTTTGAATTCCAGCCTTGTGCTTGATTAGAAATGGATAAGATTGTAAAAACTCACTCCAAGAGGCATGTCGACGGCTAATCTTCTGTTGAGAGTTCAAATATTTTAAAGCTTCATGATCAGAATAAAGAATGAATTCTTTATTTAACAGGTAATGACTCCAATGATGCAAGGCTCGAACAATTGCATAAAACTCCTTGTCGTATGTTGAATACCGAAGTTTAGCATTGTTAAGCTTTTCACTGAAGAATGCTATAGGATGACCTTCTTGACTTAGAATAGCACCAATTCCAGTGTGGGAAGCATCACAACTAACTTCAAATACTTGATCAAAATTGGGAAGGGCTAATACTGGTGCTTCAGTTAAACATTTCTTCAGCTTGTCAAAACTTTTCTGTGCAGCCTCGGTCAATTGAAACTTGTCTCCTTTGATACAATCTGTGAGGGGAGCGGCAACTGTGCTGAAGTTTTTGATGAATCTTCTGTAAAAGGAGGCTAATCCATGAAAACTTCTGACCTCATGGATTGATTGCGGAACAGGCCAGCTATTGATTGCTTCTATCTTTTCCGGATCAACTCGTATGCCTTTGGATGTGATGATATATCCAAGAAAAGTAACTTCATTTGTCAGGAAAGCACATTTCTTCAAATTGGCATAGAGTTTTTGTTCACGAAGAGTCTGTAACACTTGTCGGACATGTTCCAAGTGTTCCTCCTTGTCCTTACTAAAGATCAGAATGTCATCAAAATAGACGACGATAAATTTACCAATAAAGGGTCGAAGGACTTGATTCATAAGTCGCATGAATGTACTTGGCGCATTGGACAACCCAAATGGCATAACTGTCCATTCATAAAGACCATCTCTTGTTTTAAAGGCAGTCTTCCATTCATCTCCTGGTCGAATTCTGATCTGATGGTATCCGCTTCGAAGATCAATCTTTGAAAAGATAGTGGAACCATGTATCTGATCTAACAAATCATCAAGTCTAGGAATTGGAAATCTATACTTGATGGTAATTTTGTTGACAGCTCGACTATCAACACACATTCTCCAGCTTCCATCTTTCTTAGGGACTAGAATAGCAGGAACCGCACAAGGACTAACACTTTCCTGTATTAATCCTTTTTTAATAATCCTTAAACTTGATTTTGAATTTCAGCATGCTCCTGAGGACTCATTCACAAAACAGTTGGTATTTTTTAACACATCTTAGGTGAAAAAAATATCAAAAATGATTCTTTTGCACTTTCTTAGAAGACGCATCCTAATTAGTGACCAAATCAGGATTCAAAAAAAATTAAGACTAAATTTAAACTACATAATTGTCATAGTGTCATCTAAATAATATACTACAAGCGTACACTACATATATTAGTTATTTGAGCTTGTTTATGGTCAGTGGACTTGTAGGACGTTGCAATCTAAAAGTATGGAAAATGGTGTGGTTTTGATGAGGTTCTGCTATTTGATATTAATGTAGAGGACCAAAGAAAAAATTACATGAATGTGTGTATTCCTCTGTACAATGCTGCGGTTAAAGGTGACTGGCATGCACCTGAAGGAACTATAAGAGATCGTCCGGAGGCGATATACAGGAGCATTACAAAGAGAGAAGATACTCTTCTTCACATTGTAGCATCGACAAAACACACTCACTTTGCCCAAAAGCTGGTGAACATGATGAAGGTTAAGGACTTGGAACTTCAAAATGGAGATGGGGAAACAGCTCTCTTCTTAGCATTAGCTTCAACCACTGAAATGGTTGGCATTTTGCTGAATAGGAATAATGATCTGTTAGAAATCCGTAACAAGGATAACTCGCCACCATTCTTGTGCGCAGTTAAGTATGGGAACAAAGACATGGTGTCATATTTTTATCTCAAGACTAATCTGGCAGATGAAACGTGGAATACATTTGACCAAAAAAGTATACTGATTGATTGCCTTGCTTTCGGCCTATACGGTACAATTTCAAAAATTTCCCACTTGGAAGTGACACACTAGTACATAATTTGCTAATGGTTTTTAAGAATCTTCTATACATGATTTCTACTTGAATATGTATTAATGTTTGTGCCATGTAACTGGGATTTATTTGTGCTTCATTTCTCTTGGGCATTGTATCATGACATTCCTGTAGGATCTCATATGTTTAAATACCATGAAAAATCAATAGTTCTCCTTTAAATACCATATGATTCCTATGATTGATGCTGTATAATTCCGTATGAAGCAAATCGGTGTCTTAAAATTGAGGCCTTTTAAGTTCCTATCTACTTAAGTTAGTGCAAAATCTTTTCTAGTTAGATTGTGGTTTGCAATAGCGTCCTCGCACATTTTTGGGAAATAAAACTTGAACTTATCGACTTATCTATGGTTTTTAGGGTATTCTTTGTGGATTTATATGTCTACTGCGTTCAAGACATACTTGTTTGGGTGGCTCGTTGTACTTTTGAGAGAGATTATATGTGAGAAAATCGGGAAAAAAAAAACGGAGAGACACTTGGCATGTTTTCTTTGTTCTGCTTTGTTAAAATATGAGCCATGCGGAAGTAATAAACGAAACTAGTAGAGGAGAGAAAAACACGATAGTAATATTAGAACTAAATTGTATTGATCTTATTGTCATTGCTTACCTCACTTTCTAGGTTATGTCATTGCTTACCTCACTTCCTAGGTTATATTTAACACGCCCCCTCACTCGAAATCCCATCTTCGGATGAAAGACCTATCATGGGATTGAAGAGTGGACACTAGTAGCCCTTGAACTTAACCTGAGCTTCCAACTATACCCATTTTAGGATCGATCGATCTTGAGTTTATTGTGTCTTTTGGAATACTGGGACTCAAACTTGCGACCACACGGTATATTTTACACCATGTCAAAAAATACATAAGGTGCTGATGAATGCAAGATATAGCAATGAACTGTGTTGTCTAAAATACAACTACTTCTGCTGCTTTGATTTGTGGCAATGAACTGTGTGTATATCTGTTATACACACTACTTCTGCTGCATCGTCGGAATAACGCCCCCTGAACTATTTAATTTGCAGCATCGTAAAAAATTGGAGAGATACTGTAATATCAACCATTTGAATACTACACAATTAAATCTATAATCGGGGCAAATTGGGCAGAAAATTCTGCTGAAAACAGAATCTGCATAAATAAAAAACTGGGCAAAAAATTTCTCCCCTCTGCTGGAAGATATAAGTCTGGGCAGCTTGTGTTTTCGTTTAAAAACCACAAAGCTTCAACTACATATCTCCTCCTCTCTACTCCCGCTTTGATACTATGTCAAAATATGAGCAATGCAGAAGTAATAAACGGAACTAGCAGAGAGGAGAGAAAACACGGTAGTAATATTAGAATTACATTGTATTGATCTTATTGTTGTTGTTGTTAAAACCATTTACATAAGACTATATTCATAGGCTTTAATCTCACCAACCATTAATATTAGTCAAAGATTATGGCTTGCCTAACTTGATTGGTGGTCTAACTTGGTTGGTGGTCTTGTCATTGCTTACCTCACTTTCTAGGTTATGCCATTGCTTATCTCACTTCATAGGTTATATTTAACATGTTCCTTGTATATATTTTCTAGTTATACTTGTTTGGGTTGTACTTCTTCTGAGAGATATTATATATGAGAAAATCAGGAAATAAAAAGTGGAAAAAAGAAGAAGAGAAATTCAGCATGTTATCTTTGTTCTGTTCCTTGTATAAGTTTGTGTGTTTTAAAACTTCCAGGTCTAACCATTTAAAGTTTGTCTGCCCTTGTTATTCACTTTTGTTAAAGATTATTACAAGGGATTTAGAAAATCATAAGGTCGAACATTTCTAATTCTGCAGATATTGCCTTAAATATATTTACTCGCTACAGGCATCAAGGGAACCTGACAAATTATGCACATGTACTAAGGTATTTGGCTAATAATCCTGATGTGTTTGATGGCACAATGGGACCTGGTACTAGAAGACTTATTAATGCATGTAAGTATACTACGGTTGAATATAGTTTTTTTCCATACTAGTATTTATATTTACTTTCTTAAGAAGATGAAAAAAGAGCAACATATATATGGTACTTGAGCTGATTTTTTTTGTCTTGTTTAGCGAGTCAAGTTCATTTTTAGATCAAAACTATACATGGTGGTCCTCTTCTGCTTCCTCCATGGCTTATGCAGCAGAGCTAAGACACGTTGTTCTAAAAAAATATAATGTCATTTCAACTTTTTGCTTCTTAAACACTTATAATTTCTGAAATAATCAATCATTTGATTCAGTACTCTCTGGAACAAGACTAAGACCTAAAGATAACCCTAAAGCAGTGGAAATAGTCAGGATGATGTGGGGAGAAATTCTTGAACAGAAGCATGAACACACATTGAAACAAATTGCTGGTGAAGGACATCTGTTTACAGCTGCTAGACTGGGCAACTACAAATTCATAATCGAGCTCCTTTGTATGTATCCTGACATTACATGGGACAGAGATGACAATAAACACACTATATTTCACATTGCAGTTATGCATCGTCAGGAGAATGTTTACAATTTACTGTCTGAGGTTGGCTCAAAGAAGATGTTGGGTGTAGCAGACAACTCAGGAAACAATATTTTACATTTAGCTGCCAAAAAACCAGAGCGAGATCGACTTAATTTTGTGTCGGGAGCAGCTCTACAAATGCAGAGGGAATTACTTTGGTTTAAGGTACATATACCTTGATTCTCAAAAATATAAACGTTACAATTCGCTCCATTTTTTGACATGGAATTTATAATCAAACTGTCCACATGTTTTGACACAGGGCATTACAATTCGCCCCATTTTTTGACACGGGGTGTAACAATTCGTCCCACCTAAATATTGTCTTCATTAAAACCAATAAATTTGAATGCAATTCTTTCCTTTATACTGTATATTGAATCAAACAATCAGAATTTTTTCATATATGCATATACCAATGTGAAGATTGTATAATTAAAAAAATCCAATTTCAGTTAGTTGCTTGTAGTTTTCTTTCTTAATCCCAAGCTTGATTGATCACGGAAAACTTTTAGAGCATCAGATTTTTGAAAGTTGTTACTATACCATTTTCTGTATATCTTTTTTTCTGCAAAGTCAGTCTTAAGTGTTTTCTTTGAACTCAGCATATCATCAGAAACTAGTAAAGTTTGTTGAAAAACACAAGATCATATTTAAGGACAATTCATATTTGATTGACAGTTATAATTATATACACCAACATAAAAAATCCTACACTAACATCATAAAAATTTTCTAATATTTTTATCAACTTTTGTGAAAATACCCAAATTATGGCCTGATACAATATATGAGATTAAATGTTGAAAAATAGAATATTCAAATACAAGTAAGTTCACTTGCGCAAGCACAACTTTAGAATTTATGTGACTGATTTAATATTATGGTATAAATATAATATAAGATAATAATATTCAGCAGCAGAATATTATTAAAAAAGTAAGTTCAGTTGTAGAATTTTGTAAAAAACAAGTTTTGTTGTAAAATTTTTAAACTCGTGTGCATAACTTTGAAATTCAGTAACAAAATATTTTTTTTATTACGAAACAAAATAGGTTCTGCAGTAGAACCCTATTATTTCGGGAATTTTTTTTTTGTAAAATAAGTTTAATAAAATAAATTAAAATTTTTGAAGAAAAAAGATTGAAAACATTGAAAAAATCAGCTAAAAGTTTATTGATCTAATAGTGTATCTTTTATTTCCAACAATATCCTTACAAAAATTATTTGAAAATTACTGAATCTAGACAGTTGATTTAGAAGTAATCCAACGACTAATAATGGTGACGGTTGATTTAGAAGTAATCCAACGACTAATAATGGATGGTTATTCAGTTCGTTTCAAAAAAAAATGGTTCCTCAATTCTTTTTTAATGTTTGGTTCTTTCTTAATCCAGATCCTATAAATATTATTGATAATTAAATTGTTGTCAACATAAACATAGATTTTTCTCGGAAAAATCCATGATATTGATAGAGGTCGGTCAAATAGACATATCTTGTACGAGAGCAAAGACTATAAGCTAAAGTTAAAGACGGTACTTTAGTATTCTTTCTACATTTTTTTTTCTTGCAGTTTTAGTTCATTCCTTGCCGTGATTTTAACATCCCAACAAATGGGAACCTCAAAACAATAAATAAATTTCTAAAAAGGTCTCGGAATCCTCTACGAGTTTTGTGTTTTATACTTTTTCATTTGAGATCATATTTATAGAGTAAATTACCTTTTTTCTGGACTGGTCAGGTCTGATATTATTTTCAATGGTCTTTTTTGTATGATATTTGAGTTTATAATTTTCGAGTAAAGTATTTTCTATTGACTTATGATATAAGTATGATTTTGAGACATCTTTCTGGATTAAATTATATGTAAATTATTTGTGATTTTATTATGATTTGGGTGATATTGTAAGACTTCATCATGAGTGAAGAGAATCTCAAGCTTTATACTTCTCTATGCAGTGTATTTAAATAATATGGACATGTAGCCGATGTTATGGGACACGTATAGTCATAACTAGTATGTATGTTTTGGCCACCTGAGTCGCAATGAGCTTATCGATTTGCAAGTCCTATAAGATTTTGGATATCGTTTGCTTTGTGCTATGCAAACCCTTCTAAATTTGATTTTGATGATTACGTAATTCTAGATGACCGAAAACGTAGGACATCCTATAAGTCTAAGATTATCTCCCATATCACTAAGTAAGTTAATTTGAGTATTAATTGTAAGTTAACAGTAAGATTATATTTTATCGATTATTATGCTTTTGATTACAGTAATTGTGACTATTATGTGTAAGTGTTAAGAATATTTGTAAGAATAAGATTATATTTAGTTTTTTTTTTTGTATTCTGAGTTATTGATGCATTTTCTATCATCTCATTTGATATGTCTCATCATTCTTTACACAGATATTCAATTTTGTTCTTAATCTCATGATATTAATTTTTGTTTAATTATATTTTTATCATATTTAATTTGTTCAGTTTGTGCTTCGTTTTATATTTGTATATGAGACTTTCGCTTATTACCGGTCCTTTTGTTTCTATTTTTCCGATGATCATATTTAGATGGACTACTTTGAAAAGAGTGCGAGTAGCAAAACTTTAAGGAGTTTATCTATTGTTTTGAGATACCCCATTTGTTGAGATGTTAAAACACTAATTCTACAAGCTAGGAAAGATGATTCCAAAGTTGAGGGAAACTATGGTTAGAAAGGAGGTTTTAAGCTTGACTAAAAGACTTGGTAGTATAAATTTCGAAATAGTATTCGGAGCTCTTGTGAGATGCTATCCTACACTGGTAACATTGTTAATGACCTTAGAAGATGTTTGTCTTGTTCATAAAATATTTCTTTGAAATTTGTAAAATGATCTAGGAACAAAGCACCTCACTTAACTCTTAGAGCAAGTCCAATAGCTTCTTAAATGATTCTTAAAAATATATTAAAATAATGATTCTTTGTAATTTAGGAACCTTATTTTGTATATCAACTCCAACAACCATCCTTAAATTCATTCTTTACTATTATTATAATAATAAATTTGAATCTAACTACTTATTTGAATTTCAATCAAGTGAGGAAAAGAAGTGTAAAAAGGAGAGAATTTTTTTTTTATTGATAAAAAGAAAGTTAGGGATGGCTAGACATTCCTTAAAAGTAAGGAATGGCTAGTGATGGCTAGTGCTTTAGGGAATCACTAGAAAACTGTTGGAGCAAGGTTTTTGGTTAAGTTCCCTATTTTTTGATTTAAGAATTGAAATAAGGAAGATGTTGGACTTGCTCTTTGGTGTTTGTTCAATCTTTGATCGTATTTTTTCTGAGAATGTTTATATTCCAGGGGTGTTCTCCATCCTAAAGAATGATTACTTTTGATTAATAATATTCCTTTCACTAAAAAAAAAAAGAATTATAACTTTGAAAATAACTCCCTTCATTCTCGACCACCACCTCTTACACAGCTGCCAACGTCTTACCACAACGAGAAAATGACCTAAATAACTCAAAATGGGGACCCCTATACCAAAATTACCGATTGGCGGAAAAGCTGCCCATTTTAACCAACTATATTCGCATATGGTTTATGCGTATGTAGTTTTTTCTTTTTTTCTTATGGTTTATGCGTATGTAGTTTTTTCTTTTCTTTTTTCTTTTCCTAGTTGAGTCAGCACCGTCACTTCACTGGTTGAGTCAGCAAAGATGATTAGATCATGTTTCGTTTGGACATTGAATAAATGTAATGCTAGGCTGCTAGCAATGCTATCAATTTTTATTTATTAAAAATATTCAAATTATTTAAATATTATTTTTTTAATTTAATATTTTAAATTTTATCGATATTTCCTTTATGGTTAAAAAATTTTATTTGGGATTCAACGAGTTCCATTTGGGATTTAGAAATAGAATAAATCTTGGTTTACACCCTTATACATTACTAAAATACTATCTAAATTGTAGGATTAATATATTACTCTATAATTATATTTTTAATTTTCTTAAAATGGGCCCCGCCAGGGGCATTTTTTAATACTAGTAGTGTTTTAGTAGTGTATAAGGGTGTAGCCCAAGATTTACTCTTTAAAAATATTCATTTGTGGGTTTAACAGTTAACTTTTGAGGTTCAACAGTACCATTTTGGGTTTTAGACTAATTTATTTTAAAGAAATTTTGTTAAAAAATAAATAATAAAATTTACGCATATTCAAAATGTGTGGTTCTCTCCCACCCACACATTTCTTAAATGCGTTTACTGAGCCACGCATGATCCAAAAATGAGAGCTAGCTTGTTCAAATTTAAAAAATAAAAAAATAAAAAAGCAAACCACGCATCAAGGAGATGCGTAGTTGATATTTTAAAAAATATAAAAAAGAAACACACATGCCCTGGATGCGCAGGTGAATTATAAAAAATTAAAGAAATTGAGCTACGCATTTTCAAAATGCGTGTATCAACTTCGCATTTTCAAAATGCGTATCCATCTGGTTATTTTGGAATGCTTTCCCGCATCTGGTCATTTTGGGCACTTTAGTTTAAAATTTGGTTATTTGGGGATTTCACCTGTAACACCCCCAGATCCGGGGTCAGGGATCTGGTGGTTACGGTCTTACATCCATTCATAATACTTGACTTGAGTCCACAATAAATAAATCACATGCTGTGACCCCACAATAATTACCACTCACACACACAACAATTATAGTCCCAGAGATGAAATTGAAATAAGTCTTACATTAAAGGGTTTACGAATAAAAGTTATTACAATCCCAAAAGGATAACATCATAGGTTTAAAAGTTTTGCCGTTAATTACATTAATTATACATATAGTTAAACAGGAAACAAAAGCTGTCTAACTATGCTACCTCAGCAATGGCGGCTAGCATCTCAGCGGGTAGTCCGGTGGGTCGGGTAACCTGCTTGCGCCGAGTGCGCCTGACGCGAGCCATCTGTCCTAGCTGTTGTTGTGACATAATATAAACAAAGCAAGGGTGAGCGAAAGCCCACCAACAAATATATAACTGAATGATAATTTAAAACAGTTCAAAGCTATCTTTCAAACCATATGCCATGCATTTACGGAAATGATGCCAGTATAATATGAACGATGAAGTTACAAGGTAACTGAACGTATTTGTTTGAAGAAATATCTGCTACATCAAAGTAAGCGAGATATTCTTATTGTTATTAAGAAGAGGAACTTGCAAGAAAAGGTTGCAATTCCAGTTATGACACTTTTCCAACTCTGCCAACAGTAATCATGTTGCAGGAAATAAATAAATTTGGATGATGAACCAATGATGGAGTATTCACCGCGCCCGCTGTTCCAATCTTGATGATCAGTCGAGATCGTACAGCTCAATTTAGATTTACTACCGGTAGAAGGAAGAACTGACGGCTTTACTTGTATACCGCCTTGCTAGCTCTCCCGGCCAACGGTTGGGCCAAGGGGATGGACCGGCGCTACTCGGCCTCTTACACGACTCCTAGTTCAGATAGAATTCATGATTCTGAATGTAACGTTCGTCCCCCTTTCCCCAAGTATAATACTTGTTGATAAGACTCCACAAAGTAGTCGTATCTAGTTGGAAAGGAAAATTTACCAATATCTCCCAAGCTGTTACTTGGTAACGGATATCAACTTGTTCCAGTAATCTTACCCCTCGAAAGATGAGAAGGTAAGCAACGACTTAATAAGTCAACAGCACCCGAGTTGCGGGTGAAGGGAATAGTTTATGACCGGGAAGTTGACAAGATAAATAACATTTTTCCAAGTAAGGTTCCCTTATTATTAAGGAGATAGACTCAAAGATGAATGATGTCTGGGAACCTTTCTTGATATAAGATTAATAATAATATGACTTCGAAATATCTTCTGTAATAATCGAAGAAGATAAACCTTATCGAGATTATTCTAAGTATGGAATAAATATTCAGAGAATATTTATTGAGTTAAAATATTGAAAGAATATTTGGGAATATGAAAGAATATCTTTAATCAGAGTATTTCTCAAAATAATCCCTGAAGAAATATCAGGAGAACATTTATTGAATAAATAAATATTTAAATGAATATTCAAAACAATATTCATTAATTAATAAGACCTGAAAAGAATATTTAAGGTAATATTCATGATTAATTAGGAATTTAAATGAATATTCATAAGTACTATTTATTTAATGAATAATATCCTAAATGAATATCAAGTAATATTCATTTAGTAATCCAAGCCTTAAGGAATATTCGAGATAATATTCGATAATTAAATCAAGCTTCAGATGAATATTAAAATAATATTCATCAAGTATTTAATTTCTTAAATGAATATTCAAAAGTAATATTTATCTAATAAAATAATATTCTAAAAGAATATCCAATTAATATTCATTTAATAGTCTCATCTTTAGAAGAATATTCGAAATAATAGTCGATAGTCAATTCGACTCTGAATGAATATTGAGAAATATTATTCGTTGAATAGTTAAATTCAAATAATTATTTGAAGTAAGGATCGTTAAAATAATTAGTCTCGAACGAATATTCAAATAATATTCGTCGCCCAAATAATAGAAAATATTTACTTAAATATTTTCTCCCGAGGTAATCTCGATATATCAAGAAATATTGACTCCCGGTCTATATTTGACGAATAAGATGTATACGCCCTTCTATGAGGGTCTTACAATAACCGGCTTATAACTGATATATAACTATCTAGCTTATAAGCCAACAATAACATTCAGGGAACAAGTATATCAATTCAACTTGAAAGTAGGCATGCATGCAATGGCATATGTATAACAGCAATCATATATATATATTTATTCAATCACAACAACAGCCTAAAAGAAGGGAATTGAAACTTGCCTGGTAGTCGAGTACGGTAAGGGGTAGTGGTAGCGGGTCCCGGTTCAGCTTGGTGATCTATAAATAGCCATGGCATTCGGGATTAATCACTTAACATATTAAAAGTTAAGTTATACTTAAATCGAAACACGTTCTCGAATTATCTCGTTATACCCCTTTTAGTGGATTACTTATTATCGCTGATCCGACCCGACATTCGTTCGTTAATACGACATGTCACTGCACTTATACTTGGGACATACTTAAGTCATATGAGTTCTAAGGTTGATCGTTACGAACTAATATTATACTCCGAGTTTTATCGGCCGTTTTCTAAGTGTTTTACCAAAGTTATAAAAGAGTCGTCTTTTAGGGGTTCGTTCGCGTTTAACCTTGACTCGAACATTTTTAATAAATCGAAAAATGCTCTTTTTGACATACGGTTTTCTTTCACACCTTCCTTCTTACCCCTAGTATTTATTTACCAAGATTCACCATGACGTTACATAGCTTACGAGGGTTCAATTTCAGTTACGAACTTTCGTTTACGGATTCGAACTACTTTTAGTAATTTGGTCATAATTCCTAAAACGTAAGTCCGTTTCACGTGATCTTTATATCAAAACGAAGCTTAGAACATTACCTATCCTATCATGGCAGATAAGGTCTCTGGACAGTAGGGGTTCGACATGGAAAATGGCATACAAAACATGGTATTGTAAAATCGGGCATTATAACGGCTGTAAATCGAATATCTATCAATTTCGAATCTTCCCATAAACATAGCATCCAACCCAAACAACATATACATGACTTATATACATGAACTGAGGCCAAGCAATGCCTTTCTGTTCATCTAGCTATTTACATCATTAATCCAAAATCCATACATAATCATGCTTATATCTTTAACATAACCATAACTAAGTTATAACTATCATAAACATGCTTAAATCTTAAACAAGGGTTAGGGTTTCAAGAGCTTTATACCTTCCTTAGATAGTGATATAGCCTTACTAAGCCTTGTATGGTCCTTAGGAGTGATTATGCTTGCTATATCAACCATGAAAAACCAAGAAAACAAAGTTAGTATATGATGAACACTATTCACCCTCCTCTTGTTTGATTTTTTTGAAAATGGAAATGGATGATTTTGAAGCTAAGATTTTGAGGAGATAAGTTTTATGAAATGTAAGACTCACCTTAATTATTTCAAGAACAAACAATGGTGGGAAGGTTGAGTTTGGATTTGGAATTGATGGATATAGCCGAATGGTTTCTTTGCAAGGGGGGGGGGAAGAGAGTTGCTTGGTTCTTTTGATTTTTGTGTTTTAATCTCCTTTACTCTCATCCACTTACAACATAATATCTTGTAAAAGTCACTTTAATAAAGTGATGAGGTGTTGGATGATCAAATGGCAAGACATGTGTTGGTTTTGTGGTGGTTAAAGCCTAACTAGGTAGTTACTTGCTAAGTACTTAGTTCTTCCTCTAAGGTGCTAGTTCCTTGCTTCTAGTTTAGTTACTAGATATTTATACTAGTAGCTTGCACAAGACTCTTGCTTCCTCTGCTTGTTTCTGTGTCCGGTTATTACCCGTTTCGATTGATCGTTCGTGAGAATATTTCACGGATTTCTAATTAGGGTTTACCGGGAATCCTCTTTAATATTAATACTTTCATTCTCCATCTTTCATTATAACTTTCCATTTTATATTCCTTTAATCCATTCGTTAAATACTTAAGGCTATCAGTGTCCAGGGAACTTTCGGAGAAAATAAAAGTGCGGTTTTTCAGAATCCGACAGCTTTTACATACACTTATTTTCCCCCTGGATCACTAATACGAACTCGGAAATCCGTTCCGAATACTTCTATATAGCTTCGTCTCATATTATTATGTACTCCCACCAAAACACTATTCATTCTGTATTCTTTACTTGTTCTCTTAGGGTTGTATAATTGTCCGTATTCTCTTTCGATCGTTCCTTAACCTTTTTACGGAACTACTGGATTAATCGTTATCGATCTGGATGACATGAGAGTATTCTCTTGCTTGAAGTTGCCATATCTTATTCCCTTAGAAGATAGATTATTCTTACCTATGTTGTCACCCTTTAGCATTCTTCAAGACATAAACATAATAAAGTCGAATTCCATTCATTCTTTCCCAAATATCAATTATTACATTGTAGCCATATCCACTATTCAATCTTACATCATTAAATACATAAAAGTTTTAATTCCACCCAAAATCTGGGTTCTTACATCACCCTACCACAACTACAGTACGTGTAAAAACAAATTTCGGTTTTTTTTTGGATGTTGATATATTCACACCTTAAATGTATAGTTATACACCCTAATTTATAATTGGATTGAATTTGGGGAATTTTAGGATTAATTAGGGTTTTGGCAGTAAATAAAGAAGTCAGGACGCACCCTCTCTTTTTCTATAAAGAGGGCGCGCCCTAAAAACAAAAACATGGTGACAAATCTATTCAAGTTGATTTTGTGAGAAGAGATCGAAGAACTCTCTTAGGATTTCACTCAAGTGTGGATTCCACTCAAGCTGGAATTCCAGAAATTGAAGAATTCCCTCCTGTCGTATCTCAGGAGGGGGATGTCCGTCGAAGAAGGCCTCCAGGGGTTTGCCTGGATATAAGGACCCTTCTTAAACACTAAAGGCGCACCCTATGGTGGAAAGATGGGGACTTCTGGTGTGTGCTTTGGGAGCTCTGTTCCTGTAGCCAACGGGCGCGCTCTCATTGGGGAACTTTGGAGTAATCCTGCACTTTGCACCCAAAAGCTCTGGATCACCTGTCCTGCTATCTAGTGGGTGCTTCTCATTCGGGGACAGGGATGCGTTCTGCACTTGGGGTAAACCACGGCTATACCTGCATCCTTGAAATCAAGAAATAGCTGGTAACGGATAGGACTAGTCCTCGACGGGGGAAGTTTCCTTATCCGTGAAGTCTTGAGATCTTGGATGAGCCTTGGGCCTTTGTGGTTAGGCCTCATAGTAGAACATTCCGGAAGCTGGTCCGTTATCCAAGCCCATTTGGGTTTCTTGTTTTCCAAGAACTACGTTTGGCTTGATCCCCTATAAATACAGGGGTACGTAGGCCGATTGGGGGGTTGGAAGTCGAGAGCTCTGAATAGCCGTCACTAACCCTATCAATCTCAGCCACCAATCACGCTCAACAACCACACACCACCGTTTTCTCCGGCAAAGAACCACCGCATCAGATCTTGCTTCCGGCGACGTACCTCGAAATTTGTTGTTCCCAAATTCCTCCGTCAACAAATTGGCGCTAGAAGGAGGGGAGCCAATCAAGATCTACATCTTAGAAGGAAAAGATGTCTCACAATCATGGTAGAGGTTCTCAAGAAGAAGATGGTTTCGATTCTGAAGATAGCTTGGGAGATAACCAAGCGCGTCATGAAGCTTATGTCCCGAAAAATATTTCTGCTCCTCCGCGACATCAGGGAACTCCGGCCGCCATCGGCGGACAGCCGCCCGTTCTCATCAGTAATTCGGCATTAATGGAACAGCTGTATGTTATGCAAGATGCCATAAATAGTTTCGGGGCGAGATTGGGTTCTGTGGAGGAAGAGCAAGAATCAAGGAGAAAATCTCGGAGTATCCCACGAAATCATCGCCGATCAGGGAAATCCCCTCAGATCGAGGAAGATTCTCGAAGGAGGGAGGAAAGTCACGAAAGGAGGTTTCAGCTGGTCACTCCTCGAAGGTTAGATTATTCTGATCCTATTGTTGAACACCCTAGTGAAAGTAATTCTGAGCGCAGGTTGGTGAATCCTCAAGAGAGGGCGCGCCCTCATCCTCACCGTTCAGGGCGCACTCCTCGTGAGATTCAAAGGGATGAGGAGCAAATGGCTAGAGAAAGGAGATATTTTGCCAGCTTGAAAGAACGCCTTGGAATAAGGCTTGATGATGATGATTTGAGGATGGTGCTCCTCGAGCTCCAGAAGAAAGACAAACATATGGAATCGAGGCCCCATGATTCACAGCGCGCGCCCCCTGATAACAGGTCGAGGCCCCTTGGACATGAGCGAGCCCTTCCACAGAGTCATGATACACAGCGCGCGCCCCCTGACAACAGGTCGTGGCCCCTTGGACATGAGCGAACTCTTGCTCGAAATGATAATCCACAGCGCGTGCCCCCTGTTCAAAACAGGTCGTGGCCCCTTGGATTCGAACAAACTCCTCATCGTGATAATACTGGAAGAAGAAACCGTGATAACGGTGACAGAAGAATGGATTGGCACCAGGGAAATAGGCGCCCCCGTAATCAGGGCGCGCCCTCAGGTGGGAGATCCCCCCGCATCCATCAAATCCCCTCAAGCACTTCCAGTGAGTCCAGGTCGAGGACGCACTCTCGCTCGGGAGGACAGTATCAGAGAGGTTCTCAAGGGAATTCACAACCTCATGGAAATCCCGAGGGTCAGCAAAATCAAACTCGAGCGGAAGTTGTAATTCAACCACAAGTAGAGGTTCAAGGAGGCATTCAGACAGCGGCTCCACCGCCGCCTCCACCCCCGGGGGGTACTCAGACTGTGGAACAACCTAATATCCAGAATATTCCTGGAGTGGGGACATTTAATGTAGATGATTTAAAGAAACTCCTTGCTCACCTGGATGGAGGAAGAATATCTGCAACTGCGCCAACATCCTCTCCCTTCTCGACTGAAGTTAGAGAGGCACAGCTCCCTGCTGGGTATAGATCAATGACAAATGATTTGCGATTTCATGGAAATGCAGACCCTGTGGAATTCCTTGGACATTTCGATATCGAGATGGATGTCTATCAAGTTACGGAATTGGCTAGATGTCGATTGTTGGCGGCAACTTTCAGGGAGAGTGCTCAGCAATGGTTTCAGAAGCTCGGTCCAGGGGTAATTACGTCGTGGCAGGTGATGAGGAACTTGTTCTTGACTAAGTTCCAGGCCGCAGTAAAATATGTTCCTCCGGTCACGACCTTGGCCAACATCAAGCAAAGGGAAGGAGAGAGTTTGCAATCATATTTCAAGAGATTCAACTCGGAATCGACAATGGTGAGAGGAGCGACAGATGAAACGCTCAAGAGTTTCGTAATTGTTGGATTGTCAGTGGGAACTGATTTCTGGAAACATCTTCAAGGACGGGATCCACTTACGTTGGCTGATGTGTTTGCACAAGCTGAGTCTTTCAAGATTTTGGAACAATCCTTGGCGGATAACCGAAAAACTGACAGTCAGAACGGTTCTAAGGGAAAGACTGGTAAAAGGAAGGATAGGTCTCCTAGTCCTACTCGTCGTATAGCAACTGGTGCGAACCGGGTAAATTTAGCTGAAACTGGAAGGAATTGGGGTCCACCTGATACATACACTTACGATCAAAGGCCGGGTAACTATACTCCTTTAGCAGCTTCTATTGAACATATCTTTGAGGTGAATAAGAACAAAGGGTTCTTCAGAAAGCCGGAACCATTGACCTCCTGGCAGAGTAAGGATAAGAAAAAGTATTGTGAATTCCATGAATCCTCAGGGCATAACACTCATGAATGTCGTCAACTCAGGGAAGAGATTGAGAATTTGATTAAGGAAGGATACCTGATGGAATGGATTGTTAGGGAGGTGAAGAAGCATAGGGAGAATCCCGACAGGAAAGATGGAGGGCGCGCCCTCCACGGAGATGGTAAGCCGGAAGAGAAGAAATTCGTCAAAGAAGGGAGTATTCACACCATCTTTGGGGGACACCATTTAGGGGGAGATAGCAATCACGCTATGGAGAGATATTCTAGAGAAGCGAGGTATTGACCTCTCACAAATGTGAATAGCTTGGAATTGAGGCCACCTAAGTTGTTCAAGGGAGAATGTGCTGACATTACTTTCACCGAAGAAGAAGCTAGATGGGTACATCATCCTCATAATGACGCTCTGGTAGTACCAATTCAGATTGGTTCGAAGAATGTCCATCGGGTTTTCGTGGACAATGGAAGCTCGGTGAACATACTCTACTACAGTACTTATAAGAAGCTGGGACTCTTAGACAAAGATATGATTCAAGACAACGGATGGATCTATGGTTTTTCAGGAGAATTGGTAAAAGTTATGAGAGCTATCAAATTACCGGTAACTCTTGGGGAAGGAACCCTTTCTATGACTCAGATGATGGATTTCATGATTTTGAATGTGGATTCATCACATAATGCTCTGGTAGGACGACCTCTGTTGAAGGAAATGAAAGTTGTAACCTCCATCTATCATCTCGCGATGAAATTTCCTACGCCAAATGGTGTGGGAACTGTACGGGGCTCTCAGCATGACTCAAGAGATTTCTACCATAAGGCGATTAAAGGGTTTAGAAGACAGCAGGATGGAGGGCGCGCCCTACGTGAGAGTGGTTCAGGGGTCATGAGTGTTGTCCCAGAAGAGGTAAAAGCCCATTATCTTGTCCAGGAACCTGAAGAAGAAGAACTGCTATACAGGGCGCGCCCTGAGGGTGATACCTCGGTTCTTGATGAGCTTAAAGAAGGAATTTTGGAAGAAATAGAGGAAGACGCAGAGGAAGTAATCTCATTTGATCTCAAGGGTGAGCAGGTTGAAGGGAGGCGAATGTTACTTGAAGGTTTGGTGCATACCCTTATCGAGGAAGACTTCCCTCTTAAAGAGGACGTGCCCTCCAAGGATGTAGCACCGGTTGAAGATCCTCGAAGTTTTGATTTCGATCTTGACCCAAGGACACCGCAACCGGTGGAAAAGACTGGTCCTGCAGAGGATACAATTTCTATTTTGGTAGATGAAAGGGATCCAACTAAGGTTCTGAAGATTGGATCGCAGTTGAACTCCAAGTTAAGAGGCATGCTCACCAAATTCCTTTTAAACAATCTGGATGTTTTTGCTTGGAGTCATGCTGATATGGTTGGGATTGATCCGAAGGTTATGTGTCACCGTCTGAATATAGATCCCACCAAGAAGGGAATTCGCCAGAAACGCCGGCCAGTAAGTGGAGAGAGAGCCATAACATTGAAAGAAGAGGTGGATAGACTTCTAGATCTTGGGCTGATCAAGGAGTCATATTATCCATATTGGTTGGCTAATCCAGTTCTTGTGAAAAAACCAAATGGAAAATGGAGGACTTGTGTGGATTTCACTGATTTGAACAAGGCATGCCCGAAGGATAGCTTTCCACTCCCGAGGATTGATCAGTTGGTGGATGCCACGGCAGGACACGTTCTTTTAAATTTCATGGATGCTTACTATGGTTATAACCAGATCCCTATGTATGAGCCGGATCAGGAGCACACTTCCTTTATTACAGATCGAGGATTGTATTGTTATATTGGCATGCCTTTCGGGTTAATCAATGTTGGCGCAACCTATCAGAGGTTGGTGAACATGATGTTTAAGGATTTGATAGGGAAAACCATGGAGGTATACGTGGATGATATGCTTGTTAAATCCTTAAGAGCGGAAGACCATGTAAAGCATTTGGAACAGATGTTCGAGATTTTGAGGAAGTTTAGGATGAAGTTGAATCCTCAAAAATGTGTCTTCGGGGTAGAATCCGGGAAGTTTCTAGGATTTATTGTTAATCATCATGGAATCGAGGCAAATCCAGCAAAAATAAAAGCTCTTCTTGAAATGAAATCTCCGTCTAATGTGAAGCAAGTTCAGAGTCTCACGGGAAGGATAGCTGCCCTTAATCGTTTCGTGTCAAAATCGTCGGATAAATGCAGAGAATTCTTCAAGGCGATAAAGGGGGCAGCCAAAGATTTTGTATGGACATCTGAATGTGAGGAAGCTTTTCAGAGAATAAAGGAGCATTTGGGAAATCCTCCTCTCTTAGCTAAACCTGTGGAAGGAGAGACGTTAATTTTATACTTGGCCATTTCGGAACATTCCATCAGTGCGGTACTAGTAAGAGAAGAAGTTGATCATCAGTCTCCGGTTTACTATGTGAGTAAGCGTTTGCTCGATGCGGAAACCAGATACACTAGCATGGAAAAGTTGGTTTATGCCTTAGTTTTGGCGTCAAGGAAGCTTCGGCCTTATTTTCAAGCTCACAAGATTGAAGTTCGTACGGCATATCCATTGCGAAGAATTCTCCACAAGCCGGAAACCTCTGGTCGAATGTTAAAATAGGCAATTGAGCTGGGACAATTTGATTTGGAATATACTCCAAGGACAGCTATAAAGGGTCAAGCTTTAGCTGATTTCATTCTTGAATTCGAGTCGGAAAATGAAGAAAAATCAATTGTATTGGTTGAGCCTGAAATTCTGCTTAAGAGGGCAACCCCATTTGAAGAAGTTCCTCAACCTTGGTGGAAGTTACAAGTAGATGGAGCTGTCAACAATGGAGGAGCTGGAGCAGGAGTAATCTTGTTTACCCCTGAAGGGAATCAACTCATGAGCGCTATTCATTTCAAATTTCAAGCAACCAATAATGATGCGGAGTATGAAGCCTTGATTAACGGGCTGAAGATGGCTTTGGAGATGAAGGTAGTAAATCTCATTGTGTTAAGTGATTCAGAACTAGTGGTTGGACAAGTGAAAGGTGGATTTCAGTGCAGAGGTCCAAGGATAGAGCTTTACATGAGGTGCGCTCAGCGATTGATTAAAAGGTTTCGAGAAGTACGGGTAGAATGTATTCCACGAGATGAGAACTGTAGTGCAGATGTGTTAGCCAAGTTAGGGTCACAGAAAGATGCTATGCTGTTGGGGACATTACCTTTGCAAGTACAGGAAGTACCTAGCATTCCAGAGGTTGAAGTCATGGAAGTGGAATCTATTCCCAATGTTACTTGGATGACTCCCATTCAAAAATATATTCGAGAAGGTATACTTCCAAGTGAGAAGCTGGAGGCCAGGCGGCTTCAGTATCAAGCAGCTAGATTCGTGGAGTATGATGGGATATTATATAAGAGGGGTTTCAATCAACCACTTCTCAAGTGCATAGATGGAGATGAATGCAATTACATCCTTAGGGAGATTCATGAAGGGATTTGCGGCAATCACTCGGGGGGTGGTTCGTTGGCAATGAAGGTGTTAAGGCAAGGATATTATTGGCCTACCTTGAAAAAGGATGCTTACGAGTTTGTTAAGGCATGTGACAAGTGTCAAAGGTTCGCCAATTATTCTACCAGCCCTGCTACTACTTTGACTTCTTTAATGAGTCCATGGCCATTTGCTACGTGGGGAATAGATCTCATTGGAGAGCTCCCTAAAGCTAAAGGAGGAGTGAAGTATGCTGTTGTCGCTGTGGATTACTTTACCAAGTGGGTGGAAGCAATGCCCTTGGCCACAATTACTGCAAGGAAGATTCGAGATTTTGTTTTCAACTCTATTGTGTGCAGGTTTGGAATTCCATATAAACTTGTGTCGGATAATGGAAAACAGTTTGACAGCAAAGAATTGAGAAAATTGTGTGATGATTTGGGGATAAAGAAGGAATTTGCAGCTGTGTATCATCCTCAAAGTAATGGGCAGACAGAGGCTATCAACAAAATAATCAAGCATACCTTGAAGACGAAGTTGGAAGAAAGCAAAGGGAATTGGCCTGAAGAACTTCCCATGGTCTTATGGTCGTATAACACAACTCCAAGAACCACAACTTGAGAATCTCCTTTCATATTGTCTTATGGATGTGAGGCAATGGTGCCGGTGGAAATTGGAGCAGGATCATTCCGAAGAGATTTTTATGACGAAGAATCAAATATGATAAATCAAAGGTTAAATCTTGATTTCCTAGAAGAAATGAGGGCAAATTCGCAGTTGAGGTTGGCAACTTATCAGCAGAGGGCTGCACGGTACTATAACAAGAAGGTGAAGACTCAGCCTTTTAAGGTGGGTGATTTAGTTCTGCGGAAAGTCATGCCAAATACAAGGGTAGCAGCACATGGAGTCTTTGGTCCCAATTGGGAAGGACCTTATAAGATCAAGTCTATCATCTGGGAAGGGACTTATCATCTAGAAGACTTGGATGGCAGCACAATCCCAAGGGCATGGAATGCAGAGCATCTGAGGAAATACTATCAGTAGGGTGCGGCTTTGACCCCCTATTGTATGAAGGCTTATATTTAAGTTATATACTAGTATCAATAAATATTCTCCTAGTCTAGGGGGGTAGTGCCTGTACGCCTTCCTTGGTTCTAGTCGAGACTTTTTTGTTTTCCACATTTTTTGATTTAGCCAGGGGGGTGGTGCATGTTCACACCTTCCTTTGTTTTATCAAGATTCAGGTTTAATGAAGATTTTTAATTCTATGCGTTTCGATGTTTTCGAGAGTTAGAAGAATATTGGCTGATAAAGTACAAGAGGCCGCGCTCAAATTAACTAGGGCGCGCCCTGTATTTACACTGAAGAATTTACAAGTATTTTAGCTAACAACTTTTCATATCATATGATGTTTGCATAGAAGAATTATCTGAAACTTTTTGAAGATGTGTTTTTAACAGTGATAAAAAAAATTTACGAAGGCCGCCCCCTATATGTTAGGGCGCACCCTATAACTGTTTTATGGCAAAAGTAATTTGGCAGTTGGCAGAATTTTGTAGAAACATAACATTTAAAGTCATCAAAGGCACAGATAAAATTCAAATTCAAGTTACAACTTGCAGGGTTTTACAAAGGACCCGCGCTTTGGAAGTTAAAATAAATACGGACAAATTTGAAGATAAAATTCTAGGACGCGTCCTTAGGGGGAGAAGGAGGCGCGTCCTTAGCATCACCAGGGCGAACAACAGTGAGAGGAGAGATCACTTCAGGAACAGAGTTTTGGTTGGAAGGATCAATGGTTTGGATTTCTGGATCTTCGATTTGCTCGGTTTGTAGGGGAGCCTCTTCAGTTGAGGGCGCGCCCTGGGGATCCTTGTCCAATCCCAGCTCGATCCTCTTTACCTTGATGGCATCTGCATGCAGTATCTTAAATTGCTTAATGTCCTCAGCACTTTCTGGGCCAAACTTTTCTTCCCAATTATAATCAGGGTCGTTTGCAAGAAAACCAAGAAGATAGAAGTCAAACCCAGCTTGGAAATTTCGATCTTCCATGGCTTGCTTCTCATCTTTCCAGCAATCAGTTTTTTCGATTTCAAGAGTGTCCCGCTGCACTTTCAAATCTTCATTCTCTTTCTCCAACCTATCATTCTTGTCGGCCAGAAGTTGGCGATGGTTGACAGCATCTTGTAAGTCATTTTTGAGATCTTGGATAGTAGCATCCTTGGAATCACACTCTTTCTTCCATTTGTTGTCAGCTTCCACAATCATCTTTTCATATTTTCTGTTCTCCCCTTCGAGTTTGTTGATGTGAAGCTTCTCTTTATGAATCCTTTGGGCGCACCCTAAGGATTGAACCAAAAGCTGAGCAGAAGCTTTGATCATGGAGTTTGTCTCATCATCAGCATTCATGTTTTGCCAATGATCAACCTCCTTTTCGTTGACAAGAGATGTAGCAGCTGGCCCAATAAGGGTTTCGACATATGAGGGCGCGCCCTCAGTTCTTTGTTTTTTGCCCTTGTCAACAGGAGGGTCTTGGGCCTCAGTATTCCTCTTCAAAGATCTGGAAGAGGGGGGAATTGCTGGGTTGGATTCTTGCTGGATTTGACTAGGGTGCGCCCTAGTGTCAGAAGTACCCGCCTTGTTAGTTGACTTTTCTTTGTCATATCTGCACAAGAGAAAAAAATAAAAATGTTAAGTCAAAGAATATGTTACTCATATAACAAGTTACAAGATATATAACAAGAATTGAAAAAGCAAAATCAAAAGGTTAGGGCGCGCCCTAATTTGAGATTTCATACCTTCATCCTGATCAGAGTCAAAATTTTCGTCATCACTAGCAGTGGATAAGGGGACGGCGATACCATTTCTAAATTTTCTAAATCTACAAATTAAACCAACCCTATCAGAAAGAATTCCAACCCTTTTTAAATTTTCTTCAGTGATTAGGGTTTGGAGGTTGAATTTTTCTACAGCAATTTTGAGGACGGCATTAGCTCGAGATGAGGCCGCGCCCTGAAGAGTTTTTTGGATTCTTCTATCTGTTTTAGTTTTAAAAAGATTAATAAGAAGTTAATGAAGATGGAAGGAAAGGACAAGAAGAGTGTAGGGCGCGCCCTCACTTACATGGATTTGTATTAAATTGAAGACGGACTCTAGGAACATCCCAAACGAAGAAATAAGGTTCCTTCCATCACTTGATGTGGCTAATCCTTCCGTCAGAAAAGCCTTTATTGTTGTGACCAATGTTTGATTGGCGGATGCTGAAGAAGTAACTAATTTCTGGCATGGAGGGTGCTTCAAATCCCAGGTCACGGTAGAGAATTAACAAACCTAAAACAAGTTTGTAGCTTTTTGGAGAAAGTTGGATTGGGGCCAGATTGTACCATTCGAGGATTTCCCTAAGGTATGGGTGCAAGGGCGCGCCCACACCAAGGGCTACAAGCCTTGGGGTCAAAACCATCCTTGGAATTCTAAAGTTTCCACCATAGTTGAAAATGTGAGGACGGTGGTGAGAGTGTGGAATGGCCCAAAGTCCTTCTTGACCGTAGTATTTCATAGCCCATTCTACTTCGTTATTTGTTGCAGTAGAGGACATGTTCACACAGGCAAATTTGCCTTGTTTCTTTCGGAGTGAATTCTTTTCTCTTTCAGTCATATCTCCATACCTTCCCCATTCGAGGTCAATTTCTTCGTCACGAACTTCCCAGTGTTCAAAGGGAGTTGGGGAAGGTGGTGGAGATGTTGGCTCAGAATTTATTGGAGGGGAAATAGAAGAGGCTGAAGGCGCGCCCTCAGCTGAGTATGTGTCTGAAGAATGTGAGTCCCCAGATGTTTCCGAGATTGGAGCAAAATCACTATCCTCCATGGAATTGTAAGAATGGTTCGCTTCAGGGGGTGTTTGAGATTCTTTGGAAGGTTGAACATTTAATGTGGTGGCATTGAAGGAGTCTTCACTAGAAAAGCTCATGGTGCCGTCTTCAAATTCTTGAATAAGGCGCGTCCTATCTTCTGGAGAGATGAATGAGAAAGGAAGTCTGTAGCGATTAGATGGAAGCGGTGATGGCAAGGGGGAATGAATTCCAAGACGTTTGTTAAATTCCTTAAAAGGATGGAAGGGAGAGGACGCGCCCTTGTCCTCCAGCTGCAAAATTAAATAAAAAGGGACTTAGGGCGCGCCCAAGAGTTTAATAAATTGAGATTAAAGGACATTTGCAATAAATATTCTAAAAACCTAAGGCGCGTCCTAGTGTATGGTGTTAGTAGTATGAAGGCGCGCCAAGGAGGATTTTCTAAAGCATACTAGAAAGGTCATGAAGAACTAAGTTTCTAAAGCTATATTATGGTATCAGAGGAGTCCAAGGCGCGCCCTGTGTCAAAGGCGCGCCCTGGGAATTGATTAAACGTATTGTTTTATCAGAAACAGTATGTGGGAGAAAAATTGTAATCAAATAAGATCAAACAGCAATACACACATATATACATACAGAAGAAAAATGAAGAACATGGAAGACAACCAACAGTCAAAGTATAAAATCGGACAAAATACACGGTGAAACAGCAGGTTAAAGATATAAAAACATACCGTAGAAGTTCTAGAACAAGATGTGTGGAAAGAAATCAAAAGAAACCGTTGATATTGACCGGATTTTCGTTCGGAAAAATGGAGTCCGGTGAGAGTTCGGTTTTTGGGAGACAGAATAGAAAAAGAGTAAAGTAAGAGAGAAGGGAGATATTTATAGGGATTTGAAAAAGTGGTGGATGACAGCTGTAAAATCGTTTGAAATTCTAAGGACACGTCTTATTTCAGGGCGCGCCCTGAAGGAAATCTTGAGGGAATTTTGGGTTTTATAGAAGAAATTCCGTACATCATCTTTGATTTCATACGGAATTGGGGGGTAGTTGTTATAGCCAAAATTCGGTTCGGGTATTTCAAGATAAATTTCGGGTCAAATATGGATTCAATTTGGGGAATTTTAGGATTAATTAGGGTTTTAGCAGTAAATAAAGAAGTCAGGACGCACCCTCTCTTTTTCTATAAAGAGGGCGCGCCTTAAAAACAAAAACATGGTGACAAATCTATTCAAGTTGATTTTGTGAGAAGACATCGAAGAACTCTCTTAGGATTTCAATCAAGTGTGGATTCCACTCAAGCTGGAATTCCAGAAATTTAAGAATTCCCTCCTGTCGTATCTCAGGAGGGGGATGTCTGTCGAAGAAGGCCTCCAGGGGTTTGCCTGGATATAAGGACCCTTCTTAAACACTAAGGGCGCGCCCTATGGTGGAAAGATGGGGACTTCTGGTGTGTGCTTTGGGAGCTCTGTTCCTGTAGCCAACGGGCGCGCTCTCATCGGGGAACTTTGGAGTAATCCTGCACTTTGCACTCAAAAGCTCTGGATCACCTGTCCTGCTATCTGGTGGGTGCTTCTCATTCGGGGGACAGGGATGCGTTCTGCACTTGGGGTAAACCACGGCTATACCTGCATCCTTGAAATCAAGAAATAGCTAGTAACGGATAGGACTAGTCCTCGATGGGGGAAGTTTCCTTATCCGTGAAGTCTTGAGATCTTGGATGAGCCTTGGGCCTTTGTGGTTAGGCCTCATAGTAGAACATTCCGGAAGCTGGTCCGTTATCCAAGCCCATTTGGGTTTCTTGTTCTCCAAGAACTACGTCTGGCTTGATCCCCTATAAATACAGGGGTACGTAGGCCGATTGGGGGGTTGGAAGTCGAGAGCTCTGAATAGCCGTCACTAACCCTATCAATTTCAGCCACCAATCACGCTCAACAACCACACACCACCGTTTTCTCCGACAAAGAACCACCGCATCAGATCTTGCTTCCGGCGACGTACCTCGAAATTTGTTGTTCCCAAATTCCTCCGTCAACACTATCCATTCTCATCTATTTTCATCATTTTACATTTTTTTGTTTTCCTGAATACTTTCTATCTAATTTTATTTTTGAAAATATGGCAACAAAATTATGTTGCTATACTAATCTAATTAAGGTTCTTTTATTTTTAAAATTTTCAAATATTTTCTACTTATAATAATAAATTTAGATTTTAACAAATAAAGAGTAAAAGAATGGTTAATCTTTCCTTCACAATTTAAGGAGTAGTAATATAATTTGAATTTGGTTTGCATTTTTAAATTTTAGTTATGCTAGTAGAATTTAGTCTAAAATTTTAGAATAAAAACAAATTTGAATTTTGTCTTATTCACATTAATTGAGTTAAGACTTTATAATCTAAATGAGACTATAATTTTTTAAATTTATTTTTATTAAAATTTATTATTGTATTGATTATATAGTTAATTTACATTTCAAAGAAAAATATTATTTTGATTACTACTTACATGATTTAAATATATTAGTGTTCTAATTTTAAAAATAAAATAAGGATTTTTTTTAACTTTTTGTATTTTTGTGAGGATTTGTTGTTTAGGTTAGAAGGAAAGAAACATATATAATTAAAACAATTTTACTTTTATATTAAGATATTGCACTTAAATTATCTTTGTATTAGTATTGTTCATTGCTATACTAAAATTATTAGAAGTGAAGTTTGTGAGGTTCAACATAGCAACTGTTTAAACAAGCAAGGATAGTTTAGTCAAAGATAATTTATAGGATGTGCAACAATAAATTAAAGTATACATTAAGTATTATAATATGAATATGATGATGATTGTCAAAGTAAACTTCAACTCCTTCTAGAATGGCATAAGATAACTTGCAAATTGTAATACCAACACACGGAATATTTATTGTAGGCTAGAATTACTTTCTATTATTCACATTACAACACATATCAATACACACTTGTACATGGCATCATTCGCCTATAAATTGAAGTTGTAACACATTGTTTTGTGACACACAGAAAATAGAAATAAAAGCATTACTGCTATTCACGCGGCTCCTTCATCTCTCTCTCTCTCTCTCTCTCTCTCTCTCTCTCTCTCTCTCTCTCTCTCTCTCTCTCTCTCTCTCTCTATCTTTGGTGATAAATATTTAGAAATATTACTTTAAATTTATAACACGTTATCAGCACGAGTCTCTGCCCGAGTAAGTTTTGTTGAAGTAAGGAGGTACTGCCCGAGTAAAAGAAGGTACTATTCAAATAAGTTTTATTAATGAAGGAGGTACGCTCTATTTTTACTTGTAAGTATGGTTATAATTTCCTTGTTTATATTACTCTTTAATATATTAAAATTGTTACACTATGAATATTATTATAAAGTTTCTAGCTGGCTATGCCATCGTAACTTTTAAATAAACTGGCTGGCTATGCCGTCGTTACTTTTAAATAAACTGGATGGCTATGCCGTCGTAACTTTTAAATAAATTATGTCATTATATGTTATAATTATAATTATAATTGTATGTGTTTAATTGTTTATGTTTAACATGCCATATTGTTATACCATGTTTTAAATATTTATTTTGCGTTCAGAATAGTGAATCTTGAAAATTTAGTTTTTGTTGCTTTGGATGTGTCTGGGGATAATTATCTGTCTTGGGTACTCGATGCGGAATTACACCTTAGTACCAACGGGCTAAAGGATACCATAGAAACAGGAAAAACCCCAACTATTGAACAAAATGCCAAAGCAATTATTTTTCTTAGGCACCACATTCATGAAAACTTAAAATCTGAATACCTCACAGTAAAAAATCCACACACCCTTTGGACCAATCTCAAAGATAGGGTTGATCACCAAAACTTGTCCATCTACCACATGCTCGTTATGACTGAATCAATTTGAGGTTACAAGATTTTAAATCTGTTGCTGAATATAATTATGCATTGTTCAAAATAAGCTCAAAGCTAAACTTATGTGGTGAGAAAGTTACTGATGCTGAGATGATTGAAAAGACCCTTTCGACCTTTCACCCCAACACTATGATCTTGGCACAACAATACAGGGAAAGCAATTTCCAGAAATATAGTGAGCTGATATCTCTCCTTCTTGTAGCTGAGAAAAATAATGAGTCGTTGCTGAAAAATCATCAGATACGTCCCATAGACTCTGCCCAGTTACCTGAAGTACATAACTCGTCATTCCGGAAGAATGAGCATGGTAAAGGGCATAGAGGAGGACGAGGTTATGGACGAAATCGTGGGCGTGAAAATTTTCGTGGTCGATTTCGAAATCCGTATAACTCTGGCCACCTGAAGTGGCAGCGTGATGGCTACAACAATTCTAGTCGCCAGAAGTGGCAAAATGAGGTGTCAAATAAAAAGAAGGCACCACATGAAGGAGATACTAGAGATATATGTTTTAGATGTGGGGCTCATGGGCATTGGACTCGTACTTGTCACACACCTAGACATCTTGTAGATCTTTACGAGTCATCTAAAAAGCAGAACGGGAAAAGGGTGGAAACAAATTTGGCTAGCTTTAATGATGAACCAATCAACAAGACCTCAAATGAACTTGACACTGACGCTAGCCTTTATTATGACTTAGATGACTAATTTTCATATGTATCTCTTTGAATTCATGTTCCTTATGTATTTGTTTCAATTTCATGTTTTCATATACTTGTTTTATGTTATTGCTTTAAGTACCCGGTTTGCTTTATAAAATTGTTGTTCACTTCTATATGTGCACAACATAAAATATGGGAGATTTATGCATTGTTGATTGGGCCACCACTTACACAATTCTACAAAATCAGAAATACTTTTCACAGTTAACTAAAACCAACTCACATGTTTGGACAATTTCGGGTACATCAGATATAATAGAGGGTTTTGGGAAAGCTAGTTTTATCGTACCAAATGAGACACAAATTCAAGTACATAATGCTTTATATTCTAGTAAATCCACTAGAAATCTTTTCAATTTTAAAGACATTCGTCTTAATGGTTTCCACATAGAAACTACTAGTGAGAATGAAAAAGAATATCTCCTTATCACTTCAACCTTTCCAGGTCAAAAGAAAATCTTAGAAAAATTACAGTCAATATCTTCTGGATTATATGCTACCCAAATTAGAGTCATTGAGTCTCATAGTAGCACCATTCCGAAAATCATAAACCCAAAATCACGCAACCTCTGGCATGAAAGACTTGGTCATCCAGGAGTATCTATGATGCGTCGTATTATAGAAAATTATGTTGGACATCCCCTTAAAAATCAAAAGGTC
Organism: Saposhnikovia divaricata; assembly: GCA_036435485.1. Taxonomy (NCBI): domain Eukaryota; kingdom Viridiplantae; phylum Streptophyta; class Magnoliopsida; order Apiales; family Apiaceae; genus Saposhnikovia; species Saposhnikovia divaricata. The sequence goes on from CM071599.1 coordinate 166,144,784, forward strand.
ATACCACATACTGAAATTCCCTGTTCAGCATGTTCTTTAGGAAAACTAATTGTTCGACCATCTCCAATTAAACTTCAAACCGAGTCTCCAAATTTCTTAGAAAGAATCCAAGGTGACGTTTGTGGTCCTATTCATCCGTCATCCGGTCCATTCAGATATTTCATGGTTCTAATCGATGCATCAACTAGATGGTCTCATGTTTGTCTACTCTCGACACGAAATACAGCCTTTGCCAAACTACTTGCTCAAATAATAAAATTGCGAGACTCAATTTCCTGACCATCCAATTAAATCAATTCGACTAGATAATGCTGCTGAATTTACATCTGTAACTTTCAATGATTATTGTATGTCAGTAGGGATCTCAGTCGAACACTCTGTAGCTCACGTGCATACACAAAATGGTTTAGCAGAATCTCTAATTAAAATATTTCAACTCATTGCACGTCCCTTACTTTTAAGAGCCAAATTGCCTACATCTGTTTGGGGTCATGCAATACTCCATGCTGCAAATATAATTAAGATAAGACCATCTGTTTACCACAAAAAATCCCCTCAACAGTTAGTTCTTGGTCAGGTTCCTGATATTTCTCATTTTAAGGTTTTTGGTTGTGCCGTATATGTTCCCATTGCACCCCCGCAGAGATCCAAAATGGGTCCACAAAGAAGAGTTGGCATATATGTTGGTTTTGACTCACCATCTATCATAAGATATCTTGAACCTTTAACTGGTGATGTGTTTACTGCTCGTTATGCTGACTATCATTTTGAGGAGTCTGTGTTCCCTCCATTAGGGGGAGATAATGTTTTGCATAAATTAAATTCTGAACTATCGTGGAATGCATCAGGATAAAATGCTATTGATCCACATACTAAACAATGTGAATTTGAGGTTTTAAGAATCATTCATATGCAAAATATTGTTAATCAAATGCCGGATGCTTTTAATGATTGTAGACTAATTATAAAATCACATATACCCGCTGTTAATGCTTCGGCCAGGGTTGAAATACGTGTTCATAAATCAATTCCTGAAGAATTGATTGGTAATTCAAAACCACGCCAGAAGCGTGGTAGACCTATTGGTGCGAAAGATATTGCACCACGAAAACGGAAATTGAATGGACCTACCCCCAAATTGGAAAGTGTTCCTGAAAATACCCCAGAAGTGGTATCACCTCTTGAAGAGGTTCAAGCCCCTGAAGTGGCTATGACAAAACCATCAGAAGTGGTATTACCTCTAGAAGAGGATATTGCCCCTGAAGTGGCACATGTTTCCAAAGAAGCAGAGGTACCTGAAAATTATGAGATCTCAATAAGTTATGTACATAACGGGAAATTACTGGATCGTGGGAGTACCGAGGTTGATAATGTATATGCTTTTTCCGTGGCATGTGATATTGTTATGAACTCCGATCCTGAACCACAAAGTGTGGAAAAATGTCGACATAGGGATGATTGGCCTAAATGGAAAATTGCAATCCAAGAAGAATTGCAATCCTTGCGCAAGAAAAATGTTTTTGGACCTGCAGTCCAAACACCAGCTGGTGTAATCCCCGTCAGGAATAGATGGGTGTTTGTACAAAAATGAAATGAGAGAAATGAAATTGTGAGATATAAGGCTCGGCTGGTAGCCCAGGGATTCTCTCAAAGGCCTGGTTTTAATTACCAGGAAACTTACTCTCCTGTGATGGATGGAGTTAATTTTATTTTTCTGATGAGTATGGCTTGTATGGAAAGATTGGAAACATGTCTCATGGATGTTGTGACAGCCTACCTTTATGGATCACTTGATAGTGATATTTATATGAAAATCCCGGAAGGATTAAAGTTAGAGGAAACTAAGCCTCGACATTTATACTCAGTTAAACTACAACGATCATTATATGGCTTGAAACAATCTGGTCGTATGTGGTACAACAGGCTTAGTGAATATTTGTTGCATGATGGGTATATAAATAATCAAGTGTGTCCATGTGTGTTTATTAAAAGGTCACAAACTGGTTTTGTTATTATTGCTGTCTATGTTGATGATTTGAATATTGTAGGTACTTATGAAGATATTACTAATGCTGCTAACTATTTGAAAAATGAGTTTGAAATGAAAGATCTTGGAAAGACAAGATTTTGCTTAAGTATACAAGTGGAGCACTTATCTTCAGGCATATTTATTCATCAATCAATCTACACAAAAAAGGTTCTTGATCGATTTTACATGGACAAAGCTCATCCACTAACTACACCGATGATTGTTCGGTTACATGATGTTGAAAAAGATCCATTTCGTCCTAGAAGAGAAGATGAAGATGCACTTGGGCCGAAGTTTCATATCTTTGTGCAATTGGAGCTCTTATGTATCTTGCAAATAACACACGGCCTGATACTGCATTTGCTATGAATCTGTTGGCGAGATTCAGTTCTGATCCAACTAAAAGGCATTGGGATGGGATCAAACATATACTAAAATATCTTCGTAGGACAATTGATCTTGGACTATTCTTCCCAAACAATTCAAAATCACAACTAATTGGATATGCGGATGCTGGGTACATGTCGGACCCTCATTTTGGGCGATCTCAAACAGGTTATCTATTCACATATTGTGGCACTGCTATTTCTTGGAAGTCTACAAAATAGACTATGGCGGCAACTTCATCTAATCACACAGAGTTACTTGCAATCCATGAAGCAAGCAGAGAATGTATTTGGTTACGGTCTATCATTCAACATATTCGAGAATCACGTGGTTTATCAGGTATCTCGGATAGTCCTACAGTTATGTTTGAAGATAACTCAACTTGTATAAAGCAACTAATGGAAGGCTATATCAAAGGGGATCGTGTGACGCCCCTAGATCCGGGGTCAAGGATCCAGGTCATCACTGTCCAATTTCCATTCAATATCAATATCTCTTGAGTCTATTTTTTTATATTTAATAATTAAGCAATTGACCCCACAATAATACACACACACACACCAGTCATATGCTCATAGCACAACATTCACAATATTAAAAGTTTAAAGTTAACAGTTATTACAAACCCAGAATTCTACTAAGTACATTGTTGAATAATACTTCTACAAGAAGCATTTCAACAACCAAAAGTTTATTACAACTTACACACTTAATTTACATAAATCTACTAAGCCCCTTCGCTTGTCACTACCTCGGGGATGGTCGCCAGCACTCGCTCAAAAGGTCGCCTTTCCCTTACCCTCTTGCGGGGTGTAGTGCGTAGTATCGGCATGGGACCTAGCTGCTATATACATAAGTAGCAAGAGTGAGCTATAATAGCTTAGCAAGATAATATTGTAACCTAGAATTTAGAATGTGAACAGGTATACATATATGTATATGTATATATAATAGCAGAAAACAATTAAAATCCTTAATGAAGAATAAAGCTCTTATTTAATAATACATCATCCACTTACTATTATAAGAAAGAAATTTAAAATAATATAATATCAGTTTTTCTTCATCTGTAACCATGATTTCATCATCTCATATCATTATTCTGTTTTCAGTATAGAAATCTGAAACCATTGTCTACACTTTCTTTTCAAAAACATTGGGGATATCTGCTGTCGCCTGATACGTTAGGACGATGATCAGTCGCCTAATCGTACCTGCTCTCTTTTTACTACCGGTAGAGGGAATGAAGATCATCCCTGGAGGAAGGCCACCTGCTAACATCCTCCATTGACATTGTTAGGTCCAATATGTTTGTAGAAGGGGGGGTTGAATACAAACAGTACTGTTTTATCGAAATTTGTCCGGATAATTTAATTTATATGTTGACAAATTTGAGCGGAATTAAATGAAACAAAATTCAAGTTGAATATAAAATTATATTAACTTGAGGGGTTTGTTACAAATACAGTACAGAATTTATATCTAGTTAATAAAAACAAATTAGAAAATTCGACATGAATTTTTCTAGATTTGTTAATAAAAATCAAGATATAGATTAGGAGTAAAAACTCGCTAATAGTACAAGAGTATCAAGTAAATCAGTTCTATCGGGTCAGATAATAAAAATAAGATGAACATGATTTTCTATATAATTTTTCTGCTTCTTGTGCTGTGTTCTTGATGAGAGAGAAGAGAGAAATCTGTTCTTGAATGTAATATTTTGATCTGTATTTTTCTTGCTGATTGCTTCTGTCGAGATGTCTTGATATATATTAATCCCTGCATCTTTATCTTCAATTAAAACTGTCAAGACAATCTTCAATACAATTTCTTCTTCCAAGACAACCAGTTTTGTACTGCCAAGACAATAGGCAATACAATCGTCAAGACAATCAGGTTCTTCCAAGACAATCGGCAAGATAATCAAATTCTGAGATCTTTGTCTTGCTTTATCAGAATTATCATTCTGTCTGAAGCTTTTTCTTTTTGATCATTATCAAGATAATCAAATTGAACTGCCAAGACAATCGTCAAGACAATCAAATCAGATTTTTATTCTACTTTTCAAAAGCTTTTCAGACATTATCATTATCAAGACAATCGGCAAGACAATCAGAAATTGTCTTGCTTTATTGATTTCTTCTTCAATACAATCGGCAAGACAATCTCCTATTGTCTTGCTATTCTGATTTTAACCTTCAAGACAATCGGCAAGACAATCAGGGATTGTCTTGCTAGTTCATTTTTCAGAATTAAATTAAAATTGATTAACAAATAATCATTTTAATTTATTCTTACTTAAATAATTAATCAGATTTAATTAATCTAATAATTAATTTAATTAAGGAATTAATTCAAGATGAATTAATTAATTAATTAAATTAACTACTTGATTTAAATTAATTAAACAAGAATAATTATATATCCTTGGATTGTCTTAATTCTTTTCTGAATCACTGAAAGTAATAAAGGAATACCACTGAATATTTTGTTGACGTTCCATGTACTGTCTGGTTCATGAACGACTAACCTCAATGACTGTCCTTTAATTTTCACATTAAAAATGTGATTCAGTTTTCTTCTCATCTCTTTCTCCTTCTTGTACTTCACTGTATACTGTCTGAACCTGTCACTCTAGAAATCTCTGTCTTAGAAATAAATCCACTTCTTTGATGCTATACTGAGGCTTGATCAGCAATCTGAACTTCTTCCAGTGTAAAACATCAAAACTATAGATTGACTTTAGGGTTTTTCTTCTGACAGATAGTACCTCCTGAGATTCCTATGACAGTTAAAGTTATTTACTTATTACAAACTAAGCTTAAATTGAGTTGAGTCCTCGAACTACAAATAGGTTATGTCATATGCCTTTCAATCTCCCCCTATTTGTTTGTTAGACGATAACAAGCAAATACCTAGAGGATTACTCAACTAACTCAACTTAACTTAGTAAACGATAAAACTTTAAACACAAAGTAAATAAAAGAAAACTTCTGGTTTATATTTAACATTGTCTAGATTCAAACATAAAAGATAAATACAAGATAGATGATCCTCTAGACTGATCATATAATACAGTTTTCTATCTTGACCTATCTAAGCTCTAAAGATATCACATGTAGAGCTGATCTTCACTTTGAAGTTTCTTCATCCCTTATCTCTCCAGGTTCAACTTCATCTTCTTGCTCTAGGAATCTTCTGATATTCTCTGTGTCAAATCGTTCTTGATCATCCAAGGTTTTGATCAAATCCTTGTCAAGTACACGTTCATAATCTGACACAAGACCTTTAGGTTTCTTAGGCAAGATTCCAAGGTTACCCCATAGTCGATTCCGAAGAATGTAATATTTCTTTTCAAAGCCAGTTAAAGCATATGATCGAATAATATCAGCAACAAAGATACTTTCTTTATCTTCGAATCCTGTAGTCCTCAGCATATGTTCTAACCAGACCAGGTGAGATGCAGTATATAATTTCATCGACTTAGAATCAAGGAAACAAGAGTGTAGTGTATTACCCTTGAGAAACTTAACATGATGTGGAGTTTGAATAACTTGTGGACTATTCCTTTGCGCAAACTCCAAAAGTCTTTCATGAAGTAAAATATTCAGTTCAGAAAACCTTTTTACCTTTATGGACATAATCCATAGTTCCATCAAGCTTCTCTGTTGAAAGATTTGAAGTGACACATAGAGAGAACCCATTGTACGAGAGTCAATCTGAATTATCAGTTGATCTGCACATCTGTCAAACCCAGCTACTATCCTTGAGATTTCCAGCATCAATGCATTCATATATTGCAAGTAATCTGGATTGGTCTCTTGAAACTGTTGAAGTAGTTGGAGTAAACGTTCATCATCATTAGCAGTGTTCTGAATAGAATCAAAAATTTCTCTTGCTCTATCCCACTTTGGACCAATCTTCAACTGAATATCTCTTTTCCTTTCGTGTACACTGATTGCATGTAGCTTTTGTTTCTCTACATCTTCAGCTTGCTTTAGCTTCAATCTTTCATTCACTACCTGTCTGGTCTTCTCAAGCTTAGCTTGTCTCATCTGACGATCAGCTTTCTCCTCTTGAAGTTCCTTCTCAAAGTCAGGATCATTTTGCCAGTTTGAAAGATCTTCTTCCATATCATTTAATTGTTGTACTTCAAACTTACTATTATTGAGATCGAAATCAAACTCGAATAATGCATCCTGATCATGAGCAGCTTTTTCTTTTCCCTTAGAAGACTTCTCAGACTTCTCCTTATGCCTCCCTTGACCTCCTCCTGACTTACTTCCTCCTGCTTCTCCATCTCCAGACTTCTCCCCCTTAGTTGAGGAATCCTCTACAGACTTCCGTTGACTGTCAAGCTCCCTATTTGCATCATTATCCCCTTCATTATCATCATCATAGTCTTCAAAATATGCTCTTTGTTCTGGTGTGATATTATGAGTAGGTTTAACAATGTTGTATAGATGATCAAGTCCTTCAAACATGTAATCATACTTTTCTTCAAGATTCGCAAAGGTTGTCGAATATGATTGAGCAGTTTCATGCATTTCCACTTGAAGTTCATCCACCCTATTAGAGAGTCTGTCAATAGCATTTAGAATATCTGTTCTTTCTGTAGATGCCTGAGAGTTAGATTGTATCAATGTATTGATTGCTGGAGTGAGTGTAGTCTTTATGTTGTGGACATCGTCACGAATGATCATGAGCTGATTGTTGACAGAGGTGGAAGAAGAAGACCGTTCATCCACTTGTGCTTTTAAAACTTGTTTTTCAGCCTCAGTTTCCATCAATTTCTTTTGCAGATCTTTGATTTGAGCCATTAGAGACAAAGTGTTTGTGTCAGTGTGTGCGCTCACCTGATGTTCACTCAAGGATATGTCACTCTCCTTTCGTGCATGTGTTTCACTCATATTTAAGGTGGTCCTCACATCACTCAACACTAGCTCCTTTCCTTGAGCTGTACCTGCATAAGAAATCACCCTAGCCTCTTCTGGAGAGGTCAGTGGTGGTGCAATGGGAGTTCGCAATTCCCAATCCTCAGTCATCTCTATCAATTCATTTGGATTTGATAGCTGAATTTCTTCAGTGATAGGATGACCAAGTTGCCTTTCACTTTCTCCAGATAAATCTGCGAGTGAAGAATCCCTTGAGGGAGCCAGGAATGTTCCTCCTGGGAGGGGAGATGATGACTCTATTATAATTGGCAGAGAGTCAAAATTTCCCTCAGAAGCCTGTGAAGGCTCTTCTACCGTAACAATGGTAGGCACTGTAACAATCCTATCGTGCACTCCTTGCTCAGTGTCCTTAGCAACATCAGATTCTACGGTAATGTTTTCCCCCATTGTGAGCAATAGAGGTGTGCTTGACTCTGTACAAGGTGCCACGGCCCTTTGGCGAATTTCAATAATTTCATCCTGTTGAGAGGATGAAATTAGTAACAGTTCATCGGCCATTTCAATGTCCAAGTCCTGTTGGGAGAAAATGGATGGGCTAACAGATGCCTCAAGTAATAGGTTTCTTCTCTTCTTTGGTGGAGGCAGAGCTGTGGGATCACTCACATTATCACTTCTTCTATCAGCTCTTTTTGTCAACAACTTGCTTCTGGCTTTAGGTTTAGAGATTTGGTTAGACACAGTGTTTGGCTCTAAGACCTGGGATAGAGGCTGTGGTTCTACAACCTCTTGGTCTGACCTATCAGCCACTTGGGCTCCAGAAATAGTTTGAGAGATAGAAGGCAATACCTGCTCCATTGATGCCGTAGCTGTACCTGAAGGAATAGATTGTTCCATTTGATGTTGATGTTCAAGGACAGGTACATTTAGAGGTTCAGGTTCAGGTGCATTCAAAAGTCGAGGAATGACAGGTAGATTTATAAAGTTAGACAAATATGGTGTAATATACACTGGCACATTTATCAACTTTCTATGTGTATCAAGGCTAGTGAATATTTTCTTGGTTTGCCTGCCTGATACCATAGGGTTGTCATTCCTAAAAACTGTTTGTTGACTAACAGGAACAAGATGATTAAATAACAAAGTTAAAAATCTAGGATAATAACATAGAACTTTCTTACCCTCATCAAAATCCCTTCTGGCCTTAACAATCCTGTTAATAATAGTACTCCAAAGTAGGTTACCAATATTGATTCTACGGTTGTTAGCAACAGCATAACCAATAGTTTGTAACATAGAGGTGAGTAAGTGAAAATTACCTCTGGCTGAATTAGCAAATACCTTGGAGATCGTGTCGAAGAATGCATCCCATTGTTGAACCAGATTCCTTTTGCTCAGGTTGTTCATATCAATTGCTCCATGATAATTAATATCAATGAAGAATTGATAGAGTTGTTCACTGGTTGGAAATGGATCAAAATTATCCGCAGGAAGGCCCAATACAGTAGTAAGGGTTGATTCTGTCACGATGTGGTGTGTACCATCAAAATCAAAAGAAAATGAGGTCAAGTCTTCAGACACCACAACTTCTGTGCAAATCAATCTCAGTGGTCCTATCTTAATTGGGGCTTCAATCGAAATGGCAGTTCGGATAATTGAATCATCATTCAAAAATCGTATCCAAGGCCTAAATCGATCGTAGGGACAATCGTTCGGATTAAAATAGCCAACCAAATTATGTTTCATTATCTCAAAATTATCAGCCATTTTTAAACACAAAAACACACTTTAATTTTAAGAAAATTAAAACAATTCGAAAATTTTCAGAATTAATATTTAATTAAAATTAATTAAAAATTCGAATTAATTCAAAGTTGTCAGAAAAATCCCAAAAATTTATATGATGTTCTCCTGATCAATGTGAGTCTCAGTCTATTTTTAGATTTCTCAGAAAAATTCTAGAACTCTTAAAACACCTAAAACCCGATTCAACTTTTGAAAAATTTGATTTTCAAAAACTTAACAATATTCGAAAATAATCGGTTCAAAATAAAGGTAATTGAACGATCTATTCGAATCTGTTCTTGGATTTCAGTTTGGTTGAGGAAAATTGAGCAGCAATTCAGTACAAAACTGTGTGTATTGTATGTATATATGTCGCGAGCTTTGTGTAAAGACACGAGAGAGAGATAATTGTATTGCTGTTGTTTGAGATCTGTTTTTCTGTTTTTGTTTTTTTTAAGTACCAAAACTACACTACAAGACAATCGGTTTGATTGTCTTGCCGATTGTCTTGGTAGTATAAATACTATCAAGACAATCGTTTACTATTCTAATAAATAAAAGAAAATGAAAATAATAATTTTTTTTAATTTTATAAAAATACAAACTAACATTACAAGACAATCAGTTGATTGTCTTGCCGATTGTCTTGGTAGTATAAATACTATCAAGACAATCAATTATTTAACTGATTAACAACAAATTAACACACATTTTTTTTAATTTTGAAAATATAGAAAAGACACTCCAAGACAATTGATTGTCTTGCCGATTGTCTTGGTAGTTCAAAACTATCAAGACAATCGTTTGTTTTGAGTAAAACAAAATAAAAACAGAATAAAAATCTGAAAAATATTTTATTATCAATAAAATAACCTTCCAAGACAATCTGTGGATTGTCTTGGCGATTGTCTTGATATTATAATCACAAACAAGACAATTAATTAAACTGCTAATAATATGCTAATAAAATACAAATTAATGTGCATAATTAATCCAATTAAAATACACTCTAATATATTATTAAAAATACTATAAATAAATATTTTACAGAAACATGGATTAATCTTTTTACGAGAACAAATATAAATAACAAAAGGACAAACACTACAAAATATTTAATAAAATAATTATTAAAATAGAAATAAATATCTACAAATATTCTAAAAATACAGAACTATGAAGTATTAAATAATATGAATAAACAAAGTGAAAAATAACTAAACAAGCAAGAAAATCAGTTGGTAAAATAATTATACAAGTGATTTCAAACAACAAATATTCACATAATAATCACTTGCAAAATTATTAAAGATCAAATTTCAGATATTAACAGTATTAATTACTAGGACTGTTTAACATACCCAATTCACTAACAATTCTAGTGAATGAGGATTCATTAAGCGACTTAGTAAAAATATCTGCAGTTTGATATCCAGAGACTACAAATAGTAGTTCCACTGTACCATTCATTACATGCTCTCTTATAAAATGATACCTTATGTCAATGTGCTTTGTCCTTGAGTGCTGCACAGGATTGCTGGCGATTGCTATGGCACTTGTATTATCACATAAAATAGGGATATTTTCCAATACAATGCCATAGTCCATTAATTGATTTTTAATCCATAAGATCTGAGCACAACAGCTTCCAGCAGCTATATATTCAGCTTCGGCTGTAGAGTTGGAAACTGTTTGCTGTTTCTTACTGAACCAGGATACCAATCTTCCACCTAGGTATTGACAACTCCCAGATGTACTTTTCCTGTCTACAACACTTCCTGCATAGTCAGAATCTGTATATCCTACTAAAGTAAAACCAGATTCATTAGGGTACCAGATGCCTAAATTAGGCGTACCCTTTAGATATCTTAAGATTCTTTTGACAGTAGTGAGATGTATTTCTTTAGTATTCGCTTGGAACCTTGCACACAAGCATGTGGCAAACATTATATCTGGTCTACTAGCAGTTACGTAAAGCAATGAGCCAATCATACCTCTATAGCCTGTGATATCTACCTTGGCAGAACTTTCACATAAACCAATTTTGACAGCTATAGTTGATGGTGTCTTTGCTGATGAGCACTCCTCCATGTGATATTTCTTGAGAAGTTCCTTGATGTACTTGGATTGACAAATAAATATTCCATCTTGTCTCTGACTTATTTGTAATCCAAGAAAGAATTTCAGTTCTCCCATCATGCTCATTTTAAACCTACCCTGCATTAACTTAGAAAACTTCTTGCATAGAAGCTCATTAGTAGACCCAAATATAATATCGTCCACATAGACTTGGACTAGTATTATATCATTCTTATGTCTTTTAGTGAAGAGCGTTTTGTCTATGACACCTCTTATAAAACCATTTTCTAATAGAAATTCAGAAAGAGTGTCATACCATTTTCTTGGGGCTTGCTTAAGACCATAGATAGCTTTGTAAAGAAAGTAGACATAGTCCAGATGATCTTGATCTTCAAAACCAGGGGGCTGTTCTACATACACTTCTTCATCTAGCTTACCATTCAGAAAGGCACTCTTGACATCCATTTGATAAACTTTGAATCTTGAATAGGATGCAAATGCAAAGAATATTCTGATGGCCTCAAGTCTTGCCACTGGAGCATAGGTCTCGTCATAATCAATACCTTCAGCTTGAGAATAACCTTTAGCTACCAGTCTTGCTTTGTTTCTTATCACAGTGCCATCTTCATCTAGTTTATTTCTGAATACCCATCTTGTGTCCACCACTTTTCTATCTTTAGGTCTGGGTACCAGCTTCCATACTTCTAGTTGCTTAAATTGATTGAGTTCATCTTGCATAGCAATCACCCAATCAGGATCAGATAGAGCTTCTTCTACTTTCTTAGGTTCCATGACAGACAGGAACCCAGAATAGTTACATTGATTCTGATAAGCTCTTCTTGTTTTCACACCAACATCTGGATCACCAAGAATCAGCTCAAAAGGATGAGCTCTATTCCAAAAAGTTTGTCTTGGAAGAATTGATCTTGATGATTCGCCTTGATCTTCAGTATGATGTTGAGTATGACTTATTGATCCTTCATTATCTCCCCCTGAGTTGTTGCCAGTTTGACTTGTTGATGGTTCAAGAGTATCAGTGGTGTCTTGAAAATTATCATTGTTTTCACCAGCATCACCTTGATCATTACCACCAACATTTGGATTATTATTATTAGCAACAACATCAGGTTGATTGTCATCATCTGAATCTGAGTCTGACATGTCATCAAACTTAAGCTTTTCAGATGGATCTTCATTTTGGATACTTGGGAGTTTTGTGTCATCAAATGTAACATTGACACTTTCCATAGTTTTCTGTTGATCAATAAGATACACCTTGTAGGCTCTTCTAGTATAACCAATAAATATTGCTTCATGTGCTTTTTCTTCAAATTTACCACCTTGATCATCTCCTTCTTTCAGCACAAAGCATTTTGTCCCAAATACATGGAAGTACTTGAGAGTTGGTTTCTTGTCATGTAGAGCTTCATATGGTGTCTTCATTAAGTCTTTATTGATAAGTGTTCGATTCTGGGTATAGCATGCAGTGTTGACAGCTTCAGCCCAAAAGCTCAATGGAAGCCTTGATTCACTTAGCATAGTACGTGCAACTTCAATCAAGGTTCTATTCTTTCTTTCAACTACCCCATTTTGTTGAGGAGTTCTGGGAGCTGAGTACTGTCTAGTTATACCCTTTTCAGTGCAAAAGTCATTCAGAACTGCATTCTTGAATTCAGTTCCGTTGTCTGACCTTATAGCTCTTACTGGACGATTAGAGTCCAGCTCAATTAACTTAATGTGATCAACTACCATTTGTGGAGTTTCATCTTTTGAGTTCAGAAATAGTACCCATGTGAATTTTGAGAAATCATCAACAATCACTAGAGCATATCTTTTTCTTGACATGGACATCACACTAACTGGACCAAACAAATCCATATGGAGAAGTTGTAATGGTTCAGTTATTGATGATGTGTTAATGCTCCTGTGAGTTATCCTTTTTAACTTTCCTTTTTGACAAGCATCACATAGACCTTCCTGAGTAAATTCAATCGAAGGTAAACCTCTCACCAACTCTCTTTTCACTAGAGAATTCATTGTTTTGAAGTTTAGGTGAGAAAGTTTCTTGTGCCATAACCAACTTTCATCAGTGGATGCCTTTGAATAAAAACATCTAATTTCTTCTGTGCTTCCAGAGTTCATATTGGCTATGTACAAGTTTCCTTTTCTTACTCCAGTCAACTGCGGCCTTTCATTTCTCTTGTGTGATATTAGACAATTCTTCTTGTTGAAATGAACTTCATAACCTTTGTCACAGAATTGACTAATACTGAGCAATTTGTGCTCAAGGCCGTTCACAAAAGAGACATCTTCAACGATAACATTTCCAGCTTCTAATCTGCCATATCCATCAGTTTTACCTTTGCTGTTATCTCCAAAGGTAACGACTGGGCCGGCCTTCTCCACCACATTTGTCAGCAGGGCTCTATCTCCGGTCATATGCCTTGAACATCCACTGTCTAGAATCCACATGACTCGATCAACCTGTTTTAAACCCTGCAATGACAAATTGGTTAGACTTTCTTCGGAACCCAAATTTGATTGGGTCCGGAGTACTTAAAGAATTGGCCTTTATCAAGCAAAGCAACACTTTTTATTTTAACAACATTTTCTTCAGGTACTGGACATTTAACCCTGTAAACAGCTTTAACTTGTTTAGGTTTCAGCTTGGGTAACCATGTCTTCACCATATCCTGAGAAGGACTTGGAGTCCTAATCTTAGAATTATGTGGTGTTACAGTCCTGGATCTAACATGTTTATTTCTGCTCATATGCTGTCTAGGAACATTCTTATCAACACATGCATGATTACCGTTAAAGTAACCAGACATTATATTAAAAGCACAAGACATGCAATTAACAGCATTGCATTTCTTATGAGCAGTATCAATAACAGGAATAGCATTCATGGTAGATATGTTGTTACTTCTACTACTAGTTTTCAAGGAACTAGTAGACTCACCAACTCTTTCTGTTTTCTTAAACACAGACTTTCTATCTTCATCATTTTTAACAACTTGATTACTTTCTAAGACTACGCCATTAGCCAAATCCTCAATGCGCATCTCTTCCTTAATGATTAAAGATGTAGTATCCAAAGGTTCTGCTATGGATGTCTTAAAGAGTGGATTACTAACACCCTTAAGCACTATTGGTATACCCCTTTCTACAGCACTGACACGATTAGGGGTAATAATGCTTTTTCGTCCAATAGCTTCATTATAGTCAAACCCAATACCCACGGTTTGATTAATAGCTTGTTGGTTAAACAACTCTTTAGCCACTTTACATGAATTAGAAGTAGCACTAACCCTTATTTCAAGCTCAGCTATTGTTTCACGTTGTTGAACCACTATCAACGCTAAAGACCTCTCAAGTTCTTTTAGAATTCTTATTTCTGATTTTTGTTTATCATGGCAATTTTGTACATCGTGTAATTCTGATAATTGATTACTAAGATCTGTATTTAATAAATTGATCCTTTCAATCTCTCTATTAGCACAACCTAGTGAATCACTAAGTTGATAGATATATTGACTTTCAGTACATGATACCTCAGATGAAGTACCACTGGAGTTATCAGATTTTGCCATCAGGGCAAGATTGCCATACTCTTCATCTTCAGAGTCTGTATCATCCCAACTCTTTCCAGCAGCCACATAGGCTTTACCTGTCTTCTTCTTCTCAGATCCAAAGTCTTTTCTTTGGTTTTGTTTTGGCTTTTGACATTTAGTAGCAAAATGTCTAAGTTCATTACAGTTGTAGCATCTAATTTTACTTCTTTCAACTGTTCCAGTTTTGTAACCTCCTCTATTACTTGAGGATGAAGAACCTCCTCTCTGGAACCTGTTATAGTTAGATTTGTACCTGAACTTGGGATTCTTCCTGAATCTGAAGTTACTGAATTTCCTAAACAACAAAGCCATGGACTCATCTTCCAACTGATCTAGCTCTTCTAACGAATAGAAGTCTCCTTCATCTGGACTAGCATTCGTTTGACCAACTTCAACTTCAAGCTTGCCACTGTCAACACTACAAGATTGAATAACCTTATCTTCCACTTCCTGTTTGTTCTCAACAATAAGAGCTGTAGAAGTATTTCTTCCTTTTCCATAAATCTCCTTTTGTTGAGATTGTTCCAGTTCATAGGTTTTTAAAACACCAAAGAGTCTTTCTACAGTAATTTCACTTAGATTCCTTGACTCTCTGATAGCTGTAATCCTATGTTCTAGATGGACAGGCATTGACAGTAGAAATTTTCTGTTGACCTCTTTCTGAGTGTAGTACTTGCCATGCATCTGTAAATTGTTGACAAGTTTGTTATATCTTTCAAACACATCTTGAATACTTTCATTGGATGCTGATCGAAAGTATTCATACTCAGAAGTCAGAATTTCTAGTCGATTCTCCCTAACTTCCTCTGTTCCTTCATTCACAGTTTCAATGGTTTCCCACATTTGCTTTGCAGTCTTGCAGTTAATCACATGACTGTACATTACAGAGTCTAGAGAATCTATTAAGATCAGTCTTAAATTAATGTCAAGTCCAGCTTCCTTTCTTTCAACAAGAGTGAATTCAGAAGAATCTTTGTGTACAAACCTTGTAGGGGCAATAACTTTTCCATCAGTGACAACTTCAGGAATTAATCCAAAAGGTATTATTGGTCCTTCTGATAAGACTTTCATGTATTTAGGATTTGCAACCTCGAGGAACATTAACATTTTGTTCTTCCACATATCATAACTGTTTTTGTCATATATGGGAATTTTCACAGTTCCAACTTTAGAAGACATGATGAATTTTTTAAGAGAGTTAAAAAATTCGGGGATGATTTTTAATCGAGTAAAATGGGATCTTTGATTTGTGTATCAATTAATCTGCTCTGATACCAATTGTTAGGTCCAATATGTTTGTAGAAGGGGGGGTTGAATACAAACAGTACTGTTTTATCGAAATTTGTCTGGATAATTTAATTTATATGTTGACAAATTTGAGCGGAATTAAATGAAACAAAATTCAAGTTGAATATAAAATTATATTAACTTGAGGGATTTGTTACAAATACAGTACAGAATTTATATCTAGTTAATAAAAACAAATTAGAAAATTCGACATGAATTTTTCTAGATTTGTTAATAAAAATCAAGATATAGATTAGGAGTAAAAACTCGCTAATAGTACAAGAGTATCAAGTAAATCAGTTCTATCGGATCAGATATTAAAAATAAGATGAACTTGATTTTCTATATAATTTTTCTGCTTCTTGTGCTGTGTTCTTGATGAGAGAGAAGAGAGAAATCTGTTCTTGAATGTAATATTTTGATCTGTATTTTTCTTGCTGATTGCTTCTGTCGAGATGTCTTGATATATATTAATCCCTGCATCTTTATCATCAATTAAAACTGTCAAGACAATCTTCAATACAATTTCTTCTTCCAAGACAACCAGTTTTGTACTGCCAAGACAATAGGCAATACAATCGTCAAGACAATCAGGTTCTTCCAAGACAATCGGCAAGACAATCAAATTCTGAGATCTTTGTCTTGCTTTATCAGAATTATCATTCTGTCTGAAGCTTTTTCTTTTTGATCATTATCAAGACAATCAAATTGAACTGCCAAGACAATCGTCAAGACAATCAAATCAGATTTTTATTCTACTTTTCAAAAGCTTTTCAGACATTATCATTATCAAGACAATCGGCAAGACAATCAAAAATTGTCTTGCTTTATTGATTTCTTCTTCAATACAATCGGCAAGACAATCTCCTATTGTCTTGCTATTCTGATTTTAACCTTCAAGACAATCGGCAAGACAATCAGGGATTGTCTTGCTAGTTCATTTTTCAGAATTAAATTAAAATTGATTAACAAATAATCATTTTAATTTATTCTTACTTAAATAATTAATCAGATTTAATTAATCTAATAATTAATTTAATTAAGGAATTAATTCAAGATGAATTAATTAATTAATTAAATTGACTACTTGATTTAAATTAATTAAACAAGAATAATTATATATCCATGGATTGTCTTAATTCTTTTCTGAATCACTGAAAGTAATAAAGGAATACCACTGAATATTTTGTTGACGTTCCATGTACTGTCTGGTTCATGAACGACTAACCTCAATGACTGTCCTTTAATTTTCACATTAAAAATGTGATTCAGTTTTCTTCTCATCTCTTTCTCCTTCTTGTACTTCACTGTATACTGTCTGAACCTGTCACTCTAGAAATCTCTGTCTTAGAAATAAATCCACTTCTTTGATGCTATATTGAGGCTTGATCAGCAATCTGAACTTCTTCCAGTGTAAAACATCAAAACTATAGATTGACTTTAGGGTTTTTCTTCTGACATATAGTACCTCCTGAGATTCCTGTGACAGTTAAAGTTATTTACTTATTACAAACTAAGCTTAAGTTGAGTTGAGTCCTTGAACTACAAATAGGCTGTGTCATATGCCTTTCAAACATCTTCGTGCCGTAATAAAAATAATAAATGCTGGACTGTGTCGCACACAGCCCTGACACAGCCACTTACGCAAGTCTGTTGCAATCCCCCTTTTTATCACATCATTATTCCCTTTTTAAAATATCATTCCACATATCCATTTTCTCGCTTTCATTTCCACATATCATTCACTCATATCATTTCCATTCTCGCACATTACTTCTATAAAATATATATATAACACAATGCTTTGATTATGATCCAGACATCTCTTTCATATTCAGGAATCAAATATACTTTTATATTCATGAAATATTCCGTCTATTTTAAGAGTAATGCATGATAATCAAATAATATTTATTAAACCGCTGATACTCAAAAAGAATATTTTTAATATAGTATTATAAACCATATAACCCTAGATAACAACTGATACCATTCTCTTTCACCTCTCTTTAGCATAAAGCATATTCGCTCCATTCATAATCATATCCACATTCATATTTCATAATTTATATCCATTTCTCTTTAATTCCAATATCAGGGAAATAATTCTTAGCAATATAGCAAACATAGAATAACATATATATTCTATGAAATCATTTACTTTGAAAATAAAATAGTTTTCCAAGGTAAGGATAGAAGAAATCTTGCCCCGGTTTCGGTATCCTGACGGTATGGCTCGTCCCTCTTCCGGAGTTTCTATAAACACAAAAGGACTGTCGTTAGAACCACATCTCTTACTCACTACACTCTTGTATAACATTACCTTTGAAACTTTAATATATGTTTAACGTATTACTATTACTCCAAAGGTTCAAGAACTTAACCATTTAAAACCTTAATCGAAGTTTCAGGGGTTTTCACTATTTCCCCTAACGATCACACTTAACGGTAAAAATTCTCAGAAAATATGGATTTCGAATTTTACCACAAGGTCAACTGGTAACAACTCTTTGACTACCTTACTACACTATCCCAAAGTTTCATAATTTTTAAAAATGTTTAAGTATGGTAGTTATAGCCTCAAAGTTAACACAATTATATTTTCTCGGTTTCCGAAAGTCTTTCACTAAAACTGACTTTTCTCCTAAACCGTACGTCAGATTTTAACGTACCTTATATCAAAACGATCTATGAACTAAGCTCTATCATTTCATGGTCAATTGGTCACCTAGGCAGTGAGGTACCATACGAATACAGGGGTCACCAAACAGGGCAGTTTGTAGTTCTAACGAAAAACGGACATTATAACGGTTATAATTTCATACTTTCCAAAATCAAACTCCTCCAAATCAATCATCAAATACAATAATCATCACCTACACCATGTGGTCTTCATTACCAGCCATGGTTACAATCCCAAACACTTCCATATTCAACTTTAATCACTTACAACCACATGGATCATCATAATCTTAACATTTACACCACTTAATCACTAAACCAAACAATATCCATCATAAATATAAAAGGGCAAGCATGATTATACCTTCTTGAAGCTTTGATGACCCTTAACAATCCTTGATATATCCTTAATCAACCTTATACTAGCTTGAATCAACTAAAAGAAACCATTAAAACAAAGTTAACACTTGAAAACACTATTCATCATCTTTTCTAGTAACTTCCATGATTTTATTACCTTGGCAAATGATGTTGGTTTGCTATGAAACTTTGTAGATGATCCTTCCTAACCTCCAAGAAGCTCCATGATTTTTCCCTTGAATTGTTATTGAAGAGAGCTAGGGTTTTGGTTTTATTTTTTTTTTCTTCCTTTTTTCTCTATTTGGCCGAATGGAATTATGGAATGGGGAAGAGACATTTTTGTGTTTACTTGCTCCTATCTTGGCTTAATATTGATTAGTCTAGTGTCTTGTGGAAGCTTGGAAGATATTTGTGATTAAAAGCCATGCTAAAGTACTAATTTACCCTTAAAACAAGTTAGTGGAAAGTGATGTCATTTTGATGATCCAATAAATCCCATTTTGATTTTTCTAAGTATAATGTTACTAATCTTGGATAATAATAATGTGGTATGTATCCTTGCTATATTACTAATCTTGGTTGCTTGGTCTCCATACTCGTCTACTTGTGATTCGTTTCGAATGTACCTCATTATCTCTGTGATTTTCGAAATCATTTACGAATCCAATTTCCTTTGTTATTCTCTTAACTTAATAATCCCTTGGTTTAATCTAAATTCACTAATCCCTCAATATATAATTCTTATAGGGTTTCTATGCTCCCTAATATAAAAAAGAAGCTTATTCGAAATCAAAACCCTAAAAATCCATATTCAGGAATTTCTGGAATCTATCGTCATTTCGAGTCACTTATTTTCAATGACCAACACTAATATGGTTTCTGTTTATTCATTTTCCATCTCCAATATAGAGTACCTACATACCATTTCCCTAAATCCTCAAATTTTACTATTCATGTGATCACTGTAGCATTGCTAAAGTTAGGGTTATTACAGATCGAACAAAGCATATCTTAACAAAATTCTTCTACACTCATGAACTACAAGAGAAGGGTGACATTGATGTACAACAAGTTCGCACATGTGATAATCTGGCAGATTTACTCACAAAGTCTCTTCCTACTTCAACATTTGAAAAGTTGCGAAATAATATTGGTATGCGAAGATTGAAGAACTTGATACATCAAAATGTCAAATTGTGAGACGTTTTATTCAGGGGGAGACTGTACTCTTTTTCCTTCGTCAAGGTTTTTATCCCGCTGGATTTTTCTTTGCAAGGTTTTAATAAGGCAATCAATCTTTGTAATAACTCACATTTGACAATCAAGGGGGAGTGTTATAATATGAATATGATGATGATTGTCAAAGTAAACTTCAACTCCTTCTAGAATGGCACAAGACAACTTGCAAATTGTAATACCAACACACGGAATATTTATTTGAGGCTAGAATTACTTTCTATTATTCACACTACAACACATATCAATACACACTTGTACATGGCATCATTTGCCTATAAATTGAAGTTGTAACACATTGTTTTGTGACACACAGAAAATAGAAATAAAAGCATTACTGCTATTCACGTGGCTCCTTCATCTCTCTCTTTATCTTTGGTGATAATTATTTAGAAATATTACTTTAAATTTATAACAGCACCCTATTTTTTTATTGTTATCAGCGAGGCCGCGCCAGCATGGGGTGTCCTTATTACATTTCCCATCACTTCTTGTCCTATTCTTGAGTTGTAGAGAAAATGACCTAAATAACTCAAAATGGGTACCCGTGTGAATAAAGGGGCAGTTGTCGGGAAAACTGCCCTTTTTAACCAATTGACTTCGCATAATCTATATGCGTATGTGTTTTTTTTTTCACTTTCCTTCACGTGGGGCCGCAGGCCAAGAGCTCAACTTGATTGCGTGTAGGAAGATGAGCTTTCTTCAACATCCTCCATTTTCAATCTTTAAATATCTATAACATCATATCTTCGATTATACATGCAATTATAAAAATAAATTGCCCAGGAGCTTCTCTACAAAAGGAGTACCATCTTGTATGGTTTTTGACCAAGAAATTTTCAACTTTAAATTTTGGGGTTTTGGTTGATCTATGTTTTAAAGGGTAAGAACTTAGTGTAATGATTATGTTAATCTATGTGTTTGTAGTTGTCTTGTATTGATGCCGATATATAATTTCAGAGCTGCAAAAAATGAAGAAGATGTGATATGGTGATGATATGACCTCGTAGTGCGTGTATATAAAATGACAATGAAATGAACAGTCAGGATGCGGATACGCATTAGGCTTATGCGTTATCAGGAACTCGCAAAGGATGCGTATACGAGACAAGAAAAAATACTATTTATATCGTTCGAATGCGTATACAACAGGTACAAAAATATGGGGACTCAATACTCGCATTCCTGCAATGCGTATACTACCCACGTATTTCCTTAACGCGCATGCATGTGGTTATTTCGGACACTGCTTCCGCCAAACATTATTTCGGGCAATTGTAATCATAAAAACGTTATACAGGGCATTCACCCTGAGTTGTACGAGTAGTTTTTAATCGATTTAAGTTGCTTTTTAAGTTATTTTGGTTTGATTAAAACAAATTCCACAATCGATTTACTAAATTTTGTATGGAAGGAGAATGCCCCTAATTCATTCTTGATGTAATGAACTTTGATATGATTTAAGAAATGTAAGTACTTTTATTTCAAAAAAAAAATTTATATTTCTTTTGCAAAAATATGAATTTATAATAAATTATTTTTTTTAAAAAATTGCGTATTTTTGCAACCTCGGTCTTCCTAAATTTTTACAAAAAGTAAAAATTCTGATTGATTTTTGTTCACAACATTTTTCTTCTTGTTCTAAAATTGCAATTTACAAAAAGTGATTAAAAACTTTAATAAAAAAAGCACTTCTGATCTGAAAAAAATAAAGAAATTTTTTTGATTTTTTTAACAGCTACATAATCATGAAAAACTTATTTTCTATTTATCAAAAAAAAAAAAAAGAGAGAAAATTAAATGATAACCTTTCCCTGTCCTCAGCATCTGTACAACTTGTCATCCCTATATAAATAATCTGTATGAAAGCCACATCCAAATATCCAAAATTTGTTCCCAATAATTACGCACACTTTTCATCATCATCCCCTTTGCGTACATGGCAAAATCAGTCCTTTCCACCACAAAACTTCATCAAATTTCAAGATTCATCACTTCTAACCACCACCACCACCGTCCCAAACTCACCATCCCCTTTTCCACGACCGGACCCGACCCCACCAAACCCAAATCCATCAAAATCGAACCCGACAAACCAAAATTAAAAATGGACACCAACAATTATAATAATCATAATAATATTACTAATAAAAATAATTATAATAGCTCGCCGGAAATTGAAGAACGGTACCCGTTAGCGTCGGTGGTCAACCACTGTGTGAGACAGTGGTTCTTAGACACGTTAAAGGGAGCCAAAGAGGGTGATACCACAATGCAAGTGTTGGTGGGGCAGATGTATAACAATGGATATGGGGTTACTATGAATGCACATAAGGTGTTTGTTGAAAGTCCTCAATGAGTTTTTTGTTTGTTTTTGTGATTTTTTTGGGGATTTTAGGGAAATGGGTTGAATGGGGTGTTGTAGTTTGATGGAAAGAATGTGTTTTGATATGGGTTTTTTGTGTGGGTAATGTAGGGGAAAGCGTGGATTGAGAGAGCTTCGAGGAGTAGGTCTTCTGCGCGGAAAGTTGGTGATAAGCGTCCAGGTGATGGTTGCTTTCTTTTTTGTGAATTTGTGTTTTACTTGCTGGATTTGTTGCTATGCCGAGTTTTTTATATGTTCCGTTTGATGCTTTAGGTTATAATGCTAGTGACTCGGATTCGGAAAATGTAAAGGCAGAAGCATGATGAAGTTAGCAATGAGAAAGTAAGTGATGATTGTGTAGTGTTTTTGCTATTAAGTTTTTGAACTCAGTAGTTTATATGTTTGACACTGTAATGAACCTATCCATGATTGTATCTTGCATCATGATAATATGTAAGAGCATATGTATAATCACTAAATTAACACAGAATCTGACTTGTGTAACATTCCTTTTCTTGCTTTTTAAGTAAATTTAACTTGAGGAACTATGTTTCAAGATATGATTCTGAAATCTGAACACTTAAATATAACTCCGCATCTAAATTGTCGATTTCCTAGACAGCTTCTGGAGTAACTAGGTGATTTTTATGGTAACGTGTGTTGTTAGTTAGGCTCAGTTTTGGAAAAGGTCAAAGGTTATGACTAACATTTTCTAGGATCAATCTGCAAATGTTTGTGATAAAATAAACGGAAAGGAAACTTTGCAAGCAATGTTTCTGCTTTTCTGATTCAGTTTTAACATGGTGATTTAATCGAGTCTTTTTGGTCGAATGAGTGACCTACTTGACAACTAGTCAGTGATAAATGCCATGGAACTTGCCATCTCAGTGCCATTTTACCGAGTCATTTGTTTGACTAAGATTTGGTTTGAAACTTTTGAGAAAGTGGTGATCAGATTGAGAAACAGTTTTTTGCACTGACCTACTTCATACTTTTGGAAGCAATAATTAGCCTAATTGGTGATAAAAAAAACTCTTAATACAACAAATGAGAAAGCTGCCCTTGCAATGTCACACAAAAATTGAGAAGAATGATTAAAGAAATATGGTAATAGGCTAGAAGAATAATTTTTACTTGATCACAATTCCTAAATTACATGTCACTCTTCCTTTCAAAGAAAATTTACCCATTACTCTTGTTTGGAGTAAAAAATTAGTATTCAGAAGACTCTGATGATGAATTAAATTGGAAAGCTAGATATATTTTAACATTACTTCAAGTTTATTTGGTTCAGAGAGGACTCAGCCAAGTCAGCTGGCTATGCAAAGTTACTGAAATTCCATTTCCAAGTAAAATATAATCTTGTACTTGCACTGCCTCACATACTTTTTCCGAACTTTATGTATTATATTTAAACAGCATAAAGTTTCCCATATTACTACTACTTCCTATAGGTTTGCTGTTTGCATGTACGTTGACCAATACAGATTTGCTGTATTAGGAAGTATATTTCAAGATACTTTGAGATCATTTGAGGTGTATAGCTGTCATGAGCTCCCCATTTGCTGAAATCTCTGATGATTGTTAAATTACCAATTATCATTTGGTTTGGACCATAAAGATATAGATTTAGGCAATCTGGTAAAATACTGAATGTCAAAAGATTGAACTTGTAAATGCTGGATTATAAGTTGCAGTTCTACATTTTCCCTTGCTAGCTTGCAATTGAATGTTACCTTTATATGAACAGTTTTACTAGCATGTAAAAGTTTGACCTTGTTTGTAGTATCATCTGATTCTCAAAAAGTTCAAGTGCCTAGATCAAATGTGTTTATAGCGTCCATTTACGTACCTCTTAACTTTTTTTATTCTGGTTTGTTACCTGTTATAATCTGTTATTATTGGGTTATGAGATTAGTTTTCTAACATTGAGGTTTTTTTCTGTGCATTGGACCATATACTTATTAAATCAATGTGTTTATGACTTGTACTTTTCAAATTCTTTGGCTTTGACTTAGCATTATGGAATGATTTGCATAAAAATCAGCTCAGTGAGAAATTGAGCCAAAGCACTATGTAATGATTTGCAAAAAATCAGCTCAGTGAGAAATTAGGCTAAATATTTCACAAGTACAATATTAAATCATTTAGGCGCAATATCGATTATGTTTACAAAGTCATTCATCCGTGATTAGAAGCAGAACATGTTGAAGTGGTGTCGTGGTGATGTTCCTATGCCACTGAAAATAATAGAATGGCACTATTTGGGAAGCCAGTTCTTGCTTTGCATGATAAAACTAAACCCTATCATAAAACAACGAATTCAAATCATAATTTACTGTTTTTGTAAAAGCACTGTGTTTTCATATAGCTCTGTTGAGATAGTTATTGAAAAAACATTTTGCTGGACAAACTAAAGCGTCAAATTTTCATGTGTTATGTGGGCTATCCTTGGATTGAATTAATGATGCTTATTTTTTTGCATTGTTTTACATTTTTTGCTTCGATGACTTGTTGCTACTGTGGTTCTAATAATATTGCTTTTCCTATGCAGTGAATTTTGGCAAGCGCTCTTTTCCAACAATCCTTCTACCTTTGCCTGTGGTCGGCATGATCATGTTCCTTCCAACTGTATTCATGATAGTTATTACGTTATGCGCTCTTAGATTAGTTCGTTGAGTAGTGTTTTCTCCTTGTTGACTGAAATCTTAATTAATGATCTGCTAATACATTTTTTAGTAGATGGTGTTTTTTGTTTCATATGATCTTTCGTGGTGGACCGGTGGTATTTCTGTAAATTTATTAACATCTGCACAGGAAAAAGGTTTTACCATTTTCAACCTCTATGTGTAATACTGTAATGTTAAATTTATATATTGTTTCTATGGGCTGAAGTTGTGGATACAGATACAGGATATTGATGTGCTTATCGTTACAGAAACAGGATAGTTTTAAAAGTTCGAGGTTCCTTTTGTTTCAGTTTGTTCTCAATATGAATCGACATAATATTTAACAGTCATTACAGAATCATTGCTATAATATTTATGAACAAAATTACTAGCAGTCTCTACTAGTGCCAATGTTGTTAATTTTGAATCATCCTGGTTATATCCCTCATGTTCTTGACACTGACTGTTGTAGGGACCCTGCCTCGATCAGGATAAAGGAGCCATTTTATGGACAATATGCCATACACAATTGTTAAATTTGAGAAAAATCCCTGCTGTTTTTATTATGAATTCTAGCTAATTGCCTTGACGTTTGTTCTTTCTCCATTCCCATGGCTTTTCGGGATTTGATGACGCCCACAAGCCAACACGCTTTGCCCGAGCTTCCTTCTCCCACTGTAAAACCAAGTCACCAATTAAAAAACCAGTATCTTAACAATTACAAATTAATCAAATGTTGAACATCTTACTTTTTCCAATTCAGGACGTTTGTCGTAGGCTGTATAATGCCATGCAAAACCCTTCTTCAGCATATGTTCCTGTATAAACGTTCATTAGTACATGTTTTTATATTCAGTAGACCAAGTTGAAGGTTTTCGTTTAATGGAGTACCTGTACAAACTTGCCATTGCAATATATGTCCCCTACACATCGTCCATACTGATCCTCAGTAAAAACAAGAACTTTCAGGCACTTTCCCCCAACAATCTTAATCAACTCCTCCTTGGCCTCTTGCCCATATGGCATTTTGCTTTCTGGCGTATCTATTCCCCTGTAATATGTTCTTTCAGAGTGTCACCAGACATCCACTACAACATAGCACTAACTTTGTCCTGGTGTTAATTACTTATTCATACCTGAGCCTTATCCGATATTTTTTAGCTAGAACTTCCTCGTTATTAATGTTCAACATCCTAACATGCAAAAAAGAAGAAGGGGGGATCATATGTACTGTTGACCAAGAAGAATCGATAATTTTAGCAAAAAGTTTGTTTAAAAACAAAACATGTTACAAACCGATAACCCATGTCAGTAATTTTCTTGTGAAGTGCATCGGCTTCAGGATAGTTCCTTTTGGCACGAGCTTTTGATCTTTGTACTGCAGCAACTTGAACTTCTTTTGGAACACAAGATGACTCTCTTGGATCTATGGTACTGACATACACAGTTACTGTATCGCCGTCTGCAACAGCTTTTACATCCACCTGGTTATGTCAACCATATTTCATCAAGTTGAAAGAAATACTTAAAATTAGAAAACACAATGTATTTCAAAGAAAATGGTTCTTACAGGGAGGGTATGCAATTCGAATTTAAGTCCTTCTGGACGAGATTGTGGCACTTGGGGAGAAAGCTCAACTAGTGAATGAGGCAGAGGGAAACCATAGAAGGCCAACAAACCCTGATATTCATCCAAAATCAAAACAAAATAAGATGCAAATATGCAATATGCACATCTTTCATAAAAATTTGATTAATGTTATCGAATACAAAGTAATTCCGAGTACCTCAACATCAGCCTTCTGGTGATTCTTTAGAGTCTGAATAATAAGCCTGGAAGCTTCTTCAGGTGTTTTTGGTGGAGGTTTTGCTTCTCTCCATGTCTCGGAAATTTTCCGATACCTTCATTTTATATTAAAATGAAAATTCCAAAATTGGGTTAATTTCCATTATGTATTTCGAATTTATCGTCACTTTTGAGAGGATAAAATATATGCAGCCACTACCATGAGATATGCTGTTTCAGTGATCAAGGCCTATGATTTTTTTGTTGAAAAATTACGAAATTTCATTTTTTAAAACTGTAAAACCCCATATAGCTTATTTAAACTCACATCCAGGTAGTGCAGCACAATTAATTATTACAAACTCATATCCAGGTAGTGTAGCACGATTAATTAATTAAAAAGTACCAGTTAGCCTGTGCCTTCTTGGAAGAGACTACATGCTTGCTTAGTCCATCAGGAACCTTCAGATCCAAAAAAAATCAACATAGTTCAATCAAACATTAGCTACCAACTGCAACCCAGTTCAAATTCAGCTCGAAAAAGCATAATCACATCACCAATTCACCATCAATAAAAAGAGCTAAACAATTTTTCCAAGAAAGTTAATTCTAAAACCTCGAATTGAGCTGGAAAAAATACGAAAAAAGTTAGAACATGAGCCTGATCATACCTGAGAGGTAATTTCAAATTGATAGAGATCGTGAGCAAGAGCAGAAAGTCCAGCAGAGACGCCATAATGGCCCGAAAAATGATCATCTGCAGTAGTTGGCTTGCAGCAATGTCCATACAACAATCTCAGAGCATTTCCCATATTTGTGTTCTCTGTTTCTGCAAGTTATGATTATTCACTTTCTTTATTTTGTTTACAAATAATATAGATTGCCTTTTCTTTTTAATGACTTTTTTGAGCTTTGCTTTGTTTAATGAGAGAAAATTTAGACATCGTTTAATTTTGGGAGAAAGAACATCTAAAGGGATGATAGGACAGATAGGATTAAACAAGGGTTGACATCCACGTGGCGTGACCTTATTGGTGTAGAGAACATAGAATTCAGAGAAGATCTTGCAGTGTTCTGTTTTTACTGCGGTTAACTTTATGCCTATGAAGATCTATCTGATCTGGCTTCTTGTGGGGTAAGGCTTGTCGGCAGCTTGGACCCACTGTTGCTTGTATGGCAGGGTCACCTTTTCCGGCGCGTGTGATGCCGCTACCGATGTTTCAGTACATGTACATATGCTGTAGATAAAAGTAGTTGATTAGCCGTGTTAATATAGCAAAGCCGTGTTAATATAGCTAACAGCTAAGCAATAAAAGGAATTATTTTGTCGATTAATAAAATTTGTTTTCGAATTGGATAATTTATATAATCAATTATTAAATAATAATCAAAAACATTATCTTGTCAAAAAGTTATTATAATTATATTATTATCTAATAACAATAAAATATATATGTTAATGCTTTCCTCAAACTCATAATGCCGAATTGAAAATTTGCAAATTTATACTAACCAAATTCAAAATCAAAACTAAATTTAAATCCAAATCCAAACTATATCCAATTTGATTGTTGATCCAAATCTAACCAACTTTATTCAAATTTAATCAATAACCAATTTATTATTTAAACCAAGAAAAAAGAATAGAAAAAATATCGGTGTGTTTAGAACTACTTTCATTATAGGCAAGAGAAAAAAAGAGAATACATTTTGGAATTTCTATTTATTTTATTTAAAAATAATAATTATAGAAAATTATGAATAACCTAATTTATAAGAAGTTTCTATAAAAATAAAAGAGAATATATTTGAAACTTCATGATTTTTTGTTTTACATTTATCAAAATGTAATAAAAAATATATAAAAATATCCTAAAATTTCATGACCACGTGGGATCATCCCATTTTTCTCTTAATTATATCAATGGATTAAATAAAGAGTAGGAGTATATTCAAAAAAATAAAGAGTAGGAGTAAACATATATCTTGATCGACATGACATTTTAGCGTGTATATGATAACTTCATAACACTTCATGAATCCCTTATTCTTTCCTACCTAACAGGTAAGACCCTGGAAGACGTCTAAGTTTGTGTACTCGTCAAGATTAAGAACTTCTTTCTTTTGGTAATTTCAAGATCATTAACTTTAATTAGTTCAAATATCCATCTTTTTTCAAATGATTAAACTATCTCATGGATATGATTCTTTAAAATATTTTGTAATTTGACCATAAATGTACGATAGTTTTTTGAACGCAACATTCTCAAACGAGATTTCAAATTATAAAATGACCATATTAGATATAAATTACCACATGTGTCATATTAAAATAATTGATTTTTGTATAAATAAATATGTAAAAAATTAAATATACAAAACATTAGACAATAAAAAAGAAAGAATAGATACTACATAAATAGTGTAGTCTTTTGTGGTTCCTCATATTCGGTCCCAATGTTACATGCTCCATCCAATTAAATTAGTACTCGTTTCCGCATTCATCGTGAGCTTGTCATGATGCATTGTCATTTTGTTACCGCCATGCACAACAATTTCAATCCTTCCTCCATTTTTGATCTTTTTTTCTCAATGTTACACTTATTTCTTTGTTAATAATATTGACACATAAAACTCAGCTAATACAACAAACTCACGAGCAAATAAATCGAGCACATCAAGTTGCACAACAATTAAGTTAAACACGTCAAGTTGCACAGCTCCAAGTTACACAGCTACAACACATCAACGGATGATGCCACATCAACGGATGATGCTCTACAACACATCAACGGATGATGCTCCCTTATAACACATCAACGGATGATGCTCCCTTATCATATCTAGCTAGCAATTAGAATAACAGATTTTCCCTCCAGTAGATTAGCTTATATAATGTATATATACACGCAGCTTGTACACGAGTTAGTTAGTTTTTGCACATTCTCTCTGTAACAAACTTTGTATAGTTTTCTTCTTCTTTGAATGAAATGTAAGATTCATTTCATCAACATTTATAGCTGAGATTTACAGAAAATAACATGGTATCAGAGCAGGATATTCATCAATGGTGACTTGATTCTGTTTCGTTTCTTCATTGTGATCTTTTTCATCACTCTCGCTGCAATCTCTCTCGACGAATTTCTTGCCGAAATCTCTCTCGTTGAAGGTGTTTTCTTTTCCGAAACTATTAGATTTGTTGATTTACTCGTTTAGATTTGTTCTTTGTTGAATCTACTTTGTGGAGTTTGCTCTGAATCTGTGGATATTATCGATCGATCTGTTCTTGATTACCGATAAACAATCTTCTGATTAATTGTTCGATTTGTTCTCAATTGATATTTGTAATCTTGTGATTTGTTGTTGAAAATGTCTACTACGAATACTCAGTCAAATAATCAGTCAAATCTTGATCCTTCGAGTGTGTATTATATACATCCTTCAGACGCAAATACTACACAACTTGTTTCTGTAAAGTTTAATGGAACAAACTTTAATAACTGGAAAAGATCGATGTTGTTGATTCTATCTGCAAAGAACAAGTTAGGGCTAGTAAATGGAACTCTAGCTATGCCTGCAACAACTGCATCTGATTATAGTGCTTGGGAACGTTGTAATTCTCTTGTCATATCTTGGATCTTGTTTAATCTTGATGAAACAATTGCTCGGAGTGTCCTGTTTCTGAAAACTGCACGGGCTATCTGGAAAGATTTGGAGGAACGTTTTGGTTGTTCTTCAATAACTGAATTGTATTCTCTAGAACAGCAATTGATGGAAGTATCTCAGGGTACACAATCAGTTTCAGAATTTTATACCAAAATTAAGACTATTTGGGATAGTATTGATGATGTCAGTCCCTTTCCTTCTTGTAACTGTACTACCTGCACATGTGATTTGGGGCAGAAGTTTCTACAGAAGCAACAAGAGCAACGTTTGCTACAATTTTTGCTGAAATTGAATGATAAGTTCAGTGCTGTTAGAGGTCATATTATGTTGATGGTTCCTCTCCCTACAGTTTCTCAGGCTTACAGACTAGTGGCACAGGAAGAAAGTCACAAAGATATCTCTCAAATTTCTTTGACTACTGAAAGATATCTCTCAAATTTCATATCATGTAATGTGATTTTCTCTGATTCTCATTGTACTATTCAGGTCCATTCTCAGAAAGGACATCTGATGCATCTTGGTAAAATGTGCAATGGTCTTTACAATGCTTCTACTACTACAACTCCATTTTCAGCTCAGAAGTCAATTTGCAATGGTCTTCTATCTCAAAGATCTGATGATGTAAAACTTTGGCACATGAGACTTGGTCACATGCCATTTTCCCAGTTAAAGAATATCAAACCAGAATGTAATGTCAATCTTGAAGATTCTACAATTTGTCAAATTTGTCCAGCTGCCAGACAATGTAGAAAATCCATTTCTCATAGTTCAATTAAAACTTCTAGTATTCTACAGTTACTACATATTGATATATGGGGTCCTTATAGGACAAAGACATATTCAAATTGTTCTTTTTTCTTGACCATTGTGGATGATTTTAGCCGTTATACATGGGTACATTTGTTGCAGCATAAATCTGAAGCTCCTCTTATACTTGAACGTTTTATTAACTATGCTGAGACACAGTTTAAGACCAAAGTGTTATGTATACGTTCTGACAATGCCCTTGAACTAACAGCAGGTGCAATGAAAGATTTGTATATGAAAAAAGGTATTGTTAATCAGACATCTTGTGTTTATACTCCCCAACAAAATGGGGTGGTAGAACGCAAACATCGCCATCTTTTAGAAACAGCTCGTGCTCTATTCTTACAGTCTAAACTCCCTGCTCGTTTTTGGGGTGATAGTATTTTATGTGCTGCATAT
Organism: Saposhnikovia divaricata; assembly: GCA_036435485.1. Lineage (NCBI taxonomy): Eukaryota > Viridiplantae > Streptophyta > Magnoliopsida > Apiales > Apiaceae > Saposhnikovia > Saposhnikovia divaricata. The sequence continues at coordinate 166,176,827 of CM071599.1, forward strand.
CTGATCAATAGAATGCCATTATCCAGCATAGGAAATGTTTCTCCTTATTTCAAGCTGTATGGAGATATTCCTTCCCTTGATCATCTTCGAAATTTTGGGTGTCTATGCTACATTTCTACGATTCAAGTTCAGCGTTCAAAGCTTCACCCTCGTGCTGATCCTGGTGTGTTTCTTGGTTATCCACCCACTCAAAAAGCATATAAAGTGTTCAATCTTACTACTAATCAGGTTCAGATATCTCGTGATGTTAAATTCTATGAATTTCATTTCCCTTTTCATATTATTCATTCAAATATTGATAAACTTTCTTACATTGATACTGTTTTTCTACCTCATACTACATCAGTTAAATCTGATCATTTTGATATTCCAGAAACATTAGTCACACCATCTATAACTTCTATTGACACATCATCATCTTCTTCTCATTCTTCTGATACTAATTCCATTTCACATAATCAATCTCAGTCTAATAATACATCTCAGTCTCATTCTCCAAGTTTAACTCAATCTTCTTCATCTTCATCTACAATTGTTCCCAATATTCGTGTATCTACTAGACAACGTTCTGTTCCTACATACTTACAAGATTATCATTGTCATATTGCCACTACCTCTACGCCTTCTCATCTTTGTAATTTTGTGTCTGCTTCCAACTTTACACCTGTTCACAAAGCTCTAATTTCTCAACTTTGTGATATTACTGAACCAACTTCTTACAAAGAGGCTTCGAATAATCCACTTTGGGTTGAAGCAATGAACAAAGAATTACAAGCTCTTGAATCTAATCACACGTGGGATCTGGTACCTCTTCCACCAGGAAAAAAGGCTATTGGATGCCGTTGGGTTTTTAAAGTTAAACTGAAATCAGATGGTTCTTTGGAACGTTGTAAAGCACGTCTTGTGGCAAAAGGTTTTAACCAGAAACTTGGAATTGATTACGAGGAGACATTTTCTCCTGTCATTAAAATGATCACAGTACGCTGTATTGTTGCTCTTGCTGCTAGTCGACACTGGAAAATTTTTCAACTCGATGTCAACAACGCTTTTCTACACGGGGATTTAAAGGAAGAAGTCTATATGCAGCCCCCTCCTGGTCTCAATGTTCCTGCTAATTTTGTTTGCAGACTTGTTAAGTCTTTATACGGACTTAAACAAGCATCCAGAGAATGGTTTTCTAAATTGGTTTCAGAACTTACTAATCAAGATTTTGTCCAGTCCAAAAATGATTACAGCTTATATATTAAACAAAATGGTTCTCTGATTACTATCATGGCTGTTTACGTCGATGATATCATAGTAACAGGTAATGATCTTGATTCCATTAATCATATTAAAGCACATCTTCATAGTGCATTTAGTATCAAAGATTTAGGCCTGTTACATTATTTCTTGGGCATTGAGGTTGGCTACTATTCTAATGGCATTACACTCAGTCAACAAAAATTTACCAAGGAATTACTACATGAATGTCCATTTGATTTGCCTACTAAAGCTTCAACACCTCTTCCATTGAATCTCAAGCTTAATACTACTGATGGTATTCCACTTTCTGATCCTACTGTTTATCGTTCACTGGTTGGAAAACTCAATTATCTAACCAACACTCGACCTGATCTGAACTATGCTGTTCAGGTCCTTAGTCAGTTTATGCAATCTCCACGGTCGACACATCTTACAGCTTTACTACATACTCTTCAATACGTATCTACTTCTCCCAATAATGGTATTTTACTTCGAGCATCAAACACTCTTACACTACAGGCTTACTCTGATAGTGACTGGGCTGCTTGTCCAATGTCCCGACGATCTGTAACAGGTTATATCTTGTTGTTTGGTGATTCACCTATCACCTGGAAATCTAAGAAGCAGGTAACCATATCTCGTTCATCATCAGAATCTGAGTATCGAGCTATGGCATCTGCAGCTGCAAAGATCACCTGGACTGTTCGTTTATTGGAAGAACTTGGAGTTACTAACCTAAAACCTGTTACTCTACATTGTGATAACCAATCTGTAATTCATATTGCCAAGAATCCAGTTTTCCATGAGCGTACGAAACACATTGATATTGACTGTCATTTCACACGAGATAAAGTTCTTGATGGGCTTCTTCAGCTCACTTATCTACCCACTCAGAATCAACTAGCTGATGCTTTCACAAAAATTCTACCTTCACCTCAGTTCCAACAGCTTTTATCCAAGTTGGGAATGTATTCTACCCTTCCCAACTTGAGGGGGGATGTTAATAATATTGACACAGAAAACTCAGCTAATACAACAAACTCACGAGCAAATAAATCGAGCACATCAAGTTGCACAACAATTAAGTTAAACACGTCAAGTTGCACAGCTCCAAGTTACACAGCTACAACACATCAACGGATGATGCCACATCAACGGATGATGCTCTACAACACATCAACGGATGATGCTCCCTTATAACACATCAACGGATGATGCTCCCTTATCATATCTAGCTAGCAATTAGAATAATAGATTTTCTCTCCAGTAGATTAGCTTATATAATGTATATATACACACAGCTTGTACACGAGTTAGTTAGTTTTTGCACATTCTCTCTGTAACAAACTTTGTATAGTTTTCTTCTTCTTTGAATGAAATGTAAGATTCATTTCATCAACATTTATAGCTGAGATTTACAGAAAATAACATTCTTCTACATAACTTAGGTGGCTGACCCCTGTATTGATGTTGCTGCATTTTTTACAGCCCCAGACAATAGGCAACATCAAATTTCAAACATATGCATTTAATAAATACGAATAAATGGATCTAATTCCGTTATTCCATCGAGAATTCGATGAGAAATGCAAGTCGGCATTCACCAGGATTGTTGGGTTCGAGTGTGGGATTAGATAGGAACTTTCTGGGGTATACATTGACGCGTCTTCTTCTTCAGTTGGGTCTCATTTCGTTTGTCACACAATCGCTTCATTTACTTCTCAGGCACTTCAATGTCCCTCGAATTACCTCCGAAATCCTGGTAAATTTTTCCGTTACATGCGTACACATTTTTTGATGTAGAGAGACCGACATATATGGTGTGAAAAAAATGAAATTGTTATGCATACATTGCATTTATGCAGACATTATAGGTATTTCGAGTAATTATGTAGTTAAATTATTTGTTTGTTAAAAAACAAGCTTTGTTTTTACGGACTTGTATGTTGGTCATAAATTTGGAATGTGTCTATTGAGTTCAGAACTCATAGCCACTTACAGAGTATTGTTTGTATGATTTATGAAACAATGAACTTTAGCATCTCAACTGAGTAATAGTACTTATTCAGTCTCAAACGAGTGATTTTCTGATTTGTTGCGCGCACTTTAATTTCAAACAAATGAGAAGATTTATCATAGACTGGCGATATTTTGTTTATTATATAGTGCTTGTTTGGCGTGCTTTATACGGAGCTTATTTGGACTTTAAGTCCGGTCCAGCTTAGTATAAAGTGTTTGTCTTCCAACTTATTTTAATGACTTATGATCTCATAAATTCATAAGTTGAAAGTTGGAAAGTCCCAACTTTTTTACAACTTATGACTTATTTGTACTATTCCATCTCCCAACGATCATTTTGCATACCATATGTGCTATATTTCGATGCGATTTAGGAAAATTATATATAAAATATTTGTTCTACAGTATACTTATAATTTCTGATTTACCAAACACTTTACTGACTTATAAGTTCTGATTTACTTATCACTTATAATCAACTTATTAACTTAAAGCAATAAGTTACTTTTTTTAAGTTAGACCAAACGGCCCCATAGAAGGTACTGGATTGTCTTTTTGTTGTTTAGAAGTTTTCTCATTATTACTTGTTCTGAGAACTCTTTTCTACACTAGTATATCCTGTTTTTATTACGGATGGCTTATACCCAATAGTTAAGATCTTCGCAACTAGAGTGTCAAGACAGCACATGTAATGTATTTTAGGACAATATCTTAGTTGATATTATTAGTCAATCATTAGCTAATTGACAGTTGTTTATTGTAGGTGTAATGCTGTATTGTAGGCTTAATTGTAGGAATTTGCTTGGTTATTACGTAACCACTTATGTATATATTGAGGCGATTGGAATTAATAAACACACAGGGTTTTCCTGCATCTTACAGACTCTTACCTTTGTCATGGTATCAGAGCCATACTCTTTTTAATAAACAATTATAGACTTATATTTTCTTCATAATCGCCATGACTGGCAAGGATGAAGCAATGCCTTCAAAGGCTAAATCATCTTACGATCTGGCAGCCAATGACATGCCTGGAAACTTGATCACCCAAACACTGTTGAGAGGTGATAACTTTGATGAATGGACACGCGCAATCAAGACTTCTTTGCGTGCGAAAAAGAAGATTGGGTTTATTGACGGAAGCATAACTCAGCCATCCGAGACGTCTAACGAATATGATGACTGGATTAGCGTTAATTCAATGATTGTCTCATGGATCATGAACACGATTGAATCTAAACTTCGATCCACAATTTCATACCGCGAAACAGCGAGGGAACTGTGGACAGACATTCAGGAGCGTTTCAATGTCTCTAACGGCCCACGAATCCAGCAACTCAAGGCTGAATTGCACACTTGCAGGCAGGTTCAAGGTATGTTAGTTGAAGATTATTATGCAAAATTAAAGAAACTTTGGGAGGCATTGGCTGAGGTTGATCCCATTCCCACCTGTGAATGTGGAAAATGCACATGTAACATTGCTGCAAAACTTGATAAACGAGAAGAAGAAGCGAAAGTTCACCAGTTTTTTATGGGTGTGGATGATGGTCTGTATGAAACGGTCCGTTCAACTCTGCTGGCAGCGGATGTGATAGGAAACATGAATAAGATTTATTCATCTTTGATTCGAGAAGAACATTTGCGTGTGGCAAATAAAATTAATTCTGAACGTCCAGACATCATGGGTTTAACAGTATGGTCTAGTGCAAATATGGGTCGAAGTGAACCACGGCTTGAATCTAAGGAGGCCACTCGCACTTGCACACACTGCAAACGAACAGGTCACGAAGTTGACACATGCTTTCAACTACATGGATATCCAGAGTGGTGGTCTGATAACTCTAAGGCGTTTGGACGCGGGTCTGGGCGAGGCCGTGGCAACCTGCGTTCCGGGACTTCCACTCGGCAAGGAAGGGGTAGCTTTAATCCTCGTGCCAACGCTGCTTCCAATTCCGTACAATCTCCTGCTGTTGCCTCGACTTCTAAACCCGCTTTAGGAGATCTAAACAAGTCTGGTTTGCATGGCTTAACAGAAGATCAATGGCAACTTCTAAAATCTATGTTTCAAGGAATGTCTCCCAGTACTCCGAATATGACAGGTAACAGTTCTAATGATCAGTGGATTATGGACACAGGAGCTTCAAATCATATGACAGGCAACTTATCTTTGTTGAAAGATGTTAGTGAGGTTCGAAGTCGTGTTGGTCTTCCGAATGGTGCACAAGCTACAGCCGGGCAGGCTGGCACAGTGGCTTTGGCGCCTAATTTGAACTTATATAATGTCCTATATGTTCCAAACTTTACCTGTAACTTGATATCAATGTCACAACTGTCATGTGAAAATAAGTACACTATACAATTTAACGATGTTTTGTGTGTGATTCAGGACCGCATTTCGAGGATGCTGATTGGAGCGGGTGAACAACGTGGGGGGCTCAACTATTATTGTGGCTCTGTCAAAGCTTCTGCGTTTAATGCTAGTGGTGTGAACTTATTTAACCTATGGCATCAGCGTATGGGACATCCATCAATAAAGGTTCTTGAAAAGGTGCCACGTGTTAAATCTAGTAGTATTAAATCTGGTTTGAATGAAGTGTGCGACGTGTGTATACGTGCCAAGCATACTCGAACAAGATTTCGTGTTAGTGAGCATAAAGCAATAAATTCTTTTGATCTTATTTATTGTGATTTGTTGGGGCCATATCGTACACCGTCTTCGTGTGGTGCAAAATATTTTTTAACTATTGTCGATGATTATTCCCGTGCAGTTTGGATTATCTGTTAGTGGATAAAACGAGGGTGAAATTGACTTTAATTCAATTTTTTGCTATGATTAAATGACAGTTTAACAAATTGGTCAAAATAGTGCGTAGTGATAATGGCACTGAATTTCAGCCACTACAAACATTTTTTAGAGATCATGGCATTATTTATGAAACATCTTGTGTTGGTACTCCTCAACAAAATGGGCGAGTTGAACGTAAACATCAACATATCTTAAATGTGGCTCGGGCTTTGAGGTTTCAAGGGAAATTGCCTATACAGTTTTGGGGTGAGTGCATTTTAACTGCTGGTTATTTAATTAATCGCACCCCTACTCCCATATTGAATGACAAAACACCTTATGAACTTTTGTACGAAAAATCCCCTTCTTATGATGATTTAAGAGTATTTGGATGCCTTTGTTTTGCTCATAATCAAAATCATAAAGGAGATAAGTTTTCTAGTAGGAGTCGACATTGTGTGTTCTTGGGGTATCCCTATGGAAAGAAAGGGTGGCAATTGTATGACTTAGAGTTCGGAGAATATTTTGTTTCTCGTGATGTTATCTTTTCTGAGACAGATTTTCCTTATTTGATGGAAGAGCCTACATCTCCAAGTTCTACAGAATGGCCGTCATCTGAGAGTCCAGTGTTGTCTGAACCTTCTACTACTGTTTGTGATAACGAAAATGAGGTTACTTGTGGAAATGAAAATGAAGTTGCAGATAACTTTGATTCATTTGTGGATCCGGATCCTAATGTCATCTCATCACAATTGGGACGTGGGCATCGTCATAAGCAGCCGTCCGTTCTTCTTCGTGATTTCGTCACTCACACAGTATATAGTATGAGCTCTCCCCCTACTGATGTACCCCCTTCATCACGTTCCTCAGGTATTCCTTATCCCATATCATGTTTCGTGAATTGCGATAGATTTTCTGTACAACATAGAGCTTTTCTTGGTGCTGTGAGTACAGGTATTGAACCACGAAACTACTCTGATGCGGTTAAACATCATCATTGGCGACAGGCCATGCAGGAAGAAATGCATGCACTCGAAACGAATGCAACATGGTCCTTGGAGCCTTTACCACCTAACAAAAAGGCTCTTGGGAGTCAGTGGGTATATCGCATCAAATATCGGTCGGATGGTTCTATTGAACGTTACAAGGCTCGTTTAGTGGTTCTTGGTAATCATCAAGTGAAAGATGTTGATTACAAAGAAATTTTCGCTCCAGTGGCTAAGATGGTGACAGTGCATACTGTTCTTGCAGTTGCAGCTGCTCGCAATTGGGAACTTCATCAAATAGACGTTAACAATGCGTTTCTTCACGGTGATTTGGAGGAAATTGTTTACATGCGTCCTCCTCTGGGCTTTCGTACCAATCCTCCTGGACTTGTTTGTCATCTTCGCAAATCAATTTATGGTCTACGTCAGGCTTCCCGTTGCTGGTTTGCCAAGCTTTCTGCTGCTCTTAAGGATTATGGTTTCGTTCAATCTTATGCCGATTATTGCTTGTTCACTTTTCATCGTGGTGCTACTTCAGTGCACTTGCTGGTTTATGTGGATGATCTTGTTATAGCTGGTAATGATTCTTCTGCAATTCAGGAACTTAAAACCTACTTGAGCTCTTGTTTTCACATGAAAGACTTGGGTCTTCTTAAATACTTCCTTGGGATAGAAGTAGCTCGTAGCCCTGCTGGTATTTCTTTGTGTCAACGCAAATATGCGTTAGACATCATCACTGAAGTTGGATTATTAGGCGCCAAACCAGCTAATTTTCCCATCGAGCAGAATCATCGTCTAGCCTTAACCACTAGTCCATTGCTATCTGATCCATTGCCTTACAGGCGACTGGTTGGTCGTCTAATCTATTTGGCTGTTACGCGTCCAGATCTCTCATATTCAGTACACACTTTAGCTCAATTCATTCAATCTCCCCGGGTTGATCATTGGGAAGCTGATTTACACGTTGTTCGGTACTTGAAGGGTCACCCCGGCCAAGGAATTTTATTGCGGTCTGATTCTGATTTATGTCTCTATGGTTGGTGTGATTCTGATTGGGCCAGTTGCCCTATGACTAGAGGATCTCTTACTGGTTGGTTCATCACTCTTGGTCATTCTCCTATCTCCTGGAAAACTAAGAAACAACATACGGTCTCTCGCTCTTCTGCTGAAGCCGAATATAGCTCCATGGCAACTAATACTTCAGAGCTTAAGTGGTTAAAATCATTTATTCCTAGTCTTGGAGTCAAGCATTCAACGCCTATCAGGCTGCATTGTGATAGTCAAGCTGCACTTCATATTGCTGCAAATCCGGTATTCCATGAGCGAACTAAACATATTGAAATTGACTGTCATTTTGTGCGCGATGCTATTCTTGACGGTTTGATTCAACCTTCCTATGTACCTACTCGTACTCAACTCGCAGACATGTTTACCAAGGCACTAGGGCGATCTTATCATGACTCTTTTCTTGGCAATTTGGGCATCCACGATTTGCACGCTCCAACTTGAAGGGTAGTGTCAAGACAGCACATGTAATGTATTTTAGGACAATATCTTACTTGATATTATTAATCAATCATTAGCTAATTGGCAGTTGTTTATTGTAGGTGTAATGCTGTATTGTAGGCTTAATTGTAGGAATTTGCTTGGTTACTACGTAACCACTTATGTATATATTGAGGCGATTGGAATTAATAAACACACAGGGTTTTCCTGCATCTTACAGACTCTTACCTTTGTCATAGAGAATAGTAAATTGAAACAAAGAGCCTGTACAGAATTATTCTCATTACTCTGCATCTTATTGGTGATTTTGAACCTCTTTCATTGTACAATTGCGTGCAGGCTGGTATTTTGTTAGGAAAAACTGTTCTAAGACGAATCATCGGTGACACCCAAGAGAAAATGTTTCCAGCTAATGATATCATTCTAGATACATTTGCCAAAATTGGCTTTATTATGTTTGTTTCTTGTTGGAGTGAAGATGTATCCAGGCTTAATACGAAACGCCGGAAGAAAGGGGTGGACCATAGGCCTTGATGGAGAGTTAATCTATGTGTAATCGTAATAATGGTATTAATAATAAGATTAAGGAAGAGATCTAGAATAAGATAAAGTAAGTATTCATTAAAATGTGTTTCTCTCCTTTTAGGAGGTACAATTCTTTAATTTACAATTGTCAACCTCTTAACAAGTGGGGTTAAATGACTATTTATAGGGGTTCCCTAATACCTAATTTACTTGGTCAATAAGTTTACACTAGTGGGTTTCAAGTCCCTAATATAAATTCAACATTTAATGGGTCTAATACAATCTAAGTTAGCCTTTTAATACATAATGATCAATGGGCATAGTACATTTTAAACTAGCCCATCAACTAAAATACAAATTACTCCATTGAGCTTCATGGTCCAACATTTGTCTCCCCCCCTAGTTTAGAGGATATCTTCAGATTCCTTGAATAAGACCTGCAAAAGTAAAGTATATATGTATTTTTATTGTAAATTAAAAGGGATGAGTTATAAATTTTTTTTTTGGTCTATAAATAGACGCTCATTCTCAACTATTTTGATCGTTGGCTTATTTTGGGCTTTGGATGATTCAGTTCCCGAGAAGCAGATTAAAAGGCTTAGAGAGGCAATTCCTGACTGTTGGCCTCTAATCACTCTATAAGTACATATCTGTGTTTCATTTCTTTTCTTGTCTCCATCTTTGTCTGTTATCCTCTTGCATTCTTGATTATACCCCCGTTATGTCTGTAAACTCATCATCTTCACCCATGGATACTAGAAATCCTGGAAAGAAGCCTATTGATGAGGGACAAATGGATAGTCCTATAAACTTAAATGATATAGAAATCCCAGAAAATATTTCCGGTGGAAGCTTTGATTTTCTTGATGAAGTAGTGTCTGAGACTCTTGGAGCCCCTATGTCGCCGCCTCCTTTAAGTCCTCGCACTGTTGCTGCCCGTGAGAGGGTTTTAGCCAAGGCCGCTGTCGAGGGGCGTGAGGAGTTTAAGGAATCTAATTTATGGTACCCAAGTATTTATTCTAATCGTCCTTTAGATGTTAATATTAGGTCGTGGGTTCAATTAGATAACGGTTATAGGTGTGTTAGTCGACAAAATATGGGAGATGCCCGAGTTCGGAATGCATGGTATTCCGATGTGCCACTTCGAATATGGGCTGCGTTTACCTATGCACCCGTTTCACCTGTGTATTAATGAGTTTGTTGGTTGTGGTGTGGCACAATTATTGCCTAACTCTGTGGCGCAAGTTAGCGGCTTTATAGCCCTTTATGCAGAGAAGAATTGCGTACCTTCCTTAATCTTGTTCTTTTCGATTTATAGCATGAAATACCAAGATGGATTAGTTTATTTTAGCAAATGAGAGGGTTATACAAAAATTGTTGATGTTAAATCTTCAAATTCTGGATGGCACGGTAAGTGGATGTATTACTATGGACCCGATTTAGAATTTGTGCGTCTGTGTCAACACATTAGCGAGGATGTAGTCGAGCGAGTTGCTAAATTAAAAAAATTCGATATGTTGACTATGACACGCTTTCTGGGTCTTAACCATGTATACACCCATAATCAACTAAAAGATTTGAGATTTTTGGAAGAGCATAATTGTAAGATTTTTTTGATGTTTTTTGTTTGTTAATTTTCTTTTGTTTAAATATTGATGTCGTTTAGTGTGCAATGTCTGATTTAGCTTTTTGTTTGCTCTTAGTGGCAGGGCGATCTCTAGAAAAAGTTCTCTGTAGTGGAGTTCGTAAAGAAATGAACCAGGCATTAGCATTGTTAGCTAGGAAGTCATCTGCGAGTTAGGCCCATCAGGGTGCGGGCTCTTCCAGGGTGGTGAAATCTCCATGCCGTGATAGAACTGACAAAGTTCCCGAGGTAGTTGTTGAGGTGAATGATGGGGGTAACGAGCTGGTGCCTCTTACTAGCAAAAGGAATCGAGACGGAGAAGAAGATACTGCCCGTCGGACTATTGCGCGAAGGGTCTTAGATCCTGCTTGATTTGGGCCTGGTAAATCTTTAACAATTACAGGTGTTCGTAAAGATTCTCTTCCTCCTGTGCTGTAGAGTTCGACCTCTAATTCTCCCCTCCGCATCGAGGTGCAGTCGAACGAGAGGTGGACGGATGGGTCCAATAATCCTGTTCAAGTTTTTAAGGCTTTCGATTTGCCTCAAGATTTTAGCGCTTATATTGACAAGTCTAGGGATGAGATAGCAGATCGCTGTTTAGCTAGTGGAGGCCGGGTAATCTGTTTATATGTACTTATTATTGTTTGGTTTGAGCTTTTCTGGATTTTATTTATGTAACCTTTATACTTTCTTTTATGTTCTATAGTTCTTGGCTGACCTCGCGCGCATTATTTCAGAATATCGAGCCGATGTCGATAGACAGTGGAAGGAGGGATCTACTCGCGAGTTGTCCGAGCTAAAAGACGAGAAGGCCGCTGTTGAGCGACGAGTTGATGAATTGGAGAAACGAGAGGCTGAATATGTTGATGAACTGAAAAAATTAAAGCTGGAAAATGAGAAGATGAAAGAAGCTGCTAAGGCTAGGGCGAATGAGCTTAACGAGCTCAAAGATCAAGTTGATTCTGGAACCAAGGAATTGGACTCTACGAAAAGCGAGTTATCGATATTGAAGGGTGCGAATGAAGTTTTTGAGAGAATTGTTGCTGATTTGACGTTGGACTTGCAGAGGAGTATCGAGGATGTGGATAAGGGTATTAGTACTGGTTATCAGGGTTGTTACGACCGCTTGAAGGATGCTGGAGTTGACTTGTCGTGACAAAGCTTCGATGATTATTGTGCTGATCTGGCCAAGACCCTTCCTAACGATGCTTCCGCCGAGACTCCAGAAGGTTGAATGAAGGTAGGGAATGCCCCATTATTATGTAATGTTCTTTGACTTTTGAATTTGGTTTTTATATCTGCTGAATTATTTATGTTTTCATCCTATCTAATGCTTGTGATGTTAAACTTGATTTTGGGATATCATTTGATCTTGAGGTTGGATGTTTTTGTCCTATTGTTATTCCCTTAATCATATTTATTCGAATTATTTTTTGAGTTAGCACTGATGCTTTTGGTCGTCTTAACCAATATACTTTTATCATGCTTTGTTTTTGTTTAGTCTTTAAGAGCAATACGGTTAATTTAACGTCTTTAATTTTCACCTTGTCATTTTTGACATTGTCCTTGGGTAAAAACTATTGGAGGTTCATTCGTATTGCTTCGTATAAGCAAACCATACCATACCAAAGGACTTTTGTCTGAAGGCTTTCTTTAATCCGTTATAGGCGAACCATACCATGCCTTATTGCTTAATTACAGATTTGTTTTGTTAAGTTAGTAAGCTTGTGTCTTACAATTGTACTGTTTTATTAAGAGACAGACATGTCACATTTTATCATCTAACTACAAATGCCTTTATGATTTGGTGAGGAAATGTAGATAAAAGTCGTAAATATCATAAGTGAGTTTAGGAATAGACAAAGGTTAATTTCATCATAATAAATTAAGGAGAGTTATGATGGAAATTTCGTGACAATCTCTTTTCTTCCCACCATATTAATAAAATAACTTAAGAGACAAAGGAAAATAACTACTGATAAAATTTCTTCAAGTGTACGCCATTGCACATATTTTTAATTAGCTCGCCGTCGAGTTGAGCTAATTCATAGGTGCCTGGGCGAATCACTTTCGCAATCTTGTATGGGCCTTCCCACGGAGCCTTCAGCTTTCCTGCCACCGTGGGTTGAGATGAAGCAGATTCTCGTAGCACGAGGTCGTTAACTTGGAAGTTCTTTGGACGTACCCCTTTATTAAACTACTTAGTAACTTTGTTTTGGTACTTAACCACTAAGGCAGTCGCCTCGTCTCTGACCTCTTCAAGGAGATCGTTGTCGAGTTTTATTCCCTCTAGAGAGTCCTTTTCGTTGAAGTCTTCGACCCTTGGAGAGCTGATGCCGATCTCGACCGGAATTACTGCATCGGTGCCATAGGCCAACCGGAATGGCGTCTCACCTGTCGCTGTTCAAGGAGTTGTCCTGTAAGACCATAACACATTGGGAAGTTCATCAACCCAGTTACGAGGTTGGTCTTGCATTCTCTTTTTGAGTCCTTGAAGGATAATCTTGTTGGAAACCTCCACCTACCCGTTTGCTTGTGGATAAGCTACTGATACTTTAAGATGTTTAATGTTCAGCTCGTCTAACATGGACTCAAACTTTTCCCCCACAAATTATGATCCGTTGTCGGTAACGACTGACCTAGGAACTCCAAAGTGAAAGACTATGTGTTCCATGAAAAATTCTATCATGTCCTTCTCTCTAATCCGAGCTAGTGGTTTTGCCTCAATCCATTTTGTGGCATAATCGATAGCGACAATAACAAATTGGACTTGATTTCTTGCCTTCGAGAATGGTCCTACGATATCGATTCCCCACTGATGGAATGGGCATGGGCTAAGAATTGAAGTTAACGGTTGCGAGGGTTTGTGGCTTATCGAGCTGTATAATTGGCACGATGTGCATTTTTTCACATAGTTGTCACAGTCCTTCCTCATAGTTGGCTAAAACAGGCCTTGTCGTCTAATCTTATGAGCTAGATTTTTGCCGTCGAGATGTTCACCACATATTCCCATATGAACCTCAAAAATTGCTATTTCTGCTTCTTCGGGAGCGAGACAACGGAGAAGAGGCTCAGTTAGAACTCGTTTGCATAACTTTGAATCTTTTACACAATAGTTTCTCACTTTGTACATCAACGATCTGGCCTCATTTTTATCATCTGGTAACTGGTTTTTAATGATGTAGTCGAGAAAGGAACTCGCCAATCAGGTTTCGACGAGATGTTGTGTATTGTAGCTAATTCAACTGGTGGAGACTGGAGCATTTCTACATGCACGGGCTCACCGTTCGTAATGATTGAGGATGATGCTAGTTTAGACAAGGCGTCGGCCCATTGATTTTCAGATCTATCAACATTTGTTAATTTCCACGAGACAAACCTCGTGAGAAGAGTCTGGGCCTGGCGTAAGTAAGCAGCCATTCTTTCATTGTGGGCTTGAAACTCCCCTGCTACCTGCTTTACCATGAGCTGTGAATCGCTAAAGATATCGATGACATCGACTTCAAGGCCTAACGCGAGATTCAGGCCTGCTATTATTGCCTCATATTCGGCTTCATTATTTGTGGCTTGGAAAATGAAAGTAACAGCTTGTTGTACCTTAAATCCTTCCGGATTGATCAATATGATTCCTGCTCCTCTTGTTTCTGAGGTCGATGATCCATCCACATAAAGTACCCAAGGTCGAGATTGAGTTCATTCGTCATCGAGTTTTAGAGTTTCTGATTTAGTAAATTGACACTCGACCACAAAGTCTGAGAGTGCCTGAGCTTTCATCGCCGTACAAGGTTTATACTCGATATAGAACTGGCTTAACTCTATTGTCCATGCTACAAGTCATTCTGTCATGTCGGGCTTATGCAATATCCGCTTTAATGGCTGATTTGTCATAACCTGAATTTCTCGTCCTTGAAAATAATGCCTAAGTTTGCGACTCGCCATGACTAAGGTGTATACCAGCTTTTCGACCTGAGGATATCGGGTCTCTGCATCACGCAGGGTATGGCTTATGTAATACATAGGCATTTCATTGCCCTGAACAGGTCTGATCAATACTGCGGCAATAGTATTGTCACACGCGGACAGGTATAACCGCAAGGGTTCTCGTGGTTGAGCTTGTGTCAAAATTGGTGGCGAACTCAAGAACTTCTTTAGTTCTTCGAGTCCCCTTTTGCATTCATCGTTCCAATCAATCTTTGATTTTTTAGAGGCGTTCTTAATAGCTTCGAAGAATGGAGCACATCGTTTAGACGATTGTGGAATGAACCTTCGTAAGGCGGCTATGCAGCCCGTTAATGTTTGCAACTCTTTTAGAGAAGAAGGATCTTGCATGTCGACAATAGCCTTGATCTTGCATGTCGACAATAGCCAAGCACTTCCCCGGAGTCATCCCGAAGGAGCATTTGGTGGGGTTCAAGTGCATGCTATGACGTCGAACGTTATCAAAGGTTTCCCGGAGATCAGTCACGTGATCTGTTGACTTTTTTGATTTTGCAATGAGGTCGTCAACGTAGACCTGTAGGTTGCGGCCGATTTATGATGCAAGAATCGTATCCATCATTTGTTGGAACGTGGCACCCCGCATTGATGAGGCCGAAAGGCATGTTCTTAAACCCAAAAACACCTCTGTGTGTGATGAAAGCTGTCTTCTCCCAATCTTGACTGTCCATCTTAATTTGATTATAGCCCGAGAAGGCATCCATAAATGACAAGAGCTCATGACCGGCTGTGGCGTCAATAAGCTGATTGATAAGTGGATTTTATATCCACTTGGAACGCTTCGGATTGGTTTAAATTGATTAACTTGGCCTCAAGTATGTCGTGTTTTTGATTCATTTTTAGTAAGAATGGTGCAGGGTTACTATCTTGAAGTGGGGAGATACATTTGCATGTTTCTTGGTGGATTCGCGCTCAAGAATTGAAGAACGGGAAGTGGTAAAATAATCGGAAGAGAAAACGGAGGAGAAATGAGCAAATTGTGGAAAATTCGGATTTCCTGGTAGGTTGCGCAGTCTTCACTGTTTTGGCCATATCTGAAGTTCTAGAAGTCCGAATTCAACGATCTTGCAGTCCACGCGAAGCTTGGGAAATTTTCTTGAAGTCTAAAGTAAAATCAGAATTTTGGAAGAAACTCACAGCGCAGGGGCGCCCGGGAAATCCAGGACAGCGCAGGGGCGCCTGTTTATGGCGCAGGGGCGCTTGCCCTTGCTGGAAAAATCCTGAAAATTCTCCTACTTCAATTCTAATTGGTATTTTTGGTAATTTTTTGCTAGAAAAGACTCCTGGAGCATATATAAACACGTTCTATCATCCTTGAACGGAACCAACACCCTTCATAATCAAGAGAGAGAGCCGAGAGACGGAGATTCAGACTTGGAGAAGGATTCCTACGCTCGTGACAAGCAACGGAGATCTAGATCTACTTTTGTTTTCTTCTAATTAGGCGATACTCTTGGATGTTTACGGATTTGTTTTCTTAACTCTTTACTCTAGCACTATTATTTTATTCAGACCTTGTTTATTACCATGGTTTCATCAGATCCCATGATGACGAACGGTTCGATTATGAACTAATCGTTGTCATGGGATTCTAACAGATTTATTTACAAAGTTTAGTAGTTTGCTTTAAATATCTGTGTGTGATGAATTACTGATATCCTTGTATGGTTGTGCTTATTCTTCTTGGGTGTGTAGCTAACATCTAAGTTGGCTTGTTAATCTCTTGTGAAGCGACAGTGGATCTTGAGGTTTAGAACTTGCCATGCTAGCATAGGTTCATGATTGTTTACCAACATGATTCGTAGTGTAACTTGAACTATTTTACATTGCCCTGTGTGATCTTTATGGATAAATTGTTCTTCAACCGTTATGTTTTTAAATTCTATAGACATATAGGGTATAAGCATAATTGGTGTCTATTCATCTCCTATCTCTTTTGTGGATGTATGAGTAGTTTGGTATTCGTATACTGAAAGGTAGCCTATACTTGTTTTGTGTTGTCCGATCAGTTATCATAACCATCACATACTTTGATTAAAGGCATCAACTTTAAGCGAAGTATTTAATGAAGTTAGGATTCCATGTTTTAATTCTCATTAGTTAAGTAATTCTTAGTTTTGCTAATTTGCTTCTTAGTTAATTTAGATAATCAAAACCCATCTTTGATATTGTCTTAGCAGTGAATAATAATCATACATTGTTGCATAGGTGCATAAATCTGTATTAAACCTAAACCATTCTCTGTGGGAACGAATTTGGACTTAACCTTATATATTACTTGTGACCGCGTACGCGTGCGTGATTTTGTGTGAACACTGATCAATATTTGGCAGCGGATAAAAGTCTTTTGGGCAAGCTCGATTGAGATCTGAGTAGTCCACGCACATTCTCCACTTCCCATTACTCTTTTTTACTAACACTGCATTAGCTATCCACTCTGGGAACTGTACGAGCGCAATAAATCCGGCCTCGAGGAGCCTGTCTAGCTCTGCATCGATGGCTTTCGTTTTTTCCTCCGAGAATACTCGTTTCTTTTGCTTCACAGTTCGTGCTCCAGGTTTAATATGGAGGGAGTGGCGAGCTACCATCTCGGGAATTCCCGGCATGTGTTTAGGATCCCACGCAAAAATATCAGCATATTCTCTGATGAGGTCAATAATTTATAGGCAGAGTTCGCCTTTCAAACATTTTCCAATTTTGATTACCTTGTCGGGATTACCTTCCTCGACCTCTATCTCATCACACTCTTCGATGGCGGCACCAGAGGATTGATTATGTGTTTCAAGGATGGCCCGAGGGTCCATGTCCACGACTTGGTTGATTGATGAATCATCCTCATGTTTTGTTTTTGGTATGACAGTAGATAAGTAACACTAGGGTGCTGCAACCTGATCTACCACGACTTCGCCAATTCCGAACTCCATTGGAAATTTCATTTTGAGGTGGGGAATCGAGGTGATGGCCTTTAAGGCCGTAAGAGTTGTTCTGCCGAGAATGGCATTATAGCTAGAGCTAGCGTTAATGACGTGAAACTTGGTCATTTGCCACGTTTGGCACGGGAGTGAGCCAAATAGTACTGGAAGGTCGATGGTGCCTACGACCTTAACCTCATTTTTGATAAAGCCGTATAAGAGCATGTTCACATTCTCTAACTTTCTGTCGCCTAGATCCATCCTTGCGAAAGCGTGGTGATATAGTATGTTAACAGAGCTTCCATTATCGATTAAGATCCTTTTTAGTGTATTTGTGCTGATCTTGGCTGTAATTACCAGAACATCCTGATGGGACTCAATTATCCTCGAAGGGTAGTCGTTATCGGAAAAGGAGATCACAGGAGATGGGTTTGGTCATTGGCGTTTAGGAGGCTCGGGATTTACGTGGAACACTTCCCTAACATATCACTTTTTGGAATTATTCGATGTGCCTCATGTGGCGAATCCTCCTGCTATGACGTCAATGACCCGATCTTGATCATGGGGATGATCATTTTGTCTTGTGGCATCGTGATCAATATAGTGAGTCAACTGTCCTCGTTTGATCTTAGATTCAATAAGATTGCTCAATTGGTAGAATTGGTCTGTGGTGTGACCTGTATCTTCGTGGTATTCGCAATAACGGGAGCTTGGAGGTCGACCTGGTTTCATCGGCCTTGGTGGTCGATAATCAGGCTCTGACTTTAGAATGGCTAATATCGTAGCCTTGTCGACATTAAGCTTCGTAAATTCTTTTTCCTGTTTGTCTCTTGGCTTCCATGATTTGTCCTGATTATCTGATCTCTCGGTTCTTGTTTTTCGAGGAGTACGAGCGTCATTCATCCTTGAATATGAGTCATAATGTCGTTTGTACTCTGTTCTCGGAGAATGTCGTCGAGGACTTCTGCTGCGTTCTCGTTTGAAAGCTCTTCGAGGTGATTGAATGCTCCCGACAGCTTCCTACGGATTCATTCGATGCTCAACTACTTGAAATGCTGATTGTAAAGTTCGGGGGCTTTTTTCAAAGAACTCTTCTAGCAAATTAGCATGGCGATGTTGATCTATTCCCGCAGCCAAATAATTAATCGCCAGTTCTTCTACCAAACTCTCTTCAACCAAGTTTGGTATGTTAGAAATTTCGCTTCGGAATCGAATTAAGAAGTCTCGCAAGGTTTCATCGTGTCGTTGTCGGACAGTCATTAACGAGGCTGTTATTTTGCCCCCTTATAGTTACTAGAAAACATGGTTTGAAACTTTGTTTTCAGAGATTTCCAAGACTCTATTGAGCGAGGTGGAAGACTATTATACCAACGTAAAGCTGTGCCTTGGAGGCATGTGGAGAAGAACTAACACCTCGCTATCTCCGAGTGTCCATAAAAAGCCATACGGCCATCAAACGTATTAAGAAATCCACTAGGGTCCGATGTCCCATAAAAATGATCCAATGAGGGCGTCTTCAACGTCCGATCAGTACGTGAAATCTCGATATCTCTCATTAACGGGCTTTCAGTAGATGCAACATGACCAGATTGATTTCAAATAAATTCTCTACACATAGCGAGGTTGCTTCGGATCTCCACGATATCTTCAGGTCTAACCGATTCGTTTGAATCACTTCGCCAAGATGACTGACTCGTCGACGGCATTTGTCATCGTTTACGAGCAGAAGGTCGTGAGTAAATTGACTCCGTCGATTCCTCATCTCCAAAGTCTTCATATTCATTCTCTCGGTATTCATCCTCGACATCGACGTCTTCGCAGCGAGCTGAAGTTGTGATATTCCTCAAACCCCTCTGTAACTGTCGAGCTCGGCGGTGCCTCCTTAATTTTTCCTCTAGAACTCTTTTTTGTTGCTCTAAATTGAATAGCTCTTCATCTGATTCCTGGAGGTCATCATCGGCCTCAAGAGTAACTTGCTTGTCTTTCTGAATCTTTTGGAGGTGCAAGCGCATGTCGCTTCTTAACAAGTGGGGTTAAATGAGTATTTATAGGGTTCCCTTGTGGGTCCCCTAATACATAATTTGATTGGCCACTAAGTTTACACTAGTGGGCATCAAGGCCCTAATATACATTCAACACTTAATGGGCCTAATACAATCTAAGTTATCCTTTTAATACATAATGATCAATGGGCCTAATACATTCTAAACTAGCCCATCAACTAAATACAAATTACTCCATTGGGCTTCATGGTCCAACAGGCCTTATCTCATCAATCTTCCCTGTAATGGCAGCAACTTATATGTCTAACCAATTTGACATTTTGTTACCACTTTATCGATGACCAACTACTAAAACAATTGCTGGAATACTAATACACCTTTTCCTGCTATTGTTGCCCTACTCGTTGACCTGAAGATCATTAATAAGTGATATGACTAGCACATCTTATACTGTGATCTCAGCTAATTTACGAATTGTATTTGCAAGAGAGTGAATCCTATTTTAGCTGTATAATCCACTTCACTTAATGTGATGTTACTTTGTGTTATTATGATCATACGACCCTTTTTTTGTCAATTATCAAGTCAACACCGGAAGGGAATCCAGTCAAGAGAATCTACATTTCTATCATTTGCGCTTGGGTTCTCGCATCAGCCATTATCAGTGACAATTTGGGGCTCCCTTATCAATTTGCTCAATTTCTTATCGGTTTGACAGTGCCTGACGGACCACCTTTAGGAGCAACAATTACTGTTAGACTAGACACATTTCTCTTGGGTCTGCTAGCTCCACTAATGCTGACCTATTCTGCTATAAAGTTCACCACACGAGTCTTGTGAGATCGGCTTGATTCGGGATCTCAACAGCATACTCTCGAGCACTATAAAAAAGATATTTGAAGAGAAAAACAAATATGAGATCAGTATGTATGCGGGAAAGAAATGTAGAAAGAAAAAAATGATGAAAATGTTGGAAAAGTTTATGGGAGGAATTTGCCCGTGTCCGGATGTGTGCCTCGTCCAAGGACCTTTATGCTCACTTGGATTACCGTTTTTTTTCTTGAGCTTGTAGAAAATTGAGTGGGCTATGAATGAAAGAGAATTCGAAGTTTAGGGTTTAAGCCGTTGTACCTCTGTCCTCTTATATTATTTAAAAAAGAAAAATGTGGTAGTTGTCCCAGATAAATTTTGAAAATAGGCTTTGGTGATTGGATTTGGCTTATTTGGCATTTAGGCCCTTTGTTGATCTGTGTAATTTAGATATGTAAACTTCTATTTTAGCTATGTCAGTTAAAATTTTGAGTTAATAATATGATGTGGGTTACAATGTGGGTGTTTTGTTTTAATGACTTTTTTAAAAAACTAGTAATATAGCCCGTGCTTCGCACACGAGAATTCTTTTCTATCTATTCATTTTTGAAATTTTATAAGCTCGATGCAATTGACACAAACATTGTCAATAGCCATGAATGACTACTAAGCGATTCATGTCTCAAACGTATATTACATATAGTCATTTAACGACTACATTTTAAAAGTGAGAACAAAAACATAGAGGGACGATTAAGTGTTGAACTGATAATGAACGGAGATAAATCAATTTTTCATAGGTTTAAAAAACATCCAACGTGCTTTAAAACCAGGAAAAAAAAATTAAGAAAGCCTTGGAAATAGAATATAAATTCAGAAGTAAATCAAACGTCACGTCTGTTGTAAGCTAATAACAAATTATTCATTAACAGAATGATAAACAAATGCTCAGAATGAAATTGTGGCCAAATTCTTCCTCACTGACTCCATAACTGCACTGCTTCTTATAGCTAACTTTCTCTTAAATTTTCCTGCCAATATAAAATGATTTATCAGACTAAAGAAATGTTTTGCTGAAGCAATTATTATAATAATGATAATGAAAAATATATGTAACTATTTTAATTTTCTTTGTGCATGATGTGGAAGAACCTGGCGTATTCAGAGAATCTTGAACCTCAATGATCTTAGTCTACATAGAACATATAATAACTAATCAATTGACAGGTTACAATAAGCATCTTGAATTTGAAATGAATTTGTCAATATGTATATAGATTAAACCAATGAATTCCAAACTCACATTGTCGAAAGCAGAAGAATAAAAACTGGATACTATTGTCTCAGACTTTGATGGATTAGCATTACCAGCTTCATATGCATCAGTAGCATGATAAACATTACTATTGAGTAGAATGTTGTCATCATTCAGTTCAATTTGTAGAGTTACTTCTTTGCCGAATATTTCCTTGATTTCAGGAGGATATGTTTTGTTTATGTTATCCTATAAATGTATATGAAAGATATAATGCAAATTAGTTGTAAATCTTATATAACCATCTAAGATATTTAAAACCTAGAGATATAGCTTACATTAATTCCCTCAGCAATCAATTTTGTTGCTGTTTTCCCGATCAGTCTTTTTGATGCACGATCCAATAGTACAAAGTTGAAAGCTTCAGTATCATCTTTAGCCAATACAACAATCCGATACCTGATAATCATATATAAATGCATTTCAAAAAACAAACGTTGAAAAAAAAATGTCACATTATGGTACATGATAATTTACATAGTAATTAGAAATACTACCTCTTTTGTGGAAGTGGAAAGTTTCTGGTGCATTTGAAGCACCTGTACTTGCCTTCCAATTTAGAAACCTCCTCATTGCATTTGTTTTTGTGACAGCCGTTGTACCACCAACAATCAGCTTCTTCTACCTTATTCACTTTAACTTTGTACAAAAAAATTTTGCTAGAAAACATGTAAAAATAATGGTATGATTAACTGTTGAGTGACAATTATGTTTGAACATTAAAACAAATCTATATCAGCAAATTATAAAAAATTCCACCAGTAATATTTTAGTAATGCAAAATAGTGTTAACATGCTCTTTAACGTACAAGTACAAATGAACCTTATAATACCTTAAGGAAATCAGTGCTTCATCCCAGATTATTGTTTCTATATTTTCAAAAATATTTCTCGACGATCCAACCGTACGGATGTCAAGATATATCTAATTAAATGATATTCCCAAATTTTCAAAAAATAAAAAATTAATTTGGTTGGAGATTATAAGTTACATTAATAAAATAAAAATTTATCCGGGCTTCGGGTCGGGCTTTATCCGGGCTTCGGGACGGGCTTTATCTGGGCTTTTTAAAAGCCCGGGCTTTATCCGGGCTTTTTAAAAGCCCGGGCTTTTAACCGGGCTTCGGGCCGGGCCGGGCTTCGTGAAAAATAGGGGGCCCGTTTTAGGCCTCCGGGCCGGGCTTTTTTCGGGCCGGATCGGGTTGGGCTTCGGGCTTCAGGCTTTTTGAAAATATCATTATAAGATGTCATTTATATAAAGAGAGTGGGGAACCTAAGATACATCTTATGTAAGTTCCTGAGATATATGTATTTTATATGTAATATGGGGTGGACAATTTTGTAAAATCAAGATTTGGTTAAAATTTTATTAATTAACTCTGCGGATCGAATAAATTTTAAAGAATTTTATTCATATCTCAAAAAAGTTATCTCATATATATCTTAGATTCCTTTTTCTCTTATATAAATTAGATAATTGCCCGTACTTCGTACACGACATCATATTTAATTTAAAATGACAATATCAAAAATTTAACAAATTTGATTGATTTCTTAGAAAGATATTCTAATAAGTTATATAAGTAATCTATAAAGTTATATAAGTATTTAATAAAATAATGATATACTAAAATTTATATAAAGAGTAACATGCAATTCTATTTTGACATTGTTGAAAATTTATTTAATCCATTAAATCTGCAATAAAAGTAATAAATATTTTTGCAAATATTGTTCTCCAATTGAAAACAATAATAAATTGTCTTCATTATTCAAATAAAAGGAAAATAAAATCAATTATCATAAATAACTTCACTATAAATTATGCACAATTGTTGCATATTATTTTTATACATGATTATATATTGAAACAGTTTCTCGTCGTCGTCGTGAGCTGTGAGGCGATACTTCGATGCGTTTTTTATCATTAAATATAATAAAATAATTTTTTATAGAATCAAAATATAATTGATTTTTTATTGCAAACTATTTTAATTTAAGTAATTACATACACTTAATTTTGGAAAAATTAGAAGATTATTTTTTCTTTCTCGCAAGATAAATAATGAATGTAAGTTAATATTATAATAGAGAAAAATGGATCAAAGATATGTACCTAACTTTCCTGAAATTTGATTAAAATCACTTTGTTTTTGAGATATACAATATTTTGATATTCACAATATTTTTAAATATAATTTTTATATACACAATACTTCATAATATGAAAGTATTTTTATTTTTTTGGAAAGTTAATAATTAAATTAATCAAAAAATTGGAATAAGAAATTTGAAAATTGTATTATTATAAAATAATTCAAGCTAAAAATTTAGCTATTATATTATAATCCATTACAGTTTCACATCAGACCGCTTCATATTATTAATAAAAAAATTATTAGAAAAATTCTGATATTTTAAATAATATAGTACAACAGCTTTGCTTGTCATCTCACAACGATTTGTTTATGTTCATAAAAACAAAAAATATATATTAAAATATGATATCCTATTGGCCACTTTCATTTTTTCTACAATTTGTGAAGATTCTAATTTTTTAACAATTTCAAATTTTAGAAAAATATGCATTTTAAAATTTAGATCTATGTGTTTCTTTTCTTTTCTTTTTTTGAGGAAATTTATGTATTTTAGTTCAAATGTTTAACAAACAAAATGATATGTTCCAAATTTTTGAATTTCACTCTAACTTTACTCTAACCTATTTAAAATTCTTTATTACACATAATTTAAATGCTTATTTGTGTTTTCTTGATTATTTTTGCTTATATTTACACCTAGCTTACATATCAAAATCCAAAAAAATAGCTTACATTACATATCAAATTCCAAAAGGAGATATATAAATGTAGCAGGATCCTAAGCATTCAATATTAAAATCAGCTTAATACCGTACTTTAAAAAAAAGAACAAAACCACAACACCAGCTACTTACAACACAGTTAGAATACAACAATTCATCTCCAGCTCTTCATATATTGCCAATTCCAGTAGAATTTGCTGAACTTGCTTTTCATACATAGAAAATTGCTTATTCCAGTAGATATAAGTGGACTTGCTTTTCATACATAGAACTTACACATATACACCGACAAAAAAAAATATAGAACTTACGTATTTACACCTAGAAAAAATGAAAGGTTAGACAAATATCAACTTACTTTTGGCCACCTCTTTACCCAGACCCAGAATCAAAATTTGTTGCCAGGCTTTTCATTTTACCATTTTGATTTCCTCTAGGCTCCAGCATTATCGTTTCAAGCACAACATCTTCAACAGACATAAGATGATCCACTTGCTTATAACCTGCTCTATACTCCAAATTTGTTAAAACCATCTATCACAGTTTTCAAATCTTCCTAATTTGTTTTCATTTGTAGGCCCAACCTTTAAACTTTTACAGCTTCTTCCCCTTAAAATAACCATGTTTTACCTGGTTTTGGAGCACCCTAGACCACACATTGGTTCGCCCCCGTGTGTTGCTCAGATCAGATCATTTCGTCAACAACAACTTTTATCTACTCTTTAGTCCGTGCTTCGTTCACTAATTAGATTGAAAGAAACCACAGAGACTTATCCTAGAAAGACTGTGACCGGAATTGTGATTATTGTTTCAGCATTCTTCAGCAAAAGGCAAGTAACCAAGGATACATGGTGTACTTTCGGTCCGGATGTCTAAAAAATTACTGATGTCCAGAATATTCTTGGAATATTTTGATTGAGCATGAACAACGGAACTGAATGTCTTGCTTCCTAATTAAGATTCAGAAACACAAAACTAAAACATTAAACATAATTGAAAAGAAAATTAGTTAACCCACAATATGTCAAACTCACTACAAGTTACAAAATCGGTAGCACTCCCAATCTTGGTTCACTTTGTTCCTGGTTGTATTCGTTGTATCATTATCCGAACCAAAACCACAAATCATCGATGCTAATTTGGGACCTAAAAGTATAACAAATATATAAAGATTACATTGAAATTCAAAGTATTTTGAGATTGAGCACAACACGAACAATACACATAAAGTCAAGTCAATTGACAGGAAAAACAATGGCATATTTCAAAGAAATCACATTTTACAATGTCGACGTGAATTTAGATTTAGTGCTAAATGTTGTGTTGTAGAAGCTGTTGAATGAAAATAAAACATAAATTATTCATCAAAAACATTTAGATTTCACTAATGTAAAAGTATGGTAATAGGTGACAATAGACATAAACTCACTCTGCTTGTCCTTAATGGATTAATGTGCTGCATTGTGATTAACAATTTCAGAGCTATAGCCAAAAGAGTTACTGGAAAACATATCAATAGGCCATATACGCCATTTGATAGCTAATACAAAATACAAAAAAAATACCATAAAGCATGATTAAAAAACGTCCTTACTTTTGTGAGTCAGAGTGAAAAGAGATGTCAACATACCATGTTTCGATGGAGTTGGAGATCATTTGCCAATTTAGTACAATACTTTTCTCTTATAACTCAAGAAAATACTGAAGTTCTTGAGTTTATTCAAGAAAATGCTTCACAAATCACTCGAGTTGCTTCCAAACCTGTGGATATGTGCAGGGTTTCTATATGGAGCTATTATAGCATACACACCAACTTTAATTAAACCCAATATCGTAGAATAAATAGGCAAATGTACATAAGAACCAATACCATATAGATAAGATAAATAAGATAAATTGGCAAATGGAATTGTATTGGTCTTGGGTGGTGTAAGCTTTTCTGCCATCTGAGCTAAGACATACAGTAACATATAGATGACGTTAAATCTATTACTACTAAATTTGAGGATTTAGGGTATATTTTTGCAAGTTCCCAACCTGTATTTTAACTTGTATTGTAAGTTTTTCTGCCACCTCAACTAAGACATAACAGATAAATGGGGTTAATATAGATTTATTACTACTAAATCTTGAGGATTCAGCGAGCCCTCTCTGGTCATATGCTGTGTCCGCTTATGATCATCTATAAAACAGAAATTTGACAATGAGCAAACCCCAAACTATACCTCTTGGGTCATATCTGTCGCCTAATGAGAGTGTTTAACTATTAACTAACAAACGGATGAAGAAATCTTTTAAAATATGTGACGGGGATAGGACAAAGAGAAAGAGTTCATAAGAATAATGCTTCCGTGCATGCTAAAAGATACATATTGTTCTTCAACCTTTTACAGATCTCCAGATCTCCATCATGATTATGTAAATATACATTTCCAGAATATTTAGACAGTATCCCGGCTGACGTTACAATGAAGGGACAATGTAAATGTTTTTCCTGTCTTTCTTATTTCCCTTGCAAATTTCCATATTCGTTAAGTGTACTGCATTGGAAAAAGGCTAAGATATATCTACTAATAGACGTACCCTTGCATAAGTAGTATTGGAGCTACCAGTTACAAAGACTGTGCCATTAGCATTATAAGCACAACATAAAATTTGATTGCTATGTGAAGCAGTACTTGAGGAGAGACCAGTACTTAAAGAGGGAGCATTGCTTCTGCCTGCATAAAGATAAGCTTAGCCTCTTAATCAAGACTGAGTTACAGATAATGCTACGCACCAGAAAACACAAACTACCAGATACCTGCAACGTCATCTATTAGCTTTGGCCAATATATGCGTGGAGTACTGTGAGAGGACTTGGCATCCCAAATACGACAGCTCCCGTCATTGGAAGACCTACCAACATTTGGTAACATCACATAGAGACAAAGAAAGAAATAATAAGAAAAATTAATTTGTATTATGCTTCTTTATTCAACAAACAGTGACCGTAAGTAGAGCAGTCTGGCATGGATAAGATGCAGTAGGAATTTTCCGTGACAGTCACACAAGGGTGTAAATTAATGCAAATGCAAGTACAGAAAATCCTAATGACATCTTAATGCGATAAACACTTGCAGGATCATAAAGGTCACTATAAGAAACAAACATGAAGACCTTCTTGGCAATGCTATACCAGCTATGTTGAAAGGCATATGACTAAGCCTATTTGTAGTTAGAGGATCCTAATCAACTTAAACCAAATTGTAATAAGTAAATATACATATGAACTGTCACAGGAATCTCAAGAAGTATTATCTGTCAGAAGAAAGAAGAAAAGTCAATCTATAGTTTTGATGTCATACACTGGAAGACGATTCAGTTATCTGATCAAGCCCCAGTATAGCATTGAAGTGAATGGATTCATTTGAACAGTGACAGAGATTTTTCGAGTGATAGTTTGAAGGTCAGTTACAGTACAAGAGAATTGAGAGAAGAAACAAACCACAACCTAAAGTCAAAAGTGAAGAAGTATCGTTGAAGTTAGTCGTTCATGAACCAGACAGTACATCGAACGTCAACACAAATCAGTGGTAATTCTTTACTACCTTCAGTGGTTTGTAAGAATTAAATTAATTATTTATTGATTTAATTAAATTCATTTATAATTGATATAAATCATTTAGTTGATTTAATTAAATGAATTAATTCTGGAAGAATTAATTTATTTATTAAATTAATTATTGTATCAATTAAATATGAATTAGTTAATCATTAATTAATTAAATGAATCAATATGACTTAAAGAAAGAAGGTTAGATTATGTCTTGGAGAAGAAAAATTCGGTATGACCTAATTTTAAGTCATACTGACAGAAGCTTTTCAGGATTATGTCTTACCGACCTGATTAAGTCTTACCGACCTCTGCCAGCTGTTGTAAGTCTTACCGAATTTCTGTTAAGTCATACCGACAAGTTTTATGTCTTAATGGAGGTTTGTGTAAGTCTTAATGAAGGAAAATCAAGTCTTGGTAGCAGTTTAAGTCATGCTGGAGCAGTTAAATATCCTACAGAAAGCCAGCAAGACCTGTTACTGATATAAAAGAACAGAACAGAGCAGATTAGGTCATAACGGAAAAACACAGCAGAAAACATATTATTCAGAACAGAATTCTCTCTCTCAAGAATATCAAGAACACCAAAGCTTAAACAATTCCCAGAAATTCAAGTTCTTCATCTTTGTTATATTCTATCCGCTAGAACTTGTTTATTTGTGATTCTTGTACTACTAGCGAATTAAGTTTCCTAGTTCTTATCTTGATTATTATTAACTAAATTAGAAAAGTTCATGTCGAATTTTCTAATTAGTTATTAACATCTTGATAAGTTGTTATACTGATTTTGTAACACCACATCAAGTTAATATACAGTTATATTCAACTTGAAAAATTGTGTTAAATTATTCCGCACATAAATTTGTCTTTATCAAATTTTATTTAAAGGACAAATTTCGATAAAAAGGTAAAGATTGTATTCAACCCCCCCTCCTACAATCTTATCGGACCTAAAAATTGGTATCAGAGCCGATTGATTGATACACAAATCAAAGATCCTATTTTACTCGATTAAAATCATCCCCGAATTTTTTAACTCTCTTAAAAAATTCATCATGTCTTCTAAAGTTGGAACTGTGAAAATTCCCATATATGACAAAAACAGTTATGATATGTGGAAGAACAAAATGTTAATGTTCCTCGAGGTTGCAAATCCTAAATACATGAAAGTCTTATCAGAAGGACCAATAATACCTTTTGGATTAATTCCTGAAGTTGTTACTGATGGAAAAGTTATTTCCCCTGCAAAGTTTGTACACAAAGATCCTTCTGAGTACACTCTTGTTGAAAGAGAAGAAGCTGGACTTGACATTAATTTAAGACTGATCTTAATAGATTCTCTAGACTCTGTGATGTATAGTCATGTGATTAACTGCAAGACTGCAAAGCAAATGTGGGAAACCATTGAAACTGTGAATGAAGGAACAGAGGAAGTTAGGGAGAATCGTCTAGAAATTCTGACATCTGAGTATGAACACTTTCGATCAGCATACAATGAAAGTATTCAAGATGTGTTTGAAGATATAACAAACTTGTCAACAATTTACAGATGCATGGCAAGTACTACACTCAGAAAGAGATCAACAGAAAATTTCTACTGTCAATGCCTGTTCATCTAGAACATAGAATTACAGCTATCAGAGAGTCAAGGAATCTAAGTGAAATTACTGTAGAAAGACTCTTTGGTGTTTTAAAAACCTATGAACTGGAACAATCTCAACAAAAGGAGATTTATGGAAAAGGAAGAGTTGCTAATACTTCTACAGCTCTTATTGTTGAGAACAAACAGGAAGTGGAAGATAAGGTTATTCAACCTTGTAATGTTGACAATGATAAGCTTGAAGTTGAAGTTGGTCAAACGAATGCTAGTCCAGATGAAGGAGACTTCTATTCGTTAGAAGAGCTAGATCAGTTGGAAGATGAGTCCATGGCTTTGTTGGTAAGGAAATTCAGCAACTTCAGATTCAGGAAGAATCCCAAGTTCAGGTACAAATCTAATTATAACAGGTTCCAGAGAGGAGGTTCTTCATCCTCAAGTAACAGAGGAGGTTACAAAACTGGAACAGTTGAAAGAAGTAAAATTAGATGCTACAACTGTAATGAACTTGGACATTTCGCTACTGAATGTCAGAAGCCAAAACAAAACCAAAGAAAAGACTTTGGATCTGAGAAGAAGAAGACAGGTAAAGCCTATGTGGCTGCTGGAAAGAGTTGGGATGATACAGACTCTGAAGATGAAGAGTATGGCAATCTTGCCCTGATGGCAAAATCTGATAACTCCAGTGGTACTTCATCTGAGGTATCATGTACTGAAAGTCAATATATTTATCAACTTAGTGATACACTAGGTAATGCTAATAGAGAGATTGAAAGGATCAATTTGTTAAATACAGATCTTAGTAATCAATTATCAGAATTACACGATGTACAAAATTGCCATGATAAACAAAAATCAGAAATAAGAATACTAAAAGAACTTGAGAGGTCTTTAGCGTTGATAGTGGTTCAACAACGTGAAACAATAGCTGATCTTGAAATAAGGGTAAGTGCTACTTCTAATTCATGTAAAGTGGCTAAAGAGTTGTTTAACCAACAAGCTATTAATCAAACCGTGGGTATTGGGTTTGAATATAATGAAGCTATTGGACGAAAAAGCATTATTACCCCTAATCGTGTCAGTGCTGTAGAAAGGGGTATACCAATAGTGCTTAAGGGTGTTAGTAATCCACTCTTTAAGACATCCATAGCAGAACCTTTGGATACTACATCTTTAATCATTAAGGAAGAGATGCGCATTGAGGATTTAGCTAATGGCGTAGTCTTAGAAAGTAATCAAGTTGTTAAAAATGATGAAGATAGAAAGTCTGTGTTTAAGAAAACAGAAAGAGTTGGTGAGTCTACTAGTTCCTTGAAAACTAGTAGTAGAAGTAACAACATGAATAAATGCAACAACATATCTACCATGTATGCTATTCCTATTATTGATACTGCTCATAAGAAATGCAATGCTGTTAATTGCATGTCTTGTGCTTTTAATATAATGTCTGCTTACTTTAACGGTAATCATGCATGTGTTGATAAGAATGTTCCTAGACAGCATATAAGCAGAAATAAACATGTTAGATCCAGGAATGTAACATCACCTAATTCTAAGATTAGGACTCCAAGTCCTTCTCAGGATATGGTAAAGACATGGTTACCCAAGCTGAAACCAAAACAAGTTAAAGCTGTTTACAGGGTTAAATGTCCAGTACCTGAAGAAAATGTTGTTAAAATAAAAAGTGTTGCTTTACCTAATAAAGGTCAATTCTTTAAGTACTCCGGACCCAATCAAATTTGGGTTCCGAAGAAAGTCTAACCAATTTGTCAATGCAGGGTTTGAAACAGGTTGAACGAGTCATGTGGATTCTGGACAGTGGATGTTCAAGGCATATGACCGGAGATAGAGCCCTGCTGACAAATGTGGTGGAGAAGGCCGGCCCAGTCTTTACCTTTGGAGATAACAGCAAAGGTAAAACTGATGGATATGGCAGATTAGAAGCTGGAAATGTTATCGTTGAAGATGTCTCTTTTGTGAACGGCCTTGAGCACAATTTGCTCAGTATTAGTCAATTCTGTGACAAAGGTTATGAAGTTCATTTCAACAAGAAGAATTGTCTAATATCACACAAGAGAAATGAAAGGCCACAGTTGACTGGAGTAAGAAAAGGAAACTTGTACATAGCCAATATGAACTCTGGAAGCACAGAAGAAATTAGATGTTTTTATTCAAAGGCATCCACTGATGAAAGTTGGTTATGGCACAAGAAACTTTCTCACCTAAACTTCAAAACAATGAATTCTCTAGTGAAAAGAGAGTTGGTGAGAGGTTTACCTTCGATTGAATTTACTCAGGAAGGTCTATGTGATGCTTGTCAAAAAGGGAAGTTAAAAAGGGCAACTCACAGGAGCACTAACATATCATCAATAACTGAACCATTACAACTTCTCCATATGGATTTGTTTGGTCCAGTTAGTGTGATGTCTATGTCAAGAAAAAGATATGCTCTAGTGATTGTTGATGATTTCTCAAAATTCACATGGGTACTATTTCTGAACTCAAAAGATGAAACTCCACAACTGGTAGTTGATCACATTAAGTTAATTGGGCTGGATTCTAATCGTCCAGTAAGAGCTATAAGGTCAGACAACGGAACTGAATTCAAGAATGCAGTTCTTAATGACTTTTGCACTGAAAATGGTATAACTAGACAGTACTCGGCTCCCAGAACTCCTCAACAAAATGGGGTAGTTGAAAGAAAGAATAGAACCTTGATTGAAGCTGCACGTACTATGCTAAGTGAATCAAGGCTTCCATTGAGCTTTTGGGCTGAAGCTGTCAACACTGCATGCTATACCCAGAATCGAACACTTATCAATAAAGACTTAATGAAGACACCATATGAAGCTCTACATGACAAGAAACCAACTGTCAAGTACTTCCATGTATTTGGGACAAAATGCTTTGTGCTGAAAGAAGGAGATGATCAAGGTGGTAAATTTGAAGAAAAAGCACATGAAGCAATATTTATTGGTTATACTAGAAGAGCCTACAAGGTATATCTTATTGATCAACAGAAAACCTTGGAAAGTGTCAATGTTACATTTGATGACACAAAACTCCCAAGTATCCAAAATGAAGATCCATCTGAAAAGCTTAAGTTTGATGATATGTCAGACTCAGATTCAGATGATGACAACCAACCTGACGTTGTTGCTGATAATAATAATCCAGATGTTGGTGGTAATGATCAAGGTGATGCTGATGAAAACAATGATAATTTTCAAGACACCATTGATACTCTTGAACCATCAGCAAATCAAACTGGCAACAACTCAGGGGGAGATAATGAAGGGTCAACAAGTCATACTCAACATCATACAGAAGATCAAGGCAAATCATCAAGATCAATTCTTCCCAGACAAACTGTTTGGAATAGAGCTCATCCTTTTGAGCTGATTCTTGGTGATCCAGATGTTGGTGTGAAAACAAGAAGAGCTTATCAGAATCAATGTAACTATTCTGGGTTCCTGTCTGTCATGGAACCTAAGAAAGTAGAAGAAGCTCTATCTGATCCTAATTGGGTGATTGCTATGCAAGATGAACTCAATCAATTTAAGCAACTAGAAGTATGGAAGCTGGTACCCAGACCTAAAGATAGAAAAGTGGTGGACACAAGATGGGTATTCAGAAACAAACTAGATGAAGATGGCACTGTGATAAGAAACAAAGAAAGATTGGTAGCTAAAGGTTATTCTCAAGCTGAAGGCATTGATTATGACGAGACCTATGCTCCAGTGGCAAGACTTGAGGCCATCAGAATATTCTTGGCATTTGCATCCTATTCAAGATTCAAAGTTTATCAAATGGATGTCAAGAGTGCCTTTCTGAATGGTAAGCTAGATGAAGAAGTGTATGTAGAACAGCCCCCTGGTTTTGAAGATCAAGATCATTTGGACTATGTCTACTTTCTTTACAAAGCTATATATGGTCTTAAGCAAGCCCCAAGAAAATGGTATGACACTCTTTCTGAATTTCTATTAGAAAATGGTTTTATTATAGGTGTCATAGACAAAACGCTCTTCACTAAAAGACATAAAAATGATATAATACTAGTCCAAGTCTATGTGGACGATATTATATTCGGGTCTACTAATGAGTTTCTATGCAAGAAGTTTTCTAAGTTAATGCAGGGTAGGTTTGAAATGAGCATGATGGGAGAACTGAAATTCTTTCTTGGATTACAAATAAGTCAGAGACAAGATGGAATATTTATTTGTCAATCCAAGTATATTAAGGAGCTCCTCAAGAAATATCACATGGAGGAGTGCTCATCAGCAAAGACACCATCAACTATAGCTGTCAAAATTGGTTTATGCGAAAGTTCTGCCAAGGTAGATATCACAGGCTATAGAGGTATGATTGGATCATTGCTTTACCTAACTGCTAGTAGACCAGATATAATGTTTGCCACATGCTTGTGTGCAAGGTTCCAAGCGAACCCTAAAGAAATCCATCTCACTGCTGTCAAAAGAATCTTAAGATATCTAAAGGGTACGCCTAATTTAGGCATCTGGTACCCTAATGAATCTGGTTTTACTTTAATTGGATATACAGATTCTGACTATGCATGAAGTGTTGTAGAGAAGAAAAGTACATCTGGGAGTTGTCAATACCTAGGTGGAAGATTGGTATCCTGGTTTAGTAAGAAACAGCAAACAGTTTCCAACTCTACAGCCGAAGCTGAATATATAGTTGCTGGAAGCTGTTGTGCTCAGATCTTATGGATAAGGAATCAATTAATGGACTATGGCATTGTATTGGAAAATATTCCTATTTTATGTGATAATACAAGTGCAATAGCAATTGCCAGCAATCCTGTGCAGCACTCAAGGACAAAGCACATTGACATAAGGTATCATTTTATAAGAGAGCATGTAATGAATGGTACAGTGGAACTACTATTTGTAGGCTTTGGAGATCAAACTGCAGATATTTTTACTAAGTCGCTTAATGAATCCTCATTCACTAGAATTGTTAGTGAATTGGGTATGTTAAACAGTCCTAGTAATTAATATTGTTAATATCTGAAATTTGATCTTTAATAATTTTGCAAGTGATTATTCTGTGAATATTTGTTGTTTGAAATCACTTGTATAATTATTTTACCATATGATTTTCTTGCTTGTTTAGTTATTTTTCACTCTGTTTATTCATATTATTCAATACTTCATACTTCTGTATTTTTAGAATATTTGTAGATATTTATTTCTATTTTATTAATTAATTTATCATATGTTTTGTAATGTTTGTCCTGTTAATATTGCTTTGTTTTCGTTAATAGGTTAGCATATGGTATTTATAATTATTTTTATTATTTGTTTAATTTTCTATATTATTTTTATTATTTTTATAAGTTAATTGTATATTTTAGTGTGTTGTTAATGTTTGTTTAAAGTAAATATGACTTAAAATTAGGAAAAACAGTCAATATGACTTAACCTAAAATCGGTATGACTTAAACAGGTTAAGTCTTACCGAGTTTTTTTAAAAAATTAAGTCATATTCGCTAGTCTGTTTGCATTAAGTATTAATCAATTATAATTAATATATATATAAATTAAGTCTTATTCACCTGTATATAAGTTAAGTCTTATTTATTAGTATTAATTAAGTCTTATTCGAGTTTTTAAGTCTTAGTTTTAATTAAGTCATAATAGAATCTTGTCTATTTAATTAAGTCATATTCGAGTATAGCATACATATATATCAGTTATGTCTTAATGTATTTTTAAGTTTTACTCAATTTAGGTCTTAGTTTTTTTAGTTAAGTCTTAGCGAGTTTTTAAATTAAGTCTTAAGTCAGTAGTGTTATTTAAGTCTTACTCGTATGTAATTAATCTAAGTCTTATTCGTAATATATACTTTATTTAAGTCTTATTCGACAGTTTGTATATATATAGCAAATAGAAGTGTTAAGTCATAATTTCATTTTATGTCTTCTCACATGTTAAGTCATTGAGAACCGATACATACGATACACACACATAACACAGTCGAACCTCTACCGAATTTTCGACCGGAATCACTCACCCATTTCACGATCTAACCACATATTTGGATTCCTTGACTGATCATCTACGTTTTGATTGTTTAAAATCGTGATTTGGTCCAGTTTTTAAAGAGTTTAATTTTCGAAAAATCGGTTTTAAGATCTGTTTTTCTGAAAAACTGGGTTCGATTCTTGCAAATCTAAAAATATACGTGTGTTCGTGTGTGTAAGAGGACATTGTGTGAATTTTTCAGAATTTTTCAACAACTTTTAATTTTTTTCAAATTTTTAATTAATTATTAATTCAAAAAATTAATTTTTAAATTATAATTTTGTAAAATCTGAAATTTTCAAGGAAATTAAATCTTGATTAAAATGGCTGATCGATTTGAAATTATTAAACATAATTTAATCGGTTATTTTGATCCAGAAAAATGTTCAGTTGAACGTTTTCGACCGTGGATTCGATTTTTAAATGAAAATTCACTGGTTCGCACTGCTTTGAGATTGGATGCTCCTCTGAAAATTGAACCTTTGCGAATCATGTGTACTACTGCTGTCGTTTCTAATGATAACAGATCATTTGTCTTCTCTGTAGGAGACAATCAGTACACAGTGAATGAAAATACAATAAATACGGTCTTAAATTTTCCAACTGACAATTTCGAAGAATTACCATCAGATCAAGAATTGATAAATTTTTTGAATGGCGTATTCTATCAAGACAGTCCTGATCAAACTGTCTGGAATAAAAAGAACTTTGTTCAGGAATGGGACTATTTGTTTGACACACTAGGTAGAGTCTTTGCCAATTCTACTAAAGGGAACTTCGGGGTATTACCATCCTTCTTGCAGCATATTGGATATGCAGTTGCTCACAACCGAAGAATTAATATTGGTAGACTACTGTGTGTTCCGATGGTTAGAAGAATCATTAATGCAAAGAAGAATTTTGATAATGGACATAAAGTATCATGTTATTATCCAAGATTCTTGTCATTGATTTTTAATCATCTTGTGGAACTAGAAAACCAAGCCCAATTCCTGAATGGAGAATCACTGGCGTCAGGTAAACCTACTACCAGATTGTTCACTGAGTACAACAACAAGCCTAAATTCACAAACATACCTGTAGTTGTCACCCAATACATGTCAAACTATATACAACTACCTGTCATTGAACCTGTACCAGAACCTGAACAACCTGAACAAAACCCTGAACCACCAGTGGAAAACATACTTGTTGATAATGAAGATCAAGGCAATCAACGAGTTGAACCTGCTCAGCAAATTGTTCCTCAGCCAGCTGCACTTGCTGTTGAACATCCAGTGCAAGAAACTGCATCTGTCCCTGAACCTGAATTAGATCAACCAATCTTATCAGAGACTGTTGCGGAATCAGCTGACCAGGTATTGCCTTCTGTCCCTCAAACTACTACTTCTCAATCTTTTTCTGGAACCCAAGTGGTTGGTAGGTCTGACCAAGGGGTTGTAGTACCACAACCTCTAACCAAGGTCGTAGAGCAAAACACTCAACCAACAAAACTCATATCTTTTCATTCCAGAAAGAAATTGCAAGTTAAAAGAAGTCGAATCAGTAGTTATAGTATGAGTGAACCCACAGCTCTGCCTCTAGAAAAGAAAAGTAGAACTCAAACTGAGGCAACTGTAAGCCCGTCTATATCCTCCCAACAGGATATGGAAGTTGATATGGCCGTTACACAGTTACTAGAATCATCTTCTCAACAGGATGATTCTATTGAAATTCGCCATAGGGCCGTGGCACCTTGTAGTGAGTCAAGCACACCCCTATTACTCACAATGGGGGAAGACATACCTTTAGATGAGTCTCAGGACACATTGCAAGGAGAGCACTTAGAAAATGTGACAGTGCCTACCATAGTTACGGTAGAAGAGTCTTCACAGGCTTTAGAGGGAAATCTTGGTTCTCAACCAACTTTAATAGAACCATCATCTCCCCTCCCAGGACAAACACTCCTGGCTCCCTCAAGGGATTTTCCACTCGCAGTTTCGACTGGAGAAGGTGGAAGGCAACTTGATCAATCTACTACTGAAACAATTCAGTCAACAATTTCAAATGTTCAAGTAGATTTGATTAAGGACAGGGATTTGCGAACTCCCATTGCACCACCACTGACCTTCCCAGAGGAGGCTAGGGTGATTTTACATGCAGGTACAAATCCGGAAGCAGCTAAGGAATCTGAGAGGAGTGATGTGAGGAATACCATAAAATTGAGTGAAACACATGCACTTCAGGTGAGTGGATCTCAAAGTGAACGTCAGGTGAGTGCACACACTGACACATACACTCTCTCACTATTAGAAAAGATAATTGCTTTAGAGAAAGAACTTGCAGTCAGCAAGGCTGAAACAGAAATCCTTAGAGCACAAGTGGGTGAGCGATCTTCTTCATCCACCTCTGTCAACAGTCAGCTTGCTGGAATCAAGAAGGAAATAAACTACTTAAAGACATCTTTCACCAAGAAGATAGATTCTCTCGAACTCTCTCATGAAAAAGCACTTGATGACTCTGGAGATATTACTGTTGCTCAAGACATGTTAATTTCTGAAATTTCCATGAAAGTTGACACTCTACAGTCAGAGGTACAGCACAATCAGGAATCTACTGATTCTCGTCTGGACCAGATCGAAAAGCAAAATGCACACCAGGCTAAAGGGTTAAGACATCTGTTTAATCTTGTAAGTCAAAGTCGCAAACCTACAAATGAAGAAATTGAATTCTTTACAAGTAAGGGTGGTGATGATGATGAACAAGATCCTGAAGCTGGAGCAACTGATAAATCTGTAGAGGATTCCTCAACTAAGGGGGAGAAATCAAAGGGGTCACAAGATAAAACTAAAGAAAGAGAGGGAGGAGAGGGAAAATCTGGAAAATCTAAGAAAGTAGTTGAAGAAACTGAAGAAGAAATTCAAGACAAGAACACAGGTTATTATTACACGGGTGAACCGGATAACTTCGATGTTTTTGCTGATCTTGAATTCCCTGATCAAGGTGAAAAACTTCCTGAACCTGATCTTAGTCACTGGGAAGATGAAGGACCAGTGATATCTGAATTTGAAGCTCAACAAGCTGAGAAAGAATCTGAAGAATTATTTGCTCAAATGGAAGCTAATTTGCAAATGAGAGAAGAAAAACTTCAAAAATCATTAGAGCAAATTGCACGAAATGAAGAACTTCAGAAAGCTGAACAGTAAGCATTACAACGACTACATGCTATAAATGTTTAGAAGAGAAAGACATATATCAGACTAAAGAGCGGTGACAAATGGGAACGTGCTCAAAAAGCAATTGATTCACCTCAGAGTTCTGATTATGAAGATCGTCGTCTTGGACAAATTCTCGAGGAATTCAAACTGGCAAATCCAATTCATGATATGTATATAAAGGCCTTACAAGTAGAAGTCATCAGGATAACTACTGCATTTGAACCCAAATCTGATGAGCTGGTAATATTTGTGGATTGTCATAAAGTTGGAACTTTCAGAGTATCTATTCAGTTCTTTTATGACAGATCGCTGACAGAGATTTGGGTACTTAGGCCTAAGGTAAGAACATCTTCTGAGCTAGGTGTGTTGTTACATGAGAAGTTCAAAGAATCTGCTGAAAGAGCTGGACCAGAAGTGATTAAGGAACCTCCACAAGTAAAATTCCTTAAGGGAGAGGTACTTCACTCAATCAATCTTCAGACAGATGAGTTATATGAACATCATGCAAAACACTTGGTATATGCTGAATATGCTCTCAGAAATCATGGATTCTTGACTGAAGAAAAGGTAATAGCTGCAGATCACATTCATTCCTATGCACAAACTAACATAAAAGATTACAAGAAATTTCAAGGTGAACTGAAAAAGAAGCTTGGAATTCCTTTAGTCTTACCTCAAGGATTGTCATCAAGAAGAGAACGTCTTGTTGATTCTGATTTACACATGAAACTTCAAGTCACAGATGAGCCAGAAGAAGGAGAATTCAGAAGGGAAGACAACTGAAGAAAAAGAATTGCTCTACATGTTATATCTTTAGAGCTTAGATAAATCCTGATAGGAATTTGTATCATATGATCAGTCTAGAGGATCATCTATCTTGTATTTATCTTTCATGTTTGAATCTGGCAAATGTTAAATATAAACCAGAACTTTTTTCATATTTACTTAGTATTTAAAGTTTTATCTTTCATTTGGTTAAGTTGAATTAGTTGAGGTATCCTCTAGGAATTTGCTTGTTATTGTCTAACAAACAAATAGGGGGAGATTGAAAGGCATATGACTCAGCCTATTTGTAGTTAGAGGATCCTAATCAACTTAAACCAAATTGTAATAATTAAATATACATATGAACTGTCACAGGAATCTCAAGAAGTATTATCTGTCAGAAGAAAGAAGAAAAGTCAATCTATAGTTTTGATGTCATACACTGGAAGACGATTCAGTTATCTGATCAAGCCCCAGTATAGCATTGAAGTGAATGGATTCATTTGAACAGTGACAGAGATTTTTCGAGTGATAGTTTGAAGGTCAGTTACAGTACAAGAGAATTGAGAGAAGAAACAAACCACAACCTAAAGTCAAAAGTGAAGAAGTATCGTTGAAGTTAGTCGTTCATGAACCAGACAGTACATCGAACGTCAACACAAATCAGTGGTAATTCTTTACTACCTTCAGTGGTTTGTAAGAATTAAATTAATTATTTATTGATTTAATTAAATTCATTTATAATTGATATAAATCATTTAGTTGATTTAATTAAATGAATTAATTCTGGAAGAATTAATTTATTTATTAAATTAATTATTGTATCAATTAAATATGAATTAGTTAATCATTAATTAATTAAATGAATCAATATGACTTAAAGAAAGAAGGTTAGATTATGTCTTGGAGAAGAAAAATTCGGTATGACCTAATTTTAAGTCATACTGACAGAAGCTTTTCAGGATTATGTCTTACCGACCTGATTAAGTCTTACCGACCTCTGCCAGCTGTTGTAAGTCTTACCGAATTTCTGTTAAGTCATATCGACAAGTTTTATGTCTTAATGGAGGTTTGTGTAAGTCTTAATGAAGGAAAATCAAGTCTTGGTAGCAGTTTAAGTCATGATGGAGCAGTTAAATATCCTACAGAAAGCCAGCAAGACCTGTTACTGATATAAAAGAACAGAACAGAGCAGATTAGGTCATAACGGAAAAACACAGCAGAAAACATATTATTCAGAACAGAATTCTCTCTCTCAAGAATATCAAGAATACCAAAGCTTAAACAATTCCCAGAAATTCAAGTTCTTCATCTTTGTTATATTCTATCCGCTAGAACTTGTTTATTTGTGATTCTTGTACTACTAGCGAATTAAGTTTCCTAGTTCTTATCTTGATTATTATTAACTAAATTAGAAAAGTTCATGTCGAATTTTCTAATTAGTTATTAACATCTTGATAAGTTGTTATACTGATTTTGTAACACCACATCAAGTTAATATGCAGTTATATTCAACTTGAAAAATTGTGTTAAATTATTCCGCACATAAATTTGTCTTTATCAAATTTTATTTAAAGGACAAATTTCGATAAAAAGGTAAAGATTGTATTCAACCCCCCCTTCTACAATCTTATCGGACCTAACATATGTCCATATTTAGTTCTGAGCAATTTGACTCATAATTAGGGAAGACAATTATGTCCATATCTCATGAGATTCCTAATATTAAAAGAAAGCTACTAAACACGGAAAGTACAATAGGAGGCCACTTTTGTGACAAACCAAGGGAATCATGTGAGATGAAATATAAATAGACAAATGTACATAAGAATCAACTGGCTCTTTAGAGTAAGGTCAAATTCCGAAAATATACAACATCAAATAGGTTGTGAATGTCATTCATTTAGGTAGATCAATAATATCAGTGCTACCTCCACCTGTTATCAGTATCACAGTAAGAGCCTTTACTTTTTCGTAATTGACCATTCCTACAGAATAAAAAACCTTAAAAATTTAAAGCAATACACTATCATTGTTCTCATAATCTTATAGCACCACAGAGTTTAGTTTTAGGAGGAAAAAACGAAATTCTACACATGAGGTCCAACCAGTAATTGAACAGAGAATGAACATTGTTTCTTCAACTCAACTACAAAATACCATAATCATAATCACAAAAATCAAATATTAACTTCTCTATAGGCCAGTTGAGAATCAAATCTGTGATATAAACAACAACAGCTTAACAAAGTCTAGCTATGGAATCAAAACAGCTATTTTTCTATAATTAGCTATTATTTGAATGAACTAAACGTAAAATACTCATTGCAAACAATGGTTGACTAATTTCAGTTACAAATAAAAAAAATATGTCAACTTACAAATAAATTTGAGTTCATTTTTATACAGATATGATGTTTTAGACTTCTTGAAGTTGCAGCTATATTTCTTGCTTAACTCTTTATGTGTTTCACAATTGTTTTATCTTTTCTTGTTGACAAATCTGTTTTGCAGTTTATTTTTTGAACCTATTATGTAGATAAGTATAATTAATCCGCATACATGTTTGAGTCCAGTTCTCTCTGGAATATAGACTGATTTTAGATGCACAACACTCTGCTATACTTTTTAAAGTAAGGTCAAATTAATAGGTTGTGAATGTCATTCATTTAGGTAGATCACTGATATTAGTGCTATCTCCACCTGCTATCTGTATCACAGTAAGAGCCTTTACTTTACCAGTATATTGCACATGTTACGTCCTTGTAATGTAGTTTTCTCATATATACTCATTAAGTATATATCAAAAATACTGTCATTAAATTAATACTTAATTTAATACTAATTAGAATATTGAAGCATTCATGTATTACAACTAAAAACAAAAATACTCATTAGAAATGCAGATCTGAAAAACTTAATTGATTTCTTGTTTCCTCTGGTGGTAGATTCTAGATTTAGGTTTTAATGTAAAAGTTGATTTTGGGTTTATACTAAGTGCAAAATTTGATTATGGTACCAGGAAACATTTAGGTGGATTCTGCATATTAGCTTGAATATAAGCTAATTATAAGCTGATTTAGACATATATCTAGTTTATATGTAAATTAAGTAAATCATGATAAAAGTGACGCTCAAGTAGAGATTAAACTGAAACACAATGAGAAAAAGCATATATGATCCTGGATCCAATGAGAAGTGCACAGATCCTCACCTTTTAGATGCAGTGAGCTATTGTAGATATTAAACTCCGCTAGCTTTCTCACTATTATTTGTTAATAACATGAACTGCATATGGGAAGAAGTAATGAGAATTGCAGAGAGAGTTATGCAAGGACCTTGAGAGAATTGCAGATGCATATCATATATCTTTCACATAAAAGATATATTGAGCAACACAATTGACAATTACACATCTAGATAGTTAGAAAGAAAGAGGGCTTATAAGAAGCCAAATTCTATAATACATTAATATAGTACATATAATGGAAAGAATATAAAAAATGTACCTGTTCGAGAAGAAATAGGCGCTTCCTCAAGTATCAAGTCAGTGCCTTCTAAAGCTATTAAGCTCTAAGAAATTACTTTTGTCTTGCTAATCTGCATGAAATATACAATATTAATGTAAGCAAATAAAAAAGTTATATGTACACAGACGCGCGCGCGTAGGCATGCGTCTTTATTACACACATTTTCATATTCAATATCATTTGTCAGCTTAGATTTTAAATACTTGTTTATATGAACAATCAACATAAAACCCGTTTATAGTTTAAATTTTCTGTGATCCAATATTAGCCACATGTGCAGATACAAAACGATTGATAGATTCACTTAAAAACCAACCATATGGCAGCAAACTACAAAAGAGATGCATATAGAAAGCAAGAACCTATCTACTAATAAAATGCATGCAGACAGAAAGCAAGAACCTGTCTACTAATAAAATGCATTTATATTCAGTCTTGTAGTTTCGCAGAAAAATACAAATAATGGATTCTCAGGAGTACTATCACTTGTTATCTATACGAAGGCTAATGTAAGCTCACCTTAATAATGCAACAGATCTTAGTACTTTTTAAAACAGCTTCGAGTGTGCAC
Source organism: Saposhnikovia divaricata (assembly GCA_036435485.1). Lineage (NCBI taxonomy): Eukaryota > Viridiplantae > Streptophyta > Magnoliopsida > Apiales > Apiaceae > Saposhnikovia > Saposhnikovia divaricata. The sequence goes on from CM071599.1 coordinate 166,220,676, forward strand.
CAATGCATTAATTATCTTTTGATACTCATCAACACAATAAAAACCCAAAACACTTTTGTAGTCTTATCTTCATACTACAAAGAAGAAAATTCCATATAGTTTATCTTACAATGAGGAACCATCACAGTAGCAATACCCAATACGAAGAACATGTCATTCAAGAACTTTGATATATGATCAATCAAAGAAAAACGACAGGAACAAATATATATGCATATCAGACGGATACTGATCCTCGAGAAAGAGATGCATAAATAAAAGAATATAACCAATATAATAGAAACATAAGAAAGTACCTCTAATATCTGTATTGCTCAGCTTTTGCCTTCTGCAAGGTCTCTAAGCAGTAATTCTAGCTTCCTTCCTCTCAATACTAATACATATACATTTGCAATTATAACGCAGTTTAATAGACTTGAATAATAAACACAATTTAGTACAAACAAAATTACACACAACCTCAAACAGATACCTGATCAGTGACATGCTAATTTCTCATTGCTTCACCAACGCAGACTAATTCATCGGCCAATTTCACATGAAGTGCATCCTTGTCAATGTTCCAGTAAACAGCAAGACCTGGAATCCCCATTTCATGAGTAGTTTGTATAAACAAACAAAAATCACTCCAATATTTGTCATCATAAAACTACAATTAGACCTAATAATTTAAAAAAACACTTCCCACAAATAAATCGTATTATTTTAATCTCAAAAAATTAACACTTTAAGAACAATCAAGTAATAACAATTATGTACTCTGCACCAAGAAGATGCAAAATATCAAGCAAGTTTAGAAATTATGCCATTTTTCTTGCCTCAAGCATAAAACATATATTTTATTGCAGGTTTAAAGACAATAAAACACTATCAAACTCTATCAGAAACATATAATTTAACATGCCTAAATAATTATAGATACATGGTAAAACAAACCTTTCTAGGATTTTCATCAAACACGTTGTCTGCAAAATAAAAAGTAAACAAATAGGATCTAATTTTATTGCCTTTAAAAATATGTATGGGTAGAATAAAAAAAACTATTGTTATATAATCGTAATAAAAAACTGAAAAGTGGAAGAGGCTATTCTACATACAGAGATAGAGATAGAGGATGTTGCTAGTCTCCGTGGCCTACAATAATATACTATATTCGATTTGATCACACAAAAAGAGAACAAAATATGCATTGCTTACCCGTTCGAATAGAAGGAGAGATTGGACTCTAAGATAACCGTTTTCTACCTGTTTCACAATAGAACACAACTAATAATACATACTTTACAATTAGGACTCATGGGTATACTTACGCCCCGTTCAAAGATGCACACAAATAAGAAAACAAATAAATCATGGAGGATCGAAAAAACGCACACCTGAACTGTCCATAAATAACGGTTGCTTAGTCAACTTCATCAAAATCCACTTTCATAAAGAAAAAAGAAATAAAGACTGAAACAAATTTGCACTATTAACTTCAGAAGGCATTGGCATGTCCAGCGAAAGAAAATGGTTTTAGGGTTTTACCTGCAAGTGGTTCCTTTGCCGCTGATATCTGCTGCTTGGCAAATTAAGCTTTTCTGCTACATTTGCTGAGGAGAAAAAAGAATCATAGCATTACATGTTAATAAAGTCAGCATTATAGGCTAACTGGTAGTTGGGCAGAATCATGTCAACTAATTTTGACAAATTATCAAAACATATAATGAATAAAAATTTTAGCTAATCATAGCCAATATACTCCCATGGACATATCAAAACATAACAGATTAACAACGGGTGAAAATATTACATCAGATTTAATAAAATAAAAGATAACTGAATCAATCAAATAGTTCTTTAGTTTTTCTAGTACATATAATGCATCTTTGAAAATATCCATTGAGCATACTGATCCTAAAAGAATACAAAATCAATTTTTAGTATAGCACAAAGGAGATCTATTTGAACCTGTGAAACATCACAAATGAATTTCAACCTTTTCAGTAGTATGTGTAAGAAATATTTTATGTGACATCAATTATATAAAGAGATTGTATATTGGGACACAACTGGATGCAAATACAGTCAATATAACAAAATATAGCGATTAAAGAGATTGTAAATTAGCATTACCTTAACATTGAAGCCAAGACTGTCCAAATTCCAAATATCAGCAAAGTCCACATGTTTGGATGAAACAGCCAAAAACAAAAAAAATCCTCTCAGGAATATAATCAAACAATTAGAGTGCAAAAATATAGTCGGACATCAATTTTTTTTAAGAAAAGAAGAAGAGAGTACATATCAAACATGTCATAAATATATACGATTGAGAGAAAAAGGATAAACAAAGGAGTAAGAGAAAAATAGCGGCACCACCACAATTTGCAGTAAGAATTTAGAAATCTACATCACAATACAATAAAGGATAACAAAATCAAAATCAAGAATCAATTGTGAGACAACATATATAAAATAAATTAAGTACAACTTGGAGATGAGATCGCCGGAGGAATCTCTGATATGCGATAAAAATTAATTAATTGATGATTTAAAATTCAAATTCAACCCTTTTGATTGTGATATATGTTAGTAATATAGCTTACAAACTTACAAACCTGATTTCTCCATGATCCATCAGTGGAAAAAGTGACGATGGAAGTTTGTGAAGATGATAACGCGTAGGTTTAATTTTGAAATTAGTGATGAAAACCGATTTGAAGATTTAATCTTGAACAAATGGAAACTGGAAAAATCATTAAAAGCTTGATTCATAGAAATAAACAGATAACATGATTATAGGAAGATTTTGAAAAGAAGTTATCATAATAATATTTTGAAAACTGACGCAGTTAAAATTAGATAGATATGGATATAACCCATTTTGATTTGGATGATCCAGTTGAATGTTAAATGACCAAAAAACCTGTAAAGATATATTGGATGTTTAAAAAGTCGAAGGATAGATTAGGTAATTTTAATGTTAAATGACCAAAAAACCTGTAAAGATATATAGGAGGAGTAAAAAGTGGAAGGATAGATTAGGTAATTTTGGAATGCTAATGCTAGCACTTATTTAGAATATATTGATATTGATATCCATGTTAAATTTTCTTTTTTATTCATATCTATTACATTTTCTTGATATGTTTTTTTTATCTTAATACATATTAATTATATCATTTTCTTTTAAAGTAGATAAAATTTACTTTTAAATTATGGAGGATGTTATATTATTTTTGTTGATTAAATTCACTAATTATGTTACTCTATTTTCTAATTATATATTTTTATCCAAAATATATTTTTTTAATACGTTTTATGAAGTGCCCTTTATGATTTAATACGATTTTACTAACAATCAAATACATTTTTTTTAACGAAAATCTAAAATTGTCCAGCAATCTATTAGTGGATATTATCTGTGGGATTACTAAATAATATCAATAAATTTCAATTATGATATAAAATATAATTATTTATTTGATCAATTGTATTTGATAAATTGATAGAGTTTTCTGAGTGTATAAAAGTAACAAAAATAATTGATTTGTCATGAATAGTAATCAACTCCATCAATCAATTCATAAATTGATGAATCAAAAGTATTTATTATATTATTTAATCTTTTACAAAAAATAAAAATGGCTTAAAAAATATTTTTATGCAAAATTCGTTATTATTTTATTAACATTACTTTCTGGGTGAAATACAAAAATAGATCTTTTTCAAACCCCAATAACCAAAATGCCTACCGGCGGTGCGGACCGACCAAAATACCCGCCGAATACGCATATTGGAGTTGCGTATTCATTCTAGAATTATATATGCATGCGTATTCTTTATTTTTTTTTTAAAAAAAGTGAGCCACGCATAATCACTATGCGTAAAGTTTAGATTCTTTTTAAAAAAAATTTTGATCTACGCATTATAGTAATGCGTTTACTTTAGAGTTTCCCTGCGGGGCCAAAAGAAGTCGGGGTAGTTTTTTATATTGTGTACGCATTTTTGTGATGCGTATAGCTTTTTTTTAAAAAAAAAACTAAAAAACACGCATGTTGGACATGCGTGCTTAACCCTGAAAATGAATACGCAAGTCCATCATGCGTATTCGACGGGTATTTTGATCGGTCCTTACCGCCTACAGGTATTTCGGGCAATAGGTTCTAAAAAATGGTGTATTTTGATCATTTTTTTTTACTTTCTACTTTCTCAATACAAAATTTAATTTATTTTACATCACATTTTAAACAGCTTGTCCATATAACAAAAAATGACTCTATATCTTAAAAAAATTCATGTATGTATAAAAATGATTCTTTGTTTTGAAAATATATATTATTCATGTAAAGAAAATTGAAACATAATAAATAATTTTCATTATATAGATACATTTCAATCTTGAAATTAATATGAAATTTATACAACTCATTATATGGATATGCGGATAGTGATAAATTTGTTAACGAAATTAGTTAAAGAGAGTAGAGAGTCTAAGATATTTCTTAGGTAAGTTTCTAAGATATATAAATTTTATATACAAATATAGGACGGACAATTTTATAAAATCAGAATTGATTTAAAATTTTGCAATATTACTTAATTAATCCTGCGGGCTCAATACATTTTAAAATTTATTTTTTAAGTATCTTAAGAAATTTTCTAGAGATGAAATCGAAATCGAAATAGGATCCCTAATTTGGGCGTGTATATACAATACATTGCTCCCTCCTCCTAATTTGGGTGAATTCATATTTATTAATATGAATTGTTTATCAGTAAAAAAAATAATTTTAATTTGTTCTTGTGCTAAATTTATAGTTATAAAATATATAATATGGATTTGTGTGATTGTTTTTTTTTATTTCACATAGGAACTTACATTAGGCATAAAAAGATTAAGTTATTATGACATAAAATATTAACTTATATATCTTTAAATCAAATAAAATAATTAACCCAAATTTATTTCAAAATTCACAATTTTTTAAAAATACCCCCAATCCAAACTGAAATCAGATTAGGTACAGATTAAAATCCAGACCAAACTTGAACAGGCCCAACAATTTTGCCTTTATAAATAAAGCAACACCCCCAACTCTTTTGAAGTTGCGGTCTGGACCATCCCAAATCCTCTTGAATTCCAACAAAGTGCAGGAGCAGGATCGTGACAACAACGGAACGTCAACAATTAGGTATTCGATCCCAACCTGATTCACCCGATTGTGTTTTCTTTTGTTTTAGACATAGAGAATGAACTGCTAAACGTTTATTTTAGCATTATTCGAATAATGCTATCCTCTTGCTTGCTTGCTTAGAGTGATTATTGTAATTGACATTACAGACTAATTGAATCCCATTAAAAACAAACCATTAATACTGCTTATTTAGAGGAGAAAATTTGTTAAGGTCATATCGTGTTCCCCAATTTTCACCCAATCGGATTTGCATTACTAAGATAATTTGTAAATTTATTATCTTGCTTCGATTTTTGGTGTTCTTCTACCTAAAATTTTCTTCTTGTTGTTTTTAGGCCTCTTTCAGATATGGGAGATAAAAAGGTATTGAGCTACAGGGGTATTGTAGTAGAACGTTCAGACCTAGACACTCTACGAGAAGGATGCTTTCTCAATGACCAAATCATTGCTTTCTACTTCACTTACTTGTCTTCTTCCTTCCACACCAAAACTGATACACTGCTAGTTTTACCTTCCATCTCTCAGTTGATTACTAACTGTAAGGATGGCAAGTCTGTTGAAGAATATGTTCAGTCTTGCCAAATGTCGAGCAAGAGACTTGTCCTTTTTGTCGTAAATGACAATGAGGATTTTGATGGGGGAGGCGGTGGTACCCATTGGAGCATCCTTGTGTATGACAGGACCAAGAATCTATTTCTTCATTTTGATAGCATCAAGGGACTGAATACACCTTATGCCGTGAAGCTTTACGATGCCCTCAAAGAATTCATGGGGCCAGGTGGTGAATCGTCAAGGCCACATACTTCATCATCGAAACACAGGAAAAAGAAGAAAAACGTGCCACCTGTTAACAGAGGAGGGTCAAAATCCACCGTGCCGCCTGTAGCTGGAGAATCAGAAGCCACTGCACTTGCTGGTTTGCCCATGTTCACGGAATGCGAGACGACCCCTCAACAATCAAATGGATATGATTGTGGTCTGTATGTGCTAGCCATTGCTAGGGCAATCTGCCAGTGGTGCTCCCCCGAACATAGTGGCAGTGACATGATTTCAACAATAGAGAAGCATGTTGATCATTATTCCGTGGAGATGAAAATGCGAAGTGAGGTGTCGGATCTCATACAGGAGATGGCTGCGGATAATTGAGAGGTCAAAACTATTATGTAGCAATCACTCCTCTACCTTCATGACTTTGGCTTACTGTGGTTGTCTAACTGATGTTGTGGTATCTTCTGTGCATTCATTTGAATTCTAGCGGATACTGTTTATTTTGTTGTAATTACTTGGTATTTAGCTTTAGACATCAAAGAAGCATATTCTTGTGAATTAGTTGATTGTATCAATGATTTTGACACTAGTTGATCGAGTTCTGGACATGTTCAGAACTGACAACTTAACTGACAACTTTGACGATCGTTATATTAGTTACTACAACTGTGACAATCATTACTTGAGATCTGGAAAATCAGGACTTCAAATTGGAGAAATATTGAACTTGAGACTTGTAAAGTAAATTCAGTCATAAACACATGGCAGTGAGGTAAAAAACAACAAAGGGCTGAGTGTTTTTTCTTCGACTAACTTGAAGTATGAACTGATATGAAGCAATTTGAATAAAAGCCTAATATAGTACCGAATCAACTAGATAATAGTGCTACAAAACTTACTGAAACTATTAACCTTACAGAGTAGTATATTTAAACAAAGGAGTCTTATATTGTTGCAAAGTCTCAACTGAATTACTGAACCATATGACAGATAAAGGAATAAGAGAGAGCAAAGATGATGAAGAGATACATAAACAAGATATATTGATCTAACAATTTAGCACATGCTTGTTCCCTTTTCCGTAGCAGATAGAAGTTTTAACATTTCTTCTCGACACTCTATTCCGTTGAGGCTTTTCTAGGATGAGATAACTCATTCAAAAAAGTTTTTCTAATAATTAATAAGACTTGCAAAATTACGAACCTGACAACACAGATTTGAACTTATAGTCTTTCTGGTAGCAGCTTCTGCAGAATATGACTTTACATGGTGTGCATTCAAGGACCGCCTCACCAAGTTGTTTATCGTCACATTTTTCACAGTTACGGATTTTTTTATTTAAAATGAATGTGAGGCCGTGAGGATGGAGTTCGTCTATGATAATATCGGTGGCCCCAAACTTGATATTTGAGTAGAATCGATAACATGATTTTCCAAAACAGTCGAGATGAAATGAAAGATCACAATTAAGCACTGCAATGATAGAACCAACAATTTGTGTTTATGTCCTCGGAGCAAAACTCACAGTTGAATTTGTAATTTCGTAGCACAATATGTTGGACTGTTCGAGTAAATGAGACTGTCTCAATTGAGAATGAGACTGTCTCTTTTGCAAATGAGACTGTCTCTTTTGTGAATGAGACTGTCTCTTTTGTCTAACAGAATATTAACTGCAGAAATTAAATAACAGAATAAACAATAACACCACCAGGAATTTTCACTTGGTTCGGCCCCTATACTTAGTCTATGGCCTACATCCAAGTCCCTATGCCAACTAGCACAGAGATTATATTATTATCACAATAATATAAAGCTTACACAATATCCGATTACAAGATTGAAGCCCCTGGAAGAACTCTTCCCCTTGACACACTTGTCACCTAGCAATCCCTGCTACTTAGCCCACTGGCTACCTTGGCTTACAACTTGCAATCCTAACTAGTTGCCACAACCCGGCACAAGTAAACTCAGAATTTGTAGAATATGAATACAACTTCTTAAGAGAATATATATGACTGTATATGACTGTGTAGAAGTTGTATGTCTTGAAGTGTCTATCTCAGTTGTGTGTAGCTTCCAGTTGAGATGGGTTGTATTTATAGACACTCTGAATGTTATAGCCGTTGTCTTGAATCCAACTAAGCTGATAGGTCTTGAGTTCTGAGCATGAATCCGTTAAGAATAATCTTGAGTGGTGCAGTGCTGAATTCGAAGTAAAACTGTTGGGATAATGATGATGGGCGTGGCTTGGGATAATCTGTTAAAGCTTACAGAAAGGGATACAATGTATGTGTGTCTGTTAGAGCTTTGCAGATAGATATATTAAATAGGCTGCAGAAAGAATATATGTCATGGAAGACCAACTGCAATATTCCAATTAGTGGAGAAAACACATGGTGTGCAGAGACAACACATGTGTGCATCATTATACTCAGTGGAGGATAGAATATAACCTGACAAGCATGTTCTATTTACTTAACAATATATCTCAGTGACCATGTGCAAAGAATAGTCAGAATTAAGTAAGATATAATTCAACAATACATCATCTTAAAATCATGGGAATAACAATCTCCCCCTTTTTATGATGATGAGCACACTTTGAATTAATATCTTTCTTTGATTGTCTCCCCCTGTCAAAAACACTTAAGAGACACTAAAAAACAAATATTCTGATATTCAAACAAGGATATAGATAAGCATGTTAAGCATAAACCAAGCATAGATAATAAACCTCCAAAGTTTAAACCAATATTCGAGAATAACACCAAGAATTCAAAAAATATCACAGATAAATATTCAAAGATTTCTCCCCCTATCATCAACATAAAAAGATAGCTAATCGTCATCGGGAATGTTGACAGGATCCTTGCCCTTGCCTGTTGGAGCAAACTTAGGAAAGTCCCCATACATAGTGAAAGTCTTGTCAAAGAAGTCTGAGGAGGGATCCTTTCCATCTCGAGCAGACAACCACTTGAAGAGTTTGTCCATGTAAACCTCTCTAGTCAAACCGAAAGCTGCCGGAGGTGGAATAACAGGTAGAGGGAGAGGAGCAGTGATCTCCTGAAGGGTATAATCTCCCATCCAGTCTTGCTTCTGGTGCCAGGGGATGGTATATTTGCCACCAAGAGATGAAATCTGCTTGGACAGGAATTGAGTCTCAGTTCCCAACCTGAAGAAGAGCTTGACAAATTCCTTCTCCCAAGCCTTAGCTGTATGAGCCATGCCCTCATGAAGTGAGCCAAATTCAAAATCAATTCTACGAGAAATGCTGTGGTCATTGGTCTTTAAGATATCAAGTTTACAATGCAAGAGCTCCAAAGATTTGGACATTGAAGAAACAGAAGACTCAACTGAAAGCATTTTGGATTGAAGAGAAGCAATGGCTTTTGTGTTGGCTCCAATTTGAGCAGACAGCTCAGAAAGATCAATCAGTTGTTCAGGAGCAACAGAGGGTCGAACAATTGGAGAGGCTGGCACAGAGGTGTCTGAGGTAGAGGTTTCAAAAACAAGTTGATTTAACTCATTAACCACAAGATGGTTACGAGTCAAAGTAGGGATATCAAAAGATTCGGACAGAGCGTCCATCTCATCTATGTCATCAATTACTTTAAAGTATTTAAAAACTTTTGTTAACAAGGCAGGATATGGCAAGTACATGGACTCATGTGATGCGTAGTGAAGCATGTTATGAATAATAAATGAGGCCACATTAAAAGGGATTTGTTTGACAAAGATTGACAGCAAGATACAATCTTGAAAGGTGATCCTATCTCTACCACTTTTTCGAGGCAACAAATTAGTATGAAACAGTTTGAATAATAAAAGACACGAGGGGGTGAGAGAGGATACCAAAGGTTTGGTGTCTGCCGTGACCGAAGCATCCCTGAGAATTGTGCGAAGTTGGGCTTCATAAGGGAGGTCATCAATCTCAGAAAATGGTTGGTGCGAAGTGAAGGGGCAGGGGCCAGAAGCAGCAACACCCAAAATCGCTCCAAGCCAATCCACCGTAAGAACAATGGGAACTCCCTTGACATTTGAGAACACCAAATCATTATGGCCTTGTTGCAAGTTGGAGTAGAACTCATGAACTAGAGCAGGGTAGAACTGTGGTGGAGGAGAGAGTAGAGATTCGCAAGATAGGGTTTCAAAACACTGGTTCATCCCGATACGCCGAAAGAGATCAATATCCACCAATCGCTCCTTGATGAGGGGTTTGTCCTTGCATTTAGATGATTGTTCTGGGGTCAAAAACTCCGCCTTTAAACTTCGTTCCGGTAAGGAAGAATCGGAGTTAGATTGAGAGTGCTCCGATGGAGGTGCTTTAAGGCGCTTCGAAGTTTCTGATTTCGAAGGGGTTTTGTCGGAACGAGGACCTGATGAGCGTGTTTTTCGTTTAGCCATTGGAGAAGATGAGAGAGAGAAGAGGGAGATGAAGAGAAAATAAGTTGAGAGAGATGAGAAAAGATTAAGAGAAAAAGAAAGTGGGCAGAGAGAAGTTAAGGCGCGGTTGTCGAAAAATGTGCCAGAAAATGGAGTAGAGTGTAGAGGAACTGAAAAGACGTGCCTAGAGATAGGTGTCAAGCATGCAGATAGTCAAAGGCATTGAGACACGGTAACAAGTCATGAAACAAATATCAATGTACAATTATGTTCAGTACGCCAATCAATTTATCAAGTAAAATAAAATAAAGAATTTGTACCTTGATAAAGAAATCAGTTAATTTATCGAGATGTCACGCATGCAACCAACATTATTAACTGTCACTTGATTAGATTAATACAATAACAATTAAATCACAGTCTCATAATTTTAAGATGTAAAATAAATATTCTCAATTAGGAGGACATAGAGTGATTTAATTAGAATGAGCACATACCAAGTTCTCTACGTAGCATACAAAACCTGTCTTCTGATAGGGGTTTGGTAAAAATATCTGCCTTTTGATTTTCAGTGGGAATATAAATAAGTTCAATGTTACCTTTTGAAACATGATCCCGAATAAAATGATGACGGACATCGATATGTTTAGTGCGAGAATGCATGACCGGATTTTTGGAAATATTAATAGCCAATGTGTTATCATAGTAAATTGGAGTATGTGAGAATTTTATACCAAAATCCTTTACGGTTTGCTGCATCCACAAAATTTGTGCACAGCAACTCCCGGCGGCGATATATTCTCCTTCAGCAGTTGACATTGCCACTGAAGTTTGTTTCTTACTGCCAAGCCACTAGGCAATCTCCTAAAAATTCGCAAGCTCCGCTAGTACTTTTACGATCAACCTGAGATCCTGCATAATCGGCATCTGAAAAACCAATTAAATTAAAAGACGGGGAACTGGGATAGAATAGTCCCAAGTCGTCAGTTCCCTTTAAATATTTAAATATTCGCTTTACGGCATTTAAATGAGATTCTTTTGGCATTGCTTGAAAGCGGGTACACAAACATACACTAAACATGATATCGGGGCGAGAGGCTGTGAGATATAACAAGGAACCAATCATACCTCTATATTTAGTAACATCAACTGATTTACCATTTTCATCCTTAGTGAGTTTAGTGGTAACACTCATGGGAGTAGATTTTGGAGTGACATGTTCCAAATCAAACCTTTTAAGTAAGTCTTTAATATACTTACTTTGGTGAATGAAAATACCTGCATTAGATTGGTTAATTTGCAAGCCAAGAAAATATTGTAATTCACCCATAAGACTCATGTCAAATTCTTTATGCATACAATCCGAGAACCATTTGCATAAAGTTTCATCCGAGGCTCCAAACACAATATCATCAACATATACTTGTATTATCAAGAAATCATTATGTTTATGAAAAATGAAAAGAGTAGGATCGAGCGTACCCCGAATGAAGCCAGAGTCAACAAGGAAGGCACTGAGCCGATCGTACCAATATCTGGGAGATTGTCTAAGGCCGTAGACAGACTTCTTGAGTTTATAAACATAATTCGGATACTTTTCATGTATGAATCTTGGGGGTTGCTTTACGTATACTTCTTCCTGCAGATAACCATTTAAGAAAGCGCTTTTGATGTCCATCTGGTATAGTTTAAAGTTCTTATAGACTGCAAAAGCCATCAGAATGCGTATGGCTTCTAATCGAGCTACTGGAGCATAAGTCTCGTCGTAGTCGATGCCCTCTTGTTGATTATAACCTTGAGCCACGAGGCGAGCTTTATTTCTTATGATATCGCCATCCTCATCCTTTTTATTTTTGAAGACCCAACGAGTTCCAATGATTGTGACGTTTTCAGGAGGTGGAACAAGCTCCCATACATCGCATCGTTCGAACTGATTAAGTTCTTCTTGCATGGCTACTGACCACTGCTCATTCTCCACTGCATCCTTAGCATTTTTAGGTTCGAATTCAGCTACAAAAGCATAAAATGCACAGAAGTTTCGAACTTTGCTTCGAGTGGTAATGCCTTGATTCAAGTCCGATAGAAGATTATCTTGTGGATGATTCTGCATAGTTCTGACAGATTTAGGAAGAGGTATGGAGCTCATTTCTTCTTCATTTGAGTCATCCAATTGACAAGGAACTGGATTTGGATTAGATGTAGAGGAAAGATGATCTTGAGAAGATTTCCTTGCAGGTTCAGATGATGGAGAGTTGCTTGTAGCAGCATTAGCAGTCGTAGATGATTCAGGAGTTAATTGGTGAGAGGTGGAAGTCTGCTGTGGTGTTTCTTGTTCATTCTGGGAATGAGACATTTCCTGTTCCAAATGAGACTGTCTCATTTCCGAATGAGACTGACCCTTTCCAGAATGAGACTGACCCTTTTGAAGCTGGGAAGGATCATTAGCATATGCTTCCTCGTCTCTAGCTAGATCAAGATAAGACTCATTGAAAGAAACATTAATGGACTCTTCTACTTTAGCCTTATCAGGGTTATAAACATGATACGCTTTACTAGTATTGGAGTATCCCAAAAATATTCCTTCAGTTGCACGAGGATCAAATTTTCCACGATTTGGCTGGGAATCTAGAATGAAACATTTAGAACCAAAAACTCGAAAATAGCTGATGTTAGGAGTTTTATTCTTAAGCAATTCATAAGGGGTTTTCAGTAAAATAGGGCGAATTAAAACTCTATTAAGCACATAGCAAGAAGTATTTACCGCTTCTGCCCAGAATTTTCGAGGCAACTTACTTTCATGAAGCAAAGTACGGGCAGTTTCTTGTAGAGTTCTATTCTTGCGTTCCACTACTCCGTTCTGTTGTGGAGTGCGAGGAGCAGAAAATTCATGTGTGATGCCCCTTGACTTGCAGTAGGTGACAAAATCTTTTTCAAATTCCCCACCATGATCGCTTCTAATGGTTCTAAATTTCTTGGAATACTTAGTTTCAAGGTTAGCAATCAAATCTTGAAACTTGATAAAAGCTTCATCTTTAGAACTTAAAAATAGTACCCAAGTAAATCTAGAGAAATCATCAACTATAACAAAAGCATATTTCTTACCACCTTGGCTAACATACCTTTCGGGTCCAAATAAATCAAGGTGCAATAATTGCAAAGGATCAGTTGAAGACACTTGATTTTTGGCTTTGAATGAAGTCTTGACTTGCTTTCCTAGCTGGCATGCTTAGCAAGGTTCTGTCTTTTTAAAGTTAAGCTTAGGAAGACCTCTAACAAGACCTCGGGAGGAAATTTTCCTTAAGAGATCCATATGGACATGCCCTAGCCTCCTGTGCCACAGGTACTGTTGCTCTTGAACAGTTTCCAGACATATTTCCTCCTGCTGTTCATCAAAATCCAACACAAAAATGTTTCCTTTTCGTTTGGCTACTAAGGGAACCTTGTTAGAGTTAGTACTAATTAAACACATCTCTTTGTCAAAGTTGACACTGTGACCTGCATCTGTTAGTTGACTAACACTGATAAGATTATATTTTAGACCCTTAACTAACCGTACATCATCGATAGAGAACCTTTTATTACCTATGGTGCCTTTACCTATGATTTTCACAGTGTTAGAGTCACCCAAGGTAACCAAACCTCCATCTGTAGCCACTAGAGATAGAAACTTTGATTTATCTCCTGTCATATGACGAGAGCAGCCACTGTCTATGATCCATTTATTTCTTGGGATATGTGCTGCTAAGCAGACCAGCAAAACATATATGTATTCATGTCTTAGGTACCCACTTTAACTTGGGTCCTGCTTTGTTAGTATCCACAATATTATATAAATGTCTCTCTGTTTTCTTAATCCATATTTGAGCAGTATTAACAGAATTAGGCAATTTATGTGATCTAGATGTTTGGCCCTGAGTGTCACAGAATTTAGATTCTGCTGAAATGTGTCCTCTTTTTCCACAATCTGTACATCTCTCGTATGGCATTTTGTACTTCATGGTAGTTCGCCTTTTAGACTTGTGGAACACATTTTTCTTTGCTGATTTGAAGCCAAGCCCTCTGTAACACCCCTAGATCCGGGGTCAGGGATCTGGTCGTTACCATCTCAATTCCCATCCACAGTTCAACATAAATATTAAATTACAACCTTGTGACCCAAAACAATAACATAAAACACACCCGTTATAGTCCCAGAGATGAAATCAGAGTAACAACCAAATTTTATTAAACACATTATGAGTTCTTACAACCCAAAAAAATTTTAATATAAATACATACTCTTTGCCATCCATTTACATGAGTCATACTAGACCATATACTTGGTACTGAAAGAATAAATCTATCCTACCAATAGCTTTCTCTTCGGCTCTGGTAGTCTCATCGTCCTCGCCAGCATCGAGTGCGCCTTGTGCGAGTCATCTGGTCTAGCTGTTGTTGTGATATAATAATAAAGCAAGGGTGAGCAATAGCCCACCAACAATAATATTTAACTGAACGATAATATATAACAGTTCAAAAGTATCTTTCAAACCATATGCCATGCATTTACGGAAATGATGCCAGTATAATATGAACGATGAAGTTACAAGGTAACTCAAAATGTAAATATATGAGGGAATATCTGCTATGTCGAAAATAAGCAAGATATTATAAAGAGGAACTTGCAAGGAAAATATTGCAATTCCAGTTACGAACACTTTTCCAGCTCTGCCAACAGTAATCATGTTGCAGGAAATAAATAAGTTTGGATGATGAACCAATGATGGAGTATTCACCGCGCCCGCTGTTCCAATCTTGATGATCAGTCAAGATCGTACAGCTCAAATTAGATTTACTACCGGTAGAAGGAAGAACTGACGGCTTTACTTGTCTACCGCCTTACTAGCTCTCCCAGGCCAACGGTTGGGCCAAAGGGGATGGACCGGCGCTACTCGGCCTCTTACACGACTCCTAGTTCCAATAGAATTCATGATTCTGAATGTAACGTTCGTCCCCCTTTCCCCAAGTATAATACTTGTTGATAAGACTCTACAAAGTAGTCGTATCTAGTTGGAAAGGAAAATTTACCAATAACTTCCAAGCTATTGCTTGGTAACGAACATCAACTTGTTCCAACAATCTTACCCCTCGAAAGATGAGAAGGTAAACACAGACTTAATGAGTCCATAGCAACCAAGTTGCGAGTGAAGAGGATAAATTATGACCGGGAAGTCAACAAGATAAATAACATTGCTCAAGTAGGTTCCCCTATAATATGGAAGTTTGAGCGAGCATTTAAATCCTTTTAAGATAGATTTAAATGAAAAAGAAAGAGTTGGGAACCTTTCCTTGATAAAATAGTCGTAAAAAGACTCCGAAATATTTTACATAATATTTGGAGGTGGAAGGTAATCTCCGAATAATATAAATTATTTTAAAAAGAATTTTAAAAGGATTAAATAAATATTCCAAGAATATTTATTTACTCGGTAATAATTATGGAATATTATTAACTCATAATATTGCTCGTAAGTAATCCTCGAATGAATATATGGAATTATTTAATAAATAAATCCCTCCTTAAATGAATATTCGAAATAATATTCATTAAATAATTAAACTCCAATAAATATTTAAAATAGTATTCAATAAATAAGTCGAACCTTAAATGAATATTTGAAAATAATGTTCATTTAATATTTACTCTTTTAAATGAAAATCCAAATAGCATTCATTTAATAAATAATCTTCTAAATGAATATCCAAATAATATTCATTTAGTAATCAAAACTTTAAAGGAATAATCGAAATAATATTCCTTAAGTAAATAGAACTTCCAATGAATATTTTAAAATAATATTCATTAAGTACATAAAACCTTAAATGAATATTCGAAAGTAATATTCATTTAATAAATAACATTCTAAAGAATATCAAAATAATATTCATTAAATATCAACTCTAAATGAATATTCAAAATTTAACATTCATTTATTATCTCTCGACTAAGATAATACTCGAATAACATTCCTCGAAATATTTCCAAGTAATTGATACTTTATGGAATATAATAACGTTTAACAATAACCTTCCTTCGATAAATAATAATCTGTCGTTGGAATCCCTCCGGGTTTCCACGACTATCTATAAATCAAAATACCGACTCCCGGTCTATATTTAGAATGAATATCATATGCCCTTCGCTAAGGGTCTTACCAAAACAATCCGGCTTATTACTGATAAATCGTATCTAGTCTATAAGCCAATATCAATTCAGGGAACAAGTATCACAAAAAAAACCAGAGTCACAATATAATTGGAAACAGGCATGCATGCGATGGCATATGTAAAACAGAAATCATATACATATATTATCACAACAACAGGTTCAAAGGTTTGAACACTTGCCTGGTAGTCGGGTGTGGGTAGAGGTAGCGTGTCCCGGTTCAGCTCGGTGATCTATAAACAATCAGAATATTCGAGATTAATCACCTAACACTTCTTTAGAAGGTTACGTATAACTTTACTTAAGTCGAAACACGCTTTCAAGTTATCTCGTTATGCACCCTTTTGTATAACTCTTTTTATTACCGATACGATCCGACTTTTGTTCGTTATTAAGACATGTCATTGTAATTACACTTGACATATACTTAAGCCGGGTAAGTCCTAAGGTCGGTCGTTTACGAACCAAGATTATACCTCGAGTTTTATCGCCCATTTTCTAAGTGTTTTACCAAAGTTATAACCAAGTATCCATTTTAGGGGTTCGTTTATATTTAACCTCGACTTGAACATTTTTATAAAATCGAAAAACGATCCAAATGACATGTGGTTTTCTTTCAAATCTTCCTCATGACCTCTAATATTTAATTACCATGATTCGTCACAAACTTTCATATTTTACCGAGGTTCAATTTTAATAACGAACTTGTAGTTACGGTTTCGAACAACTTTTACTAAGTCGGCCATAACTCCTAAACCGTAAGTCGGAATGCTTCGATTCTTTTGCCAAAGCGATCTATGACTCGAGATCTACAAGGTTAGGTCATGTATCCATTAAGGTCAAAAATTTAACCTAACTGTTATGCACGAATTACTAAGGTCTAATGAAAATCGGGCATTACGACGGCTATAAATCGAACGTTTCAAAATTGTTTTCAACACAACCAAGCCACACCGGGCATCCATACATCTTATACACATGTTATACATCTCAACAAGTCCAGGAATATTACTCTTCACCATCATAATCATCATATGGTCAAACCAACTACAAGATCATGCTCATGATAACACTAATGTCATAACTATGCTAAAATCCACCAAAAACATACATAATCTTAAAATAAGATCTAGGGTTCTTAAGGATTATGCCTTCCTTGGAGAGTGTCCTAGCCTTACTAAGCTTGTTATAGTCCTTGTATAGCCTCAACAAAGCTTAGATCATCCAAACAAAACAAGAAATCAAAGTTAGTTTCTAAGGGTTACTATTCATCATCACTTTTGTAAAAATCATAGAAAATCGAAAAATAAGAGTTTGGCTCTCAAATTTTTACCACATCTTGGCCTCTTCATAAGCTTTGTTTTGAGTCCTATATCATCTAATTTGAATCTTCGTAGCTATGGTTTTGAACCCGTTTTTCCCACTGGACAGAAACTGGTCAGATTTGTTGCCCCAACTTTGAGCATGGATTTGACTAGGCTATACTACTTTGTTGGCCATGAAATTTTGAACGAACCTTACACATGGTGTGGAGAGGCTATGGTCAAAATTTGGTGATTTTAGAAGCTCTAGATTTTGAGATATGAATTTTTCTTTCATGGCTATTCTTGCTGGGCAGTTTTGAAGAAATGGAGAGAATGGAGTTTGCTTGGCCTGTCTTTGATCTCATCTAGTCTAAATGAATTATTGTTGATAATATCTTGCATAAAGCCACTTTAATAAAGTGCTTTGGTCATGGATGAGCTAATCAAGTGGACAAGTGTTGCATTCTTGTGGCAAGGTGTGTGTTGTAAGCTAAGTGCTTGGTTGGTTTTCTAATGATGCTAGTTAACTTGTAACTAGCTTGGTTACTTGATGTTATCCACTAGCACATGCATGTATCTTGATTCCTTGCTTGTTTCCTTGTCCGTTTATTACCCAATTCATTGATCGTTCGGAGGAGTAACTCATTCGTTTCTAGTTAGGGTTTTACTAACAACCTTCTTAACATTTATAATACCATTCTCCATCTTTCTTGGTAACTCTCGAATTTAAATTCCTTAAATCCTCTCATTAAATCCTTAAGTCTATCAGTGTCCAGGGAATTCTCGGAGAAAATAAAAATGCTGTTTTTCAGAATCCGACAGCTTTTACATACACTTATTTTCCCCTCGAATCACTAATACGAATTCAAAAATCCATTCCGGGTACTTCTATATAGTGTCGTCTCATAATATTCTCATTCCCACCAAAAACACTATTCATCCATTTTTCTTTACTTACTCTCTCGGTTTATACAAATGTCCCGGTTCTCTTTCGAACATTCCTTAACCCTTTTACGGAACCACCGGACTAATAACAGATATCGATTTGGATGACATAAGAATAATCTTCTTCATTGGAATTGCCACCTCTTAATTTCCTAGGAGATAGATAATTCTTATATAAGTTGTCAACCAATACCATTCTTCATGGCATATCATAATTGAATCCGAATCCATTCAATATCCATCTACTAACCCATTGATACATTCATACTCCAATACATAATAAAAAGTTTTAATTAGTACCAAAAATCTGGGTTCTTACAAATTATATCCAAAATTTGGGGTTCTTACACCCTCCTTTACCCAAAGAAAGTTTTTGGCTTGCCAACATTATGTCTAATGTGCCTTCGCCGTGAACAAACTTAGCCAGATCTTTCTTCAGAAGATCAATCTTTTTCTGCAGCTCGGAGTCTTTCTATTCTGCTTCCAGCTTTCGTGTGGCTAACTCTGAATCTTTCATATCAATCTCATTTTTCAAATGAGCATTCTCTTTAGAAAGTTCATCCATTCTTTCAGAGTTTTTCGTATCCAGGGATTCTTCTTTCGAAGACTCATCTATTTCACTTAAAACTTCATTTAAAGCTTGCTTTAAGTAAGCATTTTTGTTTTGCATCTTTTTGATTTTTACCTGTAGGGTTAGTAAGTCTTTAGAAATACATGATTTTAGAGGTGTAGAAAGTACCTCCTCGTCTTCACCGGAGTTTTCCTCATCGGAGTCAATTTTTAATATCAGATTCATCGTCGCTCCATGTGAGAAATGCTTTGCTCTTTTTCTTCTCCTTGTCTTGATCCCTTGATCCAGAGGCTTTCATTTTAGCCTGAAGTTGATAACAGTTCCTTTTGATATGACCTTTCTTGCCACATTCGAAACAGGCTTCATCATTGGAATCGTTTCTGGATTCCCGTTTAAAACCAAAGGGCCTTTGAGTAGGTCGACTAGAGGCTTTCTTCTTGGCTAGAAATTTCTGAAATTTCTTTGTTAGAAGAGCAATCTCCTCATCCGAATCCTCACTGGAATCTGTGTTGATTGTTAAAGCCAAAGTCTTTTTCCTGGGAGTTGTTTCTTCATCATCATACCTTTTAAGTTGATTCTCAAACTCCTCTAGTTCACTGAAGAGAGTAAGAGTCTCCATATTTGAGATTAAAGAGGAGTCCTGTAGAGTTGTTACCTTAGGGGCGAACCTCTTTGGCAGTGATCGAAGAATCTTTCTATTGATTTCTGCCTGGGGTATATTTCTTTCCAGAAGAGATATAGAGTTCATGAGTGTAAGAAACCTTCCCTGTGCTTCTTTTATGCTTTCATCCTTTTCTAATTTAAAACTTTCGTAGTCACTCATAAGGAGATCAAGCTTGATTTCACGAACTTTTGAGGTGCCTTCATGACTTACTACAAGGGTATCCCAGACCTGTTTTGCTGATGTGCAAGCTGAGACTTTTCGAAGTTCAGTAGCACAAAGTCCGTTGAGTAGGGAATTCATAGCTCGAGCATTATAATTCAGGGAATTCACTTCATCAACTGTAAGACTTTTTACTGGTTTGGGCTTGCCATCTTTCATAGGAATGGTGATGCCATTTTCAACTGCATCCCATTCGTAGGTATCCCTCTGGAGAAAAATCTTCATCAAGAACTTCCAGTCATTGTAGTTTTCAGTTCCAAGTAAGAGTGGTGGAGCATTGATTGATCGACGATCATTCCAGCCTGATTGTGCCATGGATCTTGCAAAAATAAACACTTAAACAAGGAATAAATGCACCTGCTCTGATACCAAATGTAATTTCGTAGCACAATATGTTGGACTGTTCGAGTAAATGAGACTGTCTCAATTGAGAATGAACTATCTCTTTTGCAAATGAGACTGTCTCTTTTGTGAATGAGACTGTCTCTTTTGTCTAACAGAATATTAACTGCAGAAATTAAATAACAGAATAAACAATAACAACACCAGGAATTTTCACTTGGTTCGGCCCCTATACTTAGTCTATGGCCTACATCCAAGTCCCTATGCCAACTAGCACAGAGATTATATTATTATCACAATAATATAAAGCTTACACAATATCCGATTACAAGATTAAAACCCCTGGAAGAACTCTTCCCCTTGACACACTTGTCACCTAGCAATCCCTGCTACTTAGCCCACTGGCTACCTTGGCTTACAACTTGCAATCCTAACTAGTTGCCACAACCCGGCACAAGTAAACTCAGAATTTGTAGAATATGAATACAACTTCTTAAGAGAATATATATGACTGTATATGACTGTGTAGAAGTTGTATGTCTTGAAGTGTCTATCTCAGTTTTGTGTAGCTTACAGTTGAGATGGGTTGTATTTATAGACACTCTGAATGTTATAGCCGTTGTCTTGAATCCAACTAAGCTGATAGGTCTTGAGTTCTGAGCATGAATCCGTTGAGAATAATCTTGAGTGGTGCAGTGCTGAATTCGAAGTAAAACTGTTGGGATAATGATGATGGGCGTGGCTTGGGATAATCTGTTAAAACTTACAGAAAGGGATACAATGTATGTGTGTCTGTTAGAGCTTTGCAGATATATATATTAAATAGGCCAGGGAAGACCGACTGCAATATTCCAATTAGTGGAGAAAACACATGGTGTGCAGAGACAACACATGTGTGCATCATTATACTCAGTGCAGGATAGAATATAACCTGACAAGCATGTTCTATTTACTTAACAATATATCTCAGTGAGCATGTGCAAAGAATAGTCGGAATTAAGTAAGATATAATTCAACAATATATCATCTTAAAATCATGGGAATAACAGAATTCGTGCTCATGATCCGTAACCATTTCGGCTTCATATATTAAGTGGAGTGGTGAGGATCCCACGGGTGCTTATTTGTTCTTGCCATCATTATACATCGTGCACATATGTATACATTACATGTTACACACCTGTGCACTAGATGTGACCATCTACCACATGCATTGCAACCATGAAGACCTCTGCAAACTCGATCAAGGTGGTAAATGTGAGCTTCATGTTTAATCTTTTCGGGTAGCACTGTGCATCCAACATGAAACATGATAGATGTAGACCACCCCCACAACCATTGATGAAAGAATATACCATTGCCGAGACCTCCACAACCGTTACATCAAAAAACCTTCATGGTATCTGCAGAAAGCATCAAACCTGGCCCAAAGTAGTTCTTAATCTTATTGGGCATGCAGCTTTGCACAGTCTCTGTGCAGAAAGTATTTGCAAGAAACACACCCATAGAACTGATTGCCATCAGTTCGGATGTCATCAACAATATATAAAAATATCCTTTAATTTCATGACTACGTAGGATCGTCCCATTTTTCTCTTAATTATATCAATGGATTAAATAAAGAGCAGGAGTAAACATATATCTTGATCGACATGATATTTTGGCGTATACAATAACTTCATTATCACTTCAATCCCTTATTCTTTCCTACCTAAGTTTGTGTGTTCGTGAAGATTAATAAAGATTATTAATTTCAACTAGTTCAAATATCCATATTTCTTCACAAAATATCAAAATAAATATCAAATTATCGGATGTGTCATATTAAAATAGTTGATTTTTGTATAGATAAATATGTAACAAAATAAATATACAAAACATTAGACAATAAAAAAGAAAGAATAGATACTACATAAATAGTGTAGTCTTTTGTGGTTCCTCATGTTCGGTCCCAATGTGACATGCTCCATCCAATTAAATTAGGACTCATTTCCGCATTCACCGTGAGCTTGTCAAGATGCATTGTCATTTTGTTACCGCCATGCACAACAATTTCAATTCTTCCTCCATTTTTGATCTTTTTTTCTCAATGTTATACTTATTTCTTGTACATAACTTAGGTGGCTGACCCCTGTATTGATGTTGCTGCAATTTTTACAGCCTCAGACGACAAGCAACATCAAATTTCAAATATATGCATTTAAAAAATACGAATAAATGGATCTTATTCCATTATTCCCTCGAGAATTCGATGAGAAATGCAAGTCGGCATTCCAAGTGCATTCACCGGGATTGTTGGGTTCGAGTGTGGGATTAGATAGGAACTTTCTGGGGTATGCATTGACGCGTCTTCTTCTGCAGTTGGGTCTCATTTCATTTGTTACACAATCACTTCATTTACTTCTCAGGCGCTTCAATGTCCCTCGGATTACCTCTGAAATCCTGGTAAATTTTTCCATTACATGCGCACACATTATTTGATGTAGAGAGACAAACTTATATGGTGTGAAAAAAATGAAGTTGTTATTCATATTGCACTTATGCAGACATTATAGGTATTTCAAGTAAATATGTAGTAAAATTATTTGTTTGCCGAAAAACAACCTTTGTTTCTACGGACTTGTATGTTGGTCATAAATTTGGAATGAGTCTAATGACTTCAGAACTAAAGCCACTCACAGAGTAATGTTTGTATGATTTACGAAACAATGAACTTAAGCGTCTCAACTGAGTTCAGTCTTAGACGAGTGATTTTCTGATTTGTTGCGCGCACTTTAATTTCAAACAAATGAGAAGATTTCATCCTAGACTTGCGACAAATACTTGTATATTTTGTTTATTATATTATATATAGAAGGTACTGGATTGCCAGTTTTGTTGTTTAGAAGTTTTCTGATTGTTACTTGTTCTGCGAACTCTTCTTTTCTACACTAGTATATTCTGTTTTTATTACTGGATGGCTTACACCCAATAATTAAGATCTTAGCAACTAAAGAATAGTAATTGAAACAAAGAGCCTGTACAGAACTATTCTCATTACTCTGCATCTTATTGGTGATTTTGAACCTCTTTCATTGTACAATTGCGTGCAGGCTGGTATTTTGTTAGGAAAAACTGTTCTGAGACGAATCATCGGTGACACCCAAGAGAAAATGTTTCCAGCTAATGATATCATACTAGATGCATTTGCCAAAATTGGGTTTATTATGTTTATGTTCCTTGTTGGAGTGAAGATGGATCCAGGCTTAGTACGGAAAGCCGGAAGAAAGGGGTGGACCATTGGCCTTGCCTCATCAATCTTCCCTATAATGGCAGCAACTTATATGTCTAACCAATTTGACATTTTGTTACCACTTTATCGAAGACCAACTACTAAATCAATTGCTGGAATACTAACTAATACACCTTTTCCTGCTATTGTTGCCCTACTCGTTGACCTGAAGATCATCAATTCTGAGCTTGGGCGCCTTTCGTTGGCATCCGCATTAATAAGTGATTTGAGCAGCACATCTTATACTGTGATCTCAGCTAATTTACGAATTGCATTTGCAGGAGTGAATCCTATTTTAGCTTTACAATCCACTTCACTTGATGTGATGTTACTTTGTGTTATTATGATCACACGACCCTTCTTTTTGTTAATTATCAAGTCAACACCGGAAGGGAAGCCTGTCAAGAGAATCTACATTTCTATCATTTGCGCTTGGGTTCTCGCATCAGCCATTATCAGTGACAATTTGGGGCTCCCGTATCAACTTGCTCCATTTCTTATCGGTTTGACAGTGCCTGACGGACCACCTTTAGGAGCAACTATTACTGATAGACTTGACACATTTGTCTTGGGTCTGCTAGCTCCACTAATGCTGACCTATGCTGCTATAAATATTGATGTATTCATAGTTTATGATGTCGGTTACCTAGGATTCTTATGGGTCGTAATCATCGTTCTTGTTGTAACAAAGTTTTTGTGTGTTTTTCTTGTGGCATTACTGAAAGGTGTTCCAGTCAAAGAGGCCGTCACTCTTGCCTTCATTATGGGTTCTCAAGGCGTGGTCCAAGCTGCACTATATGACCTGAATTTCAAAAATCAGGTACGATTTCTAAAATATTTGAACAATTTTTCATAGTTGTGATTTTTACTTTTTTGTTGGAGGGTGGGGGGTTCTTCAATTTACTACAAACCTTTTCAGATATCTTAATTGTATAATGGGCTAAACTAGGTAGATTGTAAATGTCATGTTAGTTATCTTGAAGAACAAAACTAATTAGTGTACCTTCTTGTGGTGCAGACAATAGATGATGTAGCCTTTTCGGCAGTAATATTATCAGTCTTCGTCATGGCGACATTTACTCATATAATGGTACAGTTCCTCAATGATTATACGAGAGTTTACACTGGCTACCAGAAAAGAAGCATTCTACACACAGGACTTGATTCTGAACTCCGAGTAGTGACTTGCATCCATCGGCAAGATGATGCGTTGGCTGCCATAAAGTTATTAGAAGCTTCTAATCCTTCCAGGGAGAGCCCCCTTTCGGTATATGCACTTCATCTTGTAGAACTTGTGGGACGAGCCACACCACTCTTCATCAACCATAGCTTAGGTCAAAAGCATCAATCAGGTGGCTCTCGCTCTCAACAATTGATCGATCTTTTGGAAAGCTTTGGACATCAACATGCAGGATGCGCCTCAGTTCAAGTTTTTACTGCCATGTCGATGCCAGTGTTCATGGATCAAGATATCTGCTCACTTGCCTTCGACAAATTAGCAGCACTTATTGTGCTACCTTTTCATCGTAAATGGAATCAGCATGGAAAAGTTGTTTATGACAGTAAAATTTTGAGGACAATGAACCAGAGAGTTGTTGAAATGTCCCCTTGCTCGGTAGGAATCTATGTGGACAAACGTAAGATCCGTCATAAAACAGATGGTGATCATGAATTACCAGAGAACCAGCAATATCGAGTTGCAATAATTTACTTGGGAGGTAGCGATGATCGTGAGGCTTTAGCTTATGGGAGACGTATGATGAGTACACCCGGGCTTAACCTAACAATTATTCGGCTTGTTCCCAAGGATGAAGCAAATGACACTCAATGGGACAAAGTTCTTGATGCTGAATCTTTGAGAGAAATGAAGTTCCAGAGTACACACCGGAGTAATGTATCATATCACGAGGAGAAAGTGAAGGATGGGCCAGAAACAACTGCTATCATAAAAAAAATGTTGGATGCTTTTGACCTAATCCTGGTAGGGCGACGCCATAAAGAGGATTCACTGGTATTGTCAGGTTTATGGGAATGGACTGACTTGACAGAGCTTGGTCCAATAGGAGACTTTCTTGCTTCTGCTGATATCAATAAACCCGTTTCTGTCTTGGTGATTCAACAACAAGGATGAAGCTTAAAGGAGGAGATCCTTCTCCTATATTACTAATAGCAATCTCTGTACAAAATGTCAAAGCTGGGAACACAATTTTAGAAAGTAGGTATAGTCATATCCCTGTATAGTTTGCCTTTAGTTGTTTTCTTCTAATATGATGTTTAGATATTGTTTTACAAAGTTATTCAAGAACAGACTCAAGAAAATCAGCAAAACACCCCCAAAAAATATCCAGGTTTAGGATTAATTATAACTTAGATACGATGTTTATAACTCTAATTTTTGAGTCTTTAAACCTTGGATGTTTATCAGTTTAACTATCGAACTCTGAATGTAAACAAGATTTTTTTAAATTTAAATAGGGATTCTGCTCCTTTGCGAAGTCCTTTTTTGCGAGCATACAGTCGAATTAAAACTATCCGTTGTAGGATGAAAGATGTTTAGCATATAATTCGTTTGCATGATCACTTGCAGCACTGGACAAGGCATACATTCAATGTGGCCATAGTTTTAATATGTACAGTCAAGTATTCAATGTCTCCCCTGAATAATACTCAATTCCGTGCTGATTATCATATTCAAGTGTTTGCAGCACTTGAGGAGAAGTTATCGATCTCATTTCTCGTTTGAATATGCTCAATTCCTATGCTGCTTTTCATCTTCGTGTGCTTGTAACAGTCCAGAATGCGCACTTGGACCTTAGTCTAGCTTAAATATGCTCTTTCTCTTGCTGATTAACAATCTGATGTGCTCGTAGCATTTGAAATATATGGATTGCAAATCGGTCTTAATCCCAAATATTGTACTTTACTGAAACATAACTCAGTTACTCATAAACAACTGATGATCAAAAGGGATTGACCCTTTATCAGTCAAAAATCCAGAGTCACGCAAGAGAGTTGTGAATCAATTGCACATCTCCCAGTCTTTGTTGATATCTAAATAAATTCCGAATTACGAACGATTCGAATTACATACTTGAAAAGATATGCAAAAACATTTTTGATCAAATAGATTTTAAAAATTATGGAACAACTGACTTTTTGTGTGTCGTCTCTTATTCTGCTTTCGATCCACTCCTTTCCTTTCCAAACACTCTTCACCGTTGTAGCCAACTTGTTTAGGCCGGATTCGTTGGATTACATTTTTAATGTACCCTCTGAATGATCTCATTATTGCACGTATAGGATGGGTGCCATGCCGTTTTTTGTGCTCATATGTTTGCAGCACTTCAAAAGGCGGATGTGATTTTGTTTTCGCTTGAATGTACTCCATACCTTGTTGATTTTGGTGTTCATGAATTTGGGGAATTCCATGAGATCTCAAGTCCTCTACGTCTCGAATGAATTCGATCCCTTGTTTATTTCCGTATTGAAGTGTTTCTGGCACATACGCCCCATGTGATCTCGCGTCCCCTACCTCTCGAATATATTCGATCCCTTGTTGGTCTTCGTATAGGTATTTTCCAATCAATTCATAAAGCGTATTTGGTCTCATTGCCTCTTGAATATGCTCGATTTCCTGCCAAGTTTCATCATCATGTGTTTTCAGCACCTCAGAAGGCTCATATGGTTTCCTTTGCTCTCGAATGTACTCATTCCCTTGGATAAGTTCATAATCATATTCTTTCACTGGTTGTGAAGCTGAACCTTGTGTTATTCTTGTTTGGTTGTACTCTCTCCCTTGCCGATTTTCATGTTCATGTGCTTGCACAGAAAGTATATTTGAGCTTTCTCCCTGTTGAATATGCTTGATCCCTTGCTGATTTTCATAAACATATGTTTGTACCAGCTGTTTAGAAACTACATCTGATCCTTCTCTCGGCTCTCTTGCTTGTTCGCTTGGCTGGACATGCTCAGTCTCCTGCTGATTTTCAAATTCAACAGTAGACCTTTCTTTGTGGTGAACATATCCAATGTTCAAATTCCCCAAACCGAGAACAGGATCAGAAAAGGAAGATTTTGCAGTTGATATAGATGGATCATTCAAATCTTTAGCATGTGCTGTATGATAATCATCAATCTCATAGCTCTCTGCTGATGAAGTTAATTGCATTTCTTGAGACCACTCATTAATCTCATAACTTTCGGCAGATGAAGTCAACTGCATTTCATGAGACCACCCATGGCATTGATAAAGTACTTTTGTTTTCCGAAGACAACACCGTCTCGAAATTCTTATTTTCTCTGTGCGAGAAGAAGGTGCTATATGATACAACAAGATCAGTAATACCCTGTAACCATATTATATGCATGCATGAAGTAGGGAAGAAGTTTATCCAAATTAGAAATGATGAAGAGCTGGCTATAGTACAGATCAGGATGTTGATTGTAAGTTCTTTTTAAAACTACTTCCAATTTAGAGCTAAAACAGGTGAGCTTTAGGGCATTGACTTCTTGTCCCGTGTGATCTGGAGCTGCTCTGGATTAGATCAGAAGAATTCTTGATGGAATCATGCAGATATAAATCTATATATAAAAAAAATTAAATTAATCAACAATATAGTTGACTTTGTGAGTCGAATTCAAGAAAAATACCCATCATAAGTGAGTCCTTAGTGAATTAGGTGCTTGCAGTGAAGATGCCTGTGATTTTTGAAGTCAGAAGCCTGCACTGCAGTGTTTTAGAAAACATTTTTTAGCGCAGATATAGACTACTTCCTTTTTTGTAATCCATGTTCTTATGCTTCCACCATCCAGAATTTTAAAATTCTAAAGTTCATCTTATATTTTAATTGTACATTATAATAATTGTTGAAATAATATTATACGGAAAGTTAGTGCATGTAAAAGGAGATAGCAGTACATTAGTTTACATTGAATACAATACAACAACAAAGTCGTAGTTGGCAGCAGCTATAGTTGAATACAATACAGCAACAAAATCGTAGTTAGCAGCTACTAGTTGGCAGCAGCAATGAAAGAGTTGTTAGTCATAGTAATATGCATATCCTGGAAGCCTATAAATAAGTCTTGAATATTGTATTTCAGAGACACAGAAAAGTAATAAACTTGTATATGTTAAGATCAATATACTCTCCAAAGTTTATCATGGTATCAGAGCCAGAAAACTCCTAAACAGTTCTCTTATGCAATGGATGATGCTTCTGACATACAAAAGGAATCCAGCGCAAGCGGACACAAACAAGACGACTCCAATAGATTGAAGCTAGACTTAAATTATCATCTTGGATCAAGTGATGGTCTAGGGAATATCATAAGACCGATTCAACTTTGTGGCGACAACTATGATGAATGGGCGAGAGCTGTGCGTACCTCTTTAAAAGCAAAGAGAAAATTCGGCTTCGTGGAAGGATCAATCCAGAAGCCAACATCATATGAGAAACTAGAGGATTGGATTGCTGTGCATTCGATGTTAGTGTCCTGGATCACTAACACTCTTGACCCAGCAATTAGAACAACTCTCGGAGAATATGACGATGTAGAAATTTTATGGAACAACCTCAAGAATAGATTTTAAGTGGTGAATGGTACCCGCATCTGTCAATTGAAATCCTCCCTCGGAGAATGTAAACAAGGAAGTAATGAATCGGTGGCTGCTTACTTTGGTAGATTATCAAAAATCTGGGATGAGCTTGTTATTTATGCGAAGGTACGAGCCTGCAAGTGTGGAAAATGCACATGTTCCATTACGAAGCAGGTGGAGGAATCAAGGGCAGAAGATTATCTACATCATTTTTTGATTGGTCTTGATGGCACATACTCTTCTATTCGAGCAAATCTACTTGCTCAAGACCCCTTACCATCTCTTGAACGAGCCTATCAACAAGTTATTCAACAGGAAAGTCTGCAAAGAGCAGATCAATCCACACATAAAGACGAACATGGAAATATAATGACTTTCAAAGTCCAGCACGGCGTCCGAAATAAATCTAAATCTCATGACAATAGTGATAAATTCTGCACTCATTGCAACAGGGAAGGTCACGAGGAATCTTCTTGTTTTCAGTTACACGACTTTCCTGAATGGTGGGGGGATCTCCCTCGCGGTAGAAGGCCTCCAGCTCGTGGAAATGCGTGGAAATGCAACTGCTGGAAGAATTGCTGGCCGTGGCGGCTCATATGAAGGTAAAGGAAGAGGAAACACACCGCCAGTTGTGCGTACAAACAAAGTTGGAGGCACCGTTTCTTCTTCTGCTGCAAAACTGAATGAGGGGGCTGACGTGGCAGCAGTTTCTACGGCTCAATTACAACAATTTCTAGAGTTCTTAAACACCTCTAAGACCAAAGATAAATTGCACGTTAAGAATGATGGTTTAAGTTGGATCATTGATACTGGAGCATCTAACCATGTAACATGTGATTTGTCTTTGTTGATAAATGTGAAAATCATTCAACGATGTTTGGTTGGCTTGCTAGATGGAAAAACAGCAGAGGCAAGCAAAGAAGGAACCAACGAACTGTTATACTACCAGGGGGTCTCAGAATTTACAAAGTGCTTTATGTGCCTCAATTAACTTGAAATTTACTTTCTGTGACACAACTAAGTGATGAAACAAATTGTGTAATCCATTTCACTAACAATATGTGTGTTATACAGGACTATTTGATGAGGAAGGTGATTGGAGTGGGTGAACGCAAAATGGACTTTATATTTTCTGTGGTGTTCCAAATGTGAAGGTGCTAGCAGTGGATGGATTTTCTTCATTTCAGCTATGGCATCAGCGAATGGGACATCCGTCAGAAAAAGTATTAAAGATGCTTCCAGTTGTGAGTTATTTTACTAATGAAAATGAACATGCATGTGATATTTGTATGCATGCAAAACAACCCAGAAGTACTTATCCTATTAGTATGAATCAAGCGAGTCGAATATTTGAACTTGTTCATTTAGATTTATGGGGGCCTTATAAGACTCGTTCATCTTGTGGTGCCATCTATTTTTTAACTGTTGGGTTCCGAGGCATAAAATGCAGCGGATAAACGTAAATAAAATAAAATTTTCGAAACCCAAACCAGGATCCATGTATAATTCCGGGCAGATTATGGAGATAACGAATCATACCTATTAAGATCTTGTTTCACGAACTCAACGGAGATCCTTGCTTGTAATCACCACACACAGTCCTTGCGTCAAGATCCGTGTCTCTAAGGTAATCCACACGAACGTCCAACCGTCAAACGATCCGAGGAGCCAGGTACTAGCCCGCGAAGAACAGCCTCTCTCTCTCTCTAGCCTCTCGAAGATGGAGCTGCTAAGGTTTTGTCAAAAACGATTTAATGACTCTTAACCCTAAAGTAATACATCATTATGTATTTATACGAGAGAAATAATGGGCTAAAATCAAAAAACCGAATTGGGCTTCCTTAAACCCAATTCTATTTCTATTCTGATTTTATTATTGGACGTCCTTAAATCCAATTATGTTCTTACTTTATTAAATTCGAATTTGCTTAAATAATTAATTAGGACCAGTCCAATTAATTAAATAGCCAATTCTCAATTTAATAATGATTTAATTTAAATTCTTAATTTAAACTAAAACTCCTTTTAAGACGTTCTAAGTGTGTGACCCTATAGGTTATTATTACGTTGGCAATAATTTTAATATCTAATAAAATTATAAACAATGAGCGGTATCTAGTAATACATCATTGCTACCCAAGTAATAATAATAATCGGTGATCCAATTTAAACCTTCTGTGATTAATGTTTCTGTGTAATATAATCACTTTAACCAAATATTATAGATTAAACTCGAGGCATGTGTTTAGTCATCCTCTTCAACATTTAATCCGGGTTTACTTGATCCATGAGTAGACTATTAAAACAAATCATTATTTGAGCACGGCCATGCATTTTATAGTCTCACTCAATCAAGAGGCCAATAATATCTCTCCTAATTCTAGGAGGGTTAAATCCTTTATCTATCATTCATATTTCTCATACTACTCATGATATACCCGATGTCCACTTTTATCATCACCCGGTCAAAGGTAACTTTTAATGTAGTCAAAGTATATTAATCCTCGTATAGAAATATAATGACTCAAGTCAAAGGACCATTACACCATTATCACTGTGAGTCTTTCTCACTGTGGGTCTGTCCAGTACCATGTACCCCTACATGTACCTATGTTTTTGACTTTAGTATCTCCATACTTATAACCAATGAGATGTGGTTATCTGTCAAACAACATACTAGTCTATTTACGTATTATTATTGCCCTGTAATAATAATACTCGACTAGGGACCTTTAAGAATATGATATATTATATAATCTCAAGTTCAAGTCATGTACTTAAACTATACAATGTGTATCATGATTCTAAGGACATTTATTATGCTAACAAATATATCGCAGTAATTAAAATCATAATAAATACGTTTAATGAATAATCAAATGACATAAGGGTTTATTAAAAGAAACAATGTATTGCCTCTAGGGCACCTACACTAACAATCTCCCACTTGCACTAGAGCCAATCACCCATGTATCTAATACCAATGGAACTAGTGTGACCATCGTGCTTCTGCTGCGACAAGCCTTTGGTCAGTAGGTCTGCAATGTTATCATTTGTGTGCACTTTACATTTGTGTATGTTACCTCCGTTTAGACAAAACACAAAACCAGACTGTGATACAGTATCATCCCTGTCTGTTTGGAAACTTGCATCGATGTAACCTTTTACAACCAGTTTCTCCTCTCCTCCATACACCAAGAATGAATCTTTAGTCCTGTTCAGGTACTTTAGAACATTCTTGACTGTCGTCCAGTGACCTTCACCTGGATTAGACTGGTATCTGCTCGTCATGCTCAAAGCATACGAAACATCTGGGCGAGTACGTACCATTGCATACATGATAGATCCAATTGCTGAGGCATATGGAACCTTACTCATGTGGTCCTTCTCATCCAATGATTTCGGACACTGGTCTTTAGAGATCGTTATCCCTTGAGACACGGGGTCATATCCCCCTTTTTGCATTTTGCATACCAAAACGATGCAAAACCTTATCAATGTATGTGCTCTGACTTAGACCGATCATCCTTTTAGATCTATCT
Source organism: Saposhnikovia divaricata (assembly GCA_036435485.1). NCBI lineage: Eukaryota > Viridiplantae > Streptophyta > Magnoliopsida > Apiales > Apiaceae > Saposhnikovia > Saposhnikovia divaricata. The sequence goes on from CM071599.1 coordinate 166,253,669, forward strand.
CTATAGATCGTCATTCCTAGAATGTAGGTTGCCTCTCCTAAGTCTTTCATAGAGAAGTTGCTCCCTAACCAAGTCTTAACAGCCTTTAGAGAAGGTATGTCATTCTTCATTAGAAGTATATCATCAACATATAGTACTATGAATGCCACATGGCTCCCACTAACCTTCTTGTAAACACACGGTTCATCTTCATTTTGAACAAAGCCATACTCTTTGACTATTTCATCAAAACGAATATTCCATCTTCTAGTGGCTTGCTTCAATCCATAAATGGATCGACGTAATTTACATATCTTGCCAACATTCCTTGGATCGACAAAACCTTCAGGTTATGTCATGTACACATCCTCTTCAAGGCTTCCATTAAGGAAGGCTGTTTTGACATCCATTTTCCAGATTTCATAATCATGGAATGCTGCAATGGCAAACACAATCCTTATGGACTTGACCATAGCCACTGGTGAGAAAGTTTCATCATAGTCAATACCATGAATTTGTTTGAAACCTTTTGCAACCAGCCTTGCTTTATAGGTCTGAACATTTCCATCCATGTCAGTTTTCTTCTTGAAAACCCATTTGCACCCTACGGGTTTTACCCCTTCAGGTGGATCAACCAAAGTCCATACTTGGTTTTCGTACATGGAATCCATCTCGGATTTCATGGCTTCAAGCCATCTCTTAGAGTCTGGACTGTTCGTAGCATCTTGGTATGTGAGAGGCTCATCTTCATCTATAAGCATCAAATCACCACGTACATTGAGTCAAGAGAAATCCATATCTCTCTGGCTCATGGCGAATTCTACCAGTTCTACGAACAACCTGTGTTTGTTGAGCATTATCATTATCTTGCTCTTGTTCCACTTTAGGTTCAATGCTATTTTGTGGTTCTCGATCTTCATCGAGATCTATAGTTCTCCCACTGTTTCTTTTGGAAACAAAATCTCTTTCCATGAAGACAGCATCTCGAGCAATAAACACTTTCTGCTCAGAAGGACTATAAAAATAATACGCCTTTGTTTCATTAGGGTATCCCACAAAATTACACTCTTCGGATTTAGGTCCAAGCTTGTCAGATACTTGACGTTTCACAAACGCCTTGCATCCCCAAACTTTCATAAAGTTCATGCCTGACCGTTTCTCCTTCCATATTTCACATGGAGTCTTTTGAACCTTCTTAGTAGGAACACGGTTAAGTGTGAAAGCCGCTGTTTCTAGAGCATAACCCCAGAAACTTATTGGAAGATCTGCATGACTCATCATCGATCGCACCATGTCCAACAAGGTGCAATTTCTCCTCTCTGAAACTCCATTCCATTGAGGTGTACCTGGCGGAGTAAGTTGTGATACAATACCACACTCTTTTAAATACTCTTTAAAATCGGTGCTTAAGTATTCACCCCCACGATCGGATCGTAAGATCTTAATACTTACACCTCCGCCAATTTGCTTCTCTACTTCAGCCTTGTATTCTTTGAATTTTTCAAAAGAATCGGATTTATTCTTCTTAAGATATACATATCCATATCTACTGAAATCATCAGTAAATGTTATGAAGTAGTAGTAGTCTCCTCCGGCCATCACATGCATTGGGCCAGATACATCACTATGTATTAGCTCCAGACGTTCAGTGGCCCTTTGACCCTTACCAGTGAAAGGGGCTTTAGTCATCTTACCAAGCAAACAAGATTCGCATTCTTTGTATGATTCAAAATCAAATTTATCCAAGTATCCATCCTTATGTAATTTGGATATGCGTTTCTCATTTATATGGCCTAGACGACAATGCCAGAGGTATGTTTGATTTGAGTCATTGACTTTAAGTCATTTGTTTTCTATATTATAGACAGGATTATCTAAATCAAGAACATATAAACCATTAAACAAACGCGCAACACCATAGGTTAAATCATTCAAAGCAAAAGAGCAACTGTTGTTCTTTATTGTAAACGAAAAACCTTTCTTGTCCAAACAAGAAACAGAAATAATGTTTCTGCGAATCGCAGGCACGTAAAAACAGTCTTCTAGTTCTAGAACAAGCCCAGAGGGTAAAGATAAATAATAAGTACCTACAGCTAAAGCAGCAACTTTTGCTCCATTGCCAACTCGTAGGTCCACTTCTCCCTTAGCCAAAGTCCTGCTTCTCTGTAGTTCCTCCACATTTATACAAATGTGAGAAGCACATCCGGTATCCAATACCCAAGATGTAGAAATAGACAAATTGACTTCTATAACATAAATACCTGATCCAGAAATCTAAACACCCTTCATTTTCTTCAGATCCTCCAAATAAACAGGACAGTTTCTCTTCCAGTGACCAGTTTTCTTACAGTAGTGACATTCACCCTTAGCAACACCACCTTTTCGGCTTTAAAGCCTGTTTGGGACCTGACTTTGGCTTCGGTGTAGAATCAGATCCAATCTTCTTCTTACCCTTCTACTTGCCTTTCCCCTTGGCCTTACCTTTATTGCCCACCATCAGTATGTGAGCAGGTTCAGCTGTCTTCATGTTGGTTTCATATGTCCTCAACATAGCCAACAATTCAGTAGGTGTTTTGTCAAATTCATTCATATTGTAGTTCACAACAAACTGAGTAAATTTTGATGTTCAAAGAATTCATGATTAGGTCAATACCAGTTTCCGGACCAATCGGGAAACCCAAAGTAGCAAGGTACTCAATGTAACCAATCATCTTCAAAACATGTGGGCCAACTGGTTCACTTGCCCCTTGTTTGCAATTAAAGAGTGACTTACTCGTGTTGAACCTTTCTTGACGAGTTTGGCTTGCAAACATGCTTTGCAAGTGCTCGTTGATAGTATATGCATCCATATGCACATGCTGTCTTTGAAGCTCAGCACTCATAGTTGCCAACATGAGACATGCAACATCATTTGCATCATTCTCATCCCTTGTGCGGGCCGCTCGTTCCTCAACAGTAGCGTTCTCAGGAAGGGGACCTGGCGGAGGGATATCAATGACATGAAGCTTGCGCTCCTGCCTGAGGACAATCCTCAAATTCCTCTGCCAGTCTAGGAAGTTGTTTCCTTCTGTCAGTTTGTCCTTTTCAAGGACTGATTGTACGGATAGTGTGTTTGTGTTGTTTGCCATTAGTATCTACAATGATAAATGCACAAAATAAACATTAGATTGTCTTGGTTATAAATTATGTTCAAATGATTATGATATATTCATAATATATCTCCCATTATTTTTATCAAATTAATAGCCCTTACTATTAATTCGGAAAGCATATCCCATAAATCTTTCTAGTGAGCCAAGATCCATATTTCGTCATGTCCTAAGTCAACCACTGGTAGTCCTTAAAACATGATTATTTAGGTAGACAGCAATTGTCAATTATATCATATAAAATTCTTGGATAGTTTGGTGAACAACGATTGATCTTATCTATCTAATAGATTTTTAACCAAACTCTATGCTTCTAAGTTCATAATAGTTGAATATAACCGTTTATTTCCACCTCATTATGACGACTCAGTTAAGTTAGACCCAATGATACAATGACCGAATATAACCGTTTATATTCGTCGCATCTCACCATGATAGACAGGAGTCCCCTGCCACTGACAGTCATTCCCTTTGTCGATCTAGGATTCGATGAGTGTTCATTCATTGGAAAACATCTGATTAAAACTTAATATTTTGTTAAGGGGTTTAAAGAATTTATGACGATCATGATCACATCATAAAGAGATCCTCAATTTTCCTTGAACCAAATACTTCAAATCGACATCTTAGATTGTTCATTTCCCAGGTAGATGGAGGATCCCAATGGTCACACTTAATACCCATTAACCTTACGAATACGCATATCCGCTTTTGACAGAAAATCCCAATTTTAGATATCAAAAATCCATATTTAATTCCGTGTTTTAAAATCCATATTTTATAAACACAAGAATCTCATGATCGTTTGTTAATTTTAAAATCTTGAATCGTTACAGATTTTATCTTGTTTAAGCAGGCATGGCATGGGTGATGTATCTAATACATTCATTCATACATGATTAATCTAATTAAAGCATGCATCTCTATGTATCCTACACATACATTCATACATCATATGTAAAGTAAGTGCAGTATGTAAACGTGATTGGTTATGGCCTTTATCCTATATGATCCTCTCAAGCTAATGAAAGGATCAAGGTCAATCTATGGTGGAATAAACATAAATACAAATTACATGTCTTCATTCTTCTTGTCTTCTTGGTTGCTCCTTCTCTTGGACCATCCTTCAATCTTCAATTACATTACATTGAATAATTGAATACAATCTACACTAAAGTACTTACATGATAAAACTCGAGTTACATTTGAGGTTCAACAATTACAAGAATGAAGAAAACGACATGCAAGTCGTATTTATAAAACCAAAACCATTAATCTAAGGGTCTTAAGGCCATAACCATCACCATGCTCAAGTAACAATTAAATAATATGTCATATTATATAATCATGTTATACCATATCATATTTCAGATGATCCAATCAAAGAAATCATATACCGCAAAAATCAGAAAATCAGAATCAAATTCTGAAAACAATAAATCGTCTTTTTCATGCAATAAACGGCGTCAAACGCCTTACGGACGAGTCGGTGATAGCAATGCTATCAGTTTTGTTCAGACGCTCGTTTCCAGTCAAAAAACACATATCGTTTGCGAAAATTGGACACTGGACAGATTTCACCAGATTTGCACAGCGTATACAGAAATCGTATCGTATACAATCCCCATATCAAGAACAAACATTAATTATATATATATATATATATATATATATATATATATATATATATATATATATATCAGTATATATACAGATTATATAATCATATGATCATCTCAATCATCTTAAATCATAACAGAACCATATATATGCATCATAACATATTATAAACAGCATATATAAGAACATAAACATGGCAGATTCGCAAAACATGCATACTCGCATCATATACAGTTAACACGTAACCAAATCAACCCCTTATACACGTAGCTCTGATGCCATTGTTGGGTTCCGAGGCATAAAACGCAGCGGATAAACGTAAATAAAATAAAATTTTCGAAACCCAAACCATGATCCATGTATAATTCCGGGCAGATTATGGAGATAATGAATCATACCTATTAAGATCTTGTTTCACGAACTCAACGGAGATCCTTGCTTGTAATCACCACACACAGTCCTTGCGTCAAGATCCGTGTCTCTAAGGTAATCCACACGAACGTCCAACCGTCCAACGATCCGATGAGCCAGGTACTAGCCCGCGAAGAACAGCCTCTCTCTCTCTCTAGCCTCTCAAAGATGGAGTTGCTAAGGTTTTGTCAAAAACGATTTAATGACTCTTAACCCTAAAGTAATACATCATTATGTATTTATACGAGAGAAATAATGGGCTAAAATCAAAAAAACGAATTGGGCTTCCTTAAACCCAATTCCATTTCTATTCTGATTTTATTATTGGACTTCATTAAATCCAATTCTGTTCTTAATTTATTAAATTCGAATTTGCTTAGATAATTAATTAGGACCAGTCCAATTAATTAAATAGCCAATTCTCAATTTAATAATGATTTAATTTAAATTATTAATTTAAACTAAAACTCCTTTTAAGACGTTCTAAGTGTGTGACCCTATAGGTTATTATTACGTTGGCAATAATTTTAATATCTAATAAAATTATAAACAATGAGCGGTATCTAGTAATACATCATTGCTACCCAAGTAATAATAATAATCGGTGATCCAATTTAAACCTTTTGTGATTAATGTTTCTGTGTAATATAATCCCTTTAACCAAATATTATAGATTAAACTCGAGGCATGTGTTTAGTCATCCTCTTCAACATTTAATCCGGGTTTACTTGATCCATGAGTAGACTATTAAAACAAATCATTATTTGAGCACGGCTATGCATTTTATAGTCTCACTCAATCTAGAGGCCAATAATATCTCTCCTAATTCTAGGAGGGTTAAATCCTTTATCTATCATTCATATTTCTCATACTACTCATGATATACCCGATGTCCACTTTTATCATCACCCGGTCAAAGGTAAATTTTAATGTAGTCAAAGTATATTAATCCTCGTATAGAAATATAATGACTCAAGTCAAAGGACCATTACACCATTATCACTGTGAGTCTTTCTTATGACTTTATTAAACATAAAGAATCTCACTGTGGGTCTGTCCAGTACCATGTACCCCTACATGTACCTATGTTTTTGACTTTAGTATCTCCATACTTATAACCAATGAGATGTGGTTATCTGTCAAACAACATACTAGTCTATTTACGTATTATTATTGCCCTGTAATAATAATACTCGACTAGGGACCTTTAAGAATATGATATATTATATAATCTCAAGTTCAAGTCATGTACTTAAACTATACAATGTGTATCATGATTCTAAGGACATTTATTATGCTCACAAATATATCGCAGTAATTAAAGTCATAATAAATACGTTTAATGAATAATCAAATGACATAAGGGTTTATTAAAAGAAACAATGTATTTCCTCTAGGGCACCTACACTAACATTAACCATAGTAGATGATTTTCAAGAGGGGTTTGGATATATCTACTTTCCAATAAAACTGAAGTTGAATCGATGTTCAGTAATTTTATCATGATGGTCGGTCGATAATTTGAACAAGAAGTAATAATAGTAAGAAGCGATAACGGAACTGAATTTGAATTTTTACACGATTATTGCTTCTACAAGGGTATGATTTATGAGACTTCTTGTGTTGGGACTCCACAACAAAATGGGAGGGTTGAACGAAAACACCAGCATATTTTAAATGTAGCTAGGGCAATGAAATTTCAAGGGAATTTGCCAGTAAAATTTTGGGGAGAATGTGTCATGGCAGCATGTTATTTAATTAATAGAACTCCTTCCAGCTTACTCAAAAATAAATCCCCCTATGAAATATTATTTGAAAAATTTCCATAAGATGATGATATTCGTACTTTTGGGTGTCTTTGTTATGCCTATAATCAACGTAATAAAGGTGACAAATTCGATAGTCGGAATCGAAAGTGTATATTTGTAGGATACCCATATGGAAAAAAGGATGGAAATTGTACGATTTAGAGACTCACGAGTTTTTTGCGTCACGAGATGTAAAATTCTTTGAGAAAGAATTTCCTTTTGGCCAAAAAGAATTGACCCCAACACCTATTGTGCTAACTCACGATGATGACCAATTAAGTGGGATTGGAGAAGACGTAGGGCTACTTGAGAAGGGGGAATCTGTTCTGGACAATCTTGTGATAGATGAGCTAACCACTCTCATGAGGAGAATGTAGTTCAAGATGTGCCAGAGAATTTTGAAATGCCAGAAGATTTGAAAATTCTATACCGAATGTGAATGACGCTGAATCTGAATTGGGTCGAGGACATTGTCAAAAATTTTCATCATCACGATTGCGCGACTTCGTGACTCACACCATACAGAAAATAAGTCCATCCCAAAGTTCATCTGCTACACCATCTACCTCAGGTACTCCGTACCCTATAACACACTTTGTTGATTGTGAATGTTTTTTACAAAAACATAGAAAATATATTGCTGCTATAACAGCAGGAAATGTGCCAAAAAATTTCAAAGGCTATGAAGCATGAAGGATGGCAAAAAGGCATGACAGAAGAGATAAGTGCTCTCGAAGAACAGGGCACTTGGGTGTTAGAAAAAGTACACCCGGAAAGAAAGCAATCGGAAGCAAAAAGTACACACATCCAGTCGATCTTGTTGTTTTGACGACATTTTAATGGTTTTATAAGAATATAACACGTGTGCGAACTACGTGTGTATTAAAAATAATGAACTAGAAGATGTCGGAGGAAATTTAGAAACGTGATGTTTGAATTCTCACATACTGGTGGGCGAAAACATTTTTTTTTTGTATATATGTGGAGAATTTGGAATATTTATTTATAAACTTCACGTTGCCAATTTGATTTTGAGTGTTGTTACTTTTGTGAGTTTAGATATATTCGCAAGTTGTCAACTTTGATGTTATATATTATTTTGTAGTGATTTTGTGATGATTGTTTCTGTGTTTGTGGTGATTTTTGTGGTTGCTGTAGTGGATTTTGCGGTGATTTTTGGGTTGTTGATGGTGATTTTTGGTGGTAGTAGAAGGTGGTGGCGGAGATGGGGTGATTTGTAATGTTTTTGGTTGTGGTGATTTTCGTTATTTAGTGGTGATTTTTGTTGGTAGTGGTGGCAGTGTGGTGGCCGGAGGTGGCGGAGTGTGGTGATTTTCTGTTTATAAGTGGTGATTTTTGTTGGTGGTGACCGGAGATGGTGGCCGAAGGTGACGGCAGTGCAGTGATTTTCTGTTTACTGGTGGTGCTTTTCTGGGTTGGCCGGAATTTGTCGTCGGAGATGGTGACCGGAGTATGGAAGAAATGATTGTGGAAGATGATGTTGAATTAAAGATGATGTTGAATTAAATGAATAATAAAAAAAAAAATTTAAATATTAATTGTAGGGCTATGATTTAATTTAGATATAAAAAATGTATGGCTATGATTAGATCTCATATCTCATCATAAGTAGGGTTCTCATTTGAGCAAGATATATATATATATATATATATACACACACACACACACACATTATAATCTCAAAATTTAGAATACACAATACAAATACTAATAAACCAATCACCAACATCTACTTTAAAATAAAATTAAAGGCGTTCAAACACGGGCTGTTATGCTAGTTTTCTTTTTAATGTGATCTAATCTTGATCGTCTATTTTTAATCCAACGGATCTTATGATTTTGGCGACAAAAATTTTGGATAAGATTTCTGTTATGCTTATTATATATAACTCTAATTAATCATATCCTTTTTAGATTATAATTTTTTTAATGTGATCTAATCTTGATCGTCTATTTTTAATCCAACGGATCATATGATTTTTTTGTAATACATCGACCAGACCAAAATTTTGGATAAGATCTCTCTTATGCTTATTATATATAAGGATATAATATAATACAACAAGCGTCGGCATAAAAAATTGTGAGGCAAAATCGGTAAATCAAAGTCAAAGAGCATTTTAGTTTTAAAATATTATTATTGTGTATGTTCAGTATTTTTATAATCTATAAAATGGGTGTCGGCCTAAAAAATCGTGAGAAAAAATCTATAGAGAAAAATATATGAATAATACATTTATTATTTGTATATAATTAATTTATACAATATTTTGTTCACAATCTATATTAATATAATATATATGTTTTTGTCGATTTTTTCCTAAATAATCTTTATTTAATATTTTAAAAAAATTATGTTATAAGGCCGCCGCGAAGCGCGACTTAGTCGACTAGTATATATATATCAATTTCATAACAACAATTTGATATGTAAACTAATAACAAATAAATAATATAATAAATATTAGAAAAAGAGTCGTGGGTTGCAAAATACACCAACAAATAGAGGGTAAAACACCAACGAATACAAAGTACAATCGAGGGTTATTTGATATAAATTTTTGTAAAACACAAACGAATACGTAGTCTGGTCGTATAACATTTTATAAAACACTAACAAATCTATAACCTTCATTAATAAATCCCAGTTTAATGGTACTTTGTAACAAATTTGGTTTTCGTCCTAAATTCCTACTTCCCCTAAAATTCATATTATTTTCTAAAAAAATTGTTTGGAATTATTTTATAAATATAATTTTTTTACTATAATATTACTGAATTATACAAAAAAACGTATCCATTAAAACGATAACCATGTATGTTTTGTTTTCTTGATCGTCTTAAAATAATCTTAAATAAATAATAAATGAAATCTATAAATATAACTTTATTAATAAGAAAAACCACTTTTAATGTACTATTTTGTACCAAATTTGGTTCGAACAATATTTTTGTTTCACCCGTAGAATCTTATTTTCCCTAGAATTCTATGTTATTTTTTTCAAATAAATTTAAAAAAATCATATTACAATTATAATTCTTTTATTACAATTTATTCAAAAAAGACTACGAATACATATGTTGATATAGGGTAACATGCTTATCTATAACAAACAAAATTCATTCTTAATGGTACTTCAGTACCAAAATATAGTTCAACCCCTAGATTTCTGTTTCTCTTATTTTTTAAAAAATAATAAAATTGTTAAATACCATTATAATTGTAATTTTTTAGCATAACTCTATTCAGTTCCCAAATAACGTATTTATCATAATCATGTATATTTTTACGTATGTATTAGAATCATTTAGGTTTTTTTTCTCAATTTTCTTAAATGAACAATATATAAAATGACATTTTTATTAAGCACATTCTTTGTAAATAATGTAATTTATTATAATAAATTAATGATCAATTTAATTAAATTTTCTGGGGTATGTGTTTCGCACGAGTTATCATCTAATATCCTATTAATAAGTGAAGTAGTGTTTTAATGATACTTCCATCTAGATGCACGTCTTCTAAAATTATTGAAATTCTAATGTAATTACAATTCTTTTATTATAAACTATTGATTGAATAAATAACGTAGTTTTCTTTTGTACATTTTAGCATTTTTTTAAAGGATTTTTTTTGTAATAAATAAAATTATTCTTATATAAATTTAATAAAAAAATGATCAATTTAAATAAATTATCTCGACTCGTGGGATATCATCTAGTTTTCCTTTAAAGTAAGAAACATAAAATTTAGTACCCATAACAGTAACTTCGATTTATTCATTGAAACAATTTATTACCAATATTTGTAAAGAATTAATTTCTAACTTAAACTAAATGGAAATAATTATGACTTTACAGTTTACTAAGAGCATTCACAACCGAGTTGACATCCTCAAATTATGGGGAATCAATCCTCAAATCTTACAAAATGGGAGCTACATCGGAGACCCCAAAATGGGGTTTGGATTTAGGCAGTGTTGTAAAAATCGGTTGACTCGGACGAGTACTCGGAAATCGATGATCAACTAATTCGGATTTAACCGAGTACTCGGACGAGTACTCGGATGCTGAAAACGAGTACTCGAAAAATTGGCCGAGTACTCGAATTTTGAAGATCAAACCGAGTCGAACCGATTTCCGATTTTTAGAACCATGGATTTAGGGATCAAGTTTGAGTCCCCAAATAAGCATCCCACCGTTTCCCAATTTGCAAATCCTCTCTCTCCTGCTTTTAATATATTTTAATTATAGATGTATGTGAAATTTAAATGAAAGAGAGAGAAAGAAGTAATATAAAAAAGAATATAGGGATATGAGGATGGAAAATGGGGAATGGATGAAAAAAACATTTTTGATAATTTTGGGAATTTACTATTTTTGTTTGGAGATTTACTATTATTTTTGGGGATGAGGATGGGGTTCCCCATGAGAATACTCTAATTAAGGGTCTATTTGACTTGTCTAATAAATAAGTCAAAAGTTGAAAAATATTTTATCCTCTTTTTTGAAACAAATATAAGCTCAAAACGAATCCAAAAAATTGAAGAAAATTATAAGATCCTTCAAATGTAGCATTATAAATTTTTTGTATGATCTTAACATTTCAGCATGACAATTAAGATATTAAAGTTACAGCATAATCTTTAACCATTTCACATGAGATTTAGGAATCAAAGATTCAAGAACTTATTCAGTTGGCACAACTCCAGCAGGCAGCAGTGTTCAAATCCTTGAAACCTTGCTTATTATTACAAGAATGATGCAACGGCCTACAATTTCTTATGAAATTCCAAAACACTGTAAACAGCTACGCTGCATATGAGTTTTACAGCTGCAAATCCAGAATGCTCTGCCAAAGCCTCAAATTCTTTCAAACTCCTCTCTTTACCTCCCGGATATAATGCCAGCAATATCATATCATCATCCATGGCGTTGTTTAATTCTGATGAAAAACCTGTGTTTGTATACTCGGGCACTATTGATTCTACAATCACCACCTTGCCAAATTCTGGAAGGGCGTTACAGCAATTCTTTAAAAGCTTCAAGCAGTGTTCATCGCTCCAGTCATGAAGTATCCACTGCATAACCCAAATATTCATAATTAAATATCACACTAAGCTTAGTTTTGTATGGCAAAAGTATATATTCATTCACCTTCATGAATATGACATCTCCTTTTGGGACACTTTCGAACATATCTCCTCCAACATGCTCCATACCTAGCACCAATGAAACAATTGAGAACATGTATTTCATTTTCATTTGTTAATAAACTTAGTGACGATATATATATTTAATTTCCAATGAAATAGCCTAATTATTCATCAATCGAATATTCTCCTCGTGTTTCAAACCAAACATAAATTCAGATAAGTGGCTGATCCTGCATGTGTTCAGTTACCAGATAAAGGAGCGGCATTTTTAATGACATGAGGCAAATCGAAGTTGATTCCCCTGATTTGTGGATATTTGGCTATGATTTTGGCTAGAGTCGCCCCAGTTCCACCACCGACGTCTATGATCTGTGTCATCTCTTGGAATCCAGTGTAAACTTCTAGAAACTTCTTCATGACTATAGTGGTGTGGTTATACATTGCTTGATTAAAAACATCATTGAATCTGCTGTCTTTTGCAAGGTATTCAAATGCATGCATGCCATCATGAGCCTTGTTAAAAGGAATTCCTCCCTCAAGCAGTGCATCTTTTAATTGGTACCTGAAGGCATTGATTACATTGTTACAAGCGTTTGATCATGAATCCAAAGTATGTTCTGTAGCATTTTACCGTAAGCTAGCAGCCGGGTCAGTAGAGAACTTCTTTATCAATTTGAGCATTATATGTAAGATTTAAGAACTCAGTTATACAGGGAGATGTGTAAAACATTAATTTTAGTGTACGTAAACTTTGAAAGATGAAGAGAGTAGACAAACCAGGAATCCATAACAACTTTGTCATGAAGCATAACCAATAAAGGAGCTAGGGAGACCCCATCTTCATCGGCAATGTAACTTTTGCATATACTTGCTAGACTATACAAACTCTTTTCTTTGCCATCTTCGCCAGCTACTAGTGTCCGGATAAGAATGGAATTGGCAGCCAGAAACCGCAGAATTCGCTCAAGCATGGCTGTAGCTGCAGGATTTTGTGTGGGAAGATGAGCTACAATATCATCACTGGACAACTTTTTAGCATCAACGCCGAAGGGAGAAGCTCCATCAACAGCAGCAGCTTTGGACATGATCTCAAATAAATCAAGCTCAACCGCAGCTTTCATTACCATTCCAAGAACTGTTCCACCATATAACTGCAGTGCTCTTGTAAATTCATTGGCATCTTCATCTGCTTTTGACATCTTATAAGTTTATTAGCCTTCAAGACTCTTCTGATAAAGAATGCATGTATTCTTGAATCTTTATAATAAGTTGTGATTCTATTGGATTTCTACGATCATTTATGCTGCCTGTGAGAAGTAGCCTAGTAACTAGGGGTGAGCAATGGTCGGGTTGAAAAGACTAAACCACCCAACCCATATTTTACGGTTTTGGAATTTAACAACCCGTTATGTTAGTACTAAAAAAAACCGTCCAAATTATAACGGATTGGTTTGGGCGGGTTGGGTTTTAAACCACTTAAAAAATTCAAACTTGTAAAAAATTAATCGACACAATTGTACAATGCATCAATGGACTGACATCACAAAATATCATCAAAATATGGTAATTAAGTTACAAAGTCTTACGGACCAGCAAAATAACGTAGTTTAGGTAAAATGATAGTTGAGAAAAATAGGGTTACAAACTTACCGATTTAGTCTTTTTACATATGTGATATTGTAGCTAATTGTAAGCACATTTTTTTCTTTTTATATAATTATATATTAATTATTAATTTGAATTATATTTCTTAAATAATAATAAAATTAATTATTATATATTATTATATATTCGGGTGGAATGGGTTATATTGGTCGGGTTGACAAGGCAAACCGAACCTAACCATTATTTTTCGGTTTTTAAAAAATCGAAACCGTTACCAACCCGAACCGTTACAAAACCGTAAATTCTGGTTTGGGCGGTTTGGATTGGGCGGTTTGGGCGGGTTTGGAAAATTTTGCTCACCCCTACTAGTAACTTGCCAAACTAAATTTAGAGTAATCAGCACTTTGGACCCTTATCTTTGAGCGCTTTTTCAATTTGGTCTCAAACTATATTTCTTGGCAGATTTCACCTCTACGATTTCAAACTCGCTTCAGTTTGCACCATTTTGACCAAATTTTGTCCACTTTGACCGCTACTATTAGGATGAGCGAGGGTAAAAATACAAAGATTTATTCAAGAAACAGTCAATTTACCCTTGATTAGCCTAATAGTAGCGGTCAAAATGGACAAAATTTGATCAAAAGGTGCAAATTGAAGCGATTTTGAAACCATAGAGGTGCAATATGCCAAAAAACATAGTTTGAGACAAAATTGAAAAAATGCCCAAAGATAAGGGTGTTGAGAGTTGTCCCACATCGGTTGTGTGAAGGGCAGATTGTTAGTTAATATGCAGCTAGATTAACTCCATTAGTATGAGCACTTTTGGGAGGAGCCCAAAAACAAGTCCGTGCGGGCCTGACCCAACCCAAAGCGGACAATATCATACTAATGTGGAGTTAAGATCTGCTTAGCAAGCCCAACAATTGGTATCAAAACTATGGTTATAATGGTCCATAACGATCTCAATGGGCTCCAAAATGGATCCAGGAAGAGGCAGATGGGGGATATCCCAGGTTTGGCTTAAGGGGAGCAACGGGCTTTCCAGTATGGGCCTAGGGGGAGCCAGATGGCCAGGAACTTCCAGTATGGGTCAAGGGGGAGCAGATCACACAGAATGGTGGCAGATTCGTCAGGTGTCGAGCCCGATGTGTGAAGAGGGAGATTGTTGGGAGTTGTCCCACATCGGTTGTGGGAAGGGCGGATTGCTAGTTAATAAGCAGCTAGATTAACTCCATTAGTATGAGGCCTTTTGGGAGGAGCACAAAAACAAATCCGTGCGGGCCAGACCCAACCCGGACATTATCATACACTTGTGAAGTCAATATCTGCTTAGCAAGCCCAACAAAGGGGTGCAAAATGCTAATTACTCACCACAATCGTTTTAATTATTTTTCCTTTGTCCCATCCCGATTCACTCCTGGTCCCAAACAATTTTGGAATGCTTTGTAAAGTGACTAGCTCGACAATATATCATACAGTTTCTCAAATTTATTTCTTACTTACTTTTTAGTAGAGCTGGCAATTCGTTTCCTGTCGTGTACTTCGTGTCGTGTACTTTCGTGTTTCGTGTACCAAGAGCCCAAAACGGAAACGAAATAAATTCGTGTACTCAAATTCTAAAACGAACACGAAACGAAACATTTCGTGTAAACACGAAACAAAAACGAAAAGTACACGAAATATTTTGTATACTTTACGTTTACACGAAAACGAACCAAAAACCGCGTACTTTCGTGTACTTTCTGTGTACTTTTCGTCTACTTTTCGTGTACTTTTCGTGTATTTTCTATTTATTTTGTAAAAAGGTTAAATATGTAATATTTATTTATAATATATATTTATATAATTTAAAATATTTATTTAAATATTTATTTATTTCGTGTATTTTCGTTTCGTGTCGTGTACCAAATGGTAAACCCAAAACCAACACTAAATTCATCTGTGTAATTTTGTGTTCGTGTACTTTCGTGTTCGTGTACCGCAAAGGTCAATCCAAACCCGTAATTTTCGTATCGTTTTCGTATCGTATTTTCGTGTCGTGTACAAAATTGTCGGCTCTACTTTTTAACCAATCCAATCCAATCCAAACATACCCAGTATATCCCGCTCAGAGCAGGGTCTGGGGAGGGTAGGTTGTACGCAGACCATACCCCCACTTTATGAGTGGGGAGGCTGTTTCCGTGAAGACCCTCGGCTGAGTGCACAACATACAAGGCGTGTGGAAAATACAACGGAAATGATACGGAAATGGATAAAGACATACCTGCAGCCCATGGCGTTCTCCACATGGGACCTACCTATCTGCGAGGATTTATGAAACTCCTAGCTTGTTGCGTGCCAACCGCACGGGAATTCCCGCACAGAAAAAACACCGGGCCCAGCTCCCTGTAACTGCAAAACCAGAAAACAGAAAACACTCAAAACGAACAGTGAGAACGCTAAAGCCGAACTTCTAAAAAATCGCTAACCGAGACAAGGCACCTCTGAGGCTCTCGACAACAGAGCCACATCCTAAAAGGGAATCCACCACTCTGATACGCCGCCTCCAAGAACACCTATCCGCGAGCATGGTCTCATTTAAGTCTAAGGCCTTCAAATCCATCCGGAGCTGCTCTTCCCACGACCTCCTCGGCCTGCCTCTCCTCCTCGCCCCAACAACCGCCAAACTCTCGACCCTCCTAACTGGGGCTTCAGCCAGCCTCCTACGAACGTGGCCGAACCATCTCAGCCTCCCTTCCCTAAGTTTCGCAGAAAACGGCGCAACTTCAAGCGCGCTCCTAAACACCGAGTTCGGGATTCTGTCCAACATCGTGCGCCCACAAGACCACCGCAGCATCCTCATTTCTGCCCCTTCCAACTTGCTTACGAGTGTCTTCTTCTCCGCCCAACACTCAGAACCATACAACATCGCAGGACGGATAGCCGCTCTATAGAATTTCCCTTTCAACCTTAAAGGAACCTTCTTATCGCACATTACCCCTGACGCTGCCCTCCACCTTAGCCACCCCGCCTTGATACGATGCGTGACATCTGCTTCAATCTCACCTTCCTTCTGGATGATCGAACCCAAATACTTGAATTTATCCGTCTGCGGGACGATCTGGTCTTCAAGTCTAACCTCCACCCCTTCTTCGTTGGCCTCGCCACTGAAGTTACACCAGAGATACTCGGTTTTAGACCGACTCATACGTAACCCTCGGGACTCCAAAGTAGATCTCCAAAGCTCCAATTTGTCGTTCACCTCCTTCCTCGATTCCGCCATTACCACGATATCATCCGCGAAGAGCATGCACCACGGGACAGCATCTTGAATCCCCCGCGACATGACATCAAGGATAAGGGCGAAAAGAAAAGGACTCAGGGCCGACCCCTGATGCAGCCCCACCTCAACCGGAAAGAAACGGGAGTCCCCCACTGGGGTCCGAACGCAAGAACTAACTTGGGAGTACATGTCTTGGATCACCCTCACGAACGTCGACGACACTCCCCTCTCCTCAAGGCTCTTCCAAATAGCTTCACGGGGGATGCTATCATATGCCTTCTCAAGATCAATGAACACCATATGGAGGTCTTTGCGACGTTCCCTGAACTTCTCCATAAGGCGTCTAACAAGATGAATGGCCTCTATCGTTGATCTCCCAGGCATAAATCCAAATTGATTCTCTGAGACTCCTACTACTCTTCTAAGCCGACTATCAACCACTCTCTCCCAAAGTTTCATAGTATGACTGAGTAATTTAATACCCCGGTAGTTACTACAACTTTGCGGCTCTACTTTTTAACGATGTTGAATAAATACGGGTTGAGTCACCAACCACTGAACGGATTCCTTCACTTTAAAGTGTAGTGGCGGGCTGGCGGCTGGCCGTGTCATTCTCTTTCAAGCTAGTGGATGGCAGGTCATTAATCATATTAATCAAAATATTTTTTTTTTTGGAAAAACTAATCAAAATATTCTTTTCAAAAACCTTTACTTTAATGTTATGGATCAATTTTCTAATTGTTTGAAAACAAGATAATTTTATAGTTTGTTTTGCCTTTCAAAAACAAAAATCATTAATCAAAAATATTCTTGCTTATTGATCAATCATAAATATGATTTTCTCTACTTTGTGTGCTAAATGCCTTTAAATTCACTCCTAATCTTTGAATTTTGCGAGTAATTTGTACGGTATAAGTGGTTCGCTTAGCTCACACACTTAAATGAGATTTTTGCAAATACTTGCTAGACTATATTTCTTTTGGATAAAATATGATTGAATTTTTTGAACGACTATGATTGGATTATTGCAATAATTTTGATGTCTTTTTTAGCATTGATTTTTATTTGCTATCATAGGATTATTAGATCGTATTCAATTACAATTATTTGTGTTATTATAGTATTTACAATATCATATTTAATGAATTATTTGTGTTACTATATTATTTACAATATCATATTTAACGAATAGGAGTTGACAAAAGGGATATAACATATAATGACATCTATACTCATTAATTATATCCATGTATATAATAAACGTAAAAGAGATTTTATCCATAATTTTGGTTTGGTCACTATGCTTTGGTCACTGTACCGTCAAAATAATCTCAATCGTCGTATATAATATTTTTAAAAATAAACGATTAAGATTATATCATATTAAAAAGAAATTATAATCTAAAAATGATACAATTAAAAAGGTTATATTAGAATTGAATTTTAAAAAGAAGTTATAATTTGAAAAGGATATAAAATATTGTATTAAAACCCTGACAAAAAATATTAGAACTGAATTTTATTTATTTATTTCTTAATATTAAAAAAAATTCATATTTACTATTTACTATCTCGAGATATAGAAATCAAATTTAGATGATTTTACAGTCCACGCGAAATTTATAAAATTATTTTTAATTTAGAGATGATTGAACAATTATTATCCAAAATCCAAATGAAAACACTAAGAATTTCAAGAGAAAATATAAATACGAATTTTTACATTAATCTTATTTAGTGTAGAATACCTACAATAATAATCATATTCAATGTAGAAAACATTATTATATATGATTTTAATCATTGACAAACACTTTTTCGTATTTCAATATAAATACACTTTTTAGTTTACATGTTAAAATATTAAATATTTTTTATGCTAGATCCAACGTTTTTAACTATTTATTTTACTATCTAACAGGTTCATATTTATTTTATCGTACCGAGGACCAAACTATCAACTACCAAATTTTTGGACAAAAGCCCTCCTACACTTATTATTAAAACTGTTTTTGGTTGTTAGTACAACTATCTTCAAATAATAAGAAGGTTATTTGGATAATCCAAACAAAACATAAAAACATAAGTAGATATCCTAAATAAAATATAATTTTCAATATAAAAAATCGTCAATGTCATCTCTATTTTGTTTATTGATAGTTTTAATTGGAGAAAATTGTTAAATCATCATTAAATTAAAGTTTTTTTTGTTAATTTCACGTAGGTTGTAAAATCATCCAAATCAAGTTTTAAGAATTTAACATAAAATACATAATAAATTGAACGTTTAAATCAATTCACAATAAAAATTTGATATGTAAACTAATAACAAATAAATAATAAAAAAATAATATAATAGATATTAGAAAAATAGTCGTGCGTTACACGAGTTACAAACTAGTATATATAAATAGTACTTAGTAATCATATTTATTCTTATTAATTAGATGTTTAATAGTAATCCTTCCGTCCCATTTTATAAGACCCTAATTCTTTTTTGGGACGTCCCAAAAAGAATGAACCTACCAAACTTATTATTTTTGAACTTTACTTTTTACTATTACATCCATTACTTCTCGATTTTATACTCCTTTTTTATTAAATAAACACTATTACACCCACTGTTATCCTACTTTACCCATTTTTTATAAACATATTTTCGCAACCGGCCAACCAACCACATGTTACCACTTAACAACTCAAATAGAATTTTCTTAATCTCCGTGAAAGTCAAACGAGCTCTTACAATTTGGGAGGGTGAGAGTAGTATTTTAAGTCTTATCCACGTTTGGTTGGGAAGGGAACGTGATGCAGGTTTACTCATAAAAACAACACGTTTTGTTAGGGTTTTTTTCCTTTTAAAAAAGGTACTCCCTCTATCTCATAAAACTCTTCTCACTTTTCTTTTCGGGACATTCAAAATACTTTTCCCCTTTCTATTTTAGGCCATAAAATAACTATATTCTATACCCACTACTCCACCCACTACACCTTAAAATAATATAAAATATCCACTATTCCACCCACTAACCTTTAAAAACAATATTCAATACCCACTATTTCATCCACTATTCTTTAAAAACCATTTTTTCTTAAAATCCGTGTTTTTCCCCAAATGAGAAGAGCTTTGCGAGACGGAGGGACCAAAGTAAATAAATAAATAAATGCAACTTTTGGAAAATACAGATGTATACGCATACAAGCACACTCATTGTCGGGCCGGATGGTGGACTTTGCACATAAAAGTATTGATTTCTTTTCATCTCCTAATTTAGGACGTTTTTGCACGATAACGGTCTAAATTATACTCCCTCTTTCCCTCCGAATTCTTTACGTTTGCGGACCAGTTTTCGACAAGCATTTTAAGGTGCATTTTAAGGATAGTTCTATAACTTATTTTTTATATTTTCTTTTTTGTATAAAAATAGAATTGTTCTATTTTTATACAAAAAAAGAAAATATCAAAAATAAGTTATAGAACTATCCTTAAAATGCACCTTAAAATGTGTGCCAAAACGCAGTTTTTTATGTAAAGAAATGAGAGGGACAGAGAGAGTAATTTTTTTTGCACAAAAATGGTTAACGTATAATAATGAGCACATGCATAACCACAATTTAATATTTTAATCACCCGATTGTATTCCGTCAAATATATATAACAGACGTTAGTTTTTATATCTAATTAAAAATTATTTTAAGGATATAATAGTAAATTCAATAGAAAAAGTAATACCCTTCAATTTTCTTCCTCCTGCCCCATCTCTTCATTCACCACCAACTCTCGCCACTGACCACTGTCCTTCCTCCCACCATCCACCCAAAGAAAGTGCTGCTAACTCGACCAACTAACTCGCAATCACCCATTTCCTTTTCCCGTTCACCACTGCGCCTCACCTCCATCAATTGACACTGAATCCAAACGAACTCCACCCCGCCTCCCTTCTCGTCTATCTCCCCCAATGCAACCAGCAGCCTCTTTTGTTCACCTTCATCACCACTCAAACAACCCACCACTGCTATTTCCTTTCTCTTCTCTCCTTCCTTTCTCTTCTCCTGAATCCCTTTCGATCCACCCACCATCACTGCACAACCCACCGCGCCGTTCTTCTCCAACAACCTGCAACGCCACCGCCGTTCTCCTTCACCTCATCTCCATCAGACCAAACCCACCACCTTCAACAACACTTCACCTTTTC
Source organism: Saposhnikovia divaricata (assembly GCA_036435485.1). NCBI lineage: Eukaryota > Viridiplantae > Streptophyta > Magnoliopsida > Apiales > Apiaceae > Saposhnikovia > Saposhnikovia divaricata. Next base: position 166,274,876 of record CM071599.1, read on the forward strand.
TGCTTCTCCACCAACCAACCCCAACCACTGCCCTTCATTCCGTTCACCTATACCACCTCCGCACTTCCACCACCATTCACCCTTTCCACCTCCTCGACCCACCACCATAAAACACCACCTACCCCCTTCACCATCTTCATCCTCTTCTCCACCTCCTTCCTCGACCTCCATTTCACCGCAGGCCATCTTGCTGCATTACTCATCTTCTTCTTTACCGCCTTATCACCTACCTTTATGTTGGTCCCTGAAAGTATTGTAGAAGGGGGGTTGAATGCAATACTAATAAATTTCAACAACTAAAAATAGAGATTGTAACTTATTATTAGAAGAAATGCAATCACAAGTAATAAGCTGTTAGATGTTTCACAAAATAAATGTGTTATTTATTTTGCAAAGTTTTGCTACAACCTTGAGAACAAAGTGATTCTCAAGCTTCGGTTTCTCAAGAGTTTTCAGTGATATTGAGATTCATCTATTGTGCAGTAGTGTGTTCTATCTTATAGAATGATAGTTGGACCTTTTTCTACTTTGCTATGCTGTACTATCACTATCTACATGGGTTGTTGAGTTGCTGTCATATTCTTTTTGCAGCTCATTACATGTTTTATTCCCATGTGATTATCTAATCATTACATACAAAGTAACTTTAGATACTTTCCACATTTGAGCCACCCAGTTCTAGCAGTAGTCTAATTTATCTTGCTCTAGACTTTACAAGTTGCTCCATGTGAACGAGCCTATCAACAAGTTATTCAACAGGAACGTCTGCAAAGAGCAGATAATCCACACATAAAGACGAACATGGAAATATAATGACTTTCAAAGTCCAGCACGGCGTCCGAAATAAATCTAAATCTCATGACAATAGTGATAAATTCTGCACTCATTGCAACAGGGAAGGTCACGAGGAATCTTCTTGTTTTCAGTTACACGACTTTCCTGAATGGTGGGGGGATCGCCCTCGCGGTGGAAGGCCTCCAGCTCGTGGAAATGCGTGGAAATGCAACTGCTGGAAGAATTGCTGGCCGTGGCGGCTCATATGAAGGTAAAGGAAGAGGAAACACACCGCCAGTTGTGCGTACAAACAAAGTTGGAGGCACCGTTTCTTCTTCTGCTGCAAAACTGAATGAGGGGGCTGACGTGGCAGCAGTTTCTACGGCTCAATTACAACAATTTCTAGAGTTCTTAAACACCTCTAAGACCAAAGATAAATTGCACGTTAAGAATGATGGTTTAAGTTGGATCATTGATACTGGAGCATCTAACCATTTAACATGTGATTTGTCTTTGTTGATAAATGTGAAAATCATTCAACGATGTTTAGTTGGCTTGCTAGATGGAAAAACAGCAGAGGCAAGCAGAGAAGGAACCGACGAACTGTTATACTACCAGGGGGTCTCAGAATTTACAAAGTGCTTTATGTGCCTCAATTAACTTGAAATTTACTTTCTGTGACACAACTAAGTGATGAAACAAATTGTGTAATCCATTTCGCTAACAATATGTGTGTTATACAGGACTATTTGATGAGGAAGGTGATTGGAGTGGGTGAACGCAAAATGGACTTTATATTTTCTGTGGTGTTCCAAATGTGAAGGTGCTAGCAGTGGATGGATTTTCTTCATTTCAGCTATGGCATCAGCGAATGGGACATCCGTCAGAAAAAGTATTAAAGATGCTTCCAGTTGTGAGTTATTTTACTAATGAAAATGAACATGCATGTGATATTTGTATGCATGCAAAACAACCCAGAAGTACTTATCCTATTAGTATGAATCAAGCGAGTCGAATATTTGAACTTGTTCATTTAGATTTATGGGGGCCTTATAAGACTCGTTCATCTTGTGGTGCCATCTATTTTTTAACCATAGTAGATGATTTTCAAGAGGGGTTTGGATATATCTACTTTCCAATAAAACTGAAGTTGAATCGATGTTCAGTAATTTTATCATGATGGTCGGTCGATAATTTGAACAAGAAGTAATAATAGTAAGAAGCGATAACGGAACTGAATTTAAATTTTTACACGATTATTGCTTCTACAAGGGTATGATTTATGAGACTTCTTGTGTTGCGACTCCATAACAAAATGGGAGGGTTGAACGAAAACACCAGCATATTTTAAATGTAGCTAGGGCGGTGAAATTTTAAGGGAATTTGCCAGTAAAATTTTGGGGAGAATGTGTCATGGCAGCATGTTATTTAATTAATAGAACTCCTTCCGGCTTACTCAAAAATAAATCCCCCTATGAAATATTTTTTGAAAAATTTCCATCTTATGATGATATTCGTACTTTTGGGTGTCTTTGTTATGCCTATAATCAACGTAATAAAGGTGACAAATTCGATAGTCGGAGTCGAAAGTGTATATTTGTAGGATACCCATATGGAAAAAAGGATGGAAATTGTACGATTTAGAGACTCACGAGTTTTTTGCGTCACGAGATGTAAAATTCGTTGAGAAAGAATTTCCTTTTGGCCAAAAAGAATTGACCCCAGCACCTATTTTGCTAACTCACGATGATGACCAATTAAGTGGGATTGGAGAAGACGTAGGGCTACTTGAGAAGGGGGAATCTGTTCTGGACAATCTTGTGATAGATGAGCTAACCACTCTCATGAGGAGAATGTAGTTCAAGATGTGCCAGAGAATTTTGAAATGCCAGAAGATTTGAAAATTCTATACCGAATGTGAATGACGCTGAATCTGAATTGGGTCGAGGACATTGTAAAAAATTTTCATCATCACGATTGCGCGACTTCGTGACTCACACCATACAGAAAATAAGTCCATCCCAAAGTTCATCTGCTACACCATCTACCTCAGGTACTCCGTACCCTATAACACACTTTGTTGATTGTGAATGTTTTTTACAAAAACATAGAAAATATATTGCTGCTATAACAGCAGGAAATGTGCCAAAAAATTTCAAAGAAGCTATGAAGCATGAAGGATGGCAAAAAGCCATGACAAAAGAGTCGAAGAACAGGGCACTTGGGTGTTAGAAAAAGTACACCCGGAAAGAAAGCACTCGGAAGCAAAAAGTACACACATCGAGTCGATCTTGTTGTTTTGACGACATTTTAATGGTTTTGTAAGAATATAACACGTGTGCGAACTGCGTGTGTATTAAAAATAATGAACTAGAAGATGTCGGAGGAAATTTAGAAACGTGATGTGTGAATTCTCACATACTGGTGGGCGAAAACATTTTTTTTTGGTATATATGTGGAGAATTTGGAATATTTATTTATAAACTTCACGTTGCCAATTTGATTTTGAGTGTTGTTACTTTTGTGAGTTTAGATATATTCGCAAGTTGTCAACTTTGATGTTATATATTATTTTGTAGTGATTTTGTGATGATTGTTTCTGTGTTTGTGGTGATTTTTTGTGGTTGCTGTAGTGGATTTTGCGGTGATTTTTGGGTTGTTGATGGTGATTTTTTGTGGTAGTAGAAGGTGGTGGCGGAGCTGGGGTGATTTGTAATGTTTTTGGTTGTGGTGATTTTCGTTATTTGGTGGTGATTTTTGTTGGTGGTGGTGGCAGTGCGGTGGCCGGAGGTGGCGGATTGTGGTGATTTTCTGTTTATAAGTGGTGATTTTTGTTGGTGGTGACCGGAGGTGATGGAAGTGCGGTGATTTTCTGTTTACCGGTGGTGCTTTTCTGGGTTGGCCGGAATTTGTCGTCGGAGATGGTGACCGGAGTATGGAAGAAATGATTGTGGAAGATGATGTTGAATTAAAGATGATGTTGAATTAAATGAATAATAAAAAAATAAAATTTTAAATATTAATTGTAGGACTATGATTTAATTTAGTTATAAAAAAATGTATGACTATGATTAGATCTCATATCTCATCATAAGTAGGGTTCTCATTTGAGCAAGATAGATATATGTATATATATACATTATAATCTCAAAATTAAGAATACACAATACAAATACTAATAAACCAATCACCAACATCTTCCTTAAAATAAAATTAAAGGCGTTCAAACACGGGCTGTTATGCTATTTTTCTTTTTAATATGATATAATCTTGATCGTCTATTTTTAATCCAACGGATCTTATGATTTTGGCGACAAAAAATTTGGATAAGATTTCTGTTATGCTTATTATATATAACTCTAATTAATCATATCCTTTTTAGATTATAATTTTTTTAATGTGATCTAATCTTGATCGTCTATTTTTAATCCAACGGATCATATGATTTTTCTGTAGTACATCGACCAGACCAAAATTTTGGATAAGATCTCTCTTATTCTTATTATATATAAGGATATAATATAATACAACAGGCGTCAGCATAAAAAATTGTGAGGCAAAATCGGTAAATCAAAGTCAAAGAGCATTTTAGTTTTAAAATATTATTATTGTGTATGCTTAGTATTTTTATAATCTATAAAACGGGTGTCGGCCTAAAAATCGTGAAAAAAAATCGATAGAGAAAAATATATGAATAATACATCTTATTATTTGTATATAATTAATTTATACAATATTTTGTTCACAATCTATATTAATATAATATATATGTTTTTGTCGATTTTTTCCTAAATAATCTTTATTTAATATTTTAAAAAAATTATGTTATAAGGCCGCCGGGAAGCGCGATTTAGTCGACTAGTATATATATATCAATTTCATAACAACAATTTGATATGTAAACTAATAACAAATAAATAATATAATAAATATTAGAAAAAGAGTCGTGGGTTGCAAAATACACCAACAAATAGAGGGTAAAACACCAACGAATACAAAATACAATCGAGGGTTATTTGATATAAATTTTTGTAAAACACAAACGAATACGTAGTCTGGTCGTATAACATTTTATAAAACACTAACAAATCTATAACCTTCATTAATAAATCCCAGTTTAATGGTACTTTGTAACAAATTTGGTTTTCGTCCTAAATTCCCACTTCCCCTAAAATTCATATTATTTTCTAAAAAAATTGTTTGGAATTATTTTATAAATATAATTTTTTTACTATAATATTACTGAATTATACAAAAAAAACGTATCCATTAAAACGATAACCATGTATGTTTTGTTTTCTTGATCGTCTTAAAATAATCTTAAATAAATAATAAATGAAATCTATAAATATAACTTTATTAATAAGAAAAACCACTTTTAATGTACTATTTTGTACCAAATTTGGTTCGAACAATATTTTTGTTTCACCCGTAGAATCTTATTTTCCCTAGAATTCTATGTTATTTTTATAAAATAAATTTAAAAAAATCATATTACAATTATAATTCTTTTATTACAATTTAATCAAAAAAGACTACGAATACATATGTTGATATAGGGTAACATACTTATCTATAACAAACAAAATTCATTCTTAATGGTACTTCAGTACCAAAATATAGTTCAACCCCTAGATTTCTGTTTCTCTTATTTTTTAAAAAATAATAAAATTGTTAAATACCATTATAATTGTAATTTTTTAGCATAACTCTATTCAGTTCCCAAATAACGTATTTATCATAATCATGTATATTTTTACGTATATATTAGAATCATTTAGGTTTTTTTTTCTTAATTTTCTTAAATAAATAATATATAAAATGACATTTTTAATAAGCATATTCTTTGTAAATAACGTAATTTATTATAATAAATTAATGATCAATTTAATTAAATTTTCTGGGGTATGTGTTTCGCACGAGTTATCATCTAATATCCTATTAATAAGTGAAGTAGTGTTTTAATGATACTTCCATCTAGATGCACGTCTTCTAAAATTATTGAAATTCTAATGTAATTACAATTCTTTTATTATAAACTATTGAGTTGAATAAATAACGTAGTTTTCTTTTGTACATTTTATCATTTTTTAAAGGATTTTTTTGTAATAAATAAAATTATTCTTGTATAAATCTAATAAAAAAAAGATCAATTTAAATAAATTATCTCGACTCGTGGGGATATCATCTAGTTTTCCTTTAAAGTAAGAAACATAAAATTTAGTACCCATAACAGTAAATTCGATTTATTCCTTGAAACAATTTATTACCAATATTTGTAAAGAATTAATTTCTAACTTAAACTAAATGGAAATAATTATGACTTTAAAGTTTACTGAGAGCATTCACGAATCACAACCGAGTTGACATCCTCAAATTATGGGGAATCAATCCTCAAATATTACAAAATGGGAGCTACATCGGAGACCCCAAAATGGGGTTTGGATTTAGGCAGTGTTGTAAAAATCGGTTGACTCTGAAAACGAGTACTCGAAAAATTGGCCGAGTACTCGAATTTTGAAGATCAAACCGAGTCGAACCGATTTCCGATTTTTAGAACCATGGATTTAGGGATCAAGTTTGAGTCCCCAAATAAGCATCCCACCGTTTCCCAATTTGCAAATCCTCTCTCTCCTGCTTTTAATATATTTTAATTATAGATGCATGTGAAATTTAAATGAAAGAGAGAGAAAGAAGTAATATAAAAAAGAATATAGGGATATGAGGATGGAAAATGGGGAATGGATGAAAAAAAACATTTTTGATAATTTTGGGAATTTACTATTTTTGTTTGGAGATTTACTATTATTTTTGGGGATGAGGATGGGGTTCCCAACGAGAATACTCTAATTAAGGATCTATTTGACTTGTCTAATAAATAAGTCAAAAGTTGAAAAATATTTTATCCTCTTTTTTGAAACAAATATAAGCTCAAAACGAATCCAAAAAATTGAAGAAAATTATAAGATCCTTCAAATGTAGCATTATAAATTTTTTGTATGATCTTAACATTTCAGCATGACAATTAAGATATTAAAGTTACAGCATAATCTTTAACCATTTCACATGAGATTTAGGAATCAAAGATTCAAGAACTTATTCAGTTGGCACAACTCCAGCAGGCAGCAGTGTTCAAATCCTTGAAACCTTGCTTATTATTACAAGAATGATGCAACGGCCTACAATTTCTTATGAAATTCCAAAACACTGTAAACAGCTACGCTGCATATGAGTTTTACAGCTGCAAATCCAGAATGCTCTGCCAAAGCCTCAAATTCTTTCAAACTCCTCTCTTTACCTCCCGGATATAATGCCAGCAATATCATATCATCATCCATGGCGTTGTTTAATTCTGATGAAAAACCTGTGTTTGTATACTCGGGCACTATTGATTCTACAATCACCACCTTGCCAAATTCTGGAAGGGCGTTACAGCAATTCTTTAAAAGCTTCAAGCAGTGTTCATCGCTCCAGTCATGAAGTATCCACTGCATAACCCAAATATTCATAATTAAATATCACACTAAGCTTAGTTTTGTATGGCAAAAGTATATATTCATTCACCTTCATGAATATGACATCTCCTTTTGGGACACTTTCGAACATATCTCCTCCAACATGCTCCATACCTAGCACCAATGAAACAATTGAGAACATGTATTTCATTTTCATTTGTTAATAAACTTAGTGACGATATATATATTTAATTTCCAATGAAATAGCCTAATTATTCATCAATCGAATATTCTCCTCGTGTTTCAAACCAAACATAAATTCAGATAAGTGGCTGATCCTGCATGTGTTCAGTTACCAGATAAAGGAGCGGCATTTTTAATGACATGAGGCAAATCGAAGTTGATTCCCCTGATTTGTGGATATTTGGCTATGATTTTGGCTAGAGTCGCCCCAGTTCCACCACCGACGTCTATGATCTGTGTCATCTCTTGGAATCCAGTGTAAACTTCTAGAAACTTCTTCATGACTATAGTGGTGTGGTTATACATTGCTTGATTAAAAACATCATTGAATCTGCTGTCTTTTGCAAGGTATTCAAATGCATGCATGCCATCATGAGCCTTGTTAAAAGGAATTCCTCCCTCAAGCAGTGCATCTTTTAATTGGTACCTGAAGGCATTGATTACATTGTTACAAGCGTTTGATCATGAATCCAAAGTATGTTCTGTAGCATTTTACCGTAAGCTAGCAGCCGGGTCAGTAGAGAACTTCTTTATCAATTTGAGCATTATATGTAAGATTTAAGAACTCAGTTATACAGGGAGATGTGTAAAACATTAATTTTAGTGTACGTAAACTTTGAAAGATGAAGAGAGTAGACAAACCAGGAATCCATAACAACTTTGTCATGAAGCATAACCAATAAAGGAGCTAGGGAGACCCCATCTTCATCGGCAATGTAACTTTTGCATATACTTGCTAGACTATACAAACTCTTTTCTTTGCCATCTTCGCCAGCTACTAGTGTCCGGATAAGAATGGAATTGGCAGCCAGAAACCGCAGAATTCGCTCAAGCATGGCTGTAGCTGCAGGATTTTGTGTGGGAAGATGAGCTACAATATCATCACTGGACAACTTTTTAGCATCAACGCCGAAGGGAGAAGCTCCATCAACAGCAGCAGCTTTGGACATGATCTCAAATAAATCAAGCTCAACCGCAGCTTTCATTACCATTCCAAGAACTGTTCCACCATATAACTGCAGTGCTCTTGTAAATTCATTGGCATCTTCATCTGCTTTTGACATCTTATAAGTTTATTAGCCTTCAAGACTCTTCTGATAAAGAATGCATGTATTCTTGAATCTTTATAATAAGTTGTGATTCTATTGGATTTCTACGATCATTTATGCTGCCTGTGAGAAGTAGCCTAGTAACTAGGGGTGAGCAATGGTCGGGTTGAAAAGACTAAACCACCCAACCCATATTTTACGGTTTTGGAATTTAACAACCCGTTATGTTAGTACTAAAAAAAACCGTCCAAATTATAACGGATTGGTTTGGGCGGGTTGGGTTTTAAACCACTTAAAAAATTCAAACTTGTAAAAAATTAATCGACACAATTGTACAATGCATCAATGGACTGACATCACAAAATATCATCAAAATATGGTAATTAAGTTACAAAGTCTTACGGACCAGCAAAATAACGTAGTTTAGGTAAAATGATAGTTGAGAAAAATAGGGTTACAAACTTACCGATTTAGTCTTTTTACATATGTGATATTGTAGCTAATTGTAAGCACATTTTTTTCTTTTTATATAATTATATATTAATTATTAATTTGAATTATATTTCTTAAATAATAATAAAATTAATTATTATATATTATTATATATTCGGGTGGAATGGGTTATATTGGTCGGGTTGACAAGGCAAACCGAACCTAACCATTATTTTTCGGTTTTTAAAAAATCGAAACCGTTACCAACCCGAACCGTTACAAAACCGTAAATTCTGGTTTGGGCGGTTTGGATTGGGCGGTTTGGGCGGGTTTGGAAAATTTTGCTCACCCCTACTAGTAACTTGCCAAACTAAATTTAGAGTAATCAGCACTTTGGACCCTTATCTTTGAGCGCTTTTTCAATTTGGTCTCAAACTATATTTCTTGGCAGATTTCACCTCTACGATTTCAAACTCGCTTCAGTTTGCACCATTTTGACCAAATTTTGTCCACTTTGACCGCTACTATTAGGATGAGCGAGGGTAAAAATACAAAGATTTATTCAAGAAACAGTCAATTTACCCTTGATTAGCCTAATAGTAGCGGTCAAAATGGACAAAATTTGATCAAAAGGTGCAAATTGAAGCGATTTTGAAACCATAGAGGTGCAATATGCCAAAAAACATAGTTTGAGACAAAATTGAAAAAATGCCCAAAGATAAGGGTGTTGAGAGTTGTCCCACATCGGTTGTGTGAAGGGCAGATTGTTAGTTAATATGCAGCTAGATTAACTCCATTAGTATGAGCACTTTTGGGAGGAGCCCAAAAACAAGTCCGTGCGGGCCTGACCCAACCCAAAGCGGACAATATCATACTAATGTGGAGTTAAGATCTGCTTAGCAAGCCCAACAATTGGTATCAAAACTATGGTTATAATGGTCCATAACGATCTCAATGGGCTCCAGAATGGATCCAGGAAGAGGCAGATGGGGGATATCCCAGGTTTGGCTTAAGGGGAGCAACGGGCTTTCCAGTATGGGCCTAGGGGGAGCCAGATGGCCAGGAACTTCCAGTATGGGTCAAGGGGGAGCAGATCACACAGAATGGTGGCAGATTCGTCAGGTGTCGAGCCCGATGTGTGAAGAGGGAGATTGTTGGGAGTTGTCCCACATCGGTTGTGGGAAGGGCGGATTGCTAGTTAATAAGCAGCTAGATTAACTCCATTAGTATGAGGCCTTTTGGGAGGAGCACAAAAACAAATCCGTGCGGGCCAGACCCAACCCGGACATTATCATACACTTGTGAAGTCAATATCTGCTTAGCAAGCCCAACAAAGGGGTGCAAAATGCTAATTACTCACCACAATCGTTTTAATTATTTTTCCTTTGTCCCATCCCGATTCACTCCTGGTCCCAAACAATTTTGGAATGCTTTGTAAAGTGACTAGCTCGACAATATATCATACAGTTTCTCAAATTTATTTCTTACTTACTTTTTAGTAGAGCTGGCAATTCGTTTCCTGTCGTGTACTTCGTGTCGTGTACTTTCGTGTTTCGTGTACCAAGAGCCCAAAACGGAAACGAAATAAATTCGTGTACTCAAATTCTAAAACGAACACGAAACGAAACATTTCGTGTAAACACGAAACGAAACGAAAAGTACACGAAATATTTTGTATACTTTACGTTTACACGAAAACGAACCAAAAACCGCGTACTTTCGTGTACTTTCTGTGTACTTTTCGTCTACTTTTCGTGTACTTTTCGTGTATTTTCTATTTATTTTGTAAAAAGGTTAAATATGTAATATTTATTTATAATATATATTTATATAATTTAAAATATTTATTTAAATATTTATTTATTTCGTGTATTTTCGTTTCGTGTCGTGTACCAAATGGTAAACCCAAAACCAACACTAAATTCATCTGTGTAATTTCGTGTTCGTGTACTTTCGTGTTCGTGTACCGCAAAGGTCAATCCAAACCCGTAATTTTCGTATCGTTTTCGTATCGTATTTTCGTGTCGTGTACAAAATTGTCGGCTCTACTTTTTAATCAATCCAATCCAATCCAAACATACCCAGTATATCCCGCTCAGAGCAGGGTCTGGGGAGGGTAGGTTGTACGCAGACCATACCCCCACTTTATGAGTGGGGAGGCTGTTTCCGTGAAGACCCTCGGCTGAGTGCACAACATACAAGGCGTGTGGAAAATACAACGGAAATGATACGGAAATGGATAAAGACATACCTGCAGCCCATGGCGTTCTCCACATGGGACCTACCTATCTGCGAGGATTTATGAAACTCCTAGCTTGTTGCGTGCCAACCGCACGGGAATTCCCGCACAGAAAAAACACCGGGCCCAGCTCCCTGTAACTGCAAAACCAGAAAACAGAAAACACTCAAAACGAACAGTGAGAACGCTAAAGCCGAACTTCTAAAAAATCGCTAACCGAGACAAGGCACCTCTGAGGCTCTCGACAACAGAGCCACATCCTAAAAGGGAATCCACCACTCTGATACGCCGCCTCCAAGAACACCTATCCGCGAGCATGGTCTCATTTAAGTCTAAGGCCTTCAAATCCATCCGGAGCTGCTCTTCCCACGACCTCCTCGGCCTGCCTCTCCTCCTCGCCCCAACAACCGCCAAACTCTCGACCCTCCTAACTGGGGCTTCAGCCAGCCTCCTACGAACGTGGCCGAACCATCTCAGCCTCCCTTCCCTAAGTTTCGCAGAAAACGGCGCAACTTCAAGCGCGCTCCTAAACACCGAGTTCGGGATTCTGTCCAACATCGTGCGCCCACAAGACCACCGCAGCATCCTCATTTCTGCCCCTTCCAACTTGCTTACGAGTGCCTTCTTCTCCGCCCAACACTCAGAACCATACAACATCGCAGGACGGATAGCCGCTCTATAGAATTTCCCTTTCAACCTTAAAGGAACCTTCTTATCGCACATTACCCCTGACGCTGCCCTCCACCTTAGCCACCCCGCCTTGATACGATGCGTGACATCTGCTTCAATCTCACCTTCCTTCTGGATGATCGAACCCAAATACTTGAATTTATCCGTCTGCGGGACGATCTGGTCTTCAAGTCTAACCTCCACCCCTTCTTCGTTGGCCTCGCCACTGAAGTTACACCAGAGATACTCGGTTTTAGACCGACTCATACGTAACCCTCGGGACTCCAAAGTAGATCTCCAAAGCTCCAATTTGTCGTTCACCTCCTTCCTCGATTCCGCCATTACCACGATATCATCCGCGAAGAGCATGCACCACGGGACAGCATCTTGAATCCCCCGCGACATGACATCAAGGATAAGGGCGAAAAGAAAAGGACTCAGGGCCGACCCCTGATGCAGCCCCACCTCAACCGGAAAGAAACGGGAGTCCCCCACTGGGGTCCGAACGCAAGAACTAACTTGGGAGTACATGTCTTGGATCACCCTCACGAACGTCGACGACACTCCCCTCTCCTCAAGGCTCTTCCAAATAGCTTCACGGGGGATGCTATCATATGCCTTCTCAAGATCAATGAACACCATATGGAGGTCTTTGCGACGTTCCCTGAACTTCTCCATAAGGCGTCTAACAAGATGAATGGCCTCTATCGTTGATCTCCCAGGCATAAATCCAAATTGATTCTCTGAGACTCCTACTACTCTTCTAAGCCGACTATCAACCACTCTCTCCCAAAGTTTCATAGTATGACTGAGTAATTTAATACCCCGGTAGTTACTACAACTTTGCGGCTCTACTTTTTAACGATGTTGAATAAATACGGGTTGAGTCACCAACCACTGAACGGATTCCTTCACTTTAAAGTGTAGTGGCGGGCTGGCGGCTGGCCGTGTCATTCTCTTTCAAGCTAGTGGATGGCAGGTCATTAATCATATTAATCAAAATATTTTTTTTTTTGGAAAAACTAATCAAAATATTCTTTTCAAAAACCTTTACTTTAATGTTATGGATCAATTTTCTAATTGTTTGAAAACAAGATAATTTTATAGTTTGTTTTGCCTTTCAAAAACAAAAATCATTAATCAAAAATATTCTTGCTTATTGATCAATCATAAATATGATTTTCTCTACTTTGTGTGCTAAATGCCTTTAAATTCACTCCTAATCTTTGAATTTTGCGAGTAATTTGTACGGTATAAGTGGTTCGCTTAGCTCACACACTTAAATGAGATTTTTGCAAATACTTGCTAGACTATATTTCTTTTGGATAAAATATGATTGAATTTTTTGAACGACTATGATTGGATTATTGCAATAATTTTGATGTCTTTTTTAGCATTGATTTTTATTTGCTATCATAGGATTATTAGATCGTATTCAATTACAATTATTTGTGTTATTATAGTATTTACAATATCATATTTAACGAATTATTTGTGTTACTATATTATTTACAATATCATATTTAACGAATAGGAGTTGACAAAAGGGATATAACATATAATGACATCTATACTCATTAATTATATCCATGTATATAATAAACGTAAAAGAGATTTTATCCATAATTTTGGTTTGGTCACTATGTTTTGGTCACTGTACCGTCAAAATAATCTCAATCGTCGTATATAATATTTTTAAAAATAAACGATTAAGATTATATCATATTAAAAAGAAATTATAATCTAAAAATGATACAATTAAAAAGGTTATATTAGAATTGAATTTTAAAAAGAAGTTATAATTTGAAAAGGATATAAAATATTGTATTAAAACCCTGACAAAAAATATTAGAACTGAATTTTATTTATTTATTTCTTAATATTAAAAAAAATTCATATTTACTATTTACTATCTCGAGATATAGAAATCAAATTTAGATGATTTTACAGTCCACGCGAAATTTATAAAATTATTTTTAATTTAGAGATGATTGAACAATTATTATCCAAAATCCAAATGAAAACACTAAGAATTTCAAGAGAAAATATAAATACGAATTTTTACATTAATCTTATTTAGTGTAGAATACCTACAATAATAATCATATTCAATGTAGAAAACATTATTATATATGATTTTAATCATTGACAAACACTTTTTCGTATTTCAATATAAATACACTTTTTAGTTTACATGTTAAAATATTAAATATTTTTTATGCTAGATCCAACGTTTTTAACTATTTATTTTACTATCTAACAGGTTCATATTTATTTTATCGTACCGAGGACCAAACTATCAACTACCAAATTTTTGGACAAAAGCCCTCCTACACTTATTATTAAAACTGTTTTTGGTTGTTAGTACAACTATCTTCAAATAATAAGAAGGTTATTTGGATAATCCAAACAAAACATAAAAACATAAGTAGATATCCTAAATAAAATATAATTTTCAATATAAAAAATCGTCAATGTCATCTCTATTTTGTTTATTGATAGTTTTAATTGGAGAAAATTGTTAAATCATCATTAAATTAAAGTTTTTTTTTGTTAATTTCACGTAGGTTGTAAAATCATCCAAATCAAGTTTTAAGAATTTAACATAAAATACATAATAAATTGAACGTTTAAATCAATTCACAATAAAAATTTGATATGTAAATTAATAACAAATAAATAATAAAAAAATAATATAATAGATATTAGAAAAATAGTCGTGCGTTACACGAGTTATAAACTAGTATATATAAATAGTACTTAGTAATCATATTTATTCTTATTAATTAGATGTTTAATAGTACTCCTTCCGTCCCATTTTATAAGATCCTAATTCTTTTTTGGGACGTCCCAAAAAGAATGAACCTACCAAACTTATTATTTTTGAACTTTACTTTTTACTATTACATCCATTACTTCTCGATTTTATACTCCTTTTTTATTAAATAAACACTATTACACCCACTGTTATCCTACTTTACCCATTTTTTATAAACATATTTTCGCAACCGGCCAACCAACCACATGTTACCACTTAACAACTCAAATAGAATTTTCTTAATCTCCGTGAAAGTCAAACGAGCTCTTACAATTTGGGAGGGTGAGAGTAGTATTTTAAGTCTTATCCACGTTTGGTTGGGAAGGGAACGTGATGCAGGTTTACTCATAAAAACAACACGTTTTGTTAGGGTTTTTTTCCTTTTAAAAAAGGTACTCCCTCTATCTCATAAAACTCTTCTCACTTTTCTTTTCGGGACATTCAAAATACTTTTCCCCTTTCTATTTTAGGCCATAAAATAACTATATTCTATACCCACTACTCCACCCACTACACCTTAAAATAATATAAAATATCCACTATTCCACCCACTAACCTTTAAAAACAATATTCAATACCCACTATTTCATCCACTATTCTTTAAAAACCATTTTTTCTTAAAACCCGTGTTTTTCCCCAAATAAGAAGAGCTTTGCGAGACGGAGGGACCAAAGTAAATAAATAAATAAATGCAACTTTTGGAAAATACAGATGTATACGCATACAAGCACACTCATTGTCGGGCCGGATGGTGGACTTTGCACATAAAAGTATTGATTTCTTTTCATCTCCTAATTTAGGACGTTTTTGCACGATAACGGTCTAAATTATACTCCCTCTTTCCCTCCGAATTCTTTACGTTTGCGGACCAGTTTTCGACAAGCATTTTAAGGTGCATTTTAAGGATAGTTCTATAACTTATTTTTTATATTTTCTTTTTTGTATAAAAATAGAATTGTTCTATTTTTATACAAAAAAAGAAAATATCAAAAATAAGTTATAGAACTATCCTTAAAATGCACCTTAAAATGTGTGCCAAAACGCAGTTTTTTATGTAAAGAAATGAGAGGGACAGAGAGAGTAATTTTTTTTGCACAAAAATGGTTAACGTATAATAATGAGCACATGCATAACCACAATTTAATATTTTAATCACCCGATTGTATTCCGTCAAATATATATAACAGACGTTAGTTTTTATATCTAATTAAAAATTATTTTAAGGATATAATAGTAAATTCAATAGAAAAAGTAATACCCTTCAATTTTCTTCCTCCTGCCCCATCTCTTCATTCACCACCAACTCTCGCCACTGACCACTGTCCTTCCTCCCACCATCCACCCAAAGAAAGTGCTGCTAACTCGACCAACTAACTCGCAATCACCCATTTCCTTTTCCCGTTCACCACTGCGCCTCACCTCCATCAATTGACACTGAATCCAAACGAACTCCACCCCGCCTCCCTTCTCGTCTATCTCCCCCAATGCAACCAGCAGCCTCTTTTGTTCACCTTCATCACCACTCAAACAACCCACCACTGCTATTTCCTTTCTCTTCTCTCCTTCCTTTCTCTTCTCCTGAATCCCTTTCGATCCACCCACCATCACTGCACAACCCACCGCGCCGTTCTTCTCCAACAACCTGCAACGCCACCGCCGTTCTCCTTCACCTCATCTCCATCAGACCAAACCCACCACCTTCAACAACACTTCACCTTTTCTGCTTCTCCACCAACCAACCCCAACCACTGCCCTTCATTCCGTTCACCTATACCACCTCCGCACTTCCACCACCATTCACCCTTTCCACCTCCTCGACCCACCACCATAAAACACCACCTACCCCCTTCACCATCTTCATCCTCTTCTCCACCTCCTTCCTCGACCTCCATTTCACCGCAGGCCATCTTGCTGCATTACTCATCTTCTTCTTTACCGCCTTATCACCTACCTTTATGTTGGTCCCTGAAAGTATTGTAGAAGGGGGGTTGAATGCAATACTAATAAATTTCAACAACTAAAAATAGAGATTGTAACTTATTATTAGAAGAAATGCAATCACAAGTAATAAGCTGTTAGATGTTTCACAAAATAAATGTGTTATTTATTTTGCAAAGTTTTGCTACAACCTTGAGAACAAAGTGATTCTCAAGCTTCGGTTTCTCAAGAGTTTTCAGTGATATTGAGATTCATCTATTGTGCAGTAGTGTGTTCTATCTTATAGAATGATAGTTGGACCTTTTTCTACTTTGCTATGCTGTACTATCACTATCTACATGGGTTGTTGAGTTGCTGTCATATTCTTTTTGCAGCTCATTACATGTTTTATTCCCATGTGATTATCTAATCATTACATACAAAGTAACTTTAGATACTTTCCACATTTGAGCCACCCAGTTCTAGCAGTAGTCTAATTTATCTTGCTCTAGACTTTACAAGTTGCTCCATGTGAACGAGCCTATCAACAAGTTATTCAGCAGGAACGTCTGCAAAGAGCAGATAATCCACACATAAAGACGAACATGGAAATATAATGACTTTCAAAGTCCAGCACGGCGTCCGAAATAAATCTAAATCTCATGACAATAGTGATAAATTCTGCACTCATTGCAACAGGGAAGGTCACGAGGAATCTTCTTGTTTTCAGTTACACGACTTTCCTGAATGGTGGGGGGATCGCCCTCGCGGTGGAAGGCCTCCAGCTCGTGGAAATGCGTGGAAATGCAACTGCTGGAAGAATTGCTGGCCGTGGCGGCTCATATGAAGGTAAAGGAAGAGGAAACACACCGCCAGTTGTGCGTACAAACAAAGTTGGAGGCACCGTTTCTTCTTCTGCTGCAAAACTGAATGAGGGGGCTGACGTGGCAGCAGTTTCTACGGCTCAATTACAACAATTTCTAGAGTTCTTAAACACCTCTAAGACCAAAGATAAATTGCACGTTAAGAATGATGGTTTAAGTTGGATCATTGATACTGGAGCATCTAACCATTTAACATGTGATTTGTCTTTGTTGATAAATGTGAAAATCATTCAACGATGTTTAGTTGGCTTGCTAGATGGAAAAACAGCAGAGGCAAGCAGAGAAGGAACCGACGAACTGTTATACTACCAGGGGGTCTCAGAATTTACAAAGTGCTTTATGTGCCTCAATTAACTTGAAATTTACTTTCTGTGACACAACTAAGTGATGAAACAAATTGTGTAATCCATTTCGCTAACAATATGTGTGTTATACAGGACTATTTGATGAGGAAGGTGATTGGAGTGGGTGAACGCAAAATGGACTTTATATTTTCTGTGGTGTTCCAAATGTGAAGGTGCTAGCAGTGGATGGATTTTCTTCATTTCAGCTATGGCATCAGCGAATGGGACATCCGTCAGAAAAAGTATTAAAGATGCTTCCAGTTGTGAGTTATTTTACTAATGAAAATGAACATGCATGTGATATTTGTATGCATGCAAAACAACCCAGAAGTACTTATCCTATTAGTATGAATCAAGCGAGTCGAATATTTGAACTTGTTCATTTAGATTTATGGGGGCCTTATAAGACTCGTTCATCTTGTGGTGCCATCTATTTTTTAACCATAGTAGATGATTTTCAAGAGGGGTTTGGATATATCTACTTTCCAATAAAACTGAAGTTGAATCGATGTTCAGTAATTTTATCATGATGGTCGGTCGATAATTTGAACAAGAAGTAATAATAGTAAGAAGCGATAACGGAACTGAATTTAAATTTTTACACGATTATTGCTTCTACAAGGGTATGATTTATGAGACTTCTTGTGTTGCGACTCCATAACAAAATGGGAGGGTTGAACGAAAACACCAGCATATTTTAAATGTAGCTAGGGCGGTGAAATTTTAAGGGAATTTGCCAGTAAAATTTTGGGGAGAATGTGTCATGGCAGCATGTTATTTAATTAATAGAACTCCTTCCGGCTTACTCAAAAATAAATCCCCCTATGAAATATTTTTTGAAAAATTTCCATCTTATGATGATATTCGTACTTTTGGGTGTCTTTGTTATGCCTATAATCAACGTAATAAAGGTGACAAATTCGATAGTCGGAGTCGAAAGTGTATATTTGTAGGATACCCATATGGAAAAAAGGATGGAAATTGTACGATTTAGAGACTCACGAGTTTTTTGCGTCACGAGATGTAAAATTCGTTGAGAAAGAATTTCCTTTTGGCCAAAAAGAATTGACCCCAGCACCTATTGTGCTAACTCACGATGATGACCAATTAAGTGGGATTGGAGAAGACGTAGGGCTACTTGAGAAGGGGGAATCTGTTCTGGACAATCTTGTGATAGATGAGCTAACCACTCTCATGAGGAGAATGTAGTTCAAGATGTGCCAGAGAATTTTGAAATGCCAGAAGATTTGAAAATTCTATACCGAATGTGAATGACGCTGAATCTGAATTGGGTCGAGGACATTGTAAAAAATTTTCATCATCACGATTGCGCGACTTCGTGACTCACACCATACAGAAAATAAGTCCATCCCAAAGTTCATCTGCTACACCATCTACCTCAGGTACTCCGTACCCTATAACACACTTTGTTGATTGTGAATGTTTTTTACAAAAACATAGAAAATATATTGCTGCTATAACAGCAGGAAATGTGCCAAAAAATTTCAAAGAAGCTATGAAGCATGAAGGATGGCAAAAAGCCATGACAAAAGAGTCGAAGAACAGGGCACTTGGGTGTTAGAAAAAGTACACCCGGAAAGAAAGCACTCGGAAGCAAAAAGTACACACATCGAGTCGATCTTGTTGTTTTGACGACATTTTAATGGTTTTGTAAGAATATAACACGTGTGCGAACTGCGTGTGTATTAAAAATAATGAACTAGAAGATGTCGGAGGAAATTTAGAAACGTGATGTGTGAATTCTCACATACTGGTGGGCGAAAACATTTTTTTTTTGGTATATATGTGGAGAATTTGGAATATTTATTTATAAACTTCACGTTGCCAATTTGATTTTGAGTGTTGTTACTTTTGTGAGTTTAGATATATTCGCAAGTTGTCAACTTTGATGTTATATATTATTTTGTAGTGATTTTGTGATGATTGTTTCTGTGTTTGTGGTGATTTTTTGTGGTTGCTGTAGTGGATTTTGCGGTGATTTTTGGGTTGTTGATGGTGATTTTTGGTGGTAGTAGAAGGTGGTGGCGGAGCTGGGGTGATTTGTAATGTTTTTGGTTGTGGTGATTTTCGTTATTTGGTGGTGATTTTTGTTGGTGGTGGTGGCAGTGCGGTGGCCGGAGGTGGCGGATTGTGGTGATTTTCTGTTTATAAGTGGTGATTTTTGTTGGTGGTGACCGGAGGTGATGGAAGTGCGGTGATTTTCTGTTTACCGGTGGTGCTTTTCTGGGTTGGCCGGAATTTGTCGTCGGAGATGGTGACCGGAGTATGGAAGAAATGATTGTGGAAGATGATGTTGAATTAAATGAATAATAAAAAAATAAAATTTTAAATATTAATTGTAGGACTATGATTTAATTTAGTTATAAAAAAATGTATGACTATGATTAGATCTCATATCTCATCATAAGTAGGGTTCTCATTTGAGCAAGATAGATATATGTATATATATACATTATAATCTCAAAATTAAGAATACACAATACAAATACTAATAAACCAATCACCAACATCTTCCTTAAAATAAAATTAAAGGCGTTCAAACACGGGCTGTTATGCTATTTTTCTTTTTAATATGATATAATCTTGATCGTCTATTTTTAATCCAACGGATCTTATGATTTTGGCGACAAAAAATTTGGATAAGATTTCTGTTATGCTTATTATATATAACTCTAATTAATCATATCCTTTTTAGATTATAATTTTTTTAATGTGATCTAATCTTGATCGTCTATTTTTAATCCAACGGATCATATGATTTTTCTGTAGTACATCGACCAGACCAAAATTTTGGATAAGATCTCTCTTATGCTTATTATATATAAGGATATAATATAATACAACAGGCGTCAGCATAAAAAATTGTGAGGCAAAATCGGTAAATCAAAGTCAAAGAGCATTTTAGTTTTAAAATATTATTATTGTGTATGCTTAGTATTTTTATAATCTATAAAACGGGTGTCGGCCTAAAAATCGTGAAAAAAAATCGATAGAGAAAAATATATGAATAATACATCTTATTATTTGTATATAATTAATTTATACAATATTTTGTTCACAATCTATATTAATATAATATATATGTTTTTGTCGATTTTTTCCTAAATAATCTTTATTTAATATTTTAAAAAAATTATGTTATAAGGCCGCCGGGAAGCGCGATTTAGTCGACTAGTATATATATATCAATTTCATAACAACAATTTGATATGTAAACTAATAACAAATAAATAATATAATAAATATTAGAAAAAGAGTCGTGGGTTGCAAAATACACCAACAAATAGAGGGTAAAACACCAACGAATACAAAATACAATCGAGGGTTATTTGATATAAATTTTTGTAAAACACAAACGAATACGTAGTCTGGTCGTATAACATTTTATAAAACACTAACAAATCTATAACCTTCATTAATAAATCCCAGTTTAATGGTACTTTGTAACAAATTTGGTTTTCGTCCTAAATTCCCACTTCCCCTAAAATTCATATTATTTTCTAAAAAAATTGTTTGGAATTATTTTATAAATATAATTTTTTTACTATAATATTACTGAATTATACAAAAAAAACGTATCCATTAAAACGATAACCATGTATGTTTTGTTTTCTTGATCGTCTTAAAATAATCTTAAATAAATAATAAATGAAATCTATAAATATAACTTTATTAATAAGAAAAACCACTTTTAATGTACTATTTTGTACCAAATTTGGTTCGAACAATATTTTTGTTTCACCCGTAGAATCTTATTTTCCCTAGAATTCTATGTTATTTTTATAAAATAAATTTAAAAAAATCATATTACAATTATAATTCTTTTATTACAATTTAATCAAAAAAGACTACGAATACATATGTTGATATAGGGTAACATACTTATCTATAACAAACAAAATTCATTCTTAATGGTACTTCAGTACCAAAATATAGTTCAACCCCTAGATTTCTGTTTCTCTTATTTTTTAAAAAATAATAAAATTGTTAAATACCATTATAATTGTAATTTTTTAGCATAACTCTATTCAGTTCCCAAATAACGTATTTATCATAATCATGTATATTTTTACGTATATATTAGAATCATTTAGGTTTTTTTTTCTTAATTTTCTTAAATAAATAATATATAAAATGACATTTTTAATAAGCATATTCTTTGTAAATAACGTAATTTATTATAATAAATTAATGATCAATTTAATTAAATTTTCTGGGGTATGTGTTTCGCACGAGTTATCATCTAATATCCTATTAATAAGTGAAGTAGTGTTTTAATGATACTTCCATCTAGATGCACGTCTTCTAAAATTATTGAAATTCTAATGTAATTACAATTCTTTTATTATAAACTATTGAGTTGAATAAATAACGTAGTTTTCTTTTGTACATTTTATCATTTTTTAAAGGATTTTTTTGTAATAAATAAAATTATTCTTGTATAAATCTAATAAAAAAAAGATCAATTTAAATAAATTATCTCGACTCGTGGGGATATCATCTAGTTTTCCTTTAAAGTAAGAAACATAAAATTTAGTACCCATAACAGTAAATTCGATTTATTCCTTGAAACAATTTATTACCAATATTTGTAAAGAATTAATTTCTAACTTAAACTAAATGGAAATAATTATGACTTTAAAGTTTACTGAGAGCATTCACGAATCACAACCGAGTTGACATCCTCAAATTATGGGGAATCAATCCTCAAATATTACAAAATGGGAGCTACATCGGAGACCCCAAAATGGGGTTTGGATTTAGGCAGTGTTGTAGAAATCGGTTGACTCTGAAAACGAGTACTCGAAAAATTGGCCGAGTACTCGAATTTTGAAGATCAAACCGAGTCGAACCGATTTCCGATTTTTAGAACCATGGATTTAGGGATCAAGTTTGAGTCCCCAAATAAGCATCCCACCGTTTCCCAATTTGCAAATCCTCTCTCTCCTGCTTTTAATATATTTTAATTATAGATGCATGTGAAATTTAAATGAAAGAGAGAGAAAGAAGTAATATAAAAAAGAATATAGGGATATGAGGATGGAAAATGGGGAATGGATGAAAAAAAACATTTTTGATATTTTTGGGAATTTACTATTTTTGTTTGGAGATTTACTATTATTTTTGGGGATGAGGATGGGGTTCCCAATGAGAATACTCTAATTAAGGGTCTATTTGACTTGTCTAATAAATAAGTCAAAAGTTGAAAAATATTTTATCCTCTTTTTTGAAACAAATATAAGCTCAAAACGAATCCAAAAAATTGAAGAAAATTATAAGATCCTTCAAATGTAGCATTATAAATTTTTTGTATGATCTTAACATTTCAGCATGACAATTAAGATATTAAAGTTACAGCATAATCTTTAACCATTTCACATGAGATTTAGGAATCAAAGATTCAAGAACTTATTCAGTTGGCACAACTCCAGCAGGCAGCAGTGTTCAAATCCTTGAAACCTTGCTTATTATTACAAGAATGATGCAACGGCCTACAATTTCTTATGAAATTCCAAAACACTGTAAACAGCTACGCTGCATATGAGTTTTACAGCTGCAAATCCAGAATGCTCTGCCAAAGCCTCAAATTCTTTCAAACTCCTCTCTTTACCTCCCGGATATAATGCCAGCAATATCATATCATCATCCATGGCGTTGTTTAATTCTGATGAAAAACCTGTGTTTGTATACTCGGGCACTATTGATTCTACAATCACCACCTTGCCAAATTCTGGAAGGGCGTTACAGCAATTCTTTAAAAGCTTCAAGCAGTGTTCATCGCTCCAGTCATGAAGTATCCACTGCATAACCCAAATATTCATAATTAAATATCACACTAAGCTTAGTTTTGTATGGCAAAAGTATATATTCATTCACCTTCATGAATATGACATCTCCTTTTGGGACACTTTCGAACATATCTCCTCCAACATGCTCCATACCTAGCACCAATGAAACAATTGAGAACATGTATTTCATTTTCATTTGTTAATAAACTTAGTGACGATATATATATTTAATTTCCAATGAAATAGCCTAATTATTCATCAATCGAATATTCTCCTCGTGTTTCAAACCAAACATAAATTCAGATAAGTGGCTGATCCTGCATGTGTTCAGTTACCAGATAAAGGAGCGGCATTTTTAATGACATGAGGCAAATCGAAGTTGATTCCCCTGATTTGTGGATATTTGGCTATGATTTTGGCTAGAGTCGCCCCAGTTCCACCACCGACGTCTATGATCTGTGTCATCTCTTGGAATCCAGTGTAAACTTCTAGAAACTTCTTCATGACTATAGTGGTGTGGTTATACATTGCTTGATTAAAAACATCATTGAATCTGCTGTCTTTTGCAAGGTATTCAAATGCATGCATGCCATCATGAGCCTTGTTAAAAGGAATTCCTCCCTCAAGCAGTGCATCTTTTAATTGGTACCTGAAGGCATTGATTACATTGTTACAAGCGTTTGATCATGAATCCAAAGTATGTTCTGTAGCATTTTACCGTAAGCTAGCAGCCGGGTCAGTAGAGAACTTCTTTATCAATTTGAGCATTATATGTAAGATTTAAGAACTCAGTTATACAGGGAGATGTGTAAAACATTAATTTTAGTGTACGTAAACTTTGAAAGATGAAGAGAGTAGACAAACCAGGAATCCATAACAACTTTGTCATGAAGCATAACCAATAAAGGAGCTAGGGAGACCCCATCTTCATCGGCAATGTAACTTTTGCATATACTTGCTAGACTATACAAACTCTTTTCTTTGCCATCTTCGCCAGCTACTAGTGTCCGGATAAGAATGGAATTGGCAGCCAGAAACCGCAGAATTCGCTCAAGCATGGCTGTAGCTGCAGGATTTTGTGTGGGAAGATGAGCTACAATATCATCACTGGACAACTTTTTAGCATCAACGCCGAAGGGAGAAGCTCCATCAACAGCAGCAGCTTTGGACATGATCTCAAATAAATCAAGCTCAACCGCAGCTTTCATTACCATTCCAAGAACTGTTCCACCATATAACTGCAGTGCTCTTGTAAATTCATTGGCATCTTCATCTGCTTTTGACATCTTATAAGTTTATTAGCCTTCAAGACTCTTCTGATAAAGAATGCATGTATTCTTGAATCTTTATAATAAGTTGTGATTCTATTGGATTTCTACGATCATTTATGCTGCCTGTGAGAAGTAGCCTAGTAACTAGGGGTGAGCAATGGTCGGGTTGAAAAGACTAAATCACCCAACCCATATTTTACGGTTTTGGAATTTAACAATCCGTTATCGTTAGTACTAAAAAAAACCGTCCAAATTATAACGGATTGGTTTGGGCGGGTTGGGTTTTAAACCACTTAAAAAATTTAAACTTGTAAAAAATTAATCGACACAATTGTACAATGCATCAATGGACTCACATCACAAAATATCATCAAAATATGGTGATTAAGTTACAAAGTCTTACGGACCAGGAAAATAACGTAGTTTAGGTAAAATGATAGTTGAAAAAAATAGGGTTACAAACTTACCGATTTAGTCTTTTTACATATGTGATATTGTAGCTAATTGTAAGCACATTTTTTTCTTTTTATATAATTATATATTAATTATTAATTTGAATTATATTTCTTAAATAATAATAAAAATTAATTATTATATATTATTATATATTCGGGTGGAATGGGTTATATTGGTCGGGTTGACAAGGCAAACCGAACCCAACCATTATTTTTCGGTTTTTAAAAAATCGAAACTGTTACCAACCCGAACCGTTACAAAACCGTAAATTCTGGTTTGGGCGGTTTGGATTGGGCGGTTTGGGCGGGTTTGGAAAATTTTGCTCACCCCTACTAGTAACTTGCCAAACTAAATTTAGAGTAATTAGCACTTTGGACCCTTATCTTTGAGCGCTTTTTCAATTTGGTCTCAAACTATATTTCTTGGCAGATTTCACCTCTACGATTTCAAACTCGCTTCAGTTTGCACCATTTTGACCAAATTTTGTCCACTTTGACCGCTACTATTAGGATGAGCGAGGGTAAAAATACAAAGATTTATTCAAGAAACAGTCAATTTACCCTTGATTAGCCTAATAGTAGCGGTCAAAATGGACAAAATTTGATCAAAAGGTGCAAATTGAAGCGATTTTGAAACCATAGAGGTGCAATATGCCAAAAAACATAGTTTGAGACAAAATTGAAAAAATGCCCAAAGATAAGGGTGTTGAGAGTTGTCCCACATCGGTTGTGTGAAGGGCAGATTGTTAGTTAATATGCAGCTAGATTAACTCCATTAGTATGAGCACTTTTGCGAGGAGCCCAAAAACAAGTCAGTGTGGGCCTGACCCAACCCAAAGCGGACAATATCATACTAATGTGGAGTTAAGATCTGCTTAGCAAGCCCAACAATTGGTATCAAAACTTTGGTTATAATGGTCCATAACGATCTCAATGGGCTCCAGAATGGATCCAGGAAGAGGCAGATGGGGGATATCCCAGGTTTGGCTTAAGGGGAGCAGGCGGGCTTTCCAGTATGGGCCTAGGGGGAGCCAGATGGCCAGGAACTTCCAGTATGGGTCAAGGGGGAGCAGATCACACAGAATGGTGGCAGATTCGTCACGTGTCGAGCCCGATGTGTGAAGAGGGAGATTGTTAGGAGTTGTCCCACATCGGTTGTGGGAAGGGCGGATTGCTAGTTAATAAGCAGCTAGATTAACTCCATTAGTATGAGGCCTTTTGGGAGGAGCCCAAAAACAAATCCGTGCGGGCCAGACCCAACCCGGACAATATCATACACTTGTGAAGTCAATATCTACTTAGCAAGCCCAACAAAGGGGTGCAAAATGCTAATTACTCACCACAATCGTTTTAATTATTTTTCCTTTGTCCCATCCCGATCCACTCCTGGTCCCAAACAATTTTGGAATGCTTTGTAAAGTGACTAGCTCGACAATATATCATACAGTTTCTCAAATTTATTTCTTACTTACTTTTTAGTAGAGCTGGCAAGTCGTTTCGTGTCGTGTACTTTCGTGTTTCGTGTACCAAGAGCCCAAAACGGAAACGAAATAAATTCTTGTACTTAAATTCTAAAACGAACACGAAACGAAACATTTCGTGTAAACACGAAACAAAACGAAAAGTACACGAAATATTTTGTGTACTTTTCGTTTACACGAAAACGAACCAAAAACCCTGTACTTTCTGTGTACTTTTCGTGTACTTTTCGTGTATTTTCTATTTATTTTGTAAAAAGGTTAAATATGTAATATTTATTTATAATATATATTTATATAATTTAAAATATTTATTTAAATATTTATTTATTTCGTGTATTTTCGTTTCGTGTTGTGTACCAAATGGTAAACCCAAAACCAACACTAAATTCATCCGTGTAATTTCGTGTTCGTGTACTTTCGTGTTCGTGTACCGCAAAGGTCAATCCAAACCCGTAATTTTCGTATCGTTTTCGTGTCGTATTTTCGTGTCGTGTACAAAATTGTCGACTCTATTTTTTAGCGATGTTGAATAAATACGGGTTGAGTCACCAACCACTGAACGGATTCCTTCACTTTAAAGTGTAGTGGCGGGCTGGCGGCTGGCCGTGTCATTCTCTTTCAAGCTAGTGGATGGCAGGTCATTAATCATATTAATCAAAATATTTTTTTTTTTTTGGAAAAACTAATCAAAATATTCTTTTCAAAAACCTTTACTTTAATGTTATGGATCAATTTTCTAATTGTTTGAAAACAAGATAATTTTATAGTTTGTTTTGCCTTTCAAAAACAAAAATCATTAATCAAAAATATTCTTGCTTATTGATCAATCATAAATATGATTTTCTCTACTTTGTGTGCTAAATGCCTTTAAATTCACTCCTAATCTTTGAATTTTGCGAGTAATTTGTACGGTATAAGTGGTTCGCTTAGCTCACACACTTAAATGAGATTTTTGCAAATACTTGCTAGACTATATTTCTTTTGGATAAAATATGATTGAATTTTTTGAACGACTATGATTGGATTATTGCAATAATTTTGATGTCTTTTTTAGCATTGATTTTTATTTGCTATCATAGGATTATTAGATCGTATTAAATTACAATTATTTGTGTTATTATAGTATTTACAATATCATATTTAACGAATTATTTGTGTTACTATATTATTTACAATATCATATTTAACGAATAGGAGTTGACAAAAGGGATATAACATATAATGACATCTATACTCATTAATTATATCCATATATATAATAAGCGTAAAAGAGATTTTATCCATAATTTTGGTTTGGTCACTATGCTTTGGTCACTGTACCGTCAAAATAATCTCAATCGTCGAATATAATATTTTTAAAAATAAACGATTAAGATTATATCATATTAAAAAGAAATTATAATCTAAATATGATACAATTAAAAAGGTTATATTAGAATTGAATTTTAAAAAGAAGTTATAGTCTGAAAAGGATATAAAATATTGTATTAGAACCCTGACAAAAAATATTAGAACTGAATTTTATTTATTTATTTCTTAATATTAAAAAAATTCATATTTACTATTTACTATCTCGAGATATAGAAATAAAATTTAGATGATTTTACAGTCCACGCGAAATTTATAAAATTATTTTTAATTTAGAGATGATTGAACAATTATTATCCAAAATCCAAATGAAAACACTAAGAATTTCAAGAGAAAATATAAATACGAATTTTTACATTAATCTTATTTAGTGTAGAATACATACAATAATAATCCTATTCAATGTAGAAAACATTATTATATACAATTTTAATCATTGACAAACACTTTTTCGTATTTCAATATAAATACACTTTTTAGTTTACATGTTAAAATATTAAATATTTTTTATGCTAGATCCAACGTTTTTATCTATTTATTTTACTATCTAACAGGTTCATATTTATTTTATCGTACTGAGGACCAAACTATCAACTACCAAATTTTTGGACAAAAGCCCTCCTACACTTATTATTAAAACTGTTTTTGGTTGTTAGTACACCTATCTTCAAATAATAAGAAGGTTATTTGGATAATCCAAACAAAACATAAAAACATAAGTAGATATCCTAAATAGAATATAATTTTCAATATAAAAAATCGTCAATGTCATCTCTATTTTGTTTATTGATAGTTTTAATTGGAGAAAATTGTTAAATCATCATTAAATTAAAGTTTTTTTTGTTAATTTCACGTAGGTTGTAAAATCATCCAAATCAAATTTTAAGAATTTAAAATAAAATACATAATAAATTGAACGTTTAAATCAATTCACAATAAAAATTTGATATGTAAACTAATAACAAATAAATAATAAAAAAAATAATATAATAGATATTAGAAAAATAGTCGTTCGTTACACGAGTTATAAACTAGTATATATAAATAGTACTTAGTAATCATATTTATTCTTATTAATTAGATGTTTAATAGTACTCCTTCTGTCCCATTTTACTAGACCCTAATTCTTTTTTGGGACGTCCCAAAAAGAATGAACCTACCAAACTTATTATTTTTGAACTTTACTTTTTACTATTACACCCACTACTTCTCTATTTTATACTCCTTTTTTATTAAATAAACACTATTACACCCACTGTTATCCTACTTTACCCATTTTTTATAAACATATTTTCGTAACCGGCCAACCAACCACATGCTGCCACTTAACAACTCAAATAGAATTTTCTTAATGTTCGTGAAAGTCAAACGAGCTCTTACAATTTGGGACGGTGGGAGTATTATTTTAAGTTTTATCCACGTTTAGTTGGGAAAGGAACGTGATGCAGGTTTACTCATAAAAACAACACGTTTTGTTAGGGTTTTTTTCCTTTTAAAAAAGGTATTACTTTAGAATGCAACTTTTGGACTTTTACCAAAGTAAATAAATAAATAAATGCAACTTTTGGAAAATACAGATGTACACGCATACAAGCACACTCATTGTCGGGCCGGATGGTGGACTTTGCACATAAAAGTATTGATTTCTTTTTATCTCCTAATTTAGGACGTTTTTGCACGATAACGGTCTAAATTATACTCCCTCCGTTCCTCCGAATTTTTTACGTTTGCGGACCAGTTTTCGACAAATATTTTAAGGTGCATTTTAAGGATAGTTCTATAATTTATTTTTGATATTTTCTTTTTTTTGTATAAAAATAGAATTGTTCTATTTTTATACAAAAAAAGAAAATATCAAAAATAAGTTATAGAACTATCCTTAAAATGCACCTTAAAATGCGTGCAAAACACGCAGTTTTTTATGTAAAGAAATGAGAGGGACGGAGGGAGTAATTTTTTTTTGCACAAAAATGGTTAACGTATAATAATGAGCACATGCATAACCAAAATTTAATATTTTAATCGCCCGATTGTATTCCGTCAAATCTATATAACAGACGT
The DNA here is from genome assembly GCA_036435485.1 of Saposhnikovia divaricata. Lineage (NCBI taxonomy): Eukaryota > Viridiplantae > Streptophyta > Magnoliopsida > Apiales > Apiaceae > Saposhnikovia > Saposhnikovia divaricata. Next base: position 166,305,146 of record CM071599.1, read on the forward strand.
TAGTTTTTATATCTAATTAAAAATTATTTTAAGGATATAATAGTAAATTCAATAGAAAAAGTAATACCCTTCAATTTTCTTCCTCCTGCCCCATCTCTTCATTCACCACCAACTCTCGCGACTGACCACTGTCCTTCCTCCCGCCATCCACCCAAAGAAAGTGCTGCTAACTCGACCAACTAACTCGCAATCACCCATTTCCTTTTCCCGTTCACCACTGCGCCGCACCTCCATCAATTGACACTGAATCCAAACCAACTCCACCCCGCCTCCCTTCTCGTCTATCTCCCCCAACGCAACCAGCAGCCTCTTCTGTTCACCTTCATCACCACTCAAACAACCCACCACTGCTATTTCCTTTCTCTTCTCTCCTTCCTTTCTCTTCTCCTGAATCCCTTTCGATCCACCCACCATCACTGCACAACCCACGGCGCCGTTCTTCTCCAACAACCTGCAACGCCACCGCCGTTCTCCTTCACCTCATCTCCATCAGACCAAACCCACCACCTTCAACAACACTTCACCTTTTCTGCTTCTCCACCAACCAACCCCAACCACTACCCTTCATTCCGTTCACCTATACCACCTCCGCACTTCCACCACCGTTCACCCTTTCCACCTCCTCGACCCACCACCATAAAACACCACCTACCCCCTTCACCATCTTCATCCTCTTCTCCACCTCCTTCCTCGACCTCCATTTCACCGCAGGCCATCTTGCTGCATTACTCATCTTCTTCTTTACCGCCTTATCACCTACCTTTATGTTGGTCCCTGAAAGTATTGCAGAAGGGGGGTTGAATGCAATACTGATAAATTTCAACAACTATTTCAACAACTAAAAATAGAGATTGTAACTTATTAGTAGAAGAAATGCAATCACAAGTAATAAGCTGTTAGATGTTTCACAAAATAAATGTGTTATTTATTTTGCAAAGTTTTGCTACAACCTTGAGAACAAAGTGATTCTCAAGCTTCGGTTTCTCAAGAGTTTTCAGTGATATTGAGATTCATCTATTGTGCAGTAGTGTGTTCTATCTTATAGAATGATAGTTGGACCTTTTTCTACTTTGCTCTGCTGTACTATCACTATCTACATGGGTTGTTGAGTTGCTGTCATATTCTTTTTGCAGCTCATTACATGTTTTATTCCCATGTGATTATCTAATCATTACATACAAAGTAACTTTAGATACTTTCCACATTTGAGCCACCCAGTTCTAGCAGTAGTCTAATTTATCTTGCTCTAGACTTTACAAGTTGCTCCATGTGATCTCTCGAGCTTCTGTTATAGACTTTCCAAGCTTGTTGTAAAGTTTGAATATTGCAGCACGCCTGCTTCTTTTGAACATGTACTCTGTCGCTTGATTTGACTTAGAAAATTCCTAAATCAAGTTCATTCTGTATGATAGTATGTTTGCCGCAAAGTTTGCTGTCAAAGAATTGTGCTTTGATTGATTGTATGAATTCCCCGCAGAAGTTGCTGTCAAGAATTCTAAACTTGCTGTCGCAAACTATATGTGAAAGTTGCTGTCACCAGAATTTCCGCCAATGTTGCTGTCAAGTTGAAACTTGTCGTCGACTCAGTGAAACTTGCTGTCGACCAAACAAAACTTATTGTCGATCAAAATAGAACTTGCTGTCGACCTAAGCAACATGTTGTTTCCTTGTAACCTTACTGTCAATGCTTGACAATAACTTTTATTTCTGCTGTCGAACTTATGTATTTCTTGAGGCTTGAACATAATCGAACTTCTTCCAAGAATTACAATCATTACATGACAGTATTTATCTAAATACAAGAATACACTTCTGGCTATGACAGTATGTTCTACTTAGTGAAACTAAGTATACCAATGAATCTAGTTAAGTTGTCTAATCTATCACCCATAAATCCCAACAATCTCCCCCAATTTGTTTTTATGGACAATAAGGACAAATTTACAAGAATATCATGCTGACAACTTAACTAACATAGATCAGAATGAATAAGGCTTTCATTTCTGAAAAATGTGGTTAATCTAGACTGTTAACACTGATCATAAAAATATACAACTAAAAATCAAGTACTCCTCCAGACTGAGCAAATAGTAAATGTTTACTTAGCTTGATTTGAAGTTTCTTCTAGATCCTTTTCTCTCTTTTGAGAGTTTCCTGCAGAGCCTTTCTGAGTCCTTCAACTAGCTTCCTTTCTTCAGGAGACTTTGCATCATCTTCAATTTCCTCGATGTATTTTCTGATAACTGAGGAACTAGTGTATGATACATCTTTAAGATCCATCCAACTTACTGGGTCATAGACAATTGTTCTGAATTTCAAAATATCTCCAACCATCTTGAACCTTCTGCCAGGAAACTGATTTAAGGTTTTCCTTCTCAGTTTGTCTAAGCTGGGATCTTCCCCTTTCCTGTGATCAAATATCATAACTAACTCCCAAGAGCACAGTATTTCAAGCTTGTTCGATGATCCTACCACTTGCCAATATAACTCTTTTAGCACACTGGTTCTCAATTTAAGAAAGTTGTCTGTATAGATTTCTTCTTTGCTATTCTTGATTCTTAAAGGATTATCCAGTACGCATGGGTGATAATTAGGCTCATTACTATTGAGTTTGTTTAGCTTCTTGTAGTTCTCCTTCAGTTGAGCTTCAATTTCATGTGCTATCTGTTGACGAGTTTTGTAACTTGAGGCTATTTCTTCTTTGAACTTCTGCTCTGCCTCATATTTTTCCATTTCTGATTTTGTGTAAGGTTTCCTCATTGTTGTCCAGTCATAATCAGGAATGGGATTGTCCTCTTCAAATTCTAAGCCTAGGGCTTCATAAACATCTTCATCATTTTGAAGTGTCCAGTCACCATGCTTCTCAATGAATTCAGCATGTCAGGCTGCATAGTATTTACAGACATGGTCCATAATCTTATCTGAGATATTACCATAGCTTTCCAAGAGTTCAACCATTCTTTCCAAATTGAAATAATCAATTCTGCGTCTTACAGTTTCATAGGATTGAATAATTTTGCTGGATATTACCTTTGAATTTGCTATTTGAGTGAAGTCAGGTTCCACCACAATCAATCTTTCCTTATTTTCCCACAGAATGAATTTTGTTGCTTTTTCCTTTGAGTCATCTAATTCTATGGACATAGATGTGATTGTCTTCTTGGCTTTCTCTTGTAGAATTTCCAAGCTATTTATTCTTCTTCTCATGATTGGTTTCTTAAGCCCTAGACCTGTAGCTTTTCTTTGTCCAGAATAGATAGACTTTCCCTTTAACCTCCTGTTTGCCCTTCTTTTTATTCTCCCTGTCTTGGATACTTTGACAGTAGGTTCATTTACAGCATCTTTAACAGGGCTTCTGACAGTGTCCTCTTTGACAGCATCTTTCATGACAGTGTCTTCATCTTCCTTGACAGCATCTTTGTTTACAGTATCTTTTTCAGAATAGAGACTGTCAATTGTAATTTCCAATTGATTTGTCTCCAATGCTTCAAGTATTTCTTTCTCTTCCTTCTTTTCTTCATTTTTCTTGCTTGTACCAGGAGTTTCTGAAGTTTCCTTTGGTTCAGCTTCTTTAGCTTGGGATTGCTCTTTTGAGGAGTCTCCCTTTTCTGACTTTTTAGCTCCTCCAGCTTCACCTCCACCTTCATTATCATCGAAATCTTCATCCAAGGTATCATCAAAAGAACATCTTCCACCTTTGGCATTTCTACTTTCATTTGCTTTAGCAATGAGTTTCTTAATTTCAGCACTGTAATCTTCATCTCTCTTTATCATAAGCTTGTGGATATCCTTAACAGCTTGAACCCTTTCCTTGGTTATGGGGGCTTTCAGCAATATCATCAGTACATCCATCATGATTTTGCTTTGTAATGATGATTTACCTCCTAGTGTCAAAAAGCCAAGTCCCTTAGCTCCTTTGGCTGTAACCTGTCTCAAGCTTACACCATATGGCTGAAAACTAACTTCTGGGAGTTTGCTGTTAACCATTGAATTTAGTTGTGCATAAAGACTTTCATTGAAGATGGTTGATTTAGTCTTGACAAGTAGCCCAAGAATATACTGTATTCTGGCAGAGAAAGTTTCCAGCAGTTGCATTGTTATGAATATAGAGTGTCTGCACTTTAGGAATACTTCAACTGCCCATCTTTTCTCTGAGCTAATCTTCACAGATAGATTGATAATCTTTTCTTTCAATGCATCTGCCAGTTTAGCAGGTTTTTCTCATGATTCTGTGATTGCCTCTTTCACCAGATTATTAAATTCTTCATCCCTGTTGTTTAGGGTGCTCTCCATATGACTTACCATCATGGATTCTGCTTCTTCTGGAAAGTATGTGCTTCCATCAGACCAAGATACAAAATTGGAAGGATTCACATATTCAGGCATCTTGTCCTTGCCTTTTCCCAATCTGTTTGATTCCTCCTTTTCTCTCCAAAGCCTCTCCAAATGGGATTCTTTCTTTTCAGGAACTGGCTCACTAATTTTGATGGAAGACAATGTTTGATTTCTTTGTATTTGTTTCATTACTTCCTTAGATACTAACACTGTCTCCCCATCTAATTCAGCTTCAAAAAGGTCACCAGTTCCAGAGGCTTTCACAATTTCTTTCTCCTCCCCCTTACTCCTTGGCTCCCCCTTTCTCTCAGCTTCCCCTTGTGTCTGTGCTTGTTTCTGATCTATCACTTTCTCCCCCTTAGTTAAGTTGGCAGCATGGATAATGGATGAAAGAGACATCAGAGATGCTTGGACTTCAGCAAATCCAGTCTGTATAGTGAAGGACATGTTATCTAATTTACTTTCCATGGATGCACACCTGTCTTCTAGAGCTTTAAGCCTTTCATTGGATATTGTAGAAGGACCACCATACCTAAACCTCTTTGGAGGTGAGGGATAAGTCTGGGGCAAGAAGGCTGTAGGGGTTCTTACACTCTCATTGTTTTTATTGGTGATCTCATCACCTCTCACAATAGTTCCCTCAAGGCCTAACGCCTGTTGATAGATGGCTCCCTCATTTGCATTCTGGACATGCTCAAGTCCCTCACCTTTTGTCAGCACTTTTGGCCGCCTCTCATGTTTAAAATCACTTCTCTGTTCTTTTATCTCTCTTTTCTTTGCACTCCCTCACTCATCCTAGATGCATGAGTATGAGCAGTACTAGCATGCATTGAAGATAAAGAAGATTTAGATTTTACCTTAAAAGCCATGGAGAGTGGCATGTCATCATCAGAGATATCCTCAATTATTCCTTCCTGGTATTGAGGTTGGGCAGAGATGACAGCATCTTTGTTCAATAAGTTACTGTCAGAAGGTATGTTGACAGTAATTTTGGGAAGGCTCTTGACAACATCTTTTACCAGAATGTTACTGTCACTGGATTGTCTGACAGAACCTTCTGGGTTGTCCTTGACAGCATCTTTGGCTGTGACAGCAACTTCCTTAGGGTAAGATGCTTTGAGGGAATCGATCAAGATGTTGGCTGTTTCAATTTCTGACAAATATCCACCTTGATCTAGTCCAGTGTTTGAAGGGGTGGTATCCATTTCACTTTGAGAAATGGGTTCTTGTGGACCAGTTGATAGGGGTTCATCCATGGTTTGAGTTGGATGATCAAAACTTGAGGGGTTGGTACTGTCCCCCTCTCTAGGTTGTGGAGAATAAACAAATGATGTGGGAATGAAAGAAGAAGTAAAAATTTCAGAAGGATTATTTGGCTGTTCCACAGAGGAAAATTGTGGAACATCAAAGGTAGGGATAACATTCTCACTGTGCCCTATCTCTCTGTGTATATCTTCAAGTATTGGCTCCTCAAAAATGAGTTCTTGAGGTTGTGCAGACTCTTTACAGAATGCCTTGGGATACAGGCCAAATTCAATAGATGCCTCTTGTTGAGAAGGGGCACCTAGAGGTGAGTTTATTTCCATATCATCCTCTACAGTCTTTTGGGAAACTGTAGGGTGGCTGACAGTAACCTTGGTCCTTCTAGCTCTCTTCTTCTTAGGCTCAGAAGGGGCTACTGTGGGTTCCATAACACTACCATCCTTATTTGCTGCACTAGGTGCAGTAACTCCCTCTTGACTCACAACATTATCACCACCTGCACTCTCTAAGGATCTTTTCTTAGATTCCTGTTTAGCTATTTTGAGGGCTTTGGGCAGTCTAGAGTCCCTAGGTGGTGTGTATGGTGCAGAATGTGGGTTAACTGAATTTAGGTCTAATTCAGCCTCATCCTTAATTGTAAAAAAACTGTACCCCATGGGTAATGGAAAATCAAGGTTGGGCACTTGATTAACCATGAAGTGTGTGAGATAGAATGGAATATGTGCATTTAAATTTTGTGTGTTGAGTGTTGTGTGTGTGTGTTTTTCTTTAAAACAGGACACTCCTCAGAATGAGAAGCATCTACAACATTTCCACAAACATGATTAAGACACATTGTTAGAAAGCGAGGATATAGGTATACCTTTTTACCTATGGCGCTTTTCAATTAAGCCATGACTAGCTTTCCAACGTCCACCTTGTATCCATGGACTAAAGAATGAGTGAGCTTCTTGATATAGGAAGGTATTCCATTCCAGCCTGTAGACTTGGTAGAGAACACCTTCACCATGATGTCAAAAATCATGCTCCACTTCTTTCTTAGATATTTCCTGTCCATTTCTCCAGTTGGGTACCATTTATCAGTAGTTTCTTCAAGTTTGGGACCAGAATACCCAATCTTTAGAAAGAACCTCTTCAGAGTGTCATCATTTGCCAAGGCCTGAAAACTTACTCCATGGGCCAAAACTACACCCAAAGCTTTATTAATACCATTTACTGACAAAGAATGGTTTTCATCATTTTTCAATTCTGTCAAGGTCAAGCTTAGGATTTGAAGTTATTCATGACCTGAATAGGATTTATTTATGAATGAAATAAGTCCTTTGACTTAGCTAAAAAAAAAAAATAAGTCCTTTGAAGTTTTCACCGGCATCTCCAGGAGAATTGATACCGGCAAAGTTAGTTTGGGCAACTGTTAGGTCCAATAAGATTGTAGAAGGGGGGGGGTTGAATACAATCTATACCTTTTTCTCAAAATTTGTTCTTCAAATAAAATTTATTTAAAACAAATTTGTGCGGAATAAATTGAACAGATTTTCAAGTTGAATATAACAATATATTAACTTGATGGGTGTTACAAAATCAGTCCAAATGATTATCAAGTAATTAATAACTAATTAGAAAATTCGGCATGAACTTTTCTAATTTAGTTAATAAAAATCAAGATAAGTACTAGGAAACTTAATTCGCTAGTAGTACAAGAATCACAAGTAATTAACTTCCAGTGGAACAAATATTACAAAGATGATGAACTTAATTTACTGGGAATTAATTTGAATTGTGGGTGTTCTTGAAATTGAGAGAGGAGAGGCTGCTGTGTTTGTTTGAGTCGTGTAAGTCTGTTCTTTTTTGAAACAATCTGCTGCCTTCTGTCTTTATAGTCATCTGAGGTCGATAGTTATAATGAAGTTAAATATCTCTTCTTCACAGCCATTATAACTATCGGTATGACTATCCACTGAGTTGTTATGACTGTCTATTGAACTATTATAATTATCGGTATGACTATCCAGCCCATTATGACTATCGGTATAACTATCGGTATAACTATCCAGCCATTATAACAATCTGTTATAACTGTCCTTCATTATAACAACCTGTTATAACTGTCCTTCATTATAACAACCGTTATAACTGTCCAACAAAGCTTCATTATGACTATCTCTAATCACAGCTGATTATGACTATCCTTCTGTTATAACTATCGGTATGACTATCCGGATAGTTATAATAGAACAAAATTCAGATTTAACTTTTATTCTTTTATATAATAATTTTGTTTTAATTAAAGAAATAATTATAATAATAAATTAATTAATTCTAATAGAATTAACTTATTAATTAAAATAATTATATCACTTTAATTAATTTAAAAAGAATTACCATAAATCCTTCAATAGTCAAATCTTTGTTGTGTACCACTAAAAACTAACAAAGAACTTCCACTGAATATTTGTTGACGCTCGATGTACTGTCTGGTTCATGAACGACTAACTTCAATCTATGTTCTTCATTTTGACTCTAAGCTGTGGTTTATTTCTTCTCTCAACTTTCTTCAATTACATCTGTACTGATACTGTTTCTTGTCACTCTCTGTCCTCTTAAATTGAATCCATCATTTTGAATGCTGCACTGAGGCTTGATCAGTAGACTGAACTTCTTCCAGTGTAAAACATCAAAACTTTAGATTGACTTGTCGATTTTTCTTCTGACAAATATCATCTTCTGAGATTCCTGTGACAACCAATATTATTTACTTATTACAAACTAATCTAAGTTGAGTTGTATCCTCGAACTACAAATAGGCTGAGTCATATGCCTTTCAATCTCCCCCTATTTGTTTGTTATAAAATAACAAGCAAATTCCTAGAGGATAACTCAACTAACTCAACTTAGACTAGTAAATGATAAAACTTTAATTGCTAGGTAAATAATGAAAAAGTTCTGGTATTTATAACAATTTCCAGATTCAAACATAATGATAAATACAAGATAGATGATCCTCTAGCCTGATCATCTTTAACATAATCCTATCTTGACCTATCTAGCTCTAAAGATATTACATGTAGAGCTGTTCTTTATTTCTGACTGTCTTCACTCCTTGTCTCTCCTTCTTCTGGTTCTTCTTCAATGACTGGCAGATTCTTATGCAGTTCAGCATCAACAAGTAATTCTTTTCTTGATGACAATCTTGAAGGAAGAATTAGTGGAATTCCAAGTGATTTTCTCACTTCACCTTTGAACCTTTCATAATCCTTTAAGTTGGTATTTACATAAGTTTGGATAAGATCTGCAGCTTCATTTTTCGCTCGAGTTGCAAACCCATGATTTCTGAGAATATGCTCAACATACACCAAGTGTCTAGCTGTGTATTTATAAATTCGATCTGAGCGAAAATGAAGTGTCTGAAGTGCATCACCAACTAGAAACTGAATTTGACTTGGATTTTCTATGACCTCTGGACCAGCTTTTTCAACAAGTTCCTTAAACTTTTCATGAAGCAAAATCCCTAGCTTAGAAGATGTTTTAACTTTTGTTTTCAGAACCCAGATTTCTGTCAATGGCCTGTCATAGAAGAATTGAAGAGATACTCTGTGAGAACCAACCCTATGACAATCAACCATGATTACTAACTCATCATTTCTTGGTTCAAAAGCAGTCACTATTCTGTCAACTGTTGTCTTCAAGGCTTTCATATACATCTCATGAATTGGATTAGCTTTTCTAAGATACTCAAGGATAACCCCAAAACGAATATCATCATTTTCATTTATCTGAGGTAAGTCCATTGCTCTTTGAGCACGTTCCCAAGCCTTTCCACTTTTATACCTGACGTATAACTGCCTTTTCTTAATATCAATAACATGTTGACGTTGCCTTGCATCCGCTTCCTCTTTTTGAAGTCTTTCCTGACGTGCCATCAGATCTAATGACTTCTGAAGTCTTAAATCTTTCCATTTCAATTCAGCTTTTCTTTTGTCAATCTCTGCTTCAGCTTCATTATCCAATCGTACTTGTTCAGCTTGAAATACAGGATCAACTGGCACTTGCTCTTCCCAGTATTCAAGATCTGGTTCAGGTAGAACTTCACCCTTATCAGGAAACTCCAAGTTAGGAAAGACATCGTAATCATCAGGTTCACCTGAGTAGTAATATCCTTCAACTTCAGTGTCTTGAAATTGAGAAACTCCAACTGGTTTCTTTCCTTTATCTCCAGAAACTCCCCCTGTTGACTTGTCTTCACCTCCTCCAGCATTAGTACTAGCTCCTCCTCCTCTTGACTTTTCCCCCTTAGTTCAGGAATCCTCTACAGAAGTATGAAGTGTACCTGTTCCTGGGTCTTGCTCAGCATCATCACTGTAACACCCCCAGATCCGGGGTCCGGGATCCGGTGGTTACGGTTTCCAATTCTGTCCACAACAATTGAACTTTCCTTAACATAAAATAAATTACGTCTCTATAACCCAACACAACAATATAAAACACACCCGTTATAGTCCCAGAGATGAAATCAGAGTAATAATCAAATTTTTATTAATCACATTATGAGTTCTTACAATCCAAAAGAATTTCAACATAAATACATACTCTTTGCCATCCATTTACATAAGTCATACTAGACCATATTCTTGGTACTGAAAGAATAAATATACCCTACCAGTAGCTTCTTCTTCAGCTCTGGTAGTCTCATCGTCCTCGCCCGCGTCGAGTGCGCCTTGTGCGAGTCATCTGGTCTAGCTGTTGTTGTGATATAATAATAAAGCAAGGGTGAGCAATAGCCCACCAACAATAATATATAACTGAACGATAATGTATAACAGTTCAAAAGTATCTTTCAAACCAAATGCCATGCATTTACTGAAATGATGCCAGTAATATGAACGATGAATTTACAAGGTAACTTAAAGTATTTGTTTATAGAAATATCTGCTACATCAAAGTAAGCGAGATATTCTTATTGTTATTAAGAAGAGGAACTTGCAAGAAAAGGTTGCAATTCCAGTTATGACCCTTTTCCAACTCTGCCAACAGTAATCATGTTGCAGGAAATAAATAAATTTGGATGATGAACCAATGATGGAGTATTCACCGCGCCCGCTGTTCCAATCTTGATGATCAGTCGAGATCGTACAGCTCAATTTAGATTTACTACCGGTAGAAGGAAGAACTGACGGCTTTACTTGTATACCGCCTTACTAGCTCTCCCCGGCCAACGGTTGGGCCAAAGGGGATGGACCGGCGCAACTCGGCCTCTTACACGACTCCTAGTTCAAATAGAATTCATAATTCTGAATGTAACGTTCGTCTCCCTTTCCCCAAGTATAATACTTGTTGATAAGACTCCACAAGGTAGTCGTATCTAGCTGGAAAGGAAAATTTACCAATAACTCCCAAGCTATTACTTGGTAACGGATATCAACTTGTTCCAACAACTTACCCCTCGAAAGATGAGAAGGTAAACAATGACTTAATAAGTCAATAGCACCCGAGTTGCGAGTGAAGAGAATACTTTATGACCGGGAAGTCGACAAGATAAATAACATTTTCCAAGTAAGGTTCCCTTATTTTTAGGGAGATAGACTCAAGAAGAATGATGTCTGAGAACCTTTCTTGATATAAGATTAATAATAATATGTCTCCGAAATATTTTCCGTAATAATCAAAGAAGATAAACCTTATCGAGGTTATTCTAAGTATGGAATAAATATTCAGAGAATATTTATTGAATTAAACTATTTTACAGAATATTTAGGAATATGAAAGAATATCTTTAATCAGAGTATTTCTCAAATAATCCTTGAAGAAATATCGAGAGAATATTTATTGCATAATTAAATATCCAAATGAATATTCAAAACAATATTCATTAATTAATAAGACCTGAAAAGAATATTTAAGGTAATATTCATAATTAATTAGGAATGTAAATGAATATTCAAAAGTAATATTCATTTAATGAATAATATCCTAAATGAATATCAAGTAATATTCATTTAGTAATCCAAGCCTTAAGGAATATTCGAGATAATATTCGATAATTAAATCAAGCTTCAGATGAATATTAAAATAATATTCATCAAGTATTTAATATCTTAAATGAATATTCAAAAGTAATATTTATTTAATAAAATAATATTCTAAAAGAATATCCAAATAATATTCATTTAATAGTCTCATCTTTAGAAGAATATTCGAAATAATAGTCGATAATCAATTCGACTCTGGATGAATATTGAGAAATATTATTCGTTGAATAGTTACGTTCCAATTAATTATTTGAAGTAAGGATCGTTAAAATAATTAGTCTCGAACGAATATTCAAATAATATTCGTCGCCCAAATAATAGAAAATATTTACTTAAATATTTTCCTCCGAGGTAATCTCGATATATCAAGGAATATTGACTCCCGGTGTATTTTTGATTAATAAGATGTATACGCCCTTCTATGAGGGTCTTACAATAACCGGCTTATAACTGATATATAACTATCTAGCTTATAAGCCAACAATAACATTCAGGGAACAAGTATATCAATTCAACTTGAAAGTAGGCATGCATGCAATGGCATATGTGTATCAGCAATCATATATATATATTTATTCAATCACAACAACAGCCTAAAAGAAGGGAATTGAAACTTGCCTGGTAGTCGAGTACGGTAAGGGGTAGTGGTAGCGGGTCCCGGTTCAGCTTGGTGATCTATAAATAGCCAAGGCATTCGGGATTAATCACTTAACATATTAAAAGTTAAGTTATACTTAATTCGAAACACGTTCTCGAGTTATCTCGTTATACCCCTTTTAGTGGATTACTTTTATCACTAATCCGACCCGACATTCGTTCGTTAATACGACATGTCATTGTACTTATACTTGGGACATACTTAAGTCATATGAGTTCTAAAGTCGATCGTTACGAACCAATACTATACTCCGAGTTTTATCTCCCGTTTTCTAAGTGTTTTACCGAAGTTATAAAAGAGTCGTCTTTTAGGGGTCCGTTCGCGTTTAACCTCGACTCGAACATTTTTAATAAATCGAAAAATGATCCTTTTGACATACGGTTTTCTTTCACGCCTTCCTTTATACCTCTAGTATTTATTTACCAAGATTCGCCATGACGTTACATAGTTTACGAGGGTTCAATTACAGTTACGAACTTTCGTTTACGGATTTGAACTACTTTTAGTAATTTGGTCATAAATCCTAAACCGTAAGTCCGTTTCACGTGATCTTTATATCAAAACGAAGCTTAGAACATTACCTATCCTATCATGGCAGATAAGGTCTCTGGACAGTAGGGGTTCGACATGGAAAATGGCATACAAAATATGGTATTGCAAAATTGGGCATTATAACGGCTGTAAATCGAATATCTACCAATTTTGAATCTTCCCATAAACATAGTATCCAACCCAAACAACATATACATGACTTATATACATGAACTGAGGCCAAGCAATGCCTTTCCGTTCATCTAGCTATTTACATCATTAATCCAAAATCCATACATAATCATGCTTATAATCTTAACATAACCATAACTAAGTTATAACTATCATAAACATGCTTAAATCTCAAACAAGGGTTAGGGTTTCAAGAGCTTTATACCTTCCTTGGAGTGTGTAAAGACCTTGCTAAGCTTTGCATAGTCCTTGTATACCCATAACCAAGCTTAGATCATCCTAGAAATCAAGAAAATCAAGAGTTGTTCTTGAAAATCACTATTCACCCTAGTCTTTGATGATTTCTTTGAAAATGGAAACAAGAGAGTTTGGATTTGAAATTTTTAGGGGATCACTTTTGGGAAATGTAAGACTCACCATAATTTTTACAAGAACAAACAATGGTGGGAAGGTGGAGTTTGGATTTTGAATTAATGGTAAGGCCGAATGGTTTCTTTGCAAGGGGGGGAGAGAGTTGCTTGGTTCTTTTGATTTTTGTGTTTTAATCTCATCCACTCTCATCCACTTACAACATAATATCTTGCCAAACTCACTTTATTAAAGTGGTGAGGTGTTGGATGATGAAATGGCAAGACATGTGTTGGTTTTATGGTGGTTAGAGCTTAACTAGGTAGTTCCTTGCTAAGTACTTAGTTCTTCCTCTAAGGTGCTAGTTCCTTGCTTCTAGTTTAGTTACTAGATATTTTATACTAGTAGCTTGCACAAGACTCTTGCTTCCTCTGCTTGTTTCTGTGTCCGGTTATTACCCGTTTCGATTGATCGTTCGTGAGAATATTTCACGGATTTCTAATTAGGGTTTACCGGGAATCCTCTTTAATATTAATACTTTCATTCTCCATCTTTCATTCTAACTTTCCAATTTATATTCCTTAAATCCATTCGTTAAATACTTAAGGCTATCAGTGTCCAGGGAACTCTCGGAGAAAATAAAAGTGCGGTTTTTCAGAATCCGACAGCTTTTACATACACTTATTTTCCCCCTGGATCACTAATACGAACTCGGAAATCCGTTCTGAATGCTTCTATATAGTGTCGTCTCATATTATTATATACTCCCACCAAAACACTATTCATTCTGTATTCTTTACTTGTTCTCTTAGGGTGGTACAATTGTCCGTATTCTCTTTCGATCGTTCCTTATCCTTTTTACGGAACTACTGGATTAATCGTTACCGATCTGGATGACATGAGAATATTCTCCTGCTTGAAATTGCCATATCTTATTCCCTTAGAAGATAGATTATTCTTACCTATGTTGTTACCCTTTAGCATTCTTCAAGACATGGAAATAATAAAGTCGAATTCCATTCATTCTTTCCAAATATCAATTATTACATTGTAGCCATAACCACTCCTCAATGGTTTCCTACCTTCATTCTTAAATCAAATATAATAACATCCCAAAATATCAAATCCTCAAAGTTAATATCTCAATTCTTGGATTATAATAATATTTAATCCACTGTCCGGTCAAATATTATACCGAAAAGAATTTGGAATTTCTGAATTCCGATCGTCTCTGCATTCACTTATTTCCTCCGCGTATTACTAATATGACTTCGAAACATCCATATCACGTCCCGTACATAGGGTGGAGTGAAAAGTTTTTCAACTTACAAAATCACTATTCATCCACCAAATTACTATGCACGTACAGGAAACACTATGCACGTATGGGAAACACTATGCACGTACTCATTTCCCTTCAAGGATCCATTAGCTCCTTCCTGGATGGTAGATTATTCTTATCTAGGTCCTCAACCATCGAATTACTCTATTCTGACAATATACCAATGCATCAGGATCATTGTCCAAAGCAATATCCATTCATTACAATCATTGTTCTTTGAAACCACCATTCATTAGAGCTGGTGACCTTGTTGTCGGAATCATTGTTCCTCATTTTATCATTACTTAATAAAAAGTTTTAATTATATCCAAAATTTGGGGTTCTTACAGTCTCCCCTCCTTAAAAGGATTCCGTCCCGGAATCAGGTAGGAAGCAAAGAGTCGTTTGCCTGCCGTTCACTCTTTAGCTTCCCGGTCAATTCTTAGTCGTTCTACCCTTCCTCAGCACATCTTCTAGTGCTACAATTCATACTTTATCCTTTTTCCATCAACGTTGCTACTTTTCGTACAACTCACTATCCGGGTTATACTCTTACTCAGTCTTATCCTTATTGATACCTGCAGTAACATTGGTATTACTATCACCCTACGATTCGGAGGTAACCTCGCTCGTACTGTGCATTTCCTGATCGCTTTAATCTTCGCAATCTCGATCAATATAGAGAAGTTGAAAGATTTATTGAGAGATCACTATGATCAATTGAACATTTGTTATATTGCATAGTTAGTACAGAAGGGGGCCAGCCTTTAGTACTTGACAAGCAATTAAACAAGTCATGGCATTCCACTTAGACTTCTATCACATAGACAGATAGTCACGTAGCAGTACCTCCCCTCCTAAAAGGGTTGTTCTTCTCAATTCATAAAGAAGATGAATAAGAGAGAAGAAGAGAAAAGAGTTCTAAAGGATTATAGAAAGCTTTCATGATTGTAGAATATCATACTCAGAATTTACCTCTGAACTATAGAGGTTTATCAAAGAAGAAATTAATCATAATTATATCCAATACTATTTGATCGCAATCTCACGTGTCAACATATCTTGCTGCTTTGTCCATTATTCTATGGACAAATACTCTTGTTCAATCTTAGCGATACTCACATTCGGGAAATCCTTCAACCTTTCAGGTTAAATCTTAGATTTCTCACTTGACATCATTATTACTGACATCCCATATCATGTTACTAGCTTTTTCATAACTATAATATTGACACTATCAGGTTGTCATCCTGAGAATTCATTAGAAAACCCATTCATAACATTCCTTGCTTCTCATTCCATAGTTGCTTCCCCAGCCCTTTTCTTTATCAATCACATCCTTCTTATTAGCTGATTCTTACTCATTTCTATTATTTACTTTCACCTTCACCTCTTTATTGAGACACCTTTTTGCACTTGGTACCTCCTGTTAGGTCCAAATGTGTTGTAGAGGGGGGGTGAATACAACTTTTCGAATATGAGAAGCAATAAATACAATGCAATAAATGAACACACAGATTCAAGAAATATATGTCTTATATATAACTTGAAATGGTTTCTACAACATTCATTACAAAGTATAACAGAAGTTCAGAGAGAAGTGAATGATACTAAGCTCTGTGAATGCACTCTCTCTCTTTCTCTTGTGTTTTTCTCAAGAATTGCTCACTCTCTAAAACATTACACAAGTACTTCTATTTATACTACATGTAATCTATGTCCTGTAGTCTTCAAAGACTAAGATGTACGTGGCCCAATGATGTCCACATAAATCTTGCCTTATCTTGAAAGCTTGGAAATCTGCCAATCAGAAGATGCCATGTGTCATGTTGAAGCTGCACTCTAAGTAGAACTTCTACTTGAGAATTTCTACTTAGCCATCTCGAAGTTCTAAGTAGAACTTCTACTTAGAAACTTCTACTTGGCCATCTAGAATATTTAGTACTTAGAAAATATTCTGGTCTTCAACTTGAAACTTCAATGCACATCTTGAACTTGTGATATCTTCATGTCTTCTTTGTTCTTCACTAAGTTCTTGAATATGGATCTTTATTACTGACATAAACTTGCTATCAATGTCCTGACACTTGATGCAACGGTCTGGTTCATAAGTGACTAGTCTTGATAGGGTTTTTGCTTCTTGAATAAATTACCATATCCAATTAGAAATGTGGCTTTCCAATATTTGCTTTCCTTCTTGTTCACTTGAAATCAATTGGTATTATTGATACTGATAGTTATGATCTTGATCTTTGGCTTTTCAAATCACTGAGGCATAAACAACTTTGACTTGAACTTCTTTCAATGATTTCTTCTTCGATTGATCATAGTTAACATGTTGAATTGTATCAATTACCTTGTCTTCATTTAGTGTTGATTTCTTGTGACTTCTTGTTCTTGATTGTCTTCTGGTTAAGTATCTTTTCCTTTAGTTTGAGTTACATTAGTTATAGTGTTACAAGTTTACACACTCTGCCTTTCAATCTCCCCCAATTTGATTGTCTAACAATGACATTCAAATTAATGAAGGATAACTCAACTAAACAATGAGACGAGAAAAGATAATTAACATTACAGTCTTGAATAATTTACAATTGAAATTTACATGAAAACAATACAAAGAACTTAAACTAGAAACAGAATTCGAACTTCGAATTAAAGATCATTTGAGTGATTCCTATCACCTGGATTATTTCATACCTTTTAGTCAAACTTGTATCACCTTATTGGATTCACTCTAAGGTGAATTTTCCTCAAGTGAGTTAAAGTAACTGAAAGACATGAAGTTTTTCCAACTTCAAGTTCACACCACTCTGACCTTTAACCCTAATTCCGTTTCCTCTTTCTAGCTTCAGCAGCTTGGTCTCTCTCTTCTTTCTGCCTTTTGCGCTTCTCCTTCTGCTGCTTTTCTTTCTTGTACACTGGATCTTTAAGCTGCTTCCACCTAACATTCAACAGACTTACAGCTTCCATTTCTAGAGGGTTCTTGGGCTCTGGATAAGGATGTTTGAAAAGCCTTCTGAGTTTGTCCACCTCCTGAGTAGTCCTGATCTTTGGAATATCCTCAAAGTTCTTCATGATGAGCTGAGATTTCCAATGTGTTTTATCAGCTTTAAACTGACAATAGATCATCTTGGGGTAGCCCTTGACACGGTTAGTATTGTGGACACTAGCTGCATCTCGCTCCATTTGCTTCTTTTCCATTACTACTTCAGACAGGTAACTCATGAGTCTCTGCTTTTCTTCAACAAACTTATCTTCCACTTCGCCCCATTTGAATACATATAATACTCTCTCCAGAAATGCAGCATCTTGAGTCCGTAGCAGCCATTGTCTACTCATATGCAAGATTGTTTGATTCTGGTCTGCATCTATGAATACTAAGGCATCAGCTGTATCTTCAACATAAGCATGTATCCAGTATACACTATCACTTCCTGGAACACCAATAGCCTCCCTTATTTCTCCTTGTTCTAGTGCTCCAGAAGGAAGAGTCAGAGCTTCATCTACATTCTTCATGGCTTGAAGAATATTCCATTTCTTCTCTATCAGCTCCGGCTCAATCTTCACGTCATCAAGAGGGTTTGGAGCAATGACATCACACTTCCACACCTCATTGCTCTTCTTGAATATTACTCTTTCAATGATCTTCACAGATTTATCTTTAAGCTCAGAAGCGAATCCCTTACTCATCATTTGTCTACAGACAGCTTTGAGAGATTCTACTGAAAGCTCCATTAGATCATTTTCCTCCATGCTAACCCTCTTCATCTTTCCGTCAACTACCATCCGGACAAAATTTGGATATGCTGAGAATTCTGGACCCTTGTCCTCTGCTAGCTGCATTAACTGATCCCTGTACAGAATGCTTAGCTCCTCAGATTGAGAGTATTGAATTTTAGTCGCTAGCAAGAACAACTCTGACGCAGATCTTCTCATTATGAATTGGTCATCCACATATAGGAAAGATGTTGGGACTCCTTCTACCAAAGACAAGATAACCTGCCACTCCTTAAGATTTGCATTGTATCCAACCCTGACTTTAGAAATTAATCTCTTCAAAGCATTTATATAGTCCCCAGTCATTGGATTCTGCAAATTCAAGTTGTAGAACAGATCATCTGCATCCTTGTTATGAACTCCTTTCGCACAGGGTCCCATCATTATCTTCCTTGCTTCATCCCATTTCTGCCCTATCCTTCGTTTGTCCAGATCAACTTGAGGATCAGCTAGCCTTGCAAGCTCATACTCATACTGCTTCCCTTGTAGCTCCCCTTTCTTTTCTAGGAATGCAGCATGTTCTTGCATCATCTTCATTTTATGGAACTGAGCTTGTTCCAAGGCTAACTGTTGAGCTTTAAGGGTTTCCTCATCAACAGGAAATTCTTCAGGCATTCCAGAAGACATCCCAGCACCTCCACCTTGTTCCTTCAAAGATCTTTTTATAGCGTGTGCCAACGGTACGTCTTCCATGTCAGAATCTGAGTCAAGTACCTCCTGTACTGTTTCCTGATGACTCAGGTCAATAAATGGTTCATCAACCATTACTGCCTTACCCTTCCTCATCCTCAGAGCCTCTTCATCAACAGACGGCTCAACTTCTGGTTCCTTGACAAGATCAGCGGGTTCTTCAATTTCTTCGATGTGAACTGCCTGCTGTCTCGTCTCCTTTCCACTCTCCCCCTTAGGTGAGTTATCCTGAGTTCCACCTTGGTCTCCAGATCCACCAGCTGCATAGGAACCTCCAAAACCAGAACCAGAGGCTCCCGCTCCACTAGCACCACCTGCACCACCTGTACCAGCATCGGGGGGAGGTTGTTGCGACTCGAAACACTCCGGGGGCACAAAACTCCTGACTGCGAACATCATTCTACTGATCTCCACAGCCATTGTATGCATTGTAGACTCCAATGCCCCCATCCTCTCATTGAGAGTGCTTCCTAAGACACCACCAGCATGGCCCAAGTCATTGACCTTATTTGTCAAATCATCAAAAGCTGTAGCTTGACTTGCCATTCTTGCTGCGTAGTCGTCTAGAGCCCTTTGGTTGTTTCCAATATTCATCCCAAACTGCCCCATCGTCTGTCCGAACTGCTTCATCTGATTTTCCATAGAAGTCATACGCGTATCAAGATTTTCAGTGTTAAGGGACGGTGTTTGGTTTAGGTGACCTCGCTCTAATACTCGTTCTGTTGGTATTTGACGCTCGGTTTCGGGCCTTGAAAATGAAGGTCCCTCTCTCCCTAACCTCTCACACACACTCCCTGTCTCACGCTCGTGTATGTCTTCAATGATTGATCCAAATAATGAAGCAGTACCTGCAGAAAATTGATAAGAAATGTTGTTGACAGTTATGGGATCAAATTCTGTTTGTTCCTGAGTTGGAATCTCAGGCTGAGCGGCTGCAAAGTGTTCTTGTACGACATCAGAACCGATCCTCTTTGCAGCATCAGTACGTACCGGTGAAGGTACGGCTGAAGTTCTTAAGACTTCATGTCCTCTTGAAGCAACAGTATCTTCAAGAGGTACATCATCCTCACCAAAATCAAAATCCCTATGTGCAGATTGTTCAAGGGGTGAACCACTCGTGTGAGGTGGAGTGGTTGCGTGTGACACGCTAGGGTTTGACTGTGGTTGTGAAGTAGCAGCGTGGAAAAGTTTGGCTTTCTTTCGAATGAGTTGCTGCTCTTCGGTTTCACTCTCCTCATCATCTTGTATATATACACGTGCTGGTTTTCTGACTTCCGTTAACAGGGGTGATAGAGAATAGGAATGTGTATCAGACTCAGAGTCAGAAATATGGCTCTCACCCTGGGATAGATCCTGCGGGTTAGCAGTCTCTTGGGTCGCGGAATCAGAAACATAGGAGGAGGAATGAATAGTATGCAGGGAGAGATTACCTGATTGATTACCTTGTGCATCATCGCTTTCCTCATCAGGAATCTCATCAAATGCCTCAGCATGAACAAATGGATTTTGAGCATGTGATGAAACTTGTGATGATGCTTCCAAATTGGTAACTCCTGCATCATATCTAAGCCACATTTGTAAATTTTCAGGAGTAGACATCGGTTTACCTTGATGTTTATCCTGATTAGCAATGGTTGAAAGTGACTTAGTGCCCATCCCTAGCGATTCAGATGTGGGGCTTCTGGCAAATCCCTGTCTAACAGCAAGAGCATCCTTCGGTATTAAGTCATTGATCAGCATTTGAAGAAACCGAGGAAACCAGCAGACAACATCATTTGTAGTGAGGTCTCTGCTTGCAAGGGATCCCATTGAGGCCACTATCTCAGAGAGAACTATGCGTCCATAGTTTATATCCAGTTCTCTTGCTAGGGCAACTGCAAAGGTTTGCATTGGAATTGGAATTTGATGAAAGTCTTTTTCGCGTGCCCGAAAACATCTTGTGATGGCCTCGAAAAAGTAATTCCATTCCACATGGAAGAATTGTTTTTGGATATTTCCCGTGATTGGGCCTTTTGGGGGATAACATCCAATTTCTTCAAAGAATCTGAGGCGTTCTCCAGCAGTAGGTTCTGGATCATAGGCATCTTTAATTGGAAATCCCAGAACCCTGTTGACAATTTCTTCGGTCACCTCATATTCCTGACCCGCTAAGGTAAACCTGAAACCAAAGGGGGTTGATTTGCTCCCAAAAGTAACCGCACTAGTCCATAATTGCTGTAAAGCATCATGTACTAGTGTAGGTTTAGCAGTAAAAGCATGGCTAGCTTTGGAGTACAAATTGAGAAATCGTATCCAAAACTTAAACCGCGGGAGTTGATCACCAATTTTCGTAGAAATATTATAAAAATTGTTTTTAGCAAGTGAAAATTGGTGAGCCATTTTGATTAAATGTTTTTCTTTAAAAGATGTGAATTTTTTATTTAATTTTGAAAAACAAATAATTTACGAATTAAATGATGTATCCCTTTTAATTTATCAAAAAGAACAAAAGTCCCTTAGAGAAAATTAAACTACGGGATGAACAATCAAAAGCCAATTACTAAATCTGAATATTCAAAGAAGATGAATATTCGTGTGTACCAGTGAAATCGTGTGTGTTTATGAATGGTGAATATTAAATCGCGTTTTATGAACAGTACACAAACAATATATGTTCGTGTGTATGTATATGCGCGTGTATATGGATGAACACAAAACACACCAACACAAAGATTAAGGATAACACAGTCAAGATTAGTCCAAAAATTGGCAGTAATTCGTGATTAGTATGAGTTTAATCACAAAACAAAGATTAATGGTATGGAGTTATGAAATCGCCTTGTTTTGTGAAGAGGCTGCTGTGAAAATTAGAATTAGGTAAAGTGAATTAGGCATTGAGTTAGAGATGTATATATAGATGAATGTAAAATGACAAAAATGTCCCTGTTAAAAAATGTGAAAAGTACTAAGTCCATACAGGGGACATCTAAGTCGAACTCTATCTCGAACATTTCTATCTCGAACATCTCTATCTCGAACATCAAGTCGAACTTCGAGATAAAGTTCGAGATAGAGGTTAACTCGAACAATTATGCACAAATAAGCACTTTAACCAATTTTACAGCAGAAACTATAGGGAAATCCTATCTTGAAGATTATTGATTTGTAGTAAACTTGGAAAATTCCCTTCTTAAGAAAAACAAGGAAATTCAAGATACTTTTCGAGTTAGAAGTCTATCTCGAACATCAAGTCGAAATTCGAGTTGAGTTTCGAGATAGACTAAGAACTCTATCTCGAACATCAAGTCGAAATTCGAGTTGAGTTTCGAGATAGACTAACTCGAAGTTAATCCCAAATTCTTTCCAAAATACCCCCTTGAAGCAAAAAGTACAGGGTAATTCAAGATATGTTTCGAGTTAGGAGTGTAACTCGAAAAATTCCCTTTAGCTTAACTGAGAACTCTATCTCGAACACTAAGTCGAACTTCGAGTTGAGTTTCGAGATAGACTAAGAACTCTATCTCGAACATCAAGTCGAAATTCGAGTTAAGTTTCGAGATACACTAACTCGAAGTTAATTCTCAGTTCTTTTCAAAATATTCCCTTAATGGAAACCTCATCTCAACCTTTTGAGATAAAATTCGAGATAGAATTTATCTCGAATATTTTGAAGATAGAACTAGGCACACTGGTAACTCGAACTCGAACTCGAAGTCGAATTTCGAGATGAATTTCGAGATAGCCAACTCGAAATTCTTCCCAGACTTAGAATTTTTCAAAAACTTCACTCTGACAGCTTAAGTCGAAAATCAAGTCGAATTTCTAGATGAGTTTCGAGATAGAACCTAACTCGAAATTTTGAAGTTTTTCAATTCTAAGGCCTCTAATTACATGAAAATCAAAGGTAAATTCATCTAAAAATCATGCAATATTTAGAATATTATGAATTTAACTCCCCCTATGATCATGCAATCTAACAAGCATAAATTCACAGATTTGTGCTATAAAAGACACTTAAAACACAATGAATTCATGCAAAAACACACTATATGCAACCTATAACAATCATTGATTAGGCATATTAAGGTCTAAGCACATAATGATTGAGTAGCTTGCACATAAAAACATAAACATGGATTTTACAGATAGAAGGCTTTACTAACTTGTGTTAAGCATTCCCAATTCACCAACCAACCTATTGAATGTTACTTCATCAAGAGGTTTGGTGAATATATCTGCAATTTGTTGCATTGTGGGCACAAAATGTAGCTCCACAGTCCCCTCCTCGACATGTTCTCTTATGAAATGATACCTGATGTCAATATGCTTAGTTCTTGAATGATCTACAGGATTGTTGGTTATGGCAATGGCACTTGTGTTGTCACACATGATTGGAATTTTCTTGTGCTCCATGCCATAATCCTTCAATTGGTTCCTCATCCACAGTATTTGAGCTACACAGCTTCCAACAGCAATGTACTCAGCTTCAGCAGTAGAAGTAGATACTGTATGTTGCTTTTTACTTTGCCAGGACACCAATCTTCTGCCAAGAAATTGGCAAGCACCAGATGTGCTTTTCCTATCAATCCTGCAACCTGCATAGTCTGAATCCGAATAGCCAATAAGATTAAAACCTGTATCTCTTGGGTACCAAATCCCTAGATTTGGTGTGCCCTTGAGATACCTAAAAATTCTTTTGACGGCTACGAGATGTGATTCTCTAGGATCCGCTTGGAACCTTGCACATAAACAAGTTGCGAACATTATATCTGGTCTACTTGCAGTTAAATAGAGGAGTGAGCCAATCATACCTCGATAGCTTGTGATGTCAACTGATTTACCTGATTTGTCTTCATCAAGCTTCGTGGCTGTTGCCATGGGAGTCTTAGCTGCTGATGCATCTTCTAGATTATACTTCTTGAGTAAATCTCTGACGTACTTGGATTGACAGATAAAGATACCATCTTTTCTCTGACTGATCTGTAATCCAAGGAAGAAGGACAGCTCTCCCATCATGCTCATCTCATATTTTTCCTGCATTAGCTTGGCAAATTTCTCGCACAAGCGCTCATTTGATGACCCAAAAATAATATCGTCCACATATACTTGAACAAGTATTAAGTCATTTCTCACAACTTTATAGAACAATGTTTTATCAATTACTCCCCTAACAAAACCATTTTCAATTAAGAATAGGGATAGGGTTTCATACCATCGCCTTGGGGATTGCCTGAGGCCATAGACAGATTTGAAGAGTAGATACACAAAATCTGCATGTTCTGGATCAACGAAGCCAGGCGGCTGTTCCAGATACACTTCTTCTTCTAACTCTCCGTTCAGGAAGGCACTTTTCACATCCATCTGGAAAACCTTGAAGTTCTTATGTGCTGCAAATGCCAAGAACATCCTGACTGCCTCAAGTCTTGCAACTGGTGCATAGGTTTCATCATAATCAATTCCTTCTCGCTGAGAATAACCTTTTGCAACCAAACGAGCCTTGTTTCGTGTTACAAGTCTGTTTTCATCCAGTTTATTTCTGAATACCCACCTAGCTCCAATTACGGATATGTTCTTTGGTCGGGGTACCAGTTTCCAAACTTTCTGCCTTTCAAACTGATTGAGTTCCTCTTGCATTGCAATCACCCAATCAGCATCGCCAAGAGCTTCTTCTATTTCTTTAGGTTCAAGCTTGGATAAGAACCCAGAATATAAGGAGATATTAGCCATGTCAGCTCTTGCAGTTCTTCTAGTAGTCACACCAGCATCTGGATCACCAATGATTAACTCAAACGGATGGTCTCTATTCCATACTCGTTCACCTGGAAATTGTCTTGATGATTCAGCTTGACTTTCTGAGTTGGGGTGCTGACTACTTTGATTATTTTCACTAACTCCCCCTGAGTTAGTGCCAGCTCCTACAGAACTAGAGTCAACTCGACTCGAGCCTTGAACAGTAGTCCTTGAGCTGCTATTTACTCCCCCTGAGTTGTTGCCGGTTCGTACTGAAGAAGTCTCTCCTGATCTTGTAGAATTAGCTTGTTCACTAGACTCAGGTTCTTCATGTACACTTGGAACATTTAATGGAACAACCAACTCAGGTTCATCTTCAAGATCTTCTAAGTCCAGATTCTGAAATTTTAGGGACTCAGGTTCACTAGAATCTCTTGAAATTGATGAGAGTTTGGTATCGTCGAATCTGACGTTGTAACTTTCAGTCACTTTTCGATCATTCACCAAGAACACTCTATAAGCTGCCACCACGTCTGTAGAGTAACCAACAAAGATTCCTTCACGAGCTTTTGCTGCAAACTTGCCTAGATTTTCATCATCTATAAGCACATAGCATTTTGCTCCGAAGACATGAAAGTATTTGATTGTTGGTCTTCTGTTGTTCATTAGCTCACATGGTGTCTTTTCTTTATCTTTTATGATCAAGGTTCTATTTTGAGTGTAACAAGCGGTACTCACTGCTTCGGCCCAGAAGTACAAAGGAAGTTTTGAATCATACAACAAAGTTCTTGCTGCTTCAACCAAAGTTCTATTCTTCCTTTCAACTACTCCATTTTGCTGTGGAGTTCTCGGGGCTGAATACTGACGACGTATTCCCTTAGATACACAGAAGTCATTTAGCACTGCGTTTTTGAATTCAGTGCCATTGTCTGATCTAATCGTCTTCACAGTAAGTGTTGAAACATTCTCAATTTGAGTGATGTGATCAATGATTAAGAAATGTACTTCGTCTTTCGTCATTGCGAACAATACCCATGTATACTTGGAGAAGTCATCCACGATTACCAAAGCATATCTTTTCCTAGACAAAGATAGGACATTCACTGGGCCAAACAAATCCATATGAAGAAGTTGTAGAGGCTCAGTAATACTAGAAATTTCTTTGCTTTTATGCGATGCTCGCTTCGACTTTCCCATCTCACAAGCTTCACAGAGTCCTTTCGGAGCGAACTCCATTTGAGGTAGATCTCTCACCAGTTCTCGCCTCGCGAGAGCATTCATCGTTTTGAAGTTTAAGTGAGATAACTTTTTGTGCCATAGCCAGCTTTCATCATCCGAGGCTTTGCTGTAGAAGCAGGTGACCTCATCCTGATTTGCTGAATCCATATCTGCAACAAAAAGATCTGCCTTTCGAACTCCTCTCAAAGCTAGTGAGCCTTCCTTAATGTGAGTGATTGATACACCTTTCTTGTTGAAGACAATTTCTTAACCTTTGTCACAGAATTGACTTATACTCAACAGATTGTGCTTTAGTCCCTCAACATAGGAAATATCTTCAATGATGACATTGCCAGTCTTCAGTTTGCCATATCCCTTAGTCACACCTATGCTGTCATCTCCAAAGGTAACATAAGGGCCAGCCTTCATAACCAACTCTGTAAGCAGGGACTTGTTTCCAGTCATATGCCTCGATGCTCCACTGTCTAGAACCCATATAACTTTATTTCTATTCTGCTTAATGCCCTGCAATGACAGATTGATTAGACATTCTTCGGAACCCAACTTTGATTGGGCCCGGCTTTTCGATAAGATCGAGAATCAACAGATTTAACAACAGGAGATGTACTTTTCTTCACATTACTAGAGCTTTCGACTATCTCCTTTCCTTTCTCAGACTTGATAGATTTGTCAGTCTTAGGAGAAGGTTTGTCACTCCTATCTTTAGGAGGACTGACAGTCTTGGCTCTCCCATACTTTTTCTTGATATTTGAACTAGCAACAGTATTTGAGCATGACTGGCTAGATGCATTCATTAAATGCACAAAAGTTTGCATGATATTAAAAGTGCATGGCATACAGTTAGGTTGACCACACTGTGCATGATTCTGATGCAGATTATTCATTGTATGTGTGGTAGGCATGGCATGTGCAGCAGGAACATTCATGTTAGCTTTGCATGCATAAGAAAGATGTTCAGTAGATTTACAATGATAACATGCTTTCTTTATTCGTTCAGCCTTAACCTCTTTTATGCCTTTCTCTCTCTTTCCTTGTTGTTTAACAGCCTTAGCTCCTAATCCCAGTCTAGATTCATCTCTAGGGAAATTGATTTTAACTTGTTTGATAGGAGTTATAGGTTGTTCTTTCTGGCGATCTTCCATCTCAATCTCATATCTAGCTATCAATTCAGTCTCTTCTTCTTCTATTCTAGGAACAAGATGTTTGTAGATAGGTTTGACGGCCGATTTAAGAATTCTAGGTGTTTCCTTTTTAAGGTCACTGGAACTAGGGTCAATAGGTCTCTTTCCTTCTTTCTTAGGAAGGTCAGAATAATCAAGTCCTATACCTACTCCAGTTATTTTCTTAAATGTGTCATTATCTACATACACTTTACTAGCAGCTAGTTTGTAAGCTTCGCATTTTGTTTCTAACTCAGCTAGATTGTTCCTAAGACATGCTTCTACTTCTTCCTTAAGGACGAGCTTGTGTTCCAGAGATTTAATAAAGTCTCTTAGGGAAGTATCTACAGTGCAAGCAGCCTCTAGCTCTTCCACTTTTGCCTCAAGCATTCTGCATTTGGCAACAAGTGTTTTCTGTTCCTTTTGAGAAGAGTCTAGGCTTTTGCACAACATATAGATCTCTTCACTAAGAGCCCCGTTCTGTTCCTTATAATCATCAATAGACATTTCTACTTTAAGAGTCAGAACTGGTACCTCTGGTTCCTCTGATGTCTCAGCCATGAGGGCAAAGTTTGCTACATGAGTAACATCTTCCTCATCTGAATCATCCCAAGCTCTTCCTTCTGTCACCAATAAAGCTCGTTTTCCATGTCTTTCCTTCAACAGTGCTTCATAGTTGCTTTTGAGAGCTTCAAATGTCTCTTTTGGATAAGTCTGTTTAGGCTTTTTGCAGTCCAAGGCAAAGTGTCCAGCTTCACCACAATTATAGCATTTGAACTTCATTTTGAAATCCAAAGGAGATTTGTAGCTGGTATTCTTGCCTTTTCCTTTGTAGCCTGACGAACTACCACCACCCCTAGCAGCCCGATAATAAGATGAAGATTTTCTCTGTGGTCGGTTGCTCTTTCTAAATCTCATGTTGCTGAACTTCCTTGCCATGTATGCCACGACACTATCGTCCATGTTTTCCAGCTCTTCTTGGGTGTAGTAGTCATCATCACTGTCAGATGCGCACTCGTCATTATTATCAACTTGATGTGGTGCAAGTGATGATTTAGGCTTTGCTGCAACCATTGCCTTCTTAGACTCTTCCTCATCAGCAACTAATCCTGATGCACTTTCTTTTCCCTTTGAATCATTGTCCCATGCTTGATCTTGAAGTGTTTCCAGCTCATAGGTATTTAATATTCCATAATATTCTTCCAGAGAAGTTGTATGCAAATCTCTGGTTTCTCTTATTGCGTAGACCCTATGTTCAATGCTTTTTGGCTGGTTCCTCAGATATCTCGTATTAGTCTCAACCATGGGGAGAGTTACACCTCTCAGATTCAAATCCAATACCAACTGACTGAATCGGAGGTAGACATCTGTTATGCCTTCTCTTTTTCGTATTCTAAAGGTGTCATACTCCATCTTGAGTATGAGTGTCTTGTTGCTTCTAACCTCTGCAGATCCTTCCATGACAACTTCTATCTTGTCCCAAATCTTCTTCGCTGTAGTCAGACCTTTGACTATGTTGAACATTTCATGATCAAGAGATTCCATCAAGGTTTGTCGTATGGCAGTATCATAAGCTATTTGTTCCTTGTCAGCATCCGAAAACTCCGAGACCTTTTTAGGCTCAGACCGAGGTGGTATAACCACTCCTCCTTCCGTATGTGCAGGAATAACCACCATTGGGACAAATTTACCCTTGTCAAGGACTTCCAAATATTCAGGGTTAACAGTCTCTAGATATAGTCTCATTCTGAAAACCCATTCTTCATAGTGATCTTTGTTGAACATTGGGATCTTGAATGCATTTTTAGGAGCCATCTCAATTCTGGTCACTAAAAGTTTCTAAGTACCCAAGACTAGGCTATGTAGAATATTTATGTAGAACTTTTGCCTAAGTCGAAATTTCTCTAAGTAGAAATTTTGCTCAAGTCGAAATCACCAAGTAGAAATTGTCCAAGTCGAAATTCTATGTAGAAATTCTCAAGTAGAAATTCTATGTAGAACTTTTGTCCTTAGAATAATTTTTCTGCAGATTACTTTAATATTGAATAAACAATATTATCTCTTTAACACCTTTTGACTTTGAATGCTTTACTCACCTAACCCACCTAACCCACATGCTAGGTACTGAGTATGTCTGTATACTTTCGGCCGGATAAAGCAAATCAAAAAGTCCAAAACCACCTTTTTATTCTTTTACTTTTGAAAAGGAGATCAAAAAGTTGTTGGGTTGTATTCTTTGATAAGAACAGATGATGAACACTCAAGAACACCAAATATGAACGAACCCAGATAAATTCACAAAAATTAGTTAAAATACACCCAAGCTAAATAATCACACCTGGAGTATTTAAATAATTTTTCAGATGAGTTTTCACTACCAACAAATTGAAACACACTTTTCGAGAAAATGAAAAGTAGATCTGAAAAATGAAAACTCACGATTCTTCTACTCAACACAAGGATCTATGTTTTGTATGTTAAACATATAGCTCTGATACCAATTGTTAGGTCCAAATGTGTTGTAGAGGGGGGGTGAATACAACTTTTCGAATATGAGAAGCAATAAATACAATGCAATAAATGAACACACAGATTCAAGAAATATATGTCTTATATATAACTTGAAATGGCTGCTACAACATTCATTACAAAGTATAACAGAAGTTCAGAGAGAAGTGAATGATACTAAGCTCTGTGAATGCACTCTCTCTCTTTCTCTTGTGTTTTTCTCAAGAATTGCTCACTCTCTAAAACATTACACAAGTACTTCTATTTATACTACATGTAATCTGTGTCCCGTAGTCTTCAAAGACTAAGATGTACGTGGCCCAATGATGTCCACATAAATCTTGCCTTATCTTGAAAGCTTGGAAATCTGCCAATCAGAAGATGCCATGTGTCATGTTGAAGCTGCACTCTAAGTAGAACTTCTACTTGAGAATTTCTACTTAGCCATCTCGAAGTTCTAAGTAGAACTTCTACTTGGCCATCTAGAATATTTAGTACTTAGAAAATATTCTGGTCTTCAACTTGAAACTTCAATGCACATCTTGAACTTGTGATATCTTCATGTCTTCTTTGTTCTTCACTAAGTTCTTGAATATGGATCTTTATTACTGACATAAACTTGCTATCAATGTCCTGACACTTGATGCAACGGTCTGTTTCATAAGTGACTAGTCTTGATAGGGTTTTTGCTTCTTGAATAAATTACCATATCCAATTAGAAATGTGGCTTTCCAATATTTGCTTTCCTTCTTGTTCACTTGAAATCAATTGGTCTTATTGATACTGATAGTTATGATCTTGATCTTTGGCTTTTCAAATCACTGAGGCATGAACAACTTTGACTTGAACTTCTTTCAATGATTTCTTCTTCGATTGATCATAGTTAACATGTTGAATTGTATCAATTACCTTGTCTTCATTTAGTGTTGATTTCTTGTGACTTCTTGTTCTTGATTGTCTTCTGGTTAAGTATCTTTTCCTTTAGTTTGAGTTACATTAGTTATAGTGTTACAAGTTTACACACTCTGCCTTTCACCTCCTTATCGGTATTCCGCCTCATTTATTCTATAATCATCACGTTATTTCAATTTAAACTTTCCGAAATGAATCTGGCCCGATTCCTTTAACTTAGATTCATATAATCTACTTCTGCCAGCCTTGT
The DNA here is from genome assembly GCA_036435485.1 of Saposhnikovia divaricata. NCBI lineage: Eukaryota > Viridiplantae > Streptophyta > Magnoliopsida > Apiales > Apiaceae > Saposhnikovia > Saposhnikovia divaricata. The sequence continues at coordinate 166,336,068 of CM071599.1, forward strand.
TTCTCATTACTTGTTCTTTTCTATCCGTGGTTTTCCACAGGTTGTCTTTCGTAAGTCAGACCAGGTCGTATATCTACATGCTCGTACTCCTATCATCTGTTGAACATCTGCATTTTACTGGCGTAGCCTGGCCACATGAAAACCCGTTATGACCGTGCTATAATTTTGGGGGTAAGGCTGGCTCGAATACCGCCGTCCGAACACTTTAAACTCTCAAGTGGCCCAATAAGTCTTGGGCTCAACCGCCCTTCCCTCCAAGTCTCATTAATTCTTTCTACGGGAATACGTTTAGCATCACGAATTATCAACCTCATATTCTCTATCTTGTTTGTGCAGAAGTACACTAACACAAACTTGTTTGTCATTCATCAACATGCCATTTAGCTTATCAATAGCAGCACTTTCTTTATCTTTACGTTGTCATCTCCTTTCTTAGAAGAATCACCATCGCTTGTTGTTTACGTAGTGCGTTAATAGCTAACCCTACGGGTTTCAAATCCCTTAGGGAGACAAAGTAATCATTATTCCTTATCCATAAGGAACACTTCCTGAACTTGATGTAGATATAACGTGAAGCAGATAGAATTGCAGAAGAGTTTGAAGCATCGCAGCTAGGCCCGGTTGATGAAACTATCCCTTATGCATCTTCCATAAAAGACTGGAAACTTAACGGTTTACTTCATCAATTTTGTACCATGGTCCTGGTTTGCCTCAAAATGGGACCTTCTAAGATACGTAATATGCTTAAGACTTCATCAGGAATCGAATCTTTACTTAAACTATTATTACTGTTAATTCTTGCACAGTCATCAGAAGGAATGTAAATTCCTCCATTCCGATATGACCTTCAAGGTCCTTCCAAATATCATCCTGTTTCTTCGGTATGAACATTTGTAATTATTCCTTTATACTTAGATTGTCGGCCACCTCATTGGCCTTTCTTGATGATAATGATTTCTTGTAACCCATGTTTTCTGGGTACATTCCAGTTTAAGTTTTTCTACCTCATTCCCATCACTGTTGGGTTAAAGCATTCTCCCTTAAGCTCTGCTGAAGGAGAAAATATAACTATCAGTCATTTCCATAAGTCATTGCTTCCACCTACCCATGGGAACTTTATCACGTTTATTCCCAATCCTATTTAGGATACTTCTTTTCTTAGTTCTTTCTTTATCTTAGGATAATCTCAACCTTTATAGGTTCAACCCATACTTCCTCAGGGTTTCATACATGCCTCATCTGGCATTATTGTTACGATGTCATACATTCCTTACCAAACTTCCATTTTTGAAGTTCGGAATATTACCCTTTTTCCTTATAAGGTTTCGTAGGCCATCCTTATCATTCCTCCGGTATTTTCTGGGTACCGGGTATATCAAAATGTCATTGATCAATACTCTAATAATTCTATCTATGTTCTTTCCAGAACTCTTTTTAATAATCCTTACCGGTCATTGTTGCCTTAGCAAATCCAGCTCATATCATCTGAAGTCATAATGTCGTTATTAGGGTTAATGCCACCCCTTGTGCATTCCCCAAGGTTTGTCTTAATTTATGGATATCCTATCCTTAATTCAACTGCCAAGGAATTCTTGCATCTTATAATTGGCAATCAGATCATGTATCCTTAATAAAGGTCTCTTTTCAATCATTCTCATTTGATAATCGATCGGTGGTTTAATGCCACCTTCTTCTTTCAGATAGTTGTCAGCCTATTTGGCCTTCCAAAAAGGCAACGTATGCCAATCTCTTATCTTACCGAACTTGTTAATGGTAGCAAGGATGTTCTGGAAGATATTGGTCGAGTTCAACGTGAATCTCTTAGTACTTATCGTTCTTCGCAAAGGTACTTGCCTCAGACAAAATTCCTACAGCATACTGTTCAATTTCTGACCTTTTCTATACCCTCTTCATATACCTTCATTGTTTACTTTCCTCCGTCATAATATATTCATGGTATTCATGATACCCTAACATCATACATCTCAAGTCACTATACTTCCATTTTACTCGAAATCTTGGACAACCATATACACATGAGTCACTTTAGTACGGGTGACCCCATCCCAAAAAGGTCTAGTGAATTCCCAATCAAAACATGGGTTGTTCGGCAGAAGATTCAAACGATCTCATTAATGTTTCCTTTATATCAGAAGCCCTTGCAGTCGGTGCTTTCTTAGAAGCAACCCTGCTTTGTCTTTTCATTGCTGGTCTAGTCACTTTATAGTCCGTTGTGACTTGGCCTCAACTGGCCACACATAAAAATATAAGATTTTAGGGGTTGGCTAATAGTATTACTTTTCTAGCAATTGCCGGCATAGTGCCTTCTTCTTTGATACCTTTCTACCTTTCCAAAACTTTACTCCATATAAGTCTTAATCGACTACTCGGCACCGTCTCCGGTCACCTTTCCTCCACTTTTATCTTTTCAACTATTCTTATCAATCCTGCGTGCCACACAAGCTTACCATTCCTGGCATAACAGCCTTTTCATTTAAGTCAATCCTGGAATTTCTCAGTCCGGCTGGTTTCTTACTTACATTTCCTATTTTCGTCCAATCTTACTTCATCATTTTATCACTACCGTCGATTGTAATGCTCAGGGTCCGTTTACTAACCCATTTTACAGCATCCTTACCCAAATCACAGGGTTTGCTCCAATTTTTACTCTCTTCCATGACATTCTCTGATAATCAGAAAGACAAGGTTTGCCAAAATTCACCGAATTCCTTTCCAGACTCAGGGAAATTTTGATCAATCTACCCACCTACTGGTAACATTAAGGAGACCAGTTTCGAAACCTGAAGAATAGTTCTATGAACCTCCAAGCAGGTGGAATCATAAGCAGTCATAGTTAACGAAATAATCATCATCGGATTGGAAGTTTACCCACTGAAGAGGAATCAATTATATCCATCCCTTAGAAGGGAATCAATAGTTTCAAACTGAAACCTGTCACAACGTCCTGATATTCAATACTACCAAACGTCGGTCTACCTAACCCTTTATGCGAAGTGTCATTGGAAGCACAAAGTCTCCTTTTTCCATTAAGCAATGCCAGCTCTTGGTCATTACCAGTTTCACCTTTTAGCTCCAGGAAGATTTTCTCACATTTTTCTCTTTAACTGCTGATCGTATTACTTGATCTATTATAATTCCGTGTCGGAGTAAACTTAAGGTAACTACTATAATCCATTCAAAGAGAAGAAGGAATTTAATATTCCTCTGAATCACATGCATCTAACGTTTCTGGTTCATCATTTAACTGAGTTGAATTAACTTTATACTCAGTCTCTGGCAGTAGTCTCATTACGAGTTCATCTTGACTCACTGGTCTTATCTTCCGGTAGGTTCTGAGATCATTGTCTTGCTTACTACTTCCTTATATAACTTTACCCAATCATGCTATCACTTCCCAATGTCTTTACTTTCTAAATGATTCATTCATAAAATGAACATTTTCCTTAATAAAACCACCTTATTAACCTCAATTTGGTTCCATAATTTACAACCTACGACACCTGCCTTCTTATGGCAAATTATTACTGACCATATTCATACTAATTCATTTATCAAATGATATGGCACTTACTGCCTCCTTCTCAACTATTCCTAGGGACTCTGTTCCTCGCCCTAAATCGATGTCTTTGATAATCATACATCCCTCTAGCTCTTTCTTTGTTAAGATGAAAATCTCTAAGGATTCTCATCTTTTTCCGTATAAGATCTCAAGTAATTCTTCCAATCCTTCTTTCTTGCTGGTACTACATCTGGTAGTCCGGCTATGAATTCAACATGCATCTTCAGATCTCTTAATAATATCTCGGTTCTTTATACTCACTTTTCTGAGCACCATATCTTAATCATCACAGTCATTCTGGCTGCGACCCTCATTACCCATGGGTAAGCTCCTTATCCTAACAGGATTTTCCTTATCTGCTGGAACCTCTTCCGGGTCTCCAGTAGGGTACTCCATCGAATTACCCGCTGATCTTCAGCATATAAAGCATCATCGCGTTGTCGCTCGTATGCCTCAAGGTCAGTCGCCTTACTCGTCGATACGATATCGAGCTAAGTTACTATCATTATACCTACGAGTTCCCATAAGGGTTTTATATGTCATCACTACATTAAGTAGTCCGACTATGAACTTGGCAAGAGTTCTTATTATCTTATTGAATTTATTGTTTTAACGTCACCTCATCTCTGGGGTTTATAACGTACGCTCTGATACCACTTCTGTAACACCCCCAGATCCGGGGTCCGGGATCCGGTGGTTACGGTTTCCAATTCTGTCCACAATAATTGAACTTTCCTTAACATAAAATAAATTACGTCTCTATAACCCAACACAACAATATAAAACACACCCGTTATAGTCCCAGAGATGAAATCAGAGTAATAATCAAATTTTTATTAATCACATTATGAGTTCTTACAATCCAAAAGAATTTCAACATAAATACATACTCTTTTCCATCCATTTACATAAGTCATACTAGACCATATTCTTGGTACTGAAAGAATAAATATACCCTACCAATAGCTTCTTCTTCAGCTCTGGTAGTCTCATCGTCCTCGCCCGCGTCGAGTGCGCCTTGTGCGAGTCATCTGGTCTAGCTGTTGTTGTGATATAATAATAAAGCAAGGGTGAGCAATAGCCCACCAACAATAATATATAACTGAACGATAATGTATAACAGTTCAAAAGTATCTTTCAAACCAAATGCCATGCATTTACGGAAATGATGCCAGTAATATGAACGATGAATTTACAAGGTAACTTAAAGTATTTGTTTGTAGAAATATCTGCTACATCAAAGTAAGCGAGATATTCTTATTGTTATTAAGAAGAGGAACTTGCAAGAAAAGGTTGCAATTCCAGTTATGACCCTTTTCCAACTCTGCCAACAGTAATCATGTTGCAGGAAATAAATAAATTTTGATGATGAACCAATGATGGAGTATTCACCGCGCCCGCTGTTCCAATCTTGATGATCAGTGGAGATCGTACAGCTCAATTTAGATTTACTACCGGTAGAAGGAAGAACTGACGGCTTTACTTGTATACCGCCTTACTAGCTCTCCCCGGCCAACGGTTGGGCCAAAGGGGATGGACCGGCGCTACTCGGCCTCTTACACGACTCCTAGTTCAAATAGAATTCATGATTCTGAATGTAACGTTCGTCCCCCTTTCCCCAAGTATAATACTTGTTGATAAGACTCCACAAGGTAGTCGTATCTAGCTGGAAAGGAAAATTTACCAATAACTCCCAAGCTATTACTTAGTAACGGATATCAACTTGTTCCAACAACTTACCCCTCGAAAGATGAGAAGGTAAACAATGACTTAATAAGTCAATAGCACCCGAGTTGCGAGTGAAGAGAATACTTTATGATCGGGAAGTCGACAAGATAAATAACATTTTCCAAGTAAGGTTCCCTTATTTTTAGGGAGATAGACTCAAGAAGAATGATGTCTGAGAACCTTTCTTGATATAAGATTAATAATAATATGTCTCCGAAATATTTTCCGTAATAATCGAAGAAGATAAACCTTATCGAGGTTATTCTAAGTATGGAATAAATATTCAGAGAATATTTATTGAATTAAACTATTTTACAGAATATTTAGGAATATGAAAGAATATCTTTAATCAGAGTATTTCTCAAATAATCCTTGAAGAAATATCGAGAGAATATTTATTGCATAATTAAATATCCAAATGAATATTCAAAACAATATTCATTAATTAATAAGACCTGAAAAGAATATTTAAGGTAATATTCATAATTAATTAGGAATGTAAATGAATATTCAAAAGTAATATTCATTTAATGAATAATATCCTAAATGAATATCAAGTAATATTCATTTAGTAATCCAAGCCTTAAGGAATATTCGAGATAATATTCGATAATTAAATCAAGCTTCAGATGAATATTAAAATAATATTCATCAAGTATTTAATATCTTAAATGAATATTCAAAAGTAATATTTATTTAATAAAATAATATTCTAAAAGAATATCCAAATAATATTCATTTAATAGTCTCATCTTTAGAAGAATATTCGAAATAATAGTCGATAATCAATTCGACTCTGAATGAATATTGAGAAATATTATTCGTTGAATAGTTACGTTCCAATTAATTATTTGAAGTAAGGATCGTTAAAATAATTAGTCTCGAACGAATATTCAAATAATATTCGTCGCCCAAATAATAGAAAATATTTACTTAAATATTTTCCTCCGAGGTAATCTCGATATATCAAGGAATATTGACTCCCGGTCTATTTTTGATTAATAAGATGTATACGCCCTTCTATGAGGGTCTTACAATAACCGGCTTATAACTGATATATAACTATCTAGCTTATAAGCCAACAATAACATTCAGGGAACAAGTATATCAATTCAACTTGAAAGTAGGCATGCATGCAATGGCATATGTGTATCAGCAATCATATATATATATATTTATTCAATCACAACAACAGCCTAAAAAAAGGGAATTGAAACTTGCCTGGTAGTCGAGTACGGTAAGGGGTAGTGGTAGCGGGTCCCGGTTCAGCTTGGTGATCTATAAATAGCCAAGGCATTCGGGATTAATCACTTAACATATTAAAAGTTAAGTTATACTTAATTCGAAACACGTTCTCGAGTTATCTCGTTATACCCCTTTTAGTGGATTACTTTTATCACTGATCCGACCCGACATTCGTTCGTTAATACGACATGTCATTGTACTTATACTTGGGACATACTTAAGTCATATGAGTTCTAAAGTTGATCGTTACGAACCAATACTATACTCCGATTTTTATCTCCCGTTTTCTAAGTGTTTTACCGAAGTTATAAAAGAGTCGTCTTTTAGGGGTTCGTTCGCGTTTAACCTCGACTCGAACATTTTTTATAAATCGAAAAATGATCCTTTTGACATACGGTTTTCTTTCACGCCTTCCTTTATACCTCTAGTATTTATTTACCAAGATTCGCCATGACGTTACATAGTTTACGAGGGTTCAATTACAGTTACGAACTTTCGTTTACGGATTTGAACTACTTTTAGTAATTTGGTCATAAATCCTAAACCGTAAGTCCGTTTCACGTGATCTTTATATCAAAACGAAGCTTAGAACATTACCTATCCTATCATGGCAGATAAGGTCTCTGGACAGTAGGGGTTCGACATGGAAAATGGCATACAAAACATGGTATTGCAAAATCGGCATTATAACGGCTGTAAATCGAATATCTACCAATTTTGAATCTACCCATAAACATAGTATCCAACCCAAACAACATATACATGACTTATATACATGAACTGAGGCCAAGAAATGCCTTTCCGTTCATCTAGCTATTTACATCATTAATCCAAAATCCATACATAATCATGCTTATAATCTTAACATAACCATAACTAAGTTATAACTATCATAAACATGCTTAAATCTCAAACAAGGGTTAGGGTTTCAAGAGCTTTATACCTTCCTTGGAGTGTGTAAAGACCTTGCTAAGCTTTGCATAGTCCTTGTATACCCATAACCAAGCTTAGATCATCCAAGAAATCAAGAAAATCAAGAGTTGTTCTTGAAAATCACTATTCACCCTAGTCTTTGATGATTTCTTTGAAAATGGAAACAAGAGAGTTTGGCTTTGAAATTTTTAGGGGATCACTTTTGGGAAATTTAAGACTCACCATAATTTTTACAAGAACAAACAATGGTGGGAAGGTGGAGTTTGGATTTTGAATTAATGGTAAGGCCGAATGGTTTCTTTGCAAGGGGGGGGAGAGAGTTGCTTGGTTCTTTTGATTTTTGTGTTTTAATCTCATCCACTTACAACATAATATCTTGCCAAAGTCACTTTATTAAAGTGGTGAGGTGTTGGATGATGAAATGGCAAGACATGTGTTGGTTTTATGGTGGTTAGAGCTTAACTAGGTAGTTCCTTGCTAAGTACTTAGTTCTTCCTCTAAGGTGCTAGTTCCTTGCTTCTAGTTTAGTTACTAGATATTTTATACTAGTAGCTTGCACAAGACTCTTGCTTCCTCTGCTTGTTTCTGTGTCCGGTTATTACCCGTTTCGATTGATCGTTCGTGAGAATATTTCACGGATTTCTAATTAGGGTTTACCGGGAATCCTCTTTAATATTAATACTTTCATTCTCCATCTTTCATTCTAACTTTCCAATTTATATTCCTTAAATCCATTCGTTAAATACTTAAGGCTATCAGTGTCCAGGGAACTCTCGGAGAAAATAAAAGTGCGGTTTTTCAGAATCCGACAGCTTTTACATACACTTATTTTCCCCCTGGATCACTAATACGAACTCGGAAATCCGTTCCGAATGCTTCTATATAGTGTCGTCTCATATTATTATATACTCCCACCAAAACACTATTCATTCTGTATTCTTTACTTGTTCTCTTAGGGTGGTACAATTGTCCGTATTCTCTTTCGATCGTTCCTTATCCTTTTTACGGAACTACTGGATTAATCGTTACCGATCTGGATGACATGAGAATATTCTCCTGCTTGAAATTGCCAGATATTATTCCCTTAGAAGATAGATTATTCTTACCTATGTTGTTACCCTTTAGCATTCTTCAAGACATGGAAATAATAAAGTCGAATTCCATTCATTCTTTCCAAATATCAATTATTACATTGTAGCCATAACCACTCCTCAATGGTTTCCTACCTTCATTCTTAAATCAAATATAATAACATCCCAAAATATCAAATCCTCAAAGTTAATATCTCAATTCTTGGATTATAATAATATTTAATCCACTGTCCGGTCAAATATTATACCGAAAAGAATTTGGAATTTCTGAATTCCGATCGTCTCTGCATTCACTTATTTCCTCCGCGTATTACTAATATGACTTCGAAACATCCATATCACGTCCCGTACATAGGGTGGAGTGAAAAGTTTTCCAACTTACAAAATCACTATTCATCCACCAAATTACTATGCACGTACAGGAAACACTATGCACGTATGGGAAACACTATGCACGTACTCATTTCCCTTCAAGGATCCATTAGCTCCTTCCTGGATGGTAGATTATTCTTATCTAGGTCCTCAACCATCGAATTACTCTATTCTGACAATATACCAATGCATCAGGATCATTGTCCAAAGCAATATCCATTCATTACAATCATTGTTCTTTGAAACCACCATTCATTAGAGCTGGTGACCTTGTTGTCGGAATCATTGTTCCTCATTTTATCATTAATTAATAAAAAGTTTTAATTATATCCAAAATTTGGGGTTCTTACAATCACCATCACCATCTGTGCTTTCAAAAAATTCCTTTTGTTCTGTCGTAGGTGTGTGAGTTTTGCTAATCATGTTAAACAGATGTTTCAGCCCTTTACTTTGTCTTGAATTCTGCCTTTCAATCATATTGAGATGATGTTCAGTGGAGAGCTGATTCTTTAGCATTTCGGTTTGAAGATCATCAACTTTATCTGAAATGTCACCAATCAATAAATCTTGAGCAACTATGACATCTCCAGATTCAGGGATTATAGTTTTGAAGCCAGTCTTTAAGTTCTCAATGTCACTCCTTATCACTCCAAGCTGATCATTGACAGAGGTAGATGAAGAAGACTTTCCATCAACTTGTGCTCGCAGTAATCTTGCTTCAGCTTTAGATTCTTCAAGTTCCTTTTCTAGAGCTTTTATCTTTTCTTGCAAAGAGATAGTGTATGTGTCAGTGTGTGCACTCACCTGATGATCACTCTGAGTTGCACTCATCTCACCTGCATGTTTTTCACTCAATTTAGAGGTGATCCTCACATCACTCCTCTCTTTATCTATAGCTCCAGAAGGTGTACCTGCAATTGAAATCACCCTAGCCTCCTCTTGGAATGTCAGTGGTGGTGCAATGGGAGTTCGCAAATCCCTATCCTCAGATATTTCTGTCATTTCATTTGGAATGTATTTCTGAATTACTTCAGTGACAGAAAAGAGTTGCCTTCCACTTTCACCAGTCGAAACTGCGAGTGGAAACTCCCTTAAGGGATCCAAGTATGTTCCACCTAGAAGGGGAGACAATGATTCTATTATTAGTGGCTCAGAATCAAAATTTCCCTCATAAGCCTGTGAAGGCTCCTCTACCGTATACATGGTAGGCACTGTTTCATTTTCTATGTGCTCTCCTCTCTAAGTGTCCCTATCTTCATCCATTTCTACATGTTCTCCCATTGTTAGTAATAACAGTGGGGTTGTGCTTGACACTTTATAGGATGCCATGGCCCTATGGCGAATTTCAATAGTTTCATCCTGTTGATAGGATGAAAGTAGTACTTGTTTATCGGCCATTTCAATGTCCAAATCCTTTTGGGAGGAAATGGATGGGCTTATAGTTGCCTGGGTTTCATTTCTACTCTTCTTTAGTAGAGGCAGAGCTGTGGGATCACTCAATTCTCCACTACTTCTCTTATTTCTTCTAGGTTGCAATTTTCTACTGTAATGGTAGAATGTAGTTGATTTTGACCTTGTGTTTGGCTCTATGACCTTGGTTAGAGATTGTGGTTCTACAATCCCTTGGTCAGTCCTATCAACCACTTGGGTTCCAGAAGAATGAGATGGAGATAGAGAAGAAGTTTCAGGATTAGAAAACAATAACTGGTCAGCAGATGTTACATTAGCTTCAGTTGTGTTGAATTGATCTTCTTGAGAATCAGGAACAACTTGCTCAATAACAGGTGCTTCTTGTTCAGGTACAGTTTCAAGTGGCTCATGAACTTGTTGTTCAACAACCGGTTCTTGTGCCTCAGCAGCAAGTGACTCAGATTGCACAATAGAAATAACTGGTAATACATTTGGCAAATCTATGTACTGAGCCATGTAGGTTGTAATTACCACTGGAATGTGTGTCAGAACTCCAAAACTGTCTAGCCTGGTATAGAACTTCTTGTTTAGTTTACCAGACACTTGAATTCGATCATTAGGAAATGGAGCTGGTTGACCTGAGGGAATCACATGATTAAAGATTAATGTCAAAAATCGAGGAAAGTAGCAAGATACCTTCTTTCCTTTGACAAAATCCTTTTTGGCCTTTTGGAGTCGAGATACAAGAGTATTCCAAATCAAGTCAGCAACATTGATTCTCCTATCGTTTGCCACTGAGAAACCAATCTTTTGCAGTGCAGTTGTGATGATGGCATTTCTTGGTAGAATTGGCAAACACTTTAGCAATTATCTCGAAGAAAATATTCCATTCTTGAACCAAGTTCTTCTTGAGTATCTTAGTAAGATCAACTTGTCCTTGATAATTTATACCACTGAAGAACTGTATCAACTCTTCATTTGTGATTGGATTATCAAATTGCTCATTGGGAAGATTCAAAGCCGCATTGAAGACTGATTCACTAACTGTGTAGGTTTCATTATTAAACATGAACGAGAAAGATTTCCCATCCTTAGCCACAACAGCAGTAGTGCAAATCAACTTAAGAGGACCAAACTTTATTTGAACATTAGCAGTTATAGCAGTGCTACAGATATTATGTTCGTTCAAAAATTTTATCCAAGGCTTAAATCGTTCCACGGAACAATCATCCGGATTAAAATAACGAAGAAAATTATGATTAACAAGCTCGAAATTATTATAAACATTGGCCATTTTTAACTTGATTTTAAACCCCTTGAAATTTCAGATTTTAACAATTTTAATCAATATTTCTGAATTAATTATTAATTAATCAAAAATTCGAAAAATTCAAAAGTTGTTCAAAAATTCTGAAAATTTCAGGATATGTTCTTGATTCATACACAACTCACAGATATATTTAGTTTTTGCAGAATCAATCTCAAACTCTTGGAATTTTAGATCGAAAAATCGATTTTCGAAAACCAAAACTACAAAAACTCGACCAAATCGTGAGTTTAAACACTTGATTTACAGATTTTATGGCAGTGAATCGATTGATGTTGTTAGATTAATAGGTTTCTATTGAAAATTTGGCAGCAATTCGATCCAAGAACTCGTGTATATATGTATGTATCGATACACAGTGCTCGGTGACTTAACCCGCGAGAATGAGAAACAAACTGATTATACCTTTCATTATAACTATCTCTGTTTATATAGTTTTGAGGCTCATTATAACTATCGGTTGATAGTTATACCGATAGTTATAATGCGACTAAATTTATAGTTATATTGAAAATTACACGTATTATAACTATGAACACATACACTCTATTATGACTACTCGTAGATAGTTATAATGACAGTTATAACGATAGTTATAATAGATATTTCTAATTAATCTGACTAAGTACAACTAATAAACAGAAATAAAAACAACCAAATAAATATTTACAAACAAAAACTCACTAATATAACTATGACCAATCTATTATAACAATCTGTTCAGTATGACAATCGTTTGGATTGTCATAATGATAGTTATAATAGAGAAAATCATTTTCATAATGAGTTAATTGCACACATTATTTACAGTACACACACATTTTTTTTTTACAAATTACTAATAAAACAAACAACGATCAACTATACCAATATTAAAAGAAGTAAGTAAAAACATTTTAAGATGATAATCACAATGATTTGAGAATTAACAAGATAACAAGGTACGTTGATAAAATAATTATACAAGTGATTCTAACAATAAATATTAACAAAGTAATCACTTATAATTATTAAAGTGCAAACCTCAGATATTAACTAGTTTAATTACTAGGACTGTTTAACATACCCAAATCACCAACAATTCTGGTGAATGTGGATTCGTCAAGAGACTTAGTAAAAATATCTGTTGTTTGTTCTTCCGTGGGTACAAAATGTAACTCCACGGTACCATTCATGACATGCTCTCGATTAAAATGATACCTGATGTCAATGTGCTTTGTTCTCGTGTGCTGAACAGGATTGTTGGAGATTGCAATGGCACTTGTATTGTCACACAGGATAGGAATCCTGTCAAGTACAAAGCCATAATCCCGTAGCTGATTTCTGATCCACAAGATCTGAGTACAACAGCTTCTAGCAGCTATGTATTCAGCTTCGGCTGTAGAGTTGGAAACTGTTTGCTGTTTCTTACTGTACCATGAAACCAACCTGCCACCTAGGAATTGACAACTCCCAGAGGTGCTTTTTCTATCTACAACACTTCCTGCATAATCTGAATCTGTATATCTAACAAGGTTAAAACCAGATTCTTTAGGGTACCAAATTTCTAAATTAGGAGTACCCTTAAGATATCTTAAGATTCGTTTTACAGCAATGAGATGAACATCTCTAGGATCCGATTGGAACCTCGCACACAAACATGTAGTATGCATAATATCCGGTCTACTTGCAGTGAGATAAAGTAATGAGCCTATCATACCTCTGTAGCTTGTGATATCTACCTTGACAAAATTTTCACATGCTCCAAATTTGACAGCTGTTGATGATGGTGTTCTTGCTGAAGATGAGTCCTCCATTTGATATTTCTTAAGGAGCTCTCTGACATACTTGGATTGACAGATAAATATCCCATCTGTCCTCTGACTTACTTGCAATCCAAGAAAGAACTTCAACTCACCCTTCATGCTCATTGCAAATTTACCCTGCATTAACTTAGAAAATTTCTTGCAAAGAAGATCATTAGTAGACCCAAATATTATATCATCCACATAAATTTGGACTAATATTGTATCATTTTTATGTTTCTTTGTGAAGAGAGTTTTGTCTATAACACCTCTATCAAAACCATTTCAAGTAAAAATTCAGATAGAGTGTCATACCATTTCCTTGGTGCTTGATTAAGACCATAGACAGCCTTGAACAGAAAGTAGACATAGTCAATTAAATCTGGATCTTCAAAGCCAGGGGGCTGTTCTACATAAACCTCTTCATCTAGCTTGCCATTCAAGAAAGCACTCTTGACATCCATTTGATAAACTTTAAAGTTTGAAAATGCTGCGAATGCCAAGAATATTCTTATGGCCTCAAGTCTAGCCACTGGAGCATGGGTCTCATCATAATCAATGCCTTCAGATTGGGAGTAAACCTTTGCTACCAATCTTGCTTTATTTCTCGTCACTGTGCCATCTTCATCAGGTTTGTTTCTGAATACCCACCTAGTGCCAACTACTGGTCTATCTGTAGGTCTGGGTACCAGCTTCCATACTTCTTGTTGTTTAAATTGATTGAGTTCATCTTGCATAGCAATCACCCAATCAGGATCAGAAAGAGCTTCTTCAGTTTTCTTAGGTTCCATTTCATATAGAAACCCTGAATAATTACATTGATTTTGAAAAACTCTTCTAATCTTTACACCAACATCTGGATCACCAACAATTAACTCAAAAGGATGAGCTCTATTCCAAACAGTCTGTCTGGGAAGATTTAATCTTGATGATTCGCCTTGTTCTTCATTTTGATGTTGAGTATGACTACTTGATCCCTCATTAGCTCCCCCTGAGTTGTTGCCAGGATGACTAGATGAATGTTCAGGAATGTTGGGAGTATCTTCAACAATATCATTATTTTCACCACCATTACCCTGATCATCATCATTATTATCATTGTTGTCATCAGCATCAGCAAAAACATCAGGTGGATTGTCACCATCTGAATCAGTATCTGTTATATCATCAAAATATAGTTTTTTAGACGGATCCTCTGTTTGGATACTAGGAAGTTTAGTGTCATCAAATGTCACATTGACACTTTCACTCATCTTCTATTCATCAATTACATACACCCTGTAAGCTCTTCTTGTATAACCAATAAAAATTGCTTCATATGCTTTGGCCTCAAATTTTCCACCTTGATCATCTCCTTCCTTAAGCACAAAAATTTTTGCTCCAAATACATGAAAGTATTTGAGTGTTGGTTTCTTTTCATTCATAGCTTCATAGGGTGTCTTCATAAGATCTTTGTTGACTAGAGTTTGATTCTGAGTATAGCATGCAGTGTTAACAGCTTCAGCCCAAAAATATAGTGGAAGCCTTGATTCACTTAACATAGTACGTGCAGCTTCAATCAAGGTTCTATTCTTTCTTTCCACAACCCCATTTTGCTGAGGAGTTCTTGGACATGAGTATTGTCTAGTTATACCCTTCTCAGTGCAGAAATCATTTAGAACTGCATTCTTGAATTCAGTTCCATTGTCTGACCTTATTGCTCTGACTGGATGCTTGGAATCAAGCTCTATCAACTTGATATGATCAATCACCAATTGTGGAGTCTCATCTTTAGAATTCAGGAATAAAACCCATGTGTATTTTGAAAAATCATCAACAATCACAAGAGCATATCTTTTCTTTGACATTGACATAACATTAACTGGACCAAACAAATCCATGTGAAGTAGTTGTAAAGGTTCAGTTATTGAAGATATGTTAGTGCTCCTATGAGTTGCACTTTTTAATTTGCCTTTCTGGCAAGCATCACATAAACCTTCTTGAGTGAATTCCATAGACGGTAAATCTCTCACCAACTCTCTCTTGACCAGAGAGTTCATTGTTTTGAAATTTAAGTGAGAAAGTTTCTTGTGCCATAGCCAGCTTTCATCTGTGGATACTTTAGAATAAAAACAGTTGATTTCTTCATTGCTTCCAGTGTTCATATTGGCTACGTACAAGTTTCCTTTTCTAACTCCTGTAAGAGGTGGTTGTTCATGTCTCTTGTGTGAAATCAGACAATTCTTCTTGCTAAAGTAGACTTCAAATCCTTTGTCACAGAATTGACTGATACTGAGCAAATTATGCTCAAGTCCTTTTACAAAGGACACATCTTCAATGATAACATTTCCAGCTTCAAGTCTACCATATCCATCAGTTCTACCTTTGTTGTTATCTCCAATGGTAACTACTGGGCCAGCCTTCTCAACCACATTTGTCGCCAGGGTTCTGTCTCCAGTCATATGCCTTGAACATCCACTGTCCAAGATCCAGGTTACTCGTTCAACCTATTTAACACGCTGCAATGACAAATAGATTAAACCTTCTTCGGAACCCAAATCTGATTGGGTCCAGAATACTTAAAGAATTGGCCTTTGTCAGGCAAAATAACATCTTTAACCTTAACATCATTAATCAACAAACATTTAACTTATAAACAGATTTGACAATCTTTTTTTTAATCTTAGGTATCCATGTCTTTTTAGCAATAATAACATTTGTATCATTGACTGGACATTTGACCTTGTACACAGCCTTACTAACACTTTGTTTAGGCTTAGGTACAAATGTCTCTCTCCTAACATGAGGAGGACTAACAATCTTTGATCTAACGTTACTATTTCTATTCAAATGTTGTCTAGGAGCAGTCTTATTATCACATGCGTGATTATCATTAAAATAAGCAAAC
Source organism: Saposhnikovia divaricata (assembly GCA_036435485.1). NCBI lineage: Eukaryota > Viridiplantae > Streptophyta > Magnoliopsida > Apiales > Apiaceae > Saposhnikovia > Saposhnikovia divaricata. The sequence goes on from CM071599.1 coordinate 166,352,425, forward strand.
ATCACATTGAAAGCACAAGACATACAATTAACAACTCCACATGCTTTATGAGAAGAATCAATAACCGGCATGGCATTATTCTTTTTCAACTTGTTATCATTTAATCCACTTTCAGAAGAACTAGTTAACTCAACAACCTTAACTGGTTCTTTAGCAGATTTAACATCATCAAGAACTATGTCATCAACACTATCTTCATTTCTCATTTCTTCCTGAATAACAATAGACAACATATTTATTGGTCCAGCATCTGACTTCTTAAAAAGAGGTTTTTTTTAGCATTTTTGAGCACATGTAGTATTCCCCTTTCTTTAGCACTCACACGATTAGGAGAATTTATGCTCAATGATCCAACAGCTTCATTATAATCAAACCCTATTCCAACAGTTTGTTCTACTGCTTGTCTGTTGAAGAATTCTTTAGACACAGAAACAGAATTATAACAAACTCTTATTTGTGTTTCAAGTTCTGCAATCCTAGTAAGTTGTTTATCTACAACTTCCAATATGAATTTTTCCCTTTTATTAAGAGCTACTATATCTTCTTTTTGTTTATCTTGGTTAATATGCACCTTTTTAATTCTAATATTTCCTTTTCAAGATTAGCATTTAAAGGATTTATTCTAGCATTTTCATTTCTAACATTGATCAAATTATTACGTAAACTCCGAATCACCTCCTCATCAGTAAGAGTTATCATCATTATTTGATCTTTGGATTTTTCCTCATTTGCCATCAGTGCGAAATTTCCAAACTCCTCATCTCTGAATCTGGATCATCCCAGCTTTTCCCAACAGCAACATATGCTTTTCCAGCTTTCTTCTTGTCTGGAACAAAATCGCTTTTCTGTGCTTGTTTAGGTTTCTTACACTCAGTAGCAAAGTGTCCCAATTCATTACAGTTATAGCAACGAATCTTGCTTCTGTCCACAGTTCCATTTTTGTATCCTCCTCTATTACTAGAAGATGAAGAACCTCCTCTCTGGAATCTGTTATTAGACTTAAACCTGAACTTGGGATTTCTTCTGAATCTGAAATTACCAAATTGCCTTACAAGCATTGCCATGGATTCATCTTCCAACTCATCTAGTTCTTCTAGTGAATAAAATTCACCACCATCCTGAGTAGCCGGTGTTTGACCAGGTTCCACTTCAATTTGCTCCTTGTCTGAGCTGTAAGGTAGAACAACCATAGCTTCAATTTCTTTAGGAACTTCAGCTACTAGTGTTGTAGAAGAACTTGGCACTCTTCCTTTACCAGAGATTTCGTTTTGCTGAACTTGTTCCAATTCATAGGTTTTCAGAACACCAAATAATCTTTCCAGAGAAATTTTATTTAAATCTCTTGATTCTCTAATGGCAGTTATTCTGTGTTCTAAATGAGTGGGCATTGTCAGCAAAAACTTCATATTAATCTCTTTCTGTGTATAATGCTTGCCATGAACTTGCAAGTTGTTGATGATTTTATTATACCGTTCAAACACTTCCTGAATGCCTTCATTGGTGCCAGATCGAAAGTGTTCATATTCAGAGGTTAATATTTGAAGTCTATTTTCTCTGACTTCATCAGTTCCTTCATTGATTGTTTCAATAGTTTCCCACATGTGTTTTGCAGTTTTACAATTCATCACATGACTGTACATAATAGCATCTAGGGAATCTATCAAGATGAGTCTCAAATTCTGATCTAGTGCAACATCCTCTTTTTCATCAGGAGAATAATTAGCACAATCCTTTAGAAAACTTACAGCAAGTTTTATCACAACTCCTGCTGCAGTAGAACTTGCTTCTTCAACAACCATGGGATTTACGGGTCCATTTCTCAAAACATTCAAGTACTTATAATTTGTAACCTCAAGAAACAACTCCATCTTATTTTTCCACATGTCATAATTATCTTTAGAAAAGACAGGAATTTTAACAATGGCTTTAGACGACATGATGAATTTTTAAGTGAGTTAAAAATTCGAGATAAATTTTTGATTGAATAAAAATAGGATCTTGATTTGTGTATCAATCAATAGGCTCTAATACCAATTGTTAGGTCCAATAAGATTGTAGAAGGGGGGTTGAATACAATCTATACCTTTTTCTCAAAATTTGTTCTTCAAATAAAATTTATTTAAAATAAATTTGTGCGGAATAAATTGAACAGATTTTCAAGTTGAATATAACAATATATTAACTTGATGGGTGTTACAAAATCAGTCCAAATGATTATCAAGTAATTAATAACTAATTAAAAAATTCGACATGAACTTTTCTAATTTAGTTAATAAAAATCAAGATAAGTACTAAGAAACTTAATTCGCTAGTAGTACAAGAATCACAAGTAATTAACTTCCAGTGGAACAAATATTACAAAGATGATTATAACGCCCTAGAAATTTTGAAATTAGAATTATTTATTTATTATGAATTATATTATGTGAATATTGTTGTTAAGGTGAAAAATATGTGAACTTGTGTTTATATGATGATTTGTGTGATCTGTGAAGGTCGGTGTATTTTTATTTGTATTTTTGAGGATTTAAAAAAATATATATTTAAATCATGCATTTTTGATCCTCTGTAAATTTTATAAAATTATCGGAGGAATTAAAAATCATGAAATCTTTTGTAATATTATCTTTATAATATTATTTAGTTTTTAAAATGGTTGGGTGAATTAATTTGGATGTTTCGGTATTTTAAAATGATTTTAAGAGTTTTATTGCATTTAAAGGATCAAAACTTGTAAAATTCATATTTAATTAATTTTTGACCCGAAAAATATTTTAAAAATATGAGGGTACTCATAATTTTATATTCTTTATTTTAAAAATTAGAAATTTAATTTTTTCGAATATTTTATTTAATTGTGATTTATTAAGTCGATTATTAGTATTAAAGCGAATAAGTAGTGTTATAAAGTTATTGGGCCAAGCCAAATAAGAGATAGCAGCCCAGCAGCTGGGTATTCTAGAGAAGTCGGGATAGAAACTCAGTCAGTGAGAATAATCTAGAAATCGGGGGAGAGAAATAGAAAAGGGGAAGAAGAAGAAGAAGAAGAAGAGAGATTGGGGATTAAATTGAGAGTATATATGTGTTTATATGTATGTATGTGTGTATATGTAAAGAGAGGAGGGTGAAGGGGCTGTGCAGCTTAAGGGGGATGTGGGAGCAGGGGGAGATCGCCACCGCGGCTGTGGCTCGCCGGCAGTGGGGCAGTGCTTCACCGGATAAAGGCTAGTTAATATTTAAGAATTAAGTGGCCATCCGTGTTAATTTTTTATTTGAAGTTTATTCGACCTAGTTGGTTATATTAAAGCTATTTTGTGAAAATGAATGTATATGTTTGTATAAGTTATCTAAGTAAGCGTTATAGGACGCGGATGGGTAGGGTAGGGCAAAACAATAAGATTTTGCTTAGTTGGATACTAAAATAGTATTTGACCTTGAAAAGGTTCGAATAGGAAACCTAGCTAAGGACAGTGCGGGTGATCTGAAAGAGGAATAGAAGGACAAGTATCAAGCCGACAGTGAACTAATGTGGGAACTGGTAAAGTGCAAAGGATGAAAGTGAGACCGAGTGAGAAGCCACATGTAAGTGAAAGAAACTGATGAGAAGACAAGTGAGTATCGATGTGGAATAAGGAATTTAGTAAATCGAGGCAAGTGTTCTTGCTATTCATTTATTATTCAAGTGATGCAATTTAGTTTATTTGTAGTACGTGACGATTTGGTCAAGTATGGATTGTAGATGACACATATACTTTCAAATAAGCGTGATGTTGTTATCTCCCCTACCCGTAATTCAAATATCCGATTTGCAAAGAATTTTACAAATAACTTTCTCGCTCACTATCCTATCCCTGAAATGCTATTTCTTCTATTTTCGTCAAAATGGTTTAAGAATTCCATTAATAAAGGAAACCCAAGATTTTAAACTCTTACGAAAGTTTGCTAGCAAAACTCTTGATTTTAGCATATTTTCACCAATGGACCCCAATTAGAAAAATATTTTCTTTCAAATTGATCTGAACCTTTCCATATTGAAACTCATTTGCAAATATTTGTTTTAAGTTATTTTACCCACTTATGGAAGCTCAAACTCTTCATTGTGTATAAGTTTTATTAAATGCTCAATACTTGACCATATCCTTGCTTTAGTCTAGAATTTCAGTTGTTGAAAATCTTATTGCAATTCATACCCTTATTCTTGCTCAAATGAAATTTTCTTTAGATAAGTTGCTGATGTTATAAATCTAATTATTCGTATCGAACTGGTCGATACCCTTTGAGTCGTTATTCTTTAATTATTACCCAATTATTGTGTCCAACTTGTCGACACTTGTTGATCTTGAATCTTTCATTGACTCTTGGATTATGAGTCGTTATTCTGGAACGTGAGTTTTCCAATTATTGGTTGGCAAAGGTTGTCGATTGTTCCGACACCTAGTGTGGATGATTTAGAATTTGAAATGTTTTTAAAAGTGGCCCTTGGGGCGTAAAACCCTTCGGGGTGGGACCTTATTATGGTCGGAAGTTAAGGCCAATGTGTGTCATGGATCCAATTAAGGACATTGTTGTGCGCGTTTGTCCTATGACATTGTTGTGTGTGTTTGTCCGGGGTTAGTGCTGACTGATCAACAGCCTAACCTTGATGTTTTTTTAAAATAAATAAAAATTCCAATTTTAATATATACTCTGAGATTGAGATGTTTAATTCTTGACTTCTTGAAAGTCTGTTTTAATAATACCTTGATATCAGAATTCTTGTCAGTTCTATTTCTTGATGCACCTTATGAATGGTGAATTATTGGCCCACGTGGCAGTTGAAAAGTTGATATAATTGATTCCTTCATAAAATGAGATTAAACTCTGTTGCTTATCAAAATTGTCGTCGTTATTGAAATTGTCATCACTATTTACACTTGCTGAGCATTGTTGGCTCACTCTTGCTTCTGTTTATTTCTCCAGTTGTTAGAGATGATCAGAGGAATTAGTGGTCAGTTGGTATTGCTCTATAGGCAGCGAGAGGAGACGTTCGAGTCATGGATTCCGTTGGTTAGTGGATTGGGATTTGTTAAGGTGGGATATCTTGTTAGACAGTGATCTTGTTTATTCATAGAAATTGTATAACTTTATATTCTGAGGTTGGATTGTAATAGTAAATTCGATAGTTTGTTTCATACCATAACCTGTAAGAGATCTTGGTTTAAGGGGTTTTATTATTTTATGTGTTTATATTCAAAGTTCTATATTATCGTTTGTGGTTACTGGCCCCAGATCTGTACCCCAGATTTTGGGATGCTACAAGTTGGTATCAGAGCTACAGGTTATGGTCACTGAAACAGGTTAGGAAGGTTAGGGTACATGTATAAGATAGACGTCGGGTAGAACGATTTAGGATAAGGATCGCGAAAGGATACTTCGGTAAGCATTGCGATGTTGAATGGTCTTTCGGCATATCGTGCGAGTAGAAGTTCGAATCTTTGAAGAATTTGGCTATGAGCGAAACAGCGAACCCGAAGCGGCATAAGCTAAGTGGGCAGCTGGAGCTATCAGTCCGGGGGACGTTATCTCGAGATTTTTGCGTAGAATTTAGGACATTCTATGATATTAGTTTCGATGTGAACGTTTCGGAGATAGTGCGAGAAGGTTAAGAATGCGAAGTGAGAAGCGATTATAAGCAAGAATTGGAAGTTAAGCGTAGCTGTGCGCCCTTAATCGTTGATTCCGTTCAGTTTATTGTCCAGAGAAATTTCATATTCTTCCTTTGAATTGTTGTAAATTAATTCCTGGTTGGTATCGTGGCTGAGGCATTCGTTGCGCAGTGACGGTCCAAAATCGAGAATGAATTGGGATCTTCTTAGTTATTCAACTCATTATTGTCAGGCCGGTTTTGGGAGCCAAGCATATTAGTGCTTAGTCGACGAGAGTGAGATTATGAATAATTAGGAATTTCTTGAATGTTTTCTTGATTAATCAATGAAGCATATATTGAAAAGTCTTCTATACATCCAATGATGATGAGTCTTTTATATCAGATTTATTCGAATTTAATCCCATTCTTTTGGAAATAAATATATATTTTCAGATGGTATTTGATCCAGTTTTACATGAAGATTTTTGAAACTCTTGAATCCTTTCCATTATCATGAATACTTGATTTTCTCTATTCCAGCTGAGAAGAACAACCTATGCAGATAGGGGATTCAAGGACATCTTATCTTTGTGATAGAAGTCCAGTGGGACGCCACTGATTGTGTTTGTCATGAAAGTACTAAGGACTGGCCATCCTTATGTACTATGGTGGTTAACCAAGTGACAAATGCAACCTGAAGATAGTTCAAAGATCATATTGATCTCTCGATTGAACTCCTTCATAAAAGTTTTATCAAATAAATTCAGTCTATATTTATACTTGATGCTCATTCATTTGATTGACTCTCTTTGTCAGAAATCCGATGTTTTCAAAAAATTTGTAATGATGAAGGAATGTGAAGATGGGCGTGACGACGTCTTAAATGATAGAATTATAACTGCATGGACGAAGAATTTATTATGCAAGTTTAAGAATTGGTGATTAAGACAGATATGTCGTGTCAAATTGGAATAATTACTGAACCGATAAAGCATGGACAAGGTTTGAGGTTAATGAAAATTGAATAAAGGAAAAATGACAGTAAGTAAGAGCGCATGATTGCAGATATTGTTAAGGGCGAAAAGAGAATGGAAATGGAGATGTTGGATATGAGATGTTCGATGCCGAAGGAAGATTGTTTTGGACATTTATTGAAGGGCAAGACAGTAGGTAAAATATCATAAGATTTTGAATGTTTGAGCCGTTGTTGTACATGATATGTTAGAAACATAAAGGATGACTTGGGTAAAGCAGAGTGAAGTGAAATAGAATGGTTTAATAATTATTAAGAGAACCAAGACTTAATGAGGGGTAAGGTGAATGTGGAGTAAATAACTTATACAAGCTAGGGTATAAAGTCATGATTATCAAGGATGGTGGAAGGTTGACCAAGATGGAATAAAATGTCAATAAGAAGGAAGGCAGAGAAACCAGAAAGTTCCAAAAAGCGATTAAACAGAAGATATAAATTAGCTAAAGGAAGAATGTGGAATCCCGAAGAATCGGAGTTAGAAGAGTAAGGGCACCGTAGTTGCCTATAGGATGAGAATTAGGAGGGATAAACAAGACCCCATGATCAGAAAATAAGATTTCGGGAGAGAATCCCTAGAGATTTTATTAAGATAAGTGTGGAAAGTTGTGGCTGTAGCCAGAAGGGTAGTGTGGTAACAAGAAGCTGAGTCATAAGTTAAAGCTATATGTTATGAGCTTGGAAAGATGGGAGTTTTTTTGGTCAAGAATAATATCATGTCAATCTTGGTGGGAGTTTTGAAGAGAGTGACAGGACTGCTTTTATGATTATTAAGAATCATGAAATTCAATACGATTGTGAAGGAAGTTAGCAGGAAGTGGATGGGGATGACTATAAAAAGGGTTAAGTATTTCTCAGGATTGGAATTATGTCCTTACAACGAAATGCGAGCAAATTGGGAGGACCAGAAAATAAGATCATGAGTTGTGAGGAAGATAAAGGCGGCGTTTTGAGAATAGAAGCAGACATAGAGGTTTTAGCAATTAAGCAAATCAAGAATTTATACTAAGGGAATGAAATTGCTTCGTATAAGAAGCTTATTCCAATGAATAAGATTTCAAACTACATTCGGACGAAGAATTTAATGTGATCGTAGATCACATAACAAGATGATCGAAGATTCAGGAAGCATATGCAAATCAATTGGGATTGACCTTAAAAGGTTCCAAGAAAAGAAAGAAAATTTTGCATAAAAGTTTTAATGTGAATTGCGAATGTCATGATTTTGTAATTAATGAGAGTGGTGTCAAATGTTGAAGTCGTAAGGTGTAGAGTCAAACATCAGGACTCGTTAAGTATGTAAAGTTGTGATCCAAAAGTGATGTCGGAGGATGTGGGGCAGTGAAGCCACAAAACGAGTTGGTTAAATATTTTGTTATGGAAGAGAGTTAGGTCGAAGCTAAGATTATAGAGTTATTAGTTTTAAAATTTGTGAATGTCAAGGATAAAATGTTTTCAAAGATATTTTGTTTCAATAGCTTTTGTGTAAAACTTTATTATTTTAAATGTTTTCAAAATGATTTTTCAAAAAAGGATTTTAAGGGGACCAAAATGATTTTTGATTTGTTTTCAACCAACAAAATGTCCGAGATTTTTTTTCAAATGTTTTAACAACCAATGTTTGGAGGAGATGAAAAATAGAATTGTGGATGACGAGCAGCGAAAATTGATCGTATTGTTCGGTATCAAAGATACGATTGGGAATAGATGATATGAGGTTATCGGTTACTCAGTAAAACAATGAGATGAAGGATGGATTGAAGTTCCGATGATTCCCTTCTCAAATAACATTGCACGTGAAAGAGGAGTAAGAATGATTGAGGATTTCTTGATATTCTTTTTCTCAAAATTTTATCTGAGGAAGATTCGTTTTAGGAGATATAAATAAGGGGTTATGCATGTTAGGTGGAAGATTCATGTTGATAAAAGCGAGAGCTTGTTGGAACTGTTGCAGAATTGTTTTAGGATCAATATCGAGTAAAGTTGTGACCTTGGGAGAATTGGTGATAAATTGGATATTTCAGTCTCGTTCTTGTATTGAGTGAAGTCATAGTCAAGGTGACAAGTATATTAGTTGTCAAACGCTGCAAATAATCGAGGCTATTTTTCAAAAGATTTAGCAAACCAGACTATTTTATAAGAATGAGAATCGAGTTGTTAGTTGAGTTATGCTTGATATACATCTAAGGACGTGTATGTTGATTATAGTATTCTATTAGGAGGATGTGACTGAGAATGGACGAAATGATGTTAAGTTTCCGGATTATAGGACCAAAGACAGAAAGAAACTCATTAATTATTTCCTTCTCGATCAACATAGTACTTGAAAAGTGGATTGGAAGCGATCAGAGGATTTCTTGAAGTTCTCTTCTCGAAATTTTATTTGAAATCGTGTGGTTATAAGTAAAGCATGGGAATTATACCAAGTGTAGGTCGTTATTAATTAAGGCAAATTGCACGGTGGTATTATTGTGAAGGATTGGCGTGGTAATATAGTTTTGACGCAGGGTATATTTCATTATGCGAAATTGTCATGTTGATTTCGGAATTAGATATTCGTTCACGTATGATAGACGTTTGGAGTTAATGAGACCCGGAAACCAAAGTTTAAGGTTATTTCGGAATTTGAGTACTCGCAAATGAGCTTAGTAATGAATGAGTTGGTATGGAGGAAATCCTAGAGGTTGAAAGATACAACCTGAGAAGTGGAAGCAAAATATTTGGGAGGTATTTTAATTTGGGTCCTTAGGATTGATTCTGAGGACAGAATCCTATTAAGGGGGGAATGATATAACGCCCTAGAAATTTCGTAATTAAAATTATTTATTTATTATGAATTATATTATGTGAATATTGTTGTAAAGGTGAAAAATATGTGAAGTTGTGTTTATGTGTTTATATGATGATTTGTGTGAGCTGTGAAGGTCGGTGTATTTTTATTTGTATTTTTTAGGATTTAAAAAAATATATATTTAAATCATGCATTTTTGATCCTCTGTAAATTTTATAAAATTATCGGAGGAATTAAAAATCATGAAATCTTTTGTACTATTATCTTTATAATATTATTTAGTTTTTAAAATGGTTGGGTGAATTAATTTGGATGTTTCGGTATTTTAAAATGATTTTAAGAGTTTTATTGCATTTAAAGGATCAAAACTTGTAAAATTCATATTTAATTCATTTTTTATCCGAAAAATATTTAAAAATATGAGGGTGCTCATAATTTTATATTCTTTATTTTAAAAATGAGAAATTTAATTTTTTCGAATATTTTATTTAATTGTGATTTATTAAGTCGATTATTAGTATTAAAGCGAATAAGTAGTGTTATAAAGTTATTGGGCCAAGCCCAATAAGAGATAGCAGCCCAGCAGATGGGTATTCTAGAGAAGTCGGGATAGAAACTCAGTCAGTGAGAATAATCTAGAAATCGGGGGAGAGAAATAGAAAAGGGGAAGAAGAAGAAGAGAGATTGGGAATTAAATTGAGAGTATATATGTGTTTATATGTATGTATGTGTGTATATGTAAAGAGAGGAGGGTGAAGGGGCTGTGCAGCTTAAGTGGGATGTGGGAGCTGGGGGAGACCGCCACCGCAGCTGTGGCTCGCCGGTGGTGGGGCAGTGCTTTGCCGGATAAAGGCTGGTCGGTGGGATGGCGTGGTGACAGCTGGAAACTGCGGGAGGAGGTGGTACAACGCAACAGCAGTAGGGGGAGAGAGAGGGAGAGAGAGAGAGAGAGAGAGAGAGAGAGAGAGAGAGAGAGAGAGAGAGAGAGAGAGAGAGAGAGAGAGAGAGAGTGGGAAGAGATATCGGGGGAGCTTGGAATCGGAAAGGTATACCCTTTTGATTATTTATTTCGTTTTTTCGATGTAATTATTTAATTTTCACTTTGAAGTAAGTTATGATAATATTGTTGTAATTAAATTAAATTTAAATTGTGATATTATTGTCGTAATTTAATTAGTTTAAATTGCGAGATTATCGTTTTAATTCCCGTTATTTAATTCGGAGAGCATAGTTGTTAATTATTAATGTTGAGAAGAGATGTGAGTCCGATATATGTTCGAGTTAGTGACTGTTATCGTTAATTATTATTGTTGTGTAATAATTGGGGTTCATATGGTCTTACTTGTTAAAAATGGTTCTGGTAATATATATGTGCTAAATGTTGTAAGTTGAGTTAGACTATTTGTTGAATGTCATAATTGTCGATTACTTGGTATTGGTTTGAGAGTGGTTAAATGATTGATAGTGATTAACTATTATATGTCGTATAATGTTAGAGTTTATATGACCTTACTTATTGTAAATGGTTTATATGGGTTAAATGTTATAGTCGAGTCATAATATATGTTGGATGCTATACTTGTCAAATTCTTGGTGGTGAGTTGTATGTGGTCAAATTGGTGAAGATTAAGTAATTGTATAATTGCCTAAGATGTATATTTGTATAAATGTTCAGTAATGTTTTCTAAAAAAACACCACTGGCCCTAGAGGTTATGTGATTTGTTTTGATTTAGTTTTCAAATGTAATCTGTAGTAAAGTTAAACTGTTATTTTATTTCCTTATGTGTTATGTGGTCAATGATTATATGTTATTCAGTTTATCTGCGAGGAGTTGCAATGAGATCACAAGTCTTAAGTGTCAATATTTAAGGACTTGTGTAATTCTCTTCAACTAGTTCCTCGGGCTTACGAATATCAATGATTAACTATCACGAGTATAATTAATATACTTGAGTGATGTGATCATTGCTATAGCGTAAGTAATAGTTAATGCTAGGGGGTTCCCTAGGGCTTACCAATATCAATAATTGATTGTCACGCGTATCATTAAAATGCGGGAGTAATACGATTATTGATGTAGCGTAAGTAGTAGTTAATGCTATTATAAATTATTATGTGTTTACTGCATGTCAAGGCAGAATTTCTTTATGTGCTATGTGCCGCACGTCAGGGCGGGTAAATTTTCTTATGTGTTGTTACTGCAAGTTGAGGCAGCTGTATATTTTGTAAAAACAGGTTTGAATTGTTTTTGATTGATATGGTGGGGCTATGCCCATAGTCCGATACACGAATACTTCATGCCGAAATTTTCTAAAATTCACCTGCAAATTTATTTAAAAATCTATTTAATTTATTTAAATTTGATGATTTGAAAGCATGTTATGATTCCTAAGAGTCTAGGTAAATATGTAATAGTTGATGTGAAGAATTGAGACTTGGTATTATTTTGAAGTGTTTGCCACTAGTTAATATTTAAGTATTAAGTGGCCATCCGTGTTAATTGTTTATGTGAAGTTTATTCGACCTAGTTGGTTATAATAAAGCTATTTTGTGAAAATGAATGTATATGTTTGTATAAGTTATATAAGTAAGCGTTATAGGACGCGGATGGGTAGGGTAGGGCAAAACAATAAGATTTTTCTTAGTTGGATACTAAAATAGTATTTGACCTTGAAAAGGTTCGAATAGGAAACCTAGCTAAGGACAGTGCGGGTGATCTGAAAGAGGAATGGAAGGACAAGTATCAAGCCGACAGTGAACTAATGTGGGAACTGGTAAAGTGCAAAAGATGAAAGTGAGACCGAGTGAGAAGCCACATGTAAGTGAAACAAACTGACGAGAAGACAAGTGAGTACCGATGTGGAATCAGGAATTTCGTAAATCGAGGCAAGTGTTCTTGCTATTCATTTATTATTCAAGTGATGCAATTTAGTTTATTTGTAGTACGTGATGATTTGGTCAAGTATGGATGGTAGATGACACATATACTTTCAAATAAGTGTGATGCTGTTATCTCCCCTACCCATAATTCAAATATCCGATTTGCAAAGAATTTTACAAATAACTTTCTCGCTCACTATCCTATCCCTGAAATGCTATTTCTTCTATATTCGTCAAAATGGTTTAAGAATTCCATAAATAAAGGAAACCTAAGATTTTAAACTCTTACGAAAGTTTGCTAGCAAAACTCTTGATTTTAGCATATTTTCACCAATGGACCCCAATTAGAAAAATATTTTCTTTCAAATTGATCTGAACCTTTCCATATTGAAACTGATTTGCAAATATTTGTTCTAAGTTATTTTACTCGCTTATGGAAGCTCAAACTCTTCATTGTGTATAAGTTTTATTAAATGCTCAATACTTGACCGTATCCTTGCTTTAGTCTAGAATTTCAGTTGTTGAAAATCTTATTGCAATTCATACCCTTATTCTTGCTCAAATGAAATTTTCTTTAGATAAGTTGCTGATGTTATAAATCTAATTATTCGTATCGAACTGGTCGATACCCTTTGAGTCGTTATTCTTTAATTATTACCCAATTATTGTGTCCAACTTGTCGACACTTGTTGATCTTGAATCTTTCATTGACTCTTGGATTATGAGTCGTTATTCTGGAACGTGAGTTTTCCAGTTATTGGTTGGCAAAGGTTGTCGATTGTTCCGACACCTAGTGTGGATGATTTAGAATTTGAAATGTTTTTAAAAGTGGCCCTTGGGGCGTAAAACCCTTCGGGGTGGGACATTATTATGGTCGGAAGTTAAGGCCAATGTGTGCCATGGATCCAATTAAGGACATTGTTGTGCGCGTTTGTCCTAGGACATTGCTGTGTGTGTTTGTCTGGGGTTAGTGCTGACTGATCAGCAGCCTAACCTTGATGTTTTTTTAAAATAAATAAAAATTTCAATTCTAATATATACTCTGAGATTGAGATGTTTGATTCTTGACTTCTTGAAAGTCTGTTTTAATAATACTTTGATATCATAATTCTTGTCAGTTCTATTTCTTGATGCACCTTATGAATGGTGAATTATTGGCCCTCGTGGCAGTTGAAAAGTTGATATAATTGATTCCTTCATAAAATGAGATTAAACTCTGTTTCTTATCAAAATTGTCGTCGTTATTGAAATTGTCATCACTATTTACACTTGCTGAGCATTGTTGGCTCACTCTTGCTTCTGTTTATTTCTCCAGTTGTTAGAGATGATCAGAGGAATTAGTGGTCAGTTAGTATTGCTCTATAGGCAGCGAGAAGAGACGTTCGAGTCATGGATTCCTTTCGTTAGTGGATTGGGATTTGTTAAGGTGGGATATCTTGTTAGACAGTGATCTTGTTTATTCACAGAAATTGTATAACTTTATATTCTGAGGTTGGATTGTAATAGTAAATTCGATAGTTTGTTTCATACCATAACCTGTAAGAGATCTTGGTTTAAGGGTTTTTTTATTATTTTATGTGTTTATATTCAGAGTTGTATATTATTGTTTGTGGTTAGTGGCCCCAGATCTGTACCCCGGATTTTGGGATGCTACAATGATGAACTTAATATACTGGGAATTAATTTGAGTTGTGGGTGTTCTTGAAATTGAGAGAGAAGAGGCTGCTGTGTTTGTTTGAGTCGTGTAAGTCTGTTCTTTTTTGAAACAAATAGCTGCCTTCTGTCTTTATAGTCATCTGAGGTCGATAGTTATAATGAAGTTAAATATCTCTTCTTCACAGCCATTATAACTATAGGTATGACTATCCACTGAGTTGTTATGACTGTCTGTTGAACTATTATAACTATCGGTATGACTATCCAGCCCATTATGACTATCGGTATAACTATCAGTCATTATGACTATCGGTATAACTATCCAGCCATTATAACAATCTGTTATAACTGTCCTTCATTATAACAACCTGTTATAACTGTCCTTCATTATAACAACCGTTATAACTGTCCAACAGAGCTTCATTATGACTATCTCCAATCACAGCTGATTATGACTATCCTCTATTATAACTATCGGTATGACTATCCAGATAGTTATAATAGAACAAAATTCAGATTTAACTTTTATTCTTTTATATAATAATTCTGTTTTAATTAAATAAATAATTATAATAATAAATAAATAAATTCTAATAGAATTAACTTATTAATTAAAATAATTATATCACTTTAATTAATTAAAAAAGAATTACCATAAATCCTTCAATAGTCAAATCTTTGCTGTGTACCACTAAAAACTGACAAAGAACTTCCACTGAATATTTGTTGACGCTCGATGTATTGTCTGGTTCATGAACGACTAACTTCAATCTCTGCTCTTCATTTTGACTCTAAGCTGTGGTTTATTTCTTCTCTCAACTTTCTTCAATTACATCTGTACTGATACTGTTTCTTGTCACTTGTAGAAATCTCTGTCCTCTTAAATTGAATCCATCATTTTGAATGCTGCACTGAGGCTTGATCAGTAGACTAAACTTCTTCCAGTGTAAAACATCAAAACTTTAGATTGACTTTTCGATTTTTCTTCTGACATATATCATCTTATGAGATTCCCGTGACAACTGATATTATTTACTTATTACAAACTAATCTAAGTTGAGTTGTATCCTCGAACTACAAATAGGCTGAGTCATATGCCTTTCAGCAATAGATTGTTTGGGTGCCATTGATGAGTATTCTGAAGAGAGAGAGAGAGAGAGAGAGAGAGAGAGAGAGAGAGAGAGAGAGAGAGAGAGAGAGAGAGAGAGAGAGAAAATGTGGCTTTTGGATATAGAAGGTTGAAAGGTTTGCAGATGAAAGTGACAGTAGATTAAACGGTAGATTTAGTTTAGAAAATGAACCGTGTTTACGTTTCTTAATTGAACGTGTGGTAATGATTTTACCCATTAACCCCACTTGCTATGTCACGTGGCAGTTGCTATTAGATCGTGGATTAGTGGATTAAAATTATATATATTACTGTATATATCTCTCCATTATCTTTGACAGCAACTTCTCGTGAAAGCAACTTTCATTGACAGCAACCTGTGCGCTTATAACATTTCTATCAATAATTTGAATGGGTGACAGCAGGTTTACTTGACAGTATACTAGGCGCAAGAACATGCTGTCACCATTTAAGCAATTAAAACAATTTAAATCAATTTTTCATTACTTGAGAGAAATTAGCATTTTAATCAATTTGAGCGCTTCCTAGTTAAATAGGCACATATCGACATACACAGATACACACATACAAATTAAGTTAAGGTCACTTGACTACTCATTACCACATTAAGACAGACATGTAAAACTATTTTAGCATAGTCATAGCAAACGTGCTATCTAAACAAGTATCACATAGGACAGTAACTTCTCATGACAGTAACTTTGAAAGTCTCTGTCACGAGCTGAGAAAAAAATGATAAACCAGTAAGTTAATCAAACCTGATTTAGCGTTCCTAATTCACTCACCAACCTGGTAAAAGTTGCTTCATCCAGTGGCTTGGTGAATATGTCTGCAAGTTTTTTGTCTGTTGGAACATAAATCAGTTTTACATCTCCCTTTTCAACATGCTCCCTGATAAAATGATGTCTTAAATCAATGTGCTTTGTTCTGGAGTGTTGAACTGGATTGTCTGATATGGCTATGGCACTAGTGTTGTCACAGTAGATAGGAATGTTTGACAGCTCTAGTCCATAATCCATTAACTGATTCTTCATCCAAAGTATTTGTGCACAGCAACTTCCAGCTGCAATATATTCAGCTTCTGCAGTTGATGTAGAAACTGAATGTTGCTTTTTACTAAACCATGACACTAATCTCCCCCCCCCCCAAGAAATTGACAGCTTCTTGTAGTACTTTTTTTGTCAATCTTGCCACTAGCATAGTCTGAATCAGAGTATCCAATTAGATCAAATCCTGTCTCCTTAGGGTACCAAAGACCTAGATTTGGAGTGCTTTTGAGATACCTAAAGATTCTTTTGATTGCAACTAGGTGTGATTCTTTTGGATCAGCCTGAAATCTTGCACAGAGACATGTAGCAAACATTATATCTGGTCTGCTAGCAGTTAAATAAAGCAGTGATCCAACCATGCCTCAGTATGTACTAGAATCCACTTTCTTGCCTTTAGGATCTAACTCTAATTTGGTGGCTGTTGAGATAGGTGTCTTGGCAGGTGATGAATCTTTTAAGTTAAACTTCTTGAGAAGTTCTTTGACATACTTAGTTTGACAGATAAACATTCCATCCTTCTTCTGATAAATTTGGAGACCAAGAAAGAATGCTAGTTCTCCCATCATGCTCATTTCATACTTGTTTCTCATTAGAGATGAGAACTTTTCACATAATTTTTCATTTGTTGAACCAAAAATTATGTCATCAACATATATCTGCACAATGATGATGTCTTTGCCATGGTATTTGTAGAATAAAGTTTTATCCACCATACCTCTTATGAATTGATTTTCCAGGAGAAAAGTGGAGAGTGTGTCATACCAAGCTCTTGGTGCTTGCTTTAAACCATATAGAGCCTTGAACAGCTTGTAGACAAAGTTATGCAGCTTATCATTCTCAAAACCAGGAGGCTATTCAACATACACTTCTTCTTCTAATTCTCCATTTAGAAAGGCACTTTTGACATCCATTTGAAATACCTTGAATTTACAGTGTGCAACAAAGGCTAAGAAAATTCTTATGGCTTCAAGTCTGGCAACAGGTGCAAATGATTCATCATAATCTATCCCTTCCTGTTGACAGTAACCTTTGGCCACTAGCCTTGCTTTATTCCTTGTCACATTTCCACTTTCATCTATCTTGTTTCTGAAGACCCATTTTGTCTCAATGACTGATTTTCCTTTTGGCCTTTAAACCAGTTTCCAAACATTGTTTCTTTCAAACTGATTGAGCTCTTCCTACATGGCTATCACCCAATCAGAATCCAACAATGCTTCTTCAACTATTTTATGTTCCATTTGAGATAAGAAGCATGAAAACATGCTGTCAGCAGAGATATTCCTCCTCGTCTTTACACCAGTAGTGGGATCTCCAATAATTAGATTACTGGTATGATCTTTGTTCCACTTGGTTGATTTAGGTAAGCTTCTTGTTTGATTAGATTGACCTTCATCAGTATGAGAATTTGACTCTCCACCATTTTCATTGTTCTGCTCATTTAGCTCAATTTCTCCAGTTTCACAGTCTTGTTGATGGTTGCCTGATATTGTCTCTGACTGGGCTGAAATTTGATTTAAATTATGAGTATTGACAGTGTCTTTCTCATATTCCACTGATTGAGTGAGACTGGGTTCTTTATCAACAAATTCCTCTATTTCCAAGTATCCTTGATTCTCAAATCTGAAGGGTTGCATTTGACCATCCTCATGAAGTCCTGGAAACTTGGTTTCATCAAATATGACATTCACACTTTCTTCAATTATCTTGTGCTCCACGATATAGACTCTGTAGGTAGTCCTGTCTATCCCATATCCCATGAAAATGCCTTCATATGCTTTAGCATCAAACTTGCCTTTTCTTTCATGGTTGTCCTTCATTATGAAGCACTTGCTTCCAAAAACATGAAAGTACTTGACAGTTGGTTTCTTTCCTGTCAATAGATAGTAAGGAGTATTACCATAAGCCTTGTTGATTAGTGTTCTGTTCTGTGTGTAACAAGCAGTGTTGATAGCTTCTGCCCAGAAATATGTTGGTAGTTTAGCATTACTCAACATAGTCCTAGAAGCTTCAATGAGTGTTCTGTTCTTCCTTTCCACAACTCCATTTTGCTGTGGAGCCCTTGCAGCAGAGAATTGTTGAACAATTCCTTGATCTTTGCAGAAGTTTCTTAGTGTAGTATTTCTGAACTGAGTTGCATTGTCACTTCTTAGAAATTGAACTTTTGCTCCTGGGGTCCTATCAAGTACCCTTATGTGATCAATGATTTCCTGAGCAGCTTCAACTTTTGATTCTAGGAATTTCACCAAAGTGTACCTAGAATAGTCATCTATCATGACCAGTGCATATCTTTTTCTGGATAGTGATTGAACATTCACTGGTCCAAAAAGATCCATGTGAATCATCTTGAGTGATTCTGTGTTGGTGTTGACTTGCTTTGATTTATGCATTGCTTTCCTTAGTTTTCCCATTTGACAGTCTTCACACAGTCCTTCTTGACAGAATTCCTGTTGAGGTAGTCCTCTCACCAATTCTTTCTTCATTAGCATGTTCATTGTTTTGAAGTTGAGATATAAAAGCTTCTTGTGCCAAAGCATGCTATCTCCAACACTTGCTTTACTGTAGAATCAAAATATTCTTTCCTCATTTGTTGAGTTTAAATCTACAACAAAAAGGCTTCCTTTCCTAACTCCTTCCAGAGACAGGCTCCTATCCTTCTTATGGTAGATTGTGCATTCCATCATGCCAAAGTTGACTTTGAATCCTTTGTCGGTGAATTGACTGACACTAAGCAGATTATGCTTCAAACCTTCCACAAGTGATATTTCTTTAATGACAACATTTCCAGTTTTTAAACAGCCATATCCCACAGTGTAACCTTTGCTGTTGTCTCCAAAGGTTATTGTTGGGCCAGCTTTCTCAACATACTGTGATAGCAGGGATATATCACTAGTCATGTGTTTGGAACATCCACTGTCGATTATCCACATGACATGTTTGTCTTTCTTTCCTGCAAAATAGATGGAGTTTAATTTGCATTTGGTACCCAAGCCTTGTTGGGTCCTGCAGACTCAGTATCAACAGAAACTTTATCAGTATTTGAAACAATATCATTAGAAGATAGTTGTTTGACTTCTTTTATTACCCACTTTGGTTTAGAAAAAGGCTTAGACTTTTTCTTAGTGAGAATAGCCTTCTCACTATCTTTAATGGGCTCAGAAGTCTTTGCAGTTTGCATATAAGAACATTTCTTAGTAGATGAAATTTGCAGATTAAAACATGTACTCATGGCAATAATTTTGCACGGCATACAGTCAATGTTGTTACAGACAACCATTGTTCTTTGCATAACGGGGGTTCTATGTAAGTTCCCTTTCAACTCTGTTGCATTAGGTATGCTACTAGTTGATTTCTTACAAACATAAGTTAAATGCTGTGAGGAGCCGCAGTTATTGCAAAGTTTCCTGGGTGCCTGCTTAACATATGCATAATTATTCTTTTTATCAATGCCTAGCTTGCCATTTTTGTTCTTAGGCTTGGAGAAGATTGACTTGACAGTATGTTCAGAAGCTACTGTCGAGCTACCTTTGACAGCACCTTTTATACTTATTGTCTTGTCAGTAGGTTTGAAAGTTACTGTCTTGGGTGCCTTCTTGACAGTATCTTTGAAAGTTACTGTCTCATCCTTTCTGACAGTATCTTTTGAACATTTGGTCAGGCTGCTTGGTAAAGTTACTATCATGGGAATTTTGACAGAATCTTTTTCTTTCTTAGACATACTGTCAGCCCTCTCATCTTCATCACAGAGTTCTTGATTAATAATTAAGGAAGTTTCATCAAACTCAAACTCTGTACTTTTGAAGATCGGCTTGCTCACATTCTTGAGGATGTGAGGTCTGACAGTATTGTCTTCATAACTGTTCTGTACAACAGCCTCTATTCCAGGTCTCCTACTATAATCATAGCCTACACCTACCTTCTTGCTTTCAGTATGTTTCTCATAATACTCTTGAACCATTTTAGAGGAATTTCTAAATGCCTTTATCTTAAATACATTTTCAGAAATTTCTTTTCTTAGATATTCCTCTATCTCTTTAGCACAGATTAAATCATTTTTTAATCTCCCGTTTTCCTGAGCTAAAGAATCGATAGAACTGGTCTTAAGCAACAACACATCATTGTTGGATTTGAGTATTTCATTTTCTTTTGTTAATCTAGCAATTTCTTCATTTGTAGCAGATAGACTAGTGTGAATATTAAACATTTCAATACTCATTTCCTCAATAGTTTGCTTATAGTCATTTAAGGACATGTCTAGTAAAACTAGATATGGTACCTGACTTGAAGAGGTTGATGCTATTTCATCCTCTCTAGCCATCAAGGCTAGATTTACAAATTCCTCCTCTTCTTCATCATCAGATTCATCCCAGCATTTTCCTTCAGCCACATAGGCCTTTCCTTGTCCTTTCTTAAATTGACTTCCAGATCCTTTCTCCATTCTCTGTATTTGTTTTGGTCTCTTGCATTCAGTAACAAAGTGACCAAGTTCATTGCAGTTGTAACATCTAAACTTTGATCTATCCACCATTCCTGTTTTGTATCCACCCTTGGTGCCAGTAGCAGGTTTTGATGAGCTTCCTTGATTATATCTTGAAAATTGACCTTGAGGCTTGTATGGCTTGTTCCTCCTGAACCTTATATTTTTGAATTTCCTTGCCATAAAAGCCGTGGTTGGATTATCCATTTTCTCCATTTCTTCTAGAGTATAGAATTCTTCACTTTCAACCTCTTCTAGTTGAATAACAACCTTTTCTTTATCCTCAACCAACTCCTCAATTTTCACAGATGAAAATTGAGGCTGTTGAGCACTTTTTATTTGCTCACTTGCTTGAAAGTATGTTGGTCCTTGAGCAACTAGAGCACCAGCCATGTTTGCCATCATTCCCTTGGATCCATTTTGTATGGCTCTCTTTTGATAGTATTCAAGTTCATATGATTTTAGAACTCCATACAATGTTTCAAGGGAGACAGAGTTTAAATCTCTTCCTTCTCTAATGGCTGTAACTCTATGCTCGAGGTGGTCAGGGAGAGTTAGCAGAAACTTGATATTGACCTCCTTCTTTTTATAAAACTTTCCATGAATCTGGAGCTCAGCTATCAGCTTGCTAAATCTTTCAAACATGTGAGTTAGCTCTTCTCCATGCTTGGCCATAAACGCTTCATACTGTGACACCAATATTTGCTTTTGATTTTCTCTAACCTCTTCACTTCCTTCGCAAAGTAGCTCTATCTTGTTCCACATATCCCTGGCAGAGTTGCATACTATTATGTTTCCACTCATAGCTTTGTCCAGGGTAAGTGCATCTAGTAGAATGAGCTGTAGGTGATCATCCAGGGCCACCTTCTCTTTTTCTGAGTCATTGTACTCAGTAGGCTTCTTAGCAACCCAATGTGATGGGGTTACTACACCATTAACAGTAGCAGCTGGAACTTCCTTTTGAGGAACGAAGGGGCCATTTTCCAGGATACCTGGGAATAGTGGATTCTGAGCTTTGATAAATAACATGATCTTCCTTTTCCATATGTTGTAGTTTTCTTTATCAAAAGCTGGAATCTTGATATTACTTGACCTTTGTATACTTGCCACTTGGATCTCAGATATGTGTATTAATCTGAACGCTCCAATACCAGTTGTTGGTCCCTGAAAGTATTGCAGAAGGGGGGTTGAATGCAATACTAATAAATTTCAACAACTATTTCAAAAACTAAAATAGAGATTGTAACTTATTAGTAGAAGAAATGCAATCACAAGTAATAAGCTGCTAGATGTTTCACAAAATAAATGTGTTATTTATTTTGCAAAGTTTTGCTATAACCTTGAGAACAAAGTGATTCTCAAGCTTCGATTTCTCAAGAGTTTTCAGTGATATTGAGATTCATCTATTGCGCAGTAGTGTGTTATATCTTATAGAATGATAGTTGGACCTTTTTCTACTTTGCTCTGCTGTACTATCACTATCTACATGGGTTATTGAGTTGCTGTCATATTCTTTTTGCAGCTCATTACATGTTTTATTCCCATGTGATTATCTAATCATTACATACAAAGTAACTTTAGATACTTTCCACATTTGAGCCACCCAGTTCTAGCAGTAGACTAATTTATCTTGCTCTAGACTTTACAGGTTGCTCCATGTGATCTCTCGAGCTTCTGTTATAGGCTTTCCAAGCTTGCTGTAAAGTTTGAATATTGCAGCACGCCTGCTTCTTTTGAACATGTACTCTGTCGCTTGATTTGATTTAGAAAATTCCTAAATCAAGTTGATTCTGTATGACAGTATGTTTGCTGCAAAGTTTGCTGTCAAAGAATTTTGCTTTGATTGATTGTATGAATTCCCCGCAGAAGTTGCTGTCAAGAATTCTAAACTTGTTGTCGCAAACTATATGTGAAAGTTGCTGTCATCAGAATTTCCGCCAATGTTGCTGTCAAGTTTAAACTTGTTGTCGACTCAGTGAAACTTGCTGTCGACCAAACAAAATTTACTGTCGATCAAAATAGAACTTGCTGTCGACCTAGGCAACATGTTGTTTCCTTGTAACCTTACTGTCAATGCTTGACAGTAACTTTTATTTCTGCTATCGAACTTATGTATTTCTTGAGGCTTGAACATAATCGAACTTCTTCCAAGAATTACAATCATTACATGACAGTATTTATCTAGATACAAGAATACACTTCTGGCTATGACAGTATGTTCTACTTAGTGAAACTAAGTATACCAATGAATCTAGTTAAGTTGTCTAATCTATCCCCCATAAATCCCAACACTTTATCCTTTTTTCCTCCGTTCACCATCAATCCCCTCCTTTCTCTACCCTTTCTCCTTCAATTCGCCCCACCTCCACTCTTCCCTCGCACCTCCAACCGCCCCTTTTTCCTTCACTGTTCTTCACCTCCCCTGCCTTCACCATAAACGCAACTTTCCCAATTCCCACAATATCATTCTGTGGCATGATTTCTGTGTTTAATTTCAGTTTTTGTTATTTAAGGTTTGGTATTAGAGAATTGGGGATATATATTATATACAGGATGTAAGCAACAAAACATTCGTTAATAACTGAAATTCCCACTTTAACCCTCTAAAACTAACGTTTGTTACACATATTTGACGGAATGCAATTGGGTGATTAAAATATTAAAGTTTGGTCATGCGGGTGCTCATTATTATATGTTGGTCATTTTGTGCAAAAAAATTATAATTCAGACCATTGTCGTGTAAAAAAATCCCTAATTTAGTGACGACATTCTTCTACATAAGGATCTTCATCACCTAAGAGCAAGCCCAACAACTTCCTATTTGAGTTCTTAATTTAGAATTTAGGGAATTTGATACAAAATAGTGCTTCAAGTAATTTAGTGGTTTCCTAAAACACTAGGAACCACTAGTCATTCCCTACTTTTGGGGAACCACTAACCATCCCTAACAATTTATTTCCATCAGTAAAATAATTATTTCCCTCCATTTCACCAATAATTGGCTTTGACTCTTTCCTTGGTACTTTCAAATTTATTATTATTATACTAGTATAATATAGGGATTGTTGTTGGAGTTGTTATACAAAACAACATCCCTAAACCACTAGGAATCCTTATTTTATAATATTTATAAGAAACCAACTAAGGCATTTAACTAGGAGTTAATGTGGATTTTATTGGTTGATACTAATGTAAATGCGGAAATTTATTATAAATAATTGAATAGAATCAATCAAATTAAGACATCTGACATTTTATGAAACTTTTTGTACCCAATTTTGTAACTCTAACATTTTTCATATTTTAAAGTCATCCCGGAAATGAGATAAATGTTCTACTACAACTATGTTTTCAATTTAAGGCAAAAACATGTAAATTTTATTTTCAGTGATTATAATATGTTAATATTATTGTAGAAAATGTAATAACTAAATATAAATATTTCTTTCCTGCGAGGAACAGATTATGATAACATGGTTTGAGGCTGCCTGACTCTTTTAGGCTTGCATCAAGTATGTAGCAACTACATACTCTGAAGTGGAGTATGTAGCAGCAAGTACTAGAAGCCAATACTCTGAAGTGGAGTATGTAGCAGCAAGTACTAGAAGCCAAGCTTTATGGCTGAAAAGAATACTTAAAGACATGGGTCAATCACAAGGTGAAGCTATAGAGATTTATTGCAAAAGATATCATTCACCTGCTTGCACAAGTTCAGAAATTGAACTCAGCCTCGGTCGAACATGCTCGATTACTTGCTGATCTTCATAATCATTTACACGCACATGTTCAGAAATTGAACTATTTTTCGGTCGAATATTCTCGATCCGTTGCTGATTTTCATATTCATTTGTCTGCACAAGTTCAGAAATCAAACTTAGTCTCAATCGAATATGCTCAATCTCTTGTTGATTTTCAAGTTCATTTGCTTGCACAAGTCTTGATCTTTCTCTTTGCTGAATATACTCGGTCTCTTCCTGATTGTTGAATTCAGCAGTTGACCTTTCTTCTTGGTAAATGTCGACATTGATGTTCAAATTTGTAGCAGAAAAGAGAGGATCAACATGGAAAGGTTTCGCAGATGACATTGAGTGGTCGTACGAATCTTCAGTCCGGGCTTATTAATACTTGTCAATATCACTACTATCTGCAGATAATGTATACATTTCAGGAGACGACCCAGACATTGTAGCTTTTGATTAAGAACTTTCAGAAGAGAACTTTGTTCTTTGAAATCTTCTTATAGACCTTGTTTTTCTTGCTTTCATTGTGGGGGAAAAAGGAGAATGTATAATACAAAAAGGTTACTAATATCTTATGACTATAATCTGTATGGCGCCTGCATGCATGCGATAGGGAAGAAGTTCGATGAAGTTAGAAATGAAAAGATGAGTATAAGGGATCAAGATGATGACCTAGATCAAAGATTTTAGCGGAAATTTTAGGTTCTTTACAGAAAAGTTTCTGATTTATAAGAAATTGTAACTTGAAACATTGACTTTGTAACCCCGTGTGAAATCGAACTGGTTTTGAAGATTCATTGAGAGTCTCCTCTAATTTTATACATCTGCACATGGCTGTGCTATCTAAAGAACAATTTAGAAGTTTACTTTGAAAGTTAAAGTCCATTAATCTCAAGTAAAATACTCAACTGCATTAGGTAGGAGAAGAAAATGGAAACTAAGCTCTGTTCCATTAACCATGCACGATGTTCCACGCAGTTCATGGAACAGCTAGCATACCTTCTTTTTATAACTGTAAAAGAACTTTCTATGAAGTTTGAACTATTCCTTTTTCCATAAAATAACAGTAGAATGAATTGAAAGTACACTTTCTTTAGAATTAATTGAAAACTTATCTACCACAATAATCATTCATGAGGTTTAAAATGCAAACTTGAAGTGGAAAAACTTATCTTCCACAATAATGAATAATTATAATAATGAACCTATCTTCCATAAAAATCCTGTTAAACTCTAACAACATATATAAGAACACTTAATACATTCTTGCAAATTAAAGAAAAATATTTCCTCACATTGAAAACCCAATTTGGTAGCAGATGAAATTCATGATCATAAGCAGGTTCCTCGTCTATAAAAAGTCCCCAAGCTAATTGTGATGAGTAGCAAGAGACGAATTAAATTGGTTAACATTGATATAAAGATATAGCTGTTTGATTCTCTCGTGTGTTGGTTTCTGTGTAAGCATTGTAAATAACTATGCAACTCTCAAAAAATAAAAGACTCGAATATCTATTCCCCGCAGCTTAGTCTAGTCCTACTTTGTGGTTTTAATTGAAAGAAAGTGACGCTATACATGTAAATTGATATTTCTTCATACCGAGCCCTCCTGACATTAAGAGATTACGATAATGGGTTTAAAATTTCACTTCTCAGTGGCTGTTGACATCGTCAATATGATCTTCAGGAGTGTTGCAACCCAATGCAGCAATGTTAGCACTAGTTAGAGCTTCATCAGAGGCCGGCTGACTCTTTTTGGCTTGCAATCCAGTAGACCTGGCAAGATCAATCCATTGCTGCAAAAAATGGATGATATTTAGCTTTGGTTAATATCACTATTTTAAATTTATGCGAGTATCAGAACCCACATCCTAATACCCTATCAGTTAAACAACATGAAGAACTGATAGTTATAAACTTTTATTTGACTCATTTCCCCCTACAAACTGTTATCATATCGATCCTCAACATCTCAGCAGTTCAATTCTATAGAAAGTGTCATACAGAAAAGACCCGTGTCTATAAGGTGCCATCATATTCATATTGAGATCAGTGAAGCAAGATAAAAGAGATCAACTATTAATAATATGGTGTGTCTAACCTGGGTTCCCCAGTAGGAGTTGATAGTTCGAGTAGCAAAAGAGAGCATATTTACAAGCAATGTTTGATCAGAAAATTGATCCGAAATTCTATGCTCCACTATTCCGGCAATAACCTGCAATACCAGTGTGATAAATTTTATTAAGACAATTAAATATTTTAAGATTACCTTTGAGTTATGCTTATATTAAAAACATCAGTCATGTTTTCATACGCTTTCTAATATATGGCAAGTAAACCTTCTGCTTTATATAAAAAAAAAACGAAATAGAAAAGAAATTATAGCAATGAGTAGAGTCAAACAAAATTTAAAAAGATATTTAATAACTAAAAATTACTTCTAGTAACTAATAACAGAAGCATTAAAAAAATAAAATGCAATTGAACATTTCCTTTTGGTTGGGCCTACAAAGTGGCATGCTAGTTATCATCAAGGTGAAAAAACAGTTTAAAGTGAAGTGAATGTACTCTTTCATACCTTTGTATCAGAGAGAAAACCAAAATCCAATCAATCCAATCGATATCCAAAAAACTTTTACTTTTATATAGTTGACGAACCTTCGGATAACACTCCGCCCCCATAAGCACCAACAGAAAATGGAAGTGGTGCCAAAACATTGATACAATGATTAAATTTCAATATTAAGGAAATAAAAGGTGAGGTATTCTCCTTTTTAGTTTCAGTAAGTGTTGGAAGCCATATACCCATGATGGGCCGAACCGAAGGCCCAACAAGAAGAAGCCCAAAATGGCTAACGGTCTCCTCTTTTCTTGAACGGTATTTATCTACTTTCGGTGGTGGAAAACACAATGATGCCCATGGGGCCCTTTTAAGGCAACGGACATAATTTCTAAGGTATAAATATAGATTGAATCCACAAGAGAAGACACATGCTCATAATTTACTAACACACACACTCTCTTTACGTTCAAAGTACTCTAAAAACGCGACTTACTTACTCTCACACCGGAGGTGAATCGGGGGGACAATCCCTCGCATTCTTCTCACTTTTCAGGGTCAACCCGAAGGCCGACCCGGTGGAAATCCAGTCGTAACAGGAAGCCGGAATGGTCACAAGCCTCGATAAGATCAAAGCCGCTGGATTCCTTTCAGCAGGTCTCGACCCTGTGAAAGGCAAGAAGCTCCGGTCATCTCTCTATGACGTTCCCCCAAAATCACTAAACGACATATACGTTCGGGGAGAAGCAATACGAAGGAAGTTGGAAACAATTGGAGGGTACAAAGAAAGTCGAAGGAACGACAGAGACGATAGAAGAGGCGAGCGCAGGGACGACCGAAGGAATCATAGCAACACACGAGGAAGGATGAACGATCCAAAAACAACAGGACAAAGACAAGACAAAGATAGTACTGTGTTCACTCGCCTCAACACACCCATCTCCAAGATCCTCCATGAAATCAAAGGAAAACCAGGGTTCGTTCGACCACCTCGAATAAAAACCCCTGAGTCCAGAAGAAACGAAAACAAGTACTGCGAGTATCATCGGGATAAGGGCCACAACACAGATGAATGCTACCACCTAAAGAAGTTGATCGAAAAGATGATCAAAGGCGGGGGGTTATCCCAGTTCGTGGGCGACTTAAGAGAAAAGCTCGATGCGAAGGAAAGAAAAGATCCCGGAGAAACCGAAAGACCGGAAAAGTATAGAGGCGAGGTCCGAACGATCTTTGGCGGCACAATACTTGATCGGGACAGTAAGACGGCCCGAAAGAAATACACCAGGCAAATATACAGTCTTTACCAATCGAAAACAGCCAAACAACCATTACCGATCAGCTTTACGGAGGATGATTACGAGGACGTCATATGGCCACACGAAGATCCCCTGGTTATCAATCCGGTAATCGGAGATAACAAAATCTGGAAGGTGCTAGTCGATGAAGGGAGCTCGGTCAATATCCTATATCACAGGACATACTCTAAAATGAACCTAGGAGGAGAACACCTCGAACCATGCCACGAGGCACCCTTATACGGCTTCGGTAATCAACCAGTACCGATCGAAGGTACCATCAGATTAAATGTGCTCCTAGGAAAAGCGCTATATACCGTGGAAAAGGAAGCTAAATTTTACGTCGTTCGGGTAGACAGCCCATACAACGGCATCCTGGGCAGACCCGTTTTATCCCTATTCCAAGCCGTATCATCCATACCGCACTTGAAGCTAAAATTCCCTACCGAGCAAGGGATTGGAGAAATGAAGGGCGATCAAAAAGCAGCAAGAATCATCATGTTAGAAGATTTTGACAAAGATAAAGACGAAGAATTGGTCGAATCCGGGAAAAGGAAAAGAGACGAAGACGTCGGGGGAAACCATCAAATGCTGAACATAGAGATCGAGAAGTTTGGGACCGATCTCTCCTGTCCAATTGCCGAACCGGCAGCCGAAATCGAAGAAATCGAATTATATGTGGGCCAATCCGGGAAAATGATCCAAATAGGCAAGGGGATGGAGCCAGAGCTGAAGGAGAGGGTCATTGCCGTCATCAGGGAATTCCACGACGTATTCGCTTGGAATCCCGAAGACATGCCTGGATTAGATCCTTCAGTCGCGAAGCACTGTCTAAACGTCGAACCCGACGCCCAACCTGTAAAACAGAAGAAGAGAAATTTTGCCATAGAAAGACAAAGGGTTATCCAGACCGAAGTTGAGAAACTACTAGAGGCCAAATTTATCGAAGAAATTGATTACCCCGAATGGTTGGCGAACGTAGTTGTCGTCAAAAAGTCAAACGGCAAATGGAGAATGTGCGTCGATTACACGGACCTAAATAAACACTGTCCGAAAGACCACTATCCCCTACCCAACATCGATCAGCTAATAGACGCCACATCGGGACATCAGATTCTCAGGTTTTTGGACGCTTTTTCAGGATATCACCAAATCGCCATGAATGCCGAAGACATTCCGAAGACAGCATTCATCACCCCGAACGGCACTTACGCATACATAAAAATGCCCTTCGGGCTAAAGAACGCGGGGGCAACTTTCCAGAAAATGGTTAACAAGCTCTTCAAAAAGCAAATAGGACGAAGCATGGAATGTTACGTCGACGACATGATCGTAAAGTCACTCTTCCAGGATCATGCAAACGACCTGAAGGAATGCTTCGAAACGTTAAGGGAAAACAATATGAGAATCAACCCGAACAAATGCACGTTCGGGGTTAACAGCGGAAAATTCCTTGGATACATGGTGAGTGCCCGAGGGATTGAGGCAAACCCAGAGAAAATCAAGGCCGTCATGGATATGGAAGCACCCAAGACAATAAGAGACATTCAGAAATTAACTGGACGAATGGCAGCTCTCCGGAGATTCATTTCCAGGTCTGCTGAAAAAGCGTTACCATTCTTCGAGGTGCTTCGAGGAAAAAAGACTTTCGATTGGGGACCAAATTGTCAAAAGGCATTCGAAGAAATAAAGGAGTATCTGGTGAACACCCCTCTCTTGATGAGACCGAGACCAAACGAAACTCTACAGTTATACCTGGCTGTGAACGACCGAACGCTTGGAGCTGTACTGGTCAAACAACACGAAGGAAACCAACACCCGGTATTTTACGTATCTCACATACTGAAGGACGCCGAAACTAGATATCCAAATGCGGAAAAATTCGCCTATGGGTTGGTAATGGCATCGAGAAAATTACGGCACTACTTCCAAGGCCGAACGATTCAGGTTGTAACCAACCAACCACTGAAGAAAATCATGCGCAGGCCCGAGGCATCAACAAGGATAATCGCCTGGTTGGTCGAATTGGGAGAATACGATCTGGAGTTCATTCCCAGAACGGCAATTAAGGCACAAGCTTTAGCCGACTTCATGGTGGAATGCTCTTTCTCCAGTCCGAAGGATTTGGTCGCCGAAGAACAACCGATCCGTTCTCCAGGTAAATGGAAACTGTTTGTAGATGGTTCTGTGGCCGGATCCAAGTGCGGAGCAGGCCTGATTCTAACCAGCCCCGAAGGATTCGAAATATGTCAGGCAATTAGGTTCACCTTCTCCTTAACCAATAACGAGGCCGAATATGAGGCCCTGCTAGCAGGCCTAAACTTGGCAAGAAATTTGGAAGTGAAACACTTAAGAGCCTTCAGCGATTCAATGTTGGTCGTCAAACAGTTCTCCGGCGAATACGGACAGAAAGATCCGCGAACGAAGGCATACGCCACCAAGGTGCACGAGAATTCCGTGCTATTTGAGTCATCCGAGCTAAGCCAAGTAGCCAGGGAAGATAATAGCCGAGCCGACGCCCTGTCAAGGCTAGCTTCGGCAGAAACCCAAAACCTCACAGGTTCTATCTA
The DNA here is from genome assembly GCA_036435485.1 of Saposhnikovia divaricata. Classification (NCBI taxonomy): domain Eukaryota; kingdom Viridiplantae; phylum Streptophyta; class Magnoliopsida; order Apiales; family Apiaceae; genus Saposhnikovia; species Saposhnikovia divaricata. Next base: position 166,383,226 of record CM071599.1, read on the forward strand.
CCTGACCGAAGTAAAATCGCCTTCGATAGACAGAAAACACTGCCTAGAAATACACCAAGGAATCAATTGGATGACACCGATCAGAGCCTTCTTAGAAAAAGATACCCTACCACTCGACAAGAAACAAGCCCAGAAGATAAAATACCGATCCGCTAGTTACTCAATTGTTGGAGGAAGGCTATATAGAAGGTCGGTCACCCAACCGATGCTGCGATGCTTGGACCCTGAAGAACAATTGATGGCATTGGAAAGCATTCACGAAGGTATCTGCGGGGAACATCTAGCCGGACGGTCACTTTCCTTCAAAATCCTTAGGCAAGGATTCTTCTGGCCAACATTAAGGGAGGATGCTTTGAACTACGCGAAAAAATGCAAACAATGCCAGTTATTCAGCAACGTTCCGAAACAACCCCCAGAGGAAATGACATCGGTACTCAATCCCATTCCCTTCGCCATGTGGGCAGTAGATATTGTCGGCATCTTACCCACAAGCACTAAGCAGGCTAAATATTGCATCGTAGCCATCGACTACATGACTAAATGGGTAGAAGCCAGACCACTTTCCGCCATCACCGAAGATGCAGCTAAGAAGTTTGTGTTGGAACAAATAATATTAAGGTTCGGCATCCCGATGATATGTATCTCAGACAACGGAACCCAATTTATTGGAAGCAAATTTCAGAAATTCTTATTCGAGTTCGGAATACAACAAAAATTCAGCTCGGTCGGCCACCCACAGGCAAACGGGGCGATCGAAGCAGCCAACAAAATCATATTCGACGGAATTAAGAAAAGATTGGGAGATTCCAAGGGCCTTTGGGCCGAAGAGTTGCCATACGTCCTTTGGGCCTACCGAACGACACCAAGATCATCTACCGGCGAAACTCCTTTCAAGCTTGCCTTCGGCACTGACGCCCTCATGCCGACCGAAGTGGGTCTAGAATCATACCGAACACAGGTGTTCAACATTGAAATGAATGAATACGGGCTTCGGGCAAATATAGATTTGGTTGAAGAAGAAAGAGAGGCTGCCCACCAAAGAAATTCGAGATATCAGCTTCGAGCAGCCCAATACTACGATTCTGGAATAAAGAAAAGATCTTTCCATGTAGGGGACCTAGTACTTCGTGAGTTAGCAACTTCAATGCCGACCAAACAAGGCAAACTTATGCCAAATTGGGAAGGTCCTTACGTGGTGGTTGAAGTGGTCCGTCCAGGAACATACAAGCTAGCTCATTCGGACGGGAGCCACATCAAGAACACATGGCATGCTTCACGCCTTCGCCGTTTTTATCAGTAAGCTTCCATATATGTATTTTCAATGTATACCCCACTATTTTTTACCCTTGAAATAAGCAGAATTGAGGACTCATGTTTTTAGTATTTAAGTTACTTTGACATAATTAAGGAGGGAGGATACATTTCCAACAAATCAAAGGATCTTAATTATTCACAAACTCCTTAAATACTGGGGAAATGCTAGGCCGAAGGCCAGAGATGCATAAAAACAAGAATTATGCTAGGCCGAAGGCCAGAGATGCATAAAAACAAGAATTATGCTAGGCCGAAGGCCAGAGATGCATAAAAAAGAATTATGCTAGGCTGAAGGCCAGAGATGCATAAAAAAGAATTATGTTAGGCCGAAGGCCAGAGATGCATAAAAAAGAATTATGCTAGGCCGAAAGCCAGAGATGCATAAAAACAAGAATTATGCTAGGCCGAAGGCCAGGGATGCATAAAAAACCGAAGGCCAGAGATGCATAAAAATAAGAATTATGCTAGGCCGAAGGCCAGAGATGCATAAAAAAGAATTATGCCCAAAGGCCAAAGATGCATAAAAAAGAATTATGCTAGGCCGAAGGCCAAAAATGCATTATGCCAGGCCGAAAGGCCAAAGATGCATAAAAATAAAAAATTATGATGCTAGGCCGAAAGGCCGAAAATGCATAAACGCGAAAAATATGGCAAAAACAAAGCGCCGAAGATGCGTAAATATAAATTATGCTAAGGCAAAAACAAAAAGGCGAAGATACAAGACAGAATCAAACTGCAATATTTATACAATAAAAAGGCCCGAAGGCACAAATATCACGCCCGAAGGCAACATTAAATGTTACAGCAAAAGTTGCTAAAAGACAAACTACACTACTCATCAGAAAGCTCTTGATCTTCGCCCGAAGAAACATCCAGCGGCTGATCGGACTTCTCCCTACCGATTGGATCAGTCATACCAAGCTCGGTATCAATCAGCTGGGTATGATCGAAGCCTAAGGCATTTGCCTTAATGACAGCATCATCATAACCCATCTGATAACACCGCTCTTCGGTACGCTCGAGCTTCTTTACCAACTTCCGAGAACCCTTTCTCGTGGTCTTCAGCTGCTTGTTTCTCCATTCCAGGCGCTTTTGCAAAACATCCAGCTTCTCCTGGAGCAGATCATTCGCCGTCTTCAAGGATTCCGACTGACCCGTAACTCTTTCGAGCTCGATTGTCGAATTCCGAAGGTCCTCTTCGGCCTTGACCGCCCTCGACTCCAGCTGGTCGACCCTTTTCAGCTTTTCCTGCATCGCTTCGACCCTCTCAGTCACCACGGCGGACCAAGAAGCACCCTGTAAATAAACAAAGGCAAAGATCAAAAGCTGAAGACAAAAAGACGAATGACGGACAAAATTTATATTACCATGGAGAGGAGGGCCATCATCTCAGTGCAAGCCCGAAGGTCAGTCGCCTGATCGTAAGTCGGTCTGTCGGCCGGAAGAACGAGGCCTCTGCACAGATCGGGGCCTATAATGGTCGAGGCCGGAGGAGCAGGGACAATAATCTTATCGGTCTCCAGGACGCCCCATTGGGGTGCATACACCTTCAAGCCCGAATCTTCCGACCGAATCCTCTTCCTTGGTTCATTCGGAGTAGTAGGGTCAACATCATTCCCCAAATCCAAATTCTGAATCGGATTTGAGGTTGGATTAACCTTCACCAAAGCCCTATCTCCTTCATCACCGACCGAACCGCGCGTCTCTTCGGCCTCCTTATTCGCTTCGGCCGCCAGAGCTGCGGCTACAAGGTCGGCCGCCTTTCTACGCTTCCTCTCGATGATCTCATCATGGGAAGACACTGCACAAAACAAAGAGAAAGGTTAAGGCATAAATAACCGAACAAATACATAAAGATGTTTTGACGGAGTATGGACACAAGCATATCGCGAAAAACAAATACAAGACACAAAGAAAACGGAAAGACAAGAGAAAGTTACCACTACCCCAAAGACCGATCAACCAGTCGTTATCCCGACTGAGGGACAACGGGACTTTATCCATCTCTAGGCCACAGAGCAAGCGGTAATCATGCTTATCCGCCTCCGAAAGCGGGGTACGAAACTTCAACATCGAAGGATCGGCATCCTTCCAGACACCAAACTTCTCCATCCTCGGGCCAGAGACGAAAGCCCACTTCAAATGAGTCTCTTTGTTGCTGGAATTCGTGAACGCCCAATCCGCCCTACCTACCCGACGAGCGATTGTATAAAAACCATTACTCTTCGAATTCCGCCGAAATTCGAAATGATGCCAAAAAAGATTGGTCCTTGGTATCATCTTCACGGCCAAGCACCGAGCCTGGAAGACGTTAATCTGAATAAAGCTGTTCGGGTCCAACTGACCGATAGCTACCCCTGTCTGCTTGAGGATGCTCCTCAAAATGCACAACATCGGCAGGCGAAATCCACACTTGAAAGCAGCTTCAGAAATACCCGTAGCTAGAACTCCTCCGTACGCCGCCGGCACTTCGGGGTTGTGCCAAATCCTGTCGTTCTTCCTTGGAGTATAAAAATACCAAACGTGCTTCTCCACGACATATTCCGAAGAAAATCTAGCGATTGTACTTTCGGCCAATCTCGACCGATGGTTAGCTGCTGGAAACTCTTCGACGTTGCTGAAAGGGGACACTTCCGAAGGACCCGCACCTTCGGTCGATCGATCCATATCCCTGCATTCGGAAATGTAGAGATTAGCCGTGTACTCGGGCCGGAGTAAGAAAACATTTAACAAGAAAGAGAAAACCGAGTACAGTGGGCCAGGATCGATCGAGAATGTCCCATGCCCCGAAACAAAATTAGAAGACCAATCCCATACAATCCCCTAAAACTCATCCTAACCCTGAATGAAATCCTAATCAATCCCTTAAAATCCTATGGGAAGCTTTTCGAAGATCAACAAGATTCAAGACCCTTTCTTTTCGTCCAAGAAAAACGCAGAAAAAAGGAATATGGTCTAGAAATAGCATACGGCAATTTCAACATATTAAAAGATGCATATATATACATACAATCATACGTATATATACAGCGATTTTCACAAAAAAGGGGGCAAAGAAAAGCTTACTTGTTCGAAGATTCTCGAGAAGATCGTATTCCTGAGGATAAAATGCTTGAACGTGGGACTCCAACGAAGTCGGAGAACTCAAGTTTTCCGGGGAAGAAGCGACGGTTCCAATTGTCGATATAGATTCTCTTTAAAGAAGGGTGTGTTTGAAACTTTTTGTGAGATGGTGTAAAATGAGAGGGATGTGGGTCGCGTAATTTTTTAAACAAAAGATGTGACGCTTGGAGATCTTTCGAAATCCAACGGCCCAGATTGAGGCGCAAATCTCAAAATCAGACAGCTGTCCCTCATAAAGGAACACGACTCCCCAAGAGAAAACTCGACTCTTGTCCATCGCCGTGCAACCGAACGAATGATCAGATAAATTCGACAGACGCGACCGAACGGAACGTGTCAAATGAAAAATATGGGTTCTTTAGCCTTCGTCCTAAAAACATTACCGAACGAAGCCTAGGGACATGTTGGAAGCCATATACCCATGATGGGCCGAACCGAAGGCCCAACAAGAAGAAGCCCAAAATGGCTAACGGTCTCCTCTTTTCTTGAACGGTATTTATCTACTTTCGGTGGTGGAAAACACAATGATGCCCATGGGGCCCTTTTAAGGTAACGGACATAATTTCTAAGGTATAAATATAGATTGAATCCACAAGAGAAGACACATGCTCATAATTTACTAACACACACACTCTCTTTACGTTCAAAGTACTCTAAAAACGCGACTTACTTACTCTCACACCGGAGGTGAATCGGGGGGACAATCCCTCGCATTCTTCTCACTTTTCAGGGTCAACCCGAAGGCCGACCCGGTGGAAATCCAGTCGTAACAGTAAGTGAGTGAGTTTTAGAACCAAGGCATCATTATAATAACGGTAACTCATGTTGAGCACCATGTTCTAGCTCTGTACCTGATACCGGAGATTGGCTGATGTTCCAAGGAAGGCTGCATACACTGCTGCTGATTTGAGAATGGGTGATCTTTTAGTCATTTGATTGCTGGCAAGAGCTGGATTAAGAAACTTGCGCACTGTATACAAGATATTGGAGGCAGCCACAGCTCCGATGCTAGATATGACACCAACACCGCCAAGTTTCAAGCCACCAATGATGACAGAAGCAACTCTATGACTCAAATTCCAATCCTTCCCACCAAGACTTTTTTGAAATGCATTATCCGGAATGGAACCAAGAAGACCCTTTAGTGATTCCATGCTATCAGGTACATTTGTTTCATCTGCAACTGAGAGAAATGACAATGTAGGAGCAGGAAGCCATACAGTGAAGAAATCAACCACAATTCCCCTAGTAGTGTCCGTAATAACATAATCAATCTCTTCAAAGAAATTTTCTTTACGTTTCCCATACTGTGCTAAGAGTGTGGTTGTTATTGATATAGATTCTTCTATAGCAAGTCTAGTTAGAAACTTGGGATCTGCCAACAATCTTTCTCTGAAGCCCTGATAAAATAAAGGAAATGATCAACCTAGAGTAAGTACAAAGAAGTTCTACATAATATTCAATTAAGTAAAACCAAAAAAACGGATTATCAGACGACATTTGACAGTTTGGCCTTGCAAAATGGGGTTAAAGAACATACTTACACCTAAAAACACGGATTATAACATTAAGAAACCAACCATACCTGAAATCGATGAGTAAGTTCTGAAATCATAGGATATTGCTCCAGATCAAAAAAATTCTGCAACACTTCCGGAGATACAAGCCCAAGATCAAGTCCTCTCTGAAGATCCTGAAAGCATGTCATCTTTCATTTATTAATAATCAAGATTTGTCAAATTACAAAAAAAGACATAATATGCTACTTGTTAAGCCTAATTAAACATTCAAATTTCTTATATTACCTGCTTTTTGTAATGTCAAAATTGTTGAAATAACAGAAAAAACAATAATTCCATGTACTAAACCAAATTCGCAGGTGCATACCACTGTTTTGGCCTTATGGAATATTTCAAATAATAAAAACTGCACCGTAAAATTTCCTAATTTAACATCCAAGCCAACAACACAATGCAATACGGGACCCAACAAATCAGTCCAAAAAGAGCTAGCAACTTTGTTATACATTAGTTATTGACTTGTCCTTATAAAGGTCCGAACACTCTTATTCTAAATGATGGGGCACTAATATTAAGAAACTAAGCTAAATGTTCCCGAAATTCAGAGTGTTGATTGTTCACAAAATTATTGTGTAAAACTATGCCAGAGTACATTTTCATGATACACTTCCAACATTGAGGATGTGACTAATTATAGGATAACAAAATCACCCACATATTAATAGATCACAATTTTTGTAACATGGATTGTAGCAATAATTATTAATTTCCCTGCACACGGTGTAATACACGTGCTTAATTGAAACCCTTGACCTTCCTAAAATTGTGAAGTATACCCTTAATAATAGTACAAGTCAAGCCTAGCAATAGAAGAATACCATATAAAACTTCAGAGAAGGAAAATTTTGCCTTCAAGTTAGCATGCATAAATGTATCGAAATGTTCGGTACAGTAATCATTTTGAACCTGCTACACGTTTGTAATATAACTTCTAGTCTTTAATTGTAATTTTCAAAAGAACTGCGCCTACTTAAGAGTATAAAGTACAAAGTCATTAAGAGAATAGATGAAAAAGAATTTAACATTATTGTGAAACTTCAACAGAACTACTAGATATGGGACGATAACAGTGTAAGTAATTTATATCTAGAGGAACCTAATGAACCTAGTTATAGTTCAAGATGATATACTACAAGTTCTAACCATAAACAGGACACATATACAAAAACGAAATACTGTCAAGGGAAGAACAAGAAGCCTATGCATATTTAAGCAGCCTCTACGACAGCAAACCTGGGGTAAGGCATCTCGCCTCCTGCCAGCAGCATTCATCACTCGAGCAATTTCAGCACGATCAAAACAATTTCTACTGCAGGGTCTGGCTGCAGAATACCACAAGAAATCAGCTACAGGAACTTCTCCCTCCCTCCGAATATACTGTCTCTCAGGATCAAGTAGTATAACAACTTGCTTATTCTTCTGCATCTTTTTTGAAATTCTTGCAGGCAGACCAGATCCTCTTGCTCCATAGATAACATGACTTGCGCCTGTCACCACAACTAGCATACCAGAAGTTCCTCCAGCTGAAACTGCTTGTAATATATTTTGAGACATGGTATAATCCTCAATAACTTTGGCTTGTGCAGATAAATATGAGCTTGGTCCAAAAGTAGCAGTTGGATTTAAAATATTTAGATCCATAGATGATCGACGCGAGATGGAGGCAAAGCCAGAGCTAAATCCTGAACCTGCTGGAGGGGCATATTTTTTGCGGTCAGCCTTTGAGAGCCCACGAATACCTTCAGCTTGAACAGTCCTCAGAATCTAATCAAGGTGAACAGGTGATACTATAAATAAGTTAATTGCAGAATTCATGGTTTAATGATAATGTAACCTTATAAAAAGAAATCAAATGGAGAGGATAAAATGGAAATGATTAAATGAAATTACTAAACTTAAATGATTACGAATTTTTTTCTAAAGAACATAGTACATTAGAGATATTGGCTGCAAATGTCATCTTTGAAGGATATGCGTAAGCACTTTAATTTATGAAGGAAAATTTCAAAAAGGCTAGTATATAGATGGAAAAAGAGATAGAAAAACGGTTTTTAAAGATTTAAGAAAAAAGAAACAAGTTAAAAACTTCAAATTGACAATGAAGTTATTATCTATAATTTCACAACATGGAACGAATTAACCTAAATGTTACAACCATATCTATTGTCATCCACCAACTGAAGATCAATTCTAACCAGTGATTATTAACTTTAGTGTATTACTACATCCCCATCCATTTCTCTTTTAACGATATACGGGGTCATAGCAAAATAAATTAACGTTACGCTCGACTGCCAAAACATTGTACATTTACCTCAATTGGTGTGCCACAAGCAACTAGCCCTATTTGATTGTCACGACCATAATTCAGAAGAGGCTCGTACTCCTGCCAGCGTTGAGGTGGCCAATGCGGCACAAAAGTCTTTAAGGTTTCCCCAGTAATCCTGCCATCCAATACAAGTTAGACGTTAAGGTTTCTGCTATGAAACTGTGATGTTCATCTCTTCTGCATTTACAATTCCAGAAGGACCAGAACAACAATTACTATAAACAAACAGTAAAAATTTAAAATCCAGTTTAATATCAGTAGTTTTATGAATACAAATGTGAATACTAAATGTTAGATGGCCATCTCTGAAGGCCTTAAAAGAAGCCAATAAATGGAATATACATTAACACTTCCCCTCAATATTCTCAAATTCTCGAAACTTGATTCCTTATTGCACTTGGCTAGATGATTGTTATTGTGTTTACTACTGCAAGTAAAAGTAGAGGTGTTGAAACTTAAAACTGTAAGATCGATCTAGTAGCTTCTACTAATGCCTAGGTGTTGACAATACAACAAACCTACGACCTATTGTACAGAAGACCTTAGCCTTCGCCACTAGGCTAAGACCTCATCGGCTTTTATGTCAATGTCATTAAACAACATTATTAACAAATTTTCCATTTCATCTTAAATCAAGATTTCCATTTCATCGAAATTAATTAATAAACACAATTCAGACTACATTTCTCATCAAATTTACTAATAACAAAACAACACACTCGTGTTCAGAAATTTCACCTTCCATCGACAAACTTATTCAGTTGCTCCTGCAAATCACACGGAAACGCCTCGAGAGCCAATGAAATCGACCTCTCCGCCTCGAAACACTTCTTCCTCAAAGTCTTCACAATCTCCAGCTCCAATTCCTTATCATCACGAATCGGAACATGTTCCGCTTCACCTAAATACACAATCCTCGCATTCATCAACTTCTCCCACACTTTCGTCTTATCTTTCCCCAACGCCATCGGTTCTCCAATCGCCGACGCATCGTAAATCCTCGAATTAATCACCTCCTCCGTCTTCTTCTCCACCGCAACCACCGCCGGAGTCTCCGGCGTTGTCGTCACCGGCGCAACACTCTCCGGTGACTTCTCGTCGGCTCTCGCAACGGCCGACTTCAAAACACTAGCTCCGATTACAATCAACGGCGCTACAATCACGTCTCTCCGTCTCACAATCGAATCTTTACGGCGTTCATCATCGCTTAAATCACTGTTCTGACCGGCGGAGATTGAACTCCGGCGATGCTTTTTTGCTGATGTACGGCGTTTATCATCGGAATCGCTAGTTTGAACGTCGGTGACTAAAATCCGGCGGTGTTTTTTCGTTGAAATAAAATCGCCGTCGGAGTGTTGCCGGAATTTACATTCCGGCGATGCGTATATATGATGGCGGGAAGGGTAAATATGTAAACTGAAATAAACTGGTTGAGAAATGAGTCCTCGGGGAGTGTGTAGTTTCATTTCCGAGTTTTAGATAAGAAAAGAAGTGTGACGTACAAAAATATGTAAGTAAATTTCATTGATTTTCTGACGTGGCGAATATCGATTGTTTTATTGGCTAGGATTGGTTGCGAAGTCGTGGTTGTTGTGGGATTAACGTGGAGCTTGTGTGGCTGTGGCATCATGTGGACATTCTTGTTTTTGTTTTTGTTTTTCTTGATTGTGTGGCCTTTTAATTTTCAACCAATTGTCGACCATATTTTTATTTTCTTTCAATTTATCAAAGGGATAAAATGAAATTAGACACTGATAAGCAATTGTTATGATATTTTATCGTATTTTGAAAAGGTTTCAAGATATGTGTACAGGGATGGCAAAAAAATTCGATCTGACGGATACCCGATCCGAAATCCGAAATTTTGGATAATTCGAATCCGATTTTTTGGATTTGGATATGATTTGTAGACCCGAAATTTTTTTGATATGGATTTGGATAATACGTATACCGATCCGAAACCCGACCCGAAAACCAATTCAAACCCGACCCAAACACGAAATCCGAAAAAAAACCCGAATATATATATATATATATATATATATATATATATATATATATATATATATATATATATATATATATATATATATATAAGGAGCTACTATAGTGAGAACCTCTTAGAGCATTCACATCCCATTCCCCATCCCCAACCCCAAAAACTTACTAAAAATAGTAAATTCCCAAATAAAAATAGTAAATCCCCAAAATTATCAAAAAGTTTCTACATCTCATTCCTCATTTTCCTTTCCCCTATCCCTATATTCTTTTTTATATTACTTCTTTCTCTCACTTTCACTTACAATTTTAACTACCAAAACTCACTCACTATTATAAATACAATTTAATATTATTATATGAGGAGAGAGAGTGTATGAGGATGGGGATGAGGCATCAACTTTGGTCCCTAAATATGGGGACTCAAACTTTGGTCCCTAAATCAAACCCCAAAATGGGGAATGGGAAGGAGGAGTGTTTTAGAAGAAAAGTTGGACAAATCCTCAAATTATAAGGATGGGGTTGGGGATGGGGGATGGGATGTGAATGCTCTTAGAATGAGATCTTAGTCCCTAAAGTAAATCACCAAAATCCAGCAGAATCACCGAATCACAAAAAAATATTATTTTCCACTGCCACGTCATTGCTGACGTCAGCATGACGTGGCAGTGGGGCCCAAAAAAAAATTTTGGTGGGGGAAAAAAATTTTGGCGCAATTTTTTCCCAAATCACCAAATTTTTGGCGGGAAAATTTCCAAATCACCAATTTTTTGGTGGGAAAATTTGCCAAATCACCATTTTTTGGTGAGCAATTTATAAAATTCAAATTTTGTTTTTTACTAAGACCGGCGGCCTAATTTTTAAAAAATCGGGGACCAGACCCGGTTTTTTAAAAATCAGGATAAGTTAGGGTTTAGGATATAGGGTTTAGGGACAACCCTAAACCCTAAGTCCGTATACGATTTATTCGTCATTCTGAATATTTCCAAAACCCAAAATGAAATTGTTGAACCATAAAGGTTAACTGTTGTGTTTAGGGAAAATGCAAATTTAAGTGATTTGTGGATCACCATTTTTTGGCGGGAAAATCTGCCAAAGGACCATTTTTTTTGTGGGAAAAAACGTGTCCAAAAAAAAGTTTCTTAATTTTTTTGGGGAAAAATTTTTTTGGTGAGAAAAATTTTTGGCGAGAAAATTTCTGCCATGTCATCATGCTGATTTAAGCAGTGACGTTATCATGCTGATATAAGCAGTGATGTGCTTTTTTTTTAATTATTAATTTTAACGATTTGGTGATTCTGCTGAATTTTGGTGATTTGCTTTGTGGACTAAGTTCTCATTTTAAGAATGGTTCTCATTTGATCATCTCCCTATATATATATATATCCTAAATTTAATTTAAAATTTGCACACATCCAAATATAATTTAATTTAAAATTTATACACATCCAAGTATTCATGCTAACTATTGTTGTGATATTATTACCTAATTTTCTAATATTTTGATTTTTCCCTCTTTTTTAAGTATTTTGTAGAATTACTTGATAAATTAAATAAAATTAGAAAAAAAAATCAAATTTTGATTTAAAAATTCATACACAACCAAGTAGTCATACTAACTAATTTTTTGAAGAATTTTACCTTACTTTCACTAATTTTCTAATAATTTGATTTTTCATTCATTTTTAAGTAGTTTGAAAAATAAATTAAAAAATTAACTTAAAATAGGAAAAAAGCCAAAATTTGGAAAAAAATTCATACACACCCAATTAGTCATACTCACTATGAATAGGGATGGCAAAAAAATCCGATCCGACGGATACCCGATCCGAAACCCAAAATTTTGGATAACCCGAACCCGATTTTTTGGATTTGGATATGATTTTTAGACCAGGAAATTTTTGGATATGGATTTGAATATTACGTATACCGATCCGAAACCCGACCCGAAAACCGATCCAAACCCGACCCGAACCCAAAACCCGAAAAAAAACCCGAATATATATATATATATATCCTAAATTTAATTTAAAATTTATACACATCCAAATATAATTTAATTTAAAATTTATACACATCCAAGTATTCATGCTAACTATTTTTGTGATATTATTACCTAATTTTCTAATAATTTGATTTTTCCCTGTTTTTTATGTAGTTTGTAGAATTACTTGATAAATTAAATAAAATTAGAAAAAAAAAATTAAATTTTGATTTAAAAATTTATACACAACCAAGTAGTCATGCTAACTAATTTTGTGAAGAATTTTACCTTACTTCCACTAATTTTCTAATAATTTGATTTTCCATTCATTTTTAAGTAGTTTGAAAAATAAATTAAAAAATTAAATTAAATTAGGAAAAAACCCAAAATTTGGAAAAAAATTCATACACACCCAATTAGTCATACTCACTATGAACACTACAAAGCAACTAAAAATAGTAGGAGTACAAGTAAGGATGTTAGAAATTTTAAGTTTAGTGGTTGACTAGGGTTTGGGGTTTCTAGGGTTTCGATTTTTGATTTTTTTAAAAATATTTCTAAATGATCCAACCGTACGGATGTTAAGATCCATCCTTTTCAATGTTATTGCCTAAATTTCAGAAAAAAATAAATAAATTTATTTTGTAATTTAACGGTCAACTATTACTTTGACTAGTACCCCTAAATAGGGTTTCGTCCCTGATTCATGTTTCAATTTTTTTAAAAATATTTATCGACGATATTACCCCTAAACAGGGTTCTGTTTTTGAGTATATAAATCAGAAACCTGTTTTTGGAGTGTTGGGTACATAGAGCATTTTTTATGCTCCAGTCCTATCAAGAGGACTGAAGCAAACACTCTATCTGATCAATCTGAAACCAAAGATGTCATTATATCATTATCTTATACTGGCTGATTCATTTGATAGGCACTAACATTTTTAAATTAGGTCGACTGAGTCTTAATGATATTACATAACAACTTTCAATATCAGTAGGCGCCAATATAAACATGCAACACATGTAAAAACATGCAGCACTCGAGCAAATATAAAATGTTACTCCTATATTATATCATGTGTGACTTTGTAATAACATTGTTTTTATTTTAACAGTCTTCTTCATTTGTAATTAGCAATTCAGCAATTGTCATTTAGTGACAATCATGTACTATTAAATTCAATAACTCTACTTCATCTTGAAGAAAACTAATAAAAACAAGGCATTCGAGGCCGAGACAAGTGAGTTTTTTATAAATATGCATGTATCTAATTTGGCGGTCCCTGACAGAAGCTAACCTTATGTTACTACCCATCAATTATTTGATTGCAGCAATGTCGTTTGCTTGTTGATTAACTAAGTTTTATAGATATGCATTTCAGGTGTTCAAATGCACCAAAAGGTTTTGATATTCTGATGAGTTCAGGTTGGTACCCTGTAATCTGTTGCTTGGTTTGTCACTTGCATATTGTGTTTATTGACATTTTTACAAGATTAACCAATAATGTCAAATGTAAAGCCTGTTCTGATTAACATTTCCCTAATTGATTAGACTGTTCTTATTTGAATATACTAGGTTATAGCACAACTCTTATTCAGAATATGTGCAGTGACAAACTCTAATGACATTTGTGAGTGCTGTGCTTGTGTAAATTTATCATAAAAAATAGTTACAGCTGAATGCTGATATATATGTTGTATTTCAGGTCTTGTAATTTGTGAAAATCAAGTATTCAAGTGGTCATAGTGCAAGGATTCATGCTGGCTGGCTGGCTGCAGTGCTGCCGATTGCTGAATTGTTATTAATATTTTTTTTTATTGATTTTGGTTATTGCTTGTGGACTTCTAGTTCTATTTTTTGGTTGGTTTAAGGACTTGAAATTCTGGACATTTGTTGTTGAACTGTATTACTGTATTCTGTAAACTCCTACTGCACTAGTGCAGTACTGTTGCTAATTCACTACTTGCTTGCTGGTTCTAAGGTTTCCTTTTAATATGTTAAATTCTAGTGTATGATATTTGCTTAGATATATAGTCAGATGATGGATCCAGACCTAGTTGATATTTGATATTTGATCTTTATATTGAATTGCTACTGAAATGTGAATTTAAATTCGGGTTTTTATTTCGGGTTTCGGGTATTATCCAAATCCAATCCAAAAAATTTCGGGTTTTTATTTCGGGTTTCGGTTATTATCCAAATCCAATCCAAAATATTTCAGGTTTCGGGTATATCCAAATCCGATCCGAAATCCATTAGATCGGATTTGGATTTCAATTTTTGGGTATTTTTCGGGTTCAGATCGGGTTCGGGTATGGATTAAAAATTCGGGTATGGATTTGGATAATGCCATATCCGATCTGATCCGACCCGATTACCATCCTTATATGTGTATAATAAAATTGTGATATGAAAATAAGGGATTTATCTGTTTATGTATCGTAATTTGCGATAAGGTATGTTAGCAATAATTGTTTGTGAGCGATGATCATTATAAAATGTATATCACTTTGTATCAGTACTCTTCCATATATTCCATCCCTTGGTGCTCTGTGCACTTGCTGAATATACTCAATCCCTTGCAACAGTTCAGCATACATACCTGAATACCTGAGATTATTCCTGAATTTCAACAAGAGAATTGATGAAGATCACCATGATTGTAACATACTTATTTGATACAAAGTGAAAGTGACGTATTCCTTGACTTTTCCCTGGAATATTGGGGATGTTTGGCTACTCTTAGGGGTCGTTTGGCTTACATTAAAATGAGTAGCTTATGGCTTATAAGCATAAGTGTCATATAAGTGATAAGTAGATCAGAAATTATAAGTTAGTAGAGTGTTTGGTAAATCAAAACTTATAAATAAGTAGAGTGTTTAAATCAGAACTTATAAGTTAACTTTTTTTATTATTTTCAAAATATTTTTTTTTAATATATATCAATGGATGTCAATGGATAGATATTGATGAGTAGAGAAATTTGATATATGCATATCAATTTTTTAATGAACGGATCAAAAGATATATGATTTTGAAGATTTGAAGGCTATTATATATTGCGTGTATCGAGAAATAAGAATAAGTTGAAAATTGAATGTTAGGATCTCTTAACATTCAACTTATCAACATATAAGTTATAAGTTAACCTAAAACTTAGTGGGTGTTTGGCTTACCTTAAAATGAGTAGCTTATGGCTTATAAGCATAAGTGTCATATAAGTGATAAGTAAATCAGAAATTATAAGTCAGTAGAGTGTTTGGTAAATCAAAACTTATAAATCAGTAGAGTGTTTGGTAAATCAGAACTTATAAGTTAACTTTTTTTATTATTTTCAAAATATTTGTTTTTTAATATATATCAATGGATGTCAATGGATAGATCTCGATGAGTAGAGTAATTTGATATATACATATCAATTTTCTAATGAACGGTTCAAAAGATATATGATTTTGAAGATTTGAATAATATTATATGTTACGTGTATCGAGAAATAAGTTATAAGCATAAGTTGAATGTTAGGATTTTCTAACATTCAACTTATCAACATATAAGTCATAAGTTGAGCTAAAACTTAAATAGGCAAACACCCATCATAAGTTATTATGGCCTTATAAGCCATAAGTTACATATAAAATGAAATCCCAAACAGGCCCATAAGCTCTTATGGGAGCTCTTATGGGATTATAAGCCATAAGCCACCAACTTTAAGACGAACCAAACAGGCAATTAAAGTAGCTAACTTATGACTTATAAGTCCATAAGAGTTTATGAGGAGTGTTTGCCTACCCAACTTATTAGCTCAACTTATAACTTATATGTTGATAAGTTGAATGTTGAGTATCCTTAACATTCAACTTTCAGCTTATTCTTATTTCTCGATACACGCAATATATAATATCCTTCAAATCTTCAAAATCATATATCTTTTGATCCGTTCATTAGATAATTGATATGTATATATCAAATTTCTCTACTCATCGATATCTATCCATTGATATCTATTAATATATATTAAAAAACAAATATTTCAAAAATAATTAAAAAAGTTTAACTTATAAGTTCTAATTTACCAAACACTCTACTGATTTATAAGTTCTGACTTACCAAACACTCTACTGACTTATAATCTCTGATCTACTTATCACTTATATGGCATTTATGCTTTTAAGCCATAAACTACTTATTTTAAGATACCCCAAACACCCACATTATGTGATGTAGCTTGCAGTAATCTTTCTGCATCCACCATCCACATTACATGAGTCCCATTCCATGGAGACCATTTTTACATGGAGAATCGTGGAGAACCATTCTAGACCACATAACTAATGCACTCACACACAATTAAAATGCACCTTCACACATACTAATCAAATCCAATTTTTTTTAAAAAAAAATCGGATGAACAATACCTTGCTGACGTGGCATGCCATGCCAGCACCTGCCACGTGGCATGCTATGCTAGCACCTGCCACGTCAGTAGGTGGTCCCCCATTTGCAGACGTGGAAGTGTTTGAGATATTAGTGGTTATTGTAGTGTCTTTCTCTCTATCGTTTCTTAGTCAGGCATATGAACAAGGTAATAGTTCTGCGGCTCTACTGAGAACAAGGGTCCTTACCTTATGCCTTCTTGCGTTGTTTTTACAGTGTTATTGCATTGTTCTTCAAAAATACAACGGTGAATTCTGAATGCTTTTGATTTCATAATTTGTTATTATGCAATATTGTTAGTCACAGAGGCATGCCTGTATACATCTAATAACAAGCCTAATTGTCTGTAATGCTTTGCATTACCTACATGACCTCTTAACTGAGGGAACCTCTAGTTATAGAGTTTCTACTTGTTGTAGTACTTATAATAGGCATCAAATTCTACCTGTGTAACTGTAATTAAATTAAGAGAATAATGCTTGAAAGAAGTTCCAAGGATCATGCCTCAAGCTTGAAGACCAAGACTGTCAAAATAAACACAGTTGGAATTTGGAGAATGAAGATTTGCCTAAGTACCAATTCGAGAAGTATGTTTGTTATATTCGAGAAGTCTAGCATTCGAGAAGTCAGGGATTCGATATCTCAAAAGACACTGTTCGATATCTCTGGAGGTCAACTAGTCAAAGCCTCATTCGAGAACTCAGAGATTCGACATGTCTAATACTCTATTCGAGAACTCAAGAAGTCAACAAGTCAAAGCATCATTCGAGTTCTCTAAGAGTCAACAAGTCAAAGCTATATTCGATATCTCAGGGATTTGATAAGTAAAATGCTCTATTCGATATCTCAGGGATTCGATAAGTAAAATGCTCTATTCGATATCTCAAGGATTCCTGAAAAAAAGAGCCATTCGAGAAGTGATTCGATATGTCAACTTTACAGTATTCGAGAACTCAGAGTTATCGATCAAGTCAATTCTAGTTCTCGAATCAAACACTTAGCCACTTCTCGAATACAATTTTGGGGACAAAATACTGAAGAATTGTACAAGTCAAAAACCTGCAACAAGCCAAGACGCTTTATGGACCACATACTGTAAAGCACGTTGGAAAGCCTACAAAGAAGCTTGGAGAGATAGTACAAGAGACAAAGAACTAAAGAAGTGGATTTGAACAGAGTTCTAAGAAGTCAAATCTGTAGCAGTTTGGATGTTTACTCAAATATGATAGACACATTAGAAAGCAAATTTGTTTGCTACCTTATTTGTTGTAAGCAAGTTGTTCACGTGATATAAGTGAACAACCCTACTTCTTTAGCAAGTATCAAACAGAGTGATCCATAGTTTTTACAAGTAATATCTCTCTGAGAAAGAAGCTGAGAATACTAACATTTGTATTCACATATTGTAGCAAATCTTTATCTAATACAATATTAAATTAAAGTGATATCGTGTTCTTGTGTTTATATTCCGCACTTACATAATCTGTTAAACACAAACACACACTCTATTACACAACCAGATTCAAACCCTTAAAACAACCTTCACATAAAACACTTATCAGAAGAAAAGTTTGAGAATCCATTCACACCCCCTCTGTATTCTCCTGTGTGTTCAATACTCAACAAGTGGTATCAGAGCAGGCTGTTTATTTAAAAACAGAAAAATATCTGAATACACTAAAGACTACAGGAACAGTGAAGGTCCCTAATTGCGACAAAGAGAATTACAATCTCTGGAAGATTAAAATGCTGTTGTTCATCAAAGCTGTTAACCCTCTATATCCTGAGATACTCAAGAATGGTCCCTTTGTTCCACAACAGGAGATTCCTGAAAAGACTGTTGGAACTGTAACCATTCCAAGATCCTATGTGGCTAAAGAACCATCTAAATGGACAGAGATAGAAAAGGAGATGGTTGCTCTCGACAGTCATCTTATGTTATTAATCATAGATTCTATGGAAATGTCAATGTTTGCTAACATAGCCTCTTGCAAAACAGCAAAGGAGATGTGGGATCATATTGAGGTGTTATGTGAAGGAACAGAGGAGGTTAGAGAAAACAAGAAACAGATACTGGTCACACAGTATGAAGCTTTCATGGCTCAGACCAAGGAAAGCATTACTGACATGTTTGAAAGGTTTCATAAGCTGGTGACTGAGCTACAGATGAATGGGAAGGTTTACAGCACCAAGGAGTTGAACATGAAGTTTCTATTGTCCTCACCAAACCATCTAGAGCAAAGGGTCATTTCTCTAAGAGAAAGAGATTTGAACAAAGTCATATATGATGTGCTCTACGGGGTTTTAAAGACTCATGAGCTTGAGTTGCTTCAGAAGAGGGCTATCCAAGCCAACCAAGGCAGAATGGTAAACACATCATGTGCCTTGATTGTCAGCAAATCTGTTCAAGACCTAGAAGCATCTACAAGTCAGCTGAGGATGGAAGAGATAGTAGATGATGAAGAAAATGAAGGTGAAGTGACTGAACCTGTTGAGGAGAAGGAAGAAGAAGAGTTTTATACTTTTGAAGAGCTAGATGGCATGGAAAACACTTCATATGGTTTCATGGCCAGAAAGTTTCCAAACATCAGATTCAAGAGGAACCAACCCTTCAAACCTAGACCCCAAAACCATTCATTCAACAAGAGCAAGGCACCAGTGAAAGCAAACAAGAATAAATTCAAAACCAGCCATGTGGATAGGTCATCTATAAGGTGTTATAGATGCAATGACCTAGGGCATTTTGCCAGTGAATGCAAGAACCCTAAAAAGAAGGATAAGGAGTTTCTAGAGCTTGAAGCTAAGTATGAGGCCCTTCTGAAAAAGCAAACACAAGGCAAGGCCTACATAGCTGAAGGGAAGTGTTGGGATGACTCTGATAGTGATGGAGAGGAGCAAGAATTCTGAAACTATGCCTTAATGGCTGATTCCAAGGATGAACAATCTCTATCTGACTCTCAGGTACCATCTCTCACTACCATAGATATGTCTGTTTCTGAGTATAAATAAATGGTTGAACAACTATCTATTGAAATGTTTAATATTCATACTAGTATGACTACTGCTAATAAAGAGATTGCCAAACTGTCTACTAAGAATGAACTGTTAAACAAGAAGAATGAGGAACTTGAGCTAACTGCTATGCAAGTAGATAACCTTAAGAAAGAAGTTGAATATCTGCAGAATAAGGTTCTATGTGCTAGTCAGGTTGAGAAGGCTCTTAGGGATGAACTAGCTGAAAATGAATTCAAACTGAAAACCTTTAAGAACTCCTCTAGTCTATTACAGTCCTACCATGAGAAAAACCAAGCTAAACCCAAGGCTGCCATTGGACTTGACTATGGCACTCTTAAACAGAAGAAAGGCTATGATGTCATTGAAGATGACATAGTTGTTCAGGATGAAGTGCCTCACATTTTGAAAAAGACTGAGTCTCCAATTTTTAAAGAACCAACATTTGAAATTGATGAGGATGCCTTACTCATTAAGCAAATGTTGAATGATGAGGATGAGGCACAGTCTAGTGAACAACCAGCATCCTCTAAGAGTGAGAGTGTCAAGGCAAAAGCCAAGAAGCCAATAGGAGGTAGACCTAGACCTGAGAAGTTTGTGAAATTTGTTTCAGCTGGAAAAAATGAATCTGAGAAGAAAGTGGCTAATAAGAAACAAAACAGGAATGGAAAGCTAGGGATAAACAAGAATAATAATTATGCTTATGTGCCAAATGCCCCTAGGAAAGTTTGCCAAAACTGTTTTAGCACTAATCACTTAACTCATGCATGTAAGAAACCAATTGGTAGTGTAGCTAAGCCTTTCTATGATTGCTCTGTGCCTTTAAGACATAGAGATTCACCTTTCTGTGATAAACTTGACCATGCCATGCAACATGAATGTTATGACTAGCTGTTTTAATTTAAGAAGACAATTCATGGATGGTTGCATCAGTCATAACATTCACACACACTACACAAGGCCAGAGTCTTCAAGTCCTCCTAGAGTTAGGAAGGTACCTCTGTCACCTAAGTCTAAGAATTCAGATTCTAAGACTTCTAACAGTGAAAGAAGACTAGTCCTAAGAAAGTTGATAAGCATGTTGTTTTTGATAAATCCGTTTCTAAGCCAAGTGGACCCAAACTTGTTTGGGTACCAAAGAAAAAGTAATACCTTTGTGCTTGCAGGGCAAAGAAAGTGAAAAGAAGGTCATGTGGATTTTGGACAGTGGATGCTCAAATCAAATGACTGGTGATATGGCCCTGCTATCACAATATGAAGAGAAGGTTGGCCCAATGGTTGCTTTTGGAGATGACAGCATGGATAACACATTGGGATATGGCAAGTTAAAAGTTAGTAATGTCATCATTGAAGATGTAGCACTAGTCAAGGGTCTCAAGCATAATCTGTTAAGTATTGGTCAGTTTACTGATAGAGGATTCAAGGTAAATTTTGACAAAGATGAATGTTTTATCACCCACAAGAAGACTGGTGATTTTGCTCTGTCCGGAGTAAGAAAAGGAAGCCTGTTTGTAGCCAATATGGACTCTGAAAACAAGGACAAAGTTTGTTGCTTCTACTCAAAAGCATCAAATGAAGATTGTTGGCTATGGCACAAGAAGTTATCACACCTGAACTTCAAGGCCATTAATTCTCTAGTCAAAAGAGAGTTAGTGAGAGGCATGCCCACACTTGAATTCTGTCAAGAATGAGTGTGTGAGGCTTGCCAAAAAGGAAAGATGAAAAGGTCAAGCCACAAGTCAAAGGCAGTGACATCAATCACCAAGCCCCTGCAATTAATTCATATGGATTTGTTTTGGCATGTCAATATTATGTAACTCTCAAGAAAGAAGTATGCCCTGGTGATGGTTGATGACTACACAAGGTATACATGGGTGGAATTTCTAGCATCAAAGGATGAGGCTCCACAAGTAATCATTGAGCACATAAAGAAAGTTGATAAGGAAGCAAAAGCCAACAATGCAAGTGTGATTGCATTGAGAAGTGATAATGGAACAGAGTTCAGAAATGCCTTACTTGAAGCATTTTGCAAAGAGAATGGCATCTCTCAACAATTCTCAGCTCCAAGGACTCCACAACAAAATGGAGTAGTTGAGAAAAAGAATAGAACTTTAATTAAGGCTGCTAGAACAATGTTGCTTGATGCAAAGATGCCCACATGTTTTTGGGCTGAGGCTGTGAGCACTGCATGCTATATCCAGAACAGAACCCTCATCAACAAAAACACTGGAAAGACACCTTACAATTTGATGACTGGAAAGAAGCCTACTCTAAAGTATGTTCATACTTTTGGAAGCAAATGCTTTGTGTTGAAAGACAGTTCAGAATATGTTGGGAAGTTTGATGCAAAGGCATTTGAAGGAATTTTTCTTGGCTATTCTATGGAGAGAATTGGATACAAAGTTTATGTCATCAGTCAAAAGAAAGTTATGGAAAGCACAGATGTGACATTTGATGACAGCAAACTACCTGGATTAGAAGAAGCCAATGATGAAGATAGAGATCCATTAAAGTTTGAAAATCTAGATGATTCTGATGAAGAGATTGAAACTGAAGTTGAAACTCTAGTTCAACAAACTCAAGTGAATGATGAAGCAAGAGAAGAATCTGATCCAACCAACAGTGAAGAGACTAGCATCCAAGACACACCTGTGAATAGTAGCAACTTCACAGGGGGAGGAAATGAAATTGATCATGTCTTGGATGATGAAGCAAACTGAGCACTCAAGGAAATGGGATAGGTCTACATTGCAGATCAAATTATTGGAGATCCAAATGCAGGAGTGAGAACTAGGAGAGCAACTAAAAATGAGTGCCTCTATGGTTGCTTTCTATCTCAGATTGAGCCTAAGAAACTTGATGATGCACTGTTGGATCCAGATTGGATTATTGCTATGCAAGAGGAGCTGAGTCAATTTGAAAGAAACAAAGTATGGGAACTTGTGCCTGCACCAAAGAACAGAACCATTGTTGGAACAAAATGGGTTCTGAAGAATAAGATGGATGAAGATGGTGTAATAGTAAGAAACAAAGCAAGGTTGGTTGCAAAAGGATACTCTCAACAGGAAGGCATTGACTATGATGAAACATTTGCTCCTGTTGCTAGATTGGAAGCCATCAGAATCTTCTTGGCATTTGCTGCTCATTCAAACTTTAAAGTCTATCAAATGGATGTCAAGAGTGCATTTCTGAATGGGGAGTTGGAAGAAGAAGTTTATATGCAACAACCACCTGGCTTTGAGGATCCACATTTCCCAAGATTTGTCTACAGATTGCTTAAGGCATTGTATGGACTTAAGCAGGCTCCAAGGGCATGGTATGACACTTTATCACAGTTCCTTCTTGAAAATCAATTCACTAGAGGCACATTGGACAAGACACTATTTTACAAGAAGCATTGTAATGATATTATCCTAGTTCAGATCTATGTGGATGATATCATATTTGGCTCTACAAATGATAAGCTGTGTGAGAAATTCTCTAATCTCATGCAAATCAGATATGAGATGAGTATGATGGGAGAGTTAACATTCTTTCTTGGATTGCAAGTTAGTCAGAGGAAGGATGGTATCTTCATCAGTCAAACCAAGTACATCAATGATTTATTAAAGAAGTTTGACTTAGAATACTGCTCACCTGCAAAGACACCCATGGCCACTACCACCAAATTGGATGAAGATGTCAAAGGCAAAAGAGTAGATATCTCAGTCTACAGAGGCATGGTTGGTTCTCTACTCTATCTCACTACAAGTAGGCCAGACATCATGTTTGCTACATGTCTGTGTGCAAGGTTTCAATCAAATCCAAAAGAGTCACATTTGATTGCTATAAAAAGAATCTTTAGATATCTGAAGGGCACTCCAAACTTGGGTTTATGGTATCCTAAAGACACAGGGTTCAATCTGGTTGGTTACTCTGATGCTGATTATGCTGGATGCAGAGTGGATAGGAAGAGCACCTCAGGTAGCTGCCAGTTTCTTGGACAAAGGCTAGTCTCTTGGTACAGCAAGAAACAACAATCTGTGTCAACTTCCACAGCTGAGGCTGAATATATAGCTGCTAGAAGTTGCTGTGCTCAAGTGCTTTGAATTAGAAATCAGCTTAGAGATTATGGACTTGTATTGGAAAGAATTCCAATCATGTATGACAACACAAGTACAATCTCTATAGTTGTCAATCCTGTCAATCATTCTAGGACAAAGCACATTGACATCAGATATCATTTCATTAGGGAGCATGCAACTAATGGAACCATTGAGTTGTATTATGTCCCTACAGATAAACAGTTAGCTGATATATTCACTAAGCCATTGGATGAAGCCACCTTCACAAGGTTGGTTAGTGAGATTGGAATGCTAAATTCTTCAGAATCTGGCTAAGTGAAAATATCAACTAGATTGTTGCAGTAGTAAACACTTACTTTATCTAAATTCTCAATATTTTTGAAGTAAGTGTTGGCTGAAATATGATTTATAAATATTTCAGATCTGTTGCATATGTTGAAAATCATATTCGAATTAGTTTGAAATTTCTATGAAATTTTAAGATTATCACTATTTAATTTGTTAGAATATTCTTCATTTGAATAATTCTGGTGAATTTTGAAAAGGTAGTGAAAATTAACTTTTATGAGTGGAAAGTGTAGCTCGATAAGTCAGACTTCTCTAATGACTTTCATGTCTATGGTCGACTTCTCTAACAAGTATATTTGGAACACTCTTGAGTTCTCGAATAGTGCATTTTGGAGAAATCGAACAGAGACTTGCTTGATTTCTCGAATAGGACATTTGAGTTCTCTAATGACTGAGTTCTCGAATAGAACATTTGAGTTGTCGAATCATTTGAAAAGACTGAATTTTCGCTGAATCTTAACCGTTTTTGGATTTTTATTCAGAATTTTAAATCACTCATAAAAACATATTTTATTTAATTTGGAATTATTTCTAAGTTAGATAATAGCCAGCTGTGAGTTACAAACTGCTTGAGATATCGATTAAGCCTTTCTTGACTTATCGAATAGTTGATTTCTACTTCTCGAATGACTGACTTGTCGATACAAAACATATATCTAATCGACAATTCAAGTACTTCATACTTATACAGTTTTACATCTATTCGTTTCATTTCATTCGATTTCTCAAGCATCTAAAGTTCCAAAACCTCTGAAAACCCTAACTTCAAAAGCAAAATTTCTTCTTCAACCTTCATTCTCTTCTCTCGTCTCTCTGTGTAACAATGGCAAATACCCAACTCATAATTCCTACCCACACCAACTTCATTGCTATTGCTAGTGATGTGGAAGCACCCAATGCTAATTTCAAGTGCTTTGTTCAATGGATTTCTGAGTCCTACATCAAGGATGCACTTTCATCCAACCCAACACTGTATCTAGATTTGCTAGAACAATTTTGGAGGACTGCTACTGTGGAGGTCGTTGCTCTTGAGAATGCTATAACCTCATATGTAGTCTACTGCAAGATTCAGGGCAAGGAGATCACCATCACTACTGCAGACATGAATCAAGCACTGGGGCTACAACAAGGAGTGTATGACCCACTAGCCACTAATGCTGAATTGGAGGACTTCTTTGATTTTATCAACTACTCAGATAAAATCAAACTTTGAAATTTGAATAGGAAGTTCTTGAGAAAAGAATGGAGCTATGTCTTTGCCACTCTTCTCCAAGTCTTCACAGCAAGGAAGTCTAGCTTTGACCAAATCAGTACACCTGTTCAACAAATAGGCTATGCCCTAGCGTATGGGAAAAAGATTGATATTGGACTAATCATAATGCGGGAGCTGTATGGGAGACTTGGTAAGAACTCAACCAAGAGAAGTACTGAAATTTTCTTCCCTCGTTTTATTCAATTTGCACTTAATTTTGTAAATAACAAATTGATTGAACTACCTGGGATAGATAAATCTAGAATAGGCTATCCTAGATCCATGACCAAACTCATTTTTGGTAGCTTGGAGACTAGGAATGATGTGGATGTAAGACTTAAAATAACTCCCCATATGGAGAGTTTATTTAGGACTTACCCCCACAACATGCCAATATTTTCCTCTAAATCTGAGTTAGCTAGGCCTAAGCAAGTTGAACAAGATGCTAACCCAGGGCCTGAGTCACCCTTGCTAAGGCCAAAGAAGAAGAAGAAGAAATCTAAAACCACCTCTTCAGTCACACAAATGGCTGAAGTTGTAAAATCAGGGGCACACAGTTCACTAGATGTATCCTCTCAACAGGGTGCATCTATAGAATCAAGCATCCTCCCCAATGCACTATCTTTTAAAGAGTCAGCATCAGGAAGTGATAAGGCTGGCACAACACAGAGTGGAGAGCACATCATACTTGAAACTCCTTCTATTTCTCAGGGGGAGTTGCCAAAATCTACTCTAAAAGACACTACTCTTCCAGAATCCAACACTGAAATTTCTTTGGAGCCTGCAACTCAAGCAATTGAGGAGCAAGGCATTGATCACCAAGAATTTTATTCTCTTAGTGATCCAATGGACTCAAGTGACTTAGTGCATGACACTTTGCTCACCACCCAGGAACCACATTTAGATGGTGAGGGAATGCTAGCTGGGGCATATCCTAATGGCGCCATCACAAACACAGAGGATTCATTAGTGTTCACTAGAGACTCTGTGCCTGTGTCAACTACTGGTGTAACTCATCGCACTTCTATGGAGACACCAGTAGTAGAGTCATTCCATCAGGTTACAGAAGTTGCATCTGTAACTGAGGAGTCTAGCTTGCCTAGCTCTAGCTCTGACTTTATGTCACAATGGCTGAAGCCTGTGCAACATAACAGTGCTTCAGGATCAGGGTCTGTTCCACATCAATTGACGGTTGAAGCTCTTCAAAACTTAATTTTGGATTAGATTCCTGAGTTCACAAAGATGCTCAACACCTCCTCACTGCAGACATGCCTGATCCAGACTATGAAGCTATTCTTCTATGTCATAAAGTAGATGTAGAGGAACAAAGGGAGAAAATTGTAGAGGCTACTGAGAGAGATGGCAATGTAGATGCTTGGCTGCAAGGGAAATATGCAATCCCTCTCTCAGATGGTCTACAATATCTCAGAGAGGAGTACATCACTTCACTAGGGTCCAATGCCAAATCTCTCACCCCTAGTGATGTGTATGAAGCAATCAATGACACCTACAAAGGCATTCTCAAAGCTGCACACTATCTTGGCAAGGGCCTCAAGACAAAAGTTAATGAAGTATGTGCAGCTACAATTAAAGAAGTGCAGGACATCAAAAGGGTCTTTGACACCAAATTTCCTAAACTAGACAATGTTCTCAAGGATGTTCAACTCTGCAAATCTGAATGCATCAAAATGGACAACTCTATGTTGTTGGTTCAAGGGGCTGTCAAGAATATGGCTGCTCAGATGGAAAAACTGTCAGACAAGACAACAGAAGCCAATGCAGCCCTTAGAGTTCTCTTTGCCAATCAGTATGGTGATAAATTGGTAACTGATGTTCCTATCCATGACATGACCAAACATGAAATACAAAGACTCAAGGATCAATCTATCTCTGGGTTCAAAGCCATTGAGCTATTCACCAAGGTGGATACTCTTGAAAAGGAAGTGACCTCTCTCAACAAATCTAATGCTCATCTTACAGACACAGTTGCCACACTCACTGAACAGTTGAACACTCAGGCCACCACCACAGCTGATGTTCTTCTGCATCAACAACTAATGTTGTCTGCTATGATGAAGCACATGGGGCTCCCTCTACCTGATGAATCTGTTAATCCCACCTCTTCCAACCCAAGGGTCTCTACCAAAGCCTCTGTTCCTGACAACAAGCCTAAGGGGGAGAAGAGGACCTTAAGGAGCTCAAAGCCTAAGGGGGAGAATAAAAAGGATAGACCTAGGGAGAAAGGCATAATCATCTCTGAGGGTGGTCATCCAAGAACTTCAAAGTCTACAACTCATGTACAAGGCAAAGAGAAAGCCAAAGGTGATGAGCCTCCTCCAACTACTCTGCTAGTTATTACACATCCACCTGTGCACATCACTACTCCAAGTGGCCAACAACAAACCATCACTACTACTGTAGTTGCACGGAGTATGCCATCTGACAAACCTCCATTCTCCAAAACTATAAATGCCAAGCCTGTAGAAGCAAAGGTGGTTACTGAGGCCAAGCTACAAGAAGTTGCAAAGTCTAATGTCTACCATGATGATGCATTCTTGGAGTTTCTGAAAGTCTTTAGAGAACAGGCTGGTGACACTCAACTTTATCTGAGGAGTTTGAAGGAGCAGATTGACTACCTCAGTGTGGTGCCTAAGAAAGTTGACAGTGTGTGGTACAAAGAGATAGTGATGGTGGCAAGATCCAAGATATGGCGTCTAACCTACAAGACTCTTCAGGCCCTAAAATTCTCTGAGGTAAATGAACTAATCAACTTGATTGAGAAGAGGAATGAGAATAAGAACAACAAGAGTCTATATGATGACCTGAGGAATGAGCAACCCTCAAGACTGCCTGAAGTGATTACAAATCCTAGAACTATCATCTATCAATTTGGAACAAGAATTGATGAGATCAAGCAACTGGTCATCCCCAAGCATCTGATTCCTCAGAATTATAGTCTTATCATTGCCATCATTGAAAAACTAACTAAAAAGCAAGGATTCAGGAATGTTGAAGAGGTGGAAGCACTAAATATTCTCAAAACTTTCATTGCAACTGGCATTGTTCCAGAAATGGCCAAAATCAGGAGGAATAAGGATGATGAAGATGAAGACAAGAGTGATGGGAGGAGAAGTCATCACATGAGTGATAAGAGTGATGGGAGGAGAAGTCATCACAGCAATGGTAAAAGGATTATGGATCAGAATATATGTGATAAAGATTTACAATAATTGGAATAACAAGGTAAAACGCTTAAGTAATCGAAACATACAAAAACCTTCAGCTTAAAGTACATTAAACTCACTGATAACAGATCAACCCAGTCTAATTAGCTTCAAAGTAGTTTTAAGAAAACAATTCATTTTGATTGAAAATGATAAGAGTTCAAGGGTGCAATCATCTTTAAGATCTAGATTGTACAACGTTGTGGTTGAGGAAACTTGAGTATATGTTTTAAAACATTAAAGCAGGGCAACAAATCAGTTTATGGTGATAAAGGTCTTGTATGAATGAAACAATCGTTAGATAGAGCATAGTAAATAAGTCTCCCTTTTCTAAATAAAGGCTCATTTGATTACGAATTTTAAAACAGGGTTTAGCGGCATATGGTTTCTTAAAACAAGGTTTTGTTAAGGTAAGATCCATTGAAAGCCAAGTTCAATACGATATGATTCCTTAAAACATGGTTCATTAAAACCTAGTTTTTTAAAACAGGGGTTTAATAAAACTTGGTTCACTAAAACAATGCTCAGTAAAATAGAAGTCGAGAAAAATATGAGTAAGCAATACTGGAAATTATTAAAACCTGATTTGATAAACTAGAAGAAGGTTATCAATCAAGAAATTATAAAACAGGTGTTAAGTTTTAGAAATCGTATTTCAGATTTGAAAATCCGATTGGGTTCATAGGATATAAGATGATAGACATAATAAAGGTCCAAGTTTAAAACAAGGGACAGATTATAGAATCGAAGTTCACTGTTAATCTAAAGAAGGGTAGTCATAGGGTGCATAGCAACCAATGTATATCTAAGGATAGTTCACAAGAGAACTCAATGGAAGGGTACAAAAAGGTACAGATTACTTTGCAAACTGTTCTGGAAGAAACATGTGATAGATAACAGAAGCAGATATACTTCACTTGAACAATAAGTGAGGAATAGAAACACTTGCCTTAATACTCGTAGTCCTGATTCCAACACATCGATTCGTTGCTTCCTATACGTCAGTCTCTACTTCTTGGTACGTAAGTCTCTAATCGACTATACATCCATCCTTCCTCCATAATTCGTCAATCTCGATACCAATACGTTTGTTAACTCCGATAAATATCTTTCTTCTCGAAACTCCACTTACACGCATACTAGCTCCTTACCGGCTTCCTACTTGTACATATATAAAGGTAGAATACTACTCCAGTATTCTTATAATCCTTAATTGTCTAACTCTATTTTACCCAAACGATTTTTATAACGCTTTATAACTTAACACATATAACATGTACTGGTTATACTTACCAGACAATCTAGCATAATCAAATAAACACATAACACATAGCATATATTAATCATGCAATTCACTTAAACACTTAACAGATAAGGTCAACTTAATTTACAAGTAGTTATTAACTAGTTACTATTATAGTACTATAAATTTTACTACTATAATTCTAATGAAAAACGGGCAGCATCTCCTTTGTAAAGTGGACTAGCCCGTCGGAACATAGCCGACTCAAACCAACATTCAAACTAATCCAATTCATACAAGTCAAGGCATACAACTAGATCAAACCAGAAATAATAACTTTTCATCTTTGACCAACATCAAATAAGGTCTTCAACCCTTTCAAAACATTTCCCCAAAACAAGGCAAACAATCTCAGTGACTTAAAATTCTACCGCGCACACTTTACTCAAACATTTTTCATAAATCCAAAAATAATCAATTTAACACGAAATATTGCAAACTCCTTTCTGAATACCAATCCAAACTGGCATAAAAATGTCATCTCCAAATTAATTTATTTAGGCAAAAAACGAACTGAATAAATCACAAACCAGACACAAAAATTTCTGCTCTACGCGGCCTTTAGTAAAACATGCATAACTTTTTACTCGTTAAATCAAATGACACAAGGTTTTCGCATGGACAAACTAGACTCCGAGTAGAATATGTTCATATCATACCCACTGCACAGAAAAATCTACGAAAACACTGTGAAGAACAGGGCAGTGCAGATTTCATGAAAACCAATTCTTAACCACAAGACTCAACATATACTTATTAAAACATTCAAATCAATTAACAATGATTCATATACAACAAGCTTACACATATTTTCAATTATCATGCTGAAAACGCAAACAAAAGTTATACAAAATCAGACATGTAAATCCTAAACTTCAACTATATTAACATACAATCCTTTATAAAAGATAATCAAATCATAATCAAACTTATAACATTAAACTTAGACCAAAAATGTAAATTATAAACTGAAATTTTGTAAAACAATCAAAGATTCCACATGCAACTAAGTCCACACAACATTTAAATCACAAAAATCACATCACAAGCTAAAACCCAAGTCACCGACTCATTTGGACTCATCGCCGGTGATGATAGTCTTCGAGGGGCGGCCAGAAAACGGCACCACCACATCTGACCATCCCCAAACTTCTTTCTTCTTCTTTATGCTTCCATTATCAACCATCAAACAGCCCCCAATTGAGTTGCATGTGAGTATTTCACTCACCCACACACATATATACATACGGCACACACACAACACACACACACACACACGTATATATATTTACACCACTGTCCACACACGCACACCACTTTAGTTGTAAAAATAAGAAAAGAGTGAAGAAGAGATAAGAGATTACAAGAGAGAGAGAATCGTGTGGGAGAGAGATTGAGAGAGAGGGTGACGGTGCAAAGAAAATAATGGGGGTCTCGGGTTTTCAGAAACAGGGGGTGTTTTTGTTTTAAAACAAAATTTTTGTTTTGTTTTTCTTTTTTTTTTAACTAATACATGAATAAATATTTTGAAAACCTGGAAAAATGCTTAACAAAATGTTTTTCATATTGTAAAATAAAGATCATGAAATTACCTTCTCCCTCATATTTTTAAAATAATTTTAGGATCAAAAATGAATTTTATATGGATTTTACAAGTTTGAATCTACAAAACAATTCATAAAATCATTTTAAAATCTTTAAAGGCTGAGAATAATTTCCTCAAAAATCTTAAAATCTAGATAATTATGCAAATGTAATATAATAAAAGATTTCGTGATTTTTAACAATTCCAATGATTTTATAAAATTCACAGAAGATCAATAATGCATGTTTAAAATAATTTTTAATGCTCAAAAAGGCAAATAAAAATATACGAACACATACGACATTTGCAATCTTTATCTTCATAAAATATTCATACCACATAATCCATATTTAACAATTAAATAAATACTTAAATAATTACGCAAATTTCTAGGTCGTTATAGGAGAGGAACAGGAGAGATTAAAAAATCTGCTTGCTTGATTGACATGTATGATAAAAGGATTGGAGTATTCTGAAAGAGGATGGTTCAATTTTCTTTTCTTTAAATTGTTATCAACTTCTTACATGTTGATTTATATTTAGATAAATTAGTCATCTCAAACATGTCATTAGTATGCGAGTTTAAACGCAAACTTCTAAAATTGGATGATTATGTGCAAATTATTGATTTCTATCCCCTGTATAATGGATAATATGTGCTCAGATGTGATTTTTAATGTTAGCACGTTTCATTGTTTATAATGATTAAGCAGACGTTTTGCCTTTGAGAAATTTACCGTTGTATGTTATGTTACTTCTTTATTTGTTTAAACACTAGGTGGGAGAAAGGATTCTCCTAAACAATGCAAGGCAGATTCATCACATAACACCCATCTCTGCATCTCCTCCATCAGAGCGTATGTTACTATAATAATTAACTGAGTTTTTTGAAGACACACATATATACATATTGATAAGACTTCTCTTCTATTTTACATCTCTTCGTAATGACTTGAGATTGTGTGTCAATCAAAAACGATTTGATGTCACCATACATGGGTACTGGACTGCCATCTCGAGACAAATTTCACCTTTTATATCTCATTTGATCAATGAACTGCCTTGCTGATCTTGCTCGTGCTCAACAGGTACAAAAATCATTGTTGTAAATTTTAACACATTGTTTTTTGTTATTATACATGTAATAATAATGTTTTGTCTTTTTATCATTTTGCTTAGGAACTTGCTGCATTAGATCCTGTAACTTCACAAAAGCTGATGTCCATGTGGCCAAGTGGTAACATGACCACAAAGAACTTCATGCTATATGAATTTGTGAAACATGCTTTTATTGCTGACAATACTTATAAGGATTAGTGTTAGCACAAAATTACGCAAGCGCACGTAGTCACAAGTAATATAATTTAAGTTCGTTCCGCAGAGATCTGGTTAAGTTTAAATCAGTAAATATGCCTATGCAACAATGTTTGGTTTTAATCCACTGCTAAGACAAATAACAAGAATGAGGTTTTAATTATCTAAATTAACTAGGATGCAAATTATTAAGCTAAGAATAATTAACTAATTAGAATTTAATATGAATTACTTATATGAGATAAAACATGGAATCCTAGTTTCATTATCTACTTCACTTAGAGTTGCAGCCTTTAATCAATACATGCAATGGTTTTGATATCTGATCGGATAACACGAAATAAGTAAAAGCTACCTCTCGGTATACTAATACCAAACTACACATACATCCACAAAAGAGATAGAAGATGAGTAGACACCTATTATGTTTAGACCCTATATCTCTATAGAATTTGAAAACATAGAGGTTTAAGCACAGGTTATCCACATAGATCACATAGGGTAGCATCATATCTCTATGTACGCCACAAATCATGATGTTAAAACATCAACCTATCCTATGCTAGCATGGCAAGTTCTAAATCTCAAGATCCACTCTCGTTTAGCAAGAGATTAACATATTAGATGTTCGCGACGCACCTAAATTCAACAAGCACAACCATACAAGGATATCAAGAATTCATCACACATAAATTTCTAAGGCATGCAAACTACTAAGCTACATAGATAAATCCACTAGGATCCTATGACAACGATTAGCCCATAATTGAACCGTTCATCGTCATGGGATTTGATGATAACATGATAATAAACAAGATGTGAAAGAAAACAATAAAAGATATTATTAAGATTAAGAGTTGAGAAAACAAATCTATGATTCAACGTATACAAAAGATGAAGATGATCTAGATCCTTGCTTGTCACCGAGCTTGAATCCTTCTCTCTTTTTCTCTCTTGCAAAAACTAAGCTATATTATCTAATTGTATGATATGATCTGATAATAATTTGTTTACACGGGTTTGGATGTGTTTATATAGGCTCTAGACACCTTGCCCAGCAAGAAAATACCCTAAAATACATCTAAAATTCGATTTAGGAGTCAGAAATCAAGTAGAAATCAATTTCAGCTCGAAAAGGGCAATTCTGGAATTTCTCCCGCAACCCCACAGCGCAGGAGCGCCGGTTGGGCGCCTGAAGCGCCGGTGCAATCTGCATAAACACGGCTGGAAGCTCCCGGCTTGGTCCCGTTCTGCGAAAACTGATTTTTCTTTGCTTTTTTCACCTTTTCTTCCCGTTCCTTTTGCATAAGCTTCCGTCTTTCATTCTTAATGACTTGTATACTTCTTAGGAGTTGATATTAGCCACCATTCTTCATTCCATATCATCAATGAACTCCACAAAACGCTCCAAAAACGACGGAAACTACACCTTTAATCGATATTTCTTCAACCCTGCACAATTAAACAAAACATATCAAAAATACAACAATATTGAGAACAAAGCAATCAATTTAAGCCGAATTAGAATGCTCCAAGTGGATATAAAATCCACTTATCATACCCCAAAACTTAAACCGATGCTTGTCCTCAAGCATAAACACTTACAACTAACTAACTAACTAGTACCACTTCCGTAGGTGATCACGGTTGCATTTGGCATATGCAACAAGCCCTTTAAACCCCTAGGCAGCCCTAGTGGACGAGTAAGGTCTCGTGAGGGCCTATAGCGAATGTACCCACAAAATCCAATGCAATGCAATGCATGAATGCAACTAATATGAAAATGCAACTAATATTCTACCATGCCTTCAATTCCTCTTATGCCATATCAACTTAAAAATCAAAGTAAATACGCAATGTCTTGGTGTCGAAAGTGCAAGTATTCACATAGTCTACTCAATGAACATGCATAAGTTCTCACAAGTCCATGTCAAATGTAAGAATAAGTTAGTAACCATGCTAAGCCTACAAGAGCACATCTTTGAGACAAAACTCGGGATCTCATACGCCAAAACAAGCAAACACTCACAATCCACTCATAAAAAATATTCACTCAAGAACAAGGGTAAGTGTATCACTCAATTCCAACAAAATCATAAGCATGCTTGACATTTGGTATCAATCTAACTCTTAACACAACATACATCAATGACGATAATCAAAATGTCTTTGTTTGGGTTGTAACGGGGCTAGGGACAAGGTATGACAAATAAGCCAAAACAGGTGAAGTGTCAAAAGCTAGTAGGAACTTATAATAGATCATACACAACCACCTATTTTCTCCCCCCCCCCATAATCTTATGCAACAAAAACACTCGAATAGTTGACTAAAGTGGGATCACAATAAACACAAACATGCTCTCATAACACAATATATATACAAATTTTTTTTTCTTTCCTTTCTTTTTTTTTCTTTTTTTTTTCTGTTTTTTTTTTCTTTTTTTTTTCTCGAGAGCTAAAGCAACAATAATATAAACAATCACAATGGTCCCACGATTTTATTACACATGCCGACTATCAAGCAACAAATTTCAAATTTCAATATTTCCCCCAAACTTATGACCAACAATAAACCCTTCCATGTACACCTTATTACTCCCTTAAGCCCTCTACTAGCCTTTGACAATGTGGGTTCAAATTAATGTAAGGCCAATACAAGAAAAAGGTCTAGGCAAGTAATGTGGTATGTCACCGAAAAAAAATTGGATTAAGCTCAACGGGTTAACTAATTGATCATGTAAACATGGTATGGTAATATGGGAAAATATGCGGTTATTCCTAATGCCTTTATCATTTTAATCGTCAAATAATGTCATGCGTTTCAAGAAAGACCTCAAGAAATTGCTAGCAATGCAAACAATCCATGGACACTCAAGCAAACGAATAAGATTGCAACAAATATGCAATGAGGCTCAAAATCTCACTTGGTAGGAAAAACATACTCAATCCCAAGTAATAATCTCTCTAACGCACCTACTTGTATTCAAAGCCTGAAAACTAAATCATCTTGCACATATTCATGTCCTTCTAATTACTCACAACATTCAATAAGTCTACTAGCTTCAACTTACTAGTGTATGTGTGTGCACAAGAACAAAGCATATCACTTCTCAACAAAAGCGTCAACAACACAAAATTCCTATCAAGCATGGGTGCAAATGCAAACTATATGAAATTACGAACATAAAAACAGAATGTCCTATATGAAACAAACGTAGATATCACAAACATAAATGCATAATTTACTACTACTAATATGCAAAGCATGAAATCCTACATGAACAAATAATACAACAACATCTACTAATCCCTCAAATCACCCCCAAACTTGAAAGATTCAATGTCCGCATTGAATGGAAGTAAATACAAAGGATAGCAGAAACATACCTACTCGTCCTCGCTGTCGTCACCCTCGTCATCCTCATCAGATGAATCAGGCGGAGGGTACGGAGTCCGAGCTCAAAATATAGGCCACTGAATAGGAGTACTGGGTGACTGAAACTTTGCCTCAAAGGCTATGCCCATGTCCTCAGAATATTGGCGACTGCTAACATGCATAGCATCCATCCGCCTAGTCATTCGACGAAAATAAGATTCAAAAACGGACATATCCACCGTACTCTGCGAAGAACCTGCCATAGCCACTTCCGGTGCCCTTGGAACATGTGGCGGAGCGCCCGCTCCCTGACCACTAGCATCATCCACAACAAAGCCTAGACCCCGAGGATGAGGAGTGCCGCCCGGCCACTCCTTCAACCTCAACCGGTCAATAATAGCA
This sequence comes from Saposhnikovia divaricata, assembly GCA_036435485.1. Lineage (NCBI taxonomy): Eukaryota > Viridiplantae > Streptophyta > Magnoliopsida > Apiales > Apiaceae > Saposhnikovia > Saposhnikovia divaricata. The sequence continues at coordinate 166,419,869 of CM071599.1, forward strand.
TCCTTAATAGAAGTCATAGGTTTATGCACCGGCTCACCTTTATACCATTTGACTTTCGATGCATCACACAAGTACGCGATGATAGAAGCATAAGGAATACTAGTCGACGAATTGCTTCCCAAAAACCGAAGAATATTTTGATTAATAAGGTACCCAAGGTCAACATACTCACCTTTGAGAATACCCCATAGCAAAATAGCTCTATCAACAGTAACATCGGAAACATGGTTTGACGGAATGATATTAGAACTTATGAAAAAGAGCCATGCCTTTGCAAAACTAGACAATGATGAAGCCGGGAAAGTACAATTTATCTCCGTACCTAACCTACATTTCCACTCCGTTCCCGGAACACATAGCTCACCAATGAGTGCATCAAGATCAACATCATCCCTAGACTTTTGTCTCCAATCCGTAGCATCTCTAGGTTTAGGCGGTTGCCTAATCAAATTACGAATAGCACGAGGCGAATAATCCACCTTCCGACCTCTAACAACCGTGGAATTATTCCTTGCTATCGAAGCATTAGCATAAAACTCCCTAACCACATCCAACGCGGCATCATTAGCAAATTCACAAAATAACGTCCAACCCGGCTCACTAATCATCGCCACCATCTCCTCATACTTACGGGGCACAAGCCTTCTTTCCTGAATAACCCCCTTCGAAACTAACCTACCATACTCCGCCTTGGCATTCTCATTCACAAATTTTTCCACTCCATCTCCCACAACATCATTCTCATCCGAAGATGGACGGGCACTACTACTACTACCCACTAATCGTGGTCTCTTAGGTGCCATAATCAACAAATATCAAACAAATAACAACAATCTCCAAACAATTCACCAAACAAAGAACCCCCAAATTACACACCAAGAACCCTAGCTTGAAAAATTCACAAATTCAAATAAAAGATGAGATAGAATATTACCCAATTGAGTCAAAGAGGTGAATTTGCTAGAGTAATCCCCAAAACTTCGAATTTGATTCCCCTTTTGCACTTTGAGTGGATGAAAGTTGAGAAATTTTGGGTTATATAGAAGGGGTTGTGTATGTATAGGTGTATGTATATATAGGAGATGTGAATATTGGAGATGAAAGTGGAACTAATTAGGAATTGGAGGTTGTTTAGGATTGAAAATCAAGCTATAATAGGAGTGGGTTTTGTTTTTGGAGAAGATGTAGTAGGATATGAAAAGATAAGATAATAGATATGAAAATAGGGGTGTTAACTCAAAAAAAAATTTGAACTATGCAGTAAGGGGCGGTGCCTGGAGCGCGGTTCTGGCGCATGATGCGCGCTTGGCGTCTGCGTGTCTGTGGCGCTCCTGCGCGCGGCTGGCGCCTCTGGCGCTGGCGCATGCTGAAACCTTTTGTAAAAATTTTGTATTTTTTTTTGAAAGAAAACAATAAAACGATATGATACAAGGGCGTGGGTTGCCTCCCACGTAGCGCTCTTTTAATGTCAATAGCTTGACATTCTTCCGAAAAATCACGAACAAGATAAAACCGCGGCAACCTTCTCGCGGTTCACCATTCCTCCATAATACGGCTTGAGTCTCTGTCCATTCACTTTAAAAGCATCATCAATAGAACCCCTATATATTTCCACCGCTCCATGTGGAAATACCGACTTGACTGTAAATGGACCCGACCATTTTGACTTGAGCTTACCCGGAAAAAGTTTGAGACGAGAATTGTAAAGCAAAACCTGTTGGCCCGGCACAAAAGACTTATGAACCAACTTCTTGTCATGCCACCTCTTGACCTTCTCCTTGTACATTTTAGCATTCTCGTAAGCGTGCTCACGAAATTCCTCAAGTTCATTCAACTGAAGTAGACGCTTCTCACCCGCAGCCGTGATATCCAAATTTAACTTATTTAACGCCCAATAGGCCTTGTGCTCTAGCTCAGCCGACAAATGACATGCCTTACCAAATACCAACTGATAAGGAGACATACCTAGGGGTGTCTTGTAAGCAGTTCTATACGCCCAAACCGCTTCGTCTAACTTCAAAGACCAGTCCTTTCTTGACGGATTCACCACTTTCTCGATAATTCTCTTGATTTCACGATTAGAAACCTCCGCTTGACCGTTAGTTTGGGGATGATAAGCCGTGGCAACACGATGCGTCACATTATACCTAGCCATCATAGCAGTAAATTGACGATTGCAAAAGTGTGTCCCCTCATCACTTATTAAAGCTCTTTGTTAGTAGTATTTTTGTGTGTTCGTTCGCAGGGAAGGACTGAATGTAATATCAAAGTTCAGGTTTCTTATCTCTTTACGTCTAGAAGTGTATAAGAAGAATTTTTGGGTCTGTGTATTAACTAAATTAACCAAGAACTAATTATAAGCACTAAGAATTAATTTTAAACTGAGATTCAAATATGTTGGAAAACAATCTAAGAACTGGGGTTCTTCACCTGGTTTCAATACATGCTCAATATTAATGTGATATCTGTGTTCCTACCTTGCTGAAAACAATTCTTCTAAAGTTATACTGCACCCTCCCAGGCTACAATATAGTGCTTACAGCTACACCTTAATTGACACTCCCGTGATACAATCAGAGTATATCTGTAAACTGTTAATTACCAAGAATTATATGTCTCACAATTCTCCTATTAATCTCCCGATCTAATATTCAAATTATGTCTGTTAAATCATGTACTAAGATTGCAACTTCTCTCCCAAGCTTATTACAATCCCTAGAATACAATCAAAGGTTCATGACTCCCCTAATTGTGTTAAGATCTCATTAACAAATCAGCCAGGCAGAAAATCACATAATCAAGCATGCATGAATACCAAGGAATACTACCCAATCCTCAGATTAGAGAATTAGTTACGCATATTTAATAAAGAAAACATAATAATAATGATAATGAATGAAAACATAATATTGAAGAAAGAATTGAAGATCGGAAGTACCTTGATACGATTTACAGCTATGAATTGTTATGATTTACAATGGTAGGATGTGTTTTTATAGGCTCTACAAATCTTGCCCAGCAAGATATTACCTTCTATTACAATTAGAATTCAATTCAGGTAATAAAACTTGCCTAAAATACAATTAGAACTAGAAAAGGGCAAAACAGTAATTTGTCTGCTCCCATCTATCTGCTGGTCGTGCTTCCTGGGCCCACCACACGTAGCCTGGTCGTGCGAAACCTATCCCATATTGTAGAAAATATCTCAAGCTTCGCGTGGACTGTAAATGGGCTGAAAACGGACTTCTAGAACTCCAGATATGGCCCAAACAGTATAAAGTGCGCAGCCCTTCTCAAAAATCCGAATTTTAATTAATTAATTCTCCAAAAACGATAGAAGCATCAACTTTAATCAACATTCTCGTAAATCTGCACAACTCAGCAAAACACATCAAAACTACAACAACTTGAGTCCAAAACAATCAATTTAAGCTAAACGGAGGGATTCCCAGTGGATATAAAATCCACTTATCAAACCCCCAAACTTAAACTGATGCTTGTCCTCAAGCATAAACAATTACAACTAACTAACTAGTACCACTTCCGTAGGTGATCACGGTTGCATTTGGCATATGCAACAAGCCCTTTAAACCCCTAGGCAGCCCCAGTGGACGAGTAAGGTCTCGTGAGGGCCTATAGCGAATGTACCCACAAAATCCATTTAACCTAATGCAATGCAATGCATGAATGCAACTAATATGAAAATGCAACGATCCCCTTCAAACTAACCAAAACCAATTAACAAGCAAATATCTCAAAGAATGCAACTAAATCCAAATAGAGCTCGACCAAATCCCCGTATACTAACAATACATGACAGAAACGTGCGTGTGTGCGATGCTCATCAGAAATACTCCCAACACTAGGTAAAAAATCATACATATCCTTCGCCAAGACAATCACATGTTTATAAATAGAATAGACTGTAGACACTTCATAACCTAGAAACACCTCCATCCTTATCCAAGGTAGCCAGAAATTCATGCTTTATTACTAACTACTACAACACATATATACAATCATGCTTATTTAACCGTGCAATGGATGAGACCCCAAAAGGCTTATACAATAATACCCATGTAGCGAGTGTTAGGTCAGTGGATCCCAGACTATAAAAGCCTTAGGTCACTAGGACTAAGTCCCCTCAGACTTAATTACTCAAGTATTAAAGAGCTCACCCTAGTTAATTTTGCATATAAACAATTTATTGACGTTTTTTTTTCCTTTTTTTTTCTTGCTTTTTTTTTTCTTCTTTTTTTTTTCTTTTTCTGCGATCTGGAATGAGCCTTTCTCATTTCCAACCCTAGACTACTCATATAAATATGAGCCGGCTACTAGCCATTTGACACCTAGCCATTAACACTAAACAACTAGCATGAAATTCCTGGTTTCCCCCAAAATTAGACTTTAGTGCTCCTACGCCATCAAGGGAATAACGAAAATTCTAAATATAATCAGGTGATTAAATCTCAAACAACCAAACAAGCATGACCTCAACCTAGCCCCAAAAGCACCCAATGAGACTGTGTAAAAATTTTGTTCCCGAAACACATAAGTCAATTTCATAAAAACTATAAATCAACCCTCTATTCATCATTACCACACTCAATTAGACATCTACCTATCAATCAGAATCAGCTCGTTCTAAGGGATCATGAAAAATGCATGCCATGAAAATGCAACTATAATGAACTCACATGGTATACAGAAATAAGAACATAATGTCCTATATGAAACAAACGTAGATAATACGAACATACATGCATGAATTACTACTACTAATATGCAAAACATGAAATCCTACATGAACACATATATACAACAACAACTACTAATCCCTCAAAACACCCCCAAACTTGAAAGATTCAATGTCCGCATTGAATGGAAGTAAATACAAGGGATAGTAGAAAACATACCTACTCGTCCTCGCTGTCGTCACCCTCGTCATCCTCATCAGAAGAATCCGGTGGAGGGTACGGAGTCCGAGCTCCAAATATAGGCCACTGAACAGGAGTACTAAGTGACTGAAACTTTGCCTCCAAAGCTATGCCCATGTCCTCAGAATACTGGCGACTGCTCGCATGCATAGCATCCAATCGCCTAGTCATTCGACGAAAATAAGATTAAAAAATGGACATATCCACCATACGTCGCTGAGGTTCTGCAATTGCCACTCCAGTTGCTCTAGGAACATTTGGCGGAGCGCCCGCTCCTTGACCACCAGCACCACCAACTATAAAACCGAGACCCCTAAGATGAGGAATGCCGCCCGACCACTCCCCCATCCGGTCAATAGTAACATCATTAATGGAAGACATAGGCTTATACACCGGCTCACCTTCGTAGCATTTCACTTTCGAAGTATCACACAAATACGCAATGATAGAAGCATAAGGAATACTGGCCAATGAATTACTTCCCACATACCGAAGAATGTTTTGATTAATAAGGTACCCAAGGTCAACATACTCACCCCTGAGAATACCCCATAGCAGAATAGCTCTCTCAACAGTAACATCGGTCACATGGGTTGATGGAAGAATATTAGAACTGATGAAGTAGAACCATGCCCGTGCGAACTTAGACAATGATGCCGCCGGAAAAGTCCTCTTCTCGGTGGTACCCACTCTACACTTCCACTCCGTACCCGGAATACAAAGCTCACCAATGATTGCATCAAGAACAACATCATCCCTAGTCTTCTTCCCCCAATCAGTAGCACCTTTAGGTTTAGGCGGTTGCCTAATCAACGTACGAATCGCACGAGGCGAATAATCCACCTTCTGACCCCTCACAACCGTGGCATTATTCCTTGCTATCGAAGCATTAGCATAGAATTCCCTAACCACATCCAACGAACCATCATTAGCAAATTCACAAAATAACGTCCAACCCCGCTCACTAATCATCGCCACCATCTCCTCATACTTATACGGCACAAGCCTTCTTTCATGAATAACCCCCTTCGAAACTAACCTACCATACTCCGCCTTGGCATTCTCATTCACAAATTTTTCCACTCCATCTCCCACAACATCATTCTCATCCGAAGATGGAAGAGCACTACTACTACCACCCATTAATCGTTGCCTTTTAGGAGCCGTAATCAACAAATATCAAACAAGGCACAATAATCTCCAAACAATTCACCAAATAAAGAACCCCCAAATTACACACCAAGAACCCTAGCTTGCAAAATTCACAAATTCAAATAAAAGATGAGATAGAATATTACCCAATTGAATCAAAGAGGTGAACTTGCTAGATGAATCCAAAAAAAAAATTCGAATTTAATTCCCCCTTGAACTTTGAATGGATGAAAATTAAGAATTTGGGATAATATAGAAGTGTTTGTGGGTGTATGGGTGTATGTATATATATATAGGAGATGTAAGTAATAAAGATGAAATTATATGTAATATAGGATTGGGGTTGGTTAGGATTGAATTTAAAATAGAATGGGATTTAGGAATGATAATGTTTAGGAGATGAATTGAAATTAAAGTATGTATGGGATTTAGGAGATGAATTAGGATATAGGAAAAAAAATTAGGTGAAAAGAGTGAAAATTTTTAGGTTTATAGGCAAAAAATCGTGCACAATTCAGGGGAGAGCCGCGCTGGCTGCGCTGAGGCGCTTGTTGCGCGGGTTGAAGCTGCGTGACAGGCGCTGGCTGCGCGGAGAGGCTTGTTGCGCAGTCCCTTGCTGCGTTACAGGGCGCTGGCTGCGCTGTGAGGCTTGTTGCGCAGTCCCTGTCTGCGTTACAGGGCGCTTGTTGCCTTGTGGCGCAGTCAGCCTGGTACCATTCTACTGGTTTTTTTTTTCTTTTTTTTTTCTTTCTTTCACACACTAACAACACTCAATTTTTTTTTTCTCTTTTTTTTTCCCTTTTTTTTTCTTTTTTTTTTTCACACACTAACAACACTCTTTTTTTTTTTTCTTTTCACACAAATACTACATCACTTGGGTTGCCTCCCAAGAAGCGCTCGTTTAACGTCAATAGCTTGACGTACTTCCTCAATTCATAGTAGGGTCTTGAAGGTGGAGAATGCTCATTCCTTGCTCCACTGTTTCTCCAAGCAGGTATGGCTTAAGTCTCTGCCCATTCACCTTGAATACATCCGACCCTTCTCTAATAATCTCACAAACCCCATTAGGATAAACCTTCACAATCTCAAAAGGACCAGACCATCTTGATCTAAGCTTTCCAGGGAATAAACGGAGTCTTGAATTAAACAATAGAACATGTTGCCCAACCTCAAATTCCTTCTTCTGAATGTGCTTGTCATGCCACAATTTGGTCTTCTCCTTGTAGATACTAGCATTTTCATAAGATTGGAGCCTAATCTCCTCAAGCTCTCCAAGTTGAAGCAAACGCTTCTCTCCCGCAGATTTAAGATTAAAATTCAACTCTCTTGTCGCCCAAAATGCCTTATGCTGAAGTTCCACCGGCAAATGACAAGGCTTCCCAAAGATCAACCTATATGGAGACATTCCAATAGGTGTTTTAAATGCCGTTCTATATGCCCAAAGTGCATCATCAAGCTTTGTTGACCAATCTTTTCTCGAACTTGCCACTGTCTTCTCCAAAATTGACTTCAGCTCACGATTCGAAATCTCAACTTGTCCACTTGTTTGCGGATGATAAGGAGTTGCCACCTTTTGTGTCACACCATACTTTTTCAAGAGATCAGCCACCTGTTTATTGCAAAAGTGCGAACCTCCATCATTGATAATAGCCCTTGGCACTCCAAATCTAGTGAACACATTCTTCTTCAAGAACTTCTTCACCACTCTAGCATCATTAGTAGGAGACGCAATTGCTTCAACCCATTTAGAGACATAATCAACTCCCACCAAAATATACTGATTTCCATAAGAAGATGGAAATGGACCCATGAAGTCCATCCCCCACACATCGAAAATCTCCACCTCAAGAATAGATTGTAAAGGCATCTCGTTCCTCCTCGAAATATTCCCAACTCGTTGACATCTATCACATTTAGCTACAAAGTCTCTAGCATCCTGATGCATGGTTGGCCAATAGAATCCTGACTGCAAAATCTTAGCAACTGTCTTCATGCTACTGTTATGACCTCCACACTCTAGAGAATGACAATGCCTGAAAATATGAGGAACTTCATCATGAGGTACACATCTACGAAACATTCCATCAGCACACTCTTTGTAAAGCAGCGGTTCTTCCCAATAGTAATGCTTCACATCATAAAAGAACTTCTTCTTCTGATTATAAGAAAGATTATCCGGCACAACTCCTCCCACAATGTAATTCACAAAATCTGCATACCATGGTGTAGACAAGGACACACCTAGAAGCTGCTCTTCCGGAAATTTATCATTGATAGGTATTTCACCTCCTACCTCTCCATCTCCTTGGTCCAACCTAGATAAATGATCAGCTACCAAGTTCTCAGACCCCTTCTTATCTCGAATCTCAAGATCAAATTCCTGAAGTAAAAGAATCCAACGAACTAGACGAGGTTTGGCATCCTTCTTTGTCATCAAGAAACGAATAGCAGCATGATCCGAATAGACAATCACCTTAGACCCAACAAGATAGGATCTGAATTTATCAAGTGCAAACACCACTGCAAGTAGCTCTTTCTCCGTAGTGGAATAGTTGATTTGCGCGTCATCAAGAGTCTTGCTTGCATAAGCTATCACGTGCATCCGCTTATCCTTCTTTTGCCCAAGAACAACACCCACAGCATAGTCACTAGCATCACACATAAGCTCAAATGGCAAGCTCCAATCGGGAGATGTAACTATGGGTGCAGAAGTAAGTTCCTTTTTCAGCCTGTTAAAAGCATCAAGACAACTTTCATCAAAGTCAAAAACACGATCCTTTTCAAGAAGATTGCAGAGTGGCCGAGCTAACTTGGAAAAATCCTTTATGAACCGTCGATAAAAACCAGCATGCCCAAGAAAGCTTCGAATTCCTTTCACAGATGAAGGTGGTGGCAATTTTTCAATAACTTCAATTTTTGCTCTATCGACCTCAATGCCTTTGTTAGAGATTTTATGCCCAAGCACAATGCCTTCCTTCACCATGAAGTGACATTTTTCCCAATTAAGAACAAGATTCGTTTCAGTACATCTCTGCAACACCTTTGATAAACTGGCTAGACATGATTCAAAAGAAGAACCATAAACCGTGAAGTCATCCATAAAGACCTCCATGTCCCTCCCTATAAAATCTGAGAAAATGTGGTTCATGAGCCGTTGAAAAGTTGAAGGACCATTACACAAACCAAAAGGAAGCCTACGATAAGCAAAAGTGCCATAAGGACAAGTAAAGGTGGTCTTCTCTTGATCTTCGGGTGCAATAGGAATCTGAAAGTAACCCGAGAATCCATCCAGAAAGTTGTAATACTCATTACCCGCCAACCTTTCGAGCATTTGATCAATGAATGGGAGGGGAAAGTGATCTTTGCGAGTAGCATTATTCAACTTCCTATAATCAATGCAAACTCTCCAACCTGTTACTGTTCTCGTGGGAATTAATTCATTCTTCTCATTATGAACAACAGTCATCCCACCTTTCTTAGGCACAACATGAATAGGACTAACCCATTTACTGTGTGGAACCGAATATATGATACCAGCATCAAGCAACTTTGTGATTTCTTTCTTCACCACCTCTTGCAAATTCGGATTCAATCTTCTTTGTCCCTCAATCACAGGCTTATGATCATCTTCTAAGGCAATTCTATGCATGCAAAGAGCAGGGCTAATTCCCTTGATATCTTGAATTGTCCAACCAATAGCTGATTTATATTGCCGAAGAACATGTAATAACTTTTCTCTTTCATCATCAATGAGCAAAGCAGAAACTACCACAGGATATGTATCATTAGGACCAAGAAAGGCATACCTCAAATTATCAGGTAGAGGTTTAAGTTCCACCTGTGGTGCCTCTGAAAGTGTAAAAGCCATCTCAACTTCTGTGTCTCGTACAACCAGTGCTTCTTCTTCGACTACATCATCCAACACCCGATCTGCTCCCACGAAGTGTTCATTCTCGAGCTGCACAATGTCATCCACTATGTCAATGGTAAAACAAGTTGCTCCAAAAGGGGGCATCTTCATTGCTTTGTTCAGATCAAATTCCACTTTGTCCTCGCCAACATTCAATGTCAATTTTCCAGCTTTAACATCGATTGTAGTGCCAGCAGTAGCCAAGAATGGCCGTCCCAAGATAATGGGTATCTCGACATCTTCATCCATCTCTAACACCACAAAATCACAAGGTATGACAAATTTATCCACTTTAACAACCACGTCTTCAATAATTCCCAATGGATACTTAACAGAACGATCCGCCAACTGTAGTGAAATTCGTGTCTTTTTAAGTTCTCCAAGACTAAGCCTTTTGCAGATTGAATATGGCATCAAACTCACACTTGCACCTAAATCACACAAGGCTTTCATGTTTTCCATCTTCCCAATAGTGCAAGGCAAAGAGAAGCTTCCCGGATCTTTCAATTTCTGAGGAATGGCCTTTTGGATGACTGCACTGCATTCAGCATTAAGAGTAATAGTCTCTGCATCTTCAAGTTTCCTCTTCTTTGTCAACATCTCCTTAAGAAATTTAGCATAAAGTGGCATCTGATTCAAAGCTTCAGCCAACGGAATATTAACATGCAACTGCCGGAACATAGTCAAGAACTTCTCGTACTGCTTCTCTAAATGCCTGTTGTGAAGTCTCTGTGGAAATGGAATAGGAGGAACATAAGGTGGTGGAGGAACATACGGCTTTTCTGAATCTTCTTCCTTCTTCTTCGCATCTTCTTTTTCTGACGTGTCTGCAGCAATCTCCACTGGCTTATCCTCTTTCTCAGTATCACTCTCCTTAGGCTTAAGAATCTCAACCTCAGGCAACTCTCTTCCGCTCCTCAAAGTGATTGCTTTGCATTGCTCTTTACCAGTCTGGTCGGGTTGACTAGGAAGTGATCCTTGCTCACGAACACCCATCTTTGAGGCAATCTGTCCAATCTGTGTTTCTAGCATCTTTTGAGATGATGCCATCTGATCTATTCTTGATTCCATATTAGCCAATGCCCCAGAAGTCCCTTGCATAATCTTATTTAATGCAACCTCCCACTCAGCTGGTTCTTTCTTTGGCGGAGGTTGATACTGCTGCTGTGGTTGATACGGTGGTCGTGACTGAAAACCAGGAGGTTGATTCTGCCTTGGAAATGAATATGAAGGATTAGCCACATGATTGTTACTATAAGAAAGATTATTGTTTGGCCTTTGATTTGGATTGTAGTAAGAATTATTCTGCACAGGCCAAGGCTGTCTTCCTTGAATAAAAGATGCTTCTTCTGGAAATTGTTGAACATACGAGTTCTGACTAGCACCATAATCATGATACCCTTCCATAGGTGAAGAAATAGCATTCACATTTACCTTTTGTCCTCGCACCTCCTGAGTTAGAGTATCCAACTTTTGAGCCAGCATGTTGATCATCTCAGATTCTTGTGCTGCTTTTGCTGAGCTCGTCCCACTAGGTGCCCATGAATAATTATTAGATGCTAATTCCTCAAGAAGTGCTTTAGCCTGTGTAGTTGGTGCCTTCTTGAAATTTCCACCAGCAGCCACATCCAAACTCAAACGAATATCTGCATTCATGGCCCCATAAAAAGTACTGATGATCTGCCAATCTTCCAAGCCATGATGTGGACACTTCCTCAACAGTGCCTTGAATCTCTCCCATGCCTGATATAGACCTTCAACCGGTTGTGCTTTAAAACTCATAATCATAGTCCTCAACTGTTGCGTCTTGTCAGAGGGATAGTATTTGGACAAGAATGCCGTAGAAAGACTCTCCCATGTAGCAACCGAAGTGTTTGGAAGTTGTTGAAACCACTCCAAAGCTCTTCCCTTAATAGAGTAGGGAAACATATGGAGACGAATCTGATCACTCGTAACACCAGTGATTCTGAATGAGCCACACATCTGCACAAAACGCTCTAGATGTCTGTGTGGGTCTTCTAATTCAATGTCTCCTTCAAAAGCTTGATTGCTGATCATCTGAATTAAGCTCGGATTAATATGGAACTGAGCTGCACCAATCTCTGGAGTTTTGTACATGCAATTGGCTGGATTCGGTGTCTCATGGTCCCAAATAGAAGATTGATCAACATTAACAGCTGGTCGAGGTTCTGGATCTCCCATCTTAGCTTTATCTTTTCTTAGCTTTCTCAAAGTACGCTCGATTTCAGGGTCTAATTCCAATTTTCTAGCGCAAGATGAACGTAGCATACACCTGAAAATCACCAACAAAACAACTTGTGGAACCAATTAAAATCTAAACAATAAGAAACAATTAACCTAAACTCAACTATACTGCCTTCCCCGGCAGCGGCGCCAATTTGTTAGTAGTATTTTTGTGTGTTCGTTCGCAGGGAAGGACTGAATGTAATATCAAAGTTCAGGTTTCTTATCTCTTTACGTCTAGAAGTGTATAAGAAGAATTTTTGGGTCTGTGTATTAACTAAATTAACCAAGAACTAATTATAAGCACTAAGAATTAATTTTAAACTGAGATTCAAATATGTTGGAAAACAATCTAAGAACTGGGGTTCTTCACCTGGTTTCAATACATGCTCAATATTAATGTGATATCTGTGTTCCTACCTTGCTGAAAACAATTCTTCTAAAGTTATACTGCACCCTCCCAGGCTACAATATAGTGCTTACAGCTACACCTTAATTGACACTCCCGTGATACAATCAGAGTATATCTGTAAACTGTTAATTACCAAGAATTATATGTCTCACAATTCTCCTATTAATCTCCCGATCTAATATTCAAATTATGTCTGTTAAATCATGTACTAAGATTGCAACTTCTCTCCCAAGCTTATTACAATCCCTAGAATACAATCAAAGGTTCATGACTCCCCTAATTGTGTTAAGATCTCATTAACAAATCAGCCAGGCAGAAAATCACATAATCAAGCATGCATGAATACGAAGGAATACTACCCAATCCTCAGATTAGAGAATTAGTTACGCATATTTAATAAAGAAAACATAATAATAATGATAATGAATGAAAACATAATATTGAAGAAAGAATTGAAGATCGGAAGTACCTTGATACGATTTACAGCTATGAATTGTTATGATTTACAATGGTAGGATGTGTTTTTATAGGCTCTACAAATCTTGCCCAGCAAGATATTACCTTCTATTACAATTAGAATTCAATTCAGGTAATAAAACTTGCCTAAAATACAATTAGAACTAGAAAAGGGCAAAACAGTAATTTGTCTGCTCCCATCTATCTGCTGGTCGTGCTTCCTGGGCCCACCACACGTAGCCTGGTCGTGCGAAACCTATCCCATATTGTAGAAAATCTCTCAAGCTTCGCGTGGACTGTAAATGGGCTGAAAACGGACTTCTAGAACTCCAGATATGGCCCAAACAGTATAAAGTGCGCAGCCCTTCTCAAAAATCCGAATTTTAATTAATTAATTCTCCAAAAACGATAGAAGCATCAACTTTAATCAATATTCTCGTAAATCTGCACAACTCAGCAAAACACATCAAAACTACAACAACTTGAGTCCAAAACAATCAATTTAAGCTAAACGGAGGGATTCCCAGTGGATATAAAATCCACTTATCACTCTTGGAGTTCCAAAATGCGTGAAAATTTGCTTGTGAAGGAAGTTCAGCACAACCTTAGCATCATTGGTCGGTAAAGCCTTTACCTCGACCCATTTAGAAACGTAGTCCACCGCCAAGAGAATGTACTAATTATTGCAAGAAGAAACAAACGGACCCATGAAATCAATTCCCCACACATCAAAGATCTCGACTTCAAGAATAGTATTAAGAGGCATCTCATTCCTCCTAGAGATGTTTCCAACCCTTTGACATCGATCACAACTCATTACGAACCTATGAGCATCTTTAAATAGAGTCGGCCAATAAAATCCCGCTTGAAGTACTTTCTGAGCTGTTTTATCACCACCATAATGGCCTCCATATGTGGTAGAATGACAATCATGCAAAATGGCTTCCGTTTCACTGTAAGGAATGCACCTTCTTAAGATCTGATCCACACCAATCTTGAACAAGAACGGCTCGTCCCATCGGTACCACTTCACATCATGTAGAAACTTCTTCTTTTGAGCATAAGAAAAGTCCGGAGGGATAACATTACTAACAAGATAGTTGACATAATCTGCAAACCATGGTTCCTCACCTTGCACCCCAAAAAGTTGCTCATCTGGAAAAGATTCATTAATAAGAGATTTGTTATGCGAATCCTTACTGTGGTCCTCTAAGCGTGAAAGATGATCCGCTACTTGATTTTCCGTGCCTTTCCTATCCTTGATTTCCACATCAAATTCTTGCAAAAGAAGCACCCAACGAATCAATCTTGGCTTTGAATCCTTCTTCGACATGAGATATCGAATAGCAGCATGATCCGTGTAAACACTCACCTTCGTTCCAAGCAAACAAGACCTGAATTTCTCGAAACCATAGACAACTGCTAGCAACTCCTTCTCCGTAGTAGTGTAGTTCAGCTGTGCATCATTGAGGGTTTTACTAGCATAGTAAACCACATGAAAAATTTTATCTTTCCTTTGCCCAAGCACAGCTCCAACCGCATAGTCACTAGCATCACACATTAGCTCGAACGGGTCCTCCCAATTAGGTGCGGTAATGATAGGTGTAGTAGTTAACTTCTTCTTCAAGAGCTCAAAAGCCGTAAGACACTCATCATCAAACTTGAAAGGAACATCCTTCTCCAAGAGATTGTACAAGGGTTTAGAAATTTTTGAGAAGTCTTTGATGAATCGCCGGTAGAAACCCGCATGACCAAGAAAACTGCGAATTCCTTTAACAGAGATAGGTGGAGGAAGATTTTCGATTGTTTCCACCTTAGCCCTATCCACCTCAAGTCCTCTACCAGATACCTTGTGCCCAAGAATAATTCCCTTTCGCACCATAAAGTGACACTTCTCCCAATCAAGCACCAAGTTCGTCTCCACACAACGTTTCAAAACCAAGCCAAGATTATGCAAGCACTCGTCATATGAAGTACCAAAAATTGAGAAGTCATCCATAAAAACCTCCACATTCGAGCCAATCATGTCTGAGAAAATAGCCATCATGCACCTTTGAAAAGTGGCGGGAGCACCACAAAGTCCGAAAGAAACACGTCGGAAAGCAAAGGTACCAAAAGGACATGTGAATGTGGTCTTCTCTTGATCTTCCGGAGCAATGCAAATCTGATTGTAGCCTGAATAACCATCAAGGAGGCAATAGTACTCATGTCCCGCCAACCTGTCTAGCATCTGATCAATGAATGGCAGAGGAAAGTGATCTTTTCTCGTGGCTTTGTTGAGCTTCCTATAGTCCATGCAAACTCTCCACCCCATGACTATTCCAGTAGGAATGAGTTCATTCTTATCATTCGCAACAACTGTCATGCCTCCTTTCTTTGGCACACATTGAACCGGACTCACCCAAGAACTGTCTGAGATAGGATATATAATACCTGCATCAAAGCCACTTTAGAATTTCCTTCTTCACCACTTCTTTCATAATCGGATTAAGTCTCCGCTGATGCTCAACAGTAGGTTTAGCTCCCTCCTCTAACAGAATTTTGTGCATGCAATAAGAAGGGCTGATTCCCTTGATATCTGCTATAGTCAAACCAATTGCTGACTTGAACTCCCTCAAAATTCGTAAAAGCTTTTCTTCCGCACTTGCTGACAAGTTAGAGGCAATAATAACAGGTAATGTAGATGCATCACCAAGAAAAACATACCTCAAGTGTTCCAGAAGTGGTTTGAGTTCAAGTGTAGAAGCTTCCTCAATAGATGGTTTCAGGCACCCCTCCGAATTTTTAAGTTCTGCTAACCCAAGAGATTCATAAGGCAAATCAAATCTTCTTTTCCAAGGAGCTGAATTTAGCTGCTGCAATTGCTCGGCTAATTCCTCATCTTCAAAATCAGAATCACCAACTAAAACTTTTTCCAAAGAATCTGACCTAATCAACTGCTCCATTTCCATAGTAACTGCAGAATCAACCTAATCCACCTTCAAACATTCTTCTTCATCTGAGGGAAGTTTCATTGCATTAAAGACATTGAAAGTGACATTCTGGTCTTGCACCCTCATGGTGAGCTCCCCTTTCTGCACATCAATCAAAGTCTTTCCCGTAGCCAAGAATGGTCTTCCCAAGATTATGGGAATCTTCTTATCTTCCTCAAAATCCAAGATAACAAAATCAGCAGGAAATATGAGTTTGTCAACTTTCACCAACACATCCTCCACTATGCCTCTAGGATATGTAACTGAACGATCAGCCAACTGCAAAGAGATGCTGGTAGGCTTTGGTTCCGGTAGACCAAGTTGCATATAGACTGACAAGGGCATGAGATTGATGCTAACTCCCAAGTCACACAAGCACTTCGCAAAAGACAATTTACCAATAGTGCATGGAATAGTAAAGCTACCAGGATCCTTTAGTTTTGGAGGCAATTTCTGTTGCAGCACAGCGCTGCACTCTTCCGTTAGAGCAACGATCTCTAATTCCTCGAGCTTCAACTTACGAGAAAGAATCCCCTTCATGAACTTGGCATAGCTCGGCATCTGTTCAAGAGTTTCGACAAAGGGAATGTTAATCTGTAACTTCTTGAACACCTCTAAGAACTTAGCAAACTTCTTGTCCAAATTCTGCTTTTGGAGTCTTCTAGGATATGGAGGAGGAGGATAGACCTGAGTGTTCTTTGTAGACTACTCCACAGAATTTTTAACAGGTTCCTTGCTCTTATCTACTTCACCACCTTGTTGATTAGCCACCAAATCAGATTGAGCAATTTCGGGCACTGTAGATTTTTCAACCTGCTGATTCTGAACATCTTCATCTTCTTCAGCTGCTGATTTAGGGCCTGCTGTAACTTTTCCCGATCTCAAAGTCACAGCCTTCACCTGTTCTTTGCCATCCCTCCTACCTGGATTTGCTTCTATATCACTAGGAAGAGTTCCTTGTTGCCTACTAAGTAAGGCACTTGCAATCTGTCCCATCTGAGTTTCCAAAACCTTTTGAAAAGTTTGCAGGTTCTTTACCATCATCCACAAATCATCCCTTTCTGGTTTTTCATTAGATGATTGCCCCGCATGAGCCTGGGGCTGTTGCTGCTGAAATCCCGGAGGCTGATATGATTGCCTTGGAGCATACTGCTGCTGATAACCTTGATTGAATGGCCTTGCTTGCTGACCCTGAAACTACTGATAGGGCTGAGGTTGTTGAGCACCTTGATTGTTGCTCCAGCTGAAGTTAGGATGATTCCTGTTGTTCGGATGATAGGTGGCTGGTACTGGTGCAACAGGTCTCTGAAAATTACTTACGAACTGTGCTGATTCAGAAGAGATAGCACACTGATTCGTCTCATGTGCGCCCGCACATAGCTCACAAATACTAGCAACCTGCTGCACTCCATAATTAGCAAGAGAATCCACCTTCATCGTAAGAGCCTTCAACTGAGCTGCAATAGCTGAAGCTGTGTCAACTTCAAGAACACCTGCTACCTTAACTTGAGAAAGCCTCTGTGTTGGATTTCGATATTCGTTAGCAGCCATCATCTCAATAAGATCATAAGCTTCCTCATAGCTCTTCGCCCACAAAGCTCCAGCTGATGCTGCATCTAGCAAAGGCCTAGACTGTGCTCCCAACCCATTGTAGAAACCATTAATAACCATCCAATCAGGCATGCCATGATGAGGACACTTTCGTAGCATCTCCTTATAACGTTCCCAAGCCTCACACAAAGATTCGCCAGATTGTTGTTGAAATTGAGTTAACTGGTTCCTTATTGCTGCAGTTTTCGCCATAGGGAAGAATTTAGTAAGAAACTTCTGAGCAAGATCATCCCATGTAGTAATGGAACCAGCTGGTAGAGAGTGTAACCAGCCCTTAGCCTTATCCCTTAAGGAGAATGGGAAAAGCCTCAACTTGATAGCATCATCCGACACACCATTAAATTTGAAAGTGTCGTAGATCTCGATAAAGTCCCGGATGTGCATGTTAGGATCCTCTGTCGAAGCACCCCCAAACTGAACCGAATTCTGCATCATCTGAATTGTGCTTGGCTTGATCTCAAAGTTATTCGCTGCAATAGCTGGCCTGACAATACTAGATTGTATGTCAGTAATCTTCGGTTGCGAAAAGTCCTTCAAAGCCTTGACTGCTGCTGGTAAATCTGCCATCTCTACAGTAGTTTCAAGTTCCTCTTTCTTATTATCTACTACAAGACCGTCTTCTGCCAGTTTTTCCTTACGAGCCTGCAAACGTGTTCGCATACACGTTCAAGTACCTGAAAACACCACAAACAACTAAGTAAGAAATCCGAGTCAGTGAACGCTAACGACCACTGATGACAAGCACATAAACTAAACAAAACACCGATGATCCCCGGCAGCGGCGCCAAAAACTTGTTAGCACAAATTACGCAAGCGCGCGTAGTCATAAGTAATATAATTAAAGTTCGTTCCGCAGAGATCTGGTTAAGTTTAAATCAGTAAATATGCCTATGCAACAATGTTTGGTTTTAATCCACTGCTAAGACAAATAACAAGAATGAGGTTTTAATTATCTAAATTAACTAGGATGCAAATTATTAAGCTAAGAATAATTAACTAATTAGAATTTAATATGAATTACTTATATGAGATAAAACATGGAATCCTAGTTTCATTATCTACTTCACTTAGAGTTGCAGCCTTTAATCAATACATGCAATGGTTTTGATATCTGATCGGATAACACGAAATAAGTAAAAGCTACCTCTCGGTATACTAATACCAAACTACACATACATCCACAAAAGAGATAGAAGATGAGTAGACACCTATTATGTTTAGACCCTATATCTCTATAGAATTTGAAAACATAGAGGTTTAAGCACAGGTTATCCACATAGATCACATAGGGTAGCATCATATCTCTATGTACGCCACAAATCATGATGTTAAAACATCAACCTATCCTATGCTAGCATGGCAAGTTCTAAATCTCAAGATCCACTCTCGTTTAGCAAGAGATTAACATATTAGATGTTCGCGACGCACCTAAATTCAACAAGCACAACCATACAAGGATATCAAGAATTCATCACACATAAATTTCTAAGGCATGCAAACTACTAAGCTACATAGATAAATCCACTAGGATCCTATGACAACGATTAGCCCATAATTGAACCGTTCATCGTCATGGGATTTGATGATAACATGATAATAAACAAGATATGAAAGAAAACAATAAAAGATATTATTAAGATTAAGAGTTGAGAAAACAAATCTATGATTCAACGTATACAAAAGATGAAGATGATCTAGATCCTTGCTTGTCACCGAGCTTGAATCCTTCTCTCTTTTTCTCTCTTGCAAAAACTAAGCTATATTATCTAATTGTATGATATGATCTAATAATAATTTGTTTACACGGGTTTGGATGTGTTTATATAGGCTCTAGACACCTTGCCCAGCAAGAAAATACCCTAAAATACATCTAAAATTCGATTTAGGAGTCAGAAATCAAGTAGAAATCAATTTCAGCTCGAAAAGGGCAATTCTGGAATTTCTCCCGCAACCCCACAGCGCAGGAGCGCTGGTTGGGCGCCTGAAGCGCCGGTGCAATCTGCATAAACACGGCTGGAAGCTCCCGGCTTGGTCCCGTTCTGCGAAAACTGATTTTTCTTTACTTTTTTCACCTTTTCTTCCCGTTCCTTTTGCATAAGCTTCCGTCTTTCATTCTTAATGACTTGTATACTTCTTAGGAGTTGATATTAGCCACCATTCTTCATTCCATATCATCAATGAACTCCACAAAACGCTCCAAAAACGACGGAAACTACACCTTTAATCGATATTTCTTCAACCCTGCACAATTAAACAAAACATATCAAAAATACAACAATCTTGAGAACAAAGCAATCAATTTAAGCCGAATTAGAATGCTCCAAGTGGATATAAAATCCACTTATCAATTAGTATTTTCAGAAGACTTTTGATGTCAACAGTCCATTCATCTTAGGTGAGAAGGATATTAGATCATTTCTAAGAGAGAACTTTGCTCGGTCAAGTATGATTCCGAATTTGTCAACTCAGAGCTAAACAACTTTGTTGGACCAAGGACAAAGATTGACTATGGAAACTTTTGTCCCACAATTTTGGAAGCAATTTCACTTCTCCACGCAGAGCCGGTCCTGAGGCCAAGCAGCTTATGCACTTGAATAGGGGCACCAAAAAATTCAAATTTTTAGGGACATATTTTTTTATGTATGTATATATAGGAATAAAAAAAATTAAAATAGAAGCACAAAAAAAATAGGAGCACGCTTTTTTAAATTCATTATAAAAGAGCAAAAAAAAAATTAAGACTCAAATAACACAAAAGTAAAAATTAGGGCATAAAAAAAAATTTAGATAAGCTTTAACTGGATGTTGATAATGTGAGGGGGCAGGGGTGGGGTATGATAATGGAGCAAATATGAAAGAAAAAAAATAAAGGTGTGTAGAAAAAATTACTCAATGTAAATCATGTGGATGTCATAGTCTCAATTTCACACTTTGTGATATGGCTAACCGTAAAAGATGGCTCTTGTGATTTTCTTCTTCTACAAAAAGCTGGAGTGTTTTGAAAGAATCAATTGGATTTCGTGGCCTAACCGTAAAGCCATCCTTGTCCCCTTTCCCTGTAGTATGTGAAGCTCAAAAGATTCCCATTATTTTCGACACTAAAAATTTAGCTTCAGTTTGCTGCTATGTGGAGTATACGGACTAAAGAACCTAAGACTCTGCAGCATAAATACAAAGAAATTAGAAAAACATTAGCAAGGACTGGATATAGCCATGCATGACGTATATCATCCATCTAAATTTCAAAATTTAGTCTGTTCAACTATCATCCGTTTTTTTAGTACTAATAATTGAACTGCATAAAGGAAACTCATCATGCCTATAACATTTAATCAACTACAACATTATTTGTCGGTCCAGCATGTTTGAGTATATTATGCTGTAGTTCTGGTGGGACCAGTCCAGCACATTTATAGGCCAATGTGTGCCTCTTGGGAACCCAAGTTACCTTAATGTCCAGAGGGACTTTGTGTCCGTTATGGGGACTTTGCGTGGCTAATCACCCGTATTGTCTGTTGTTGAGTAAAAACCTCCAATCAAATTTTTAAAATTATTTATTTATAAATACTGTGAAATGAAAAGTTTAATCCTATAATGGAAGTTGAATTACTCCCTTGAGTTAAATTGATCATTGATATTGTTCATCAATGAATTATCGAGATATTGTTGTTTCACTATATTATTAACTTGCTGAGCATTGTTGGCTCATTCTTGCTTTGTTTTCCCTCCCTTTCAATTAGGGTTAAGGATTGACTACCTACGAATGAAAATTCGAGTGCGAGCGATGAGGTGTTCTCTAAAGAATAGAATTCAGAGTCAGCATGGACATATACAATAATGAACTGCGCTTCAGATAAGAAGGTATAGTAGTTATAATAGTTGTTGTAATTTAGATTCTTGTTTCATACTATAACCTGAGATCGATCCTCGTTGAGGGGCGTTTGTATAATTAAGTTATACTTAATTGTATTGGTTGTGACACCAAATCCTGACCCCGAATTTGGGGGCGTCACAGTTTAATGCACAATGTTTTGCTATTTATATTGTTATTGTATACTACTATTATGATAATAGGCAATCTACCCCTAGCAATTGCATGCTTGCTACCCATAGTAATTTTATACTTTTCTGGGACATTATTGAAGTACAAAAGGTGGGTTCCTCACTTTCTTCGTGACAAAATATACATCTAAACAGGAATACACGAAAGTGATGAGGCAGGATATATAAATTTAAGGTTATTAACATTAAATAGTAGGCAAAATCAATACAAAAACAAAAGTAGTAGGCAAAATAAATGTCGAGAACAGATTGTTTTCTAAAATAATTTACCATTTCAAAGCAATCAAGCTATGACAAACAGGGAATACTCCGTACATAAAGTATATATATCATTGCAACTACCATTAAGTCTAATTACAAAAGGAAACAAAGGCTGGATATTTTAATCGGAGTAAGTTGTAACAACCAAAACCATACAGGCTTGCATAATAAGCTCATACAGGTAATCATATATCAAACACCGAATTTCAGCTAGGAAGATAATTAATTTTAATTGTAGAGAAGATCATTATTTTCTTATTACATCACTACAGTAGGAAGCTTGATGATAATAATGCATAATAACAAATTATGAAATCAAAAGCGTTCAGAATTCACCGGTGTATTTTTGCAGAACAATACGACGTAAGAAGGCATAAGGTAAGGACCTTTGATCTCAGTAGAGCCGCAGAACTGTTACCTTGTTCATATGCCTAACTAAGAAACGATAGAGAGAAAGACACTACAATAACCACAAGCTTTTTTAGATATAGTGTTTGAGAGTGTATTTTAATTGTGTGTGTCCTTGGCGGGCCCTAAGATAAATGGTTCATATTGGTTCTTTTCTGGACTCTATATAAAATTGTTCTCCATGGAACAATGGCCAACATGTATATATATATATAGTTATACTTTTTAATATTTCCATAGTATACTTTGAATTATTTGTCGATTTTTTTTAGATGCCGAGTGAGATCCTTTGTTGAGGAACAATCTGCATCCATCTTAAACTCATTCTGTAGCTGATGTTTATTCAGGAATATTTTTTAAGAATTTTTGAGATGTCTAGCATTTTTACTCCTCAGGAGAAGATGATAATTTTTAGGACGCTTGAAACAAAATATTAAAATCCCTTCCATCTTTATTATTTAGGATTCATTTTCTTTATGTTAATAAGGCATTGTATCGTACATATTTTGAGTCTTGACAACAAAACTATGTCGGCCTTTTCATCCTTGAACAAGAAGAACAAATCTCAGTTCGATGATTACAATGCTCTGCTGCCGGTTTTCTGTTGGGGTCCGCCCCAATTCCTAATTAAGTTAAGAATCCTATTATGAGAAGAATTCTATTTTGTGATAATTGAGATAATTCTTATTCTTGGTAGGAATATTAATTGTGGAAAGTTTTCTATCCAAGATAAGAAAAGATGGTAATTATCACAAATAGAATTGAAATAGAATAGGATTAAAATATTTGTGGTGCCTATAAATATAGATATTTGTAGGGGTTTTGATGTATTGCAAAAGTTAGAGAATTGTGTGCGATACACAAGAGAGAGCTTTTGTAATCAAGGTGAGGTGATTGTATTCAAGAGTGTTGAGTGAGGACTCCAATCTTGTAATACATTCATATATAGTGGATTTGTAGTTTTACCCTCCCTTGAGGGGTTTCCACGTTAATTTGTTGTGTTATTTACTTTCTTGTTTGTTATTGTGTTTGATTAACGTTGATCTATAGTGGATGCGATCCTAACAAGTGGTATCAGAGCCGATGGTTAAGAAGTTGATCCTGAGGTTGCGGGCTGCAAGTGGTGTGGTGTGGGAGGCTCTCCAGGACCACGGTTGGAGATCTTGGACGGCTTGTGTCGAAAGTCTTCCTGACACTGAGGTGGTCGGACGGCGTATCCCGCAAGATGAGGAGCCCAACAAAAATAGCGGCGGTATAAGGGTCACAAGATTGGTGGTTCTTGGATTGAGGGGAGATCGTAGATTGGGTGTCAACCCAAGTCCCACATCGTCAAGATAAAGAAGAATTATCTTGAATATAAGCAGCCAAAACAACTCCATTAGTATGAGGCCTTTTGGAGGAGCCCAAAAACAAATCCGTGTGGGTGTGGCCACGATCCAAAGCGGACAATATCATACTAATGTGGAGTTAATGGGTGTTGCGCATCCTAACATTTTCTTCTGGAAACAGCAACCATTGTGAATTCCTAGCTAAATCTTTTCTGTGGTTGATTAGATAAATTTGACAATTTAGACACACAAATATAAATTCACCCTTGTAAATAAGAAGAGGAAGCACCAGATCAGTGCATTTTGAGTAGAACAAGAACATGTCACAACAAACTAGATAACCATCAAAGATATCAAAGATACAGCATAGAAATCTTTAGTAAAGTATGTGTTTGGTAGGTTTAAACAGAAACCTAGAATTGTATGTTGACCGAACGACAAAATAAAATAAAGGATACTGAAGTCCAGCAAACAAAACAACAGGTACACCAGCTAAAACACAGATCAGATAAGGTACCCATTTCACTCCTTTAGTATAAACTAAGAAGAAGCTGGCACTGAAAGCAATCATCATTGTCACAATTGAGACGAAAAGCGTTACGAGACCAATCAGCAATTTTACAGGTAAGGATACCAAGAAATCACTTTCTGCGTAACGCGCTGTGAGAATGGCCAAGAACACGAGTATGGAAGCTGAGGAGCTGAATAACGATACAGCGTCTGTTATTATAAACACCATGAAGGCACTTCTGTTTTTGAATATTGGCTGCCCGTTGTCACCATTGGTACCACCTGGTAAAGTAAAAGCTGCTGCAAACATCATTGTGGCTATAAGGGCCGCAACAACCATGCACTGAGCTGCTGTGTCCTTCATCCAGCTCTCCCCTTTCTCCATCAACTCTGCGTGCTGCTCAGTGAATAAATCTTGGGGTGTTTTTCCTTGTTTGTTCTTCATTTCTCTTAAAGAAGGATGCACCACAGTTTCTACTTCCTAATAAAAATACCATTTTGACTTGTTACAAAATTGTAAGAATAAACTTACAAAATACTGAATAGCTAGAACTACCTAGGTTCTTTTAAGTAAAATTACTCCTATTAGGTTTAACCTTTGAGGAAAGAATATTTACCTTGTACCACAATATTTCCCTTTGCATTTGAAGAGCTACTCCTGACACAACATGAAGTCGACTTTTTTCTGGCTTCATGGCAGCTAAGTGTAGTATACTGTTGTTATTTGAGTCCCTAGAAGAGGTTATGATGTCCTTACCTGAGCCTATCTCATATAAGAGATTGTAGACGCTATCCTGGCGATTTAAAACTGCCACATGGAAAATTGTATGGTCATTGTCATCTTTCTTCCATATCAGCTCAGGAGACAATCGAAGAAGCTCGATCAAAAGCTTAGTGTTGCCCAATGCAGCAGCAACAAACAAAAGTTGTTGATCTCCTGTCTCTGAAGGGCCTCTAATTATGTTCAACATGTCATCTTGCTCCAGTTTTACAATCTCCCTCCATATTATTCGGACAATTTCAAGTGCTTGACACTTCTTCTCATCAAAACTTACTCTCGGTCCAGGAAGTACTATGAAAAAATTAATTAGTTGAGAGACAATTACATATGTTTAATCGGACATAGAGGGCATTGAGTAGGTCCTCTTTCTTCTCTTCTAGGCAAGAAATATTGCATGCATCAACATTTAACAGTGGATAACTTACTTGTATTGAGTAGTCTTCCGAAAAGAGGCTGGCTTGTTTCATCAAGCACTGACGGATTTCTAGCCAAAACATGTAGTGCATTCTTGTCAGTTGCCAGTGCCAGTTCTTTCTTGTGATGGTGCAATAACTTCAAAGCAACATCTACATGATATGATTAACTGTTATAGCAACTTAAAAAATTAAACTAATGTTTACAGCTAACTAATCGTAATTCCTAGGCTGACTTCTAATTCAACAAATTAGTGGTATTCTGATCAAGCCCTTAACCATGAACCGGTATGGAGGGAAGGAGCGATAAATTCATTTATAAGATACAATTGAATCCAGATATGTTGACTAAAGATATTTGACCTTTCCTATATGTCAAGTACAATATCTATGCTGAGAAACAAGAATCATGTACAAGAAAATTAATCAGCTAAGAGCACCCTGAACTTAGAGCAGCCAATTGACCATTTAAACTTTTCAGGCCGGTGCAAAACCGATGCATCCTATGGATAACTTAATTGTTTGTTTTGCAGAAAACAAAACCTTCTCATATTTATCATATCGTGTTACTTGCCCTGTTTCAATAGGTGTGATATTCAGACCAGGGACCTGTCTTGTTCCCATATTGTAGGTTGTTGACCATAAATAATTGCAATGACACTAGACTTGTCACATAAGACAGATTAGGTTTATCTTTTCATATTTGTAGATGCCGGCATCACATATATGAGATATCCATTGCAATCAAGTCTGCGTGCATTTTTCTTATAACATAGAATAGATAACATGTTTTATAGATTAGTATGATGCTACCAAGAGAAAGCTTACCATAAAGATTTGCACTTATACAAGCCTGCAGTAGCATTACTCTATCCAAACTAGTCCACTCATCATCTGTCATATTATTTGTTTTAGAGTAAAGACATGACACCATGTCATTGCGTCTAAACAAAGCCGCCAACGAGAGTGGTGACATATTGTTGGCTCCACGTTTCCTGAGAAGGTTTGGATTCTTTTTAACCATAATCTCTGCAATTTTAACATTTCCAGCTGCTGCTGCTATACAGAGAGCTGTGTTCAAGTGATAGTTTTGAAGTTCCAAGTCCTCAGGTTGCATTAACTTCACCAGCTCTTCCACAAAGTGAGTGTGTTTTGTCGACGATGCAATGTGAAGAGCAGTATCATGATACATGGTAATGCTCACATTTATCGCCTGTGGAGATTTGCCTATGATTCCTTGAGCAGCTTGCCAGTCACCTTTGAGTGCAGCTTCATAAAGCGGCAGACAGATGGCTTGGTACTTTTCTCTTTCTGAGTAATATTCAAGCAGAAAATCTAAGTAAAGATAGTTCGAAACTTGTTAAGAATGTTGTTGCAATTAACTTTCCGAAATGAATACAATGTCGAAAAATTATTGTGGAGTTATAGTAACTTCATATTAACTTGTAAAATATTGTGTATATGATATATAGTACTGTTCTATTATAAAAGGTATAGATTGATCGCATTTTTCTTTTTTAAATTGACTGATCCAACTCACAAAATTTGGAAGTGATAAATCATGTCGTGTGACACTAACATCCGTGCTGTAAATTTTTATTTAATAATTAATTTTTATGTGAATTTGAGGAGCACCAATTTGGAACTTTTTTTATCATGACCTAATAAAAACTAAAGCCATGCGTGTATTTGAATTGCAGAGGTTTGATTAGTTTGTAGGGCAAGATAATTTGTATCATAACAGGACTACGTATATGTGCACACACATACATAATGAAGATGAAATTGCTAACCAGAAACATATATAGATGAAGGATAATTTGGTTGAGTTGGTGTAGGAATATTTATAGAGTGATGTGGCTGTAGTTCCATGTCAGCAGATGATCTTGAACTGCTTGTTCCTGCCATTTCTCCTCCTGTTTCATCATTGCAAACATTTTTAATTCACACACAGACAGAGAGAGAGAGAGAGAGAGAGAGAGAGAGAGAGAGAGAGAGAGAGAGAGAGAGAGAGAGAGAGAGAGAGAGAGAGAGAGAGAGCCAGAGATATAGTCTCAATAAAACAGAGAAGTTGAAGCAAATTGCCTTACTCAAAATCTGTTAATACACCTTTCTTTAATCAGACAAAAAGTTTCTGTAAGCATGAATGGTCTGAATATTTGAGATGAAACACCTTGCTTTATATTAAATGCAATCAGTCTTACGTTGTCACTGAAAATTCGCAGAGACTTCCATAACCTTAACTTAATCTAAATCAACTAAGAATAGAATATAACAGATAAGCATCCGGGGCTGCATAGTTAGTTAATCAATTTCCCTCTCTATTATATGTACTTGTAGTTGTTGTGACAAGATTATTTTATGTACTACTCGACAGACATGGTTTGGGAGAGCCAATTAAATGATGAAAACATGAGTTGACAAATTACATATGATCTGCATGGCTCTTGTACAAGGACAGGTTAATTGTCTTGACTAGCTAGTAGCCACACCAGACATTCACACCTGCGCTACATGCGTTACCTGTGCTGTTATTTTAATTCGAAATTTACACACATGTTACGTATAAGTTACTCTTCTTTCAATTTTAAGGTGACTCGTGACACATTTTTAATCAAAATGCAGGGTCAAAATAATGCAGCATTTTAACTAGTTGGATAATGGCATAGAATGGTAACTAGATTAGTAGATTAGAACATAATGTCGTTGATTGTTTTCTCGGAACTGAAGTCAGCGAGACATTGGACACAGAAGGAGGCCTGTCTTGTGTATAAATAAACTGGATTAATGTTCAATGTGAATTTCACATTCTGCTAATGCCAGAACCAACATGAACATTATATATTCCTTTCGTCAGCATCTTACAGATTGAAAAAGAATGGAACTCATACACGAGTGTTCTGGATTCAACAAAAGGTATACGAACTCACATTACTGAATATAAAAGAGGGACCAAAGTACATTGTGAGTAGAACATGAATTATCACAAGTCACAAAATACTAAATAACCAACAAAGATAAAATGGAAGTCTTTAGTAAAGCATGTGTTTCTTAGGCTTGAACAGAAACCTAGAACTGAATGTTGTACGAACCACATCAAAAAATAGACCATACTGAAGTCTAGCAAATAAAACCACAGGCACTCCAGCTAACCCGGTGATTAGATAAGGTAGCCATTTCATACCTTTTGTATAAACTAGGAAAAAGCTCGCACTGAAAGCAATCATCATTGTAGTTATTGAGATGAAAAGTGCTAGGAGCCCAATCATCAATTTTATAGGTAATGATGCCAAGAAATCTCTTTCTGCATAACGTGCTGTGAGAATGGCCAAGAACATGAGTATAGAAGCTGAGGAGCTGAACAATGATACGGCGTCTGTTATTACAAACACCATGAAGGCACTTTCATGTTTGAACATTGGATGCCCAGTGTCCTGATCGTTGCCACCTGGTAAAGTAAAAGCTGCTGCAAACATAATTGTAGCTATGAGGGCAGCAACAACCATGCACTGAGATGCTGTTTCCTTCATCCAGCTTTCCCCTTTCTCCATCAACTCTGCATGCTGGGCACTGAATAAAGCTTGGGGAGTTTTTCCTTGTTTGTTCTTCATTTCTCTTAAAGAAGGATGCACCATAGTTTCTACTTCCTATAATGAATTTCAATTTAATTTGTTACGTAAGTGTAAGAATTAAAATATAAAATAGCATATATGTTTTGAGAAAATTAGAGGGAGGATCTGCTAGGCTTCCTAACAGACATCCCTCTTTCTCTTGGTAATAAGAGGTCAGCTGTTCAAGCCTTTGCGAAGGCATGTATGCGTGACTATTTAAATTTATGTAATAGACCATACCCCAAAAAAGTAAATAAAAAGTAAGTACTCTTCTAAATCAGCAAAGAAAGAAAGTTACTCTTCCGAGGTGTAAGTATTAAGAAAGGACATCTTTACCTTGAACCAGAGTATTTCCCTTTGCATTTGAAGAGCTACTCCTGATACAATATGAAGCCGATCTTGTTCCGGCATCATAGCAGCCAAGTGTAGTATATTGTTGCCACTTGTGTCCCTAAAAGTAGTTACAAGGTCCTTAATTGAGCCTATCTCGTATAATAGATTGTAGACACTCTCCTGACGATGTAAAACTGCTACATGGAAAATTGTTCGTTCATAGTCATCTATTTTCCATATCAGCTCGGGACACAATCGAAGAAGCTCGATTAAAAATTGAGTGTTGCCCAATGCAGCAGCAACAAACAAAAGTCGAGACTGATGTACTCTTTGATCAACATACTTAGCATTAGGGTGGTTACTTTCTCCAACTCTTATTGTCTCTTGAGGGCCTCTGATTATGTCCCATATGTCATCATCCCTCTGATCAACAATCTCACCCCAGATTACCTGGACTATTTCAAGTGCTTGACACTTCTTCTCACCAGGTCCTAGGCTTAATCCAGGAAGCACTGTGAAAAGTATAATAATCGAGGAATAGTTACATAGAGAACCTAGAATGATTCCAGTTTCTTTCTTCTTGGAAAGTTTGTTTCTTTTCCTGAATTTTCATTCTTTTTTATTTATGTATAAAAACATTACATTCATCATCAGTTCCGCAAAAGAAAATACATCTACCAGTAGATAACCGATAACTTACTTTTATTAAGTACTCTCCAAAAGACAGGCTGCCTTTTTCCAGCAAATTCTGAAGGATTTCTAGTTAGAAAATGGAAAGTTTGAGGCATATTTATAATATGTTCTTGATGTAATTTCTGGAAACTAACAAGTGGAGGTTGTTCCTTGTAATGAGGACTTAAACTTTCATGTTTGGATCTAAGACATTTTCTTAGTGAAATTCATAAATAAATTGAGTTGAAAGAAGAATGTTTGAAATGGGTTATGTGGGTTATTTAGTTGAAATAACTTGTATCCCACATAGCATTGGTAATGAAAGGTTGGTGGCTTTATATAGCTCCATGTGCAAGTGTAGTGTATAATTACTAAGGCATGTGGGTGTGCAGGGTTGTAATGTGAGCCTCGCGCATACACATGCGCTGCCGCCCGCCTCGACTCGGGTCGGGTCGAAGGGTGATTTGGGCGAATGTCTCGGCGTCTCGCATACGCGAGGTGACCTGGGCGAGGAATTTTATTACCTGAATTATTGATTTATTTTAACAGTAAATCAGACTTTATTTGTTACTGCTGTTGGATCAGTACTTGGTTTATTGGGCCTGATCATACATCAAATCCTGATGAACAGATCCTGAACATAAAACGAAGCAATATACGTCCTAAGGATCTGTCTTCTTCTTTCTTTGTTCTCTGGACAAGAACAGTCAAGTCCTCTCGAAGGGTTTGGCGACTCAGCTGTTCTTTCTCTAATCAGTACTTGTTAAAGCTTCTGTTAGAGATAAGTTTTTCTTATTTTTCTTGTTAATTACAGTCTCTGATTATACTCTTGTTTATGCCTTCGTGTTTTGTTTCGTTATTTGGTTAATTGACTGTTCTTGTTTTAAAATATATATCACTGCCTCATTGTTGCTATAGTTTAAATATACCCAACAATCTTGAAGAGATTATTTATTGTTAATTAACAAGATGGTTAATGAAACTGAAACTCCTGTTGTTGTGACTATCTCTGGGTCTGGTGTTATTGCATCTACCATTGACTGGACCACGTACCGTTTCCCACAGCCTATTGATTTATCAGGAATGCCTGATAAATTTAGTGGGGGTGTTAGTTTTCCTCGTTGGCAGAAAAAGATAAAACTGTGGTTAACGGTAAAGGGTCTATGGCCAGTGGTGCAGTATGAGAAGCCAGTTGTGGTTAAGGAAAAAGCCGAAACTGTTAAGGCTTATGCTATGTGGGAGGAGAAGGATGGGGTGCTAGGGCTGCAATTCTGGCAGCTTTAGCGAACACTCTATTTGATGTTTATTCATCTGACTCCTGCACTGCTAAGCTCTTATGGGAGAAGCTTGACTAGACACATAATACTGACTCGCAAGGGTTGGAAAATTATTCTGTGGCTAGGTTCCTTGATTTCAAACTGGTGGATAATAAATCCATGACTGAGCAGGTGCAGGAGTTTGAGATGTTGGTACATGCTTTGAAGGAGTCTGGTATGGACCTTCCTGAGAAGTTTTAGGTTATGTCTGTGATTGAAAAGCTCCCTAAGTCTTGGGAAGAGTTTGCACTCTCCCTGAAAAGACAGAAAGGAGATATCACTTGGACAAACCTGATGTTGGACATCTCTGTGCAGGAGCAACACAAGTCCAAGCAGGGACATGTGATGCCTACGGAACATGCTGGGAGTTCGAAGGTGAATGTAGTGACTGTAGGACAGAAAAGAAAGAATGTCACTAAGAAGGAAAACGCTAAGTCTAATAAGGACAAGAACAAGGCTAAGAAACCAAAGGCAAACAAACCATGTTGGTCTTGTGGACAGGTTGGTCATTGGAGCAAGGACTGTCCTGTTAAGAAAGATAAGAAATCTGTTGTGGGAGCACAAGCTAACACTGTGCTTGGAACCACTGGTGGGCCTGTGGTTAACATGGTTGTTGGTGAGGCTGTTGCTTCTGAAACTGACAACGGGTATGTAACCTACAACCCTGTACTACTTTCCACTTATTCATCTCATGAATGGTTGATTGATACTGGAGCTAATGTACATATTTGTACTGATATTACTCTGTTTCTATCTTATCAACAGACTCATGGAATGACTGTGACGATGGGGAATGCAAGTGCAGCTCAAGTTCGTGGAATAGGAAACATGGACCTGAAGTTTGCTTCTGGGCGTGTTCTATCCCTCACTAGAGTGCATCATGTTCCTGATATTCGTAGAAATATAATAAGTGGAAGTTGTTTAGTTAAAAATGGATTGCACTTTCTTTGAAATGTAATAAAGTAGTTATTACACATACTGGTGTATTTTTTGGAAAAGGTTACTTGTCTGATGGATTGTTTTTAATAAATGTTGAGCCTGTTTTGGGCAGTTTTATTAATGATAATGTTACTCCTTCTGTTAATTGTGTTGAATCATCTGATTTGTGGCACTCACGTCTTGGTCACTTGAATTTTTGTGCTCTAAAGAATATGATGAACTTAGAGTTGATTCCAAAATATGCCATTGATAAGAAAACTAAATGTCAAGTATGTGTGACAGCTAAACAAACTAGGAAACCCTTTCATAATGTGGTTAGGGATTCAAATGTGTTAGATTTAGTGCACACAGACATATGTGAATTTGGTGGTGTTTTGACCAAGGAACATAATAGATATTTCATTACTTTTATAGATGATTGTAGTAGATATTGTTATGTTTATTTGCTTAAACATAAAGATGAAGCACTAGAAAAATTTCATTATGTTCAAAATTGAAGCTGAAACACAAACTGGTAAAGTACTTAAACGTTTGAGATCTGATAGAGGTGGTGAGTATACGAGTACCTCGTTTAATGAATTTTGCAAGAGCAATGGTATAGTTCATGAGGTAACTCCACCATACACACCTGAGTCTAATGGGGTGGCAGAACGAAAGAACAGAACTTTTAAAGATATGATCAGTAGTATGTTGATTAATTCGGGGTTGCCTAAGTACATGTGGGGGGAGGCTCTGAATACGGCTTGCCATATTCTGAACAGAGTTCCTCTGAAACATATGGACAAGACACCTTATGAATTATGGACAGAGAAAAGGACTAGTCTAAAGTATCTTCGTGTGTGGGGGTGCCTTGCAAAGGTACTTGTCCCTGAACACAAGAGAAAGAAACTAGGGCCGAAAACTGTTGATTGATCTTTCTGAGCTATATTGAAACCACTACGGCTATGAGATTTTTAGTGTTAAAATCTGACATAGACGGTATAGTGGCTAACACTATAGTTGAATTTCCTGATGCAACATTCTTTGAGGATGTGTTCCCTATGAAGACTGGTATACCTCAGGGTATTTCTGATGATGATCCCACTCACACATCGAGTTCCATTCCTGATCATGTGGAAAGGATGACAAATGTGGGGGCGGATCCTAGTAGTAGCTCTACTCCTGAAGAAGTAGAGGAACCTAGAAGGAGTAAGCGTGCAAAGGTAGTCAAGGATTTTGGAAGTGATTTTATCACTTACAATATCGAGGATGAACCTTTAACTTTTTGACAGGCCATGGATTCTTCAGAATCTAGGTACTGGAAAGGTGCTGTAAAGAGTGAAATTGACTCTATTGGTTCTAACGGAACATGGGAGTTGGTTGATCTACCTCCTGGGTGTTATACTATAGGATGTAAATGGGTATTCAAAAGGAAGATGAACCCGGATGGCTCAATAGATAAGTATAAGGCTAGGCTGGTAGCTAAGGGCTTTAGGCAAAAGGAAGGCATTGATTACTTTGATACATACTCTCCAGTTGCTAGAATGACAACAATCCGAATGCTTGTAGCATTGGCTTCTGTACATGGTCTTATCATCCATCAAATGGATGTAAAGGCAGCTTTTCTTCATGGTGAACTTGAAGAAGAGATTTATATGGATCAGCCTGAAGGATTTGTTGCCTCTGGTAATCGAAGGAAAGTATGTAAGTTAATCAAGTCTATATATGGCTTAAAACAAGCTCCTAGAGACTGGCATAAAAAGTTTGATGAAACTGTTTTAGAATCAGAATTTGTAGTTAATGAAAGTGACAAGTGTGTCTATTACATGGTTAAAGGAAGTGAATGTATTATTGTGTGCCTATATGTGGATGACATTTTATTGTTTGGAACCAATATTGAGATTATTAACGAGACAAAAGTCTTCTTGAAAAGGCACTTTGATATGAAGGATAGGGGAGATGCTAGTGTGATTCTTGGTATCAAGTTGACTCAGTCAACTGATGGAATAACCTTGTCACAATCTCATTATATAGAGAAATCTATACTTGAGAAGTATGGTTATTCAAATTGTAGAATCGCGAGTACTCCATATGATCCTAAAGTTGCCCTTGTCAAGAATAGTTCAGGAATTCCTATGTCTCAGTTAAGGTACTCTCAGATTATTGGG
The DNA here is from genome assembly GCA_036435485.1 of Saposhnikovia divaricata. Lineage (NCBI taxonomy): Eukaryota > Viridiplantae > Streptophyta > Magnoliopsida > Apiales > Apiaceae > Saposhnikovia > Saposhnikovia divaricata. Next base: position 166,454,344 of record CM071599.1, read on the forward strand.
AGTTTACAGTATCTTGCTAATGGTACTAGGCCTGATATTTCATATTCAGTGTCTACGTTAGCAAGATGATAAGTGGATTTTATATCCACTTGGATCGCTTCAATTCGGCTTAAATTTATTGTCTTGGACTCAAGTTTGTTATAGTTTTGATGTGTTTTGCTTAGTTGTGCAGATTTAAAAGAATGTCGATTATGGGTGATGCTTCTATTGTGTTTGGTGGATTAATTGATTAAAATTCGGATTTTCCGGGAAGGTTGCGCAGTCTACACTGTTTTGGCCATATTTGGAGTTCTAGAAGTCCGTTTTCAGCGATCTTACAGCTCACGCGAAGCTTGGAAGATTTTCTACAACCTGGGACAGATAGAAGGTGCAGGGAGCGTCTAGTTAAAATTCGCGCACGTGTTCTTTGTGAAGCAAGGCTGAAAGATTACTGTTTTCCCCTTTTTCTAATTTTAATTGTATTTTGGGCAGGTTTTAGTACCTTAATCGAATTCTAATTGTAATATAAGGTAATTTCTTGCTAGGCAAGAAATCTAGAGCCTATTTAAACACATCTTAGCATTGTAATTAGGAGAGTTTTTATTATTGTATCATAGCTTAGATCTGCAAGGGAGAAAAGGAGAGAAGGATTCAACGCTCGTGACAAGCAACGGATCTAGATCTACTTCATCTTTTGTGTTATTCTGGATTCTAGATTTGTTTTCTTAACTCTTTGTTTTATTAATATTATTACTTCTTTTATTCATATCTTGTTTCATATCATGGTTTCATCATATCCCATGATGACAAGTGGTTCGATTATGAACTAATCGTTGTCATGGGATTCTAATGGATTTATCTATGTAGCTTAGTAGTTTGTATGCTTTAAAGATTTATGTGTGGTGAATTCTTGATATCCTCGTATGGTTGTGTTTCATGTATTTAGATGCGTCGCGAACATCTAATTTGTTAATCTCTTGCGAAACGAGAGTGGATCTTGAGATTTAGAACTTTCCATGCTAGCAATGGATAGGTTGATGTTTTAACATCATGATTTGTGGCGTAAATAGAGATATTATGCTACCATATGTGATCTAAGTGGATAACTTGTGCTTAAACCTTTATGTTTTCAAATTCTATATAGATATAGGGTCTAAACATATTTGGTGTCTACCCATCTTCTATCTCTTTTGTGGATGCATGCGTAGTTTGGTATTAGTATACCGATAGGTAGCTTTTACTTGTTTCGTGTTATCCGATCAGATATCAAAACCATCATATGTATTGATTAAAGGCATCGACTCTAAGTGAAGTAGATAATGAAGTTAGGATCCCATGTTTTTATTCTTATAAGTAATTCAGATTTAATTCTCATTAGTTAATTAGTTCTTACTTTGCATCTTAGATTAATTTAGGTAATTAAAATCCCAATTAGTTAATTGTCTTAGCAGTGAGTTAAAACCATACATTGTTGCATAAGTGCATCTACTGAATTAAAACCTATACCAGATCTCTGCGGAACGAACTCGATTTTATCTACATTACTTGTGACCACGTATACTTGCGTGATATTGTGTAAACAAGTTTTTAAAACTTGTTTACACAAAAACATAAAGGTTTAAGCACAAGTTATCCATTTAGATCACATAGGGTAGCATAATATCTCTATTTACGCCACAAATCATGATGTTAAAACATCAACCTATCCTATGCTAGCATGGAAAGTTCTAAATCTCAAGATCCACTCTCGTTTCGCAAGAGATTAACAAATTAGATGTTCGCGACGCATCTAAATACATGAAACACAACCATACGAGGATATCAAGAATTCACCACACATAAATCTTTAAAGCATACAAACTACTAAGCTATATAGATAAATCCATTAGAATCCCATGACAACGATTAGTTCATAATCGAACCACTCGTCATCATGGGATCTGATGAAACCATGATATGAAACAAGATATGTATAAAAGAAGTAATAATATTAATATAACAAAGAGTTAAGAAAACAAATCTAGAATCCAGAATAACACAAAAGATGAAGTAGATCTAGATCCGTTGCTTGTCACGGGCGTTGAATCCTTCTCTCCTTTTCTCCCTTGCAGATCTAAGCTATGATACAATAATAAAAACTCTCCTAATTACAATGCTAAGATGTGTTTAAATAAGCTCTAGATTTCTTTCCTAGCAATAAATTACCTTATATTACAATTAGAATTCGATTAAGGTACTAAAACCTGCCAAAAATACAATTAGAATTAGAAAAAGGGCAAAACAGTAATCTTTCAGCCTTGCTTCATAAAGAACACGTGCGCAAATTTTAACTACACGCTCCCTGCACCTGCTATCTGTCCCAAGTTGTAGAAAATCTCCCAAGCTTTGCGTGAGCTGTAAGATCGCTGAAAACGGACTTCTAGAACTCCAGATATGGCCAAAACAGTGTAGACTGCACAACCTTCCCGGAAAATCCGAATTTTAATCAATTAATCCACCAAACACAATAGAAGCATCACCCATAATCGACATTCTTGTAAATCTGCACAACTAAGCAAAACACATCAAAACTACAACAAACTTGAGTCCAAGACAATAAATTTAAGCCGAATTGAAGTGATCCAAGTGGATATAAAATCCACTTATCACAAGATATACAAGCTGTCCAAACAAGACTCATTGGGATGCTCTTGATAGAGTACTTAGATATCTGAAAGGCACCATCTATCTTGGTCTGCATTACAGGAGGTTTCCTGGAGTGCTAGAGGGATATAGTGATGCAAGTTGGATAGCTAAGAAGTCTGGTTCCAATGGAGTGACAGGATATCTGTTTACCCTAGCGGGTGGAGCAGTGTCTTGGAAGTCTTCTAGACAGACTGTTATAACTCGGTCTACTTTTGAGGCTGAGTTGTGTGCATTAGATGCCACGGGGACTGAGGCTGAATGGTTACATGGACTTATGTCAGTGTTACCTGTAGTAAGTCGACCACTTCCTGCTTTTGCTGTTCATTGTTATAGCCGTACAACTATCGACAAGATTAACAGCAAGAAGTATAATGTGAATACAAAGAGACATATCCAAGTTAGACTGAAGTCTATAAGGGGTTTAATGTCTGAAAGGATTATTGCTGTTGAGTTTATTGGAACTCAAGAAAACCTAGCTGATCCTTTGACTAAAGGGCTTGAGCATGCTGTAGTCCTTAAGTCTAGGTTGGGGATGGGACTGTTAGCCCATAATGATTCATCTACAACGGGAACCCAATACACATGAGAGGAGATCCCTCGAAAGTGTATTCAATGTGGTAATAACAAGTTGTAAAGTTGTAAGGGTGAATTGGTTGTACCTTAACTACATAGATTGATACTCATGTATCTGGAGTCTATCCCCTGTAAACCTATAAGGTATTGTCACTGCCAGAACAGCAACAGTTGTTTGAACTCTGAATGGGGTCAAGTCTTATGACGAGATGCTAGCAGTACATCTCTGGAGATGCCCAGCTAAGCGAATGTAATTGTGTGGTCGCAATTAGAGGAAAGGGTTATTCCTTGAAACATTCGACGAACAGGATCGAGATATGACCATTAACGTCTCAAAGCCGTAGATTAGCACCATAGCCTTTGATTTGTCGTCGTTTATGGAGTGTGGTTACACCAAACGGATAAAGATTCAAGGTGAAACATTCCATCTAAATCCGGTAGCCATCGAAGTAGAGGACTTAGGAGGGTTCAAACCTGGAAGGGTACCTACTCCGAAAAACAAGTCATGATGAGGATAGATATGCATTTCTGTATGGATTTGTGGGGGATTGTTAGAAAATGGAAAGTTTGAGGCATATTTATAATATGTTCTTGATGTAATTTCCGGAAACTAACAAGTGGAGGTTGTTCCTTGTAATGAGGACTTAAACTTTCATGTTTGGATCTAAGACATTTTCTTAGTGAAATCCATAAATAAATTGAGTTGAAAGAAGGATGTTTGAAATGGGTTATGTGGGTTATTTAGTTGAAATAACTTGTATCCCACATAGCATTGGTAATGAAAGGTTGGTGGCTTTATATAGCTCCATGTGCAAGTGTAGTGTATAACTACTAAGGCATGTGGGTGTGCATGGTTGTAGTGTGAGCCTCGCGCACACACACACACGCGCGCCGCCGCCCGCCTTGCCACGACTCGACTCGGGTCGGGTCGAAGGGCGATTTGGGCGAATGTCTCGGCGTCTCGCGTACGCGAGGCGACCTGGACGAGGAATTTTATTACCTGAATTATTGATTTATTTTAACAGTAAATCAGACTTTATTTGTTACTGCTGTTGGATCAATACTTGGTTTATTGGGCCTGATCAGACATCAAATCCTGGACCAAAATCCTGATGGATCAGATCCTGATGCGAACCAATCCTGATGGACATCAGATCCCGACGATGGTCAAATCCTGATGCTTCTGTAACTGAAATAAATCCTGATGCTAAGGATAGAAACCCTATCTGTCTTCTTCTTTTTCTGTTGTCTCTCAACACATAAAGATTATATACATAATTCTCAGGCGAACTGAGATGCTAGTCGCTGTTGATCATTGCCGTGTCTGTGAACGGATTGGTCTGTGCTGTTTTATCCTGGAAGTGGTATTGCTGCAACCCAACACAGCGTAAGTGGGACAATAATCTTTTTAAGAACAGTCAAGTCCTCCCGAAGGGTTTGGCGACTCAGTTGTTCTTTCTCTAATCAGTACTTGTTAAAGCTTCTGTTAGAGATAAGTTTTTCTTATTTTTCTTGTTAATTACAGTCTCTGATTATACTCTTGTTTATGCCTTCATGTTTTGTTTCGTTATTTGGTTAATTGTCTGTTCTTGTTGTAAAATATATATCACTGCCTCATTGTTGCTATAATTTAAATATACCCAACATTTCTAGCCAAAACATGGAGTGCATTCTTGTCAGTTGCCAGAGCCAATTCTTCCTTGTGATGGTTCAACAATGTCAGTGCCACGTCTACAAATTTTGATAAACTGTTATAACAACTTAAATGAAAGTAATGCTCTGAGAAAATTAATCATGAGATCCAGCGATACAGTATAAGACGTTCGTTAAAACAGGAAGAATGAAAAATTCTTTGGCAGAAGTTATAATTCAGCAAATGAGTAGTATATTTATCAAGCCTTAACCAGGAATTTGTTAGAAGCAACATAAATTATTTATGGGATACTTCAGAATCCAGATACCCTGCATCAAAATAGTTATACTTCACTAAATGTCAAGCACAATTACATCTATAATAGGAACAAAAATCAAACACACGAAATATTTAGCTGTTACTAGATATTACGGATGGGGACATGTAGAATCCTGGATCTATAAAGCTGCAGATTTTTTGAATTATACTTAGATGGGCTTGCTGAATCCGTATATCCTAAAGTAGAATCATCTTGAAAGAACAACTTGCAGAAAACACAACATTCTCATACCCACTTTATATATTCCTTATTCAATAGGTTCAATACTCAGACAAGGCTTCTGTTGTGCTCTATACTATAAATCGTTGACCATCAATTATTGCAATAACATTAGATTTGAGACTTATATTATAAGAATTTTTTGATTTTTTGTTGGTTCTGACATCACATAAGAGCATCTCCAATAGGAGTTGCCAAGAATGTTGCCAACATCTATGTGGCAAGCAATCTTGGTTGCCTTCCTATTGGAGAGCCAAGGTTGCCTTAAGGTTGCCAACAATTGTTGCCAAAAGTTGGCAACTTCCTCAAATAATTAAAGTGCATATTTTTGTTTAAAAGAAATATACTAATATACCTATTTTACATGTCTTCCTTCAAATTTATATTATTTAATTATTCATATGGGGACCATTTATACAACTTTTAGAGTTGCCAATCATTGGATCATTTTTCTATTCAAAGTTGCCAAATTGAAGAACAATTAAAAAATTAATTTTTTTTGATGATTTGGCAAAGTTGGCAACTTGATTAGCAACTCCTATTGGAGATGAGAGGCCATATATTTTTATTTGTTTGTGAATCCCTTGCAGTCGAGTCTAAGTACATCTTTTCTGCATTACTTAATCTGGCTACTAGGACCAAAAGAAATATTAAAAAAGAACGGTACATTATCTGGATTTAAACTGGTCTCAAAAGCTTATAAGATTGATGAAATAACTTGACTTTATTAACTAGTACTAGTAAGTTGCTACCAGGAGGAAGCTTACCATATAGCTTTGCACTGATGCAAGCATTCAGTAGTATTATTCTGTCCGTATTTGTCCAATCTTCACCTTTCATATCATCAGTCTTAGAATAAAGATATGACACCATATCTTTGTGTCCAAACAAAGCTGCCATCAAGAGTGGTGACATATTATTGTTTCCTCGTATCTTGAGAAGGTTAGGTTTCTGTTTCACCATAATCTCAACAATTTTAACTGTTCCAGCTGCTGCTGCTAAACAGAGAGCTGTATTCCAGTTTTTGTTTTGAAGTTCCAAGTCCTCAGGTTTCATTAAATTTACCAGCTTTTCCACAAAGTGAGCGTGCTTTGTCGACGAGGCAATGTGAAGAGCAGTTTCATAGTTCTTGGTAATGCTCACATTTATCACCTGTGGACATTTCCCTATGATCCTTTGTGCAGCTTGCCAGTCACCTTTGAGTGCAGCTTCATAGAGCGGCAAACATAATAGTAGGTAATTTTTTCTTTCATCCTCTGTGTAAAGTTCGAGGGTAAAAGCTTAGTACCAATATCGTATTCCAAAAATTGAGAATATAGTTTTTGTTAACTTCCCCTTTTGTGTTGCTTCTGTTGAATTCAACCTTTTGTTTTATCAGAAAAAAATGGACATTGACACCATTCTTATACCTTAAAACTTACTTCGCCATCCAAATAAAATCAGACTACCCAAGGCATACCCTTGAAGTTGTTATTATTATCTATAGGCTTCCCATGCCAATCCTCAGGTTTCAACTAGAGAGGAAGAAACTTTAAGTGTAGGCAAAACATAGTCAACTCTTTCGAAACTATATCAACTACGATGGAACAATAGGTGAATATGTACACAGTACTATTCCTAAACTGAAGGGCGATGAATCATATCATATCTATTCGGATAGTGATATTTGCCAATATTAGACTTGTTTTGCACATGTTACAAGAAGTAACATTAGTTCTACAGCAGACCTCAGAGATAACTGTGATTTTGTGTTCACTTTGACTGGCAAATTCAGAAATTATTTGCAACAATTTAGTGAGTGGAAATTATTAGTTCAATTGCTTGATCTTGAGTATTAATTGTGCAGAATATGTCTAAATCCAATACTGCTCAACTGAATCAAGAAATTGTAAGCATGTATACGGAAACACACACAAATTGACAAGGATAAAGGCTAACCTGAAAGATATATGTCCGACGGCAAATTAGGTCCAGGGCGATGAAGCTGCGGTGGAGAAGGAGAGAGTGGGCGAGGAGGATGAGGTGGTGTAAATATTTCAATAGAGTGATCATGCTGTAGTGCCTTTTCAGTAGAAAATGTTGAGCTACTTGTTCCTGTCATCATTTCTCTTCCTGATTCAATAATCATCAAAACATATCAATATCATCAGGCTTGTACTCAAATGACAACCAAAATTAACATAGAAACTGCGAGCTCATTACAACCCTCTATTGTTAGTGATCCAGTTAAAGAAGATTGAAGAAATATGTAATTGTTATTCAATATCATGCCGTGGAGTATTACAATCTTCTCTATATATATTACACACAAGAACTAGCTAGTGGTCTTAAAGGAAGCCATAAAACAAGCCACTAAACTTCCACTAGTACTAACCACTTGCACTAATGATTACTAGACAATTTGTAATGGGGAACAACAAGTAGACAAGAGAAGCCGTTATGCTTCTTAGGGGACGGAGCCGTTATGCTTCTTCTACACCCTTTTTCAAGTTGGAGGGAAGAAGGTCATGCACTCCAAGCTTGTCACGCAAACCTTGGAAAGTGTTTTTGGCTAACGGTTTTGTAAGTACATCGGCTACTTGTTGAGAAGACCGAACGAATCTCGTAACCAAACTCCCAAGAGCAACTTTCTCTCTCACAAAATGATAATCGATAGCAATATGCTTAGACCTAGGATGAAAAACTGGATTCACAGTCATGTATAGGGCACTGAGATTGTCACTAAATAGTTGGGGTGGTTTATGTAACCTTACTCCAATGTCTCGAAGAATGTATGTGATCCAAGTAAGTTCAGCTGCAGCTATGGCTAATGCTCTATATTCTGCTTCAGAGCTCGATCTTGAAACTGTTGGCTGTCTCTTCGAAGACCAAGAAATGCAATTGCCTCCAAGATAAATGCAATAACCTGACGTGCTTCTTCTAGTTAGTGAACATCCTACCCAATCTGCGTCACAGAAACCATAGAGATTAAGTGTGCTTTGTCGAGTGAACTGCAGTCCGAAGGTTACAGTTCCTTTAACGTATCGAATGATTCTCTTGATTGCCTTGAAATCACAAACAGTTGGACTCTGCACCTTTTGGCATATTTTGTGTACTGCGTGAGCAATATCTGGTCGTGTGTGGGTTAGATAGAGAAGTGCTCCAGCTAGACTTCTATAAGTCGTGGCTTCAAATGCTTCATTATCTCTGTCTGTTGGTTGAACTTTCATTGCCATAGGAGTGTTAAAATAAGAACTTGTTTCCAAACCAGCTCTCGTAATTAATTGTTTGGCATATTTAGTTTGAGAAATATTTAACCCAGCAGGTGTATGTTGGATTTCCAATCCCAGAAAATAGTGCAAGCATCCCAGATCCTTGATGGCAAATTCTCTTCCCAAGTCATCAATAAGCCGCTGAATGAATTGTTCATTATTTCCTGTGACAACAATGTCATCAACGTAAACAAGCATGATGATGATCATTGATTTCCTGCGAAAGACAAATAATGAAGAATCTGCAGCACTGCAAACAAATCCAAAATCAATAAGAAATTTTGATAACTTGTCAAACCAAGTCCTCGAGGCTTGTCTTAGGCCATAAATTGATTTATGAAGTCTGCACACAAAATCAGGAAATTGTGTGTCTGTGAAACCTGGAGGTTGCTCCATGTAAACCGTTTCAGTTAATTCTCCATGAAGGAAAGCATTCTTCACATCCAGTTGTCTCAGTTTCCACTTGGATGTTAATGCCACAGCAAGGACAATTCGAAGTGTAGTGATTCTTATTACTGGGCTAAAAGTCTCATTAAAATCCACTCCTGATATCTGAGTGTATCCTTGTGCGACCAATCGTGCCTTATAACGATCCAAGGTACCATCATTTTTCAGTTTCGTCTTGAACACCCATCTGGATCCTACGACATTGGCATCATCAGGTCTTGGTACAAGAGTCCAAGTTTTATTGTCGAGTAGTGCAGAAAATTCTTCACCCATTGCCTTGTACCAATGTGGGACTGTGATAGCTTTCTTCCATGTAGCTGGTTCACCAGTACACATGAATGCTTCATGAGTTCGACCTGCTTTTCTGTCTTTTATCTTCTGAACTTCTATGGCTAATTCAATGTCAAGTTCAGGTCTTTGAGCCAATTGACGTCGTGTGATCATCTTATGGTGGTGTTCATTCGTCACTTGAGCACTAGTGGAAGCTGATTGCTCACCAAAGTTGTGAGAACCTTCTTGGCTGTGCACGTGATCAGCCCTGTTTGTCTCTTGTGGAGAGTCTTCTATTTGAGTAACCTGATCTGTCTCTTGAAGAGAGTCAACTGTGTCTTGTGGAGTGTTATCTGGCCCTCCTGTCTCTTGCATGGTGTCATTTTCACCTTGTGTATTTGTCATAGTTTCTTGGAAAATATCAGTTGCATTCTCAATGTCAGCATCAAAAACATTTATATTTGTAGGATGGTGACCTTGTTGTTCGTTCAAGCTGTCTTGTTGACATTTCCCTTTTTGAATCCACATTTCCTGATCAATGTAAGATACTGACTCTGGAGTAACATCGTCGATCTTGTCAATACTTTTATCAAAGGGAAAAACACCTTCATCGAAGATCACATGTCTAGAGATGTACACTCGATTAGTTGAAGTGTCAAGACAACGATATCCTTTGTGCATTGGACTATAACCAATAAAAACACAGGGATATGTTTTCTTTGAAAACTTGTTTTTCCCATAGTGCCTAAGATATGGATAACATCTGCAACCAAAGCTTTTCAAAATTTGATAATCTGGGTTAATACCAAAGAGATGCAGGAATGGTGATTTCATTCCGAACTTATTCATAGGTAGTCTATTTATAATGAAAACTGAGGTAATAAAAGCATCAACCCAATATTTCATTGGAAGTTTTGACTGAAATAACAAGCTCAGACTCATCTCAACAATGTGTCGGTGTTTCCGTTCAGCTATGCCGTTTTGTTCAGGGTGTTAGGACAAGAAAATTGATGCTGAATTCCACATTGTTGCATGTGATTTTCAAACATTTTTGAAGTGAATTCACCACCACCATCACTTTGAAAAATCTTTATTTTTCTATCAAATCGGTTTTCGATTAGTTTTTGTAACATAATGAATTTTTGATAGAAATCTGATTTTTGTTTCAAGGGTATGATCCATGAATATCTAGAGAAGTCGTCTACGACAATAGCATAATACTTAAAGTTTTGACAGGAAGATATTGGGGCAGGTCCCCATAAATCACAATGCAACTTCTCAAGAGGATATTTTGAAATATTCATGGATAAGCTGAAAGGAAGTTTACAGCTTTTTCCCATTTGACAGAAGGCACAAATGGTTCCTTGTTTTTTCCAATTTGAAATGCTAACAAACTCTTTATTTTGCAGGTAATTCAGAATTTTATCATTTGAATGTCCCAAACGATGATGCCAGATTGTTGAGGATGCTTTGTTAGTGACTGCAGATAGAGCAAAATGTTGTAACTCTTCTAAAGCATAAAGGTCACCTCTCTTGACACCTTTAGCTATCACTTTTCCCTGAGAATCCTTAACATAAAAATCATTAGGTGTAAATATTATACTGCAGGCATTGTCTTGTGTTAATTGACTCACAGATAAAAGATTTTTCTTAATATTAGGCACTATTAGGATGTTGTTTAACTTGAGATTGCCTTCTTTGGTTGTTACATATCCTTGACCAACATGAGTAATGTCCAGTTTGTTACCATTACCTACGTATAATGAGTCAATACCATGATATGGGGTGAGTTTAGAAACTTTACCAGTGTGGTTCATTACATGTGTTGTTGCACCTGAATCTGCATAGAGTGTGGGATCGATTTCATCATTTATTTTGAGTGCAGCCAAAGCTTGTGGTAATTCATCTTCAGGTTGAACAGAATGATCAAATCTGCTCCAACATTTGATAGCTGTATGATTCCTTTTTCCACATATCTGGCATATCACAGTTTCATCCTTCAGTTGTGAGGAATGGTTTGGTTGATGTCCTTCAGTTTTGCTTTTGTGTTGTTGATAACCTTGATGAATAGCAGGACTAAAACCTCGTCCATTAGAGTTGAACCTTCCCCCACGGCTACGTCCACGTCCTCTGCCTCGACGAGTATAAAAAGCTTGTTCATAGTTGATTCGACTGTCAGTAGTCTCAGCTTCCAGCTGCAAGGATTGCTCATGTGCTTTCAGTGATAGGACAAACTGATTGTAGGATGGATAAGGAGGCTTGGACAGCATCACCATTCGAAAAACTTTATATTTCTAGCCTAATCCTCGAGCCAGTTGAAATACTTTGTTGGTTTCTTCAAGTGGTTTTCGTATGGCAGCCAGGTTGTCACATAGCCCTTTAAATTTCCGCAGATATTCATCAAGTGTCATGTTTCCTTTGGTAAGTGACATAAGAGTTTCTGTCAAGAGAATTTCTGTCTCTTTAGAGCTTGGCAACAGTCGATCTTCAATAGATTTCCATACCGAGAATGCTGTGGTTGTATCATCCAAGTCGAGCAACACATCCTCAGCAATGGTTCCTAGTAACCATGTGGTTAAAAGGCCATCATTGTTGAGCCAAGTAGTGTATGCTGGATTGATTTGATTCTTACCCTCTTTGTCTTTGATATTTTCTGCAGGTTCATTACCTTCTTCAAGATGACTTTGAATGCCTAAACTTCGAATCAATGGAATAACTTGTGATTTCCACAGAAGAAAATTGGTTTGGCTTAGTCTTAGTGTTACTAAACTAGAACACTGGTGGAAGTTTTGTATGGTGAGTAAAGTTTCAGAATAAGAAGATGTAGCTGTGGCCATAAGATCGAATTTGTTGTTATTTCTTGTGTGTATGGCTCTGATACCATAAAGAAGATTGAAGAAATATGTAATTGTTATTCAATATCATGTCGTGGAGTATTACAATCTTCTCTATATATATTACACACAAGAACTAGCTAGTGGTCTTAAAGGAAGCCATAAAACAAGCCACTAAACTTCCACTAGTACTAACCACTTGCACTAATGATTACTAGACAATTTGTAATGGGGAACAACAAGTAGACAAGAGAAGCCGTTATGCTTCTTAGGGGACGGAGCCGTTATGCTTCTTCTACACCAGTAGTTCAAGTCATTCGTATTATTATGACTGGTGATTTGTATCATCGTCAATAGTGATTTGTACCACTTTAAAGTCGACTTGTATCTAGTTTTTTTTTTTTTTTTCTGGTTTCGCGCTAAATTGGTTTCTATCGGAACCAGACCTTAATCATAAACTACTAGACAGACATTACTAACTACTAGACAGACATTACTGAAACAATAAAAATAAGGCATTGGAGCATATATAGTTTCGAAAAGTAGCAAGGTGTAAAAATTACCTGGACTTAATATCTTCGAGACACCATTCTCCGACTAACACAAATTATATGTAAGCTAGCATGAATGCAGAAATGAAACAACTTGATTTATATTCATTTCCATGAACCTACATTGTCATTTAACATCTTGCAGAGTCTTCCATGACTTCAAATCCTTTCAAGTCAACTAGTAATGTAATGTAAACAGATAAGCATGTTTGTTACTACAGCTTTTTATTGTACATTTCTTCTTACTGTTGTTGGATTGATATTATTATTATATGTAATACTACTCTGTACAACCATACTTGTACGTTAATACCATTTATTGGAATGAAAATCAGTTGGCTATTGCATTTTTTTTAACAATGAAAAATAGTTGACTTGATATCTAGTTTTTTGTTAGTTGATTGGCTTAATGACCATTCTTCCCTTAAAGTTTACTACGGTGTACTCATCAATCAACGATGTTTCAACTTGTACATTTTAGCTTTTTAACCCATTTTCCTATTTTCTTTCAATAATACCCCTACACAATATGTACCTTTTAACTCTTAAAGTATTAAGTTTGATCATTTAATAAATTAAACACCATTACAGGGCTATACGAGAGGGACATGGACAAATACAGGGACAAGGACAGGGGCGAGGGGGAGGGAGAGCGAGAGAGGGCAATAATTATGAGCGAGTTATCGAACTTCTGAAGAAGATGTGATCAATGAATTTTGTGGATCGGAAACATAATATAGTCAAGAAATTGATGTTGACATGATTGATTAGGTGTTATTTTGCCCCCTCCTCTTCCCCTGTCTCTATTGTATACCCCTGTCTCTATCGTATACAATGCTTGTAGTGGTGCTTAACTTGTTAAATGATAAAATTTAATACTTTAAAGACTAAAAAGGTATATATTGTGTAGAGATATTATCGGAAGAAAAATAGGAAAAATTGTTAAAAGGTACGCAATGACAGACATATATTATATACTAAAAGGTACAAGTTGAAACATATGGATACACGGTAGTAAACTTTAAGGATTAAAAGGTCATTAAGCCTAGTTGATTTTATAAATTAACAAATAAAATAATTCTGCAAGTTGGTTATCCAAAATAAACAACCTTTTTTTCAGACAAATTACATAAGTTTGAACATTATGTTAGTTATATTTTACAAGGTCACATGTAATCTAATTTAATTAGTGATAATAAGAGTAATGAATAATAACACAAGAACGATTGTCAAAATAGCATATCGTAACAAAATTCGAAGGTCCATCTTCATACGTAATAAATGTTTGCTCTAACCATCTCGCAAAAAATAAATACATTATTCTTATATTCATATTTAAATAGTACTAACTTATAACCCGTGCAATGCATGGATTTTTTATATGAAATAATTTTATTTTATGTTACAATTATATTTTTATATGATCATTATTAATAATTATTTTAATTAAAATTTAATAATATATATAATTTAATTAATGATATGAATGGTTTAAAACTTATATTATGAAATTTTAAATTAAATACGTCGTTGACAAAATTCGAATCTTGAATATTTTGTAAAGTAACTTAATCATATAAAATATTTAATCATCAAATCTAACGGTTTTGATTTATTTACTAAAAATCTAACGGTAATTATTTGTTGTATACGGATTTCTATTATATATATTTTCATTAGTGATTGAAGGATATGGTGTGATATTTTTTGGTATATATTAATAATTGCAAGATTATGTTTTAAATTAAAAGGTAACATGTTTTAATCCAAAAAAATATTGATATCGGAAGATTATGATTGCAAAGTTATGTTTTAAATTAAAAGGTAACGTGTTTTAATTAGAAAAGAAATATAAATGATTGGAAGATAAGATATTTTAGGTGTGTATAAAGGGTAATATGTTTACATCTTTTAAATTGATTGAAAGATACGATGTTTTAGGTATTTATTAAATTTTATTTTAATATTACAATCTTGTTTTTATATAATTATCATTTTAATAATTTTTAATTTTAATTTAATATATTAATGATTGTAAGATTAGTTTTAAATAAAAAAGATAACATATTTTAATTAGAAAGGAAATATTAATTATTTGAAGATATGGTACGATTGATGTTTTTATAAAAGGTAATATCTTGAAAGAATGACCAAACTACACCACTTTTGTGTGGAAGCCTCCCAAAATACCCATATTCATTTGCTTCCGCCCTTTTTACCCACGAATTACGCATTCTAGTAATGCGTTGCTTGACATACGCATCTTGAGTATGCGTATTCAGGATAACGCATCTCCTACATGCGCAATAACGTTAGCTGGCGTCATTTTTTGCACAGCTGCTCCTGCATCTCCGGCGATCTCAAATCGCCTCTCCGTTTCGTCTCCTACGTTCATCACATTCCGACATCCTCCATAACCTCTGAGCACGTCAAAATGTTTCCCATACCTCCCTCTCCCTTTTCCATTGTTTCGTTATTGATTTCCGGCCCAGCAAGGGCGTAAATAGACTAATCGGAAAACGGGATCGGAAACGTGGTCGTGTTTTGGGCCTTTCGAATCCGACGAAACTGTTAGGTCCAAATGTGTTGTAGAGGGGGGGGTGAATACAACTTTTCGAATATGAGAAGCAATAAATACGATGCAATAAATGAACACACAGATTCAAGGAATATATGTCTTATATATAACTTGAAAGGGTTGCTACAACATTCATTACAAAGTATAACAGAAGTTGAGAGAGAAGTGAATGATACTAAGCTCTGTGAATGCACTCTCTCTTTTTCTCTTGTGTTTTTCTCTAGAATTGCTCACTAACTAAAACATTACACAAGTACTTCTATTTATACTACATGTAATCTATGTCCTGTAGTCTTCAAAGACTAAGATGTACGTGGCCCAATGATGTCCACATAAATCTTGTCTTATCTTGAAAGCTTGGAAATCTGCCAATCAGAAGATGCCATGTGTCATGTTGAAGCTGCACTCTAAGTAGAACTTCTACTTGAGAATTTCTACTTAGCCATCTCGAAGTTCTAAGTAGAACTTCTACTTAGAAACTTCTACTTGGCCATCTAGAATATTTAGTACTTAGAAAATATTCTGGTCTTCAACTTGAAACTTCAATGCACATCTTGAACTTGTGATATCTTCATGTCTTCTTTATTCTTCACCAAGCTCTTGAATATGGATCTTTATTACTGACATAAACTTGCTATCAATGTCCTGACACTTGATGCAACGGTCTGGTTCATAAGTGACTAGTCTTGATAGGGTTTTTGCTTCTTGAATAAATTACCATATCCAATTAGAAATGTGGATTTCCAATATTTGCTTTCCTTCTTGTTCACTTGAAATCAATTGGTCTTATTGATACTGATAGTTATGATCTTGATTCTTGGCTTTCCAAATCACTGAGGCATGAACAACTTTGACTTGAACTTCTCTCAATGATTTCTTCTTGGATTGATCATAGTTAACATGTTGAATTGTATCAATTACCTTGTCTTCATTTAGTGTTGATTTCTTGTGACTTCTTGTTCTTGATTGTCTTCTGGTTAAGTATCTTTTCCTTTAGTTTGAGTTACATTAGTTATAGTGTTACAAGTTTATACACTCTGCCTTTCAATCTCCCCCAATTTGATTGTCTAACAATGACATTCAAATTAATGAAGGATAACTCAACTAAACAATGAGACGAGAAAAGATAATTAACATTATAGTCTTGAATAATTTACAATTGAAATTTACATGAAAACAATACAAAGAACTTAAACTAGAAACAGAATTCGAACTTCGAATTAAAGATCATTTGAGTGATTCCTATCACCTGGATTATTTCATACCTTTTAGTCAAACTTGTATCACCTTATTGGATTCACTCTAAGGTGAATTTTCCTCAAGTGAGTTAAAGCAACCAAAAGACATGAAGTTTTTCCAACTTCAAGTTCACACCACTCTGACCTTTAACCCTAATTCCGTTTCCTCTTTCTAGCTTCAGCAGCTTGGTCTCTCTCTTCTTTCTGCCTTTTGCTCTTCTCCTTCTGCTGCTTTTCTTTCTTGTATACTGGATCTTTAAGCTGCTTCCACCTAGCATTCAACAGACTCACAGCTTCCATTTCTAGAGGGTTCTTGGGCTCTGGATAAGGATGTTTGAAAAGCCTTCTGAGTTTGTCCACCTCCTGAGTAGTTCTGATCTTTGGAATATCCTCGAAGTTCTTCATGATGAGCTGAGGTTTCCAGTGAGATTTATCAGATTTGAACTGACAATAGATCATCTTGGGGTAGCCCTTGACACGGTTAGTATTGTGGACACTGGCCGCATCTCGCTCCATTCTCTTCTTTTCCACCACTACTTCAGACAGGTAACTCATGAGTCTCTGCTTTTCTTCAACAAACTTATCTTCCACTTTGCCCCATTTGAATACATATAATACTCTCTCCAGAAATGCAGCATCTTGAGTCCGTAGCAGCCATTGTCTACTCATATGCAAGATTGTTTGATTCTGGTCTGCATCTATGAATACTAAGGCATCAACTGTATCTTCAACATAAGCATGTATCCAGTATACACTTTCACTTCCTGGAACACCAATAGCCTCCCTTATTTCTCCTTGTTCTAGTGCTCCAGAAGGAAGAGTCAGAGCTTCATCTACATTCTTCATGGCTTGAAGAATATTCCATTTCTTCTCTATCAGCTCCGGCTCAATCTTCACGTCATCAAGAGGGTTTGGAGCAATGACATCACACTTCCACACCTCATTGCTCTTCTTGAATATAACTCTTTCAATGATCTTCACGGATTTATCTTTAAGCTCAGAAGCGAATCCCTTACTCATCATTTGTCTACAGACAGCTTTGAGAGATTCTACTGAAAGCTCCATTAGATCATTTTCCTCCATGCTAACCCTCTTCATCTTTCCGTCAACTACCATCCGGATAAAATTTGGATATGCTGAGAATTCTGGACCCTTGTCCTCTGCTAGCTGCATTAACTGATCCCTGTACAGAATGCTTAGCTCCTCAGATTGAGAGTACTGAATTTTAGTCGCTAGCAAGAACAACTCTGACGCAGATCTTCTCATTATGAATTGGTCATCCACATATAGGAAAGATGTTAGGACTCCTTCTACCAAAGACAAGATAACCTGCCACTCCTTAAGATTTGCATTGTATCCAACCCTGACTTTAGAAATTAATCTCTTCAAAGCATTTATATAGTCCCCAGTCATTGGATTCTGCAAATTCAAGTTGTAGAACAGATCATTTGCATCCTTGTTATGAACTCCTTTCGCACAGGGTCCCATCATTATCTTCCTTGCTTCATCCCATTTCAGCCCTATCCTTCGTTTGTCCAGATCAACTTGAGGATTAGCTAGCCTTGCAAGCTCATACTCATACTGCTTCCCTTGTAGCTCCACCTTCTGTTCTAGGAACGCAGCATGTTCTTGCATCATCTTCATTTTATGGAACTGAGCTTGTTCCAAGGCTAACTGTTGAGCTTTAAGGGTTTCCTCGTCAACAGGAAATTCTTCAGGCAGTCCGGAAGACATCCCAGCACCTCCACCTTGTTCCTTCAAAGATCTTTTTATAGCGTGTGCCAACGGTACGTCTTCCATGTCAGAATCTGAGTCAAGTACCTCCTGTACTGTTTCCTGATGACTCAGATCAACAAATGGTTCATCAACCATTACTGCCTTACCATTTCTCATCCTCAGAGCCTCTTCATCAACAGACGGCTCAACTTCTGGTTCCTTGACAAGATCAGCGGGTTCTTCAATTTCTTCGAGGTGAACTGCCTGCTGTCTCGTCTCCTTTCCACTCTCCCCCTTAGGTGAGTTATCCTGAGCTCCACCATGGTCTTCAGATCCACCAGCTGCATAGGAACCTCCAAAACCAGAACCAGAGGCTCCCGCTCCACTAGCACCACCTGCACCACCTGCACCAGCATCGGGGGGAGGTTGTTGCGACTCGAAGTACTCCGGGGGCACAAAACTCCTGACTGCGAACATCAATCTACTGATTTCCACAGCCATTGTATGCATTGTAGACTCCAATGCCCCCATCCTCTCATTGAGAGTGCTTCCCAAGACACCACCAGCATGGCCCAAGTCATTGACCTTATTTGTCAAATCATCAAAAGCTGTAGCTTGACTTGCCATTCTTGCTGCGTAGTCGTCTAGAGCCCTTTGGTTGTTTCCAATATTTATCCCGAACTGCCCCATCGTCTGCCCGAACTGCCTCATCTGATTTTCCATTGAAGTCATACGCGTATCAAGATTTTCAGTGTTAAGGGACGGTGTTTGGTTTAGGTGACCTCGCTCTAATACTCGTTCTGTTGGTATTTGACGCTCGGTTTCGGGCCTTGAAAATGAAGGTCCCTCTCTCCCTAACCTCTCACACACACTCCCTGTCTCACGCTCGTGTATGTCTTCAATGATTGATCCAAATAGTGAAGCAGTACCTGCAGAAAATTGATAAGAAATGTTGTTGACAGTTATGGGATCAAATTCTGTTTGTTCCTGAGTTGGAATCTCAGACTGAGAGGCTGCAAAGTGTCCTTGTATGACATCAGAACCGATCGTCTTTGCAGCATCAGTACGTACCGGTGAAGGTACGGCTGAAGTTCTTAAGACTTCATGTCCTCTTGAAGCAACAGTATCTTCAAGAGGCACATCATCCTCACCAAAATCAAAATCCCTATGTGCAGAATGTTCAAGGGGTGAACCACTCGCGTGAGGTGGAGTGGTTGTGTGTGACACGCTAGGGTTTGACTGTGGTTGTGAAGTAGCAGCGTGGAAAAGTTTGGCTTTCTTTCGAATAAGTTGCTGCTCTTCGGGTTCACTCTCCTCATCATCTTGTATATATATACGTGCTGGTTTTCTGACTTCCGTTAACAGGGGTGATAGAGAATAGGAATGTGTATCAGACTCAGAGTCAGAAATATGGCTATCACCCTGGGATAGATCCTGCGGGTTAGCAGTCTCTTGGGTCGCGGAATCAGATACATAGGAGGAGGAATGAATAGTATGCAGGGAGAGATTACCTGATTGATTACCTTGTGCATCATCGCTTTCCTCATCAGGAATCTCATCAAATGCCTCAGCATGAACAGATGGATTTTGAGCATGTGATGAAACTTGTGATGATGCCTCCAAATTGGTAACTCCTGCATCATATCTAAGCCACATTTGAATATTTTCAGGAGTAGACATCGGCTTACCTTGATGTTTATCCTGATTTGCAATGGTTGAAAGTGACTTAGTGCCCATCCCTAGCGATTCAGATGTGGGGCTTCTGGCAAATCCCTGTCTAATAGCAAGAGCATCCTTCGGTATTAAGTCATTGATCAGCATTTGAAGAAACCGAGGAAACCAGCAGACAACATCATTTGTAGTGAGGTCTCTGCTTGCAAGGGATCCCATTGAGGCCACTATCTCAGAGAGAACTATGCGTCCATAGTTTATATCCAGTTCTCTTGCTAGGGCAACTGCAAAGGTTTGCATTGGAATTGGAATTTGATGAAAGTCTTTTTCGCGTGCCCGAAAACATCTTGTGATGGCCTCGAAAAAGTAATTCCATTCCGCATGGAAGAATTGCTTTTGGATATTTCCTGTGATTGGGCCTTTTGGAGGATAACACCCAATTTCTTCAAAGAATCTGAGGCGTTCTGCAGCAGTAGGTTCTGGATCATAGGCATCTTTAATTGGGAATCCCAGAACTCTGTTGACAATTTGTTCGGTCACCTCATATTCCTGACCCGCTAAGGTAAACCTGAAACCGTAGGGGGTTGATTTGCTCCCAAAAGTAACCGCACTAGTCCATAATTGCTGTAAAGCATCATGTACTAGTGTAGGTTTAGCAATAAAAGCATGGCTAGCTTTGGAATACAAATTGAGAAATCGTATCCAAAACTTAAACCGCGGGAGTTGATCACCAATTTCCGTAGAAATATTATAAAAATTGTTTTTAGCAAGTGAAAATTGGTGAGCCATTTTGATTAAATGTTTTTCTTTAAAAAGATGTGATTTTTTGTTTAATTTTGAAAAACAAATAATGTACGAATTAAATGATGTATCCCTTTTAATTTATCAAAAAGAACAAAAGTCCCTTAGAGAAAATTAAACTACGGGATGAACAATCAAAAACCAATGACCAAATCTGAATATTCAAAGAAGATGAATATTCGTGTGTATCAGTGAAATCGTGTGTGTTTATGAATGGTGAATATGGAATTGCGTTTTATGAACAGTACACAAACACTATATGTTCGTGTGTATGTATATGCGCGTGTATATGCGGTTACAAAACACACCAACACAAAGGTTAATGATTACACAGTGAATCTCAGTCAAAAATTTGGCAGTAATTCGTGATTAGTACGAGTTTAATCACAAAAACAAGGGTTAACGGTATGAAGTTATGAAATCGCCTTGTTTTGTGAAGAGGCTGCTGTGAAAATTAGAATTAGGTAAAGTGAATTAGGCATCGAGTTAGAGATGTATATATAGATGAATGTTAAATGACAAAAATGTCCCTGTTAAAAAATGTGAAAAGTACTAAGTCCATACAGGGGACATCTAAGTCGAACTCTATCTCGAACATTTCTATCTCGAACATCTCTATCTCGAACATCAAGTCGAACTTCGAGATAAAGTTCGAGATAGAGGTTAACTCGAACAATTATGCACAAATAAGCACTTTAACCAATATTACAGCAGAAACTATAGGGAAATCCTATCTTGAACATTATTGAATTGTAGTAAACTTGGAAAAAGGAAATTCAAGATACTTTTTGAGTTAGAAGTCTATCTCGAACATCAAGTCGAAATTCGAGTTGAGTTTCGAGATAGACTAAGAGCTCTATCTCGAACATCAAGTCGAAATTCGAGTTGAGTTTCGAGATAGACTAACTCGAAGTTAATCTCAAATACTTTCCAAAATACCCCCTTGAAGCAAAAAGAACAGGGTAATTCAAGATATGTTTCGAGTTAGGAGTGTAACTCGAAAAATTCCCTTAAGCTTAACTGAGAACTCTATCTCGAACACCAAGTCGAAATTCGAGTTGAGTTTCGAGATAGACTAAGAACTCTATCTCGAACATCAAGTCGAACTTCGAGATAAAGTTCGAGATAGACTAACTCGAAGTTAATTCTCAGTTATTTTCAAAATATTCCCTTAATGGAAACCTCATCTCAACCTTTGAGATAAGATTCGAGATAGAATTTATCTCGAATATTTTGAAGATAGAACTAGGCACACTGGTAACTCGAATTCGAACTCTAAGTCGAATTTCGAGATGAATTTCGAGATAGCCAACTCGAAATTCTTCCCAGACTTAGAATTTTTCAAAAACTTCACTCTGACAGCTTAAGTCGAAATTCAAGTCGAATTTCTAGATGAGTTTCGAGATAGAACCTAACTCGAAATTTTGAAGTTTTTCAATTCTAAGGCCTCTAATTACATGAAAATCAAAGGTAAATTCATCTAAAAATCATGCAATATTTAGAATATTATGAATTGAACTCCCCCTATGATCATGCAATCTAACAAGCATAAATTCACAGATTTGTGCTATAAAAGACACTTAAAACACAATGAATTCAAGCAAAATCACACTATATGCAACCTATAACAATCATTAATTAGGCATTTTAAAGTCTAAGCACATAATGATTGATTAGCTTGCACATACAAACATACACATGGATTTTACAGATAGAGGGCTTTACTAACTTGTGTTAAGCATTCCCAATTCACCAACCAACCTATTGAATGTTACTTCATCAAGAGGTTTGGTGAATATATCTGCAATTTGTTGCATTGTGGGCACAAAATGTAGCTCCACAGTCCCCTCCTCGACATGTTCTCTTATGAAATGATACCTGATGTCAATATGCTTGGTTCTTGAGTGATCTACAGGATTGTTGGTTATGGCAATGGCACTTGTGTTGTCACACATGATTGGAATTTTCTTGTGCTCCATGCCATAATCCTTCAATTGGTTCCTCATCCACAGTATTTGAGCTACACAGCTTCCAGCAGCAATGTACTCAGCTTCAGCAGTAGAAGTAGATACTGTATGTTGCTTTTTACTTTGCCAGGACACCAATCTTCTGCCAAGGAATTGGCAAGCACCAGATGTGCTTTTCCTATCAATCCTACAACCTGCATAGTCTGAATCCGAATAGCCAATAAGATTAAAACCTGTATCTCTTGGGTACCAAATCCCTAGATTTGGTGTGCCCTTGAGATACCTGAAAATTCTCTTGACGGCTACGAGATGTGATTCTCTAGGATCCGCTTGGAACCTTGCACATAAACAAGTTGCGAACATTATATCTGGTCTACTTGCAGTTAAATAGAGGAGTGAGCCAATCATACCTCGATAGCTTGTGATGTCAACTGATTTACCTGATTTGTCTTCATCAAGCTTCGTGGTTGCTGCCATGGGAGTCTTAGCTGCTGATGCATCTTCTAGATTATACTTCTTGAGTAAATCTCTGACGTACTTGGATTGACAGATAAAGATACCATCTTTTCTCTGACTGATCTGTAATCCAAGGAAGAAGGACAGCTCTCCCATCATGCTCATCTCATATTTTTCCTCTTGCATTGCAATCACCCAATCAGCATCGCCAAGAGCTTCTTCTATTTCTTTAGGTTCAAGCTTGGATAAGAACCCAGAATATAAGGAGATATTAGCCATGTCAGCTCTTGCAGTTCTTCTAGTAGTCACACCAGCATCTGGATCACCAATAATTAACTCAAACGGATGGTCTCTATTCCATACCCGTTCACCTGGAAATTGTCTTGATGATTCAGCTTGACTTTCTGAGTTGGGGTGCTGACTACTTTGATTATTTTCACTAACTCCCCCTGAGTTAGTGTCAGCTCCTACAGAACTAGAGTCAACTCGACTCGAGCCTTGAACAGTAGTCCTTGAGCTGCTATTTACTCCCCCTGAGTTGTTGCCGGTTGGTACTGAAGAAGTCTCTCCTGATCTTGTAGAATTAGCTTGTTCACTAGACTCAGGTTCTTCATGTACGCTTGGAACATTTAATGGAACAACCAACTCTGGTTCATCTTCAAGATCTTCTAAGTCCAGATTCTGAAATTTTAGGGACTCAGGTTCACTAGAATCTCTTGAAATTGATGAGAGTTTGGTATCGTCGAATCTGACGTTGTAGCTTTCAGTCACTTTTCGATCATTCACTAAGAACACTCTATAAGCTGCCACCACATCTGTAGAGTAACCAACAAAGATTCCTTCACGAGCTTTTGCTGCAAACTTGCCTAGATTTTCATCATCTATAAGCACATAGCATTTTGCTCCGAAGACATGAAAGTATTTGATTGTTGGTCTTCTGTTGTTCATTAACTCACATGGTGTCTTTTCTTTATCTTTTATGATCAAGGTTCTATTTTGAGTGTAACAAGCGGTACTCACTGCTTCGGCCCAGAAATACAAAGGAAGTTTTGAATCATACAACAAAGTTCTTGCTGCTTCAACCAGAGTTCTATTCTTCCTTTCAACTACTCCATTTTGCTGTGGAGTTCTCGGGGCTGAATACTGACGACGTATTCCTTTAGATACACAGAAGTCATTTAGCACTGCGTTTTTGAATTCAGTGCCATTGTCTGATCTAATCGTCTTCACAGTAAGTGTTGAAACATTCTCAATTTGAGTGATGTGATCAATGATTAAGAAAGGTACTTCGTCTTTCGTCATTGCGAACAATACCCATGTATACTTGGAGAAGTCATCCACGATTACTAAAGCATATCTTTTCCTAGACAAAGATAGGACATTCACTGGGCCAAACAAATCCATATGAAGAAGTTGCAGAGGCTCAGTAATACTAGAAATTTCTTTGCTTTTATGCGATGCTCGCTTCGACTTTCCCATTTCACAAGCTTCACAGAGTCCTTTCGGAGCGAACTCCATTTGGGGTAGATCTCTCACCAATTCTCGCCTCGCGAGAGCATTCATCGTTTTGAAGTTTAAGTGAGATAGATTTTTGTGCCATAACCAGCTTTCATCATCCGAGGCTTTGCTGTAGAAACAGGTGACCTCATCCTGATTTGCTGAATCCATATCTGCAACAAAAAGATCTGCCTTTCGAACTCCTCTCAAAGCTAGTGAGCCTTCCTTGATGTGAGTGATTGAGACACCTTTCTTGTTGAAGACAATTTCGTAACCTTTGTCACAGAATTGACTTATACTCAACAGATTGTGCTTTAGTCCCTCAACATAGGAAATATCTTCAATGATGACATTGCCAGTTTTCAGTTTGCCATATCCCTTAGTCACACCTATGCTGTCATCTCCAAAGGTAACATAAGGGCCAGCCTTCATAACCAACTCTGTAAGCAGGGACTTGTTTCCAGTCATATGCCTCGATGCTCCACTGTCTAGCACCCATATAACTTTATTTCTATTCTGCTTAATGCCCTGCAATGACAGATTGGTTAGACATTCTTCGGAACCCAACTTTGATTGGGCCCGGCTTTTCGATAAGATCGAGAATCAACGGATTTAACAACAGGAGATGCACCTTTCTTCACATTACTAGAGCTTTCGACTATCTCCTTTCCTTTCTCAGACTTGACAGATTTGTCAGTCTTAGGAGAAGGTTTGTCACTCCTAACTTTAGGAGGACTGACAGTCTTGGCTCTACCATACTTTTTCTTGATATTTGAACTAGCAACAGTATTTGAGCATGACTGGCTAGATGCATTCATTAAATGCACAAAAGTTTGCATGATATTAAAAGTGCATGGCATACAATTAGGTTGACCACATTGTGCATGATTCTGATGCAGATTATTCATTGTATGTGTGGTAGGCATGGCATGTGCAGCAGGAAAATTCATGTTAGCTTTGCATGCATAAGAAAGATGTTCAGTAGATTTACAATGATAACATGCTTTCTTTATTCGTTCAGCCTTAACCTCTTTTATGCCTTTCTCTCTCTTTCCTTGTTGTTTAACAGCCTTAGCTCCTAATCCCAGTCTAGATTCATCTCTAGGGAAATTGATTTTAACTTGTTTGATAGGAGTTACAGGTTGTTCTTTCTGGCGATCTTCCATCTCAATCTCATATATAGCTATCAATTCAGTCTCTTCTTCTTCTATTCTAGGAACAAGATGTTTGTAGATAGGTTTGACAGCCGATTTAAGAATACTAGGTGTTTCCTTTTTAAAGTCACTGGAACTAGGGTCAATAGGTCTCTTTCCTTCTTTCTTAGGAAGGTCAGAATAATCAAGTCCTATACCTACTCCAGTTATTTTCTTAAATGTGTCATTATCTACATACACTTTACTAGCCGCTAGTTTGTAAGCATCGCATTTTGTTTCTAACTCAGCTAGATTGTTCCTAAGACATGCTTCTACTTCTTCCTTAAGGACGAGCTTGTGTTCCAGAGATTTAATAAAGTCTCTTAGAGAAGTATCTACAGTGCAAGCAGCCTCTAACTCTTCCACTTTTGCCTCAAGCATTCTACATTTGGCAACAAGTGTTTTCTGTTCCTTTTGAGAAGAGTCTAGGCTTTTGCACAACATATAGATTTCTTCACTAAGAGCCCCGTTCTGTTCTTTATAATCATCAATAGACATTTCTACTTTAAGAGTCAGAACTGGTACCTCTGGTTCCTCTGACGTCTCAGCCATGAGGGCAAAGTTTGCTACATGAGTAACATCTTCCTCATCTGAATCATCCCAAGCTCTTCCTTCTGTCACCAATAAAGCTCGTTTTCCATGTCTTTCCTTCAACAGTGCTTCATAGTTGCTTTTGAGAGCTTCAAATGTTTCTTTTGGATAAGTCTGTTTGGGCTTTTTGCAGTCCGAGGCAAAGTGTCCAGCTTCACCACAATTATAGCATTTGAACTTCATTTTGAAATCCAAAGGAGATTTGTAGCTGGTATTCTTGCCTTTTCCTTTGTAGCCTGACGAACTACCACCACCCTTAGCAGCCCGATAATAAGATGAAGATTTTCTCTGTGGTCGGTTGCTCTTTCTAAATCTCATGTTGCTGAACTTCCTTGCCATGTATGCCACGACACTATCGTCCATGTTGTCCAGCTCTTCTTGGGTGTAGTAGTCATCATCACTGTCAGATGCGCACTCGTCATCATTATCAACTTGATGTGGTGCAAGTGATGATTTAGGCTTTGCTGCAACCATTGCCTTCTTAGACTCTTCCTCATCAGTAACTAATCCTGATGCACTTTCTTTTCCCTTTGAATCATTGTCCCATGCTTGATCTTGAAGAGTTTCCAGCTCATAGGTCTTTAATATTCCATAATATTCTTCCAGAGAAGTTGTATGCAAATCTCTGGTTTCTCTTATTGCGTAGACCCTATGTTCAATGCTTTTTGGCTGGTTCCTCAGATATCTCGTATTAGTCTCAACCATGGGGAGAGTTACACCTCTCAGATTCAAATCCAATACCAACTGACTGAATCGTAGGTAGACATCTGTTATGCCTTCTCCTTTCCTTATTCTAAAGGTGTCATACTCCATCTTGAGTATGAGTGTTTTGTTGCTTCTGACCTCTGCAGATCCTTCCATGACAACTTCTATCTTGTCCCAAATCTTCTTCGCTGTAGTCAGACCTTTGACTATGTTGAACATTTCATGATCAAGAGATTCCATCAAGGTTTGTCGAACGGCAGTATCACAAGCTATTTGTTCCTTATCAGCATCCGAAAACTCCGAGACCTTTTTAGGCTCAGACTGAGGTGGTATAACCACTCCTCCTTCCGTATGTGAAGGAATAACTGCCATTGGGACAAATTTACCCTTGTCAAGGACTTCCAGATATTCAGGGTTAACAGTCTCTAGATATAGTCTCATTCCGAAAACCCATTCTTCATAGTGATCTTTGTTGAACATTGGGATCTTGAATGCATTTTTAGGAGCCATCTCAATTCTGGTCACTAAAAGTTTCTAAGTACCCAAGACTAGGCTATGTAGAATATTTATGTAGAACTTTTGCCTAAGTCGAAATTTCTCTAAGTAGAAATTTTGCTCAAGTCGAAATCACCAAGTAGAAATTGTCCAAGTCGAA
Source organism: Saposhnikovia divaricata (assembly GCA_036435485.1). Classification (NCBI taxonomy): domain Eukaryota; kingdom Viridiplantae; phylum Streptophyta; class Magnoliopsida; order Apiales; family Apiaceae; genus Saposhnikovia; species Saposhnikovia divaricata. The sequence continues at coordinate 166,482,194 of CM071599.1, forward strand.
ATTCTATGTAGAAATTCTCAAGTAGAAATTCTATGTAGAAATTCTCAAGTAGAAATTCTATGTAGAACTTTTGTCCTTAGAATAATTTTTCTGCAGATTACTTTAATATTGAATAAACAATATTATCTCTTTAACACCTTTTGACTTTGAATGCTTTACTCACCTAACCCACCTAACCCACATGCTAGGTACTGAGTATGCCTGTATGCTTTCGGCCGAATAAAGCAAGTTAAAAAGTCCAAAACCACCTTTTTTATTCTTTTACTTTTGAAAAGGAGATCAAAAAGTTGTTGGGTTGTCTTCCTTGATAAGAACAGATGATGAACACTCAAGAACACCAAATATGAACGAACCCAGATAAATTCACAAAAATTAGTTAAAATACACCCAAGCTAAATAATCACACCTGGAGTATTTAAATAATTTTTCAGATGAGTTTTTCACCACAAACGAATTAAAGCTCACTTTTCGAGAAAATGAAAAGTAGATCTAGAAAATGAAAAACTCACGATTCTTCTACTCAACACAAGGATCTATGTTTTGTATGTTAAACATATAGCTCTGATACCAATTGTTAGGTCCAAATGTGTTGTAGAGGGGGGGTGAATACAACTTTTCGAATATGAGAAGCAATAAATACGATGCAATAAATGAACACACAGATTCAAGGAATATATGTCTTATATATAACTTGAAAGGGTTGCTACAACATTCATTACAAAGTATAACAGAAGTTGAGAGAGAAGTGAATGATACTAAGCTCTGTGAATGCACTCTCTCTTTTTCTCTTGTGTTTTTCTCTAGAATTGCTCACTAACTAAAACATTACACAAGTACTTCTATTTATACTACATGTAATCTATGTCCTGTAGTCTTCAAAGACTAAGATGTACGTGGCCCAATGATGTCCACATAAATCTTGTCTTATCTTGAAAGCTTGGAAATCTGCCAATCAGAAGATGCCATGTGTCATGTTGAAGCTGCACTCTAAGTAGAACTTCTACTTGAGAATTTCTACTTAGCCATCTCGAAGTTCTAAGTAGAACTTCTACTTAGAAACTTCTACTTGGCCATCTAGAATATTTAGTACTTAGAAAATATTCTGGTCTTCAACTTGAAACTTCAATGCACATCTTGAACTTGTGATATCTTCATGTCTTCTTTATTCTTCACCAAGCTCTTGAATATGGATCTTTATTACTGACATAAACTTGCTATCAATGTCCTGACACTTGATGCAACGGTCTGGTTCATAAGTGACTAGTCTTGATAGGGTTTTTGCTTCTTGAATAAATTACCATATCCAATTAGAAATGTGGCTTTCCAATATTTGCTTTCCTTCTTGTTCACTTGAAATCAATTGGTCTTATTGATACTGATAGTTATGATCTTGATTCTTGGCTTTCCAAATCACTGAGGCATGAACAACTTTGACTTGAACTTCTCTCAATGATTTCTTCTTGGATTGATCATAGTTAACATGTTGAATTGTATCAATTACCTTGTCTTTATTTAGTGTTGATTTCTTGTGACTTCTTGTTCTTGATTGTCTTCTGGTTAAGTATCTTTTCCTTTAGTTTGAGTTACATTAGTTATAGTGTTACAAGTTTATACACTCTGCCTTTCAGGAACAAACTGAAATCGAATGGTATAGGTTTGTAGAGGGGGAGAAGGCGATCATTTTGGTGTATGGTATGGTGTTGAACGAAGCTTTGATGGTAGTGAACGAAGGCTGGCCAGAATTTCGATGTTTTTCGCCTCAAAAATCGCCTCCCGTTCGCGTCTGTGAAGACGATGAACAGTACTATGGATGCGCATTTCTCAGATGCGTGTCACTGGCTACGCATTCTTAACATGCGTATCTGGGATACGCATGTGATAGCACCCTTTAGTTTTGTGAAGACCACGCATGTCTAACATGCGTGTATAGTGTACGCATGTGAGACATGCGTGGTCCGTGGGTAAAAAAGGCGGAGGTTTCCGCTCGTGGGTATTTCGGTCGTTGGTTTTTAAATGGTGGGTATTTTGGTTTTTCACCCTAATATCTTCAACTAAAAGTAAATGTGAAAATGGCAATGGCTAATTACCATTAATTACATTATGTCAGTATTTATTTTTAATTTTAGTTTAATATATTAATGATTGTAAGATTAGTTTTAAATAAAAAAGTAAAATATTTTAATTAGAAAGGAAATATTAATTATTTGAAAATACGGTGCGCTTGATGTTTTTATAAAAGATAATATCGTCAACTAAAAGTAAATGTGAAAATAGCAATGGTATCTATCCCGAGATCTAGAAATCAGATTTGGATGATTTTACAGCCCACGCGAAGTTCATAAAATTATTTTTAATTTAGTGATGATTTAATAATTATTTTCAAAATGAAAACACTCAGAATCTCAAGAAAAAATATAATTTTATTTTAATATATTAATGATTGTAAGATTAGTTTTAAATTAAAAAAAAGGTAACATATTTTAATTATAAAGGAAATATTAATTATTTGAAGATATGGTACGATTGATGTTTTTATAAAATGTAATATCTTCAACTAAAAGTAAATGTGAAAATGGTAATGGCTAGTTACCATTTATTATATTATGTCATTATTTACTTTAAATTTAATTTAATATATTAATTATTTTAAGATTAGTTTTAAATAAAAAAGGTAACATTTTTTTTTGACTATGTAGGCTTATATGCCTTACAATTTAGTATTTGTTCTAAGATAATTCTCGGGGTGAGCGAGAGTCGAGCCCATGACCTAGGACGACAGAGGATACACCCTTTACCACTTGGGCTATCCAATCGCGCTCAAAGATAACATATTTTAATTAGAAAGGAAATATTAATTATTTGAAGATTTGGTACGATTGATATTTTTATTAAAGGTAATATCGTCAACTACCATTAATTATATTATGTCATTATTTATTTTAATAATTAGGATAACCAAACCGACAAAATTTCAATCTTTCGGCTTTAATATAATAGTAGAGAAAATTGGGCTTGATGATAACCTCAGGATATCCCCTAAGGTTATAAGAAATATTACCTATAAAGTAAGGGTCTTGCAGGGGCATTTTTTTAAATATAAATTTTTTATCAGTAATATACACAAATACCCTTAAATTTGTATTTGATTTGTTTTAACCTCAGGGTACTAACTAGGGATGGGCATTTACCCTGGGCCGCCCGATCCCAATCCGAACCCCGCACCAAACGGGACAGGGAATCGGGGATTTTTTCTGGTACGGACCGGGGAGCGGGGATAATTTCAAAAAAAAAAAAAAAAACTAGGGAGCGGGCCGGGGCCGGGATTTTATGTCTTCCCGCCCCGATCCCCGACCCCCGCCCCGATTTTCTCCACCCGACCCAATTCTCAATCCCCGACTCGATTTTACCACATTACAATAAATGTAATTATATATATTAATAATCATATATGAATATATACAAATTTCCAATACTTTATATTAAAAACAAAATGAAATTTTAATCTTATATGTTTGTCTTTCTCGTAGTTAAATAACTTTAATTCCATGTTATTTATAATTGTTTATTTAAGTAATATTTTTTTATCTTAATTTAGTGCATATGAGCTACTGCTTTGTAATGTTTAGATTTCAAAAAGAAATTTTAAGAGGTAATATATATGCATGTGAATATGAAGATATACTTATTATGAGATTGATGGTGATGAAAAGGCGTTGTAACTTAACATCTAATCTAGTTCTAGTTGCTAATTTCGCTATATATCACATGAAAAAATTATTTCAAACTATAGTTAGTGTTTAAAATTATTTAAAATATTATTTTTTATTTAAAATGAAATTTCTCGATTCCCCGCGGGGATCCCCATTACCCGTTTGGGCCGGGGAATAAAAAATAATCCCCGACGGGGATCGAGTCGGGGACGGGGATCAGGATTGAATTCGAGGATGGGAGTGGGGATAGCACTCCCCGGCCCCGAAGTGCCCCGATGCCCTTCCCTAGTTCTAACCTGAGGTCATCCTCAGACACATGAAACCCTATATAATAATATAGATACAAATAATAATACATTATTTACAAGAGAAAACTGGGCTTGAGGACAATCTCAGAGATGATGTCACCTAAGGTTATAAGTGATTTGTACTTATAAAGTAAGGGATCCGCAAGAGCATTTTTGTAATATAAACTTTTTTCAGTGATTTTACATAAATATCCTTAAATTTGTATTAAAAATGTTTTAAATTCAGGTAGAATCCTGAGATCATCCTCAGGATCATGAAACCCTTATTTACAATCCTGTTCTTTGGCCATTTGTTCATAAATTATTTTGACAAATTCAGTCAGAGTTTTTTCAAATACTATCAGAGATTCAGAGTTTTCGCAAACTGTTGAGTCCGATTCTTCTTCAATTTTATGAAGCGAGCCTTAAAAATGGTGTTCCGATCATCTATAAGTCAAAGCGAGTTCAAACTGTTTATGCTTTTTCCAAATCCAACGTCGAAACCTCTGAACCATCTTCCATACATAGCATAGGTCCGTTCTTTTAAGAAATGGTTGTGCAGGACATTTTAGGCCCAAGCCTCTTATAATCCTCTGGGCCAACAATTCGTCGACTGTAGTTTTGTATGGAATAACTGGTCTAGAGCCCTTTTGACTATTTTGGGCCAAATAGACTTTTGTTCTTATTATACGAAAAAATGAGATTTTTTTTTGCTAATACTTTTTTGAAAAATATCTAATGATTTTAAACTTTTTGCAAAAATATTAGGGCTTTTCTCATAACGAATTTTCTAATGTGTGCCCAAGGGCACATGCTACGAATCCGTGTTAGCTTAGTTGTCAAATTTTGATTGGTGGGGATTTCATTAATAATGATGGGCCCCCCTGCATTCACATAAATATCCACCAATCAAAATTTGACAACTCATTAAACACGGATTCTTAGCATGTGCCCTTGGGCACACACTAGAAAAACCTTTCTCATAAATACCCCAACATATAAATATTTTTGCAAAAATACTGTTAAAGTTCTTTTGCAAAAATACCATCATTTGGAATAAAATTGCAAAAATACGGGATGCGACTACATTCAACCAGATGCAACTGTTTTGACAATTTAGTAAAAATACTATTTTATTTGTAATGGTTGCGCAGCAGGTTGCATCTGGTTGAATGTAGTTGCATATGCAACTGAATGCAACTAAAAATTATAATTTTCATTTTCATTTTTTTACCAACTTTCAGATCTATATAAGGGCTGAGCATCATCAAAAAATGGAAATCGAACTTTTAGTTTTTAGTTGCATTTAGTTGCATATGGTTGAATGTAGTTGCATATGCAACTGAATGCAACTAAAAATTGTAATTTTAATTTGAATTTTTTTATTAACTTCCAGATCTATATAAGGGCTGAACATCATCAAAAAAATGGAAATCGAACTTTTAGTTTTTAGTTGCATTCAGTTGCATCTGGTTGAATGTAGTTGCATATGCAACTGAATGCAACTAAAAATTGTAATTTGAATTTTCATTTTTTTTACCAACTTTCAGATCTATATAAGGGCTGAGCATTATCAAAAAATGGAAATTCAACCTTTAGTTTTTAGTTGCATTCAGTTGCATATGTAGTTGCGTTCAGTTGCATGTGGTTGCATTCAGTTGCAACTGTTTGAAATCTAAAATTATGAGTGCCCCTGCGGGGCCGGTAGAGAACAGATCGAGGTGGGAGGGAGGAGGGCGGAGATGGAGGGAGGAGGGCGGAGATTTCTCTGTACAGTTCTCAATTTTTGGGGGTACAAAAAGAAATGTGGAAGTCTCGATACGGTCAAATTGAGTTGAGAGAGAGAGTTGAGACCGTACTTCCCCACTACATCCTCGCTTTGTTCCACCCCCAAATTTCACTCTCCACGATTTCCCCGCCATTTGTTTTTTCTCTTAATCACTTTCGTCCTCTTCTTCTATTCTACACCTATACACACACCTATACATACATATCTAACACCTATACATACATATCTAGGGTTTGTTCTATTCACTACTATCAAACCCTAATTCATACCTAATCTTAGCTGAATTGACACATTTCTAGTGACTTAGATGCGTGTTTAGCTTGATTTCATGTCTACTTCGCGGCGAATTCCCCGAGGCATCAGCCTCTCTAATACTGTTCACTCTGATGTTGCTCCGTGTCTTCCGTTGCCTTCGTTGCCGGTGTTTTGTGGCGCGGTTGATCAGGATATTCGGCTTTCGGATGAATCGAATGGTTCGAGATCGGTGAATCGGAATGTTGTGTTGAATCAGGCGGATAAAATTTCTAGTTTGCTTCAAGGAACTGATGTCTCGTATTTGTGATTTGTTATGGAGGTTGGAGAAGAATGGGGGTTGAAGAAGATGAGTATATTTGCAATTAAGATAGTATAAGATAGTATATTTGCAAGTAATTTGAAAAGATAGTATTTTTGCAATAACTAATTAAAAACCTAGTATATTTGTTAAATTCCCAAAATACTATTGCTTTAAAGTTTTTTTTTGCAAAAATACGGATTAACTAAAATCAACCGGATATAACTTTTTCGACAATTTAGTAAATCTGAAAGCAACCCAAATCAACTAATTGCAACTTAATTATTTCAACTCAAATCAACTGAAATCAATCAAACGCAACTTCATCTAAAATCAAAGAATATGACTGAGAAAACAGATCGAAACTCGCCGGAATCCAAAAGATCGGAGAACACCCCTGCCTCTTTCTCTAATTGGAACAAAATAACCAGATTTCATTTATATGGAGAGATAAATACATACAAATCAAAAGCCACGCCATCGAAAATTGTGCTCCTGCGGGACCTAGGAGAAGAAGCTCACCGGAAAAGATGATGCTATGACAAGGTCGTCGGAGGTGGATGATGAAATTGGAGATGGAGGCTACGATGGAGCATGTGGAGCACAAATTAGAGCTAGTCGGAGAAGAAGGAGGTGGAGATCGGAATCAGAGGAGGTGATCGTGGTGGGTGTGGGAATGGGAAGGGAAAGGACAGGGGGCAGGTAGATAAGAAAGAAAGAAGATCAAAGACGTAAAGAAAGAAGAACGCAGAAAGACAGAAAAAAAGATAAGGAAAATTAATAAATCGTATATTTATAATTGATAAAAAAAGATAATAACGCTGCAAATGAAAACATTAATTCACGTATTTTTGATAATTTCTCTACTTTTTTCTGATATCATTTTAAAGACTAATGTAAAGTGATGGGATACAAATGAATTTAGACAAGTTTTGCTTTGTTCTAAAAGCACTATTGTCTAATTACTCGGGGTCAAGTATTTCTGTCCGTGACATATCTATACTATTATATAAAAGCCGAAACATTAAAAGTTTGGTTGGTTGGTCGGTTGGTCGGTCGGTTGGTCGGTCGGTACGAAATAACTAAATAATTTTCTTTTCCATTTTTATATTTTATCTAACTAAAATTTCTCCTTTATTAATAAATTTCCTTTTTCAGGTTAAACATATTACCTTTTCTATTTTCCAATAACTAAATAATTTCCTTTTTCAGGTAAAATACAATATCTTTCACAATTTATCTAACTAAAATTCCTTCTTTTTTAAAAACACTACTAACAATTTTGTTTAATAAAATAAAATAATAATATTATAATACTAATATTTAACCGATTACCTTTTTAGCTAAAATGTATCGTCTTTTTTATTTTTTCTAATTAAATTCCATTTTTCCTAGAAATATCACTGGTAACATTAATTTCTCATTTTTTAAAAACTATGACCTATTTTATTTAGTAAAATAACATAATCAACTTATTTACCCTTACTCAATTATAGATAAAATCCATCCTACTAACTAATCAATTTCCTTTTTCAGGTTAAACATATTATCTTTTCTATTTTTCAATAACTAAATAATTCCCTTTTTCATGTAAAATACATATCTTTTATATTTTATTTAACTAAAATTTCTCCTTTATTAATCAATTTTCTTTTTTAGGTTAAACATATTACCTTTTCAATTTTTCAATAACTAAATAATTTCCTTTGTCAGTTAAAATACAATATCTTTTATATTTTATCTAACTAAAATTTCTCCTTTTTTAAAAACACTACAAGCAATTTTGTTTAATAAAATAACATAATTATATTATAATTACTATTAACTAATCAATTACCCTTTTCACCCAAAACACATTACCTTTTCTATTTTCTCTAACTAAAATATCTTTTTTTTTTCCAATTATATCAATGATGGTTACCTTTTTCAGCCGAAACACGTTACTTTTTTTCTTTTCTCTTACTAAAACCTTTCTTTTTTCAATAATATCACAGGCGTTTCTATTTAATAAAAATATTATAATACTAATAATTAATCGATTACCTTTTTAGCTAAAATGTATCATCTTTTCTGTTTTTTCTAATTAAATTCCTTTTTTTCCTATAAATATCACGGGCAACATAATTTCTCATTTTTTAAATACTATGACCAATTTTATTTAGTAAAATAACATAATTAAATTATAAATACTATAAACTAATCAATTACCTTTTTCACATAATTTATTTCATCTTTTTAATTTTCACGCTACCTTTCTATTCTTTATAACTAAAATCTCTCTTTTTTCAATTATATCACGGGCGGTTCTATTTAATACAATAAATTAATAATATTATAATATTAATAATTAACCGATTACCTTTTTCAGCTAAAACGTATCATCTTTTCTATATTTTCTAACTAAATTCCTCTTTTAATAGAAATATCACGGACAATATTAATTTCTGCTATTCTAAAACATTACTAGCAATTGTATTTAGTGAAATAACGTAATTAATTAAGTTATGTTTACAATAAACTAATCAATTACCTTTTGTACCTAGAACATGTTACAATTTTAATTTTCTCTAACTAAATTCTCTCTTTTTCTAATCATATAAAGGGAAATCTATTTAATAAAATAAAATAATAATTTTGTAATTACTAATAATTAACCGATTACGTTTTTCAACTAAAACCTATAATATTTTCTAACTAAAATCCCTCATTTTCTAGAAATATCACGGATAACATTTATATAATTATTATCAAATCATCTCATATAAAAATTTAAGACTTCAAAATTCATGTTTTAAAAAAAATAATTTAAATTAATGAAAAAAACATATAGTATTAAAAATAATCCGTGCATCGCACGGGTTTTAAGCTAGTTATTATATAAATAAATAAAGCCCTTTTGTCGGCATAGAACTATTATCGTTTCTGAATTTATTGTTTTTCAAATTTTTGAAGTGAATTAAAATTTGTAAACTACAATTACATACAATAAAAATTATTAATTTATCAAAGTTTTACTGTAACCGTAATTATTTTTTATCAAAAAAAGTTCATAAGTTAACTAAGTTAACTATAATAATCTTATATGATCTTTCTTCTTACAATTTTTTTTTGTTTTTTCTTACAATTTTTTTTTGTCAAAATGTTCTACAAGAATATATCTTATGACAAAATTATTTCACCGAAAATCAAAAATCAGAAAAAAAAAAAAAAAAATTCCCCTCTAAGAGCATCTCCAATAGTAAAACATGTTAATTAAATTCATCTATGTGTCACCTACATGGCATCTATGTGGCACATTTTAGATATTAGGTAAAAATTCAATACTCCAACCATTATCCATTAGCAAAAAAATATAGATAACTAAAATTGCGCTAGCTACATTTGTAAAACTTCTAAATCTATTAGGTATAATTTTAGATAATATAGTTATACATAATATCATTGAAGTAAACCTAGAACCTCTTAGCTATAATTTTAAATAATTATCAATATATTATATTATAACTAACAAATATACATAACAGCATTGGAGATTCTCTAAAAGACTGCCTATATATATATGCTTGTATGTATAAATCATCACAAAAATCGCAACCTTGTCTCCTCCCGCACAATGTCATCCCAACAAACCCCTCTCCCAATCTCAAACCCAGACTCTCAACCCCCACTCAACACCCCCGCTTTACGCGCTTTCATCACGCGCCTCTCCTCCTCAGTCCGACGCGCCTTCACTCAACGCCGTCCTTGGTACGAACTCATCGACCGCTCTTCTCTCTCTCGCCCTGACTCAATCACAGACGCCGCCACGCGCGTGCGTAAAAACTTTTCGTACTTTCGCGTTAACTACTTAACTGTAGTCGCAATCATACTCTCTTTCTCTCTCCTCTCTCATCCTTTTTCTCTCATCGTTTTGCTCTCTCTCCTCGGCGCGTGGCTGTTTCTCTACCTCTTCCGACCGGCGGATCAGCCGGTCGTTGTGCTCGGCCGGACTTTCTCCGATCGCGAAACCCTAGGGATTCTCATAGTGTCTACGATTGTTGTTGTGTTTTTGACGAGTGTTGGATCGCTGATTATAACGGCGGTGTTGATTGGATTAGCGATTGTGTGTGCGCACGGTGCGTTTAGAGTGCCGGAGGATTTGTTTTTGGATGATTCGGAACAGGTCAACTCCGGATTCTTGTCATTTCTCGGAGGCGCTGCGTCGTCTGCTGCGGCGGCTGCTGCTCCTGCTGTTGTCACGCGTGTCTAAAAAGGTCAATTTAAGTCAATTTGATGTTATAAGAGTTGAATTTGATCTGATTTTACGGTGAATTTAGTGGATGTTTAGTTAATTACTGAATATTGTTTGAGAATTGGAAATTTTTTGGAGCGGTTTGGTTAGGTTTTTGTAACCTAGATTGATCTGTATCTCGCAAATGTAGATCTATGTTTTGTTCGAAGAATTTTTGTTTAATGGAATTGTGTTGTATTCTACAGGCTTTTTTTGTGTGGATATCGGTTTATGTTGTGCATTATCTGAAATGTTAGGTCTGGAAGTGGAGGGCTGGTATCAAATTGTTCACTCTAGTTATCCGCATCTCATTTGAATCATTAAAGTCATAATAAATATCAAATGGATACCTTTAAAATATACTCGAAAAATAAAAATAATTTTTCATTGATTTCTACTTATTTTTCTTGAATGCTTCCATAACCAAACGAAAGGTTAATAATTCTAGTATTTCTGATAATATATTTAGATTTTTAAAAATTCAATTACTATTTATTTTTAATTTTATTGTCATTTTCCTTGTTTTAATTAAAAATAAATAGTAAATAAACTTTTTAAATTCTAAATATATTATCAAAAATACTAGAACTATTAACCTTTCGTTTGGTTATGGAACCATTCAAGAAAAATGTGTAGAAATAAATGAAAAATTATTTTTATTTTTTGAGTATATTTTAAAGGTATCCATTTGATATTTATTATGACTTTAATGATTCAAATGAGATGCCGATAACTAGGGTGAGCAATTTGATACTAGCCTTCCACTTTAGTGAGCACTTTGAGATTTAACCCTGTAGCTTATTTTATATGTTGTTTACTTGTGGTATTGTGTTTGGATTGTTTTATAGTACGGAACTGGTATAAGTGATTGATTGTCGTGTGATGATGTTCTAGATTTGATGTTAGTTTAGAAGTATATTTTGTTTGGTGCAATTGTGGCAGTGTATGTATTGTCACTCGGGTTTGCTTGCTATTGGTTGAGTTGGGTTAAATTGGGTGAATTTTGTTGTAGATTTGGTTCGTGAATTTGAAATTAGGGACTGTGGTTGATGTTGGCAAATAAATTTTGATGCAGTCAGATCACTGTCTTGATGCAGAATGGTTGTACAAGATGTCCGCAAATTTTATTAGATTCAGTATGGTCAACCAAGTGTCAAAATTGTTATCCTTCCTGCTTCTAGTTACTTTGACTTGAGAGGAATCTGTGCATTGACAAGTTGGTGGATTTTCAAGACTTCTAATGTTTTCTTAGTGACTTAAGTAGTTATCATGCGTTGTTTAATAGGCTGATTTGCACAAGTTTTGGATATTTGTTTCCTCTCTCTATGTGTAGCTTTCCCAACTCTGTTTGACAAACATTTGAAATTTTGTTGATGTCTCACAATAGGTCTCCAGGATTAATGGATTCCATGAGAGTCCACGACAGTCTGATGATTGTGTCCTCTTTTATTATTCGTTGTTTATGATTGTGCATTATCTGCAATGTTAGGTCTCATTTACCGATAAATTGTTGTTTACTTATATTTAATATGTTGTTTACTTGTGTTATTGTGTTTGGATTGTTTTATAGTACGGAATTGGTTTAAGTGACTGATTGACTGATTGTCGTGTGATGATGTTCTGGTATTGAATTTAGTTTAGAAGTATAGTTTGTTTGTTGTAATCGTGGCGGTGTATGTCATGTGTGTGTGCTTGCTATTGGTCGAGTTTGGTTGAGTTGTGTGAATTTTGGACTAGATTTCGTGAATTTGAAATTAGGGACTGTAGTTGATGTTGGCAGATAATTTTGATGCAGTCAGATCATTGTCTTGATGCAGAATGGTTGTAGAAGATGCTCGCAAATTTTATTAGATTCAATATGGTCAACCAAGTGTCAAAATTGTTATCCTGCATTCCTGCTTCTAGTTACTTTGACTTTTGAGAGGAATCTGTGCATTGACGAGTTGGTGGATTTTCAAGACTTCTAATGTTTTCTTAGTGACTCAAGTAGTTATCATGCGTTGTTTAATAGGCTGATTTGCACAAGTTTTGGATATTTATTTCCTCTTTCTATGTGTAGCTTTCCCAACTCTTTGACAAACATTTGAAATTTTGTTGATGTCTCACAATAGGTCTCCAGGATTAATGGATTCCATGAGAGTCCACGACAGTCTGATGATTGTGTCCTCTTTTATTATATGCGTACTAGGTCAGACATTGTATTTAATATTTAGCAAATTTTCTGGGCAACTGTAGGAGTCAATTTCAAGCAATTAGGTAATGCTGTAAACTGGCTCAAATTCAATGTCTAGTTAAGTCATCAAAACTGGAGTTTGGGGCGGAATGGGTAGCATTACCGGCTTACGGCGGGTCCTGTTTGTTTATGTGACTTACAATTCAAAATCAGCTTGTGTAAACGCTAGCATAGAAACGCTTAATTTCGTGTTATAGGACAGTTTGCAGTTGTCCTATCTGCCCATTTCATATCTTATATTTTTCAGATTTATTTTTTGGTGTTTGTTCAACAAGATCACTTGCTCCACTGTGTGTTGTGATCAAATCTAAGAAGAGGATACAAATAGTTTAGTTACATATAACAGTTTACTATCCATGTACTGTGAGATAGAGGCCTGAAAGAAATGACATATCCTTGCATAAAGAAAACTCGCCTGAGAGGGAAGATTGATTTAACTCCGGTTTTGTGTGAATTTTGGACGAGATTTCGTGAATTTGAAATTAGGGACTGTGGTTGATGTTGCCAGCATAAGACAATGCCTCACCTGAGAGGGAAGATTGATTTAACTCCGGTCCTTAAGTTTTTTCCTGCACTACGTTTATGATGCAATCGGAGTAGTTTACTGATCTTTAAACCTACACGCCTACATTGTTGATGTGGTGAAAGGTTTTTTGTTGTTTTCATTAATGGCACTGAACTTAGACAACCGTTGTAGTACACTTGTACTGAAGTTATATTGTACATTTTTTGTAGTACACTTCAACTCTCCAAGCTAGTCGATAAGTAATTGTATAAACAAGATAAGGAATTGTATGAACAATTACAAGTTTTAAACTCCCAACTCTCCAAGCTGGCCACTTTGAGTCTGCGACTATTGATCTCACATGTACCTAGGTTAGATCTCACTCATATGTAGCATCTCACGGAAATTAATACGCCTATATTACAACATGAGGATATAAAAAATCTAGTAGTGTGACAATGGATGACAAAGTCAATGAAAATGTCAGTTCTATATTTGCACTTAAAAGTTAGCAAGCTGTTTATTAACACCTGTCATAAAAATTAGTCACCCTTTTATCAAATTTTTGATCAAATTGAGTATGGACGCTGAAGTGGAGAACGATCAAGTGTAATGTGGAAGGGATAGAGTACACTAGGCAATGGGTCGAAAGATTTGAAGAAAGTGAAGGAAGCCCAGGATCAGGTATGTTTGCAGCAAGCTATGGAGCATATTCGGCAAGGGGTGAAAGATCTTCAAGAAAAAACAGATACTGAATTGGTGGAGGATTTTAAGTCAGGGATGGAGCATATTCAGCACGGGATGGAGTCTATGGATCTAGGGGTAAAGATTTTTCAAAATGGGGGGGGGGGGATGTGGATATTGAAGGAACAGCAATGGAGATAGATGAAGGGTTATAGTCGATTGAGAATGGGATCAATGATATTCAAGGTTATATAAGGCGGAAACTGTTTGGATATAAATATTGGCTAGGGAGGGAGCATATTCGAGAAGCAAATAGATCATATACTACTAATCATGTACGTTCAACAGGAGCACGGTACAGAAGACCCGCAAGGGATGGAGTATATTCGAGGAGCAACTAGATCAGATACTCATCATACATGGCAACAGGAGCGAGGATTAGAAGATTGGCAAGGGATTGAGTATATTTGATAAACAACTAGATCAGATACTAATCATGCATGGCAGCAGGAGCGCAGATTCGAAGATCAGCAAGAAGTGGAGTATATTCTTGAAGTTACTAGATCAGATACTAATCATGCATGGCTACAGGAGCGTGGTTTAGAAGATCTGCAAGGGATGGAGTATATTTGAGAAGCAGCCATAGATGATACTACCCTATGTATGGCAACAAGAGGGCAGTACTAATTATGTGCAAATGCAGGAGCACAGATCTGAAGAAAGGAAAGAGTGGTATTAGAGAAATAACTAAATCAGGCACTGATGCAATGTTGTGCCTCTATGTTACATTCTTTTATTTGTTCTCGTTCTTTCGTCGAATACAATTAGCTAATTATCTTGCAAGTTACTAGACGACTTGCCAATTTCTTACAGAGGGAAAAAACAATTATGAAGCTTATGGTGTTGCAAGCACTCTGCATTTTATATGGTGTGATAATCACCTTATATTCTGCAATTTTTATAATCTAAATCTCCCTTACAAACCTTCCCAGTGTCCATAACTCATATTTTAGTATAATGTTATTCGTTGTTTCAACTTGGGTCCTTTTTCACCGAGTAGTTGTCTTGCTACTAATTAGTATAGATTTAGTATAGGTCAGTGAGGATGGAGTATATTCTAAAAGATCTGGTACTAATCGCGTATGCCAGCAAGAACGTGGATTTGACTTGGCAACAACATGGATTTGAAGATCAGCAAGGGATGGAGTATAATATCAGAAGCAGGAGGTAGATCAGGTTTTAAATTTTGTATCAGGTTTCAATATTGTACTGCAGTAAGTGCGATGATATGATGCTTGGCAAGGGACAAAGTATATCTGAAAATACTTGACCAGGAATTTAATCATAAACGAGAACTTGATCAGTATTTACAGGCATTGTTGAGAATATGTAATGGTGTGGAAAGGTTTAAAACAAGTGCAAGTACATACTAGAAGGATGATCATTATTGTATTTTTTTTTTTTTTTGCAGATTGTGTTTCCAAAGGCTCACAATTTTGATGGTGTAATGCAGTACCGGATATCAACGATAAATATATACTTCGGATGTCCAGTAGATGTAGATCCTTACATTCCATCAGTTTTGATTTGTTTTATACTGGTCCCAGAAATGTTAAATAAAAATTTATCAGAGCAGTAAAATTAATTTTTGTTATTTATCGAGGCTTAGATTTCAAAGTTGTTATGTAGTTTACATTCACTGCACTGCACCTTAGCTACTGAGTCTCATCAATGTTCCCAACTTGGATATGAAGCCATAAGACAGTTACAAGTTCAACTACTCCAAGCTTGCTATTACGAGTAATGGGTTCACTTAAATTTAGCATCTATAGAAAATAGAAAGTCAACTTTGGATTATTTATATAATCCAGTAGGTAAGCAAAACTAAACTTACTTTAAACTACATCACATTGACACTGGATGGCCAAGTCAATGAAGAGGGCACTTGTATATTAAGACCTGAAAATAAAGGCTGTTTATAAAATTTGTACAATTTTTGAGATCTTCGTCAATCTTGTTATCTTGTTTTTCTTAATAAGATCTGGGATGTATGCTGAACTGCAGCAAGGAATGGAGTCTATTCAGCAGGGAATGGAGTATAGTCAGCAAGGGATCGAATTCATTCAAGAACGGGTAAGATCAGGTATGTATGTTGAACTGCGCCCGTGTGTGGAGTATATTCAGCAAGGGATGGAGCAAATTCGGAAAGGGATGGAATACATTCAAGAAAAAAGCGAATCAGTTATGTATCCTAAACTGCAGCAAGGGCAGGGATATGAAGATTGGCAAGGGACTGAATATATCCAAGTAAAAGCAGGATCGGACATTTATCCTGTACTGCAGCAAGAGCATGATTATAAAGATCAGCAAGGGATTGAATATATTCGAGAAACAGATAGGTCAGCTATTAATCCATTTTTGCAGCAAGGGTTCGAGTATATTCAAGGACCAACAACATCAGCTTTTAATCCTGTAATGCATCAGAAAGGCAGATTCGAAGATCCACAATCAATCGAGTATATTCAAAGACCAATGAGATCAGCACCAATGGTATCAGCTTTTAATCCTGTAATGCATCAAGAAGGCAGGTCTGAAGATCCGCAAGCAATCGAGTATATTCAGGGACCAATGAGATCAGCTAATCCTGTACTGCATCAAGAGCATAGATTTAATAATCTCCAAGGGATTGAGAATATTCAGGGACCAACAAGGTCACCACTGAATCCTGAAGTGCAGCAAATTCAAAGATACAATAGTCAGCAAGGAATCAATTATATTCGAGGACCAACAAGATCACCATTAAATCCTGAAGTGCAGCAAATTCAAAGATACAATAGTCAGCAAGGAATCAATTATATTCGAGGACCAACAAGATCACCATTAAATCCTGAAGTGCAGCAAGCAAATGGATATAATAATCAACAACAACAAGTGATTGATTATACTGAAGATGCAGTAAGGTCAGGTACGCATTATGAAGCCAAACAAAATCAACATGGGAATGGAAATAAGCCAGCAATAGAAATATCAGCAAAGCATGCAACTAAATATGTTGATAAGCAAGAGATGGTGGTCATTGATATAGAAGAGATGTTAACTGGTTTCATTAATGATGTTCCGGAAGCAATTGAAAATGAAAATCTGATAGGGATTGACAATAATATACATGCAAAAGAAAAACCAAATATGAAGCCTAGACTGTTACAAGCACTTCGATATTTCAATATCAATGGCACTTAAAAATACTCCCTTGATTTATTCAATAAAGTGTATGATTATATAGAGAAACATCCAGAAGCACACGAGAAAATGAAAGCATTACAGGTACTGTTGAGAATATGCGATGCTGTGGAAAGGTCTAACACATTGAAAGGATGATCTTTATTGTACAGTGTTGTTTGAAGAGAATAAGTTTCTTGAATAGAGATTGTTTCATGGTGTGATAATGTATTGCATATTTTTTATCAACATCTATTTCAAATGTCGATCAGATGTAGACCATTGCATTCTTTCTCAGCTTTAGTTTGTTTACACTGCTCCGATAAAGGCTGATTATTAATTTATTAGTGCGATGAAGTTAATTTTTGCAGTTCATATATAATCAGCAAGGTACGAATGAAGAAGAGATCAACACGATCGCCTCTGTATTTTTCAAATCAGCAGGTGCAATAATCAGCAAGGGATAGAGTATAGTGGTCTTTGGTCGTAGAGTAATGTCAAATATTCATTCTGAAGAAGAGCAGAATCAACAGGGATAAGAAATATGCAGGCGACAAAAGATCTGCAACTTAACATTGTTAAATCATCAAATAACATTTTGATCAAAGTTGAAGAGAGGTAATGAATATTTTTTATTGATATATTATTATTATTATTATTATTTTCACTTTCAAAAAATTCAACTAACATGATTTCACCAAAAATTTAGCAACTTAAGAAAATAGAAAAAGTCTTCGGATATCTGTATAAACGTTATATAATAGCTGAAGAGAGCTTACTTCTCTACATCACATTATTGGATGAGAAAGTCAGCGAAAATATCACTTATTTTTACACTTAAAAAACTGCAAGCTGAGTTGTTTATAGACACATTTCCTATAAATTTGTTAAATTTTGGAGAGCTCCATCATTCGTGTTATCATATTTTGGAATGGGTTCAGATATGAATTCTGAAAGATTTTTTTTTTTGAGTTGGGGACTTCCAAGGGATGACCCGGATGGTGATCGGGAATCTCAGGATAAATATTACCAGGATTTGGAGAAATTTTACCAGGATAAAATTACTTCCACGAAGAGATTTCAAAAAATGATAAGTTCAAGTAATTTGCATGTTGATCAACAACAGCACGGGAAAGAGCGTTTGCAAGAAGGGATTGAGTATATTATGAAAGGGTTAGAAGTTATTCATGGAGGAACAAGATCAGGTGCTATACTGCAGTTTAAGAAAGGGACATATTGTATTTTTCAAGGATCCAATATATTTATGAAAAATTGAGACCGGATATCGAAGATCAACAAGCAATCGAGGATATTGAAGTTCATGAAGGAACAAATAGATCACCTATTAATTCTGCTCAAGTACAGCTAGAATATGAATACAATTATCAGCAAGGAACAGAGTATATTCGAGGACCAACACCAACTCCCTCTAATCGTGAAGTGCAGCCAGCTCACGAATACAAATATCAGCAAGGTTTAATAGAGTATATTCGAGGACCAGTACCAACTCCCACCAATCGTAAAATGCAGCCAGCACACGAATACAAATATCAGCAACAAATGGAGTATGTTCGAGGACCAACACCAACTCCAACTCCCTCTAATCATGAAGTGCAGCCAGCACGTGGATACAGCAATCAGCAATGGATGGAGTACATTAGAGGACCAACACCAACTTCCTCTAATCGTGAACTGCAGCCAGCACATGGATACAGCAATCAGCAAGGGATGGAGAGTACATTAGAGGACCATCAAGATCGCCTTTTCATCCTGATGAGGTTTAACACACACACACGAATACAATAATCAGCAAGGGCACTTACAACACTCGGTTTGAAATGCAGCTGGAACTTGATTTGTTGACTAAAGAGTATGATTATATTGAGAAACTGTAAAGACATGTGAAGATCAAATATCTTCACTAATTTCTAAGAGAGATCGAGAAAGAGAGAGAGAGATTGAGAGCGAGAGATGAAAAGAAGGAAATGTTATTCATTGTAAAAACTTGAGAACATCAAGCTGTGTCGTTACATGTATTTATACTAGTCTGAAATGTAACAAACTTCTAACTAACTTTTATCAACAATGATGTGTTTAAATAAAAGGAATTGACTTAACAAATGGTATAGTCAACTTATTGCTTATGGCATTGTTTAACAAACAAGCCTTAGCTGTTGTGGCATACTGAATATGGTCATTAGTCCCCCCTTGAACAAAAGGTGTCCTGTGTTGTACTACAGCAGCAGCAGCATCAGTAGTATTATCCCCCCACAAATGGGCTGACTTAGATAAGCAAGACCAAATTTGTTTGAACAAGACCAATGCAGATGTTTTCCCAAACCTTTGGTCAAAATATCAGCTATGTTATCCTTTGATGCAACCTGCACAATCTTAACTAGTCCAAGCTGAATTTTCTCACGAATGAAATGGCAATCTATTTCAATGTGTTTGGTACGAGCATGATAAACAGGATTAGCCGTAAGATCAATTGCTGCCTTGTTATCACAGAATAGAGTAACAGGACCTGGTAAAGAAATTTGTAAATCTGATAAGATATTCTTAAGCCAAATAACCCCACATGAACAATCTGCAAGAGCTCGATATTCTGCTTCTGCAGAACTCTTTGCAGTTAAGGATTGTTTCTTAGATCTCCAAGAAATAGGAGCTGATCCAAGCATGAACAAATAGCCTCCTACAGAACGACGATCCACAGGATCACCACCCCAGTCACTATCACTATAACCCTGTAACTGAAGATTATTATCGGAGGGGAAAAATAATCCATGAGTGATAGTGCACTTCAAATACCTCAAAACCCTTACAGCAGCCTTAAGATGAGCTTCTCGAGGAGCATGTAAAAACTGACTAAGCAACTGAACTGAATATGCAATATCAGGTCGTGTAGTAGTCAAATACAACAATTTACCAATCCAAGTTCGATATATAGAAGGATCAGATAAGAGATTTCCAGACTGCTCATCATCATGAAGTTTAAGATGAGATGCAAGAGGAAAAGAAAGAGGCTTACAATCAGCTAATCCAGCTAAATTGAGTAAATCCAGTATAAATTTCTGTTGACAAAGCAAAAGACCCTTTTCATTCCTTATAGCTTCTAATCCCAAATAATAATGAATAGGTCCTAAATCCTTGATAGAAAACTTAGCATGTAACAGCTGCTTTAGGTTCTTAATCAGATTCATATCATTCCCAGTAAGTAAAATATCATCCACATAGACAACTATGGCAATAAAACTTGTACCAATTTTGTAAGTAAACAATGAATGGTCATACTGGGACTGTACATAACTTGCTTCAAGAAGACAAGTGGTAAGCTTTGCAAACCACTCTCTAGATGCTTGCTTTAAACCATAAAGAGACTTAACCAATTTGCAAACAAGATTAGAACCTGGTGGAATCTTATAACCCAATGGTGGTTTCATATACACCTCCTCATGAAGATCCCCATGTAAAAAGACATTATTAATATCAAGTTGTTCAATATGCCAATTCTTAGCAACAACAACAGATAATAAAGTCCTGACAGTGACCATCTTGACAACTGGTGCAAAAGTATCATGGTAATCAATACCTTCTGCTTGAGTGTAACCTTTGGCAACTAACCTAGCCTTAAACCTTTCTATTTCACCATTAGGCAGAATTTTGACCTTATAAACCCACCTACAGTCAATACATTTCTTGCCAGGAGGTAATGGTGTTAAAATCCATGTATGATTAGCTTCTAAAGCTATTAATTCCTTATCCATAGCTTCAATCCATGTTGGATCCTTGACAGCTTCATAATAATGTTTAGGTTCTAAAACATGAGTGGCTGAAACATGTTGTGCTATGAATGCCTGACTGTCAACAGTTTAATAGAAGAAACACTGGGAACTTTGATGTTATAATCAGTCCACCAAGTTGGTTTGGACTTAGGTCTAGTAGAAATTCTAGATGGCTGATGATTATCATCAATAACAGGTTTAGTAACAACAGTAACAGGTTCAGTAACAACAGTAACAGGTTCAGTAACAGAGATAGAATCAGATTCAGTAGAATTAATAAGGGGTGAAGATGTGAAATAATCAGAAGCTGGTGAAACAGGAGAAATAGATGGTGAAACAGGAGAAGCAGAAACTGGAGAAATAGATGGTGAAGTATGTAACTCATTAAGAGAAGAAGAAGAAGAATTAGAAGAAAGCCAATTCAAGAAGGTGTAAGAATTCCCTGCTGTAGATTGAATAGACTTCTATGTGACACTTGAAGAATTATGAAAAGGAAAAATGTGCTCTAAAAATCTCACATGTCTACTAACCATAACAGATTTATTATCAAGTCTTAAGAGTTTAAAACCCTTTTGAAGATGAGGGTAACCAATAAAAACACACTGAACAGCTCTGGAAGACAACTTATCAGTAGGATGTAATGAGGCATAACATAGACATCCAAAAGCTCTCAAAGAACTATAGTCAGGTTTAGTGTGAAAAAGAATTTCATGTGGTGTAAGAAATTTAAGCACAGGTGTGGGTAAGATATTGATAAGATGTGTAGCTGTTAACAACAATCTCCCCAATATTTAATGGATAAGCCAGATTGAAATCTATGGGCTCTAGTCATTTCTAGTAAATGCTTATGTTTCCTTTCCACCCTGGCATTTTGCTGGGGTGTATAAGGACAAGAGGTTTGATGTTGGATCCCTAAATCAGACAAGAAGGAATGAAACTGATGATTTATAAATTCAGTACCATTATCAGTACGAATTGTTTGAATAGTAGTGTGAAAATGATTCTGAACATAAGCAGTAAAAGCCTTAAATTTAGAAAACACATCTTGTTTGGTAGATAACAGAAATGTCCAGGTAGCACGACTACAATCATCAACCAACGTTAAGAAATATTTACAACGATGAGTAGTTGCAACATGATAAGGACCCCAAAGATCCATATGAACTAAAGCAAAAACATGAGTAGCATGAGAATTACTATGTTGAGGAAAAGGCAACATAGTCTGTTTAGAACTAGGACAAACAGGACAATCTTTGTTACATCCAGAAACAACATTAAAATCAGAAACATGCTTTAAAACATTATCAGAAGTATGACCTAATCTGATATGCCAAAGCTTAGTAGAATCAACAGCAACAGGAGAAGAATTGATGACAGCATGACAATTAGAAGATTTTGTTGAAGGAGATGGAGATGTTGAAAAATAGTAGAGACCATCACATTCAAGTCCAGTGGCCAGAATTGCTTGGTTCTGGTCCTGAAAAATACATGAATGATGAGAAAAGCCTACTGTACATTTGAGTTCAGAAGTCAATTTACTAACAGAAAGTAAATTACATTTGAAAACAGGAACTAGTAACACAGAATGAAGGGTTATAGAAGAGTTTAAGCAAACTGAACCTTGTTGAGTAACAAGAATTAGATGATTATTAGGTAAAGCCACATGGAAAGGTTTTGACACAGAGTGAATATTAAACATAATAGTAGCATCACAACACATGTGATTAGAAGCCCCTGTGTCAACAATCCAGACATTGTGTGAAAAGCTAGGTATAGTGGAAAGCATAGAGAAAGCTAAACCTGCTATGGTTGTGACATGATCCTCAGGAGTATTATAAGCTTTGTTCTGACTTTGCATCATGAATGTCATTAGCTGATTCATTTGATTGACTTGATTCTGCAACTGTTCAAAATTCTGAAAAGAATTGTTATTAGAAGAATTAACAGCAGGATTTGCAGACTGAGACTGAGATTCTGAAACCTTGAAACCAGGAGTAGAAGTAGTATGGCCTGAAACTTGCATAGCCTGTGGAAAAGACCTAAAACCTGAGTTATTAGCTGAACCAGATTTACCTCTGCCTCTGCCCTTAGGTGGATAGCCAATGATTTTGAAACAATGTACTTTATCATGACCCTCTTTTTGACAAAAAGTACACTTCAAAATTGTCTTCTTACTACCACTGTTATGATCATTCATAGAAACTCCTGTACTTTTACCAGTCACTGATTTAGAAGTATTTCCACTACCCATAAAAGACATAGTCACATTGGATCCAATTCTTTGTCTTTCTTCTTGCTTGATCAAAGAAAATGCCTGATTAACATTTAGCAAGGGGTTCATCATCAAAATCTGACCTCTAGCAGTAGAAAAACTATCATTAAGACCCATAAGAAAATGAATGAGCTTCTTCCTTTGCCCTCTGTCTTCTTGCAACTTACGTTGTCCACAAGTACAAGCACACTTACAATTAACAGTTGGTTCTAAAGCAATGTACTCATCCCAAAGGTTTTTCATCTTATGATAATAAATCTCCACAGACTTATCTCCCTGTTCTAAAGCATGTAAATCTTTCAGAACTTGGTAAACTCGATGACCATTGATACTAGAAAATTGTTCATGTAATTCCTCCCATACTTCTTGAGCTGAATTCACAAAATCCATCCCATTACTAATATCATCTGAAATAGTGTTCAAGATCCAACTGATAACCATATCATTTACTCTTTCCCACTGATTTCTTAAAGGTGAATTATCCTCAGGTTTAGGCAAAGTGCCATTAACAAGTCCTAACTTGTTTTTAGCAGAAAGAGCAATAGTAATAGACCTTTTCCAAGGACCAAAATTATCAGTTCCAGTCAATTTCTTAGAAATTAACACTAAACCAGGATGATCAATATTAGCCAAATACAGAGGATGAAGATTTGATGTTAAAGGAATATCTTGTTCTCCATTTTGAGCAGTAATCATCACATTCTCATCTTCTTCATTCTCAACTACATTATCAATCGGTGATCTAGAATTCCTAATGTTTGTTACAACATTCGCATATGTCATTTTCTCCATTAACATACACAGTATCAAAAAAACAAATCCACAAATTCACAAGAACTTAGGAGAAAAGCAGAATCTGACGAAATTATCTATCAATTCTTCAAGAAAATTAACAAAATTCAAGAAAAGATCACCAAATTTTACGAAAATAAGATCATTTCTGCATCTCTCTATCAAGAAAAAGTCGAAACAATATCTCTCTGATTATGAACAAAACATACGAAACTTATCACAAATCCAAGAAGAAGAATGATACCAGATTCATCGTAAGTGAACAAATCTCTCAAAAGAAAATGAACAGATCTTTTACTAATTACTCATCGTTTAACTCGAATTGTGCGGAATCTCCATTGAACCTCTGCTTTGATACCATAAAGACATGTGAAGATCAAATATCTTCACTAATTTCTAAGAGAGATCGAGAAAGAGAGAGAGAGAGATCGAAAGAGAGAGATGAAAAGAAGGAAATGTTATTCATTGTAAAAACTTGAGAACATCAAGTTGTGTCGTTACATGTATTTATACTAGTCTGAAATGTAACAAACTTCTAACTAACTTTTATCAACAATGATGTGTTTGAATAAAAGGAATTGACTTAACAAATGGTATAGTCAACTTATTGCTTATGGCTTTGTTTAACAAACAAGCCTTAGCTGATGTGGCATACTGAATATGTTCATTAAACTGTATGATAAGATGCAAGCATTACGGGTACTGTTAAGGAGATTTCAGTTTCTTGTTTGAAGATTGTTTGTTGGTGTGATGATGTATTAAATATCAATGATTAATAAAAATTTCTCTTTTTTTTTTTGCTAAATAATGATTAATATCTATTTAGAACAGCCATTAGATGTAGATCCATACATTCTTTCTCACTATTGATATGTATTGTAGTGGTCATAGAGAGGTTAAATACTAACTTAGTAGTGCAATAAAATTATTTTTTGAACGTTACATAGGATTAATAGCATCCATCTCACAGTTATTTGTACTTGCATTCACTGGATTCAACCTAAAACTCCATAATCTTATCAATGTTTTCACCTTAATACAAGGCCATGAGGGTGCTATACAATTAGAAGGTCAACTACTTCAAGCTCACTACTACGGTTGATGATCTCACTTAGATTTAGCATCTCACGAGGATGAAAAATGCCAACTTTTTGCAATATGTATATAAATAGTCCAATAGGAAGTACAAAAAACTTACTTCAAACTGCAGACATTGACGTTGGATGATGACTCCTTCAACGAGAATGTCACATTAATTTTACACTTAAAAACAGCAACTAAAACACATTTCATCGTTAATTTATATTTCATTTTTTCAATTTTGTAGATGTTCATCAATTTTGTTATTAAAATTTTGAATAAGATCAGGTTTTTATGCTGAACTGCTGCAAGGGATGGAGACTACAAAATGACTAGTTCCTCACTTATCTGTCAAGTGTTGGCCTACAATCTGAAGTCGGTAAACTCATCCTTTCTGAAGCTATTCATATGATTTGGCAACAAAAAAATATAAAGAGTTCATTCTGCAGACTCCACAGCCCCATACTTTTAGGCAGCCATTGCAATTGCTAGAAGCATTCGTGCTTATGATTACAAAAAGTGTTGATTATATGCTTCAAAGTTTTACTTGGATTTTTCGAAGAGTTAAAACTTAAAACTAATTAGGCTATTATTGCGGCAATAAATATTTATGGATGTGTCATAAGAAAAGAAATATTTAGATTTGTATAGCTACTAAATTCACCTTTTCCCCATACGCAATCTGTTGAATGGAAGTACATGCATGAGTCAGGACAAGAAATAACTTTTGCTTACATCAATAGACACAGGACAGGACAGGGTGGTCCAGAAAAGGTGGCTGTACCAATTAG
This sequence comes from Saposhnikovia divaricata, assembly GCA_036435485.1. Taxonomy (NCBI): domain Eukaryota; kingdom Viridiplantae; phylum Streptophyta; class Magnoliopsida; order Apiales; family Apiaceae; genus Saposhnikovia; species Saposhnikovia divaricata. The sequence goes on from CM071599.1 coordinate 166,508,161, forward strand.
CAGCATCATCGTCTGAAACCGGGATTAAAACAAAGATACAAGCATTTTCAGAAAAGCTTAAAGTATTAACAGTGATTAAATTTCCCATGCAAATGTACAGGTCTTGCCGTCTTGGATCTTCTAAACATTCAAGTGTTGGTCCAGTTCATTACTTACTTGACAACTGCGGATGTCTGAGAACTTAATGTGTATCGAAAGGTTCGACAATTTATCACAGGTTAATTTCTAAGTACTAATGAATTTGATGGTAATTGGTTGAAATGTTAAGTGTTAAATGCCTTCTATTGCCTCCTGTATCATTTCAAATTTAGAAAGACACAAGTGAATTAGCTTTCTAAGTTATTTAGAGCATCTCCAGAGGTTGCCATAATAGTTGCCAACTTCTACCACATCATCACATATATTATTTTTTTATTTTTTCTCTCCTCCATCTCATTGTTGGCAACTTTTGTTACAAATTTACTCCAATAGTTGGCAACTTTAAAAGTTGCCAATGTGGTCCCATGCATAAATTTTATATTATCTTATAAATACATTTAAAATATGGGAGATATAAAAATAGGGTAAAGTTAAATGCATTTTTGGGGAGTTGTATGTGTCTTAACTAAATGGGGAAGTTGCCAACTTTTGGCAACTTTGGTTGGCAACTTGTTGGCAACATTGATACTCCAATAGGTGGGCAACCAAGGGTGCCATGCCACATAGGAATTGGCAACCTCTTGGCAACCCCTATTGAAAATGCTCTTACACTGCTATTCTGTAAAAAAATTGTACACCGTTTCTCCTCGTTAATCTTTTACAGTGAATGCAAGCGACAAAAATAGGCATTGCAGATCAATAAATAGGTGGTCCTGATGAGGTCCCTATTTAATATTAGAGGCAGAATAGTTGGTAAAATCAATTTATTTTATTTAGCAAAAAAAACAAAATCTAACTTATTCATTTTTTGCATTTGATAATTTTTAGCTCTTAACAGTATACTTAAATGTAAATATTAAATATCTACATTGGGTTTTTTTTTTTTTTGGCTAAACACTACATAGCTTATTGAGATATTAATTTAAATTAATATCTCAATGTCTAGTTAACACGGCAACATGTAAACCTGTACCACGTACGTCAGTTTTTTACGTAACATAAGTCAAGGTTTGAGTAAATGAACCCGACCCGATTGTTGATGGACCACTTCCTCAAATGACCCACCTAAGATTTGGGCCAATCATTAATTTTCTATGTGGAGACGGTGGTTTTTCACCTAATTATTTATGAAAAATGCTAAAAAACTAAACAAAATTTTTAAAAAAGTGTCCAAAATAATATAAGTCCATTATATAAAGCATTTGACATTTTTGCATGTAACTTTAGATGTTTTGACTATATATTAAAAGTTATTTTTTATTCAATTTTTCTTTCTTTGAATAAAAATATAATATTCTAATTTTTATTTAAAAAAAGAAATTTTAGAAAATAATAATTTTAGTTATGTAGTCAAAGCACCTAAAGTTACGTGCAGAAAAGTCAAACACCGATCAGAGGAAGTATGTTTTTTTATCATTCACTGATTAAATAATTAATGTGATAATCCTACATATATTCATATAAATTTTCTAATTAAAACTTTTCATTTTAGTAAGTCCCACATAAATCACACATATCACGTCATTTTGGAATTTTTTTAAAGAATTTTTTTATTACTTAGCATTACCATTTATACACTAACTTGAGCTACCTAACCAACCTACACAGTTAACATTATACTGTATACTTTGGTCCATATATACAGTACCAACTAATCCGCACATTTTCATACTTCCTCTTAAAGTCGTAAAGTAAAGACTATTTCCAAGGCAATTCAAATTTTATATTGGTTGAATTAATTTATACTAGCTTAAAACCCGTACGATGCACGTATGTTCTTTAATTTAAATTAAAAGTTTAAAGATATGAATTTTTAGACTTAAAATTTTAAATAATATGATATGATAATAATTACATATATGTTGTCCGTGATATTTTTAGAAAAAAATGGTTACTTTGAAAATATAGAAAAAAAATACGTTTTAGCTAAAAAAACGTAATCAGTTATTTTACTTAAATAAAACTATCCGAATAGGTTTTATTGGGAAAAAATAGAAAAGATAACGTATTTTAACTTAAAAAAACAATTGATTAATTATTAGTTATTATAATTATACTTGTAATATTTTATTTTAATAAATAAAATTGCTTATAGTGTTTTTAGAAAAAGAAAAATTTTAGTTAGATAAAATATAAAAGATAATGTATTGTACATGAAAAATGAAATTGATTAATTATTAAAAAATAGAAAAATGTAACATGTTTTACCTAAAAAGAGAAATTTATTAGTGGAAAAATATTAGTTAGATAAATAATAAAAGATAATGCCTTCTACAAGAAAAAGGAAATTGATTAGTTATTGAAAAGTAGAAATGGTAACATGTTTTACCTGAAAAAAAGAAATTTATTAGTTATTAGTAACTATAAATAATTATGTAAAAATAATTAATTAATTAAAAATAACATGTACCGTTAAGTAAGGATAAATAAATAAAATCAACAAGATCAACCAAATTTTTAATATTTCGGCTTTTATATAATAGTATAATTTTTTAACGAGATCAAATATTGTAATATCTATTTTCGTTGACGGATTTAAAATACATAAATATATTGTACAGTAACAATTATCTTTCGAGAACAACAGAAACATATTTGATATTATGCGCACGTATTCAGCCAGCACTACCTGGTTCATAGTCTAAAGTACAATTATGACCAAAGCAAGAAACAGAAACTCCTGTCTAAGCCCACCTAATGACAACCATTAGACATTAGTGACGGTTGCTTGGATCTGTAAGTATGAAATATAGCCGTTAGAGGGGAGCCTCATCACAAGCATAAACAAATAAATACATCCATACCCAATTACCCACACAGATATATATATAAGCACTCATGCTCACTAGACTCACTGATTTCGAGGTACTTGAATACACATACTACCTTTCAAACACACACACACACAATAAAATGATGAACAAAACCCAGAAATACTAGCCGTTAGAGGGGGCAAGAAGAAGAAGCCTTGTTTGTAGATTAACTTCCTGACATTTTTATCATTTTTTGTCTGCCATAATCAAGATTCCTCTTTTATACTCCCAACTCCACTTGTGTTTCTACTATTTCAAAGTAACCCATTTCTACTTGATTGTTTTCACACAAACCCTTTTCATTTTCTTCAACTTTAAAGTGAAAAAATGTCCCCTTTTCCAAAGAAACCAACTCCATTTTCTTGAACTTTTGAGTGAAAAAAGTTGCAATTTTGTTAAAGAAAAAGAGGGCAAGTGGAAGTTGAAGTTGAAGATGAAGATGATTCAGTCACACCTACCTACCATTTTAAAGTTTTCAAATCTTGTTTTTACTTTAGCCCACTTTATTGTATTTCTTGAGCTACTAATGTTCACCATTCAACCAGTCTCAAGCCAAGATTGGGATGGTGTTATTGTGACCCAAGCAGATTACCAAGCACTTCAAGCCTTCAAACAAGACTTGATAGATCCAAAAGGCTTCTTAAAGAGCTGGAATGACAGTGGTTTCGGAGCCTGTTCCGGAGCTTGGGAAGGAATCAAATGTGCTCAAGGCCAAGTTATCGTGATCCAGCTCCCGTGGAGAGAATTAAGTGGTCGAATAACCAATAAAGTTGCACAGTTTCAAGCTCTTAGAAAGCTCAGTCTCCACAATAATCTCATTGGAGGCCCAATTCCAGTGGGATTGGGCTTTCTTCCAAATCTCAGAGGAGTTCAGTTATTCAACAATCGGCTTTCGGGTTCAATCCCAGCTTCACTTGGGCTTTGTCGAAATCTTCAGACACTTGATCTTGCTAATAATTCTCTCACAGGGAATATTCCAGCTAGTCTTGCAAACTCTAGTAAGCTTTTCATGCTTAATGTTAGCTTTAATTCATTGTCAGGTTCAATCCCAACTAGTCTTATGCAATCATCTAGTCTCAAATTCTTGGCTCTTCAAAACAACAACCTTTCTGGCCAAATTTCAGATTCTTGGGGAGGGTCATCAGGTACAAATGTCTCTCTTCAATCTTTAACACTTGATTATAATGCTTTTTCCGGAAACATTCCGACTTCTTTAGGCAAGATGATTGAGATTCAAGTACTTACATTGAGTCATAACAAAATTAATGGGGTGATACCAAGTGAGATTGGTGGTCTTTCCAAGCTTAAAACTTTAGATTTCTCTTATAATTCTATCAATGGAACCTTACCCGTTAGCCTATACAATCTATCCTCACTCGCTTTCTTGAATCTCGAAAGCAACAATCTTGATAACAATATCACAGAGAGTATAGTTAAGTTACAAAATCTCACAGTCCTCAACTTGAGGAATAACCATTTTGTTGGTGAAATCCCTGGCTCTATTGGGAAAATTGTCAGTCTCGGACAACTCGATGTTGCTCATAATAATCTAACAGGAGGAATCCCTGTTTCCCTTGGTGATTTACCCAATCTTAAATCTTTCAATGTTTCCTATAATGACCTCTCTGGCCCCGTTCCAGTTCTGCTTTCTCAAAAGTTCAATTCAAGTGCTTTCGTGGGTAATCTTCAGCTATGTGGCTATAGTGATTCAACATTGTGTCCTGTATCTCCCGCGCCATCACAGGAGAAAACGAAAAGCCATGGTAACAAATTGAGCACCAAAGATATTATTCTCATTGCGGCTGGGGCTTTGTTGGTAGTGTTACTTTTGCTGTGTTGTATACTGCTCTGCTGCTTGTTTAGGAGGAGAACAGAGTCAAAACCGAAAGATAGTGAGGCTGCCACAAGGGCGGTTCCCCCAGGTGGTGATAAGCAGGTCCCGCCAACTGCAAGCGAAGTTGAAGCTGGTGGAAATGGAGGAAAACTTGTCCATTTTGATGGACCTATAGTTTTTACAGCTGAGGATCTGTTGTGTGCCACAGCTGAGATTATGGGAAAGAGTACTTATGGAACTGTCTATAAGGGCACACTGGAAGATGGTAATCAAGTTGCAGTGAAAAGACTGAGAGAGAAGCTTACGAAGAATCAGAAAGAATTTGAAAAGGAGGTTAATGTCATTGGGAAAATCCGACACCCTAATCTTTTGGCTATGAGGGCTTATTATATGGGACCTAAAGGAGAGAAGCTGCTTGTCTTTGATTATATGCCAAAAGGAAGTCTTACAACATATCTCCATGGTGAGAACTTAATTTTCTTATCAAGAAACATTTTCTGATAATTGCTTTAGTTTAGGAATGATTATCTTATGAACTGTTTTGATCTTGTTGCAGCTCGAAGTCCTGATACGCCTATTGATTGGCTAACGAGAATGAAGATTATGCAAGATATTGCAAAGGGCTTGTTACACCTCCACAATAATGCAAATATGATCCATGGAAATCTTACTTCGAGCAATGTTGTGCTTGATGAGCACACAAATGCCAAGGTTGCAGATTTTGGGCTATCACGGCTGATGACAGCTGCAGCCAACTCAAATGTAATTGCAACAGCAGGAGCTTTAGGCTACCGGGCACCAGAACTGTCAAAGATCAAGAAAGCAAACAGAAAGACAGATGTATACAGCCTCGGAGTTATCATACTTGAACTTCTGACTGGGAAGTCTCCGGGAGAGGGAGCCGATCTGCCTCAGTGGGTAGCTTCCATTGTGAAGGAAGAATGGACAAATGAAGTATTTGATTTGGAACTGATGAAAGATGCATCTGCAATAGGTGATGAATTGTTAAATACCTTGAAACTAGCTTTGCATTGTGTTGACCCTTCGCCATCATCGAGGCCAGAAGTTCAGGAAGTTCTTCAGCAACTTGAGGAAATTAGAACAGAAACTACCCCTACCCCTACTTCTGGTGATGAGGCCGCAGCTGGCCCTTCCACAGCTGTCTGAACTTGGGTTTCAACTGCTTAGCGTAGGAGATGATTCTTTCATTCAAATAGATTCTGAGCAATGTTTTTTTTTGGCTAGTAAAACATCGTATGATGTTTGATAGGTTGCATTGGTGAAAAGCTTTTTGTTGGAAAACATCATATGATGTTATGCAGCCGGTGATATTTTCGTTAATGTTTTTAAACATTTATTTATCCATTTATTCACTTCATAATTCCCTGCAAAACTTTTCTCGACTTATTTACCCCCCACATGTTTACAAGCCAAGAAATTAACTAAAGAAAAAAGGGATCCGATCTACAGCAAACGGTTGCTGTGGCAAACGGTCTTGCAAGCCAGAAAACTTGATCCTAAATTTGCAAAAAAAAAAAAAAAAAAAAAAAAAAACCATTATCCAGATCGGACAGCAGCAGGCACAACTTGATTTTATTTTCATTAAAGGGATCAAGAATTACGAAACCATGTCTACAAGCCAAGAAATTAACTAAAGAAAAAAACAGTCTTACAAGCCAGAAAACTTGATCCTAAACTTGTAAAAAAAAAAACATTATCCAGATCGGACAGCAGCAGGCACAACTTGAGTTTATTTTCATTAAAGGGATCAAGAATTACGAAACCATGTGTGACAACTTCTAAAACTCAAATCCAAACTTGGAAAAAAAAACACCAGAAACATTGACCGGACAGCAGCAAACCCAACCAGAGTTTGTTTTCAAAGAAGGGATAAAGAATTACAATTTTATATGTGTGCTAACTTCTAAAAGACTGAAAAATATTATCATTAACAGCTTTGGATGTCCTCAGTTACTACCAATGTACATGAAAATAGGCACAAACTGAGAAGTGACAAACTAGCAAAAAAAAAAAAAAAGAAAAAACTTAGATCAAAGTATAAACACAATATGCTTCAGGCGCTATCCTTTGCAGCATATCCACTTGTTTCTTCAGCAACCATCTCCCACACGCTTGCCATTTTCTCTGCATATCCTGCCTGCAAATCAAAAAAATATCACTTTACTAATTGCACCAGATAGTAGGTCGAAAAATTACAAACTAAAAAATACCACAGGCAAATACAAACAGGCCATCACCATGTCCAGAATTAAAGCATCTTTTCATTGTGTCTACTGACATGACCTGTTTATAGTTAAATATATGGTACTACTTCAACTTTGGCACAACTAGAATAGCTTTGAAGTTAGGCTACAGGTACTATGTTGGGTAATATTCAACTATTTACTGTACTATTTCATTTTATTTTATTGTATTTTCTTCTGAAGGTGGTGGGAATGTCAAGGCCCCTCGGGCAAGGGGACTCCCGATCTGTCGCAAAGGACTGATTCTGAGCGATATGTGGAATTTTGGCCTGAGGTGGAACTTATTATATCAATAAAAGTTCAAGCAGTGCATGCCTTTATGTAAAATCATATTATTTTACTGCACAAACTTTCTACAATCCTCTCAAGTAGCATTTCATCCCTTTTGACAAAGGGAGCAATGTTATGATATGGCTGAGTTGCGTTTTATAATTATAAATGGCTCCTGATATTGCTCTTAAGCTTATTTAAAGTTCATCTTCCATAATGAAAGTAATCCTTAGGCCGATTCGTGTGTTTGAATATTTCTGATACCTGTTTAAAGAACGAATAATAAACATAGGGTGGAGGGGAACATGACGGTTATCCATGAGGCTAACCCCACAAAATATTTAGATACAACTAACGTCTAACACTGTAGAACTTTCAGATCAGGAACAAGTAACATGGCATATTCTGGTCAAGGACACGTTAGGTCAGGAGAGATTTGATTAGGAATAACCATTCACTTACATTCTTGCCAACTCATGATATTTATAAGAAAATCGTCTGTGCTAGTAGCTTATGAAGAACCTTACTTCTAGCTTTGCCATCAAACATCTCTTGTTGAGATCACTAAAAATCTTTTTCATAACGAAAAAATGAGACACTGGCTCGTTCATTTTCTTTGATAATAGGACTACAAACCCAATCTTCATTTACTTCAAATAAATAAAAATAATCAAACTATAACCCTTGGATAACCGTTTTCCTACAACATATCCAAATTTAAGAATACAAAATATTATTTACTTACTATATAATGAAAATCATATGCCATTAAAATTTGAAAAAGGTCAAGCATTACCTGATTCACAACAAATCCTTTTAGCATGCTTAAGAAGTCATCATGCTTCTCATTGTCTAATCTTTCAAGCTCATTCTTATTGTTTTCCTGTTAAAATTTATCACAAATTCTTAGTAAGAAACAACTCTTAAGAAAAAACTGAAGGATATATTTCGACTTTGACTTGCAAGTCAAAATCATCACCCTATGACATCAAAAAATTGAACCATAGATTATTGGGTTAGGGAGAAATGTGACATATACCAACAAACGCAATGAAAGATCAGCCATTGATCGTACCTTATGTATTGAAAAAAAATGCATTTCCTTGTAATATTAACCAACAAACTTGATGAACAAAAATTGTCTACTTCTATTACAAAGCAAAATGACAAAGAAGAGCTACTCCGTCCTGACAAATCCATTTAACGGCTAAAGGGTCAGTGGGTCACCAACTAGCATCATAATCCTCAAACAGCCTTTTTTTAGTTTAAAAATGGATCTTGAAACCAGATTAGGTTGTTGCAAGGCCATTGGAGGTAAACAAGTCTACTCCTACTTTTCTTACTCTTGTTATCTGTTCCCTGCAAGGGACGGGGTGGCAAAACGGCAATTCCTGGTCCCTGCTAGCTTAAAAGAAGTGCTCGCTATTTTAAAATTTATATAAATACCTAGTTACCTTTAATTATAAGCTCCATCCTAGGAGTTGAAGCAACTGGAAGCAAAGTTAGCCCTCCACCTAGATAGGATTTAAAATTAAGTTTGTACTGCTGCTTCTCCTAATTGATGTTTGGGCTAGCTGTTATATTTCTTTGACGGAAAATTCTTTCGTCACCGTCAAAGTTCCTGGGAAGTTGGGAGTCCTTTCCCATTTCCAAAATGGTTGGCTGTTAACTGCCTCAATGTGTCACCTTTGCAGGTAATCATGGCACATTCTTGAAAAAGTTTCACATTTAACCATAATAATTAGTAGATAGTGTGATCCACCAGCTACTTCCACTTACCCAGCCTGTGGTTAAGACTTTAGACCTTACGAAAGGGTTCTGTCCAACTCAAAAACAAGAAAAGCCTTCTGCATAGAAATGAGATATATTTCTAAATGGGAATCTCTAGACGTGGCTACAGAGTGCAGAAGTTGGCAGTCGATGCATTACAATTACGTGCCAGGAGAAAGCTGGCTTAGAAATTTGGTGCCTTAGTATGAGTTAGAGACTTGGAGGAAAGGAGGACTTTCTACATGACTGTCCTTGTATCCTTTTTTGTTTCAAAGACCTTTAAAGAGAAGCTTTAAATGTCCTCCATCAGGTCTAGGTCAAAGATTTGGCCGGTATAAGCAAGGTACGAAAATTTTCATGAGTACTGCCTAAGAAGTAGGGTATTCAGCTATTTGTTTGCATAAGCCTGCATGTCCTCAGTTAACCACTTTTCTAACAAGTATAGCAATTTCATTCTACACTCATACTAATCTAGAAGCATAGGTGTCATTAGAAGCTCTGTGATACTGACAAGTGCGTTCACCTTTTCACCTTTTGATTAGCCTTCGTGTAATCTAATTGAATAGAGCCATAAAAAGGTTACTGAGGAGTGGTTAAGGGACTGCAGGCAATACTCTATGTTCCAACGTCGCTAGCAGTCACATCCATAACATGAATGAAGACCACCAAGGTATGGTTGTCACAATCAAATAACAGGCCCTAGAACTTATATTCAGTGTTTTTGAATAACGATTAATGGTATTGAATTTGGTGTAACTTCTGTCATGCTTGCAGACGCAGTCCCATCCCCCATGACTAACTCCACTTCTATTATATACTTGGGTTTGGTCATTTATGCTCTTTCTGTTCAGATTACTTCGCATAGTTCTGCTAAGTACTTTATCCCATTCTTTTTGCTTGCTTATAAACATCTCTTATGCTACATACAACGCAATAAGTTCAGGGTTGTTAGTGACTACCTATAGCTAACTAACTTTGTTTTTTAAAAGATTAAATCCTCGTCTGTAAGAACATCAAGATCCAATTCAACAGCATAGATAATTGTTCAATGTTTAATTTGTCAGCATAACTCAAGCAAAGGCAAAGCTTATGTACATTTACTTTATTAAGCAATTGAAGGAAAAGATTTAATATATACAATTGTAGACACATTTAAGTTTTTTTTTTCTTAGTCCAAGACCCTCCCAATGTATTCAGCTTTCATAATAATTTTAATGTATAAAGAAAAAAACAAGTTGAAGATTATCATATCTTACCTCCAAAAATAGGTCAAGCATATATACTTAAACTAGAGTTAACTGCAGCAACTAGGATACTGTAACGAAATTTATGTATAACTGGTGTCATTAAGATTTCTGGAGTGCTCAGGTAATACATGCACTAATAGGAAGAACATGTTACCTTGATCCGTTCATATTCTCTGACTGCACAGGTTTTAGCTTCCTCAGTTACTCTTACAGTTTCTTTCAACTCATCTATTTTTCGAATTCTAGACCTGTCACCACCAAAAATCTTTGATGAAGCAGCTTCAAGCTTTTCAATCCTTAAATTCAAGGAGGCCAGTTCAGATAGAAGAGTTTGCACCGTCAACAAAGCATTTGCGCGGTCAGAAAATGCATTGTTAACTGCCAACATCACGCCAAGATAGTCATGAAGCTTATCCTGCAGTATCAGAATAGAGCAGCTGTAAATATCTAGCTCTTTGAGTGAAACAAGATGCTTGAAAAGATAAAATATCATGATAAAATTTAGCAATTCAAGTTCCGAAAAGTACAATATCTATTAACTTACCAGATGCTTGACAGTTTGTGCATTCAACTCCCGATAGAGTCTGCTAGCTTTGACAGCAGCAGTTGCCACATTTTTCATGTCTGCAGATCTCACCCTTTGAGAGTTAAACATTGCCTCATCTGCCTCAAACTTTGTTAGCTTGACAAAAGCCAATCCCAGTTGCCCCATCGTCTCCCCAATATCTTGCTGAGCTTTAACAAGAGATTCAGCCTGCAAGATCATATACAAAATTTATAAGCACATAACCTAGGGTAATATCAACTTGCAATTAATACATTTTAAGTCAATACTCAATAGCATACTTCCAATTTCATTAAACAAGTAATGAGTACCTAAATCAACTACAAGACAGTAATGAATAATAAATATTACAAATCTACATATACACACCAAGGGAATCACCATGTGAATCATATCTACATATCGTGCAGGAGGTCCACAAGCCTCAGCCACAAGGTCAACAAAGGCAATGTTCATTATTTAATTTCCCAACATTATAAAAGCTTATAGAACAAGTGATCTAGACTCGTATTTCAAGCCTTCAGAACATAGAAGCAATCTGGAATCATCAATTCATGTACCAATTTCAGATAAGTTAATAGGGATACCTGATTAACTAATTAATGCAAGCCGCTCAAGAAGTTAGAAGTTAAGAAACAATATTGTTAATTCCTTTATTGTATGGCACTAGCAAATTGATTAACATACATTAAAGCTCAATCAAGTCTCAAATGTCACAATGGTCTCACTAAATCAGCATCATCAGACAAATATCAATATATATCTGAATCGAGAATTATTACTAATTATATAAATGACAAACATAGAACACCCAAAGTTCAAATAAGATGTGGCATTATAAGAGTTTAAAAGACCTGCTGAGAAGCATTACTAATCTGATTCTCGAAATCCTGCAACTTATCCTTCCTCTCCAAAAACTCCTTATCTTCCTCCACAACCGGCGGCTTCACCGCACTCCAATCATTCGTAACCGACTGCTTCAACTCCTTAAAAATCCTCAACAAATCTCTCCCTCCTTTGGCAGGCAACGCAACCTCATTCACATCCACCGTACTCCCTTGCAAACTCTCCCTCCCAAACAACTGCCATGGCAACTTCACCGCCCCATCCAACATTCTCGACGCCACATCCGTAGTCCTCACCAACTGCAACTTCCCATCCGCTTGCAAAAACAACCTCAACTCCTCACTCCTCCGTATCACCGGATGCTCCACAAGTCTCCCAAAATACTTCTCCAACGCTGCTCTCCTACTCTCTACAAACTCATTCTTCTGCATCACCTGACTCTCAACAACACTCTTATCCGGCCTAATCGGAATAAAATAACCTCTATACGCCTCACTCAAACGATCCGATAATGTAACGACATCCTTAAACCGTCTCCTCACACTAAATTCACTCCCATTATACTCTTTTATATTAGTTCTCGTTGTAATTAAATAGCTAAAATAACTATTTCCGCCAATTAAACCCGAATTCGACACGTCTTGCTCCTTCTGAGGATCCGAAACCGTGATTACAATATACTCTGCTCCGGGCTGTGAAGTCGACGTGGCGAACAAATCGTGACCGTTGACTCCACTTCCACCGTTGCTATCTTCTCCATCGAACGATCGAAATATCGCTTCGGCATACGAAGGAGGTTCGAGAAACGAGTTGTACGGATTAGGTTGTTGATTTCGCGGTTGATTAAGTAACGGATCGTGAGATTGATCGTGATCGTCCATTGAAATCTCGGCGAACGGTGGAGATTGATCGTGATGCGATGGATTGTGTTCGTTGTTGGTTAGAGCTAGGGTTTCCATTCCGTCTTGGGATGCGTGATGGTGCGGTTGCTCGTCCTGCTCTTGATTCATCATTTTTTTTTAAATCTCTCTCGTTCTCTCTCCCCCTCTCTCTCTCCCCCTCTTGCTCTCTCTTTGGTTGGAGAGTTATATTGTAACTGATTAGTTTGTTGAAGTTGTGAGTGAAGTGATAAGGTGGCGCGTGGGGGAAGGAGGCGCGTGGTGATGGTTAAAGTTACGGGACGGTTACGGTGAGTGAGTGGATGGGGTTGGATTTAGTAGTGAAGTACAAGTGAAGAGAGGAGCAAATTTTTGTAATGTGAACCTGGAGTTGAAAGTTTGTGTGTATATACGTGTGTGTCATTGTGTGTATAGGTTACTTGCAGGAATGGAGAATTATCCAATTATTTATTACTTATCAGAAAAAAAAGAGAATTTTCCAATTTTGAAAGGAAAAGAAAATTATCCAATTTTAGTTGTTGAACTAGTCGATAAAGCCGCGCTTCGCGGCGGCATTACAACATTTTTAAAAAAATTCAATATATTTATGTTATATAATAATATTAATATTAAAGTTTAATAATTAAATAATCTTTTCTAATGAATCAAGAAAAATTTCTTGTTAAACACGATTTTTTCGATTGAACCGCTCTCTCGTTAAAACGGAAATTCTAACTTTAACATATTATTTATATTATAAAGACTTATATAATAATTTTTATCCATAAAATCGAACCGTAAAAATTAAAAAAAATTATGACATAAGTATCAAATTCTAATAGCTAATACAATCTTTTCTAATGAGTCGTCTTCCCATTAAATACTTTTCGAGCCGCTCTTATTTGGAACCAAAATTTTAACTTCATTATATAAAGAGAGTAAATTCCAATTTTTATATTCTTTAAACTTTCTAATATTTATGGAGTTTTAAAAGATGAAAATACATCTTATTTTTTCTGCATATTATAGATATTCATGTATTTATTTACAGCTTCCGCATGGGAATGTCTTTCTGTTATGTTAATATATCAAAAAAATCAAAATACGAAGATTTTTCATTACGGGAATAATATTAAATTTATGGATATATTTTTCTAATGCAAGTATAATTAACTTATATAAAAAAATTAAAATAAAGGATTTCTAGGAAAAAAGATATGTAGTTTTAAAAAATCGTATAAGACGTCTCCACGATCCTCACATTCTACTTCCAATAAAACATTTTATTTTATGTATTCTTTATATATTCAAACATCTTTTATATGGTCTTCTATAATAAGCCGCTTTCTCGTTAAACACAGTTATTACTATTGATCTGCTCTATCGTTAAAACTAAAAACCTAACTTTTACATATATCACTTGTATGATAATGTTTATCCATAAAAATCAAATCCTAAAAATAAAATAAAATTTATAACATCAATATGATATTTTAATAGCTAATACAATCGTTTATAGTGAGTCGTTTTCCCGTTAAACACGTTTCGAGCCGCTCTCGTTTGGGATCGAAATTCCAACTTCATTACATATTATTGATGATACTTATCTTACGTAACAACTTTTTTTCTAATAATCAAAACCTAAAAATAGAGTGAATTTCAATTTATACTTTCTCTAGACTTTCTAAAATTTATAGAGATCTAGAAAATGAAAACACATCTTATATTCTCTTTATATTATAGATACTCCTATATTTATTTAGGATTCCTGCATGTGAATGTTCTTTTATTATGTTAACACATCAATTCCTTTTTTTTTAAATACGGTGACTTTTTTTATGACAATAGTATTGGATTTATGAATAAATTTTCCTAATAGAAGTATAATTAACTTATATAAAAAAGTATAATTTAAGAAGATCGTACTTTCTATGAAATATTGAATTATATGTCTCTCTATATATTCAAACACCTAATATACTTCTAATAAAACTTTTATTTATATATTTTTTCTATAAATTTAAACTCTTATTCTTTATAAATTCGAACTCCTATTCTACTTCCATTATGCCTTATAAATACTTATTCTACTTTCAATAAAACTCCTAATCATATGTCTTCCCTATAAATTCGAACTCTTCTCCTCCATAAATTCGAATACCTATTCTACTTCTAATATATTAAATAAAATAAAATAAAATTTATAACATCTAAGTGTTATTTTAATAGCTCATACAATCTTTTATAGTGAGCCATCTCCCCGTTAAACACATTTCGAGCCGCTCTCATTTGGGATCGAAATTCCAATTTCATTACATATTATTGATGATACATATCTTACACAACAATATTTTTCCTTAAAATCAAAACCTAAAAATAGAGTGAATTCCAATTTATACTTTTTCTAGACTTTCTAAAATTTATGGAGATTTAGAAAATGAAAGCACATCTTATTTTTTCTTTATATTATAGATGCTTTTATATTTATTTAGGATTCATGCATAAGAATGTTATTTTATTATGTTAACACATCAATTCTTTTCTTTTTAAATACGATGACTTTTTTTATAATAATAGTATTGAATTTATGAATAAATTTTTTTAATAGAAGTATAATTATCTTATATAAAAAAAGTATAATTTAAGAAGATCGTACTTTCTATAAAATATTTAATTATATGTCTGCTCTATATATTCAAACATCTATTCTACTTCTAATAGAACTTTTATTTATATGTTTTTTCTATAAATTTGAACTCTTATTCTCTATAAATTCGAACTTCTATTCTACTTCCAATAGAACTTTTAATCATATGCCTTATAAATACTTATTCTACTTCCAATAGAACTTCTAATCATATGTCTTTCCTATAAATTCGAACTATTTTCCTCTATAAATTCGAACACCTATTCTACTTCTAATATGTTAAATGAAATTTTTATATTTATTAGTGTTTAAATTCTAAAATTCTAGAAAATTAGAAAAATAGATTGAGACGATCTTAGAGCGCCACCTAAACTCCCGCGTATCCTCTTTTATATATATATATATTGATATATATATATATATATATATATATAAATTGATATTCCTTAAAATCAAAACCTAAAAATAGAGTAAATTCCAATTTATACTTTTTCTAGACTTTCTAAAATTTATGGAGATTTAGAAAATGAAAACACATCTTATTTTCTCTTTATATTATAGATACTTCTATATTTATTTAGGATTCCTGCATAAGAATGTTATTTTATTATGTTAACACATCAATTCTTTTCTTTTTAAATACGATGACTTTTTTTATAATAATAGTATTGAATTTATGAATAAATTTTTCTAATAGAAGTATAATTAACTTATATAAAAAAGTATAATTTAAGAAGATCGTACTTCTATAAAATATTTAATTATATGTCTGTTCTATATATTCAAACACCTATTATACTTCTAATAGAACTTTTATTTATATGCTTTTCTATAAATTTGAACTCTTATTCTCTATAAATTCGAACTCTTATTCTACTTCCAATAGAACTTTTAATTATATGCCTTATAAATACTTATTCTACTTCCAATAGAATTTCTAATCATATGTCTTCCCTATAAATTCGAACTATTTTCGTCTATAAATTCGAACACCTATTCTACTTCTAATATATTAAATGAAATTTTTATATTTATTAGTGTTTAAATTCTAAAATTCTAGAAAATTAGAAAAATAGATTGAGACGATCTTAGAGCGCCACCTAAACTCCCGCGTATCCTCCTTTATATTGATATATTGATTGATATATTTATTTAGGATTCCTGCATAAGAATGTTATTTTATTATGTTAACACATCAATTCTTTTCTTTTTAAATACGATGACTTTTTTTATAATAATAGTATTGAATTTATGAATAAATTTTTCTAATAGAATTATAATTAACTTATATAAAAAAGTATAATTTAAGAAGATCGTACTTCTATAAAATATTTAATTATATGTTTGTTCTATATATTCAAACACCTATTATACTTCTAATAGAACTTTTATTTATATGCTTTTCTATAAATTTGAACTCTTATTCTCTATAAATTCGAACTCCTATTCTACTTCCAATAGAACTTTTAATTATATGCCTTATAAATACTTATTCTACTTCCAATAGAACTTCTAATCATATATCTTCCCTATAAATTCGAACTATTTTCCTCTATAAATTCGAACACCTATTCTACTTCTAACATGTTAAATGAAATTTTTTTATTTATTAGTGTTTAAATTCTAAAATTCTAGAAAATTAGAAAAATAGATTGAGACGATCTTAGAGCGCCACCTAAACTCCCGCATATCCTCCTTTATATATATATATATATTAATTGTTTACTGATTGCAAAGAATGAAAGATAAAAGAAATTCATTGGTTGGACAAAGGTTATGGGAGAAATTAGTATCCATATATTGTAATATTTCGATAAATAAATGTCCGATAAACTAGTAATCTCATCAGATAATTAAAAAAATTTAATCCCAACTTGAGATAATGTGATAAATAATTAATATCGTAAATGTATTAATAAATAAATTATTTAAGAATCTTTAAGATCCAATGTAAATATAAATAAAAATTCACTAAATTTGAATTAATATATTTTTTTTAACATAGATCATCTAATCAATAATATTCATAAACACATATATTTTTGTAGCTCTAATTATTTCACACAAACAATTTATAAATATTCTCAAGTTCCCGAAAATAATTTTTTAATTATACTATAGTTAATACCCAAATACAAAATATTTAATATACATGTTTAATAAATGTATTCATATTATCGAGTGTCGTGAAATATATTATAAGAATTTTAAATTTTAAATTAT
Source organism: Saposhnikovia divaricata (assembly GCA_036435485.1). Lineage (NCBI taxonomy): Eukaryota > Viridiplantae > Streptophyta > Magnoliopsida > Apiales > Apiaceae > Saposhnikovia > Saposhnikovia divaricata. The sequence continues at coordinate 166,525,656 of CM071599.1, forward strand.
TTGTACATTAGTTGAAAATGTGAATTTAAAAAGAAATAAATCGAAAAGAAAATATTATAAAGAAAATAATAAACACAATATTGTACAAATATTAATATATAAAGACAACTTAATAAACTATATACTTATTTTTTATGACGATTTTATATTACGTTTTCTTAGATAACCGTTTTAATAAATACATATAAGTCGCGTTTTAAGGCGGCCTTATAATATTTTTTAAAAAAAAATTCAAAATATAGACTATTAAGGAAAGAAATCAAAAAGAAAATATCTTTAAATAAATAGTGGACAAAATATTATACAAATTTTAGTACACACATGTGTGTGTGTGTTATATAGAAAACTAAATAAACTATACGATTATTTTTTACATCAATTTTGTGCCACGTTTTCTTAGGTCGATACCCGTTGTAATGAATACATATAGATAAAAAAACCGATTGATTGAATTAATTAAAAGAAGAAGTTGGAATGTTATGATCAATAACAATGAGAAGATAATAACGACAAATTAACAATTAACAATAAATAAATGAAGAAGGAATAGTAAAACTTCAAACTTTTCAAGTCAAGTTTCTCAAGTGCTTCTACTTCTCAAACAGTGAAATATCTTCTAATTCTTGTTCATGTTCACACGATAAGGTGTTTTTGTACCGATATCACTAACAAAAAAAAACAAAGCCAAAGCCAAAGCAAAGAACAACCAATGGTTACTAATAATCCATAATTATAACTAAAATCATAACAAATCATAAATTTAAAAATAAAACGAAGAAAGCAAATATTAAATCGAAAATTCAAACCTTGGAAACCAACAAAAAAAAGTAACCTGAAAATCATAAAAAATCAGTGGCGCACACACATAGCCATGTACATTGAGGATTAAACAAGATAAGAATAAGTAAAAAAATTAAAAGAAAGTAGACGTAGACAAAAGCAAACAGGAGCAAGAAAAGAGTTACAAACAAGGTGATAAAATTTGATCATTAGAAGCAATCATTGTACATAGGGGTGTACATGGGTTGGGTTGGCCGGGTTAGAGTAAAATCTCAACCCAATCCATTTTCAATCGATTTAAAAAATTTAAACCCAACCCATGGAAAATAATTTTTTTACCCAACTCTATATATTAAAAGGTCGGGTTGGGTTTGTTTGGGTCGGTTTGGATTTGTACATTGTCAATTTAAGAGGTTTTTCGTTTAAATATCTATCAACGTCATTCTTCTTTTCAGTTATCTACATTTGCTGGTGATGCATATAATTTCCAATAATCTCCTCTTACTTGGTACATTGCCAAATTAAACTAATTATAACAAATTGTTAAACCAGCTGAGCAATCGACTAGCATGTTTGTTGAGCTAAAGGTTAACAAGATCAGAAACGGTGCAGTGCATTTATAAATAACGATTTTTCTAATGTGTGCCCAAGGGCACACAATAAGAACTTAGTTGGCATTTTTTGATTTGTTTATTTTCATTAATGATAATGGCCCCCCTGCATGCACAAAAAATCTCAACAAATTAGATTTGCCAACTCTTAAAAAAGACATAAAAAAAGTGGTTGTTAGAGTGTGCCCTTAAGCATACACTAGAAAGACCCTATAAATAATACTTATTAATATATTTATTTATTTATCTATATTAATTTTTTTTTAATTTTACTCGCATTCGATTTTCTATAACTACATAAATTAATATTGTTTATTAAATATATGATTTTATCATTCAATTTTCTACACGTGCCCAGCCCGTGCTTGGCACGGGTTAACAACTAGTAAAATATTACTACATAAGTATAATATATAAAATCACATTAAGATTTAAATGATGTTCCTACTCGAAAGAATTATCATGATCCTATTTTTATTTATTTAAGGAAGTACTTCGATCTTAGTACTGCTTGTGTTATGTATACTACAAAAACAATATCAAACACCCTAATCACATTATTTATATATGCAAGTCAAACTTAGGAAGATTCGAGTAAACCTAATAATATACGGACTGGATTGATAAATGGACAGTGGGCTAGATTCATGAACTTATAGGTATATATTTATTAATTTGCCAAAATTCTAAACGGGTTGGGTTGGGTTGAGTTAAAAAAATTGAAACCCATACCCAACCCATTAATACCGGGTTGAAATATTTTTAGCTCAAACTTGCTTCAATTTGAAATTAATCGAGTTAGGTCGGTCGAATATAGGATCGGGTTGGGTCAGGTTGATCGATTTCGCCAACCCATGTACACACCTAATTGTGTGTGTATGTTGAAACATACATGTCTAAAGATGATGATAACAAACACCACAAGACAGAAAATGAATTAAGGAATCGAAGCTGACAAATAAATCAGGAAGCTAACTGAAATGCAGATCAACTAAAGCAACATCTTGTGAATGGAACTCTGCAAACAGTTAGGAAGTATTTCTGCAACAAGCCATGAGATGCTACAATCAAGTATCTGTAATCAGAAGAGATTTTTCTATACCCATGCAAGTAAATTCGAGAAGTCAAGACAAGAAGGAGTTCGAGAAGTCAAGTCAGTTTAATGACCCTATTCGAGAACTCTACAAAAAGGGTTATTCGAGTAGTCAGGCTGATGTCTCTATTCGAGAAGTCTGCAACTTAGGCTATTCGAGAAGTCTACAAAATAGGCTATTTAAGAAGTCATTCGAGAACTCAATAGAAGGGGCTATTCGAGAAGTCAACATTCCAGAATTCAAGATCTATCAGTTTGAGAACTCAGCCTGGATTCCTAGTAATTCCAGAGTTCTCTAATGGAACATATCGAATGAAGGATAAACCCAGAATTACTTTGCAACCCGTGACTTATAGATAGTGATCAATTACACAAATGATGTTACGAGTAGGGAGTCAAATTATAGATATTTGAAGGCTCAAACTCTTCCAAGTGAAAGGTGAAATAAGTCACCGTTTATTCGACTTCAAGGGCAACAATAAGAGTGGAAGCAACCTCCAACATGATTACATTACTACTGAAGAATTCAAAGGATATCTTGATGAATGTATAAGGATCAGCTGGTTTATCTAGGAAGTTCAAGCACAGCTCAATAAACAGAAAAGCTTATTGACTTTCAAAAAGATTATCTTTTGCTAAAGCAAATTTTCAGGGATAAAGATTCAAATCAGAAAGGCTTAATGACCTTTTAGCCCTTCAAGTTTGAACAGTTATACCCATAAAGCCCTACAGTTTTAAAGCGTTCCTTTTTGCCCCTTCAACTTCAGAAATGTACCTTTTTTGCCACAAATCGTCATCTATTCCTTTTAAAAGATGACGGTTTTGTGTCAAAAAGGCGATGGTTTTGTGGCTAAAAGGTACATTTTTGAAGTTGGAGGGGCGAAAAGGAACGCTTTAAAACTGTAGGGCTTTATGGGTATAAATGTGCAAACTTGAAGAGCCAAAAGGTCATTAAGCCAATCAGAAAAGGTCCTTTACATAAAGTATCACGTGGGCTTGGAAGCTAAGTCAACTCAAGAACTTAGTAACTTATGAAGAAAGAAACATACACAGACTTGAAGCATGCTGGAATTGTCCAAATCAAGAAAAGAAGACCTTCAAGACATTTCCAAAAATGGCTATCACTTCAAGCATGTGTGTGTGACAAGTTATACCAAAAATGTACCTTTATATTTTACATGTTTACTTGTCTTCATATACTTTAAATAAGTTGTATGAGCAACATAGTGTAAGCTAGAAAAACACAGAGCTTAATATAGAGATCTATAGGTTTTCTTGTAAACACATTGTAACCCACAGCTGTGTATTTTTACACAGAGTATTTTCTTCAAATACAAACTCTCAGGTGGACCTCTCAAACTCCACCTGAAATTTTTATATCGTGTGTTTATTTACCTTGTTTACTTTCTATTCTGTACAAACTATCTAAGGCCTCACTGATTCAAAAAAAATTAAGTTGAGTTTGTTGAGATTGTATTCAACTCCCCCTTCTACAATCTCGTGGTGTATAACTGGGAAATAATAATTGCTATCAGAACAATCTTCTAACATACAAGAATTTTAAAGATCACCACCATGGGAAAGAAGGATACAGTCGTGAAAATACCAGTTCTCGACAAAGACAATTACTTTCATTGGAAAGTAAAGATGCACTTACATCTTTTATCCATTGATGAAGGCTATGTAAACTGCATAGAGAAAGGCCCTCATATTCCTATGAAGGCTAACTATGTAGTTGGAGATGCAGCTGGAACTGCAGCTGCTGGAAGGCCTGTTCCCAAACTGCCAGCAGAGTTCACAGAAGCAGACATAGAAGAAGTCCACAAGGACAAGAAAACCATGAACATTCTGTTGAATGGTATTGATCAAGATATGTTCGATAATGTCATAAACTGCACTACTGCCAAGCAAGTGTGGGACACTATACGAACACTCTGTGAAGGAACGGAGCAAGTGAGAGAGAAAAAAACAACTTCTCATATAACAATATGAACACTTTCACTCCAGTTCAGGTGAAAATCTAACAGATATATTTAGTAGGTTTCAAAAACTACTAAACGGGTTAAAGTTGTATGGGAGGGTGTATGAAACCAAAGATTCCAACCTTAAATTTCTGAGGTCATTACCAAAAGAATGGAAGCCAATGACAGTCTCATTGAGGAATTCTCAAGACTACAAAGATTATACTCTTGAGAGACTGTATGGAATATTAAAGACCTACGAGCTCGAGCTGCAAAATACTTAAAAGTTGAAAAGAGCCAGACGAAAGGTGGGGCTATAGCTTTGGTGACCAACGTTCCAAGTAGCCAAGATGGAGAGAAGTTAAAGAGTGTGAAAGCCACACCAAGTCCAAAGACTTGTGAAGGTGGAGCTGAAACTAACAGAGGTAAAAGCAAGATGATTGAAGAACTTGATGCATTGAGTGGAGATGAATCTGAAGATCTAGATGAATTTTTTGGCATTCTTATCAAAGAGATTTTCTAAGTTAAGATTCAAGAAGAATCCAGTAGGAGCCGGGCAATTCAGAAAGAGCTATCAACCAAACAAGGATGTGGTTGAATGATCAAAGATTAAATGCTTTAGCTGTGGAATTGCTGGTCACTTCGCCAATGAATGCAGATAATCCAAAGCCGATAAGAAGAAGAAACAGTTTGAAGCTGTTGACTACAAAAACAAATATTTTGATCTTCTCAAGAAAAAGGAAAGAGCATTTGTATCAAGGGATGATGATTGGGATGTTGGAGGAGACTCAGATGCAGAGGAAGAGTTTGTCAATCTTATACTCATGGCAAACGAGAATGATGAAGAAGCTAGTTCAGCAAGCAACCAGGTATTATCAACAAACCTAACTAAGCTTTCCAAAGATGAATGTGATAATGTTGTTAATAAAATGTCTGTTGAATTATATAACATGCATGTCACATTGAAATCGCTTAACAAAGAGAACAAAAAGATTAAAGATCTAAATGTTAAGTTAAGTGATAGGAATACTCTGTTAGAGACTCGGTTAATTGAGTTTGAAACGATGAAAATAGATTGCCATGATGCAAAGAGTGAATTACTTGTGGCTCTGAAAAGAGACGATTGTTTAAATGAATAGTTGAGAAAGGAAAAAGAGTTAATTGCTAAGTGGAAAGGATCAAAGGCAGTAACTGAGGAAATTTTTAATGTCCAAGGAGTAGATTCTTTCTGCAAATTAGCAGAAGCGAAGTGAGAAGTTGTTGGGGAGGTTGCTTCTGACAGTGAATCAATGGATTAGGAATGTCCATTGAAGTCCAAACCTGTCAGCAAAGCAACCTTGGTTAAATTGAATAACAAATATGGACCTGTCAACAAAAACTTTGTAGTTGGAGATTGCAGCAAAACTAAATCAGTTGAAAAGGATAACATAGGCCACTTGTCCATTAAGCAATTGAAGGATAAGTTAGAAAAGATTGAAACAAAGGCTAAGGCTAAAAAGAAGAATAGAAATGGCAAGGTAGGAATTAACAAACATAGCAACTACACACCTGATAAGTATGCTCCTAAGAAAGAGTATGTGAATTGAAACGTAGCAAGTTGCAACCCTTGTGAAGTGTTGCCATTAATATGATTTAAACACAACCTTTTTAACAAAAATTGAAATAAATAATTATTGTGAATTAAAATTAATTAATTTTAAAAACAAATAATTTAAATTTTCAAAGTTTGTTATTGGAGTCAATATTAGAATTTTTATAAAATAGAACATTTTTTATAATTTGAAAATAGACCAAATTATTAAAATAATTATTAATTTTTATATTTTTTTATAAATTTATCTTTTAATTAATTAAAAGTGAATAATTATTTTTAAAATACTTTTACCTTTAAATTAATTTATCCTTAAAAAAATTAGAGTTTCCAAAAAAATGAGTTAATATTTTTAAATATTAAGAATATTTATTTATTATTTTTTCAGGTTATATTTATTTATTAAATTTAAAATGAAAATTTTGAAAAAAAAATAAAAAATTCACAGATATATTTATAATAATATAGAATGGCGCACAGATCGGTAAAAGTTTGTAAGTGGCAAAATATAGCACCATACTAAAATTTCAGATTTTCAGTCAAACCCCTCTAACAAAAATAACATTCTCATCCCCTCCCCCTCCCTCTCTCTCTCTCGTAAAACTCTTTCCCTCAATTTCCCTCTCTCTCGTAAAACTCTTTCCCTCAATTTCTCTCTAATTTTCTTATGTTAGTACGTATTTGGGTTCAATTTAGGGTTTCTCAGTTGATTGGGGCTTGGATTTGAGGCTTAAACTTCTTCAAATTAGGGCTTTTTCAAATTAGGGTTCTTCGTTTTGAGTTCAATCAATTCGATTTCTTCACTATTAGGCTTAAACTTCGATTAATTGATCTCTCTTTCCGATTTCAGGGATTATTCGATTGGAGCTTCGGATTTAGGGCTTTGATTTAGTGGATTTCGGGCTTGTTTAGTGGCTTTCGGGCTTCGATTCAGAGGTATTACCCCCTTTCGATATGAATGCGTACTCTTACATGTTTTTTTATCTGTTGCTCCTTCTAAACTTTAGCTCTTGTAGCACAGAGTGGTCGACTTGGGTCTGTTATGATTGCAACCAATATGGTACGTCGTGGAACAGATATTATCCTGGAGAAATGCAGAATTTATGGAGAGGTTAAAGTTACGGGAGATGCTTATGCCTAGGTATTTCAAGTTTTAATTTTACGTAATGTTAGTTCACTTAACTTGTTGGAGGCATGGTTACATTACAAAAATAGTTCTAAATAGCACACACACATATTCTTGTCAAGTTCCATTTTCGTGCTTCAAGTTGCATCTGCTAGAAGATTGCTTTTTTTGGCCTATTATTACATATCCAGCATACTTTATTGAGTAGTAGCATGTAATTATATTAATATCAAATTGTTGGTTTTCAGAAAAAAAAATTTCATACTGTTTATGTTCCCGTGAAGAAACCTATTTCAAAGAAGTCATGGAAGGTCAGTTTACTATCACAATTTCTTGTATTGTTCTAGTTTACTTTTGCAGTCTATTAATGTGTTATATTACGATATCACAATTACGTAATTGCCAGGTGAATGAAAGTCTATTTCCATGTGAACTATCAAAAGGAAATATCAATTTGGCTGAGAAAGCAGTGAAGCTGGCTATCAAAATATGGGGGCGACGATCATTAACTGAACTTGAAGAAGAAGAACTTCAGTTATTATTGCGTACTTTTATAGTTGAGATGTCTGGTCAGATCTTTAGTTATTTACTTTTAAGAAGAGAGAACAATATAAAACACATATCCAATTCTTGTGTTAACATACTAATTTTGATGTGAAACGATATGATTGACATAACATCGACAGATTATGATATTATAGTAAGAATTACCTCTATTCTTAATGAGGATCCTGAGTTTGTAATGCATATTTGTTTTTGTTGCATGGGAAACAATGAACAACCTCAGCAGGCCCAAAGGTTCATCAACTCTCCCCAGATATGTACCCTTTGCCCTGAATACATTATGTGGGCATATCCAACATACTTTATTGAGTAGTAGCATGTAATTATATTAATATCAAATTGTTGGTTTTCAGAAAAAAAAATTTCATACTGTTTATGTTCCCGTGAAGAAACCTATTTCAAAGAAGTCATGGAAGGTCAGTTTACTATCACAATTTCTTGTATTGTTCTAGTTTACTTTTGCAGTCTATTAATGTGTTATATTACGATATCACAATTACGTAATTGCCAGGTGAATGAAAGTCTATTTCCATGTGAACTATCAAAAGGAAATATCAATTTGGCTGAGAAAGCAGTGAAGCTGGCTATCAAAATATGGGGGCGCCGATCATTAACTGAACTTGAAGAAGAAGAACTTCAGTTATTATTGCGTACTTTTATAGTTGAGATGTCTGGTCAGGTCTTTAGTTATTTACTTTTAAGAAGAGAGAACAATATAAAACACATATCCAATTCTTGTGTTAACATACTAATTTTGATGTGAAACGATATGATTGACATAACATCGGCAGATTATGATATTATAGTAAGAATTACCTCTATTCTTAATGAGGATCCTGAGTTTGTAATGCATATTTGTTTTTGTTGCATGGGAAACAATGAACAACCTCAGCAGGCCCAAAGGTTCATCAACTCTCCCCAGATATGTACCCTTTGCCCTGAATACATTATGTGGGCATTACTAATTTTGATTCTTTTCTTAATTTTCTTGTGTAAAAAAGTTATTGATTTGCTAACTCTTTTGTCTATAATGCTTTAGCAATGTATAAAATACATGCCATGCTTAGATCATTTTTATAAAGCTGAGGAGATATAGGATATTATAAAATGAAAGGATAGACGGGTAAAATTTTTAAAATTAGAGACGGTAGCCCATTATTGTAGAAATAGGTTTCACCTGTTAATTAACTTATTTTGAAATTCTATCTTTCCTTTCATTACTATAGATAAAGCTAGTTAACATAAGTTCCATTTTCAAATCTTTTGTAGTAAGATGTTACTCCAGTGACAATTGACTAGTGCCTGTCTTCATTTTGTACAATGTAACAAATTATTCTTATTGCAGCTTGTGGCCATGTTTTCTGTTTCTGGTGTGTCCATAGATGTATGAATTGTGTCAAGGAGTCTCATTGTCCAACTTGCAGGCATCCATATAATCATTTTCCTAATATATATCAGATGCTTCATTTTCTTCTCTGTAAGATGTATCCCATCACCTATAAAAGAAGGGAAACTCAAATATTAGGCAATTCACTGTATTTATGAGTCATCTAATGTCATCGGTATACTTTGGCACAGCTGCAACTTGAAATTGCAGTAGCCATTTTGAGAATGAGGTCACATTAGTACCCATAAGTTTGTTGATTGTTACAGATATGCAGACATTTATTGTTCATTGATGACTTATACACTGAGTGAATTATTACTCGTAGTCAATAGTACATCACAGAAAATTTGATGTTCCTCATGATAACGATTAAGTAACTGGGAATAACTTCTGTTTAAAACTTATTTTACAAGGGAGAGGCAGCTACGAAGATCGTACAGAAATGCTTCGGCATATAGCAGATCTTGTGGAAGCAAGCATATATGCTGATAATCCTGACTGGAGGTTGATAAATTATATATGTTCTATGAATTTGGAACGCATACTTACTGCCGTTAGGATTGCCAAGCAAGAACAGGTTTTCGTCTCCTTGGATTTGGCCAGTTTTGAGGTTTAAATATTATACTTCCTTTCTATTGTCCAGTTTTAATAAAATGGAAATATCATTACATATTAGAAACTTGTGGAGTGTAATGTTTCTTGCACCAGGATACTCAAATGGTGACCCTTACAATTTCTTAAGAAACTTGTTTCCATTATGGACTCTGTGATGTCTAGCTCCATATATATGTTATGTAGTCATTCGCTCTTTTGACTTAGAACATCTATATCAGGTAATGACAAATCAAGAAGCTGTGGGGATGCTCAAGCAGCAGCAAAGCGCTTTGGCGAGGAATTGTGATGATATTTCATGTGTGGTTGTGAAGGTTTAGTGAAATTAGGAAGGTCTCTGAACCATCTCTAATATTTGTAGACTGTCGTATTTCGTATCTTATTTCTGTTACGTGCAGAAACCTTTTTGTCAGTCGTGAGATGTTCGAATTTTTATGTTCAGTTTATTAGCATCTATGGATGAGACATTTGACAACATCCCAGAATATGTAATAATTTTCGGTGAAAAATTATACGTAGTAATTTGTAATGTAATATTTGTATCGAAGTTCAGTGATATGATTGTAGTATGAACTGTAAATTGATATATTACTATTATATGTTGCAATTATTATAGGTGGGACCCACATTTGGGACCCACAGGTGGGACCCAATTTTGCTAAATTTTAACATCAACTGCAACACTAATTTAGTGTTGCTGTACATTATGTTTAACGTTGCCATAGAAGTTTCTGATAACAAAAATAGTGGTGTTGCCGTAGACCCCAACGACAGCTGTGCAAAATGCAACGCTGAAAAAGCGTTGCCGTTTCGTTTTTTTGCCCTCCGGTAGAAGCCTCATCTTCTCTGGAGTTAGCTCCATTTCTCCTTGGCGGCATTTTCTAAAAATAAAAAAAAATTCATTTTGTTCAATAAAACTGCATATCCATGAGATGTTTATTATGAAAACAAAGCAGTATATATCGGTACACATGCGTATATATACATAGATATGTATGCATCCATATATATATATATACTTACGTATATATACTTCTATATACTCATTATAAACCCAATAAATAAATCATGGAAATGCGTTTTTCTTGCTCCAAATGATTCTACTATCGGTATCGGCCGTCATGCCTCCACCCTAACTATTCCTTGGCTTCTAAACTCTCTCTTATATAACTATAACTCCTCTCTATTCTCGTTCTAAGGTTTATAACCTACGGCTCTGATACCATTACTGTAACGCCCCCAAATTCCTTACAGGAATCCAGGTCGTCACAACTCTTGCGGAATACTCGAACACCTGCTCATAATATAATCTACAACAATATTCTTAACAACTCCATCTTTTATTCCACAGGTTATAGTCTTAGAACAAGCACTCGAAATACAAAAGTTTTACAATACAACCTCATCTCCCAGAATCTCTGCAATATTATTACAACATACAAAACACTCAACAATAAAGCATTAAACAAATTTATTCCATCTTGTACTCTCCTTTGATATTATAAGGCTAATGGGTTGAAATTAATAGCCCTTCTCTTTCCCTTTGCCACGATTCACCATGCCAGAGTCGTCTTTAGATGCCGCTGATCAATAATATTTAAATAGCAAGAATGAGCCAAAGAATGCCCAGCAAGTATATATAGATATCATGTAATACACAACAACTCACTCAAAATATGATTTTACTACTCTATAAGAGTTAATAAATATAAATACCTTTGAAAGAGACCAACTCAGAAATCTTATAAATCTCGAAATACTACTCCAATAAATCTCAATAACTTCTCAAAACTACTCTATTGATAATATAATATAGCAACTGCTCAGATCAACACCCTAGTTAATAGAACCACAAAGGCATCTATTAACTGATAGGATGTCAATTGGATTTCTGCTCAGAACGCCTACTCAAGTAATGGATGATCAATCCATTATCACTACTCGTTTTCTATCGATAGAAGGATGTGCTGAAGTTTCGATCACACCCTAAATACTACTCAGTTGGGCCGGTGCGTTACTCCGGTCACTTTTGCCTTAATAAGCAATGAACAATAGACACCAATAATATAGTTTCCCTCTCGAATGAGTAGAGGAAAAATATTATGAAAAACTGTTCTGATTATGGAGTCGAAATGAGGTGACCCATATCAGTATACATAACTTACTTTATATATATATCCCCACTTTTAAATATAAACTCGAATGAAGTATCTCAATAAACGTACCAACAATATGGAACAACACATGAAATAAGTTTGAACACCTCATGATATAATATGTCTGGATAACAGCTCAACAATAATATGTATGTAAATTGCATGAATAAAAATCTGGTATAAATTACTCGAAAGAATACTTGATTTTGATAATCGACAACTTAATCAGCATAATTATGAATTTTTAAAATAGAAATACTCCGAACAATGGAGTACGAATTAGTAAACTTGCCTGTGCTCTGCGGTACGATAATTCACCTGGCTCCACGTCTCTGGTTCTCTATAATCAAATAAAACTCACTCAATAAATAATCCTCAAACAGTTATCTTCCTCCCCGATAAAGAAACATATTTAACCAATTAATCCTCGAGGCAACATTAATCCTTAATTAAATAAATAAACCCTCAAAACAATAATAAATAAATCCTTAAGACAATAATTAATCCTCAATTTAAATAAATAAATAAATACTCAAACAACAATTAATCCAACTTACTCAATTTTAAAAAAAATCATAATAATTATTCCATTTCAATACCCTCATCATTTAAATACCTCTTTTATCAATGAAATAATATACCTCTAAATTATGACCAAATAATCACTAATTATTTCTATTTACTTATTCATTTCTCACAATTTAAGTACTAAACTAATTTTAACTAACCAATTAAATCCCTTTTTATTATTTTATTCTCAGTTAATCCTCTTTTTATTAATAAATCAAATAATCCCTAAATTAAATAATCCCAGAATATTCCTAATTAATAACTCTAAATTAATAAATTAAACCCTTTTTTTTTTATTATCCCAATCATAAATCTCTAATTTACGTCACAAAATATTTAATTAAATAATAAATCTATCACCATTTTATTAAACTCGATTTATTCTCATAATTTTTAATAATATTATCTTAATTATTAAAACCAAATTTTAAAAATATTTAACCTCTTTTATTTCAAATCTCTAAATTATTTTCAAAATTACAAAATATTACTACTTAATTACTCAATTAATAAATTCTAAATTACATCCAAATAATCACAAAATCCTTCTATTTAATAATTAATTAACTAACCATTTTACTTAATATTTCAATTTTAACGAAACTATTTGAATCCTCTTTTATTTGTTTATAACAAAATCCCGATTATAAAATCCGAACATTAATCTTTATTGATACGTTAATATTTTATTATTATGTTATTAACGACCAAGGCGGTGCGTGGGTCCCACTCGACACCACCACCGCCGCCTCTCTCCTGCGCCAGTCTCTTTCCCCTGTAACCTCTCTCTCTCTGCACCGTCTCTCTCCCACGACCCCTCTCTCTCTCTCTCTCTCTCTCTCTCTCTCTCTCTCTTTTTTTCTCTCTCTCTCTCACTCTCTCTCTCTCTCTCTCTCTCTCTCTCTCTCTCTCTCTCTCTCTCTTCTCTTCTCCATCTTCCTTATCCCCCTTCGACTAAACAACACCGCCGAGTACACCACCACCCTTATAACTCCGGCCAAACACAATCATAACAACCACAATTCTCTCTCGGCCTCCCTCCACTCCTCTCTTTTTCTCTTCTTCTCTCCCGACAACCATACGGACTGCAAACACAACAGTCCCTAACCAAACCCGAAACAAAATTTCAAATCAATCGAAAACAAAACGAATCATGACTAACAGAGAAGGAATCGAACAAATCGGTAATAACATTCACAATCGAAAAAAAAGAATTTACAGCACTAAAAGTGAACTACCTGCTGTCTATGTTTTGGTCTGAGTTTGTGGAGAGGAAAGTATATAGGGTGGGTTTTGTTTTGTAACAAAAGACTGGGTTTTTTTTTATATAAATACTTGAGTTTGTTTGGTTCCAAAATAGGCCGGCTGTGTATATTACTCGGGTGTTATAAATGAAGCTGTATTGTTTTTGAGAGAAAACAAGAGAGAGCTTGTTTTTGTGTTTATGGGTTGGTGTCCTGTCTTAAAAATAAGGATAGGCTGGTTTGTTTTCTGTTTATATAATTTAAAAAGAACAAAAGTCAAAAACATTGGGCTAAGAGATCAACAAACGTGGGCTAAGGAAATGAGTAAATCATGGAATGTGTTTTATGTTTATAACACTTGAAGAGACAAAACGTGGGGGACAAAAATTAATGGAGTTAGTAGTGTTCCATGATTATAACTAGTGGACAATTAAATAAAACAAATGGGAGACAAAAAAAATTAATGCAGAAAATTTTAAATACATAAAATATCGTACGGATATTACAGTCTTCCCTCCTTAAAAGGATTCCGTCCTCGGAATCAACGTCGGCAAAAACTAAGGTTGCTAATTTCGTACTCTACTTTCCAATATCCCCTCATCACCTTAAACCAATTATATATTCCCCTATTTCGATTATAAACTCTCATGCTAGACTGTCGATCCCATCTAGGATCTCATTTTAACATACCTCTATTTTAATACCGGCTCATCATTTAAATATGCATTTACGATAATTTAAATAACCGTGTACCTGCTATCTCGTCCATCTCTTTCATGCCATCGGCCAACGTCATGTTAAAAATCCTAGCGGTTGATTGGTTACTAACAACTCCACTGCTTTGTCGTGATGTTGCGGGTCCCGTTGCTGACACTTTACAATCTCTAGAGATATGTCCCTCCTTTCCACATTTGTAGCAGACTACTCCCTTCCTGGGACAATTCGCCCGAATATGCCCCTCTTGACCACAGTTATGACACCTACCTTCTGATTTTGCACATGCTCCTGGATGCTTCTTTCCACACACTTCACAATCTTGCAGTGGTGGTCTTGGTTGCCTAAACTGGCTCTCGTTTCCCTGCTGTCCTACTTGTACACTACCCGCACTTTCTGCTCGGTTGGATCCTCCAAATTTTGTAGACTGAAATCCGGGCCTCCTACCATTTTGGTTCTGAAATGTCCCACTAGTCGGATATCCTCCCCAACTCTCTGCTTTTCTTTTCTTCCCTTCATTTCCCTTCGGATCAAAATTACTTCCTGCTTCTATTACTTCCGCCTTATTCACTACTTTAACATACTCAGTAAGCTCAAAAGCGGCCACCCTAGTTTGTATCCATGGTCTCAGTCCATGTTGAAACCTCCTCGCCTTCTTCTTATCAGTATCTACGAAATGTGGTACAAACCTAGATAATTCAGTAAACTCCTTTTCATACTCAGCAACAGTCTTATTATTCTGCCTTAGTTCCAAGAATTTTATCTCCATCTTACTCTCCATATGCTCAGGAAAATACTTTTCCAAAAACAACTCAGTGAACCTTTCCCAGGTTATTATCCCTGCAGGTTCCATTGCTTCTTTAGACTCCCACCAATAATTTGCCTCTTCTTTCAGCAAGTAGGTGGCAAAGATCGTCTTCTTCCCTTCTTCTACTCCTATAATCTTAAATGATTTCTCCATTTCTTTCAGCCACGATCTAGCCTCGACTGGTTCCCCAAACCCTTTAAACTCAGGTGGATGGATTGACTTAAAAGCCTTAAAAGCTGCTGCGGTTTGGTTCCCTACATGGGGTATAGGATCCTGATGTCCACGGTCTAGGGTTTGCCTCAACAAATCTACGAGTTGGTTAAGTCCTTGATTGTTTTGGTTGTTATTCCCTCCGGTAGAAGCCTCATCTTCTCTGGAGTTAGCTCCATTTCTCCTTGGCGGCATTTTCTAAAAATAAAAAAAAATTCATTTTGTTCAATAAAACTGCATATCCATGAGATGTTTATTATGAAAACAAAGCAGTATATATCGGTACACATGCGTATATATACATAGATATGTATGCATCCATATATATATATATACTTACGTATATATACTTCTATATACTCATTATAAACCCAATAAATAAATCATGGAAATGCGTTTTTCTTGCTCCAAATGATTCTACTATCGGTATCGGCCGTCATGCCTCCACCCTAACTATTCCTTGGCTTCTAAACTCTCTCTTATATAACTATAACTCCTCTCTATTCTCGTTCTAAGGTTTATAACCTACGGCTCTGATACCATTACTGTAACGCCCCCAAATTCCTTACAGGAATCCAGGTCGTCACAACTCTTGCGGAATACTCGAACACCATCTACAACAATATTCTTAACAACTCCATCTTTTATTCCACAGGTTATAGTCTTAGAACAAGCACTCGAAATACAAAAGTTTTACAATACAACCTCATCTCCCAGAATCTCTGCAATATTATTACAACATACAAAACACTCAACAATAAAGCATTAAACAAATTTATTCCATCTTGTACTCTCCTTTGATATTATAAGGCTAATGGGTTGAAATTAATAGCCCTTCTCTTTCCCTTTGCCACGATTCACCATGCCAGAGTCGTCTTTAGATGCCGCTGATCAATAATATTTAAATAGCAAGAATGAGCCAAAGAATGCCCAGCAAGTATATATAGATATCATGTAATACACAACAACTCACTCAAAATATGATTTTACTACTCTATAAGAGTTAATAAATATAAATACCTGTTGTGGAATAAAAACTAGTTTACGATTTGTAATTAATGCTAGGGTGGTTGAGCTTCGAGCTTTAATGGCTGCTTCTGCGTTCGAGACTAAACGGTCCTCACAGAATGCCTACGTATCTCTATATTAGAGAATCAAGCCAAGAAAACGTAGTTCTAGGTGATGGTGCCCTCGAGGCTATGGCGGCGAGAGCTCACCTAGGACGCGGTGGCTTGTATGTCCTTATTCGAGGATTAAGCCAAAACGTGGTGGGTAACGTATGGAGCTGTGTCCAAAACGTAAGTGACGTATTGAGCTCTGCCCAAAAACGTGGTTCTGAGATGAGGGGTTAGACCCTTTATATAGGCTGAGAAGCCTTTAGAATTATGGTAGGAGTCAGAGACTTGGTAGAAAAGTCTTTGAGGAAAGTTCTAGATCTATTCCTTGTAGGAATCAGTTTCCATATTGAATTGGATGCCTTATAGGATAAGTCTGAAAGGGATATTATCCTTATCCAACTCTTATTTGCTGAGCTGTTTATTTTCCCCAATATTAATTACGAAATTAATATTATAATAGGGGTTTTGGGCCCATCTGGTGAGCCCCACGTTTGGACCATTCAGGCTCTAATTAATGCCTCATTAAATGTGTCTTTAGGGCTTATTTTCAGCCCATATCATTTGCCCCCCAACTTCTAGGAAAACTGATCAGGTTTTCCTTGAAGTTTTAACGGCCTTTTTCGAGACTCGGGTCAGGGTTTATCTTTGATATCGTTTTTGACGTAAAGCGTGGAGCGACCGACGCGTTTACAACGACGCTAGATTGTGCCAGTAGCATTGAACGGTGCTAAACGGCACTAAACGACACTAAACGGTGCTAAACGACACTAAACGACACTAAACGGTGCTAAACAGCCTTAAACGACGTTTAAACGATGTTAAACGACGATAAACGGCGATAAACGGCGCTAAACGGCACTAAACGACACTAAACGGTGCTAAACAGCCTTAAACGACATTTAAACGATGTTAAACGACGCTAAACGGCGCTAAACGGCACTAAACGGTGCTAAACGACACTAAACGACACTAAACGGTGCTAAACAGCTTTAAACGACGTTTAAACAATGTTAAACGACGCTAAACGGCGATAAACGGCGCTAAACGGCACTAAACGGTGCTAAACGACACTAAACGACACTAAACGGTGCTAAACAGCCTTAAACGACGTTTAAACAATGTTAAACGACGCTAAACGGCGATAAACGGTGCTAAACGGCACTAAACGGTGCTAAACGACACTAAACGGTGCTAAACAGCCTTAAACGACGTTTAAACAATGTTAAACGACGCTAAACGGCGATAAACGGTGCTAAACGGCACTAAACGACACTAAACGGTGCTAAACGACACTAAACGACACTAAACGGTGCTAAACAGCCTTAAACGACGTTTAAACGATGTTAAACGATGATAAACGGCGATAAACGGCGCTAAACGGCACTAAACGACACTAAACGGTGCTAAACAGCCTTAAACGACGTTTAAACGATGTTAAATGACGCTAAACGGCGATAAACGGCGCTAAACGGCACTAAACGGTGCTAAACGACACTAAACGACACTAAACGGTGCACCTGAAAAAATCAAGATTCAGGTTCAGAAGCTGCCCGAGAATTGCTGAAAAACCAAGATTCAGGACCACAAGCTGACCCGCGATCGGCCGGATCGAGGGCTAGCTTGTGGTCGGCTAGCTCCTGGTCGGCCGAAGGGCCTCCAACCAAGGTGGTCGGCTGACACCTGGTCGGCTGGAGGGCCTTGACCCCAGGTGGTCGGCCGGCACCTGGTCGGCTGCGGGCTGGTCGGCCGGGGCTCCTGAATGTGCCTTGGTCGGCTAGCTCGTGGTCGGCCGGGGCATCCCAAAACGTCATGGTCGGCTGCGAGGTGGTCGGCCATGGCTCCTTCAGGTGTCGTGGTCGACCATTTTGAAGGATTCAGAAGCTGAATCTCGATCCTAGGGATTCAGAAGCTGAATCTCGATCCTAGGTTGGTTTTTTGGTCACCCGTGACTTTCAAGGATTCAGAAGCTGAATCTCGATCCTAGGTTGGTTTTTTGGTCACCCGTGACTTTCAAGGATTCAGAAGCTGAATCTCGATTCTAGGGATTCAGAAGCTGAATCTAGATCCTAGGTTGATTTTTGGTCATCCGTGACTTTCAAGGATTCAGAAGCTGAATCTCGATCCTAGGGATTCAGAAGCTGAATCTCGATCCTAGGTTGATTTTTGGTCATCCGTGACTTTCAAGGATTCAGAAGCTGAATCTCGATCCTAGGGATTCAGAAGCTGAATCTCGATCCTAGGTTGATTTTTGGTCATCCGTGACTTTCAAGGATTCAGAAGCTGAATCTCGATCCTAGGGATTCAGAAGCTGAATCTCGATCCTAGGTTGATTTTTGGTCATCCGTGACTTTCAAGGATTCAGAAGCTGAATCTCGATCCTAGGGATTCAGAAGCTGAATCTCGATCCTAGGTTGATTTTTGGTCATCCGTGACTTTCAAGGATTCAGAAGCTGAATCTCGATTCTAGGGATTCAGAAGCTGAATCTCGATCCTAGGTTGGTTTTTTGGTCACCCGTGACTTTCAAGGATTCAGAAGCTGAATCTCGATCCTAGGGATTCAGAAGCTGAATCTCGATCCTAGGTTGGTTTTTTGGTCACCCGTGACTTTCAAGGATTCAGAAGCTGAATCTCGATCCTAGGGATTCAGAAGCTGAATCTCGATCCTAGGTTGGTTTTTTTGGTCACCCGTGACTTTCAAGGATTCAGAAGCTGAATCTCGATCCTAGGGATTCAAAAGCTGAATCTCGATCTCTAACGGCCTGATTCCTTCGTGGTCGGCCGGGAGGTGGTCGGCCAAACGGCCCGAATACTTCGTGGTCGGCCGGGAGGTGGTCGGCCAAACGGCCCGAACCCTTCGTGGTCGGCCGGGAGGTGGTTGGCCTAGGATCCAGAAGCTGGATCTCGATCTCAGGGATCCAGAAGCTGGATCTCGATCTCTAATTTATTATTTTGGTCCCCGTGACTTTCAAGGATCCAGAAGCTGAATCTCGATCCTAGGGATTCAGAAGCTGAATCTCGATCCTAGTATGGTATTTTGGTCACCCGTGACTTTCAAGGATCTAGAAGCTGAATCTCGATCCGAGGGATTCAGAAGATGAATCTCGATCCTAGTTTGGTTTTTTGGTCACCCGTGACTTTCGACGATCCAGAAGCTGAATCTCGATCCTAGGGATTCAGAAGCTGAATCTCGATCCTAGTTTGGTTTTTTGGTCACCCGTGACTTTCGAGGATCCAGAAGCTGAATCTCGATCCTAGGGATTCAGAAGCTGGATCTCGATCTCTAATTTAGTATTTTGGCCACCCGTGACTTTCAAGGATCCAGAAGCTGGATCTCGATCCTAGGGATCCAGAAGCTGGATCTCGATCTCTAACGGCCTGATTCCTTCGTGGTCGGCCGGAAGGTGGTCGGCCAAACGGCCCGAATACTTCGTGGTCGGCCGGGAGGTGGTCGGCCAAACGGCCCGAACCCTTCGTGGTCGGCCGGGAGGTGGTTGGCCTAGGATCCAGAAGCTGGATCTCGATCTCAGGGATCCAGAAGCTGGATCTCGATCTCTAATTTATTATTTTGGTCCCCGTGACTTTCAAGGATCCAGAAGCTGGATGTCGATCCTAGGGATCCAGAAGCTGGATCTTGATCTTAGGTCGTCAGTTTGGTCATTCGTGACTTCTAACGATATTACTCCTTAATTCATGATTAGCACTGCTAATCTTGTGCTTAAGGCTAAACTCGTTACTTAACTTCTTAGGCGCAATTATCCTTTCGAAGGTCGTCCGTTTCGTGACTTCAGCAAATATATCAGCTGTTTCTTCTCCGGCTTGTATGAATTATAACAATTCTTTCTGTATAACGCGGATAATTTTTGTTCTTTTTTCATCTATAAACGATGGATGGCCTCGTTCCCATCCAAGGTCTCCAACTTGTAGGATCTTCGTCCTAGCGTCTTCTTGACTCGATACGGCCCTTCCCAATTAGGGGCTAGCTTTCCCTTCTGACCAACTCCAGAAGCTTCTATCTTCCTTAGAACCAGTTCGCCTTGCCGAAAGAACCTCTCCTTAACCCTTCGGTTGTAGTGGAAGGATGCTCTCTTCTGATGCTCTGCATTCCGGGCATTTGCTTCATCCCTAACATCATCAATTAGGTCTAGCGCAAGCCTCATGCCTTTTTCATTAGTCTCTTACTTATATGCCTCAACTCGAGGTGATGCATGCATGATCTCTAGGGGCACAACTGCCTCGGCTCTATAAGCCAACAAAAAACGGGGTCGCTCCAGTTGTCACTTTGCAAGTGGTTCGATATGCCCAAAGTATAGGCAGTAACTCATCCACCCAAGTGTTTCTTGAGCGTTCGACCATTTTCTCTAGTCCATCAAGGATTATCCGATTGGCTATCTCTGCCTGTCCATTAGGTCGCGGGTGTGCTACTGAAGTAAAACGAAGATCAATAGTATTTTCCTCACAGTACTTTTTGAATTCTTCATTGTTGAATTGCGTCCCATTATCCGTCACAAGGATTCGCGGGATTCCATATCTACATATCACGTTCTCCCAAAAGAACTGGGCAACTTGCTTGGTGGTTATCTTGGCTAGAAGTTTAGCCTCAATCCACTTAGTAAAGTAATCAATGGCCACTATCAGAAACTTCCTTTGTGATGAAGCTACGGGGAAGGGACCAAGTATATCCATTCCCCACATCGCGAATGGAATAGGGGAGTTAACCGATGTTAACATCTCAGGCGGCTGCCTTACAATCGGAGCGTGCTTTTGGCACCTCTCACACCTCTTAACATAATCTTTTGCATCGGCCAACATCTCTGGCTAATAGAATCCTAGACGAGTGATCTTGTGAGCTAGGGCTCTGCCCCCCAATTGTTGTCCACAGATCTCTCCATGAACTTCTTCCAAAGCTTCCCTTGCCTCTTGGGGCCTCAAACATTTCAAGTACGGGATAACGAAAGACCTTTTGTAAAGAACGCCCCCGATCAAGGCATATCTCAATGCTCTCACTGACAGCTTTCGTGCCTCCGAGGCATTGTCGGGGAGCCATCCGGTTTCTAGGTGAGCTTTGATAGGATCTATCCAACAGCTTCCCACATCAATTGGTGCCACTAATTTCGAGTTGATAGTCGGGGCCTTCAAGACCTGGAAGTAAACACTCCCTGCATAGTTTTCTATTTCGGAAGAAGCGAACTTAGATAGGGCATCGGCCTTAACGTTCTCTTCTCTCGGAATGTGTTCTACATAACACTCATCAAACTGAGTCATGACAGCTTTCACAACTCGCAGATACTTTGCCATAGTTTCATCCTTGGCCTCAAATTCACCATTTACTTGAGAGACTACTAATCTTGAATCTCCACAAACTTTGAGATTCTTGACTCTCATGATTCTGGCCAAGCCTAAACCAGCTATCAAGGCCTCATACTCAGCTTCATTGTTGGTTGTCTGGAAATCCAACTTTAAAGCATATTCAACTGTGAACCCATCGGGGCTTTGCAACACTAAGCCTGCGCCACTAGATTTTGTTTTTGATGCTCCATCAAAATAGAGCACCCAATATTCCTTCTGATCAGGTTCAAGTTCTCCATCTTTATCTTGCTTCTCAGGGGTTGTTATTATCTCCTGCCCCCCGACTTCTTGGTTGCTAATGGTGCATTCAACCACGAAGTCAGCCAATGCCTGAGCCTTAATGGCTGTTCGAGGCTTATACGTGATGTCAAATTCTCCAAGTTCGATCGCCCACTTGATTAGCCTTCCTCTAGCCTTCGGGCTATGCAATATGTTTCTCAGCTGTTGGTCCGTCAGGACTTCAATCTTATGTGCCTGGAAGTACGGCCGTAGTTTCCTTGAAGCTGTTATCAATGCCAAAGCAAATTTCTCGATGGATGAGTAATTTAACTCGGCTCCGTAGAGCACCTTGCTTACATAGTAGATAGGCCTCTGAACCTTGTTCTTTTCCTTAATGAGGACGGCACTCAATGCTTGTTCAGACACTGTTAGATACAGATAAAGAGTCTCTCCGAGACTTGGCGTGGCCAACAACGGGGCTTCAACCATGTACTTCTTCAGTTGTTCAAAGGCCTCTTGGCTCTCAGGGGTCCACTCAAAATTTTTCACCTTCTTCAATGCTTGAAAGAAAGGCAAGCATTTTTCACCAGACTTGGAGATGAATCTTCCTAAAGCCGCTACCCGGCCTGTCAACTTCTGCACATCTCTTATAGAGCGTGGTGGCTCCATGTCTAAGATCGCCTTTATCTTGTCAGGGTTGGCCTCTATGCCTCTCTTTGAAACCATCAGACCCAAAAATTTGCCTGATCCAACGCCAAAGGCACACTTGGCTGGATTCAACATCATTTTATGGTGCCTCAGCACTTCAAATGCCTCTCTGAGGTGCTTAATGTGGTCTGCCTTGAACAGGCTCTTGACTAGCATGTCATCAACATAGACCTCCATGGTTTTTCCAATTAGATGGGCGAATATCTTATTCACCAGTCGTTGGTAAGTAGCTCCTGCATTTTTTAGACCGAAAGCCATAACAAGATAGCAGAAAACACCGAAGTCAGTTATGAAAGATACCTTAGGGACGTCATCCTTGTGCATCTTAATCTAATTGTAGCCGCTGAAACCATCCATTAAGCTCAGCATCTCATGTCCAGCTGTGGCATCTATTAACATGTCTATCCTAGGTAAAGGGAAGCAATCCTTAGGGCATGCATCATTCAAGTCGGTGAAGTCTATACACATCCTCCACTTACCGTTGGCTTTCTTGACCATCACAGGGTTAGCCAACCATTCTGGAAACTGAATCTCTTCAATAAACCCAGCTTCTAAGAGCTTTTCCACTTCTTGCTTTATGGCCTCTTGCCTTTCAGGTGCAAAGTTCCTCTTCTTCTGCTGTATTATCTTTCGATTAGGATAGACATTCAATCTGTGAGTTATGAGTTGGGGATCAATCCCTGGCATATCAGCTGCTGTCCAGGCAAACACATCGCTATTTTCTTGCAAGAATGCTATCAATTTGCCCTTCAGGGGTTCCTTCAGAGAGGCTCCTATATAAGTCACCTTCTCAGGGTCGCCTAGCTCCAGAGGAATAGGTATTAAGTCCTCCGCTGGCTTTCCTCTATGTTCATCATCACCACGGACATCCATGTCTTCGATCGGAAGTACCTGCCCCCCGACTCTATTAGGCCTTAACGAGGCTACATAACAGCTTTGTGCCATCTTTTGATCACCTTTATGTTCTCTAACGCCATTCCTGGTTGGGAACTTGATCTTAATATGATACGTTGAGGCAACAGCCTTGAATGCATGAAGTTCAGTCCTTCCGAGAATAGCGTTGTACATTGAAACCGCCTTGATTACCAAGAAGTTCAACATTTGAATGGCCTCCTTGGGCTCCTATCCAATAGTTATAGGCAACTGAATCGTCCCTTCAACTTTGGATTCTACTCCATTAAATCCATATATAGGCATGTTATTGGGGGTCAATTGAAAATCATTGTACCCCTTCTTCACAAATGTATCATGAAACAGAATGTCAACGGAAGCTCCATTGTTCATCAAGACTCGCTTCACTTCCGAGTTCTCAATCACAGGGGTTATGACCAACGGGTCGTCATGGGGAAACTTCACCCCTTCGAGGTCTGAGTCATCGAAACCAATAGCTATCTCAGTCCTGGCACGCTACGGGGCTTCTCCCACGATGTGCATCACTTCCCTGGCATACGCCTTCCGAGAGTTTCGGGTTGTACAGGCCGCTGTCGGCCCTCCCAAAATCATGTTAATAACTGGCCCTCGGGGCTGTGGGTTACGATCACGATCACGATCGTTATCTCTTCTATCATCGTCTCTTCTATCATAATCCCTTTTTTGAGTTCCACGATCATCACCCTTAGTGAACTTGTTCAGCTTTCCTTTTCGGATCAAGAATTCAATCTCATCCTTCAACTGCCTACAATCATCTGTATCATGCCACACATCGCGGTGGAATCTGCAGTTCTGATCGTTGTTTCTCTTTGCGGGATCACCCCTAAGTGGCTTCGGCCATCGAAAATCTTTGTCTTTCTCGATATGTAACAAGATCTGACTCCTAGGAGCATTCAGCCTCGCATAGTCATTGAATCTTGGTCCCAAATTTTTCTTAGGGGGTGAATCAGAATCCTTGCTAGTCCGGGGATACTTGTCCCTAGCATCATACTCTTGTTCTTGCTTCCGTTTCTTTGAATCGTTAGAACCCTTGCCATTGCCTCCTGTGGTTTCCTTCTTCATGCTGTCCTCGGCCTTGATATATTTATCGGCCCTCCGTTGGAGCTCGGCCATATTTTCAGGAGGGTGTTTTGCCAAAGACCTTTTAAAGAAGAGATCAGTGGTTCCGTGTTCCAGGGCTACCATGGCCACCTTATTTTCCAGATCAGTGATATTCAGCGTCTCCTTGGTGAACCGCTTGAGGTAATCTCTCAGATTCTCGTTCTTCCCCTGCACCACATACATAAGGGATGCAGAACTTTTTTCATGAACTCTCCCACTAATGAACTGGCTGACAAAGGCGGCGCTCAGCTCTTTGAACGAGCCGATTGAGTTTGCAGGTAAGCGGCTATACCACCTTTGAGCCATGCCAGACATTGTTTGAGGGAACGCCCTACACTTTAAGGCATCGCTTGCAGGCTGCAACAGCAGTGCGTTTGAGAATGTCCTAACATGGTTTGCGGGATCGCCCGTTCCATTATAGGCCTTAATTGTCGGCATCTTGAACTTCCTTGAGATGCGAGCATTCATTACCTCCTCAGTGAACGGAGGTGTAGGATCATCAGGATCCCCAAGGGGCATCAGATCCTTAGGGTTACTTTTGGGGGTCTCCACCCTTGTTGATTTTTCAATCGGGGCATCGGCCCTTCGTTGCCTCCTTGAGGGCCTCTCCAGATTTATAATGGGAATTCTCCCTGTAACTGGAGGAGGTTGAATCAGACTTCGCCTTGCTTGCTCTCTAGCAATATCATCCTTCAGCCTTTGGATCTCTGCCTCATGAGCCTTAATCCTTTCCTCGGCCGTTTGTGGAGGTTCATCATGGATTCTTTGGGACCTCCTTCGAGGTTCTTTACTAGCACGTCGCCTCCTCGGGGCTTCATCACGATCATCATTGTCATCCTCAGACGTTGAATCATCAGAATAGGGACTAGAGTAATCATCGTACTCCCGATCTCAGATCTGTAAGGCATGACCGCTCGGTCCAGGTTCCCTATGTTGAGGGGGATAATTAGGCAGCCCATACATCGGGTTGGTGTTCAAAGGGAGATCCGTGGTGTGGATCTATACCCCCGGAGGTAGCGTACGACCAGCACTATCAAGAGGAGAAACCACCATCTGAAGAGGGTTAGTTTCTTGGTTTTGAGGAATAGCCACAGTTCCCTCAACATGGGGAATCGTCCCTGAGGGTTGAGAGGTTAGAGGTTGAATGACCGTCCCTATTGGTGGGGGTAATTGTCCTCCCTCAGCGGTGATGAGCGGATCAGAGACAGCAGGTGGAGCAGAGCTAAGGGGTATGGCCTCAGTTGATGTTGTTCTTCGTGTTTGAACCATGGTTGATGTCTTCTTCCCACAGACGGCGCCAAATGTTGTGGAATAAAAACTAGTTTACGATTTGTAATTAATGCTAGGGTGGTTGAGCTTCGAGCTTTAATGGCTGCTTCTGCGTTCGAGACTAAACGGTCCTCACAGAATGCCTACGTATCTCTATATTAGAGAATCAAGCCAAGAAAACGTAGTTCTAGGTGATGGTGCCCTCGAGGCTATGGCGGCGAGAGCTCACCTAGGACGCGGTGGCTTGTATGTCCTTATTCGAGGATTAAGCCAAAACGTGGTGGGTAACGTATGGAGCTGTGTCCAAAACGTAAGTGACGTATTGAGCTCTGCCCAAAAACGTGGTTCTGAGATGAGGGGTTAGACCCTTTATATAGGCTGAGAAGCCTTTAGAATTATGGTAGGAGTCAGAGACTTGGTAGAAAAGTCTTTGAGGAAAGTTCTAGATCTATTCCTTGTAGGAATCAGTTTCCATATTGAATTGGATGCCTTATAGGATAAGTCTGAAAGGGATATTATCCTTATCCAACTCTTATTTGCTGAGCTGTTTATTTTCCCCAATATTAATTACGAAATTAATATTATAATAGGGGTTTTGGGCCCATCTGGTGAGCCCCACGTTTGGACCATTCAGGCTCTAATTAATGCCTCATTAAATGTGTCTTTAGGGCTTATTTTCAGCCCATATCAATACCTTTGAAAGAGACCAACTCAGAAATCTTATAAATCTCGAAATACTACTCCAATAAATCTCAATAACTTCTCAAAACTACTCTATTGATAATATAATATAGCAACTGCTCAGATCAACACCCTAGTTAATAGAACCACAAAGGCATCTATTAACTGATAGGATGTCAATTGGATTTCTGCTCAGAACGCCTACTCAAGTAATGGATGATCAATCCATTATCACTACTCGTTTTCTATCGATAGAAGGATGTGCTGAAGTTTCGATCACACCCTAAATACTACTCAGTTGGGCCGGTGCGTTACTCCGGTCACTTTTGCCTTAATAAGCAATGAACAATAGACACCAATAATATAGTTTCCCTCTCGAATGAGTAGAGGAAAAATATTATGAAAAACTGTTCTGATTATGGAGTCGAAATGAGGTGACCCATATCAGTATACATAACTTACTTTATATATATATCCCCACTTTTAAATATAAACTCGAATGAAGTATCTCAATAAACGTACCAACAATATGGAACAACACATGAAATAAGTTTGAACACCTCATGATATAATATGTCTGGATAACAGCTCAACAATAATATGTATGTAAATTGCATGAATAAAAATCTGGTATAAATTACTCGAAAGAATACTTGATTTTGATAATCGACAACTTAATCAGCATAATTATGAATTTTTAAAATAGAAATACTCCGAACAATGGAGTACGAATTAGTAAACTTGCCTGTGCTCTGCGGTACGATAATTCACCTGGCTCCACGTCTCTGGTTCTCTATAATCAAATAAAACTCACTCAATAAATAATCCTCAAACAGTTATCTTCCTCCCCGATAAAGAAACATATTTAACCAATTAATCCTCGAGGCAACATTAATCCTTAATTAAATAAATAAACCCTCAAAACAATAATAAATAAATCCTTAAGACAATAATTAATCCTCAATTTAAATAAATAAATAAATACTCAAACAACAATTAATCCAACTTACTCAATTTTAAAAAAAAATCATAATAATTATTCCATTTCAATACCCTCATCATTTAAATACCTCTTTTATCAATGAAATAATATACCTCTAAATTATGACCAAATAATCACTAATTATTTCTATTTACTTATTCATTTCTCACAATTTAAGTACTAAACTAATTTTAACTAACCAATTAAATCCCTTTTTATTATTTTATTCTCAGTTAATCCTCTTTTTATTAATAAATCAAATAATCCCTAAATTAAATAATCCCAGAATATTCCTAATTAATAACTCTAAATTAATAAATTAAACCCTTTTTTTTTATTATCCCAATCATAAATCTCTAATTTACGTCACAAAATATTTAATTAAATAATAAATCTATCACCATTTTATTAAACTCGATTTATTCTCATAATTTTTAATAATATTATCTTAATTATTAAAACCAAATTTTAAAAATATTTAACCTCTTTTATTTCAAATCTCTAAATTATTTTCAAAATTACAAAATATTACTACTTAATTACTCAATTAATAAATTCTAAATTACATCCAAATAATCACAAAATCCTTCTATTTAATAATTAATTAACTAAACCATTTTTAATAAACTATTTATTTCTAACCATTTTAATTAATATTTCAATTTTAACGAAACTATTTGAATCCTCTTTATTTGTTTATAACAAAATCCCGATTATAAAATCCGAACATTAATCTTTATTGATACGTTAATATTTTATTATTATGTTATTAACGACCAAGGCGGCGCGTGGGTCCCACTCGACACCACCACCGCCGCCTCTCTCCTGCGCCAGTCTCTTTCCCCTGTAACCTCTCTCTCTCTGCACCGTCTCTCTCCCACGACCCCTCTCTCTCTCTCTCTCTCTCTCTCTCTCTCTCTCTCTCTCTCTCTCTCTCTCTCTTCTCTTCTCCATCTTCCTTATCCCCCTTCGACTAAACAACACCGCCGAGTACACCACCACCCTTATAACTCCGGCCAAACACAATCATAACAACCACAATTCTCTCTCGGCCTCCCTCCACTCCTCTCTTTTTCTCTTCTTCTCTCCCGACAACCATACGGACTGCAAACACAACAGTCCCTAACCAAACCCGAAACAAAATTTCAAATCAATCGAAAACAAAACGAATCATGACTAACAGAGAAGGAATCGAACAAATCGGTAATAACATTCACAATCGAAAAAAAAGAATTTACAGCACTAAAAGTGAACTACCTGCTGTCTATGTTTTGGTCTGAGTTTGTGGAGAGGAAAGTATATAGGGTGGGTTTTGTTTTGTAACAAAAGACTGGGTTTTTTTTTTATATAAATACTTGAGTTTGTTTGGTTCCAAAATAGGCCGGCTGTGTATATTACTCGGGTGTTATAAATGAAGCTGTATTGTTTTTGAGAGAAAACAAGAGAGAGCTTGTTTTTGTGTTTATGGGTTGGTGTCCTGTCTTAAAAATAAGGATAGGCTGGTTTGTTTTCTGTTTATATAATTTAAAAAGAACAAAAGTCAAAAACATTGGGCTAAGAGATCAACA
Organism: Saposhnikovia divaricata; assembly: GCA_036435485.1. NCBI lineage: Eukaryota > Viridiplantae > Streptophyta > Magnoliopsida > Apiales > Apiaceae > Saposhnikovia > Saposhnikovia divaricata. The sequence continues at coordinate 166,555,005 of CM071599.1, forward strand.
AACGTGGGCTAAGGAAATGAGTAAATCATGGAATGTGTTTTATGTTTATTGTGGGGGACAAAAATTAATGGAGTTAGTAGTGTTCCATGATTATAACTAGTGGACAATTAAATAAAACAAATGGGAGACAAAAAAAATTAATGCAGAAAATTTTAAATACATAAAATATCGTACGGATATTACAATTTTGAAAACGTTACTGCAAGCCATCTATGGCGTAGTGAAGCTACTTAATGCAAGAAAAGAAGTATAATGGAAAAATCAAAAAAGAGAAAATTCAAGAAAACTATCTTGAACCCTTCTGGTGCGTTCCCAAGTCTGCTGGCATTATAATATACTATGCAATTTGTCCGCGCTTCGCGCGGTTCAAAAATTTTCATTTTAAAATATTGCAAATAGATTAATTATTTTTATTATTATTAACAACTGATTGGTCTTTTAAGAATTTTTAATAAAAATTCATTCAAAACAATTTACATTAATTATAAGTTTAAAGATACTCTCTTTATATATCTAAAATTTTCATAGTCTCAAAATTATCATAAACACAAATAGTGGCAATTGTAATACAAACGTAGTCTTTACGATCAAAAGCTATAAATATTATATATAATAACATTTTTTAAAGCCGACGCTCCTCTCATAACATACTCGTTCAACAGTAGTAGTGTAAGAATTTATTTAATTAGAATATTAATTTATTTCGACACAATATAATGAACGACGAGTGTTTAACTTTTTTATTTATTTAGAGGCCGTTTGGCCAAACTTTAAGCCGATGGCTTAAAACAATTTCTGACTTTAAGCCGATAAATGCCTGTTTGTGTAATAATTCAGAAATTGACTTAAAGTTTAAAAAATTGCTTAAAGCTGGAAGTTGGTGGGAGGTACTTTTTTCAATGACTTATTTTATTTTTGTAGTTTTATTTGATAAAAGTTAATACTATCATTCAAATTTCAATTTATAAATTTTATTTTCAATTATATATTTTTAATATCTCATAAATTGTCAAAAATAACAAAATTACCCAAATAGAAAATTTTCACTTATCACTTTTTGATTTTAAGCAACTTTAAGTTATAAGTCACTTTTTTTAAGATTACCCAAACAGGCTCTTAATATACCGATAAAATTGGGTTTTTTCACTTTAATCGGTTTGGTCATAACCCATGTGTAACTTATTCATTTGTAAAAATAAAAAATATTTGTATTATTTTTATCACAGGTGTTAAGCGAAGATTTAAATACTACTATAATTTATTACGATTTTCATAATCACTGATAATAAAGATTGCTTGAGAAGTTAAGGGTCGTCTGTACTACAATTGTTCGAAAAGAAATTATAGTGGTATTCGATAGGAAATAAAAAAGGACGCAATGTAAACAATTTTTAGTTGTCATTCTACCTAAAAATAAACATAATTATACATGTAATTAATATTTAATATTGAAATAATAGTTATAATGCTCAAATAAAGTTTTATAATTTTTTAATAAATAAAATAAAATAAATTTATTACATGTTTATTAGATATAATTAATAATTAATATGTCATTAAGAGTAATTTAATGCAAGAAAATAATTTTAATAAAAAAATCAAAGAAACGAAAATTTAAGAAAAATATCTTGAACGCTTCTGGTAACTTACCGATCTCTAGGCATTATAATATATATAGATAAGGTAAAATGTTTCCATAGAAATATATATATATAATTATTAGACATTTTAGTTAATTATATTTTAAAACATGCATTTAGTATAAATAGTGTTTTTCATTTTAAGTTGTAGATTTTTTTTTAATTATTTTAGTAATTTTTTGTAAATATTTTGAAATGATTTTTAATTTATACCAACTGATACCATTTAACAACCTCACATCAGTTATATATAGGTATATAATTTGGATAAACATCAGGAATGGAAAAAATGGACATGGAGAATATTGAAAATCGAAATGATACGGAAATTCAGTAGATAGGGATGATTTGATTTAATCACCCGGAAGGAATGGATTTGCATTTCGTACATCCAAAATACTAATTCAAATATATATTAATAGTTGAAAACCCGCGCATGAAAAAAAATTCTATATGAATGAGATTTTTTATTAAAAATTCATATATATATATATATATATATATATATATATATATATATTCTCGATTATAGACTGTAAAAATTTAAATCAAATAAAAGTTAATCTTATATATTATTCTATCACCAATACTTAATCTTTTCTAGAGACAATTTCGAATGAGGGTGCTGTTATATATACAAATTAGTTCATCGACCAAAAGTATATACCACACATACTCTACATGAACTTAATAACATATTTTTATGATTAAATCACCAATTTGTACCCTATAATTGGTGTTATAAGTCCTGATTGTATTTTATAGTTTAGTCCATTTGGCCACTAATTTTAACTCCTGAAGTACAAACAACGAAACAACAATCAAGACCATCATCAACTCACCAACTAAATACTCAGAATACATAACCCATTATGTGATACATAATAGATTTAAAGAGAACCAAATCTAGACAGACGGCTGTGGTAGTAAATTAGCAAATTATCTCTTCCATGCCACTTAATGATGTGGGAAAAAACATGTGCGTCACAGTAACATTTCACTTACACATAGAAGGATGTGTATTATCTTCCCGATGCCTAGATTTATGTAGTTTCAATTTTGCCGAATTACACAATCAATGGCGGATACTTGTTCCTTGTGAATTTTTCACATGATGTTCTCTCCAAGTGATTTATATAAATCTTGAGTAGTAAAGAAACTAAGGAACAACCGGCAACGACTTAAATGAAAACAAAACTTTAGTCTGAAACTGTGACAATTGTAATCATCTATAGTTTATTGAGCAAGTGCAACCATACTGCTTTATCTATTGTTTGGATCCGATGAAAAATAAAATACAATGCATGGAACAATTCATTGTCCCTTACAATTCGTGATACATTTATGTAATTTGTAATAAAACAATTATGCAAACTAATCTGTATGTTGAATATTGATCCAAAAGATCTCAAAACCATGTTCCTCCAAGTAGTTGATCCTTTAATTTTACATTCCTCAAACCTTAAGTGTGACACTAATGCTCACTTGTATTCAAGGCCCAAACATACCTCATATCTCATTTACATAAATATCTTATGTGTGATATCCGTAATTGTACATTGCAAAAATTAAAATATTTTATGTACCAAATAAGGTGGTTTATTAAAATAATTATAATTTTCTTATATTAGTGGTATCTCACATAGTGTGTTTAAATATTTTAAAATAAATTTCTATTAGAAGGAGTTCCAGATAATTATTAAGATAATTACTAGATGTGTTCTGTTTCAAACTCCGAACTAAATTTGCATTGAGTTGCTTACGTAACTTGCTCTTTAGTCTGACTTACAAGATAAATATATGCTTACGTAACTTGCTCTTTAGTCTGACTTACAATATAAATATATTCACTGTCAAATCAAAAAAAAAAAAAATTGAACATAGAACTACAAGACTTCTCCATTTTAAGATATGTTAATCTTATACTTGTTTTAGTGGCTAGCTACTACCATGAATTTTAATTATAAAATTCATGTACTTTGCTTAAGTTTAATTCCTTCGTGTCACACATTTATAATTTGTTTTCACAAGTTAGAGTCTTATGTTAATCCATGATCTATGCTTCTTATTCATATTATTGACTAGTAAAGCACACACTTATCAAGATTTTCATGCCTATATTGTTTCACATGACCATCGTGGTTTTTTATTATTGATTTTATTATTTTTATTTTTATTTTGTATCAAGATTTGGTTAGATCAATTTTACAAATTACTTAAACATGTACTATTTGTTCTCGGTTATTTGTTAACTAATTGTTATTATATGTATAATGTGTATATGCACTATCTTATTGGGAAATGCTATGTTAAGATTATATAAATGTAGACATTGGTTATACAATGAATAATGTTATAATAATTTAAGTGTACATTTATGTGTTTGTCCCGGTACCAGTTAGTAGTACTGAGCCGCCAACATTTTAAACTTAATTCAATAAATTAGGATTACCTTAATGTAGTTGGATTCTGGTTGCCTATGCATGCATGCATTATGTCACCTGAACAATTAAATTAGAAGATACAAAATTATGTATTGTAATCTTATTTTTACTAGTATTCGTAATGTACATATTACTAGCTTTGTAGCTCGTGCAAGGCACGGGCATGCTCTAGATTTTCCTTTCAAAACTTCATATCTTATGCATTTCATATATGAGATTATGAACAAAACAATTTATCTCAAAATAATAATTATTTTCTCCATTTAAAAAATATAAGAAAATTTTCTATAAAATTTATTTAGCTAGGTAGGTCTATAAATAATTATAAAAAAAATAATGCGCACAAGTTATAATATAAGTAGTTTTATCTTAAATGTATAGTTTAATATATATTAAACATAATATAACCCAAAAAGTATTTATGTATGTAGTTAATGAATTCCATTATTAGTATAAATGTCCATCTAGCCAAATTGGTTGGTGAGTTTAGTTTAATTATGAGAGGTCATGGGTTCAACTTCTTGGAACAACAATATTTTTTAAATATTATAATTGAGTTAGGTTCATTCTAATTTGACCAATCAATTTTAATTTAGTTCATTTTTTATTAAATTTCACAACAAAATTAACCACGAGCACTTCATAAGTGATATTGTTAACAAAATAGTTGTTCTTAAAGAATAATTATTTTATCTATGCATTTCATATATGAGATTATGAACAAAACAATTTATCTCAAAATAATAATTATTTCCTCCATTTAAAAAATATAAGAAAATTTTCTATAAAATTTATTTAGCTGGGTAGGTCTATAAATAATTACAAAAAAATAATGCGCAAAAGTTATAATATAAGTAATTTTATCTTAAATGAATATTTTAATATATATTAAACATAATATAACCCAAAACGTATTTATGTATGTAGTTAATGAATTCCATTATTAGTATAAACTAGCTTAAAACCCGTGCGATGCACGGATTTTTTTTAATATTATATGAATTTTTTCATTAATTTGAATTAAGTATTTAAAACATGAATTTTAGAGGCTTAAATTTTTAAATGAGATTATTTGATAATAATTATATAAATGTTATCCGTGATATTTCTAGAAAAAGAGGGATTTTAGTTAGATAATACAGAAAAGATGATATGTTTTAGTTGGAAAAGGTAATCGTGTAATGCCCTGACTTCCCAATATTGAAAATATACTTTTTATAATAAAATAGACTTTGATACAGGGGAATTTTAGAAAATTTCGGCATGAAGTATTCGTAAATCGGACTATCCACCTGTATTTCAACCCAACCAAATTCCAATTAACAATTACAAATAAAACTTAATACACCCACGATTCCTCACCGAGGATCGATTCCAGGTTATGGTATGAAACAAAAATCTATACTAAGTACAAATTATTACAACTTCCATCTCAAATTCCAATTACAAACCTTTATACCGTCTAAATCACAGCGCAAGCCCATTTAGCATATGTCCGTGCTGGCTCGGTATCTAACTTTTAAAGAATGCACCATCGCTATTACTTGAATTATAAAGCGTAGGTATCCAACTCCTTAACTCTAACTGAAAAGGGAAGGTAAAACAAAGCAAGAGTGAGCCAACAACGCTCAGCAAGTTAATAATATAGTGAAACAATAATATTTCAGTGATTCATTGATGAACAATATCAATGACCAATTTATGTCAAAGGAAATAATTTGATTTCCATCATAGAATTAAACTTTCATTTCTTACATTCATATTCTCTCATCAAAACATTCCTTTCCTTAAAAGTCATTCTATCATTTAACATATTTTGCATAAAAACTTTTTTTTTTAAACATTTTAAGCTGATTGGAGCTTTTCCTTATCATCGGACAACACGGGTTATCAGCCACGTAAAGTCCCCATATCGGACACGAAGTCCCTCTGGACCTTGAAATTGGGTTCCCAATTAGGCAACACATTGGCCTTTAATGCTGGACTGGGCACTCCCCCAGTCTCTTACGCTAAAAAAAAAAATGCTGGACTGGGCACTCCCCCAGCCTCTTACGCCTTCAATCTGGAGGAATCCGTAGAAAACATTTTGACGGAATCCCCCACAATAAAATCTTTAAAACTTTTAAAACATTTCAATTTTAAGTCCTTTATACTCACTGATAACAGATCAGCCCAGTATAAGGAATTTTAAAAACAAACATCTTTAATTAATTAAAGGATTTTAGGGAGCACCATTAAAAGATTAAGAATCAGGGAAGCTATTGATATATGGTATTATAAACAGCAAAGTAATGAGTTTGAACTAAGCATGGTATAGTTCAGCAAAACAGAATCATATATCAACAAGAAAACATGATAAATTAAATAACTGAGCAATTATTTAGATTCTAGAAATTTAACAGCAATTTATAAGGAATTAATGAAATAAAGAAATCTGAGGTTTAATTGAGAAATTGGGTTACTGCATTGGTCATAAACTAATGAAGAATCGTTAGTTAATAAAAAACAAAACAAGGTTTTAGGATTCTAGAATTTAAATTGAGGGTTATGAAATCTGGTTACGCTAGTGTGGTTTAAAGAAATTAGCATAAGGAAAAGAATAAGATAAAGCAAGGCATAAATTATAAGTCAAGGTTTATGGATTAACAACAAACAGGGTAAATAATAGGGTACATAATTTTAAATAATGATTCATAAGGGTAAGCAAGGTACGGGTGTTTCAATAATAATTTATAAGAAACAATAAGGTATAAAAAGTTCAACAATAATTAAAAAGGAGTGACAGTAAGATATAAGAATTTAAACAACAATTCATAAGCAGTTCAAGCAATCTGAATTTCAATACAGAGTTCGAGTCACTTTAAACAAAAGGAAAGGGTATAGACACAAGCAAAATGATTTGAAAGAACATCGTATAAATAACAGAAACAGTTTCACATCACTTTGAACGATAAGTGAGGAATAGTATACTTACCTCAATATACGGAATTTCAAATTCCAACACATTAACTCATTCACTTTACATCCGTTTCTACTTCTTTATACATTGGCCTCTGCTCAGCAATACAATCCTCTTTCCTCTATACTATATCGGTACTCTGCTCTTATGCTTGACAACTCCGGTAATTATCTCGTTTCTCAAAATTCCATCTACACGTGCATTGGCCTTCAGCTAACCTCCTATTCGTACATATATACAAGTAAAGTACTACTTCAGTATGCGTATAATCCTAACTGTCTAACTCATCTACCCAAACGCGTCCTATAACGCTTTACAATTTAACACATATAGCTTATACATATCATATTCTCGAAATAGTAGCTTATAATCACATAAGCACTTAGCACGTATTATTCATATCTATTCATAAATACTCCTTATCAAATTACAAAATAATTCCAATAAAATTTGGACAGCACCTCTTCTAAAATATCACCTAACCTGTTGTAAGTACAATCAATCTAAATCAACAATCCAAAACATTTTTTGCTTTACAATTACTGTTGAGTATTGAATATAGTAAAAGAATACAGGGGGGGTGAATGGATTCTTGAACTTTTCTTCGTTCTTGAATCTTTACAGCAAGATATGTGTTGAGTGTGTGAGAAATGTAAGTGCGGATAACAAAAACAAACACAACACAATATTACTTTAATCTAATATTTTATTAAATAAAGATTTTGCTACAATTTGTGAATACAAATGATAGTATTCTCAGCTACGTTTTTCTCAGAGAGATATTTCTTGTGATGTATCTTGAAAAACTTATCTGCTAAGGAAGTGAGGCTGTATCCTTATAGACATGGATACACCTACTTACTACAAAATAAGGTAGGTAAACAAATTACTTTCCAGTCTGTCTATCTTATTTGAGTAAGAGTCCAAATGGTTACAGATTTGACTTTGCAAAGCCTGTTGAGATCCACTTCTTTAGCTCCTTGTCCCCTGTCTTATCTCTCCAAGCTTCTTTGTAGGCTTTCCAACGTGCTTTATAATACATAGTCAAATAAAGCGTCTTGGATTGTTGCAGGTTTCTGACTTGTACAATTCTTCAGTATTTTGTCTTCAAGAATGTATTCGGGAAGTGGCTAAGTGAGTGATTCGAGAACTAGAATTGACTTAATCGATAACTCTGAGTTCTCGAATAGTGTTATATTGACATATCGAATCACTTCTCGAATAGCTCTTTTCTCTGGGAGTCCTTGAGATATCGAATAGAGCATTTTGACATATTGAATCCCTGAGATGTCGAATAGCATCTTGAGTCTTTGAGATATCGAATGTAGCTTTGACTTGTTGACCCTTTTGAGAACTCGAATATCACCTTTGACCTGTTGACTCCTTGAGTTCTCGAACAGAGTAATAGACATATCGAATATCTGAGATATCGAATGAGATATCGAACATTGTATTCAGAGATATCGAATAGTGTCTTTTGAGATATCGAACCCCTGACTTCTCGAATGCTAGACTTCTCGAATAGATAAATGTACTTCTCGAATTGGTACTTAGGCAAATTCTTCAAATCCCAACTGTGATTATTTGACAGTCTTTATCTCCTTGCTTGAGGCATGAACCTTGGAACTTCTTTCAAGCATTATTCTTGACTTAATAAGTACAGTTACACAGCTAGAATTTGATGCCTATTACAAGTACAAAACAAGTAGAAACTCTACAACTAGAGGTTCCCTTAGTTAAGAGGTCATGTAAGTAATGCATAGCATTACAAATAACTTAGGCTTGTTGTTAAATGTATTCAGGCATGCCTCTGTGACTAACAATTACTCAGTACAATCTCATATCCATCATAATTACACTAACATACATTCTTTACAAATTCCTGACAATCCCGCGTACTTGACATATAAACATCTCTTTATACTAATCACAATCCTTCTAAAATACATTTACAGCTTCCTTTGTCTTTAACAATTAAATTAACACCTAAGAGCATCTCCAAGAGTCTCTTAACTCACTCTTAAATATAATATAAAATGTTAGCTCTTAGTAACTTAATGTATATTCATCTCCAACAATACTCTTTATACTCACTCCTTATTTAATTTTATATTATTAAAAGTAAATGGAATTCATAAAAAGACAAAAGAAAAGTGGGGAAGAGAGAGAATGTATCTTATGAATTTAGTATAAAATATTAGTTAGGAGTGGATAGGAGCTCTTGCAATTGAGGAGAGAGATTACATTTTTAGTGAATTTAGGAGTGACTAAGAGTCTCTTGGAGCACATTTTTTTTCTTCTCTCTCCTCAAATCACACTTAAGAGCCAAAATGAAGAGGCTCTTGGAGATGCTCTAACAAGCTTAATAACCCTCAAATTAACATAACCTTCATAGCATAACAATCCAGGGAGTCCACTAATCATTCTTATACACTTATAAATACATCAGTACTAATCATAAATTAACAATTCCTATAACTCAGATACTATATATATTACACTCGAGAATGTAAAATAGAATTTTTAGAAAATTTTGAGAGCATCCCCTTTATTATACGGGTGACTACCAGTCGGAATACAACCGACACAACCACCAAAAATCATCACTGGAAATACAATTATATTCCAATAAATCCACCCTGACAGTAATACGAAGCAATTATATAAATTCGGAATTATAAATCACGAAATTAAAATTTATCGCGTAATTGTAAAAATTTAATTTTTGGCTCACGTATTCATCATTGCCAATTTGCCCTCGACTCAAATTAAATCATCATCGAGGGGGCAAAATCCCGAGGGTACCCGTATCGGGTTTCCGACCCGGAATTCCGCACCAAATATTTTTCGGATAAAATTAACAGCTAGTAATTCAGAATAAATCATTCAGAGCATCATCCTGAAATCGGAGAATCACGGCAGTCATTACATCAGGACAGTAATTCGAATCATTATAGACTCATAATTAATTTTCCGGAATAAACAAACAGCCTTAACCAAAATAACCACAAGTCTCAAATTCGCATACGTAACCATATACAGTAATCGCAGCCTGCAATAACAGGGGATTTACAAGGGGTTTCACTGAGTTCACAAGGAACCCACAATCACACTCAACACATAGACATGACCGCATCAAGATGACAACAGCAGGGGAAGGGGAAAAACAACAAACAGGACCAAACCTTTGATTCAAACCAACACTAGAGAACACATACACACGATTTAAAACCAACTCAACATACACAACAAATTTTTGAATGTAGAAATAGGGGAGAAAGGAGCACAGACTGCCCAAGCGCGCGCGCACACACACACACACACACTCGAATTCACACCCCAAAGACTGAATACACATTAAACTGAACCAACAACGAAGAAAACCCGATTTCTTGACATGACAAACTCGACCAAGCACATACCCAGAAATTAACAAGCTGCGAGGAATGGGTAGAGGAGGACAATCGAATCAATTATGTCGAGAATCGCCAAGAATACCAACACCACAGCTTACATGAACAGAGAAATCGAGAGGGTTGAGAGAGATGAGAGATTTTTTTTAGAGCACAAAAGAGAGAGAGAGAGAGAGAGAGAGAGAGAGAGAGAGAGAGAGAGAGAGAGAGAGAGACAGTCTAAAGTTATGAAGAAATATCCAGAAGAACCGAGAATAGGTAGCTGGTTAAGGAACAAAACTGGATTTGGTGACAGTTTGGGCATTTTACAATTCAGAAAACAACTTTTAAAAAAAAATTAATTAAATTACTAAAAAAATTATCGAAATTAAATGGGAATTAGTTGAAAATTTAAATTTTAAAATTTTAAAATCAAAATTATGAAATTACAACCATCCCCATATTTTTAAAATATTTTTAGGATCACAAATGAATTAAATATGAATTTTACAAGTTTGGACCCTTTAAATGCAATATAACTCGTAAAATCATTTTAAAATACTTAAACACCCAAAATAATTCTGCGGATAATTTTAAAAACTAAATAATTTCATAAAGAAGATAACACAAAAGACTTCGTGATTTTTAATCACTCCAACGATTTTATAAAATTATCAGAAGATCAATAACGCATGATTTAAATAAAATTTAATTATAAAACTCAAATAAAAAAAATTTCACGGACTAGCACATCACACATACATCACCATGTAAACATGTAAACATGATGTCACATATATTTTATCTAAAAAAAAATTCACACCCTATAATCCACATTTAATATTAAATAATAATATTTATAATTATGAATTTTCTAAGGCGTTACAAATCGGTTCATTATTAGTAATTATAAAATTGTTATTTTATTTTATTAAATAGAATGCCAGTGATATAACTAGAAAAAAAGAGGTCTTAGACAAAATTAAAGAGGTAACATGTTTTAGGTGAAAAGGGTTATTGATTAGTTTATAATAATTATAATTTAATTATGTTATTTTATTAAATAAATTGCTCGTAATGTTTTTAGAAAAGGAGAAATTAATGTTGACCATGATATTTCTAGAAAAAGAGGGAATTTAATTAGAAAAATATTGAAAAAATGACATGTTTTAGCTGAAAAAGGTCATCGTTATTTATAGTATTTTAATATTATTATTTTATTAAATAAAATCACCCGTGATATAATTGGAAAATGAGAGATTTTAGTTAGAGAAAATAGAAAAGGTAACGTGAAAATTAGAAAGGTGATATGTTTTAGGTGAAAAGGGTAATTGATTAGTTTATAGTATTTATAATTTAATTATCTAATTTTACTAAATAAATTACTCTTATTTTTTTTTCTAAAATGAGAAATTAATTTTGCCCATGATATTTCTAGAAAAAAAGAAATTTAATTAAAAAAAATGGAAAAAATGATACGTTTTAGCTGAAAAGGTAATCGGTTAATTATTAATATTATAACATTATTATTTTATTTTTATAAAATAGAACCACCCATAATATAATTGGAAAAAGAGAGATTTTAGTTAGAGAAAAGAGAAAAGGTAACGTGTTTTTGCTGAAAATGGTAATTGCCCGTAATATAATTGGAAAAAAAATATTTTAGTTAGAGAAAAGGTAACGTGTTTTGGTTGAAAAAGAAAATTGATTACTTAATAGTAATTACAATATAATTATTTTATTTTTTTAAACAAAATTTTTCGTAGTTTTTTTAAAAAGGAGAAATTTTAGTTAGATAAAATATAAAAGATATTGTATTTCACCTGAAAAAGAAAATTATTTAGTTATTGAAAAATAGAAAAGGTAATATGTTTAACCTAAAAAAGAAAATTGATTAGTAAAGGAGATATTTTAGTTAGATAAAATATAAAAGTGTTAAGCCGAATACACAATTATAATCAAGATTGTATGAGAGATTAACAATTAAAACACACGTTTAAACAATTAAAAACTGTTTGGAATTAATATCTCCTCTCTCAGTGATGTAAAATATCACAGAGAGCTGCTTAGGTTACAATGAATAATATTGTGTTACACGATCGATGATCTATGATACCCTTCTAGGGTTAACCTAACTGTATTTATAAGATATACAGCTGCTATACAATCGATAATTGATTCTCCTATAAATTAGCTATACAATTGATATCAATTACGATTGCTACACGTCTTCTTAGTCAATTCAATCTCTTTGACACCTATCCAATCTTCAAAGATATTGCTTCCATAATTATCTTCAAAAATTCTTCAAACAATGTTGACTAGTAGACGCTTCCTCCAGACAGAGTTTAATAAAATCTGTCGAGCTTCCAACTGTCAGCGTTTAACTAAACTCTGACTGCTTCCAGCTAAACTCTGATATTTGACTGTAACACTTAAACACTGATTATTATTCACATCAATTATATCTAACAATCTCCCCCAACTTGTTCATTAGCAAAAATGCACAAGTTCACAATAATTGATGATGTCAAAATAATAAACAAATACAGTGTTTAATATACAAACAAAGTTTAAACTTCTACTTAACAAAATCTACTAGAAACAAGAAAATTCTTACAGAGCTTTATTCTTTAATTTCCTCAACATCTGGTGTTGATCTGAGATAGTCTATAAGTAATCTTCTTTCTGCATTTTCAAGTTCTGTCTGCATAACTTCCTTGATCTCTTTCAGCTTAGGATCATCTTCACCAGTTTGGTAGATAGCAGATCTCAGAGAATAGATTTTGTTTCTTCTCATTTCATTACCCAGTCTGATGAATTGTGCTTTCTCTGACTTTGAGTTAAAATCAAGAACTGTTATACCCAGATCTGTCTTCAATTTAGCACTATTCTTCTTCATTTCAACAATATTCCCATGATAATCTCTGTACTTTGGGACATATTGACTGTTGTATTTCATACCTCTAACTACCAAATTATGAAGCATCTTCTTTCTTAGCACATTTGCAGCTTGTTGAGTCCTTTGATTTTTCACTTCGAAGATATATAGAACATATTTTAATTCCTCCCACAGCTTCAAATCAAGATCAAACTCACCAATTTTATACACAGTTCCATCTTCCATGAAATACAGTAGAAAATTTTTGTTCAAACTTCTTTGATGAATCAACTGTACTGATTCCAGTCTATCTAAACTCTCTTGAGTAACACCAAGACCTGGAACAGCCAGTGATGAAGGATCTCGAGGACCAGTATTCATTCTAACTTCTCTATGTGAGCCCAAGCCAGCTTTATCTCTTCCTAGCTTACCCATTAAGGCTCTGCCATGTAGAATATCAGTAGTACCTCCAGTCATCAGAGTTGGATCATGAAGTGTTGGTTTTCCAAAAACCATTTGCATCTGGGTAGATAAAGGTTTTTGTACAACTTGTGTAGCAACAGAGGTTGTATTCATTCTCTTTGAAATCTTTCCTTCTTCAACAATGCCTTTCAGCTTCAATTTAGCTTCTGCTTCTGTTGGTTTTTTAGACACTTGTAACCTTTGATCAGTACCAACATTTTCCTTAATAACAATGCCTTTAAGAACAGGCCCAGGAGCTTTTTCTTGCTTCTTGAATTTTCCAGACTTCAAAACTTTCTAATGTTCTTCTTGTAGATTCTTTTCTTCAGCTTGAATGTCTTCAATGGTAACTCCTTCTTCATTTTCTTCCAGAAACAATCTAGCAGCCAATTCTTCATCAGTCTGTGGATTTTCAGTGAATAAAAAACTCCTGGCTTTTGAAGTACCCTGAGTATCAGTGTTTATTCCATCAGACTTTGATTTAGAAGACTTGCCAGATCTCATATTTAGATTTTGATCAGCTCTTAATCTCTTGCCTTTGTCATTTGCTCCTTCATCTTCAGTATCATCCTTCTTAGTCAGAGTTTGAGATTGCCTGCATTTAGACTTAACAACTCTCTCCCCCTTTTTGACATTATCAGGAATCAATATAGAAGTAATCAGCTCCAAAGAGGTAGCAATGGAATCAATCTTACCAGACAAGACAGTCTGATTCTGTTCAACTTGACCTAGCCTTTGAAATAGAGTTTCTTGAGCTTTAGAAAAGGTCAGAAACTTTAGTTGATTATCTCTCTGCATAGTCATGTCTCGAGCAACAACATCAGCTCTCAGATCAGTAATTGCCTTTTGAGACTCATCAAACCTTTCATTCAGTGTCTTGATTTGAACAATAGTTGCTTGCAGACTTGAGAGAATATCAGGATTTGAAATCTTTTTGGCAGATTGATGCACAAATTTAGCTGCTCTTCCAGTATTAAAAATGCAATCTGATTTATACCAATCCTTCAAATACTTGGCAAAATGTTCTGCTTCAATGTCATGTGCATGTGAAGGTTGAGAAAAAGGTGTGTGCTTTGCATCAGCTTGCACTGGTATACTCTGAGAAGAGTTTGACTTTGCACTTCCTTCATCTTCAACATCAACATCAGCATCTGCAACTAGATCAATCTCATCAATATGCACTGCAGCTTCAACAGTTTCAGCAACAGTCTCTACAACATTCTTTGCAGTTTCATCAGCAACATTCTCTGCAGGTTGCTCTCTAGACTCAACAGTATTATCAACAGACGTTGCAACTTCAAGAACTGCATTCATAGGCTCAGAAAGTATAGCCTTGGTTGATTTCTCAACTTCTTCACCTTTTTCAGAAACCTGGTGAGCATCAGAGAATAGCTCAGTGTATGATGCTACTATTTCATCAAGTACTACAGTAGGCTGATCAGCTGCACCAGACGTTTCTCCAGAATTTGCAAAGACAGATGAGAGAGGAATATCAATGTGATCAGAGAATGGTATAAATGTTTCAACAAAATCATCCATTGCAGCAGAACCATCTCTATTTGCCTCATCCATTTGTACATTTTCAGTTGTATGAACAGCTTGTTCTGCAGTATGTACCTCAACAGTAGGTATTTCCTTAGAAATCACCTCTGGAGCTTCAATGTTCATCTCCTCATCAGACTCATGAAGTATCAACCTTCTCCTCTTAGCTTGTGGCACCTCAACTGCCTCTTCTTCTTCAGTAGAATCTTCTTCAACAACAGATGGTGATGGAGGTCTGTTTGCTCTTTCCTTTCTAGTCCTGACAGACTGCTTTTTAGCTTTAACATATTCCCTTTTAGCTCTAGCAGATCTATGCTGTGTATTTTCTGTTGTGTGCTTTATTCTACCTCCACGTTTTGATTTGGCCTGGGTAGGTAGTGGTTGTTGTTCAGGTTGAGGTTGGGTTTATGGTTGAGTTTGAGTTTGAGTTTTAGTGTTTAGAGTTTGAGGTTGAGTTTCAGTGTTTACAGGTTCATGCTGTTGTGGTTCAGGCTATTGTGGTTCTTGGGGTTGATGGAGGAAATTTTGTAGAGCAAGAGGCAAAACCAAGGCAGGTAGTTGCTCCTTGGTGGCATCCTTGTTAGTCAAATTAGAGAATATTCTCTTATTAACCTTAAAGGCTAGTATGGTGTCCTCCTCAGTAATCTCAACACCAGGAACACAAGCAGTGAATAACAATTGACAAAATCTAGCAAAGTAGACAGTACTAGACTCTGATAATCTATCACCTATATTCATTAAAACAAGTCTACCAAAATCGAAATTACTTCCATAAAGAAGAGAATACCCGATTTGAAGACTGTCAGTAGGAATAGCATCCCAGTTTGTGACTTTCTTTCCAAAGGCCCTTGTTATACAATCGAACAAGAAACTCCACTCCTTCATTAGCATTGGCCTTTTCACATTACCAAGTCTCTCTAAAGGACCTGAACAACCAAGTTGCTGCAACATCTCTTTTAGTTGATTCTCACCAGCAACACTGTATGAAGTGTGTGTGTCGAAACCCATAGTGTCTCTAACTATTGTAGGAGTAATCACATACTTTGTCTCCTCATATGCGAAGATGATTGAAGGAGTCCCATTCTCTCCTCCATCGGCATAAGTAGAGTTCTTCCAGAATGTAGCAATCTGCGTGGCAGAAAGCGTTGGTGGTTCGACTAAAGCTGTACCAATCTCTGAATCCCGCAAAAAGTTTTGAATCAAATGAAACGCCTCTGGAACGTTTGCATTGTTCAATGGGGCTTAGAGTATTAGACAAAACTCGTCAACGTTTGTCAATTCTCCAACTTCATTACCATAATCCTTTCAAAAACTGCACAGGTGTGAATATATGTGTGTGTATAGCAGAGTTTACCAATTCAATTTTTAGAGCATCTAATTTTTCATAAAATCCATAAAGTAAATCAGTAAACACTGGATGCACAAACTCTCATAGTAAACACTGAATGTATGATGAATGTTAAACTCTGTAGTAAACGATTTATATACAGTAACATTTAATTAATTTATACCCCCTTCTAATTTTTTTTTTTCATTTCTCCAGTAATCAGAGGTTGGAACTAGTCACCAAAAATCCTATAATTTTAGCCCTTATCATCTTGATAAGTTCCTTGGTCTTCCTAGTCTTTGACTAGTCACCAAAAATTAGAGAACTTTAGCCCTTAATATATACCAGCAAGTTCCTGGGTCGTCCTAGACACCAACATAATCTCAAAGGAGTTTTAGCAACCTATATACATTTTCTTTGGGGATAGTCTAATAATAGCATTTAAATTAACAGTTTATAACTAACAGAGTTTAGATCTCATCAACATCAGAAGTTATTCATGAGAGGCAATGCACACAGTATTTACAGACTCAGAGTTTAGGATAAATAAACTAAGAGATGCTATAAATATGAAACAGTATCATGCTGTGTTAATTTTCTGCACAGTCTAAGATTAGATCACAAATAACTTAGAAGGATTCATGATTATTTACTGAGAATCATGCTTCATACATATTTCTTCATCGGTGTTTACATTCAGACAATAATAATATCAGAGTTTCTCAGAGTTTATCCAACATGTCAACAGTGTATGACCTACAGAGCATGCTAACAGAGTTTAACAGTTAACGAACAGAGTTTGCATAGCAGAGTTTAACAACCGAGTTCACATAGCAATTAACATATCAAAGAAATATGAGCAACACATTACATAAGTAAAATTTTGAGTCTAACCAATATTTCTAGTCAAAACCAGAGACCATTCATAGTTCATTTACCAGCCTAGTAAATATAGCTTCACTCAATGGCTTGGTGAAGATATCTGCAAGCTGTTGTTCTGTAGACACAAAATGAAGCTCAATATTCCCTTCCTCTACATGTTCTCTGATAAAGTGGTACCTTATGCTGATTTTCTTGGTCATTGAATGCTGTACTGGATTACCTGTCATAGCAATAGCACTTTGATTATCACAGTAAATAGGTATTTTACTGTACCTCAATCCATAATCCAGCAATTAATTCTTCATCCACTGAATCTATGCACAACAGCTACCAGCTGAAATATACTCTGCTTCAGCTGTTGATGTAGAAATTGATTTCTGTTTCTTGCTATACCAAGAAACAAGTCTGTCACCCAGAAATTGACAACTTCCACTGGTGCTTTTTCTGTCTATCTTACAGCCTGCAAAGTCTGCATCAGAGTAACCAAGTAGCTTGAAATCTGATTCTCTAGGATACCACAGACCTAAGGTTATGGTCCCCTTGAGATACTTAAAAATCTTCTTCACCACTGTTAGATGTGGTTCTCTGGGGTCTGCCTGAAACCTTGCACATAAACAAGTTGCATACATGATATCAGGTCTGCTTGCTGTTAGATAAAGAAGAGATCCTATCATGCCTCTGTAGCTTGTCATATCTACTGGAGCACCTGTGTCTTTGTCCAACTTTGTTGCTGTTGCCATGGGAGTTGATGCAGATGAGCAGTCAAGCATACCAAATTTCTTGAGAACATTTACGGTATATTTTGCTTAATTTTGAAAATCCCATCATCTGTTTGCTTCACCTGTAGGCCTAGAAAATAGCTAAGCTCTCCCATCATGCTCATTTGATACCTGGACTGCATGAGCTTGGCAAACTTTTTACAGAGTTTATCATTAGTAGACCCAAAAATTATGTCATCAACATATATCTGAACTAAAAGCAAGTCACTGCCAGATTTAAAATAGAACAGGGTTTTGTCAATTGTACCTCTGTTGAACCCACTTTCTAAAAGAAATTGAGCCTGAGTTTCATACTATGCTCTTGGTGCCTGCTTAAGTCCATAGAGTGCCTTATCCAGCCTGTAGACATAGTCTGGATATTTTGGGTCCACAAAACCTGGTGGTTGTTCAACAAACACTTCTTCTTCAAGCTTCCCATTCAGAAAAGCACTTTTCACATCCATCTGAAAAACCTTGAATTTCTTGTGAGAGGCATATGCTAGAAAAATCCTTATTGCCTCCAATCTTGCAACTGGAGCAAAAGTTTCATCATAGTCTATTCCTTCCTACTGTGAATAGCCTTTTGCCACAAGTCTTGCCTTGTTCCTTGTAACAACTCCCTCACTGTCAGTTTTGTTTCTGAAAACCCATCTAGTACCAACAACAGATCTATTCTTTGGTCTAAGTACAAGGGTCCATACTTCATTTCTTTCGAATTCATTCAACTCCTCCTGCATTTGTTATCCAGTCAGCATCTTGAAGAGCTTCTTCTATCTTCTTTGGTTCAGATTTTGACAGGAATGCATGAAACAGACATTCATTTATTGTAGCACTCCTTGTCCTTACTTTCGCATCTGGATCTCCAATAATTAAATCAGGTGTATGAGATTTTGTCCATTTCCTAGCAGAAGGTAAATGGCTTCTATCAGTATTTGATCCTCCCCCTTGATCCATGTTCTCCTGATTTTCTTGTTGCCTTTCATCAGTCTCTGAGGCTCCCCCTGAATTTGACTGCTCAGAGTTTGAACTGTCAGATTTTCCTCTTTCAGAGTTTGAGTCATCAGAGTTTGATCCAGATTTTTTAGTTGACTCATTATAAGAATTTGAGTCATCATTTTGATCGTGCTCCCCCCTCAACTGGTTCTCCCCTTTGTTCTGGCTGAGAAGTTTCTTCAGTGTTTACCAGTAGAGGTTCAGAGTATGCTTCAACAGAGTTTGTCAGATCAGTTTCATCAGAGTTTACTTCATCAGAGATTAAGTCTTCATTTTCAAAGTGCAGTTGAACATGTTCATCTACATCTTCAAGTCCAGTGATTTTCTTGTCATCAAAT
Organism: Saposhnikovia divaricata; assembly: GCA_036435485.1. Classification (NCBI taxonomy): domain Eukaryota; kingdom Viridiplantae; phylum Streptophyta; class Magnoliopsida; order Apiales; family Apiaceae; genus Saposhnikovia; species Saposhnikovia divaricata. The sequence continues at coordinate 166,574,623 of CM071599.1, forward strand.
GACACATGAATTGACTCCATGATCACATTGGTTCTCAGATTATAAACTCTGAATGCCTTAGTTGACAGCGGATAGCCAACAAAAATTCCTTCATCAGCTTTTAACTTAAATTTGGTCAACTGTTCAGGATGAGTTTTCAACACAAAGCATTTGCACCCAAAAATATGAAAATATTTCAGGTTTGGCTTCTTTTCCCTCACCATCTCATATGGTGTTTTTCCATGCTTGTTGATCAGTGTGGCATTTTGAGTAAAACAGGCTGTTTGAACTGCTTCTGCCCAGAAATAGGTTGGTCAAGCATAGTTCTGGCAGCTTCTATAAAGGTTCTGTTTTTCCTCTCAACTACACCATTTTGCTGTGGTGTACCAGGTGCAGAAAACTCTTGCTTCACTCCTCTGTTCTTGCAGAATTCTTCCATTGTTGCATTCCTGAATTCAGTTCCATTATCACTCCTGATTATTTTAACTTTATGTTTTGATCCTTTGTCCAGCAGCTTCATATGCTCCATCAGAGTTAATGCAGTTTCATCCTTCTTTGCTAGAAAATACACCCAAGTGTATCTGGTGTGTTCATTAACAATGACTATAGCATATTTATTTCTTCCAATTGATAAGACATTCACTGGTCCAAAGAGATCAACATGTAGAAGATGATAAGGATCAACAATTGAAGATTCAGACTTGCTCTTGAAAGATGACTTCCTTTGTTTGGCCTTTTGACAGGAATCACACAGGCCATCAACATTTAATAAATACTTTGGAAGTCCTCTTACAAGATCCTTTCTTATCAACTCATTAATGTTGTTCAGATTCAGATGAGAGAGTTTTTTATGCCACTTCCAACTCTCTTCACTAGACATTCTTGTGGACAGGCACACAGATTTTCCATCAGAGTTTGTCAACAAACTTTGCTTCATAGATATTATTGCGCCTGTGTCCAACTGGAACAACTTTCCCTGTAGATTTACTGATGATTTCACAGTATTCAGGCTGAAAATCTACATGATATCCTCTGTCACAGAATTGACTCACAGATAGCAGATCATGCTTGAGTCCTGGAACCAGAGCTACATTTGTGATGATGACACTTCCAAGATTGATATTGCCATATCCCAGAGTACGTCCTACGTTGCCATCTCCTTAGGAAACTTTTGGGCCATCCTTTTCCACATACTCTGATAGCAGGGCTTTATTTCCAGTTATATGTCCTGAACATCCACTGTCCATGACTAGGGTACTCTCCCTGATGCCCTGCAATCACAAACATTCACTGAAGGTTAGATTTAAGGATCCAGACTTGCTTGGATCCTTTGGCTTTCTTAACTTTGTTAGCTTTAGCAGCGGAATTTACATTATCAGAGTTTAAGCTAACATTTTCAGAGTTTACACTTGCAAAATTAACCTTAACCCATTTCAAATTGGGCTTAAGTTCATAGTAATTATGATAAATAGCATGATAATCCCTGCAAGTATAAATAGAATGCCAAGTACTTCCACAATGTTTGCATAAAGTCTGTGGTCTAGTTCTAACATAATCTTTCTTTACTTCAGATTTGGAAGGTAAAGAATTAATGTTTTTATTCTTCCTACAGAAACTAGCAAGATGGTTAGTGCTACCACAGTTATGACATGTCTTTCTTGGAGCGAAAGTAGCAAGCATTGGATAATTACCTTGAGTAATGCCTACTTTACCATTTCTATTCATCCTAGACACTTTCTGTTTCTCAACAGATTTTAACTCCTTAAGCTTATGCTTGAGTTGTTTATCTGTCATTGAACCAATATTAACCTGTTTAACACTAGTTTTTACTGGTTCTTTCTTAACAGCTCCTTTTTCAGCTTCAGACTTAGGTTCATTTATTCCATGAACAAATTTTGTAGATGGAAGATGTGTTCTAACTTTGACCTTATTTTGAAACCTAAGTTCATCTTCCACACAGTAACCTAAACCAATTGTGTCTGACTGAAAAACCTCTTGAGTGTCTTTACCATAATGAGTCCAAGTTTTAATTATGTGATTTGCCTTCTCCAATTCAGATTCTAGTTGCTTATATCTTCCTAGCAAATCCTGTTCTAGATAAACAACATCATCTCTTTCTTTCTGAACTTGTTGCATGTTTTCAAGTTTCTCTTCAACAATTTTATTTCTCTCTTTAAGTTCAGAATTCTCAGATTTGATTCTCTCATTCTATAAAGTCTGATCCCTATAACTGATATGCAAAGACTTAAGATAAATTCTCAATTCAGATATATTATCAGTATTATAAGCATAGGTAGTTAGAGGTACCTTGTTTTCAGAATCTTCAGATTCATTCTCAATAGAAGCCATGAGAGCATAGTTAACATCCTCATCTGAGTTTGAAGTGTCTACCCAGTCTCTGCCTTTTCTGATAAGTGCTTTTCCAGTTTTACCCTTCTTGCACTCAGGAGCATAGTGACCCATCTCCTTACACTTGTAGCATTGAATCTCAGACTTGTCTTTCTTCCTAGATTTAGTCTCCTTTCTCTCAGACTTTCTGAAACTCTTTCTGTCAGAATTTGAATCTTTCTTAGAAAACCTTTTTTCCTTCTTGAAGTTCTTGAAACCCATCTTCTTGAAGGTCTTCACCATCAAAGCAGCCATTTGCATCATTTCTTCTTCATCATCCTCAGAGTCAGATGATTCATCAGCGTTTTAGTCAACATCAGAATTAGATGACTCACTTTCAGAATGTATGACCAAAGCTTTTCCCTTAGCTTTCTTCCTTGATGCTTCCTTCTTCAAGGGTTTTTCTTCAGCCTTAAGAGCAACAGACTTTGTCTTCTTGCTTGATCTCCTGTTTCTCTGTTCCAGTTTCAGTTCATGAGTTTTGAGCAACCCATAAATTTCATCAATCTCAGTTTCAGCAAGATCATAGTTACCTCTTATGGTGGTTGTCTTCACATCCCACTTTTCAGGTAAGGCAAGAAGAAATTTGAGATTTGAGTCTTCTAGATCATACTCTTTATTAACCAGTGACAAATCATTGAGCAGTTTACAGAATCTGTCAAATGTTTCTGTCATGGTTTCTTCAGATTTAGCCTCAAAGTGCTCATACTACTGTGTGAGTATGTTCCTTCTATTCTTCTTGATAGCAGCAGTTCCTTGACATCTAACCTCAAGGGCATCCCAGATTTCTTTGGCAGTAGTGCAGTTAATCACTTTATTAGACATAACATTGTCTAAGGCACTATGAAGTAGATGCCTAACTTTTGCATCCTTAGCAATAAATGAAAGATCTTCAGGAGTCAGATCTTTCTTCTCCTTTGGAACTGTTTTAGCTTCTGACCAGCAGCAACAACAGATAACTTTGTAGGCTTATGAGGACCTTCATAAATTCTGTCAAGATATTCTGGATCGGTAGCCTCTAGAAACATGGTCATCTTCAGCTTCCAGATTGAATGAATACTCTACCGGCCTGAGAATAGGAACCCTAATTGTCTCATAACGACTCACAGTAGTAGGTTGAGCCTTCTCAGTACTTGCACTTGAACCTGATGAAGGAGGTATCTCTGCCATTGATTATAGTTGTGTGTGGATCTTAAACTGTATAGAGTAGCAGATTGGCTTTGATACCAATTGTTAGGCCGAATACACAATTATAATCAAGATTGTATGAGAGATTAACAATTAAAACACACGTTTAAACAATTAAAAACTGTTTGGAATTAATAACTCCTCTCTCAGTGATGTAAAATATCACAGAGAGCTGCTTAGGTTACAATGAATAATATTGCGTTACACGATCGATGATCGATGATACCCTTTTAGGGTTAACCTAACTGTATTTATAAGATATACAGCTGCTATACAATCGATAATTGATTCTCCTATAAATTAGTTATACAATTGATATCAATTACGATTGCTACACGTCTTCTTAGTCAACTCATTCTCTTTGACAGCTATCCAATCTTCAAAGATATTGCTTCCATAATTATCTTCAATAATTCTTCAAACACTGTTGACTAGTAGACGCTTCCTCTAGACAGAGTTTAACAAACTCTGTCGAGCTTCCAACTGTCAGCGTTTAACTAAACTCTGACTGCTTCCAGCTAAACTCTGATATTTCATTGTAACACTTAAACACTGATTATTATTCACATCAATTATATCTAACAAAAAGATATTGTATTTTACTTGAAAAAGAAATTATTTAATTATTGAAAAATTGAATAGATAATATGTTTAACCTGAAAAAGGAAATTGATTAATTAGTAGGATGGATTTTATTTGTAATTAAGTAAGGGTAAATTAGTAAAATCAACAGGTACCGTACCGACCAACTAAACTTTTAATGTTTCGATTATTATATAATAGTATTGATTGATTGATTTAGATTTTAAAATTCATTTACTATTTATTTTTAATTTTATAGTTATTTTCTTTGTTTTAATTAAAAATAAAAATAAAGAATTGTGTCTTTTCTATATTTACTAGTCAAATTTTTATTTGAAAAAGAGAGATTTTAGTTAGAGAAAAGGTAACGTGTTTTGGTTGAAAAAGGTAATTGCCCGTGATATAATTGGAAAAAAGAATATTTTAGTTAGAGAAAAGGTAACGTATTTTGGTTGAAAAAGAAAATTAATTACTTAACATTAATTATAATATAAATATGTTATTTTATTAAACAAAAATTTTCATAGTTTGTTTAAAAAAAGGAGAAATTTTAGTTAGATAAAATATAAAAGATATTGTATTTCACCTGAAAAAGAAAATTATTTAGTTATTGAAAAATAGAAAAGATAATATGTTTAACCTGAAAAAGAAAATTGTCTTTTATAATATAGTATAGATTATAATATAATTATGTTATTTTATTGTTTCAAAAAAAATTATGTTATTTTATTAAAGGAAACTGCTCGTACTATTTTTGAAAAAAAGAAAAATCTTAGTTAAATAATATGTAAAAGATATTCTATTTTACTGAAAAGGAAATTATTTAGTTATTGAAAAATAGAAAAGGTAATATGTTTAACCTGAAAAAGGAAATTGATTAATAAAGGAGAAATTTTAGTTAGATAAAATATAAAAGGATATTGTATTTTACCTGAAAAAGGAAATTATTTTTAGTTACATAAAATATAAAAGGATATTGTATTTTACGTGAAAAAAGAAATTATTTAGTTATTGAAAAATAGAAAAGATAATATGTTTAACCTCAAGAAGGAAATTGATTAGTTAGTAGATCTGTAATTGAGTAAGGGTAACTAAGTAAAATCAACAGGTACCGTATCGACCGACCAAACTTTTAATGTTTCGGCTTTTATATAATAGCATAGATGTCCATCTTGCCAAATTGGTTGGTGAGTTTAGTTTCATTATGAGAGGTCATGGGTTCAACTCTTTGGAACAACAATATTTTTTAAATATTATAATTGTGTTAGGTTCGGAGTTAGGTTCGGGAGCTAATTTATTTGCTCTGGATGTAGTTTTGACAAGTACATGTTCTTCTATTATATATAGAAAGATGTTATATAGGGTTAGAAGCAGTCTGATTTGGTTGTCCGGTGTTATATTTGATTCTTTTTTTTTCTTTAACAAATTTGTTTAGGTTCATCCTATATTGTATATTCGGTGATCGTCGTATTTGAGGTAAGTTAACTTTTCATAATTTCCGTTATATTTTTAAAATATTTTTATATTTGAAATGTTTCATATTTTTAATATTTTTGTTACGAAAATTTGGATCAAGTATGAATTTTTAAATATAAGAATTCCCAGCTAGCTATGACTTATGAACCCGTTAGTAATTGCGTATAGTTCCGGAACTAGCCTATGATACCTTACTAGGGCGTGCTTTTTATGATACCTTCGGGAGTGCACACTTTATGATATGTTGAGAGATACATGTCTATAGATGATGATAACAAATACCACAAGACAGAAAATGAATAAAGGAATCGAAGCTGATGAATAAATCAGGAACCAATTGAAATGCAGATTAACTAAAGCAACATCTTGAGAATGGAACTCTGCAAACAGTTAGGAAGTATTTCTGCAACAAGCCTTAAGATGCTAAAATCAAGTATCAGTAATCAGAAGAGAGATTGTTGTAACCATGCAAGTAGTTTCGAGAAATCAAGAAAAGAAGAGTTCGAGAAGTCATTCGAGAACTCTACAAAAAGGGTTTATTCGAGAAGTCCTAGTTCGAGAAGTCAAGCTGCTCCAGTGTTCGAGAAGTCTGTAACATACTCTAATCGAAAAGTCTACACAATAGGTTGTTCGAGAAGTCATTCGAGAACTCACAAAAAAGAACTATTCCAGAAGTCAATATTCGAGAATTCAAGATTCATCTGTTCGAGAACTCGGTTTCTTAATAATGCCAGAGTTTTCTAATGGAACATATCGAATGGAGATTAAACCCAGAATTACTTTGCAACCCATGACTTATAGACAGTGGCCAATTACACAGAGTATGTTACGAGTAGGGAGTCAAATTGTAAATATTTGAAGGCTCAAACTCTTCCAAGTGAAAGGTGAAATAAGTCACTGTTTATTCGACTTCAAGGGCAACAATAAGAGTGGAAACAACCTCCAACATGATTACACTACTACTGAAGAATTCAAAGGATGCTTTGATGAATGCATAAGGATCAGCTATTTTATCTTGGAAGTTCATGCACAGCTCAATAAGCAGAAAAGCTTATTGACTTTCGAAAAGATTATCTTTTTGATTAAAGCTACTTTTAGAGTTAAAGACCCAAAGCAAAAAGATCTTTTGCATAAAGCATCACGAGGGCTTGGAAGCTACGTCAACTCAAGAACTTTGTAACTTATGAAGAAAGAAACATACACTGACTTGAAGCATGCTGGGACTGTCCAAATCAAGGAAAGAAGATCGTCAAGACAATTCCAGAAATGGCTACCACTTTAAGCATGTGTGTGTGACAAGTTATACCAAAAATGTATCAATACATTTCACGTAGCTTACTTGTCTGTTTAAATAAGCTGTATAAGCAGCATAGTTTTAGTAAGAAGAAAAACACTGAGCATAACGTAGATTGCATTAGGTTTTCTTGTAAACACTAAAACTTTGTAACCCGCAGCTGTGTATTTCTACACAGAAGTATTTTCTTCAAATACAACCATCAGGTGGGCCGAACAAACCCACCTGAGATTTTTTATATCTTGTGTTGCATCTGTTTTAGATATAATGTTTATCTTGTTTACTCTCTGTTCTTATTAAATACTCGATCTTAAGAACTTACCAAGTCGAAAGAATTTAGTCGAGATTGTATTCAACCCCCCTTCTGCAATCTCGTGGTGCTTAACTGGGAAATAACAATTGGTATCAGAGCAAGCTTCTAACATACAAGAAGTCTAAATATCACCACCATGGGAAAGAAGGATACAGGCATGAAAATACCAATCCTTGACAAAGATAATTACTTTCACTGGAAAGTAAAGATGCATTTACATCTCTTATCCATTGATGAATGCTATGTAAACTACATAGAAAAGGGTCCTCATATTCCTATGAAGGCTAACACGGTAGTTGGAGAAGCAGCTGGAACTGGAGCTGATGGAAGGCCTATTCCCAAACTACCAGCAGAATTCACAGATGCAGAAAAAGAGGAAGTCTAGAAGGATAAGAAGACCATGAACATATTGTTTAACGGTATTGATCAAGACATGTTCGATAATGTCATAAACTACACCAACATTTTCAATTCAATTCAGGAGAAAGCTTAACTGATATATTTAGCAGGTTTCGAAAACTATTAAATAGGTTAAAGCTGTATGGGAGAGTTTATGAAACCAAAGATTCCAACATAAAATTTTTGAGGTCTTTACCTAAAGAATGGAAACCAGTGACAGTCTCATTGAGGAATTCTCAAGACTACAAAGATTTTACACTTGAGAGACTGTATGAAATTTTAAAGACCTATGAGCTCGAGTTGCAACAAGATGAAGAAGTTGAGAAAAGCCAGAAGAAAGGTGGAAATGTAGCTTTGGTGGCCAATATTCCAACCAACCAAGATGGAGAGAAGATGAAGAATGTGGGAGCCACACCAAGTCAAAGAACTTGTGAAGGTGGAGCTGGACTAGCAAAGGCAAAGACAAGATGATTGAAGAACTTGATGCATTGAGTGAAGATGAATTAGAAGATCATGATGAATATTTGGCATTTTTGTCAAAGAGATTTTCAAAGTTAAGATTCAAGAAGAATCCAGCCGGAGCTGGGCAATTCAAGAAAAGCTATCAACCAAACACGGATGTGGTTGAAAGGTCAAAGATCAAATGCTATAGCTGTGGAACTGCTGGTCACTTTGCCAATGAATGCAGAAAATCCAAGGCTGAGAAAGAGAAGAAACAGTTTGAGACTGTTGATTACAAAAAGAAATATTTTGATCTTCTTAAGCAAAAGGAAAGAGCATTTGTAACTTGAGATGATGATTGGGCAGCTGGAGGAGACTCAGATGCAGAGGAAGAGTTTGTCAATCTTGCACTTATGGCAAACGAGAATGATGAAGAGGCTAGTTAAGCAAGCAACCAGGTATACTCTACAAATCTGATTGAGCTTTCCAAAGATGAATGTGATAATGTTGTTAATGAAATGTCTAATGAATTGTACAACATGCATGTCACATTGAAATCACTTAACAAAGAAAGCAACAAGATTAAAGATCTGAACATTAAGTTAGGTGATAGGAATACTCTGTTAGAGACTCAGTTAGTTGAGTTTGAAACAATGAAAAGAGATTGTCAAGATGCTAAGAATGAGTTACTTGAGGCTCTGAAAAGAGAAGAGTGTTTAAAAGAACAATTAAGAAAAGAACAAGAATTAATCGCTAAGTGGAAAGGATCAAAGGCTAAAACTGAAGAGATCTGTAATGTTCAAGGAATTGATTCTTTCTACAAATTAGTAGAAGCAAAGTTAGGAGTTGATGGGGAGATTGCTTCAGACATTGACTCAATGGATGAGGAATGTCCATTGAAGTTGAAACCTGTCAGTAAAGCAACCTTGGTTAATCTGAATAACCAATATGGACCTGTCAGCAAAAACTTTGTAGTGAAAGATTGCAGCAAAACCAAGTCAGTTGAACAAGGAAACATAGGCCACTTGTCCATCAAGAAATTGAAGGATAAGTTAGAAAAGACAGAACCAAAATGTAAGGCTAATAAGAAGAATAGAAATGACAAGGTAGGAATTAACAAACACAGCAACTACACTCCTGATAAGTATGCTCCCAGGAAGGAATACGTAAAATATGGTAGTGTTAATCATTTATCTACCAACTGTAAAATTGTGAGAGATGCTTCTATGCCTTGTACGCCTATGTCTGTGCCTATGTCTGCTATGAATGTTATGCCATATATGCATGTCAAACCTGCTCATGCATCTAGTCAACATCCTAACATGGCATTCATGCATAATTCATATTACAATGCTTTTAATATGCCACAGTTGCCATGGATGATAACAACATGTTTGCACAGACTATGCCTAATTGTACATCAAGCTATAATACATATGAGCAAGTGGAACACCCTGTTTTTCAAAGACCTACCCCAAGAGTTAAGGTTGATTTAACTCAATTAGAACCCTTGGTTGGTAAGGGCTTGAAGAATAGGAGAAAGGCTAACATGGCAGGACCCAAGGAAACTTGGGTACCAAAATCAACTTGATTTGATTTTGATGTGTGCAGGGAGAGAGAAAGAATCTTTGGTATCTGGATAGTGGTTGTTCTTGGCACATGACTGAAGATTCTACCCTGCTCACTAAGTTTGAGGAGAGAGCTGGCCCTAGTATTAACTTTGGAGACAACAACAAGGGATATACTAGAGGATATGGCTTGATTTCACAAGGAAATGTTGTCATTGAAGAAGTAGCACTGGTTGATGGACTTAAGCACAATTTTCTTAGTATTAGTCAACTATGTGATAAAAATCAGAATGTCTGGTTTACATCTGAAGCTTGTGTTGTTTTCAAGAAAAATGACAACAAGGTAGTGATGACAGGAAACAGGAAAGGAAATGTGTACATTACTGACTTCAACTCAACGAGTGCCAACTCTGCTACATGCCTCTTCAGCAAGGCAACCATGGATGAAGAATGGCTTTGGCACAAGAGACTGTCTCACTTAAGTTTTAAAGCTATGAATGAATTGGTCAAGAAGGATTTGGTTAGAGGAATTCCAAAATTGGAGTTCTCCAAGGATGGACTATGTGATGCATGCCAGAAAGGGAAGCAAAAGAAGGCCTCTTTCAAATCCAAGTCAATGTCATCAATTGATAAACCCTTACAGCTACTGCACATAGATCTATTTGGACCAGTTAATGTGTTATCGATATCTAACAAGAAATACTATCTTGTAATTGTTGATGATTTCTCCAAATACAATTGGACCTTCTTTCTGCATTCGAAAGATGAGGCAAGTAAAATCATTATCAAGCATATCAAGACAATTAATAACAATCCAGTCTTCAGAGTAAGAAGGATTAGAAGCGACAATGGGACTGAATTCAAGAATTCTGTGTTAAGAGAGTTCTATGAAGAAGAAGGAATCACTCAAGAATTCTCTGCATCAAGGACACCACAACAAAATGGTGTAGTGGAGAGGAAGAACAGAACCCTTATTGAAGCTGCAGGGACTATGCTTGAAGAATCAAAGCTGCCAACATATTTCTGGGCTGAAGCTGTCAATACTGCATGCTACACTCAGAACATATCTTTGGTCAATCAAGCAAAAGGCATGACACCTTACCAATTATTTACAGGCAAGAAGCCAACAATTTACTTTCTGCATGTCTTTGGATGCAAATGTTTTGTATTGAGGAACTATGGCGAGAGCCTTGGGAAATTTGATTCAAAGGCAGATGAAGCTATCTTTGTTGGGTACTCAGCTGGAAAATCTTATAGAATCTACAACCTAAGACTTAACATTGTTATGGAATCCATACACGTTGTCTTCAATGACAAGAAAATATCTGGTCTTGTAGATGAATGTTTTCATAAATCACTCTCATTCGAGAATGAGACAAATGGTGAAGAAAGCGAAGATGATGAAGAGAGGTTATCGATCGGTGTAGAGAACAGACCTGGACCATCAGTTGATGTGCAGAATGGACCATCTGTGGAAGAGCAACTCACACCATCTGTTGAAGATCACTTTGAATCATCTATTGAGAACCAAAGAGAAGTATTTGTTGAAAACTATGTTAGAACTCCATTCAACTCGAGGTCCATACACTCAGGGGGAGTTTCTCACAGTCAACACTCAACAACAAATCAAGATGGTCAACATAAAGAGAACGAAGTAACTTCATCAAGGTCAAGCTTACCACCACAAAGAAAATGGACTAAGGATCACCCTTTTGAACTGATAATTGTTGACTCCAATGCAAAAGCCCAAACTAGGAGAGCAACCCGAGAAGAATGCTTGTACAACAGTTTTCTTTCTAAAGAAGAACCTAGGAAGGTTGAAGATGTTCTTTTAGATCCAGACTGGGTTTCAGCAATGCAAGAAGAGCTAAACCAGTTTGAAAGAAATAAAGTATGGAAACTTGTACCCAAACCAAAGGACAAATCAGTGATTGACACTAAGTGGGTATTAACAAGATGGATGAGAATGGCATAGTTACAAGGAATAAATCTAGACTAGTTGCTAAAGGCTACTGTCAAGAAGAAGGAATTGACTTTGAAGAAACTTTTGCACCAATGGCACGGTTAGAAGCAATCAGAATCTTCCTAGCCTATGCAGATCATGCCAATTTCAAAGTCTATCAAATGGATGTCAATAGTGCATTTCTAAACGGTGTTCTGGACGAGGAGGTGTATGTTAGTCAACCTCCTGGCTTTGAAGATCCAGACTTTCCAGAATATGTTTACTATTTGCTCAAAGCAATCTATGGCCTGAAGCAAGCACCTAGAGCCTGGTGTGACACACTTTCATAGTTCCTCATAGAGAATCACTTTACCAGAGGTACTGTTGATAAAACTCTCTTTTATAGATCTGTCAATGGCTCTATGATACTTGTCCAAATTTATGTAGATGATATAATATTTGGGTCTACAGATGAGATGCAAAAGGTTTTCCAAACTTATGCAAAGTAAATATGCACTACTAGAAAAACGTCAATAGACATCGGTTAAAAATCGATGTCTATGTAAATCCAGAACCGATGTCTTCGCATGTGTAGAGAAAGGTAGGGGTCTTAGACATAGACATCGTTTCTAATAAAGAACTGATGTCTGTAGTAATTTTAGACATCGTTTTTGCAGTAATATGTCATGCCTATCATGTGAATTTTACGTTTATACAAGATTTATATCATCTTAAACATATGACATGTAATATAAATCAAGACATAAACATCGGTTGTTTAATTATCAACCGATGTCTATGAGTATAATATACACCGTTTTCTGTTTTTAAACCGATGTCTATTGTATGTTATTACATCAGTTTCTTTTATGAAGCTGATGTGTTTCTATTCTTTTTACATCGTTGCATATAGATGTGCTGTTGTTACTTTGTCATATTTAATATCAGTTTTTTTTTTTGCAAAAGTGATGTCTGATTCTTTAAAACAAAACCAAACACTAAAAGTAAACATCACAAAAACTAAATTAATCATTAAACAAGCTATCATTATCAATTACTAGAGATCAACCACAACATTATCCACAAATCGTACACCAACTTATAGCATAAAATCTCCAACTACAACGATCAAACAAACTAAGCAACTACAACTAACCAAACTAACTACAACTGCCAGCCAAGTTACTGAAATAATTATCGGTGGCATCAAGTCCCCGAACCGCAGCAATAAGATCTGACTGCACAGCAAGATTTCAAGAAGATTCTCAGCAGTAATTGTTGGTGTTCACCCACTTAGAAAGCTGCATAAAACAAGTTTATACCATGATCATTATCCAGAGAGTAGAAATCTTAATCTTGTCGAAAGACATTATTACAAAATATAATAACAAGAGTTTACACTAATCAGCACTACTTGTTATATGGCTACTAATTAATTATGCTTGTTTTTAAGATTAATGTATACATTATCATTCACAACCAGAGAACTAGGTAAATAAATGTCACTATCCACTACTGAGCATGTAAATATATATACTCATCACTTACCTTCACTACAAAATGACACCAATGTTAAGAAATCAAGTTTCAATCCAGTAGCTTAAAAGTTAAAACCCATGTGATGTACACCTTTGTTTTCTGTTTAATTCATTTAATATTACAGTTACATAATTATAGATAGTGATGTGGAGCAAGAATTTATAGATTACCTTTTTTTATTTTACATGATTCATTAAGAACAAAATTGATCAAAATTTATTTTAAAGTTTAATTATATCAGATAAGTGGATTACTTAAACCTGGCTGGTCATTAGCTTTCTTTGCTTTTTACCATGGCTAATCCTGAAGTTCTTCAATCCACTTTTTCATGACCAGTTTTGCACCAGTATTTGGTCGCATGTAAATCATGCAGCTGCAAATATAGGGCCTTCCATTTTTCCCTGGAGGTGTCAAAGCATTATAGTGGTTTAGAGGTTTCACCTGACTACAAATGAAATTTTAATCAGTAGTATCTAAATATGGATCATCCTATGTATCTAAATATGGATGTGCAGGTGCTTTAATAAGAAGGAAAGTAGTCATCCTTACTACAGTCATGTCATCCATGAAGTACACATCATGGTTCTCTTGTAAATGAGGAAATGGATCTATTAACCAAACCATATCGACATCATTGTACATGACGTTATACCCAAGCTCCAAGATCTATAGTAGATGGTGTGGCCTCCGGGATGTAAGATTAAAAATTCCCTGTACTTTAAAGAAAAATGAGTGAGTGCAAAATATAGATACTACACACGACATCAGCAACAACAAAGGTGCAAAGAATCATTATATGCACCAAGTAAAGATGACTGACAGACATCAGTACAAGAACATTTGCAATTTTACAAATCAGACTTCCATCCCAGAACTATAAGCATGTTGCTATGTTCCACTAGACCAGTAAGAGCTTACTATACTATTCTGTGGCTTTTACACCTTCATGCAAATTTGATAGTTTTTTAATCTATATGCAATAATACATTATTATGAGACATAAATTTTCTCAGTCTTCGTTTGAACCACATCATACTATATCCTAAAGTATAATTATTAATTTAACATCTTAAGATAATCATTCTGATGTTCTGGATTTTTGGAAATAGAAGGAAAATATACTACTTGACAAGAAAATACAAAAGGGGGAGAGAGTTCATACTTCATCATTCTACTTCACATTGTACTTGCGCTTCCTTTCATCCTTTTCTTCTCGCCTCCTATTGTCCTCCTGTAAAGATTTCATTAAATACAACGATGTCAGTATGGTCATTCTGACAATAACACCGCTATATACAAGACATAAAAATTTATTTATGATGTCTCTACAAGAAGGGTTCACAACTATGACTGTTAAAAATATAGGCAGTTGTTCAAGTTTATCATCACATATGTGAGAAACAAATACATTCTCCAAGTTGAGCCAGTGCTTCTTAATTCTTTTGCAATACTACATTACATTCAGCAGTAACTTTGGGGACAAACTCAATGATTTGTCAAAATAAAATATGTTTAAGATATTCAAATTTAACATGTATTTATGCGTGCAAAAGTATTTACCTATTTAAATGAGATATGTTCTAATATTATACAGTGACAAGGAAACATAAGCAAGTCTATTAAATCCTCCCAATGTATTAGAATATGTTACAAGTTGATTAATTTTGTGACTCTTGTTATGTTAATGATTTAGATACGGTTTCAAAATTTTTATCAACATTTAAATAACCATCTGCACAGCAGTTACCTATGCTCTTTTCACAATCCATGTTTCAGATTCACAAAGGCATCTAATAACAGGACAAAACTAAACAGTTAGAAAGAGAAATTTCAATTCAGCTCTTAACTAATCAAAGAACAGCAAGTATGAGAAACTGTTCGATATTCAACAAGCTCGTAAGAGTAGTGACAAGACTTCCGATTCTCTGGCATCAGGAAGATTGCATACATATTTATACATACATGGCACATAAATAACAGATTTAATCCATTATAACATAATATTTATGCTAAATTATCATAACACAGTTCTAACAAATGACCCAAAATTGAGAAAACATCAAAATCGACTTACTAAATGGAAGAAGGCATAACTAACGAGATAATTCGATCCAAACCCCTCTAATAGTTTCTCCTGTACAAAAATGGAGAAGAAACAAGTAACAAAACACTTACTAATTCGAAAATAAATGAGAAGAAAAAAAATCGAGATTAACAGATGTATAACAAAAATCGATATAATTGGAAACTAAATCGAAACAATATATACAATTAAAGCTTGTCCACTTACTAAATTGTGATTTCGAGCTGTAGGTTCGAGCTTTTGAGTTGAACAATTAATCAAATCGAGTTAAATAAATCGATTAACAGTTGATATATGAGCTAATGGAGGTTAGATTCAAGTGGAATGAATCGATTGAAGCTAATACCTGAGCCAATTAAAGCTAGGGTTCTTGAAAGAGTGAAGAAAAAGGGGGAAGTTGTAACTACGCCCATTAATTTCATGGATTCGATTGACTGCAAATTAAGCTTTTTTTGAAAAGGGTTGAATGCTAGGGTTCTTAGTTGAGAGGGCGTAGGTTTGAGGGGGAGGTCTGAATGTTTTTTATTTTTATTGAAAATTGAGTTTTGATTTAGTTTTTTTAAGTTTTTAGAGTTCAGTGTTTATAAGTTGAAGGGGGAAATTTTGGTTAAGGGGGGATTGATATTTGATATAAGGTGGGAAATTTTGGTTAGGGGGAATATTTTGCTAAGGGGGGAAATAAAAAGGGGGAAGCACGGATTTACTTTTTTTAAAAATGGATCTGTAGACATCGTTTTTATGATGAAGTGATGTATTTATTACAATCAGACATCGGTTTAGTTATTTCTGATGTTATAGAGACTTTTAACATCATTGGCTTTTCTAATCGATGCCTAATGTGTGATGTCTATTAACAGATTTCTAGTAGTGATGAAATGAGTATGATGGGTGAATTAACTTATTTCCTTGGTTTACAAGTTAAACAAGTAAATGAGGGAATCTTTATAAGTCAAACAAAAAATGTTTTTTATATTTTAAAGAGATTTGACTTAGCAGATTGTTCTTCTGCAAAAACACCCATGGCCACTGCCACTAAGCTTGAGTTGAATACTAAGGAAAAAAAGGTGGACATTTCAAGCTATAGAGGCATGGTTGGATCTCTTTTATATTTAACTGCTAGTAGACCTGATATTATGTTTGCTACATGTTTATGTGCTAGATTCCAAGCAGATCCTAGGGAATCTCATTTAGTAACTATTAAAAGGATTTTTAGGTATCTCAAGGGAACACCAAACCTTTGCATTTGGTACCCTAGAGATTCTAGTTTTAATCTAATAGGCTATTCAGATGCAGATTATGCAGGTTGTAAGATGGATAGAAAAAGAACTACAGGCACCTGTCAACTCTTAGGAAACAAGCTGGTCTCATGGTTCAGTAAGAAGCAAAATTCAGTTTCTACCTTGACAATAGAGGCTGAATATATAGCAGCTGGAAGTTGTTGTGCTAAAATTCTATGGATGAGGAATCAACTACTTGACTATGGTGTTAAAGTTGAGAAGATTCCAATCTTGTGTGACAACACTAGTGCAATTGCCATATCCGAGAAACAAGTACAGCATTCTAGAACCAAGCATATAGACATCAGGTGCCACTTCATCTGGGAGCATGTGATGGAAGGTACTGTGGAACTACACTTTATTCCAAGTTAAAAACAATTGGCAGATATATTTACTAAAGCTCTGGATGAAGCAACTTTTTCAAGGTTGGCAAGTGAGCTTGGTATGTTAAATCTCTCATGATCCACAAATATTTGATCAACTGTTTTGCAGCCAATGAATTTTATTCTCTGGATCTTATTTGTTTTTATTTGCTTATTCGCATGATTACTCTGGAGATATCGAACACTTAATTTCCTAGAGATATCGAATGAATATGTGTACTTTTTGAGTTATCGAATGAATGTTATGCTTGAGATGTCGACCAGTTAATCTTCTAGAGATATCGAACTAGTCTTCTTGCTAGAGATATCGACTAGTCAAATATTGAGAGATATCGAATCAGTAAATGTTTAGATAATATCGAATGATCAATATTTGAGATATCGAATGGATTAATTATTTGTTGATATTATTTAATTGTTTTATCATTTAACTAGAATAATTGAATGCTTTATGTGCTCTATTCTCTAAAATTATTTGTCTCGAGTTGATTAGACTTAAGCTGTCAGACTTAAATGTTTTTGGAACTAGTTACACACATAATATTTTGCCTTTTAGTGTGTCTAAATGATCTGTCAGGATTAGTCTAGGACACTATGTAATCTATTTTGCATGTGTTAGTGTGTTTAAAGAGGTGTGACCTTTGCTTAACCTTTCACCCGTTTTAACTCCTAGTTATTAAGTCGCGTCTTTCAGACTTCTAGGTCTATAAATAGGCAGGGGTGGAAATCACTTAGACTCACACTTTTCTTTGAAACCCTCTTTTCTTCCTTCTCAACATCTCAAAATGACAAAGAGCATTCTCAAAATCTCTGTGGAGGAGTTCGAGGCGCTTCCCTTCTACGAGAAGGTGCTAGCCCTTCAGGAGAAGATTGATGAGCTAATGGCCGAGGAGGAGAAGGTCATAGCTGCCATGCGAGCAACTTTGGCAGCTCTTCAAGCTCGCCACCGGGGGGACTCCGTCGACGATCCAGCCGCTACTGCCTAGTTGGTTTAGGTAGGGGGAACGTTGTTTTTTTTTCTTTCTCTTGCTTTTGTTACAATGGTCTTTTGACCATTTATGTAATTATTATTTTTTAAAAGAAATGATCCTTTGTTTATCTATACTGTGTTCTGTTGTTTATCTTGCTGATAGTGTCGTTCTACATGTGTCTGCAACTAATTTCAGTTCGATCTAATTACTCAAAAGAACACTTAGATAAGATAAAGTTGGATTGTGCTTAAATCACCTTAAGTTGTTTTAATAATCTAATCCATGTGGCTTAGTAAGTTTAATTCAACTTATGCGTAATTCTGTTCTTGCAAGTGATTAAGTACACATTTCATTAAGATAACTCCAATCTAACCAGTTTATTTCAATTCTACTTGACTCAAACTAACTAGATTTGTTGTTTATCTCAAGACCATGATTCATGTTGTTTTAATTCTAATTAACATATTCATCTAATCAATCAGTGAGCTATAAGAGCTACACAGTTCCATATTCATTTCCTGTATGCAGTACTCAAGGACTTGAATTACCAACAGAAGACGATGATGTTATAGTGACCTTTTCACAAGCAAACTTGGGTAATCTATTTACCAGGTTCTTGACTTTTGCCATCTGCCATATGGAAACACCTAGAATTAATACTAAAGTCTAAACAGCTAATTTGAACTCTGCTTAAAATAGAACTAATTAGTTGAACCTGAACACATGAATTGGTAATTTTGGTTTCGCTGATTGAAATCTAACTTAAGTTGATTAATTAAGGCATTAGGGTTAAATGCAACATTCTTGCAGATACTTAAATAATTATCCATGACTCCCTCTACAACATTATTTCTTTTTCCTAAGTACAGCTTCAAGAACATTGTCAACTTAATTCAATAAGCCAATGGTGTCACTTATTGCCAAGAGACTAAGCCTCCATACAGGACAGACTCTTAAAATAATACACCCAGCTCAGGTACTGAGTTATATCCTATCAGCACTTTGTTGTCCTTATATCATTGCCTTCTTTAGCTGAAATGAGAATTGCTGGAATACCCCTAGATTCTCTACCCAATCAGTACACCACATATTCACTTTTTACCATCTTTAACCCCCTCTACAGTTTCTCAACAAACTGTAGTTGACAAATTCTTGAATATCTTAACTTGAGGGGTGTGAACAGGAAAAAAGTTAGGGTGAGGGAAGTGGTGAACATCAAGAAAGCACAAGAACAAGGAAGGTAAGGGTGTGTAAAACCAGCCCAGCCATCCTATGTCTTCCCAAAAAGGCATAGTGATTAAAAAGGACATCCACATTTCTAGTTTTAGTCTCTTAATAGACTTCAACTATTGAATTCAGTTCCCAACCAGGAACACACTTAGTGAGGGTAAGGGGCACAGTTGTGCCACCTTCGCATGCTTGTTTTCTAGCAAGGAAGTTAGTACTAGTTGCAGGGACACAGGGGGAGCACACACAGGTTACTCCACTAATTCTCAAATTCAGGTTGATGGATCTTCTATAAATGAGAGGATTCAACCTCACTCATGGATACTTAATTTGTGAAACTGTAGCACTTCAACACTCACACCAAAACACTCTTGATTCTTCATCTCATTTCATGAAGAAGCCAACACTCAAATTTGTATTCTCTGAGCTCTTAACAGGGTAGTCTATTGAACACCAATGATATATATCTATACATCTCTAATCTTTATGGAATCTTTATGATTCTCTTTTAGCATTGAGGGAAGGGAGTGAAAAACAGGAGAGGCCTGGTTGTCTAGGGCAAAAGGTGAGTGTGTGTGCAAGAGTGGCTCCTATTTCTTCCAAGAGAGCAAAAAGGAGAGATTGAGTACCCCTTTAGTAAGGGAAGGTGAGTTGTGTGATGTGAGCCAGGATGAGATCCTGATGCAAAAATAGAGAGATTAAGAGAGAAATTTTCTTTAATGTAGACACTAGCTTCTCACTCCTCTGAATCTCATACTTACTACATCACTATTCTTGCTGATAACAAAAAAGGGGGGAGAAGGGAATTCAGAATTTTTTCTTCAGAATTTTTTTCCTTAACAAAAAGGGGGAAAGGGACTCAGTAAGTTCAGATATTTTAAAGAAGAAACCTTTAGACCAACTAGCAAGTGGAGAAACAGAAAAAACTCTCAGAATATATGCTATACATAGGGGGAGCAGTTCTAAGTACTCAAGTCAAGTGAGTATTACATTCCAGAAATTGTGTCATGGAAGCTTGATCAATATTTTCTGCTCTAGTGAAAGAAAAATCTGAAGAGTGGTTTTTGTTATAATCACTCTCTGGATTTATGCCTTTCTCTTGAAGACATAAATAGGGGGAGATTGTTGAGACATACATGTCTATAGATAATGATAACAAATACCACAAGGTAGAAAATGAATCAAGGAATCGAAGCTTATGAATAAATCAGGAAGCCAACTGAAATGTAGATTAACTAAAGCAACATCTTGAGGATGGAACTCTGCAAACAGTTAGGAAGTATTTCTGCAACAAGCCTTAAGATGCTAAAATCAAGTATCAGTAATCAGAAGAGAGATTGTTGTAACCATGCAAGTAGTTTCGAGAAATCAAGAAAAGAAAAGTTCGAGAAGTCATTCGAGAACTCTACAAAAAGGGTTTATTCGAGAAGTCCTAGTTCGAGAAGTCAGGCTGCTCCTGTGTTCGAGAAGTCTGTAACATACACTAATCGAGAAGTCTACACAATAGGCTGTTCGAGAAGTCATTCGAGAACTCACAAAAAAGATCTATTCCAGAAGTCAATATTCAAGAATTCAAGATTCATCTGTTCGAGAACTCGGTTTCTTAATAATGCCAGAGTTTTCTAATGGAACATATCGAATGGAGATTAAACCCAGAATTACTTTGCAACCCGTGATTTATAGACAGTGGCCAATTACACAGAGGATGTTACGAGTAGGGAGTCAAATTGTAAATATTTGAAGGCTCAAACTCTTACAAGTGAAAGATGAAATAAGTCAATGTTTATCCGACTTCAAGGTCAACAATAAAAGTGGAAGCAACCTCCAACATGATTACACTACTACTGAAGAATTCAAAGGATGCTTTGATGAATGCATAAGGATCAGATGTTTTATCTGGGAAGTTCAAGCACAGCTCAATAAAGATAAAAGCTTATTGACTTTCGAAAAGATTATCTTTTTTATTAAAGCTACTTTCAGAGTTAAAGATCCAAAGCAAAAAGATCTTTTGCATAAAGCATTACAAGGGCTTGGAAGCTAAGTCAACTCAAGAGCTTAGTAACTTATGAAGAAAGAAACAAACACTGACTTGAAGCATGCTGGGACTGTCCAAATCAAGGAAAGAAGATCTTCAAGACAATTCCAGAAATGGCTACCACTTTAAGCATGTGTGTGTGACAAGTTATACCAAAAATGTATCAGTACATTTCACGTAGCTTACTTGTCTTCATGTAGTTTAAATAAGCTGAATGAGCAACATAGTTTTAGTAAGAAGAAAAACACAGAGCATAACGTATATTGCATTAGGTTTTCTTGTAAACACTAAAACTTTGTAACCCGCAGCTGTGTATTTCTACACAGAAGTATTTTCTTCAAATACAACCATCAGGTGGACAGAACAAACCCACTTTAGATTTTTTATATCTTGTGTTGCACTTGTTTTAGATATAGTGTTTATCTTGTTTACTCTCTGTTCTTATTAAATACTCGATATTAAGAACTCACCAAGTCGAAAGAATTTAGTCGAGATTGTATTCAACCCCCCTTCTACAATCTCGTGGTGCTTAATTGGGAAATAACATGATACCTTAGTAAGGGGCGCATTATTGACACCTATGAACCTATGATACTGTGTCATCAGGTATTTGTGACCTTAGCGAACTGTGAATTTTATTGTACATTTTTTAGTTTTGATTTTGAAATTGTGATTTACGAACTATGAATTTGTGAACTTTGATTTAGGAAAATTTGTAAAATATTTTTTTGTGAAACTTACTTGATCCACTGGTTAGTTCGATTAGTTTTCTTGCTGGGCTGTGTAGCTCATTATTTGTGAATTTTCAGGTACTTAGCGAATGGGCTTGCTTGGGGATTGGATTAAAGTTGAACTATGTCACTTAGTAATGTTCTAGTTTTTAGTTGTTTAGATTTGAGGAGCTGCATCTCTATGGATTTTGGTTTTACATTGGATTACTTTATATAGTATCATTTTCGGATTTTTGGAATATTTTTACGATCTTTTGGGATTTTGTTTTATAAATTAATTAAATTTTAATTTTGTTCGATAATTAATTGATTGATAATAGTCCGAAACGTCGTGCTGTCAGTGCTGTCAGTGCTTATGACTGGTGGCTGATGGAGCAGAGAAGAAATGAAGGAAATCCTGACCCTATGACCTGGGAAAGATTCAAGACAGCAATGACTGACAAGTACTTTCCAAGAACTGTACGTTTACAAAAGGAGAGAGATTTTATTCGGCTTGAGCAGGGAGATCGAACTGTTGCAGAGTACGAAGCGGAGTTTGCTAAGCTCTCTAAATATGCTCCCACTTTGGTTGCAGATGAGGCTAGTCGAGCAAGAAGACTAGAAGAAGGACTTAGGGCTGACATCAGGCACGCGGTCGCAAATTTTGAGCTAAATACATATGATCAAGTGATTAATAAGGCTCTCATGGTTGAAAGGGGTTTGATAGATGCAAAGAAGAAAAAATATGAAGATGGTAAAAAGAAGAACGAGCCTGCAAGTGGATTCATTGATAATGGGCCAGCAAAGAAGTTCGGCAATCGAGGATTTGGTGGAAATGCAAATAAGGGAACTCAAGGGAACAAACTTCAGTGTTCTAGGTCCGGTCGTAATCATTTGGATAAAGACTGTCGATGGAACACGGGTGCTTGTTTTAGCTGCGGTGAGATGGGACATAGGGTTGCAGAATGTCCAAAACGCGATCCAACCAAAGACAAAAATAATGATGCAAGTAAAGGCACTTTGGCAACTCTTCTTAGACCAACCGAAACAAGATTAAGGTACAAATTTATTTGCTATGTCAATTTATTTGAATTAAGGTGTTATTTATGAACTTGTTGTATTTATATGTTTTTATATTTTATTGTAAAATTTGAGGACAAATTTTTTTAAGGAGGGTAGAATGTGATATCCGTAATTTTACGTTGCAAAATTTTAAATATTTTATGTACCAAATAAGGTGGTTTATTAAAATAATTATAATTTTCTTATATTAGTGGTATCTCACATAGTGTGTTTAAATTTTTTAAAATAAATTTCTATTAGAAGGAGTTCCGGATAATTATAAAGATAATTACTAGATGTGTTCTATTTCAAACTTCTAACTAGATTTGCATTGAGTTGCTTACGTAACTTGCTCTTTAGTCTGACTTAGAATATAAATATATTCACTTTCAATCAAAAAAAAATTGAACATAGAACTATAGGACTTTTCCATTTTAAGGTATGTTAATCTTGTACTTGTTTTAGTGGCTAGCTACTACCATGAATTTTAATTATGTACTTTGCTTAAGTTTAATTCCTTCGTGTCACACATTTATAATTTGTTTTCACAAGTCAGAGTCTTATGTTGTCAATCCTTGATCTATGCTTCTTATTTATACTATTGACTAGTAAAGCACACATTTATCAAGATTTCATGTTTATATTGTTTGACATGGCCATCGTGGTTTTTTATAATTGATTTTATTATTTTTATTTTTATTTTGTATCAAGATTTGGTTAGATCAATTTTACAGATTACTTAAACATGTACTCCCTCTGTCCCATTGGTTCTTTACCTTGGGGGATGTAATTCTGGCACGGATTTTGAGGTACATTTTGCGGATAGTTTCATAATTTATTTTTAAAATTTTCTTTTTTTGTATAAAAATAGAATTGTTCTATTTTTATACAAAAAAAATTTAAAAATAAGTTATGGAACTATACTTTTTAGGAGCCTTAAAATGCATGTCAAGCAGTGAAAAAAAACTGTAAAGAAATGAGAGGGATAGAGGGAGTACTATTTATTCTCGGTTATTTGTTAACTAATTGTTATAATGATTTTGGGGTTCATGGAGGGCACTCTTTTCCCACTTGAGTTTTTTTCCCAAAGGGTTTTGCTCTTGTGGGTTTTTAACGAGGCCCTTCTTTGTTCCATTTGTGTCCCTATTGTTTGGGTTGAGAATTCTGAAGATCGGCCATGATATATTTTTTTGGAGTGCAAGTTTCTTTGAAGTAAATGCTGGTGACGAATTGGGATTAAGCAGAGCTAGTGGATAGGCGGATTTTGAGATAACTGAAGATTGGATCAACACTCCTTTTGGAGTGTTGATTATATTTTTAGCTGGTGACTATTGTTTTTGCCTTTCTGTATTTTTACCTTTTGGGTAGTTTTTTCGGACTTAAAGGTTTTATTGTCTAAACGTCCGGGGGCATCATGCGTGCCTTTCGGTTAGATAATAAACTTTTTTGAATGAAAGAAACTAAACCCCTTTCTCCGGTTTCGCCGGTATTGTATTTCGGTACAATTCATATACGAGAATGTATATTCTTTGACAAAAAAAAAAGTGTACATTTATGTGTTTGTCCTGGTACCAGTTAGTAGTACTGAGCCGCCGACATTTTAAACTTAATTCAATAAATTAGGATTACCTTAATGTAGTTGGATTCTTGTTGCCTATGCATGCATGCATTATGTCACCTGAACTATTAAATTGTTAGATGATACAAAATTATGTATTGTAATCTTATTTTTACTGGTATTCGTAGTGTACATATTATGTTATATAGGGTTTGAAGCAGTCTGATTTGGTTGTGCGGTGTTATATTTGATTCTTTTTTTTTTCTTTAACAAATTTGTTTAGGTTCATCCTATATTGTATATTCGGTGATCGTCGTATTTGAGGTAAGTTAACTTTTCGTGCTTTCCTTTATATTTTTAAAATATTTTTATATTTGAAATGTTTCATATTTTTAATATTTTTGTTACGAAAATTTGGATCAAGTATGAATTTTTAGATATAAGAATTCCCAGCTAGCTGTGACTTATGAATCCGTTAGTAATTGCGTATAGTTCCGGAACTAGCCTATGATACCTTACTAGGGCGTGCTTTTTATGATGCCTTTGGGAGTACACACTTTATGATACCTTAGTAAGGGGCGCATTATTGACACCTATGAACCTATGATACTGTGTCACCAGGTATTTGTGTCCTTAGCGAACTGTGGAATTTATTGTACGTTTTTTAGTTTTGATTTTGAAAATGAGATTTACGAACTATGAATTTGTGAACTTTGATTTATGAAAATTTGTAAAATATTTTTTTGTGAAACTTACTTGATCCACTGGTTAGTTCGATTAGATTTCTTGCTGGGCGGTGTAGCTCATTATTTGTGAATTTTTAGGTACTTAGTGTAATAACCCTAACTTTAGAAAGGCTACAGTGCCCAAATGAATAGTGATCTTGAGGAATCTAGGGAAATGGTGTGTAGGTACTCTATATTAGGGATGGAAAATGAGTAAACAGAAACCATATTAGTGTTGTACATTGAAAATAAGTGACTCGAAATGACGATGGATTTTAGAAATTCCTGAATTTTGATTTTGAGGATTTTGAGCTCGAACGAACTTCTATATCTTGGATATTAAGGAGTATAGAAATACTAAAGGAATTATATATTGAGGAATTAGTGAATTTAAGTTAAACCAGGGGATTATTAAGTTAAGAGAATACCAAAGGAAATTTGATTTGTAAATGATTTCGATAACCACTGAGATAATGAGGTATACTCGAAACGAACCACGATTAGACGAGTATGGAAACCAAACAACCAAGATTAGTAATTTAACAAGGATGCATACCACATTATGATTATCCAAGGTTAGTAGCATAATACTTAGAAAATTAAGTAAATGAGAATATGAACTCATCCTAATGACATCACTAATGATCTCATATTCCACTAACTCAAAATTAAGGGCAAATTAGTCTTTAAACCATGGGATATTCCACAAAACTCTAGAATTCTCAAGAAATTAAGACAAGATGAGATAAGATTAACAAAACACAAAAATCTCTCCCCCCATCCTCTTCATTGCATTCGGCACCAAGAAAAAAAAAGAGAAAAAGGAAAATCAAAACCCTAGCAAAAATCAACTACAAATCTAAGGAAAATTCATGGAGTTTCTTGGAGGTTAGAAAGAGATATTCACAAAGTTTCAAAGCCAATCATCATCATCTTCATAGGTAATAAAATTCTTCAAGTTACTTGATGAATAGTAGTGAATAGTAGAATCTTAGAACTAACTTGATTTTCATGGATCTTTTAGTTGATTCAAGCTAAGATAATGTTGTTTAAGGATATACCAAGGTTTATTAAGGATCTTTAAAGCTTCAAGAAGGTATAAACACTCTTGCCCCTTTTTATATTATGATGGATATTGTTGGTTTAGTGATTAAGTAGTGTAGAGATTAAGATTATGATGTTATATGTGTTTGTAAGTGGTTTGAGTTAAATATGGAAGTGTTTGGGATTGTAACCATGGCTGGTGAAGAAGACCACATGGTGTAGGTGATGATTATGGTGTTTGATAATTGATTTGGAGGAGTTGGATTTATGGAAAGTACGAAATTATAGCCGTTATAATGCCCGATTTTCGTTAGGATGTAAGTTGCCCTGTTTTGGACCCCTGCATCCGTACGGTACCCTACTGTCCAGGTTCCTAATTAACTATGAAATGATAGAGCTTAGTTCATAGATCGTTTTGATATAAGGTGCGTTAAAATCTGATGAACGGTTTAGGAGAAAAGTCAGTTTTAGTGAAAGCGGTTCAGAAACCGAGAAACCGTAAATGTATCAAAATTGAGGTTACAATTACCATATTTTAACATTGTTAAAAGTCACGAAATTTTGGGATATGGTAGTAGTGTGGTCAAAGAACTATTTCCAGTTGACCTTACATTAAAATTCGAAATTTAAGAATTATAAGAAATTCTGCAGTCGAGTGTGGTCGTTAAGGGAAATGGTGAAAACCCCTGAAACTTCGATTTAGGTTATAAATGGTTAAGTTCTTGAACCTTTGGGGTAATAGGAATACGTTAAACATATATTAAAGTTTCAAAAGGTAATGTTATACAAGAGTGTAGTGAGTAAGAGATGTGGTTCTAACGACGGTCCTTTTGTGTTTATAGAAACTCCGGAAGAGGGACGAGCCATACCGTCAGGATATCGAAACCGAGGCAAGATTTCTTCTATCCCTATTTGTAAAACTACTTATCTTCATAAAGAAACTTGATTTCATGGAATATATATGTGATGCTATTATTACTATATTGTGAAGAAATTGTCTTCCTTGAGTATTGATATTGAAAAGAAGAGTATGCGAAGATGTATATGAATATGACTATGAGTACGAAAATGTATGTGAATATGGATATGAGTATAAGATGTATATGAATATGAATAAGAGTATGAGATGGATATGTATAGAGATGATTATGCATGAATTGAACATGCCTTATGATTAAGAGAATAAGAGAGAATGGTATCAGTTGTTATCGAGGGTTATATGGTTATAATATTATATTAAAAATGTTCTTTTTGAGTATCAGTGGTTTAATAAACATTATTTGATTATCATGCATTACTCTTAAAATAGATGGAATATTTTACGAATATAAAGTATATTTGATTTCTGAATATGAAAGAGAGGTCTGAATCATAATCAAAGCATTATGATATATATATATATTTTATAGAAGTAATGTGCGAGAATGGAAATGATATGAGAGAATGATATGTGGAAATGAAAGTGAGAAAATGGAAATGTGGAATGATATTTTAAAAAGAGAATAATGATGTGATAAAGAGGGGGATTGCAACAGATTTGCGTAAGTGGCTGTGTCAGGGCTGTGTGCGACACAGTCCAGCATTTATTATTTTTATTTCGGCACGAAGATGCCAAGGGAGGATGTTAGCAGGTGGCCTTCCTCCAGGGATGATCTTCATTCCTTCTACCGGTAGTAAAAAGAGAGCAGGTACGATTAGGCGACTGATCATCGTCCTAACGTATCAGGCGACAGCAGATATCCCCAATGTTTTGAAAAGAAAGTGTAGACAATGGTTTTCAGATTTCTATACTGGAAACAGAATAATGATATGAGATGATGGAATTATGGTTACAGATGAAGAAAAACTGATATTATATTAATTTAGATTTATTTCTTATAATAGTAAGTGGATGATGTATTATTAAATGAGAGCTCTATTCTTCCTTAAGGATTTTAATTGTTTCCTGCTATTATATATGCATATACATATATGTATACTTGTTCACATTTTAAATTTTAGTTACAGTATGATCTTGCTGAGCTATTATAGCTCACTCTTGCTACTTATGTATATAGCAACTAGGTCCCATGCCGATACTACGTACCACACCCCGCAAGAGGGTAAGGGAAAGGCGACCTTTTGAGCGTGTGCTGGCGACCATCCCCGAGGTAGTGACAAGCGAAGGGGCTTAGTATACTTATGTAAATTAAGTGTGTAAGTTGTAATAAACTTTAGTTGTTGAAGTGCTTCCTGTAGAAGCTTTGTTCAACAATGTACTTAGTAAATTCTGGGCTTGTAATAACTGTTAACTTTAAAACTTTTAAATATTGTGGTTGTTGTTCTATGAGCATATGACTGGTGTGTGTGTATTAGTGTGGGGTCAACTGCTTATTTATTTATATAAAAAAAAAGACTACAGAGATATTGATATTGATCGGAAATTGGACCGTGATGACCTGGATCCTTGACCCCGGATCTAGGGGCGTCACACTTAGCGAATGGGCTTGCTTGGGGATTGGATTAAAGTTGAACTATGTCACTTAATAATGTTCTAGTTTTTAGTTGTTTAGATTTGAGGAGCTGCGTCTCTATGGATTTTGGTTTTACATTGGATTACTTTATTTAGTATCATTTTTGGATTTTTAGAATATTTTTGCGATCTTTTGGAATTTTGTTTTATAAGTTTATTAAATTTGAATTTTTTTCGATAATTTAATTGATTGATAATAGTCCGAAAAGTCAGGCTGTTACAATAGTGAGCTAGAATTCCCCGTACAATATGTAAGACCAAAAATAATTTAGAAATTTCAGGTACCTTGTTACCTCTGAGATCCTCGATGGGTAGCAGGACTATTCACATTTCTCGTACCAATGCTTGCGGTTCTTAGAAGCCTTTGAGACTCAGACTGGTTTATCTTTCCATCCTTGTCAATTTTGCTTCCACCAAAAGTAATGAGGGTTTGTCAACAATCACATGCTTATTAACTTTCAAGCCCTCCAAAGACAACTATTGTTCTTGCATCAACAACTATCTCCGCCACACAAATAATGATGGACGCAGCAGCCTATTATTCGGCTGGCTAATTACTCTACATAAACATGTAAATTGAGTAGAAGAACAACTAAAACTTACACCAAAAGTACTAACGTAAACATTGTTGCATCTCTATTATCATCCTTACCATCCTAACCCCGGCATCATGGTTGTACCACATAGATATATTGAAATAATGATTTTTTGAAATACAGAATTTTAGCTTGGGCTTAGCCAGGAAATCGGTTCTTTTCATTGGATTTAGCTTTATTCGTACTTATAACTACCATTTACCCAGATGTTCGTAACTATTTTTTCTTTTTCTAAAGTTTTACGTAAGCTCAATCACGGTTGAATGTCATTTCTCAATTACTGAACGAAGATAACAAATTAGCAAAATGATGTTTTGGAAGTATTTTACCATTTTCAATTTTGGTTGCAGGTAAAGGTAAAAGCAACTAAGCAAGTATGTGTATGGCAAGGAAAACGACAACCCAGTTATTGACATTTCATTTTTATATTGGACCTATGTCAGCTGTGACACATCCTATCTGCCTATTCATTAACATTCTAGACAGTCAACACATCAACAGAGAAGCTCTCTAGAATGGCTGAAATGATTTAGCATAATTAATTACAACAAATTTTCAATATACTGATTGTCAAATTAAGAGACAAATTTATAAATTTATGGCCCATAGATTTTTATATGAAACATGATCACAAAATAGTCGCATCAAAAGAATACATGTTAGAGTGTTGAATGAAGTGTTGTACTGACATATATTTTGGCATTTTTGTAATGGCGCTAAACAAAAAGCACAACTTATATCCAACAACATACTAATTAATACAAACATTTGTTAAAATTCCTTGACCATACAGAATGAGTATGTGATTTGGTATTTTTAATAAAAATTTAAGCATAACACTGGACTATAGCACGAACACCTTAAATAATAGGAATAGTAAAAATTAGACCTCGTAGACAACAAGCTAAGTAACTCAAACATGGCAATAATATTTATGACTCATCCATTTCAATGTTTATAAATTTAAGTTTAAGTAACACTCTTTACCAGGCAAAAGTAAGCGCTCACAACTTAAGTTGCTTGAGAACAATCTGCATGCCAAACACAGAGATTGAAACAATTGATTTGTTGTGCCCTGCAATAGCTTAATAGAACCCTAAAACAAACACCGAGTAAAAAATAATACTAAAAGTAGTGAGCATACATAGAAAAAGGAAGAGAACATATATGTTTAAAGTCAGGTCCACAACCATTGCTTGCTATTTCAATATAGATTGGATTTATTCATAAAAAAAAAAACACACTAGCAAGAAACAGTACCTTGAGTATCTGAAACACAACAGCAGAATTATCGGTGAATTTGCTCTAAACAAATGTAGCCAAAAATATAAGCAAGCATCTGATAAAAGTGACCCACGTGCATAAATTTTTAGAAGACTAAAGGCTAAAATAAACATCTATCAGTTTTTTCGATATATGTCTCTTGTGTGTATGCACATCAAAAATAGAAACACAAGGCTTTCCGAATATGATCTAAATGGGGTAAAAACAAACCTGATTGAACAGGAATCTTCTCCATAAGCGTAAATCATGGTAAATTCTCTCCCTTTTCAGGCAGCTTTGGTAACTGCAAGACTAAACATATGTAAATATATAGGTTCAACACTTGAACGAATTTGGCAGGTGGAAAGCTGAAAACTGATTAAGTTTAGGAGATTGAAAGTCAAGAGTCTGAAATCGATTGGATTTCAGACACAAAAAACCCAAACTCGATCATTTTTATGAAAATTAGTCCAAAATAAAGGAAAGTCTTGAAATTAGAGAAATTGGTTTAAAAGAAGCTGAAACTTGCCATGTGAAGATAGCTTTCACATATCCTCATTAGTTGCCTCCAATTTTAATTTTCCTCACCTGCTAGTCAAATGTTGAGCGATCTATCATAAAAATACAGGATTTTAAGCAAACGGTCCATAGGAACCCATATGTCTCTCTACTACTTTGTAAAACAATTATAAAATTAAAAGGTCACATATTGATAATTAACATATTTGAAAAACTAATACAGCAAGAAAATTAACAAACACTTAAAGGAATAAAAATTAACAAACAATTAACGGAATAAGAAATTTATTTCATTATGGACTTTTATCAAACATGTGAGTTGCACTTAGAACCTTGTACATTTAAATCAGGTGAAGTGAAATGGACATAAGAAATATGAACTTACCAGTAACATAAATTTGACAACTAAGCTGTGATTTCAATAGTAAATGAACGCTGATGATGCACCTCAGCCCCTAACAATGCCATATAATCAAGAATACATAAAATAGTAGTTCTCGAAAAGGCAAAAAGAGGGCCAGGCGCGAGAAATATATGATATGATCGGACTTATTGGGAGATAAAAAGGCTAAACTGATTATAAATGATCGCCCCTTGATATTTCCAGTAACGGGCGTGCAATAATAGTGACGTAAAATAGGAACAATAACGACTTTTACTTTTAGTTTGATGAATAAAATGATGAAGACTTAAGAAAATAGGAAAAATACAATACGCATCTGTTATAGCCAAAATTCGGTTCGGATATTTTCAAAGTGGATCTGGGTCAATAACAGGTTCAGCTTGGGGAATTCTAGGAAAAATTAGGGCTTTGGCAAGATAAAGGTAAGTCAGGCCATGTCCTCTACTTTTCAACAAGTAGGGCGCGCCCTCAATGAAAGAATTATGATGAAGGATTATACTAACGCTGGTTTTCCAAGATTTATTGAAGAATTCCCTCCTGTCGTATCTCAGGAGGGGGATGTCCATCGTAGAAGGCCTCCAGGGGTTTGCCTGGATTTAAGGACCCTTGTTAGACACATAGGGCGCGCCCTAAGGTGGAAAGATGAGGACTTCTGGTGTGTGCTTTGGAGCCCTGTTCCTGTATCCAATGGGCGCGCTCTCATTGGGGAACTTCAGAGTACTCCTGCACTTTGCACCCAAAAACTCTGGATCACTTGTCCTGTTATCTAGTGGGTGCTTCTCATTCGAGGGACAAGGATGCGTTCTGCACTTGGGGTAAACCATGGCTATACCTGATCCTTGAAATCAAGAAATAGCTGGTAGCGGATAGGACTAGTCCTCGACGGGGGAAGTTTCCTTATCCGTGAAGTCTTGAGATCTTGGATGAGCCTTGGCCCTTTGTGGTTAGGCCCCATAGTAGAACATTCCGGATGTTGGACCGACAATCCGAGCCCATTTGGGTTTCTTGCTCTCCAAGAACTACGTATGGCTTGATCCCTATAAATACCAGGATACGTAGGCCGATTGAGGGGTTGAAAGTCGAGAGTTCTGAAATAGCCGCCACTAACCCTATCAATCTCAGCCACCAATTACAAATAGCAATCGCACACCACCACTTTTTCTGGTAAAGAACCACCGTCGTAGATCTTGTTTCCGGTGACGTACCTCGAAATTTGTTGTTCCAAATTCCTCCGTCAACAGCATCCTTGACAACGCCACGGAGGACCCCGAGATTTTACTTTATATAGATCTATAAATTGGACTCATATATCATTCCGAACTTATCAAGAATAAGCCAAATAAGCCAAACATTTTCGGATGGATTTATCAATAATTTTGATAGAAATATCAAGAAGTTGGTTTTATCCCTCTTTATTATTTGACACCATGATATTGACAATTTATTTTCATTAAAGATTATAATTCAAAAAATCGGATCGATTTTGCATCGAATAAACTTTTGATAATGATATAGTTAAAAATTAATTTCGTTCGAATCTAATAAGGATTAAGATGAGATTAAATTTGATTTGACTATTTTCATATCAATACTCCTTCGTTTTTTCAATTTATGAGATTTTTTAAAAAAATCATTATTTCTTTTTAACAAATAAAAAAAATCATTATTAAATTATATCCTATATATAATTAGCGTAAAGAAGTTTGCATAGTTGGTTTGGTTGTCAGGAGCAAAAAAGTAATTTCAAACAAAATATTCTATATATAATTTTAAAACAAAATTTAATGCTACAGTCGAAAGCAATAAGCACAGGGGAGATAGTAATATACGTGGGTGAGAAAGTAGAAGCAGTATAAATTCTACATCATAATTAAATATCATTTATTATACCACAAACATGGATCGAAAGAGAAGGGAAAAAACAAGGTACCATTTGTAAAACAGTTAATTTCGGCCCTACGACCAAACCATCTAAACTGTTTTAATAATACCATCCATATTTAAAAAAAGAAAATCACCTTTAAAAAAGTCACTCACAAATATAAAAAATAATATTAATGAAATACTCATCAACAAATTGAATAATCATTATTAAAAAAACATATATCCTTTAGAAAATTAATAATGTATTATAACACATTGTTTTATTATTATAACTAGCATATAGCCCGTGCAAAGCACGGGTTACTTTTAATTTTTTTAAATTTGTTTATATTGTAATATAATATTATAAATATTAATTTTCATATATTATTGGAAGAATTCAAAACTTACATCTTTGTATATAATAATTTTTAGTATTAAATATAAAATAATATGTTGTTGGTGGAAATCGAACCTTGGACCACTTATATAACAACTTTTAGTATTATTATATCTAACGGTCATGATCTATTTGAGTTGATGATCTAACGGTTGTGGATGATGGATAACCAAAAATGGGGATAACCAAAAAAGGGGTTAACCAACTACAAATTATACCCCATTTTACTTATTATAGTATAGTATAGATATGT
The DNA here is from genome assembly GCA_036435485.1 of Saposhnikovia divaricata. Taxonomy (NCBI): domain Eukaryota; kingdom Viridiplantae; phylum Streptophyta; class Magnoliopsida; order Apiales; family Apiaceae; genus Saposhnikovia; species Saposhnikovia divaricata. The sequence goes on from CM071599.1 coordinate 166,608,616, forward strand.
GAAAAAAGAACTTTAAATAAAAATACAAAACATTTACGATAAAGTCCAAAATAAAACCTAACAAAAAATGATTAAAGCTAGTTATTGGAATCTATAACCTTTATTAAGAAGCAAAACCACCTTTTTAATGTACTATACTTTGTACCAAATTGGTTCGCACCATATTTTGGTTTCACCTCTATAATCCTATTTCCCCTAAAATTCTATGTTGTTTTTATAAATAAATAAATAAATAAATAAAATCTAATTACAATTATAATTTTTTATTACAATTTAATCAAAAAAGACTACAAATACATATGTTGATCTAGGATGACATGCTTATCCATAGCAAACGAAATCCATTTTTAATGATACCAAAATTTGGTTACCAAAATTTGGTTTCACTGATCCTAAGATTACTCTTTCTCCTAGGATTCTATATCATTTTTTAGTAAAATAATAAAATTTTAAATACTATTATAATTGTAATTTTTTATTATAACTCCATTAAGTTCACAAATAGCGTATTTATCATAATCATGTACCTTTTTACGTATATGTCAGAATAATTTAGTTTTTTTCTCGATTTTCTTAACTAAACTTAAATAGATAATATATAAAATGACCTTGATTAATAATCAAATTATTTGTAAATAACGCAAATGTTTACAATATATTTGAAAGTTTTAAAAGTTTTGGTTTTCAGTTTGGTTATCCTATTTATTAAATAAATAATAACATAATATAATTAATGGTAATAAGCTGATTGGCTTTTCCATGTATACTTTTAGTTTAAAATATCACCCTTTATTAACAACTAAAAACATAAATCATACCATATCTTTTAATCATTAATATTTCTATCTAATTAAAACATGTTACCTTCTATCTAATTAAAACACATTACCTTTTACTTTAAAACTAATATTGCAATCATTAATATATACAACTAAATACATAAATCATACCATATCTTTTAATCATTAATATTTCTATTTAATTAAAACATTTTACCTTTTATCTAATTAAAACACGTTACCTTTTACTTTAAAACTAAACTTGCAATCATTAATATATACAACTAAATACATAAATCATACCAAATCTTTTAATCATTAATATTTCTATCTAATTAAAACATGTTACATTTTTAAAATCATTAATATATATATATATATATATATATATATATATATATATATATATCTACAAATATTGCACCATATCTTTCAACCATTAACAAACACCTAGAAACATGAATCATACATATCTTTCAATCATTAATATTTTTTTCTAATTAAAACACGTTACCTTTTAATTTAAAACTAATATTGCAACCATTAATATATTTCCAAAAATATCACACTATATCTTTCAATTTTTAATAAAATATATTAAAAATCTCTATACATTGTTTATAATACGAAAACGTAAGTATAATCCTTAAACATGAATATATCAAATTATATTAAATTAAAATTAAAGAAAATATTGAAAATAATGTTTGTATAAAAATTTATACTATCGATATACTATAATAAGTAAAAGGGGGTATAATTTATAGTTTCGTTATCCCCTCATTCACAATCGTTATATTTTTAACTCAAATAGATCTTGATCGTTAGATATAACAATACTCCATCCGTCCCACCCATTTGTTTACATTTTTGAAAGAGTGTCTGACACGCATTTTAAGGTGCATATAAAATATAGTTCCGTAACTTATTTTACAGTTTTATGATTTTGAATAAAAGTAGAATGTTTATATTTTTATTCAAAAAAAGAAAATTTAAAAATAAGTTATTGAACTATACTTTACATGCATCTTAAAATGCGTGTTAGTCACTCTCTCAAAAACGTAAACAATTGGCTGGGACTGAGGGAGTACTAAAAGTTGTTATATATAAAAATATTCCTCCCAACTACATACTAATTTATATTTAATACTAAAAAATTTTATATACAAAGATGTAAGGTTCGAATATTTTCAATAATATATTTAAATTAATATTTATAATATTATACTATACTATAAACAAATTTTAAAAATTAAAAGTAACCCGTGCTTTGCACGGGCTATAAACTAGTACTACTATATTAAATCCGAAACATTGAAAGTTTGTCGGTTTGGTTATCCTAATTATTAAAATAAAAAAATAATGAAATAATGTAATTAATGGTAATTAGTTAATTATCATTTTTAATTAAAAGACGTTTACTTTAAATTGAAAATATTACCTAATATAAACACCTAAAATATCGTATCTTTTAATCATCAATATTTCTATTCTAATTAAAATATGTTACCTTTTAATATAAAACATAATCTTACAATCATTAATTTATGCCCAAAAATATGACACCATATCTTTTAATCACTAATAAAATATATAATAAAAATCCTTATACAACAAATAATGAATGTTATATTTTTAGTAATAAATAAGAACAATTAGATCTAACTATTAATTATTTATATGATTAAATTACTTTACTAAAGAGTAAAATTTCGAATTTTGTCAACAACATATTTAATTAAAATTTCATAATATAAATTTTAATCATTTATATCATTAATTAAATTTATATAAATTATGTACGTTAAAATTGAAATAATCGTTGAATATAATAATTATATAAAAATATATTGTAATATGAAATAAAATTTATTACATATTTCCTTTTACGATCTTATTAATAAATAATTTATTACATATTTTTAACACGGGTTTTAAGCTAATCTATACTATTATATAAAAGCCGAAACATTAAAAGTTTTGGTACCTGTTTTTTGGTACCTATTTTTTTGTACTTCGTGAATTTATTTATTTACCCTTCATTATAAAGAAAAATAAATACACCTAAAATAAATAATAACATAATATACTTAATGATAATTAGTCGATTGTCTTTTTCACATTAACATAATAAAATTAATGGTAATTAGTCGATTGCCTTTTTCACATTTACTTTTAGTTGAAGATATTATTTTTTATAAATACCTACAAATAGATCATTAATATTTACTTTCGAATTAAAACACGTTACCTTTTTAATGTAAAACAAATCTTACTATCATTAATATATACCCAAAAATATCACACCATAATTTTCAAGAAAAATATAGCCCGAAAATATCATACCATATTTTTTACTTATTAATAAAATATATTAAAAATCATATACGTTGTTTATAATAAGGAAACATTAGTATAATCAGTAAACATGAGTATATTAAATTATATCAAATTAAAATTAAAAAAAAATATTAAAAATAATGATTATATAAAAACATAATTGTAATATTAAATAAAATTTATAACATAATACAAACCCGTGCATTGCACGGGTTATAAGGTAGTTATTATATTAAAGTAGAAATATTGAAAATTTTATCAGTTTGGTTTAGGTATAGTTATCTTAATTAATAAATAAAAAGTAATACAGTTAATGTTAAGGAACCGATTGCCTTTTCTAATTAAAATACTTATCTATACTACTATATTAAAGCCGAAAGATTGAAAATTTGTCGGTTTGGTTATCCTAATTATTAAAATAAATAATAAAATTATATAATTAATGATAATTAGCCAATTGCCTTTTTCACATTTAATTTTAGTTAAAAGTATTACCTTTTATAAACACCTAAAACATCAATCGTATCATATCTTTCGATCATTAATATTTCATTTCGAATTAAAACAAGCTACCTTTTTAATTTAAAACAAATCTTACAATCATTAATATATACCCAAAAATATCACACCATAATTTTCAAGAAAAATATATCACCTAAAATAAATAATAACATAATATAATTAATGGTATAAACACCTAAAAAGTTCAATCGTATCGTATCATATCTTTCAATCATTAATATATCATTTCTAATTAAAACACGTTACCTTTTTAATTTACAACAAATCTTATAATATATACCCGAAAAAATCACACCATATTTTTCAATTATTAATAAAATATATTAAAAATCATATACGTTGTTTATAATAAGTAAACATTAGTATAATCCGTAAACATGAGTATATTAAATTATATAAAATTAAAATTTAAAAAATTATTAAAAATAATAATTTTATAAAAACATAATTGTAATATTAAATAAAATTTATCACATAATACAAGAAACCCGTGCATTGCATGGGTTATAAACTAATATCTTATTAATAAGTGAAATCATGTTTTAGTGATATTTTCTTTTAGATTCGTATCTCCTAGAATTATTGAAATTCTGATGTAATTACAAATCTTTAATTATAAACTATTGAGTTGTATAAATAACATAGTTTTTTTTGTATTCTTATTAATTTTTAAAATATTTTTTATAATAAATAAAATATTTTTTTATAAAAAATTAATTAAAAAATGATTAATTTAAATAAATTATCCCGCTTAACACGGATTAAGTATGTTAAAAAACTTAAAACGACGTCTTATAAAGGGATGTCCTTTGTCTTGTGAATCACTAGCGGCCCGGCCACAGTAGGAAGAGGAAATTTCTTGCGTGTAAAATAATTAAACCCTACAGAGATGCTGTAAGGCCCGCAGCAACTAACAAGCCCATAAAGCAACGGTTCAGTTGGACTTAAAAACTGAAACAAGTACTGCATGGTCACAGATCTATTATGGGTCCAACACTAATCAAAAAGGTCTTCTCCAGACCCCAGTTTGTGTAGTCCAAATCAGTCGGTACTGACTCGACCCAAATCAAACTTAAAAATTAAGTAACATCAAACTTAAAAATTAATTAAGTAAAAGGCCGTGCAACGCACGGTTTTTCGCTTGAAAATATATATAGGCTAGCGTTCAAATAGAAACCAATCTTAGAATAGAAACTAGAAACCTACACTAAATAAATTATATTTCATTTATTTTAATGGCCCCGCTAGGGGCACCTTCACAAAAAACGTTTAAAATTCTTGGCTCTATTCAACAAAAATATAAAAAAAAATTAATTTTTTTTAAAAAAGTTACTGTTCACGTGCCACGTCATCACGTGAACAGTAACTTTTTTTTAATTTTTTTATATTTTTGTTGAATAGAGACAATAATTTTAAACGTTTTTTGTATTGGAGTACCCCTAATTTGGTCATTATATTAGCTTGAAATATTTAATTTAGGTTTAGTTTCTAGTTTCTATTCTAAGTTAGTTTCTATTAGAACAAGACCCAATATATATATAGGCTAGCGTTCAAATAGAAACCAACCTTAGAATAGAAACTAGAAACCTATACTAAATAAATTATATTTCATTTATTTTAACAGCCCCGCTAGGGGTACCTTCACAAAAAACGTTTAAAATTCTTGGCTCTATTCAACAAAAATATAAAAAAAATTTAAAAAAAAAGTTACTGTTCACGTGCCACGTCATCACGTGAACAGTAATTTTTTTAATTTTTTTTAATTTTTTTTAATTTTTTTTATATTTTTGTTGAATAGAGACAATAATTTTAAACGTTTTTTGTATTGGAGTACCCCTAATTTGGTCATTAGATTAGCTTGAAATATTTAATTTAGGTTTAGTTTCTAGTTTCTATTCTAAGTTAGTTTCTATTAGAACAAGACCCTATATATATATAGGCCTTTGCTCCATACAGAACACTCTTATATAACAAATAATAAAGAACACTATAAAATCATTTATTTCAATAGATCCATTGGCCCCGCCAGGGGCACCCAATACAAAAAGTTCTTATTTTTTTATCTTCTATCCATTCAGAAAAAAAAAATTTAAAAAAAAATTTTTGAAAAAAATCATTGTTCATGATGACGTCACTACTGATGTCATGAACAGTGATTTTTCCAAAAAAAAATTTTAACTTTTTTTTTTGCTAAATGGATAGAAGATAAAAAAATAAGAACTTTTTGTATTGGGTGTCATGACGGAGCTCTTATATTGAATTAAATATGAGGTGTTCTTTATTGTTCTTTATATAAGGTGTTCTTCATGGAGTGCAACTATATATATATATATATATATATATATACTAGCTTATAACCCGTGCGAAGCACGGGTTTCTTTTGATAGGTTATAAAATTTATTTGACATTATAATTATGTTTTTATATAATCCTTATTTTTAATAATTTTTTAATTTTAATTTAATATAAATTTATATAATGAAATGCATGGTTTAAATTTTATTTTGTAAAATTCTAAATTAAAAATGTCGTTGACGGGTTCGAACTTTGAATTTTTAGTAAATTAATTTAATCATATAATATATCTTATTATTAGATCTAACGATTGTTATTTATTAATAAAAATAATGATTTGTATATATGGTGAGATATTTTTGGGTGTATATTAGTGATCGCAAGATTAATTTTAAATTAAAAAGTACCCCATGTTTTAATTACAAAAATTACTACTAAAAATAATTATGGAAAGATATGGTGTGATATTTTGGATATATATTAATTATTGTAATATTAGTTTTAAATTAAATGGTAAAATGTTTTAATTAGAAGTAAAATCTTTAGAAAAAATGAATAATTGAGTTGTTGGAGCAGAAAAAAGAGTCCAAGTAGAAGTGGATGAAGGAATTTTAATCAGAATATAATTACGTTAACATTAGTAATTAGTTTTTTGAGTTGTTTTTGTAATTTAATTATTTATTTTAATAATTAGGATAACCAAAACTTAGGATAACCAAACCGAAAACCAAAACTTTCAATGTTCGGCTTTAATATAATAGAAGCTCGCAAATTTATGCTCACGAGCTCACTTACGAACAACTCATAAACTTATTTTCTTATATTTGTATACAAAGATCTAACATTAAAAAAAACTAGAAAGTAACCCGTGCGAAGCACGGGTTTCTTTTGATAGATTATAAAATTTATTTAACATTATAATTATGTTTTTATATAATCCTTATTTTTAATAATTTTTTATTTTTAATTTAATATAAATTTATATAATAATATGCATGGTTTAAAATTTATTTTGTAAAATTCTAAATTAAAAATGTCGTTGACGGGTTCGAACTTTGAATTTTTAGTAAATTAAGTTAATCATATAATATATCTTATTATTAAATCTAACGATTCTTATTTATTACTAAAAAATAATGATTTGAATATATGGTGAGATATTTTGGGGTGTATATTAGTGATGGCAAGATTAATTTTAAATTAAAAAGTAACATGTTTTAATTACAAAAATTACTACTAAAATTAATTACGGAAAGATATGGTGTGATATTTTGGATATATATTAATTATAGTAATATTACTTTTAAATTAAATGGTAAAGTGTTTTAATTCGAAGTAAAATCTTTAGAAAAAATGGGTAATTGAGTTGTTGGAGCAGAAAAAAAGTCCAAGTAGAAGTTCGATGTGGATGAAGGAATTTTAATCGGAATATAATTACGTTAATATAAGTAATTAGTTTTTTGAGTTGTTTTTTTTTAATTTAATTATTTATACTTACTCTTTAATGATATATATGGTGCTGCAAAAGAAGAGAATAGCCGAAGAAACTTGTGTATTGAATTGATGAACTTGGTGTAAATTAGGTTTAGAAGAATAGAGTTCTGTGCGCAGTGTTCGTGAAGGCAACAGAGGTTTTAAGTTTAGCTGTATTAGTAATGGTGTAAGAGCAACACCAACAGTTTACTTATAAAATACTATTGTGTCTTTAGGACTATAGCCAATAACGGATTAAAATTGATTTATTTTATATTTAAAATTAATTAAAAATTAAATTAACCAAACCGAAAACCAAAATAAATAGGATAACCAAACCGAAAACCAAAACTTTCAATGTTTCGGTTTTAATATAATATAACAAACAATAAAGAACACTATAAAATCAATTATTCCAATAGATCCATTGGCCCCGCCAGGGGCTTATTTTTTTATCTTCCAGCAAAAAAAATTTAAAAAAATTTTTTTTTTTGGAAAAAATCACTATTCATGATGACGTCACTGCTGATGTCATCATGAACAGTGATTTTTTCAAAAAAAAATATTTTAATTTTTTTTTTTGCTAAATGGATAGAAGATAAAAAAAACAAGAACTTTTTGTATTGGGTGTCATGACGGAACTCTTATATTGAATTAAATATGAGGTGTTCTTTATTGTTCTTTATATAAGGTGTTCTTCATGGAGTGCAACCCTATATATATATATATATATATATATATATATATATATATATATATATATATATATATATATATATATATATATATATATATATATATAAAGATAATTTTGTAATTAAAAATACGATAAATGATAAGATTTCGATTTTATCTCATATTTTTATAGTTATTTTGTAATATTGTATACAAAATTCACATACTAAATATTTTATAATTCGATTAGATGATAAATATCAATATTATAGTTATCACATGTTTACTTTTAATTACTGAAATATTAATTTAATGTTTAAAATGACGTGTGATATGGGCTAAAAATAAGCCCTAAAGACACATTTAATGTGTCATTAATTAGGCCAAGAATGGTCCAAACGTGGGGCCCACCAGGTGGGCCCAAAACCCCAATTATAATATTAATTTCGTAATTAATATTGGGGGTAATAAACAGCTCAGCAATAAGAGTTGGATAAGGATATTATTTCCACCAGACTTAGCCACCAAGTAGGGTGCATGTCACAGCGGCACCGGCATGCCGGACTGGGCACGCCATGACGGCACGCCTATAGGCATGCCTTTTCCTGTTTTGGCATGCTTTTTACTAATTTTTTATAATTTTTTATAATTAATTATATGTATATATATGTTTCATAATATATTAATAATTAGAATTTTAAAATTGGGTCAAAATACAAATACCCATTTATAATTAATAAGTATCCAAGATTGAAAGCCCAATTAAAATTAGCCCATTAGCTAATTAACCTAATAGCTTCTCACTTTCTCACAGCGGGCAAAGAAGGTATTTTCAATTGTTCCTCATAGTGGTCCATGTGAACCTCGTAATCGTTTAGAATTGGGCAGTTTAAATATGATTGCAAAAATAAAGTGTGATTTGGCGACTCAAGTCCAGATTAAGAGCAAGCTTTGCAAACCTGATTCCGATATGACGGATGACATATCAATGGCTGACTTTGATATAGTAGAAGAATGTGATGATGGTGGAGAAGATCTCCTCAATGAAGAAATTGATGATGTCCAGGCTGAAGATCTAAGTTCAACTATCGAAATGATGGAAGACTTCTTTGATTTTTAGGCTTTTGAGAGTTATAATATGCAAGTCAATTCGGGACATGTTGATCATGTTCCAGAAGATGAAAATTGGAGTGTTGAAGCACTCTTTAGTGAAAACAGTAGATAAGCTTTTTTCGTACTTTAGAATCTTGCAGAAGTAGTTCCTGGTGCAATTTTGTTCTATATGCTACAGGTGCTTTTTGTATCCAATGAAATGTGTAATTTTTGTTATATTTAATCAAGGTTTAATTTTTATTATATTTGATCCCAAATGGCACGCCATTTGGGCATGCCTTTTGACAAAAAGCATGCCTATAGGCATGCATTTCAGAAGTGCCGTGACAGGTACCCTACCACCAAGGCATCCAATTCAATATGGAAACTGATTCCTACAAGGAATAGATCTAGAACCTTCCCCAAAGACTTGTCTGCCAAGTCTCCTATTCCTACCATAATTCTAAGGCTTCTCAGCCTATATAAAGGGCCTGACCCCTCATTCTCAGAACTACGTTGGCTTGATTCTCAATACGAGATACGTAGGCACTCTGTGAGGACCGATTAAGTCTCGAACGCAGAAACAGCCATTAAAGCTCGAAGCTCAACCACCCTAGCATTAATCACAAATCGTAACCTAGTTTTTATTCCACAACATTTGGCGCCGTCTGTGGGAAGAAAACATCAACCATGGTTCAAACACGAAGAACAACATCGACTGAGGCCATACCCCTTAGCTCTGCTCCACCTGCCATCTCTGATCCGCTCATCACCGTTGAAGAAGGACAATTACCCCCACCAACAGGGACGGTCATTCAACCTCTAACCTCTCAACCCTCAGGGACGATTCCCCGTGTTGAGGGAACTTTACCCATGACTATCCCTCAGAGCCAAGAAACTAACCCTCTTCAGATGGTGGTTTCTCCTCTTGATAGCGTTGGTCGTACGCTGCCTCCGGGGGTACAGATCCACACCACGGATCTCCCTTTGAATACCAACCCAATATATGGGCTGCCTAACTATCCCCCTCAACACAGGGAACCTGGACCGAGCGGTCATGCCTTACAGATCCGAGATCGAGAGTACGATGATTACTCTGGTCCCTATACTGATGATTCAACGTCTGAGGATGATAACGATGATCGTGATGAAGCCCCAAGGAGGCGACGTGCTAGTAAAGAACCTCGAAGGAGGTCCAAAAGAATCCATGATGAACCTCCACAAACGGCTGAGGAAAGGATTAAGGCTCATGAAGATGAGATCCAAAGGTTGAAGGATGATATTGCTAGAGAGCAAGCAAGGCGAAGTCTGATTCAACCTCCTCCAGTTACGTGGAGGATTCCCATTATAAATCTGGAGAGGCCCTCAAGGAGACAACGAAGGGCCGAAGCCCCAACTGAAAAATCGATAAGGGTGGAGACCCCCAAAAGTAACCCTAGGGATCTGATGGCCCTTGGGGATCCTGATGATCCTACACCTCCGTTCACTGAAGAGGTAATGAATGCTCGCATCTCAAGGAAGTTCAAGATGCCGACGATTAAGGCTTATGATGGAACGGGCGATCCCGCAAACCATGTTAGGACATTCTCAAATGCACTGCTGTTGCAGCCTGCGAGCGACGCCTTAAAGTGTAGGGCGTTCCCTCAAACCCTGTCTGGCATGGCTCAAAGGTGGTATAGCCGCTTACCTGCAAACTCAATTGGCTCATTCAAAGAGCTGAGTGCCACCTTTGTCAGCCAGTTCATTAGTGGGAGAGTTCACGAAAAAAGTTCTGCATCCCTTATGTATGTGGTGCAGGGGAAGAACGAGAATCTGAAGGATTACCTCAAGCGGTTCACCAAGGAGACGCTGAATATCACTGATCTGGAAAATAAGGTGGCCATGGTAGCCCTGGAACATGGAACCACTGATCTCTTCTTTAAAAGGTCTTTGGCAAAACATCCTCCTGAAAATATGGCCGAGCTCCAACGGAGGGCCGACAAATATATCATGGCTGAGGACAGCATGAAGAAGGAAACCACAGGAGGCAATGGCAAGGGTTCTAATGATTCGAAGAAACGAAAGCAAGAGCAAGAGTACGATGCTAGGGACAAGTATCCCCGGACTAGCAAAGATTCCGAGTCACCACCAAAGAAGGGTTTGGGACCGTGGTTTTCTGATTATGCAAGGCTGAAAGCTCCTAGGAGTCAGATCTTGCTAGATATTGAGAAGGATAAAGACTTCCGATGGCCGAAGCCACTTAGGGGTGATCCCACGAAAAGAAACAAGGATCAATACTGTAGGTACCACCGTGATGTGGGTCATGATACAAATGATTGTAGATAGTTGAAAGATGAGATTGAGTTCTTGATCCGAAAAGGAAAGCTAAGCAGGTTCACGAAGAATGATGATCGTGGAACCCAAAGAAGGGACTATGACAGGAGAGACAATGACAGAAGAGATAACGAGCGTGATCATGATCGTAACCCACAGCCCCGAGGGCCAGTTGTTAATATGATTTGGGGAGGCCCGACAGCGGCCGGCACGACTCGAAACTCTCGAAAAGCGTATGCCAGAGAAGTAATGCACATCGTGGGAGAAGCCCCAAAATGTGCTAGGACTGAAATAGTTATTGGGTTTGATGATTCAGATCTCGAAGGGGTAAAGTTCCCCCATGACGACCCGTTGGTCATAACTCCTGTGATTGGAAACTCGGAGGTGAAACGGGTCTTGATAGACAATGGAGCTTCTGTTGATATCTTGTTTCACGATGCATTTGTGAAAATGGGGTACACCGATTCTCAGTTGACCCCCACCAACATGCCAATCTACGGATTTAATGGAGTTGAGTCCAAGGTCGAAGGTACTATTCAATTGCCCATGACTATTGGACAGGAACCTAAGGAAGCTACTCAGATGCTGAATTTCCTTGTGATCAACGCATCCTCGACTTATAACGCAATCCTGGGAAGGACCGGACTGCATGCGTTCAAGGCTGTGGCCTCCACATATCATATGAAGATTAAGTTTCCAACCAGGAATGGTGTTGGAGAACAAAAGGGTGATCAGAAGATGGCAAGAAGTTGTTACGTATCCGCGTTAAGGGCTGATGGAATCGGGGGGCAGGTACTTCCGATCGAAGACATGGATGTCCGTGGTGATGATGAACACCGAGGAAAGCCAGCAGAGGACTTAATACCTATTCCTCTGGAGCTAGGTGACCCTGAGAAGGTGACTTATATAGGAGCCTCTTTGAAGGAACCCCTGAAGGGCAAGTTGATAGCATTCTTGCAAGAAAATAGCGATGTGTTTGCTTGGACAGCAGCTGATATGCCAGGGATTGATCCCCAACTCATAACTAACAGATTGAATGTCGATCCTAATCGGAAGATAATACAGCAGAAGAGGAACTTTGCACCTGAAAGGCAAGAGGCCATAAAGCAAGAAGTGGAAAAGCTTTTAGAAGCTGGGTTTATTGAAGAGATTCAGTTTCCAGAATGGTTGGCTAACCCTGTGATGGTCAAGAAAGCCAACGGTAAGTGGAGGATGTGTATAGACTTCACCGACTTGAATGACGCATGCCCTAAGGATTGCTTCCCTTTACCAAGGATAGACATGTTAATAGATGCCACAGCTGGACATGAGATGCTGAGCTTCATGGATGGTTTCAGCGGCTACAATCAGATTAAGATGCACAAGGATGACGTCCCTAATGTATCTTTCATAACTGACTTCGGTATTTTCTGCTATCTTGTTATGGCTTTCGGTCTAAAAAATGCAGGAGCTACTTACCAACGACTGGTGAATAAGATATTCGCCCATCTGATTGGAAAAACCATGGAGGTCTATGTTGATGACATGCTAGTCAAGAGCCTGTTCAAGGCAGACCACATTAAGCACCTCAGAGAGGCATTCGAAGTGCTGAGGCACCACAAAATGATGTTGAATCCAGCCAAGTGTGCCTTTGGCGTTGGATCAGGCAAATTTTTGGGTCTGATGGTTTTAAAGAGAGGCATAGAGGCCAACCCTGACAAGATCAAGGCGATCTTAGACATGGAGCCACCACGCTGTATAAGAGATGTGCAGAAGTTGACAGGCCGGGTAGCGGCTTTAGGAAGATTCATCTCCAAGTCTGGTGACAAATGCTTGCCTTTCTTTCAAGCATTGAAGAAGGTGAAAAATTTTGAGTGGACCCCTGAGAGCCAAGAGGCCTTTGAACAACTGAAGAAGTACATGGTTGAAGCCCCGTTGCTGGCCAAACCTAGTCCCGGGGAGACTCTTTATCTATACCTGGCGGTATCTGAGCAAGCGTTGAGCGCCGTTCTCATTCGAGAAGAGAAGAAGGTCCAGAAACCTATCTATTATGTGAGCAAGGTGTTGCACGGGGCTGAGCTGAATTACTCTCCCATTGAGAAGTTCGCCTTGGCATTGATAACAGCCTCGAGGAAGTTACGCCCGTACTTCCAGGCACATAAGATTGAAGTCCTGACAGACCAACAGTTGAGAAACATTTTGCATAGCCCGAAGGCTAGTGGAAGGCTAATCAAGTGGGCGATTGAACTTGGAGAATTTGACATCACGTATAAGCCTCGAACAACCATTAAGGCTCAGGCATTGGCTGACTTCGTGGTTGAATGCACCATTAGCAACCAAGAAGTCGAGGGGCAGGAGATAATAACAACCCCTGAGAAGCAAGATAAAGATGGAGAACTTGAACCTGATCAGAAGGAATATTGGGTGCTCTATTTTGATGGAGCATCAAAAACAAAATCTAGTGGCGCAGGCTTAGTATTGCAAAGCCCCGATGGGTTCACAGTTGAATATGCTTTGAAGTTGGATTTCCAGACAACCAACAATGAAGCTGAGTATGAGGCCTTGATAGCTGGTTTAGGCTTGGCCAGAATCATGAGAGTCAAGAACCGGAGCCGGAACGGCGATGACTTCCCCTAGAGCCGGAGCCCCAAGCTTGAGCTACTGGGTTGGCCCCTGCGCCCGAAGAACTTGACAGTAAGGACTTGGAAAGTCCCTCGGGAAAACCACAGTAGGGTGCCTCTTACTCACAGCATTGATGGCTCGATCCCAGCCAACAGACATGATACCCGGGCGTACTTCATCGTCATGCTTATCTATAAGCTGAAAGAAATCCTCAGACTCCTGGTAAGCTTTCACCACTAGCTTGCAGTCTGCTGCCCTTTTGTTATACAAGGAGTCATACTGTCTCTGGAGAGAATGAGCATCAGCTTCGGCCCGGATGGCCCTGGACTCCAAGTCTTGGCATTTCTCATCAAAAGTTGCTTTCTCCTTCTTCAAGGCCACATTTTCATCTCGGTATGTACGACCTAGCCGAGTGCTAGCCTGGAACTGGGCATTTGCCTGGAACAAAGAATCAATGAGACAATTATAATCACAAGTTACGTGAAAACACTACGTCTATGTTAGGTCCGATAAGATTGTAGAAGGGGGGGTTGAATACAATCTTTACCTTTTTATCGAAATTTGTCCTTTAAATTAAATTTGATAAAGACAAATTTATGTGCGGAATTATTTAACACAATTTTTCAAGTTGAATATAACTGTATATTAACTTGATGTGGTGTTACAAAATCAATATAACAACTTATCAAGATGTTAATAACTAATTAGAAAATTCGACATGAACTTTTCTAATTTAGTTAATAATAATCAAGATAAGAACTAGGAAACTTAATTCGCTAGTAGTACAAGAATCACAAATAAACAAGTTCTAGCGGATAGAATATAACAAAGATGAGGAACTTGAATTTCTGGGAATTGTTTAAGCTTTGGTGTTCTTGGTGTTCTTGAGAGAGAGAATTCTGTTCTGAATATTATGTTTTCTGCTGTGTTTCTCCGTTATGACTTAATCTGCTCTGTTCTATTCTTTTATATCAGTAACAGGTCTTGCTGGCTTTCTGTAGGATATTTAACTGCTCCAGCATGACTTAAACTGCTTCCAAGACTTGATTTTCCTTCATTAAGACTTACACAAACCTCCATTAAGACATAAAACTTGTCGGTATGACTTAACAGAAATTCGGTAAGACTTACAACAGCTGGCAGAGGTCGGTAAGACTTAAATCAGGTCGGTAAGACATAATCCTGAAAAGCTCCTGTCGGTATGACTTAAAATTAGGTCATACCGAATTTTCCTTCTCCAAGACATAATCCAATCTTCTTTCTTTAAGTCATATTGATCCAATTAATTAATTAATGATTAACTAATTCACATTTAATTGATACAATAATTAATTTAAATAAATAAATTAATTCTTCTAGAATTAATTCATTTAATTAAATCAACTAAATGATTTATATCAATTATAAATGAATTTAATTAAATCAATAAATAATTAATTTAATTCTTACAAACCACTGAAGATAGTAAAGAATTACCACTGATTTGTGTTGACGTTCGATGTACTGTCTGGTTCATGAACGACTAACTTCAACGATGCTTCTTCACTTTTGACTTTAGGTTGTGGTTTGTTTCTTCTCTCAATTCTCTTGTACTATAACTGACCTTCAAACTATCACTCGAAAAATCTCTGTCACTGTTCAAATGAATCCATTCACTTCAATGCTGTACTGGGGCTTGATCAGATAACTGAATCGTCTTCCAGTGTATGACATCAAAACTATAGATTGACTTTTCTTCTTTCTTCTGACAGATAATACTTCTTGAGATTCCTGTGACAGTTCATATGTATATTTACTTATTACAATTTGGTTTAAGTTGATTAGGATCCTCTAACTACAAATAGGCTGAGTCATATGCCTTTCAATCTCCCCCTATTTGTTTGTTAGACAATAACAAGCAAATTCCTAGAGGATACCTCAACTAATCCAACTTAACCAAATGAAAGATAAAACTTTAAATACTAAGTAAATATGAAAAAAAGTTCTGGTTTATATTTAACATTTGCCAGATTCAAACATGAAAGATAAATACAAGATAGATGATCCTCTAGACTGATCATATGATACAAATTCCTATCAAGATTTATCTAAGCTCTAAAGATATGACATGTAGAGCAACTCTTTTTCTTCAGTTGTCTTCCCTTCTGAATTCTCCTTCTTCTGGCTCATCTGTGACTTGAAGTTTCATGTGTAGATCAGAATCAACAAGACGTTCTCTTCTTGATGACAATCCTTGAGGTAAGACTAAAGGAATTCCAAGCTTCTTTCTCAGTTCACCTTGAAATTTCTTGTAATCTTTTATGTTCGTTTGTGCATAGGATCGAATGTGATCTGCAGCTATTACCTTTTCTTCAGTCAAGAATCCATGATTTCTGAGAGCATATTCAGCATATACCAAGTGTTTTGCATGATGTTCATATAACTCATCTATCTGAAGATTGATTGAGTGAAGTACCTCTCCCTTAAGAAATTTCACTTGTGGAGGTTCCTTAATCACTTCTGGTCCAGCTCTTTCAACAAATTCTTTGAACTTTTCATGTAACAACACACCTAGCTCAGAAGATGTTCTTACCTTAGGTCTAAGTACCCAAATCTCTGTCAGCGATCTGTCATAAAAGAACTGAATAGATACTCTGAATGTTCCAACTTTATGACAATCTACAAATATTACCAGCTCATCAGATTTGAGTTCAAATGCAGTAGTTATCCTGATGACTTCTACCTGTAAGGCCTTTATATACATATCATGAATTGGATTTGCCAGTTTGAATTCCTCGAGAATTTGTCCAAGACGACGATCTTCATAATCAGAACTCTGAGGTGAATCAATTGCTCTTTGAGCACGTTCCCATTTGTCACCGCTCTTTAGTCTGATATATGTCTTTCTCTTCTCAACATTTATAGCATGTAATCGTTGTAATGCTTGCTGTTCAGCTTTCTGAAGTTCTTCATTTCGTGCAATTTGCTCTAATGATTTTTTAAGTTTTTCTTCTCTCATTTGCAAATTAGCTTCCCTTTGAGCAAATAATTCTTCAGATTCTTTCTCAGCTTGTTGAGCTTCAAATTCAGATATCACTGGTCCTTCATCTTCCCAGTGACTAAGATCAGGTTCAGGAAGTTCTTCACCTTGATCAGGGAATTCAAGATCAGCAAAAACATCGAAGTTATCCGGTTCACCCGTGTAATAATAACCTGTGTTCTTGTCTTGAATTTCTTCTTCAGTTTCTTCAACTACTTTCTTCCCTCTCCTATCTTCACTTTGGTCAGATTTACCAGATTTTCCCTCTCCCTCTCTTTCTTTAGTCTTATCATCTTGTGACCCCTTTGATAACCCCTTTGATTTCTCCCCCTTAGTTGAGGAATCCTCTACAGATTTATCAGTTCCCCCAGCTTCAGGATCTTGTTCATCATCATCACCACCCTTACTTGTAAAGAATTCAATTTCTTCATTTGTAGGTTTGCGACTTTGACTTACAAGATTAAACAGATGTCTTAACTTTTTAGCCTGGTGTGCATTTTGCTTTTCGATCTGGTCCAGATGAGAATCAGTAGATTCCTGATTGTGCTGTACCTCTGACTGTAGAGTATCAACTTTCATGGAAATCTCAGAAATTAACATGTCTTGAGCAACAGTAATATCTCCAGAGTCATCAAGTGCCTTTTCATGAGAGAGTTCGAGAGAATCTATCTTCTTGGTGAAAGATGTCTTTAAGTAGTTTATGTCCTTCTTGATTATAGCAAGCTGACTGTTGACAGAGGTGGATGAAGAAGATCGCTCACCCACTTGTGCTTTAAGGATTTCTGTTTCAGCCTTGCTGACTGCAAGTTCTTTTTCTAAAGCAGTTATCTTTTCTAATAATGAGAGAGTGTATGTGTCAGTGTGTGCGCTCACCTGACGTTCACTTTGAGATCCACTCACCTGAAGTGCATGTGTTTCACTCAATTTTATGGTATTCCTTACATCACTCCTCTCAGATTCCTTAGCTGCTTCCAGATTTGTACCTGCATGTAAAATCACCCTAGCCTCCTCTGGGAAGGTCAGTGGTGGTGCAATGGGAGTTCGCAAATCCCTTTCCTTAATCAAATCTACTTGAACATTTGAAATTGTTGACTGAATTGCTTCAGTAGTAGATTGATCAAGTTGCCTTCCACTTTCTCCAGTCGAAACTGCGAGTGGAAAATCCCTTGAGGGAGCCAGGAGTGTTTGTCCTGGGAGGGGAGATGATGGTTCTATTAAAGTTGGCTGAGAACCAAGATTTCCCTCTAAAGCCTGTGAAGACTCTTCTACCGTAACTATGGTAGGCACTGTCACATTTTCTACGTGCTCTCCTTGCAGTGTGTCCTGAAACTCATCTAAAGGTATGTCTTCCCCCATTGTGAGTAATAGAGGTGGTGTGCTTGACTCACTACAAGGTGCCACGGCCCTATGGCGAATTTCAATAGAATCATCCTGTTGAGAAGATGATTCTAGTAACTGTGTAACGGCCATATCAACTTCCATATCCTGTTGGGAGGATATAGACGGGCTTACAGTTGCCTCAGTTTGAGTTCTACTTTTCTTTTCTAGAGGCAGAGCTGTGGGTTCACTCATACTACCACTACTGATTCGACTTCTTTTAACTTGCAATTTCTTTCTGGAGTGAAAAGATATGAGTTTTGTTGGTTGAGTATTTGGCTCTATGACCTTGGTTAGAGGTTGTGGTACTACAACCCCTTGGTCAGACCTACCAACCACTTGGGTTCCAGATATAGATTGAGAAGTAGTAGTTTGAGGAACAGAAGGCAATACCTGGTCAGCTGATTCCGCAACAGTCTCTGATAAGATGGGTTGATCTGATTTAGGTTCAGGGCAGATGCAGTTTCTTGCACTGGATGTTCAACAGCAAGTGCAGCTGGCTGAGGAACAATTTGCTGAGCAGGTTCAACTCGTTGATTGCCTTGATCTTCATTATCAACAAGTATGTTTTCCACTGGTGGTTCAGGGTTTTGTTCAGGTTGTTCAGGTTTTGGTACAGGTTCAATAACAGGTAGTTGTATATAGTTTGACATTTATTGGGTGACAACAACAGGTATGTTTATGAATTTAGGCTTGTTGCTGTACTCCGTGAACAATCTGGTAGTAGGTTTACCTGACGCAAGTGATTCTCCATTCAGGAATTGGGCTTGGTTTTCTAGTTCCACAAGATGATTAAAAATCAATGACAAGAATCTTGGATAATAACATGATACTTTATGTCCATTATCAAAATTCTTCTTTGCATTAATGATTCTTCTAACCATCGGAACACACAGTAGTCTACCAATATTAATTCTTCGGTTGTGTGCAACTGCATATCCAATATGCTGCAAGAAGGATGGTAATACCCCGAAGTTCCCTTTAGTAAAATTGGCAAAGACTCTACCTAGTGTGTCAAACAAATAGTCCCATTCCTGAACAAAGTTCTTTTTATTCCAGACAGTTTGATCAGGACTGTCTTGATAGAATACACCATTCAAAAAATTTATCAATTGTTGATCTGATGGTAATTCTTCGAAATTGTCAGTTGGAAAATTTAAGACCGTATTTATTGTATTTTCATTCACTGTGTACTGATTGTCTCCTACAGAGAAGACAAATGATCTGTTATCATTAGAAATGACAGCAGTAGTACACATGATTCGCAAAGGTTCAACTTTCAAAGGAGCATCCAAGCTCAAAGCAGTGCGAACCAGTGAATTTTCATTTAAAAACCGAATCCACGGTCGAAAACGTTCAACTGAACATTTTTCTGGATCAAAATAACCGATTAAATTATGTTTAATAATTTCAAATCGATCAGCCATTTTAATCAAGATTTAATTTCCTTGAAAATTTCAGATTTTACAAATTTATAATTTAAAAATTAATTTTTCGAATTAATAATTAATTAAAAATTCGAAATAATTAAAAGTTCTTCAAAAATTCTGAAAAATTCACACAATGATCCTTGTATACACACAAACACAAGTATATTTTTAGTTTTGCAAGAATCGAACTCAGTTTTTCAGAAAAACAGATCTTGAAAGCGATTTTCGAAAATAAAAATCTTCAAAAATCGAACCAAAACTCGATTTTAACCACTCAAAACGAAGATAATCAATCAAGGAATCCAAATATGTGGTTAGATCGTGATTATCAGCAAGATTCGAGATGAAAATCGGGCATGAATTCGACTGTGTGTGTGTGTGTATCGTATGTATCTGTTTTTGTTCTAAGACTTAACTTGAGAGAGACTTAAAATGAAGATATGACTTAACATATTCTAACTGTTATATATATATATACTAAGTAGATGAATAAGACTTAAAAAGATAACTAAAAAGACTTAAAACTACATTAAGACATAACTGATATATATATATACTATACTCGAATATGACTTAATTAAAAAAAAAATTCTATTATGACTTAATTAAAACTAAGACTAAATTAAGACTTAATATTAACAAGACTTAAAAACTGTTACTATTATGACTTATTCTAAATAATCGATAAGACTTAACTAAATAACTAACAAGACTTAAAACTCCGAATACGACTTAATCTAAAAATAGAAGAATAAGACTTAACTTATATACAGACAAGACTTAAAAAAAATAATATATATAAATTATAATAGATTAAGACTTAATGTAAACAGACTAGCGAATATGACTTAATTTAAAAAAAAACTCGGTAAGACTTAACCTGTTTAAGTCATACTGATTTTAAGTTAAGTCATATTGATTGTTTTTTTTTCTTATTTTAAGTCATATTTACTTTAAACAATCATTAAAAACACAATAAAATATACAATTAACTTATAAAAATAATAAAAATATTATAGAAAATTAAACAAATAATAAAAATAATTATAAATACCATATGCTAACCTATTAACGAAAACAAAGCAATATTAACAGGACAAACATTACAAAACATATGATAAATTAATTAATAAAATAGAAATAAATATTTACAAATATTCTAAAAATACAGAAGTATGAAGTATTAAATAATATGAATAAACAGAGTGAAAAATAACTAAACAAGCAGGAAAATAAGATGGTAAAATAATAATACAAGTGATTTCAAACAACAAATATTCACAGAATAATCACTTGCAAAATTGTTAAAGATCAAATTTCAGATATTAACAGTATTAATTACTAGGACTGTTTAACATACCCAATTCACTAACAATTCTAGTGAATGAGGATTCATTAAGCGACTTAGTAAAAATATCTGCAGTTTGATCTCCAGAGCCTACAAATAGTAGTTCCACTGTACCATTCATTACATGCTCTCTTATAAAATGATACCTTATGTCAATGTGCTTTGTCCTTGAGTGCTACACAGGATTGCTTGCGATTACTATGGCACTTGTATTATCACATAAAATAGGGATATTTTCCAATACAATGCCATAGTCCATTAATTGATTCCTTATCCATAAGATCTGAGCACAACAGCTTCCAGCAGCTATATATTCAGCTTCGGCTGTAGAGTTGGAAACTGTTTGCTGTTTCTTACTGAACCAGGATACCAATCTTCCACCTAGGTATTGACAACTCCCAGATGTACTCTTCCTGTCTACAACACTTCCTGCATAGTCAGAATCTATATATCCAATTAGAGTAAAACCAGTTTCATTAGGGTACCAGATGCCTAAATTAGGCGTACCCTTTAGATATCTTAAGATTCTTTTGACAGCAGTGAGATGGATTTCTTTAGGGTTCGCTTGGAACCTTGCACACAAGCATGTGGCAAACATTATATCTGGTCTACTAGCAGTTAGGTAAAGCAATGAGCCAATCATACCTCTATAGCCTGTGATATCTACCTTGGCAGAACTTTCACATAAACCAATTTTGACAGCTATAGTTGATGGTGTCTTTGCTAATGAGCACTCCTCCATGTGATATTTCTTGAGGAGCTCCTTAATGTACTTAGATTGACAAATAAATATTCCATCTTGTCTTTGACTTATTTGTAATCCAAGAAAGAATTTCAGTTCTCCCATCATGCTCATTTCAAACCTACCCTGCATTAAATTAGAAAACTTCTTGCATAGAAGCTCATTAGTAGACCCAAATATAATATCGTCCACATAGACTTGGACTAGTATTATATCATTCTTATGTCTTTTAGTAAAGAGCGTTTTGTCTATGACACCTCTTATAAAACCATTTTCTAATAGAAATTCAGAGAGAGTGTCATACCATTTTCTTGGGGCTTGCTTAAGACCATAGATAGCTTTGTAAAGAAAGTAGACATAGTCCAAATGATCTTGATCTTCAAAACCAGGGGGCTGTTCTACATACACTTCTTCATCTAGCTTACCATTCAGAAAGGCACTCTTGACATCCATTTGATAAACTTTGAATCTTGAATAGGATGCAAATGCCAAGAATATTCTGATGGCCTCAAGTCTTGCCACTGGAGCATAGGTCTCGTCATAATCAATGCCTTCAGCTTGAGAATAACCTTTAGCTACCAGTCTTGCTTTGTTTCTTATCACAGTGCCATCTTCATCTAGTTTGTTTCTGAATACCCATCTTGTGTCCACCACTTTTCTATCTTTAGGTCTGGGTACCAGCTTCCATACTTCTAGTTGCTTAAATTGATTGAGTTCATCTTGCATAGCAATCACCCAATCAGGATCAGATAGAGCTTCTTCTACTTTCTTAGGTTCCATGACAGACAGGAACCCAGAATAGTTACATTGATTCTGATAAGCTCTTCTTGTTTTCACACCAACATCTGGATCACCAAGAATCAGCTCAAAAGGATGAGCTCTATTCCAAACAGTTTGTCTGCGAAGAATTGATCTTGATGATTTGCCTTGTTCTTCAGTATGATGTTGAGTATGACTTGTTGACCCTTCATTATCTCCCCCTGAGTTGTTGCCAGTTTGACTTGTTGATGGTTCAAGAGTATCAGTGGTGTCTTGAAAATTATCATTGTTTTCACCAGCATCACCTTGATCATTACCACCAACATTTGGATTATTATTATCAGCAACAACGTCAGGTTGGTTGTCATCATCTGAATCTGAGTCTGACATATCATCAAACTTAAGCTTTTCAGATGGATCTTCATTTTGGATATTTGGGAGTTTTGTGTCATCAAATGTAACATTGACACTTTCCAAGGTTTTCTATTGATCAATAAGATACACCTTGTAGGCTCTTCTAGTATAACCAATAAATATTGCTTCATGTGCTTTTTCTTCAAATTTACCACCTTGTTCATCTCCTTCTTTCAGCACAAAGCATTTTGTCCCAAATACATGGAAGTACTTGAGAGTTGGTTTCTTGTCATGTAGAGCTTCATATGGTGTCTTCATTAAGTCTTTATTGATAAGTGTTCGATTCTGGGTATAGCATGCAGTGTTGACAGCTTCAGCCCAAAAGCTCAATGGAAGCCTTGATTCAATTAGCATAGTACGTGCAGCTTCAATCAAGGTTCTATTCTTTCTTTCAACTACCCCATTTTGTTGAGGAGTTCTGGGAGCTGAGTACTGTCTAGTTATACCCTTTTCAGTGCAAAAGTCATTCAGAACTGCATTCTTGAATTCAGTTCCGTTGTCTGACCTTATAGCTCTTACTAGACGATTAGAATCCAGCTCAATTAACTTAATGTGATCAACTACCAGTTGTGGAGTTTCATCTTTTGAGTTCAGAAATAGTACCCATGTGAATTTTGAGAAATCATCAACAATCACTAGAGCATATCTTTTTCTTGACATAGACATCAAACTAACTGGACCAAACAAATCCATATGGAGAAGTTGTAATGGTTCAGTTATTGATGATATGTTAGTGCTCCTGTGAGTTGCCTTTTTTAACTTCCCTTTTTGACAAGCATCACATAGACCTTCCTGAATAAATTCAATCGAAGGTAAACCTCTCACCAACTCTCTTTTCACTAGAGAATTCATTGTTTTGAAGTTTAGGTGAGAAAGTTTCTTGTGCCATAACCAACTTTCATCAGTGGATGCCTTTGAATAAAAACATCTAATTTCTTCTATGCTTTCAGAGTTCATATTGGCTATGTACAAGTTTCCTTTTCTTACTCCAGTCAACTGTGGCCTTTCATTTCTCTTGTGTGATATTAGACAATTCTTCTTGTTGAAATGAACTTCATAACCTTTGTCACAGAATTGACTAATACTGAGCAAATTGTGCTCAAGGCCGTTCACAAAAGAGACATCTTCAACGATAACATTTCCAGCTTCTAATCTGCCATATCCATCAGTTTTACCTTTGCTGTTATCTCCAAAGGTAACGACTGGGCCGGCCTTCTCCACCACATTTGTCAGCAGGGCTCTATCTCCGGTCATATGCCTTGAACATCCACTGTCCAGAATCCACATGACTCGTTCAACCTGTTTCAAACCCTGCAATGACGAATTGGTTAGACTTTCTTCGGAACCCAAATTTGATTGGGTCCGGAGTACTTAAAGAATTGACCTTTATCAGGTAAAGCAACACTTTTTATTTTAACAACATTTTCTTCAGGTACTGGACATTTAACCCTGTAAACAGCTTTAACTTGTTTTGGTTTCAGCTTGGGTAACCATGTCTTTACCATATCCTGAGAAGGACTTGGAGTCCTAATCTTAGAATTAGGTGGTGTTACAGTCCTGGATCTAACATGATTATTTCTGCTCATATGCTGTCTAGGAACATTCTTATCAACACATGCATGATTACCGTTAAAGTAAGCAGACATTATATTAAAAGCACAAGACATGCAATTTACAGCATTACACTTTTTATGAGCAGTATCAATAACAGGAATAGCATGCATGGTAGATATGCTGTTGCATTTATTCATGTTGTTGCTTCTACTACTAGTTTTCAAGGAACTAGTAGACTCACCAACTTTTTCTGTTTTCTTAAACACAGACTTTCTATCTTCATCATTTTTAACAACTTGATTACTTTCTAAGACTACGCCATTAGCTAAATCCTCAATGCGCATCTCTTCCTTAATGATTAAAGATGTTGTATCCAAAGGTTCTGCTATGGATGTCTTAAAGAGTGGGTTACTAACACCCTTAAGCACTATTGGTCATAGGCCGTTTCCCTCGAGGATCCGAGGAAACTGAGCCATCCATAGTTGCTCGGACACCCCTCGAACCGGAGCCGGAACGGCGATGACTTCCCCTAGAGCCGGAGCCCCAAGCCTGAGCTACTGGGTTGGCCCCTGCGCCCGAAGCACTTGACAGTAAGGACTTGGAAAGTCCCTCGGGAAAACCACAGTAGGGTGCCTCTTACTCACAGCATTGATGGCTCGATCCCAGCCAACAGACATGATACCCGGGCGTACTTCATCGTCATGCTTATCTATAAGCTGAAAGAAATCCTCAGACTCCTGGTAAGCTTTCAACCCTAGCTTGCAGTCTGCTGCCCTTTTGTTATACAAGGAGTCATACTGTCTCTGGAGAGAATGAGCATCAGCTTCGGCCCGGATGGCCCTGGACTCCAAGTCTTGGCATTTCTCATCAAAAGTTGCTTTCTCCTTCTTCAAGGCCACATTTTCATCTCGGTATGTACGACCTAGCCGAGTGCTAGCCTGGAACTGGGCATTTGCCTGGAACAAAGAATCAATGAGACAATTATAATCACAAGTTACGTGAAAACACTACGTCTATGTTAGGTCCGATAAGATTGTAGAAGGGGGGGTTGAATACAATCTTTACCTTTTTATCGAAATTTGTCCTTTAAATTAAATTTGATAAAGACAAATTTATGTGCGGAATTATTTAACACAATTTTTCAAGTTGAATATAACTGTATATTAACTTGATGTGGTGTTACAAAATCAGTATAACAACTTATCAAGATGTTAATAACTAATTAGAAAATTCGACATGAACTTTTCTAATTTAGTTAATAATAATCAAGATAAGAACTAGGAAACTTAATTTGCTAGTAGTACAAGAATCACAAATAAACAAGTTCTAGCGGATAGAATATAACAAAGATGAGGAACTTGAATTTCTGGGAATTGTTTAAGCTTTGGTGTTCTTGGTGTTCTTGAGAGAGAGAATTCTGTTCTGAATATTATGTTTTCTGTTGTGTTTCTCCGTTATGACTTAATCTGCTCTGTTCTATTCTTTTATATCAGTAACAGGTCTTGCTGGCTTTCTTTAGGATATTTAACTGCTCCAGCATGACTTAAACTGCTTCCAAGACTTGATTTTCCTTCATTAAGACTTACACAAACCTCCATTAAGACATAAAACTTGTCGGTATGACTTAACAGAAATTCGGTAAGACTTACAACAGCTGGCAGAGGTCGGTAAGACTTAAATCAGGTCGGTAAGACATAATCCTGAAAAGCTCCTGTCGGTATGACTTAAAATTAGGTCATACCGAATTTTCCTTCTCCAAGACATAATCCAATCTTCTTTCTTTAAGTCATATTGATCCAATTAATTAATTAATGATTAACTAATTCACATTTAATTGATACAATAATTAATTTAAATAAATAAATTAATTCTTCTAGAATTAATTCATTTAATTAAATCAACTAAATGATTTATATCAATTATAAATGAATTTAATTAAATCAATACACTACTAGAAATACTGCATTAGACATCACACCTTAGACATCGCTCCCTAAAACCAGTGATGTTAAAATAATTTTTAACATCGGATATTTATTTAGCGATGTTAAATATGTTCTAGGACAACGGTTGATAAAATAAGCGATGTCTGTTGTCTTTTTTAAAATAAAAAAAACACGCGCATTAATTTCCCCGCCATCCATGTCCTAAAACTCCCCCGCCTTGTCCTAAAAATCATTTCCCCCTTTTACTAAAAAAACATTAATTTCCGTATACTCTCATCAGTCATCACTCTCTCTCTCTCGGTACTCTCTCTCTCTCTCTCTCTCTCTCTCTCTCTCTCTCTCTCTCTCTCTCTCTCATCTTTCCGTTCTCTCTCTCGTCTTTCCGGTCTCTCTCGGTACTCTCTCTCTCTCTCTCTCTCTCTCTCTCTCTCTCTCTCTCTCTCTCTCTCTCTCTCTCTCTCTCTCATCTTTCCGTTCTCTCTCTCGTCTTTCCGGTCTCTCTGTCTCTGTCAACACAAACACACACACACATATTACCTTTTCTCTATAAACCCTAGATTTTTAATTATAAACCCACATGCAAAATCACAAACTAATTGATGTCGAATGTGAGTACCTGAGTTTATTGATGCTAATTAGGCTTAAATGAGTTTTAATTCGTTTATATTTTCGTTTATTAATGTTAAATCTGAGTTTATTGATGCTGAGCATTTGATTTTTGATTTTTCAACAGGTTAAGTGCAAGGAGGGTTCGTAAATTAGTAAGTATTCATCATTTTCTTGAGTTTTTAGTCGATTATTGCTAACCAATCTGTTTCTTAATCAAATCATCGATTATTTATTTTTAATTTTGATTTTGTAGGAACTTTAATTGCGTGGAGCTTTGATTTTGAAAGCTTATCTCGAGGTTTATAAAAACCCTATATTTTGTTTGGATTTTCCCCTGTTTTTAAATATATATGCTCTGTTGATTGTGATGTAAGTTTATATTTGGATGAGGCTTTTATTGATTAAATATGCTTATTCATGTTTAATGTTAATTATATATGCTTATTCATGCCCTGTTTATTTGATTTCATGTTAAGTATTATTAAATATATATGCTCTGTTCGATTTTGATATAAGTTTGTTTTTGGATTTTGTTTTTGTTGATTAAATATGCTTATTCATTTTTAATGTTAATTATATTTTCTTATTCATGCCCTGTTTCGTTGATTTCCTGTTAAGTACATATTGAGTTGTTTCTTGCTTTATACTTAAAAATTAGAATTTGTTAAGTTAGGAATTTAGGTCATGTTATAAATTTATTGTAATCTTTAGACATATATATGGTTTGACTGTATGTTAGGCTATTGTTATTGAAATTTGAATTTGGTATAACGTAGGTTGCTTTCGAGAAATTTGGAAATTGATGGATAAGTCATGGATTAAGGAAGATAGGGATTCTTTAGAGTACGAAATGGGGGTTGAAAACTTTCTAATATATGCTGAAGAAACTGCAGATAACCCTAGGAAAATTCCTTGTCCTTGTGGACGTTGCGTCAATTTTAAAAAATTCTCTGTAAATATAATCCGGGGTCATCTATACGAGTATGGGTTTAGTTTAGGGTATGTTGATTGGATTTGGCATGGAGAAACGGTTTCTCCAACAAAGGTTTCTTCTACCGGTAGTGTATTCCCTCCTGACCAAAAAGAGGAGGTTGATGCATCACAAACGGTTCACGTGTGTGAGGCAGCATACAATAAGAGTGATAATGTCAATGATTTAGACGATTTTAAAAGGTTTGTGGCTGATGCTGAACAACCGTTGTTTGAGGGTAGTGATATTACTAAATTAGAGTCAGTATTGAAATTGCAAAATTGGAAATCTAGGTTTGGCATTAGTGACACTGCCTTCACCAATCTGTTGTCATGTGTTGGCTCCTTCCTTCCACCTGATAATGTGTTGCCAACAAATGCTTATGAGTCAAAGAAAAACCTATCTGACTTAGGCCTTGAGTACGTAAAGTACCACGCATGTCCGAATGACTGCGTACTCTATAGGGGTTTGAATGCTGATCATTCCGAGTGTCCAAAGTGCCAACTATCTCGCTGGAAAGTAGGGAAGGATGGTAAAATTAGGGTCAACATTCCTGCAAAAGTTATATGGTATTTCCCGATCATACCTAGATTTAAGCGAATGTTTAAATCTAATTCTACTGCTGAAAATTTAACTTGGCATGCGAGCCAACGAATCCAAGATGGCCAGTTGCGCCATCCGGCTGATTCTCCCTCTTGGAGAAATATTGATTATAGGTTCCCTGAATTTGGTTGTGATCCCAGAAATCTTCGTCTAGCTTTGTCAGCAGATGGTGTCAATCCGCATAATAATGGGTTAAGCAGTAGGTATTCAATCTGGCCGGTTGTATTAGTAACTTATAATCTTCCTCCATGGTTATGCATGAAGAGGAAGTTTATGATGTTAACATTATTAATTTCTGGTCCACATGAGCCAGGAAATAATATTGACATTTATCTACAGCCGCTGATTGATGACTTAAAAAAACTTTGGGAAGAAGGGGAACCAAATGTGTATGACGCGTATACCAAATCTTATTTCACCTTAAGAGCAATGTTGTTATGGACGATAAATGACTTTCCGGGATACGGAAATTTGTCTGGTTGCGTTAATAAAGGTTACATGGCTTGTCCTATATGTGGTGAGGATACTGTATCTAAATACCTACGCCATAGTAAAAAGATTTGTTACCAGGGACATCGTAGGTATTTGCCTCGACATCATCCTTATAGGAGACACAAGGTATCCTTTAATGGAGAACAAGAGTTAGGAGTGGCCCGTGAAGAACTATCAGGAGAAGAAGTATTAGAACAGCAGGAGCGAATTAAATTTTCGTTTGGGAAGGGAGTGAAGTGTTCAAAGAAGATAGAATGTGTATGGAAGAAGAAGTCAATATTTTTCGAGTTAGAATATTGGAGGTTTCACCATATTCGTCACTGTCTCGATGTTATGCACATCGAGAAAAACGTGTGCGATAATTTAATTGGGACACTTCTAAATATGCGGTATAAGA
Source organism: Saposhnikovia divaricata (assembly GCA_036435485.1). NCBI lineage: Eukaryota > Viridiplantae > Streptophyta > Magnoliopsida > Apiales > Apiaceae > Saposhnikovia > Saposhnikovia divaricata. The sequence goes on from CM071599.1 coordinate 166,638,366, forward strand.
GTAAAGACAATACTGAATCTCGTCTTGATATGGTTGACATGGGAGTTAGGTCTGATTTAGCCCCAGAATATGGAGAAAAGAGAACCTACCTCCCTCCTGCCCCTTATACTTTGTCTAGAGCTGAAAAAAAGAAAATGTTGTCCTCGTTCTTAAACATGAAACTTCCCTATGGACATTCTTCCAATATCAAAAATTGTGTGTCGATGGCAGATCTGAAAATGTATGGGCTCAAGTCCCATGACTGCCACATCCTTCTTCAACAGTTGCTTCCGGTGGCAATTCGTTCTATTCTCCCGAAAAATGTCAGAGTTAGCATTATAAGATTGTGTTTTTTTTTCAACACCTTATGCAACAAAGTTGTAGATGTATCAAAACTGGAAAAATTACAGTCGGATCTGATATTGACCGTGTGCGAGCTAGAAAAGATATTTCCTCCATCTTTTTTCGATGTAATGATACATCTCACAGTCCACTTGGTTAAAGAATTACGTTTATGTGGACCTGTATTTTATAGATGGATGTATCCATTCGAACGGTTTAATAAAGTGATAAAGAGTTATGTTCGTAACCGTTTTTATCCAGAAGGTTGCATCGCTGAAAGTTATCTGAAAGAAGAGTCGGTTGAATTTTGTTCAGAGTTTCTTAAAGAAAGTAATACAACTGCTGGTCTTCCGAAGGAAAAGGGAATGCTTTCAGGTGCATTATCTGTTGTAAAAATGAAGGCGATTGAAGAGAAAGAACGAGATGAGGCACATCTGCATGTGCTTTTAAACAACTCTGAAGTGTCCCCATATATTACGTAAGTCTACAATAAGATGGTTTTTATTGTAAATTTATCTCTTTTCTGAAAACATCATTGATATTTAATTTGTGCATTTTTCTTAGGATGCACAAGGATTACTTGGAAAGAATTAATCGAGGCAAAAGGAAAAGTGCTCAATGGCTGATGGGAGAGCATAATCGAACATTTGCTGATTGGTTTGAGAAAAAAGTCAGTTTCTCAAAATATCTTTCATTTGGTATTTTTCATTTATGGCCCCGATTAATTTGATTATGAAATTTACTTGTATTTGTACATAAATTTGTGCAGGTTAGTGATGAAATGAAGGTTAATGCCAATGGTTTATCTGAAACGATAAGATGGTTGGCAGGAAAACCATCTTTTTCTGTTTTGACTTATGAAGGGTATCTAGTCGATGGGGTGCGTTACTTCACAAAGGACAGAGATGATGCTAGGGTTGTTCAGAACAGTGGTGTGTCGTTAGTTGCTAAGACGATCCAAGTCTCCAGTGCCAAGGATTTGAATCCCGTAGAAAGTGATATGACCTTTTATGGTATAATCATGGAAATATGGGAATTAGATTACCATGCGTTCAAAGCTCCCTTATTTTTGTGTAAATGGGCAGCTAATGATAGAGGAATCAAGGTCGATGATCTTGGCTTTACCCTCGTGGACTTTAGTAGAGCAGGTCATAAGAGCGATAAATATGTGTCCGTCGACCAAGTCAAACAAGTATTCTATGTTGAAGATCCCGTTGATTCTAACTGGTCAGTTGTATTGACCTCCACCACTCGAGACTATCACGAGGTGTATAATGAGGACGATTTAGGAGACACGACCATGGAGAATCCCCCGAAAGAGAAAAGGACCAGAATTACCAAGGCTGAGTTGTTGGCTCGTGATAAACAGAGGACCGAAGAACTGGAGAAAACAAAACAACTTTTGTTGTTGGAGATTTCTGCACTTAAGGAGCTGATGAGAACATCTAATATTGAATCTCCATTGTCCGACAAAGCTAGTTCACAACCGATGCATGAAGTAAATGGAAAACCATCATCTGCCAAAGGATTGATGGCTGATGATGATGATCAGTGTACTGCTTTTCATCATACTCCACCATCCGGTAAAAAGGTAAAAAATATTCTAACTCTTATAAAAATATACGTAAGAAATTAATTATATGGGAAATTAAAAATATACGTAACTCTTATAAGAATATACGTAGGAAATTAATTATATGGGAAATTAAGAATATAAGTAACTTTTATAAGAATATACGTAGGAAATTATTTATACGGGAAATTAAGAATATACATAACTCTTATAATGAATGTAGGGTCCGCGACCATGTGAGCTATCGGTGGACTGCATAGAGAACAAAGTTGCTTTTGGTATGGTTTTTGATGACGCGTATATTCATGAAGACAGTCTGCAGCCTGGATGTGTTCGCGTGTTGGTGGATGGAGTGATCCAAGGCGATGCATTGATTCCTGTGCCGATACCAGGTCAAATGGAGAAAGTCTTCCAAGTTGTTGGTTCTCAGGTGGCTTGGCCACTGAACTTGATAAGTTTTACATCTGCGCAGGTATGTTTTTCTATATTTTGTCAATATTTTTCCCATTTCTGTTCCATATTTAAATGGCCACAAAAATAGAATTTATTGATATATGTGGTTTGTAAAATTAATTACAGAAACCTAAAGTCCCAGTGTGGTCGCAAAAGAAAAATGAGAAAAATATGTTGAAGACAATGGAGAGCATGTTTAGAAATGTAGAGATAAGTAAGAAAGTGCCAGCCCGGTTTAAGTTGCTGTATAAACACGCAACAGTTATGAAGGATAGTGGACTCTCGATACCAATTCCATGTGATGCAGAAGTGTTCGGATTTGAGAAAGTGATATACATATTGCATGAGAATATAATTGCCTTGCTAAACTTTGGTCAGATTGGCCAATCTGCAATATGTGCATATATGTCGTAAGTAAATTTGTTATTCGTCTAGTTCTGCATATATATTCCATAATGAAACTGTGATTTATTCTATTTTTTTTATTTCTAGTTACTTGCACACTGTGATTCGTGCTCGAAATGACTTGGAACTCTATGCATTTGTTGATCCCGCGGCCACATATAACATTAACAAAGATTTTGAAGCTTATATTGTTAAGCGGCTGAAAGAGGGCAATCCGGACCGCATGTTTTTCATGCCGCATAATCAGGAGTATGATTTTTCTAATTAAGTGTTTTAGTCTTGCCGTGTATTCTTTTTCTCTTTTTATAATTTTTTCTTTTTTATAATTTTCATAGTATGCATTGGATTTTGGTCATATTTTGGGAAGGTGACATTTACATCCTCAATCCTTTGCCTCAAAAGACACAATATACTGCACTACAGAATGCATTATCAAGGTAAAAAAATCAGTCTTAAATTGTTTTTAAGCATTTTAGTTCTGTGATTAATGATCTATTTTGTTATGTCAATCTCCTGTATGTATAGGGCCATTCAGTCATTCAATGCTGAAACTGGAAGGGGAAACAAACCTCCAAAAGTCGTCTATGTTGTTGTAAGTATTTTCCGCACTCAATTAAGTTTATTTTCGTCTTTTAGCACTGATCAATATTGTAAATTTTGGATTATTTCTAGGGATCACCTAAACAGCCCGGAGGCAATGAATGCGGTTATGTGGTTTTGCGCTATATGGCTGATTTACTCAAGGATGAAGAAATGACTTTAATTCCTAAGGTATTAATGAATTTGGAGAATACTGAATAATATTAAGTGAAAAGTTATATATGTGCTAATTATTATCTGTGTGCTCTGTGTAATTTGTAGTGGTCCACCAAGACTAGGCTGACTTACACAATGGCTGAACTTGATGAGGTTCGTGTGACGACGCTTGAGCAAATCGAAGACAAAATGTGAAGGATTAGGTTTCCAGCTGCCACGGTCTTTTAATGTTAGTTCAAGGCAAATATTAGATGTTTATGGAAATACTTGGGTTTGACAATATCGTGCCGGTCATTTTGTTAAGTACGTACTAAGTAATTATGGTCTGTGGAGTACAGTAAGTTGATAAATATGTTGGTTTGTACTATAGCTAGCTAAGAGGCATATATGTTTGTCGTTCCGTTATGTTGATCTACATTGTAAGCTACAAGGTTGGTCGAATGGTTTGTAGTTTTTGTCGATCGGTATAACTGATGAATATTTGGATATATGAAGTTGGGTTTTGGTATGGTATTGTGTTTAGAATGATTTTCGTTTTTTTGGTTTATATATGGTATACTGCAGATGGGAGAATGATAAATTCGACCATAATTAACATCATGTAACCATTGTAAACGATGTCTATAGTTTATTTGGCAACAGCTTACCAATGTAAAACCAATGTTATATAAAACATTTTACAACAGCTGTCTAATGGAAAACCGATGTGTAAACAGTCTAATAACATCAGTACAGTAAAACCAAACTGATGTAAAACGACAGTAATACAACACTTGATCAACAAGTAACCGATGTAAAAAGGCTAATCTAACAACGATTATTTTAAACAATCGATGTTTATATCTGTATAGACATCGCTTGTGTAATAAAATATCATTGCAAACTGAATGGTTACTTGATGCAAAGACATCAGAATACGTTTTATAGCCGATGTCTATAATAAGGATATACATCGGTTAAAAACCGATGTCAAAAACCACCACCTTTCTCTACACATGCGAAGACATCACTTCAGTTTTTTTTTTACATCGGTTTTTAGCCGATGTCTAATGCCATTTTTGTAGTAGTGATAAATAATTAATTGAATTCTTACAAACCACTGAAGGTAGTAAAGAATTACCACTGATTTGTGTTGACGTTCGATGTACTGTCTGGTTCATGAACGACTAACTTCAACGATGCTTCTTCACTTTTGACTTTAGGTTGTGGTTTGTTTCTTCTCTCAATTCTCTTGTACTGTAACTGACCTTCAAACTATCACTCGAAAAATCTCTGTCACTGTTCAAATGAATCCATTCACTTCAATGCTGTACTGGGGCTTGATCAGATAACTGAATCGTCTTCCAGTGTATGACATCAAAACTATAGATTGACTTTTCTTCTTTCTTCTGACAGATAATACTTCTTGAGATTCCTGTGACAGTTCATATGTATATTTACTTATTACAATTTGGTTTAAGTTGATTAGGATCCTCTAACTACAAATAGGCTGAGTCATATGCCTTTCAGTTTAGGATGAAAGGTTGGAAACCTGATATAGGGCTTGAGCTCCGAGTTTCTCCGCTTCATCAAATTTGTCCCCGGCAGTTACTGTCAAAAGGTCAGGGGGAGTGATGCTGAACTTGGACCAATCCAAGGCTGACTCTGGGCATCCCAAGACAGAATCTTGCTCACAAATCCCCCAACCAGGGATGAAGGGGGTCTTAACTCTCCCGTCAGCATTCCGCGATCTCTTGGAAGAGCATCCCGACAGGAACTGAGGGATCTTCGGCCCAGGTTGAATGTAAGCCGCCTCGGCTTTCTTGATCATCCTTCTAGTAACTTTCGGCTGGTTCTCGGGCCGACTGTCTATCTCCTCAGCAACTGAAATGACAACAGAAAAGATATCGGAATAAGAACAAACAGAGTTCATAATATGTAGATAAAAAAAATTACCCTCAGCAGAAAGTAAGCTAAGGCCAGCTTCTACAAGTCTCTTCTCGGTTTAGAAAACTTTGTAGTGAGTACGGCCGTCGTCAGCAAGTAGTCTATCACGATCAAGAAGCTCCTTCTCGTCAAGATCACATACAAAGTGCGTAGCATCATGCACTTCCCCAAACTTAGACATAAAGAATTGGCCCCAGTCACCACCACGCCATACCAGAATCACGAACTCTCTGTCCCAGTAGTGATGGGAATCTGGGAATGAATAGGCATTCACAATATGTGGAACATTGGTTCTATGCTGAATAGTGACCCATCCCTTCTGAATCTCAGAAGAATTCTTGGTGGCGAATATACTTCGGAACATTGTAGTAGTTGGTTCGATACCTAGATCCCGGCATCTCAGCATGAAGATGATGATCGCCCGCCATGCATTGGGATACAATTGGCAGGGGTGAACCTGAAGCTCTGCTAGGAGCCTTATGATGAACTGATCTACCGGGAATCTCAGGCCTGCTTCAAGGGCGCCCTTGTAGACACATAGCCTCTTTGGGTGCCAATTACAGGTTCTATCAGCTAAGCCAGGAAGGCGAACCTTGATCGCGTCCGGGAAGCCATATAACTCCTTAATCTTTTCGACATCTTCCTTGTCGAACTTGCACGGACTATGATACGCAGCTAATTTAGAGTTGTTGGGAAATGCATCCCTCATGGTACTCAACAAGTCAATTAAAGAATCAAATCGACGATCAATATATTTAGGGGGATTCAGTCGAAGATTACCTCGCAATATTTTGGCCAAAGTTCTCTTGGCCATCGCCTCGGACATAGAGAATGACGAAGCTGGAGCGCGGTCGCCATCTGCCATCTTGGGCTCGAACTTGAAGCTAGAACTTGAGAGCTTTAGAGCTTGAGAGCTTTAGAGAGAATTTTAGAAGTAAGAAGAAGTGAAGTGAATGAAAATGAAGGCTCCTCCCACTCTTTTATAGAAGATGGATGACCTCCTATATCAGGTTGAAACACAGCTTGGTTCGTGTTTGCAGGTCATCTATCGTCCATATACAAAAAAAATGGAGTTCATCTGCTATATCCGGCAATAATTATACCGGTATGTAGGATTCCGGGAAAGAAAAGAAGGATTTACGTGAAGATATAGTAATAAGCTGTGCCAAGGCATTCATCTAAGCTTAAGGAGCTAATTACGTTTAAGGAAGATAAAACACTATCAATTAGTCTTTGCTAATAAAGAGACTGATTATGCTCTGAAAGGAGGTATACAACATCCAAATGTCAAGGACGTGATTCAAGAACGAGACTCCAGGCATTGCGAAAAGCTCCGAGAGGCACGACAAAGCAACCATGGAGCACCTGTCAGGCAACCAGGATCTCCTGGCAGCCGACCAGGTGCCATGAAGAAGCTCTGGCCGACCAGGATCTCCTGGCAGCCGACCAGGTGCCATGGAGAGGGTCTGGCCGACCAGGATCACCTGGCAGCCGACCTCCTGGCACCTCCCGTCAGTTGGTCGGATCGTTTGATGGTTCTGTCGAAGGTTTCTTACTTTCTGAAACGAACATCGACCTCCAACTAGACATCGTTCAAGCATCGATTAGCACCGTGTAGTGCCGTCAAATGCCATTCAACGTCGTTTAACATAGATTGAAACGTCGTTTAAACACTTCCAGGCAACTTGGAGCACCTGGCAAGCGAACAAGGAGCACCTGGCAGGCAACCAGGATCTCCTGGCAGCCGACCAGGTGCCACAGAGAGGGTCTGGCCGACCAGGATCTCCTGGCAGCCGACCAGGATCTCCTGGCAGCCGACCAGGATCTCCTGGCAGCCGACCAGGAGCACCTGGCAGCCGACCAGGAGCCACGGAGAGGCTCTAGCTGACTTCCCGGTACCCATCTTGGCACCCCCCATCGTTTGATTGGATCGTTTGATGGTTCTGTTGAAGGTTTCTCACTTTCCGTGACAAACATCGAACTTCGAATTAGCGCCATATAGTGCCGTTTTATGCCATTTAACGTCGTTTACACAAACATTGAAACGTCGTTTGAGCATCGTGTGACATCATTAAGTCAACCTGGATCTCCCGCCAATCTGCCGGTGATCAAGAAGCACCTGTCAGGCGATCAAGAAGCACTTGGCAGGCAACCAGAAGCACCTGGCAGGCAACCAGGATCTCCTGGCAGCCGACCAGGTGCCACAGAGGGGGTCTGGCCGACCAGGATCTCCTGGCAGCCGACCAGGAGCACTTGGCAGCTGGCCAGGACCCTTGTCGGCTGACTCGCTGCCCGGAAGAGGTTACAATTGTCCCGAATCTCCTCCGTTTAGCACCGTTTAGTGCCGTTTAGCACCGTTTATCGCCGTTTAGCGTCGTTTAACATCGTTTAAACGTCGTTCAAGGCTGTTTAGCACTGTTTAGTGTCGTTTAGTGCCGTTTAGCACCGTTTAGTGCCGTTTATCGCCGTTTAGCGTCGTTTAACATCGTTTAAACGTCGTTTAAGGTTGTTTAGCACCGTATATTGTCGTTTAGTGCCGTTTAGCACCGTTTATCACCGTTTAGCGTCGTTTAACATCGTTTAAACGTCGTTTAAGGCTGTTTAGCACCGTTTAGTGTCGTTTAGTGCCGTTTAGCACCGTTCAATGCTATTGGCACAATCTAACATCGTTGTAAATGCGTCGGTCGCTCCACGCTTTACATCAAAACGATATAAAAGATAAACCCTGACCCGAGTCTCGAGTTAGACAAGTAAAACTTCAAGGAAAGCCTGATCAGCTTTCCTAGAAGTTGGGGGGCAAATGATATGGGCTGAAAATAAGCCCTAAAGACACATTTAATGTGTCATTAATTAGGCCAAGAATGGTCCAAACGTGGGGCCCACCAGGTGGGCCCAAAACCCCAATTATAATATTAATTTCGTAATTAATATTTGGGGTAATAAACAGCTCAGCAATAAGAGTTGGATAAGGATATTATTTCCACCAGACTTAGCCACCAAGGCATCCAATTCAATATGGAAACTGATTCCTACAAGGAATAGATCTAGAACCTTCCCCAAAGACTTGTCTGCCAAGTCTCCTATTCCTACCATAATTCTAAGGCTTCTCAGCCTATATAAAGGGTCTGACCCCTCATTCTCAGAACTACGTTGGCTTGATTCTCAATACGAGATACGTAGGCACTCTGTGAGGACCGATTAAGTCTCGAACGTAGAAACAGCCATTAAAGCTCGAAGCTCAACCACCCTAGCATTAATCACAAATCGTAACCTAGTTTTTATTCCACAACAACGTGAAATCAATTTTATCAAATTAAATATTTGAGGGTAATATAAATAATTATATTAGTAAAATTGCCCATAAAAAATATAGAGGTATGTAAATTCATGTGATTTTAACATAAATAAAAACATATTACAAAATCTCTTAATGTTATGTAAAACTGTAAAAGTCATCTTTGTGTTTCATATATCTATACTATTATATTAAAGCTAAAACAATGAAAGTTTATCGGTTTGGTTATCCCAATTATTAAAATAAATAGTGACATAAAATAATTAATGGCAATTAGTCCATTTTTACAATTACTTTTAGTTGAAATTATTACCTTTTATAAAAACATCAATCATATCATTAACATTTCCTTTCTAATTAAAATACGTTACTTTTTTTATTTAAAATTAATCTTATCATTAATATTTAACCAAAAATATCACACCATATTTTGAATTATTAATAAAATATATTAAAAATCATTATATGCTGTTTATAATAAGGAAACATTAGTATAATCCATAAATATGAGTATATTAAATTAAAATTAAAAAAATTATTAAAATAATAATTGTATAAAAACATAATTATAATATTAAATAAATTTAATAAATACCTAAAATATCGTATCTTTCAATCAATTTAAAAGACGTTTACTTTTAATTAAATATATTACCCTTTATACACACCTAAAATATCGTATTTTTCAATCATTAATTTTTTTTCCTAATTAATACACTTTACCTTTTAATTTCAAACATAATTTTGTAATCATAATCTTCCAATCATAATTATTTATTTTCTAATTAAAACATGTTACCTTTTAATTTAAAACATAATGTTGCAATTATTAAATAAACACCTAAAAACATAATCATACCATATCTTCCAATTATTAATATTTATTTCTTATTAAATCACGTTACCTTTTAATTTAAAAAATTAATCTTACAATCATTAATAATAACCAAAAATATCACATCATATTTTCATGAAATATATTAAAAATCTTTAAAAAAATATATTAAAAATCCTTATACCTTTAATGAAACATTGAAAGTTTGTTGGTCTGATTTTTGGTACGATTATCCTAATTATTTAAATTATATTATAATATAATAAATGGTAATTAGTCGATTATATTTTTCACGTTTACTTTTACTTGAAGATTCCTTTTATTAACACCTAAAATTGTATCATATTTTACAATTATTAATATTTCTTTTCTAACTAAAACATGTTACCTTTCACTTTAAAACTAATATTACAATCATTAATATAAACCCAAAAATATCACACCTTATCTTCCAATCATTAATAAATATACTAAAAATTTGTATACATTGTTAATAATAATAATAATGAAACATGAGTATAATCCCGTGAATACGAGTATATTAAATTATATTAAAAGTAAAAAAAATAATTGAAAATAATGATTACATAAAACCTAATTATAATATTAAATAAAATTTATAAAAAAAGTTGCACGTGTTATAAGCTAGTACATCACTACTATAATATTATAAGCAAAACAACCTTTATTTGTTTGGTTTGTTCGTAGTTTGGTCACTCATTTTGTCACTTATTTGGTACATTCAATATCAACCGTTGGATTTTAAAATAGATTAATGAAAATCTTTGGATATAATAATAAAAAAAAATCTTTTTATACATTTATATTATATTATTATATTATTATACAATAATAATACTTAAATAAAAATTTAAGTAGACGGAAACACGTAAGAGTTAAGACAGAAGTTCAAACTCATAAAACAAGAGGAGTCCTAAATAAAGAACAATAACTAGCGCCTACACCGTACACAAGATGCAAGAAAAAAAAGATGGCAAGAACAACTGTCCTTTAGAAAATAATTTAAATGAACATATATATTATTTTAAAATATTAAAAGAATATTTATTTTCTAATATTTAAAATATACTTTTAGGTTTTAAGTTCGAATCCCACTAACAACATATCTCTATCAAACATATATATTATTTTATAAAAAACTACTCTCACGAATTCAAGATTCAATTCCCGTCAACAACATATTATTAGTTAAAAATTTTGTCAAACATGTATTATAATATTTTATTATTTTCTATAATTTATTTTCCTACTAATTAAAAAAATATATATGAAAATATCGGTAATAAAACAAAAATTATAAAAAAAAACATACGTACATCGCACGAGTAATAAGCTATATAGTAAAAAATTACACAAAATCTAGAAAACACTTAAAATATAGAAAATTTTGTATAAATTTCACGTTTTCTATTAAATAAAAGTTAAAAAGAATAATTGTTATGTAATATATATATATATATATATATATGTATTTTAAATAACAATTCAAAATAAATAATTACGATAATATTTATATACATGAGATTTATAAAGTTAAAAAATTATTTTAATATTAAAAATATATATACAACTTAAAAATTTAACAATAAAATATAATAAAAAAGTTTATAAGCAACTGTACATCGTTATAGGCTAATAGTTAAATGTAGAAGAATTTCCTAAAGCTAACCAGTGAAATCAAAACACATCACATAGTTTCCTAAATAAAAATTATAATATAATTTTGAATTATTTTTTTAACTCAACCTTTTTTTCAAATATTTAAATTGAAGTAAAATATGATTAAACGACCTTAATGACTTGTATATGAGATCACTTTTTGGTTACATCTTTATTAATATAAGTATACATTACAACTCTACCATTATATATTATATTGGTCAATTTATTATATTATATGAAAATTCATGTAACCATACTTTCTAGTTGAGTTATAATTAAACCAGTCATTGTTTATAATTGTTGCAGTTTTGTAATATTTATGACTCAAAAATCATATCATCTTTCATTTAATATTAAAAATTAGTTACGTTATTATACATATATATAACATATATTCATTTTTAGAGTTTTCATCTTTTTAACATAAATGAAATTATTTTTCGTATTGTTTTTAAATATTTATGTCTTGGCACAAATCGTACATTTTAATTGTCGAAAGTTTAAATAGTAGGTCAAACAAAAATCTGTAATATGACTCACATATTTAAAATTTTACATACTAAAAAATTAAGTGATGCAATTATTAATTATGTCTAATTTAATCAATAAGATTCATATATTTCTTAAAACCAAATTTTATTTTTTATTTTAATAATTTAATATCTACTTGGAGATGAATGTAAATAAATACATTTTTTTCCCGAAATCGGTTTTTTATTATCTCAAATTTTATCTTAAAATTTGATCTTAATTTTTTTTCCAATCATTTAAAATGGCAAAAGAGAATTGTAGAATATGCTCAATAAATTAAAATATTTTTCGTAATTATATTCTTAGAAATATTCTAAAATAAAAAAATCAATATATTATTTACTCAAAATAAAAATAGAATATATGGGACAAAAGGGGAAAATGTGATTTATCTAATTAGATTTTAAAACATACTCAAAGTCAAAACTAAGGGGTCATTTGGTAACCACGAACTGAACTGTACCAGTGGTGATTGGTTGGTTAAGATTGTTTGTGTGCTTAAATTTCATCTGGACTGTAACATCCCGAGTCCGAAAATATTAATTTTGATTATTTTATTTGGAATCAAATTTATTGCGATTAAATTTTGAATCGTTTTGGGAATAGTGAAGAATTTAGAGACCGAGACGATAAATTATGGACTTTAAGGAATGATTTCTTTTATTGGTTGAGAATGGAATTATTATGTCAAATATTAATTATTTGACGATAGATGATTTTTAGGAATTATTTTCGGGAATTTTGCAAGTGGGCTCGTAATTAATTAAAATACGAGATTTTGGAGATTTGATGACTTTATTTTATTGAGTTTAAGGGTATAATTATTTTGGAAAATTTGGGAGATAATTGTTTTACTAAAACAATTAGGAATGGAATAAAAAGGAGATAAAACGAATAAGTAGTATTTTATTTGGACCGAGAGAAGCTACTAGCAGCTAATATATATGTATTGGGCCAAGCCCATTTAGACAAACATAACACACGCTGAAAAAAAAAAAGAACGGGGAGAAAGAAAAGGGAATTGGGGGAAGAAAGAAAATTAGGGTTTGTAAATTGAATTTGGGGGTTTGAATTGAAGAAAAGAAATTGAGGAAGAGAAGATGATGTGTTTTTGGGTTGTGCAATTCGTGTGTGTATGTGTGATGTGTTGTGTATGTGCGGCATGGGAGTATGTTTGATGTGTGGGGCAGGTGTGAGGCGCGGCCGGAAAAGGCCACCACCGTGGCGGTGGTGGTGGCGGGTTGAAGAGAAGGGAGGAAGAAGGGAGATGGTGTGTGGTATGTGTGTGCATTTTTGTGTATATATATATGTGTATGTATGTGTTTTGGTGGGTGTGTGTATATGTGTTCTATGGTGGCAGGGGTGAATGAGAGACCTGGTGGCTAGTGGTGTTGTGCATGAGAGAAGAGAGGGAGAGAGATAGAAGAGAAAGAGAGGGAGAGATGGAAGGATAGAAAAAAAAAACGCAGGATAGAAAATACGGGAGAGATTGCTTGATATTGGGAGAGATGTATCGATATTTCAAAGGGAGCATTAGGGAAGATAGAAGAAGAGATTTACATGGAGAGATATTAGAGAGATGTGGGCAGATAGGCGAAACAGATTGGTGAAGATGGAGAAAGAAAGAAAGATAGAGGGAAAGAGAGAGGGAGAGAAAAAGCTGGAGAGATTTCTTGATATTGGGAAAGATGCAGAGATATTTAAGAGGGAGCATCACGGAAGGTAGAAGAAAAGATTTACAGTGAGAGATTTCGGAGAGATGCAGGGAAGTAGGACAGAAAAATCGGAAAAGAGGGAGGTGGTGCGTGGTCGTGAAAATGGCAAATGTTCGCGGAAAAAGAAAATGTGTATACGGGGCAGCCGTAGTGGTCACCGGAGAAGCGTGATAGTTCGATAGTGGTGTGCATGTTTTGCACCGTAAGTGGGTGTTTTAAATTCATTATTTTGAAGATGCAATTTCGAGAAATTTTTGGTATTTCGGAGTTAATTTTGAAGACTCGTTAAATATTATAGTTGTAAATCATAGAGATTAATTTGGGGTTTTGTCGAATATTTAGAAGTTAGATTTACGTAATTAATTTGGGAATTTCTGAAATAGTGGAGTTAATATTTTTGGAGTTTAGTTTTTAAAGTAGCCGATTTGAGTGATAAATTGTGCTTGATTTGTAAAAGTGGATTTGTAGAAATTGGTGGGGTATGGATTGATAATTGGGTTATTGGTGATTAATTAGAATTGATTGTTGAGGTGCTGTGATATCGGGTAGCGTCTAATTACGAAAAGGTCATGCCCAATTTTCGGTAAAAAGGGCTGTAACTCAAGCCTAATAAAGGTGTAGAATTTATGAGACTTGTAACCGTAATTTTTAAGCGTGGGATTTTATAAATACGGATTTTGAGGAGCAAGCTGTGAAATAGTTGGAGTATTGATTAGTAAGAAATAGAAGCTTATTCGGTGAATTGTGACCTAAGAAGATGTCATTGATTTTAGTGGATATTTGGGAAACAAGTTGAGTTGTAGAATTTGACCGTTACGATTAGTTACTTTGTAAAGTGTGAGTAGAATAAATTGAGAATATGTGATTGAAGAGTTTGATGATGCTTGTCCAGGTTATTGGAAACGTGGGTGAGGAACGGTTGGACTGCTTGGATAGCGGTGGTTGTAAGTATATCTTGCTGTGATAACTTGAAGATAATGCGTTATATTTCTATTAACGTATTTATTCTGTTTTAAACCCTATGCGTATTTTGTTTTATGCGCGTATAAATGTGAAATTGTGGATTTTAGAAGAAATCTAGTTTCAAGTAGAAATGTGGATTTGTGGATTTTAAAAGAAATGTATCTTTTAAATCGAAGTGTTTGAAGTGTGATATTTATAATATTATGAATACTCGTTAAATTGCTTTAATTAGTATATGTTGAAATGTGATTTTGAGGAAAACTGAGCAGACTGGCATTGCTAGTGAGTCACTCCCAAAATGGGAATAGTAGAACCTCCAGAAATGGAGACCATGGTAGAACTTCCAGAAATGGAAACTTTGTGAACTTCCCGAAATAGGAAGTAAAGGCCGGGGACCCCCACTAGTAGAACCTGATGAACTTGTCGTGTGTAGAATGCCCAGTTTTTCCTCACATAAATTGTGAAGTTTATATTTTTATTATAAACTGTGAATTGTGAAATGATGTGGATTGCTTATATGCAATATTGTGAAAGGGCCTTAAGATTCAGTGTACTGTGAAATTGTGTCGAGTTCGGATTATTGTGAATAAAATTGTTTACAAAATTATTATTCTATTTTAAAAGACGAATACTTTGGTAGAACTGTGATTTCGGTATGAGTTTATATTTTATTATACACCGTGTAATGATGATATATTGGCAGAACTCTGATTTCGGTGTGAGTTATATTTCATTATAAACTATGTAGTGAGAATGATTTTCAAAACTAAATTATTTTATAACACCTCAGTGGATCACTACAAAATATACTTGCTGAGCTTTATAGCTCATTCCTTTATTTTATAAATTAACACAGGAGATACCGAAGAGTTCAGAAGGATCCGTGGGAAAGTAGAAAGAAGTGATGGACCAGCAGAGCTGGTGTTTGATTTAGTAGTCGTACGTCACGTACTGAAGTCGTAGGTTGACTTAAGATTGAAGCACTGGCTGTGGGCTTTGGTCGTCTGTTGATGCGAGGTAAGTCAGGACAGAGTTGGCTGGTATTTGTACAAATTACAGTTAATGGTAGATGGTAGTTGAGATGCGTTGTGTGTGACACAATTTTTGGTGAGATAGACTTTTGTTCTAGAGTTAAATTTTCGAATTGAAAAACAGGTGGATAGTCCTATTTACGAATACTTCATGCCGAAAAAAAAATTTATATTATCAGGTTAAGCAGGTTGTGATGTAGTTTGACGGACTCTCGGGCCGGTTCTTTCCAGAGGAAATCAAACCGGGGTCGGGGGCGTCACAGGTGGTATCAGAGCTATGGAGTAGAAGAGTAAGATATGTACAAAGATAAAGTGTTGTATGACTGAAATTGTCATGGAAATAAGGAATTAAAAAAGGGATGTGTAGAATTGAAGTTGTCGAGGAATAAGATTGTCAGAGCAAAGGTTTCTCGTAAGGAAAGAGAGGTTAAGTATTAGGGTCTTGAGTTGGTAAGATCCTTAGTAAATGTTGAAGAGCATGAGGCCTCGTCTAGAGTTTATAGGGGATTACTAGATTTGGTACCAAGGAGTAAGACAATAAGTATACTCATCAAAGATATTGGTTAAGAAATTGAGGATTTTATAGCATAACTCAATTTTGAGAATATAGGTTATCGAAATACTTTTGAGGAATGTTGGAGATCATTTAGCGATACATGTGATTTTTGAGAAGTGCGAAATTGTTTAAGGATATATAATTCTATGATAGTGCTTATTTCTTGTTTGAGGATTTAAATTGTTTTGAGGAGATAAACTTGCAGAATTGGACATACGATTTGACAACTAGATTATTATTGGAAGATGTGATTTTTGGTATGTGATCTTGTTGTTCGAGGAGATATTGATCAAGGATTAGTAGTGAGGAAAACCATGAGTTTTGGAATTTTATTCTAATAAGATTTTAGATAGAATATTATTGAATATATATGATGAATTCACGAATGTGTGGGAATTAGAAGCGTTTTAATGTAAAGTGCATGATAATAGTTGATGTGATTGCTTTGGGGGAGCAATAATTATTTTTCGGATTTTTGACACGACTCTGAGGATATCTTTTGGGATTTAATTTTTGTTCGGGGATAAGACGTGTAACCCTGAATGTAAGGATTTTGGGAACTAGAACATTGTTGATGATGTGATTTTAGCAACTACGAATGGATATTTGTATTTGATAAGCGAGCTTTGTTATTGTGGACATAGACTAATATTTATTTCAATATTTGAGGATTATGAGGTTATTAATTTTTAAGAGCATTCTTTTGAGATTGTAGACGATATTGGGATTTAAGATTTTTAGTATATGAGGTTTTGGTTGTTATTGGTGATAAGAATGTGATAGAATACATTGATACAAGGAACTTTTGGGAAAAATCATTGAGACGTGTATGATGGATTCAAGATTAAGTATTTCGAGTGACGATGTATAGATTCCTTTAAAATTGATATTGTGACATGGATTGAGGTTGACATAAGAATTTTGGGATGAATAGAAATTGAGAATATATTATTAAGTTGAGTTAAATTATTGTCAGCGTATATGAATGAGAAAGGTTATTAAGTTTAAATGAAGGCGTCACAAGTGTGACATAGTTTGGAAAGAAGAAAAGGAGAAGGAGAGATGACAAAAAGTTTAGAAAAACCAAATGGACGTATGAGAAATTTTTAGGATGTTATATGATGAACTTGGAATATGATGACATTTGAGGATTGGTGGATTAAATTGGGATCTTGTGATTAGATCCTAAAGATACTTATTGAGAATAACAGTGATTGATAAATTTTTGGGAATATATATATAGTGTGCAATCTGGATATATTATAATGAGAATGATGTTAGCAACTGGAGAGATAGATTGTTGTTCGAGGTTTTACTCTGCTAGTTACTGGTACGAGAATTTGAGGATATAGATTGTTGATTGAGGATGATATTAGGAGAATTAAGGAAATTTTTGGGATTCTTGAGAATTCAAGTATTTGAGGATTTAGTATCTTGTTATTCGAGGATGTGATAGCGTATGTGGGTCTGAATCGCTTAGACTTCTTGTCTCTATTGATGTTGATTAATTATTTAGATAGCTGTTGATGTTGTTTTATCCGCTAGTTTCAATTTCGCAGAGACTGCGGTTCTACCTCAGATAGTGACTGTTGCACCGTGCGGAAAATTTTGATGCATCGAGAGATGTCGATATATTAGAAGCCAGTAGTAAGAGTCGAGATACATGATAGATAGCATCATGGGTATGTTTTATGTCAGGATGAAATGATATTCAGCTTAGAGATTAAGAACGATGTGAATTGATGCCAGGATTCCATAAATGGATAGGACTGATGTTAAAAAAAAAAAATCTTAATGATATGCTTTTTGGTAATGATTTTAAGAACTACAAGAGGAGGATGCTAATGACCGTGATGATAATTTCTGTTGTTACAGTTTTGTTGGAGACTACAGTATGTGTATGCTAGCTTGTAGATCTTTACCTTTTTGTATCGTACAAATAGATCATGTAGAACGCGACATGTGGATGACGGTAGAGTTACGTATTGATGACTGGTGAAAGACCATATTACAAGTACTTGAGATGATGTTGAATTATAAAGAAAATATAATGATTGCGATGATAAAGTGGGTGTGTATTCTCAAATGGGAGATACATACAAATGATGATGAGTAAGTATATGTGTGTACTGAATTACTGTTGATTTCCGACCGTGAGGGATATCTTGATTTTTGATTGATGATTGTTGGATGAGAAGTGAGTATTCTTACATTGATATCGTGAATTGTTGATGCTTCCTTGTTGGAAGTGAAGCTTAACCGGTTGGTTAGCTGGTCGGGAACCCCACTAGTAGAATTTGTGAACCTATCATGTCTGAATACTCATTTTCTTAATCCTTGTGTGATGATTGTGATGAATTATTGATGATATTCTTTTGAAGATTGTTATAATTACTCTAGAAGAAGATTATGAGCTATTGCTGAAATTATGTGAAGAGATAGCGTTGTGAGAAGTACTGCAGAACAACTTTCAAGTTGAAGAGTTGGCCAGGAATTGGAATATGAACCGATAGGTGTTCAAGAGAGTTTAAAATTTGAGAAAACCATGTAGAGACTATGAATCGACGGGAGCAGATATTAAGAATGAAGGTAATACCTGTAATGAATATTATGTGACAAAGTCATTATGTTAAAGAAGAACTTGGAGACCAGAAGATAGTATGAGGAGGAAGTATCCTACTTTGTTTTGATGAGACTAGGTGAGCTCAATTTCGAGGACGAAATTTTTCTAAGAGGGGAAGGATGTAACATCCCGAGTCCGAAAATATTAATTTTGATTATTTTATTTGGAATCAAATTTATTGCGATTAAATTTTGAATCGTTTTGGGAATAGTGAAGAATTTAGAGACCGAGACGATAAATTATGGACTTTAAGGAATGATTTCTTTTATTGGTTGAGAATGGAATTATTATGTCAAATATTAATTATTTGACGATAGATGATTTTTAGGAATTATTTTCGGGAATTTTGCAAGTGGGCTCGTAATTAATTAAAATACGAGATTTTGGAGATTTGATGACTTTATTTTATTGAGTTTAAGGGTATAATTATTTTGGAAAATTTGGGAGATAATTGTTTTACTAAAACAATTAGGAATGGAATAAAAAGGAGATAAAACGAATAAGTAGTATTTTATTTGGACCGAGAGAAGCTACTAGCAGCTAATATATATGTATTGGGCCAAGCCCATTTAGACAAACATAACACACGCTGAAAAAAAAAAGAACGGGGAGAAAGAAAAGGGAATTGGGGGAAGAAAGAAAATTAGGGTTTGTAAATTGAATTTGGGGGTTTGAATTGAAGAAAAGAAATTGAGGAAGAGAAGATGATGTGTTTTTGGGTTGTGCAATTCGTGTGTGTATGTGTGATGTGTTGTGTATGTGCGGCATGGGAGTATGTTTGATGTGTGGGGCAGGTGTGAGGCGCGGCCGGAAAAGGCCACCACCGTGGCGGTGGTGGTGGCGGGTTGAAGAGAAGGGAGGAAGAAGGGAGATGGTGTGTGGTATGTGTGTGCATTTTTGTGTATATATATATGTGTATGTATGTGTTTTGGTGGGTGTGTGTATATGTGTTCTATGGTGGCAGGGGTGAATGAGAGACCTGGTGGCTAGTGGTGTTGTGCAGGAGAGAAGAGAGGGAGAGAGATAGAAGAGAAAGAGAGGGAGAGATGGAAGGATAGAAAAAAAAACGCAGGATAGAAAATACGGGAGAGATTGCTTGATATTGGGAGAGATGTATCGATATTTCAAAGGGAGCATTAGGGAAGATAGAAGAAGAGATTTACATGGAGAGATATTAGAGAGATGTGGGCAGATAGGCGAAACAGATTGGTGAAGATGGAGAAAGAAAGAAAGATAGAGGGAAAGAGAGAGGGAGAGAAAAAGCTGGAGAGATTTCTTGATATTGGGAAAGATGCAGAGATATTTAAGAGGGAGCATCACGGAAGGTAGAAGAAAAGATTTACAGTGAGAGATTTCGGAGAGATGCAGGGAAGTAGGACAGAAAAATCGGAAAAGAGGGAGGTGGTGCGTGGTCGTGAAAATGGCAAATGTTCGCGGAAAAAGAAAATGTGTATACGGGGCAGCCGTAGTGGTCACCGGAGAAGCGTGATAGTTCGATAGTGGTGTGCATGTTTTGCACCGTAAGTGGGTGTTTTAAATTCATTATTTTGAAGATGCAATTTCGAGAAATTTTTGGTATTTCGGAGTTAATTTTGAAGACTCGTTAAATATTATAGTTGTAAATCATAGAGATTAATTTGGGGTTTTGTCGAATATTTAGAAGTTAGATTTACGTAATTAATTTGGGAATTTCTGAAATAGTGGAGTTAATATTTTTGGAGTTTAGTTTTTAAAGTAGCCGATTTGAGTGATAAATTGTGCTTGATTTGTAAAAGTGGATTTGTAGAAATTGGTGGGGTATGGATTGATAATTGGGTTATTGGTGATTAATTAGAATTGATTGTTGAGGTGCTGTGACATCGGGTAGCGTCTAATTACGAAAAGGTCATGCCCAATTTTCGGTAAAAAGGGCTGTAACTCAAGCCTAATAAAGGTGTAGAATTTATGAGACTTGTAACCGTAATTTTTAAGCGTGGGATTTTATAAATACGGATTTTGAGGAGCAAGCTGTGAAATAGTTGGAGTATTGATTAGTAAGAAATAGAAGCTTATTCGGTGAATTGTGACCTAAGAAGATGTCATTGATTTTAGTGGATATTTGGGAAACAAGTTGAGTTGTAGAATTTGACCGTTACGATTAGTTACTTTGTAAAGTGTGAGTAGAATAAATTGAGAATATGTGATTGAAGAGTTTGATGATGCTTGTCCAGGTTATTGGAAACGTGGGTGAGGAACGGTTGGACTGCTTGGATAGCGGTGGTTGTAAGTATATCTTGCTGTGATAACTTGAAGATAATGCGTTATATTTCTATTAACGTATTTATTCTGTTTTAAACCCTATGCGTATTTTGTTTTATGCGCGTATAAATGTGAAATTGTGGATTTTAGAAGAAATCTAGTTTCAAGTAGAAATGTGGATTTGTGGATTTTAAAAGAAATGTATCTTTTAAATCGAAGTGTTTGAAGTGTGATATTTATAATATTATGAATACTCGTTAAATTGCTTTAATTAGTATATGTTGAAATGTGATTTTGAGGAAAACTGAGCAGACTGGCATTGCTAGTGAGTCACTCCCAAAATGGGAATAGTAGAACCTCCAGAAATGGAGACCATGGTAGAACTTCCAGAAATGGAAACTTTGTGAACTTCCCGAAATAGGAAGTAAAGGCCGGGGACCCCCACTAGTAGAACCTGATGAACTTGTCGTGTGTAGAATGCCTAGTTTTTCCTCACATAAATTGTGAAGTTTATATTTTTATTATAAACTGTGAATTGTGAAATGATGTGGATTGCTTATATGCAATATTGTGAAAGGGCCTTAAGATTCAGTGTACTGTGAAATTGTGTCGAGTTCGGATTATTGTGAATAAAATTGTTTACAAAATTATTATTCTATTTTAAAAGACGAATACTTTGGTAGAACTGTGATTTCGGTATGAGTTTATATTTTATTATACACCGTGTAATGATGATATATTGGCAGAACTCTGATTTCGGTGTGAGTTATATTTCATTATAAACTATGTAGTGAGAATGATTTTCAAAACTAAATTATTTTATAACACCTCAGTGGATCACTACAAAATATACTTGCTGAGCTTTATAGCTCATTCCTTTATTTTATAAATTATCACAGGAGATACCGAAGAGTTCAGAAGGATCCGTGGGAAAGTAGAAAGAAGTGATGGACCAGCAGAGCTGGTGTTTGATTTAGTAGTCGTACGTCACGTACTGAAGTCGTAGGTTGACTTAAGATTGAAGCACTGGCTGTGGGCTTTGGTCGTCTGTTGATGCGAGGTAAGTCAGGACAGAGTTGGCTGGTATTTGTACAAATTACAGTTAATGGTAGATGGTAGTTGAGATGCGTTGTGTGTGACACAATTTTTGGTGAGATAGACTTTTGTTATAGAGTTAAATTTTCGAATTGAAAAACAGGTGGATAGTCCTATTTACGAATACTTCATGCCGAAAAAAAAAATTTATATTATCAGGTTAAGCAGGTTGTGATGTAGTTTGACGGACTCTCGGGCCGGTTCTTTCCAGAGGAAATCAAACCGGGGTCGGGGGCGTCACATGGACGAGACAAAAATTCTTCTTGACGACACGGGCAGAAATTTTGCTCTGAACCAGTCACATATCTGTTCTTATTCTTGATGTGCTATGTTAACCAGAAATAAAAAGTAAATATTATATTGCCTAATTTTTCAAAAATACATTTAATGGTTTAAAAATACTTTTTATAATATATTTATTTTATACTTTATTTACCATTTCTCTTTTATATTTATAAAACTTATATGAAAAAATTTAATTGAATTACATAAATTGTAGTTGGAGATTTTGTGAGATGATATGTCTAACTAATATGTGATGATTACGTTAAAAAAGATTATAAAAATGTATTCTACTGAAAAATATAAAAATAGATACATTAAGATATTAATCCTACATTAATCCAATGAATTTTGCTTGCTGGAATGTTAGAGGTCTGAATAAGATCTCACATCAAAAGGAACTCAAACACTTCATTTCGGTTAATAATATTTCCCTTATGAGTTGTATTGAAACTAGTGTGAAGGTAGATAACTCTCTTTCTATCTCGAGGAAAATTAATAGTTCATGGAAGTGGCTCTTTAACTATGATCAACATTATAATGGAAGAATATGGGTTGGTTGGGATGACAACATATGGCATCTTACAGTTCATTCGAAAACAGCTCAGACAATCACATGTTTTATTACACATATTGAAAAACAAGTTCATTTTTGTATAACTTTTGTATATGCTTTATATACTGCTCAGCAACGGCTGCCTTTATGGGATGAGTTAATGTTTCTCGGCAACTTAATCACTAATCCTTGGTGTGTTCTAGGTGATTTTAACTGTATCACTAGTCTTTCAGAAGTAAGTGGTGGAAGGGAACATTGGACTCCAGATATGCAGAACTTCAAAGATTGTATTTTCAATGCTGCATTAGGACATACAAAAACTGTAGGACCTTTGTTCACTTGGGCAAACAATCGACCTGATCAGTTCATTCAGAAGCGGTTAGATCGTGTTTTGGCCAATAAAGCTTGGTTTAGCAATTTTGTGGAAAGTACAACTATTGTTCATAAAAAAGGCTTAATGGATCATTGCCCGTTACTTGTTTCAATGCCAATGCAAACCACAAAAGTTCGAAAACCATTCCAATACTATTCTTTTTGGAGTAAGATGGAAGGATATAATGATATCATTAAAACAGCTTGGCAAGAAGATTGGTTTGGTGATCCCATGGGGATTCTTTGCAGGAAGCTTAGACAGGTGAAACAAGCACTAATCATCTTCAATAAGCGCAATGGCAGTGTTCATTCAAACGTAGAGATTGCTAGACAGGAGCTATCAATTCTGCAGGAAAGGATTCAGATTCATCCCATGGATGGAGATATTAGACTCTTGGAGACTACTGCAAAAAAGAAGCTCGACGATTCTTTGGTTTAGGAGGAATCTCTCCTGCATCAAAAATCTCGAGTTAAATGGCTTTCATTGGGAGATCGGAACAATGGATTCTTTTTCAATCAGGTCAAGGCTAACTGGAGCCACACTAAAATTCTGGCTATCGAAAATGACCATGGTAACATTGTTTTTGGTCATGAGCAAGTAGCAGATGTGGCGGTTCAATTCTTCAAGGATTCTCTAGGCACGGCTTCTCCAGTACTGAATTATAACATTGATAACCTTAACCTCCCTCAAGTCTCGCAAGTTCAAGCTACTCATCTGGAAGACAGTATTTCTAATGAGCTTATCTTTGACACTTTGAAATCTATGAAAAGGAACAAGGCGCCAGGTCCCGACGGTTTCTCAGTGGAATTTTTCTTAAATTCTTGGGATGTGGTAGGAAAGGTTTTCTGTGATGCAGTCAAGCATTTCTTCAATACTTCAACTATGTATCAAGGCATCAATTCTACGAGCATCACTTTAGTCCCTAAAGTGCCTACTCCAACTACGATGAAGGAGTTCAGACCTATCTCGCTATGTTCTGTATCCTACAAATGCATTGCGAAGATTATAGCTAATCTCTTAAAGATTCTGATTCCAGGCCTTATCAATGTCTCCCAATCGGCTTTTATCAAGGGGAGACATATATCGGATAACATCCTCATGGCTCAAGAGATTTTTCGAGGGTATAACAGGGACACAGGTAAACCTAAATGTGCTTTAAAAATTGATCTGCACAAGGCGTTTTATTCTCTAAATTGGGACTTCATGATTGAGGTTCTAGTTAAAATGAACTTTCCTCAGAGGTTCATCTCGTGGATTCAGGCTTGTATAACAACTTCAACATATTCAGTCAAGATTAATGGGGAGCTAAAGGGCTATTTTAAAGGAGGAAAAGGCCTACGGAAAGGGGATCCCTTGTCCCCTTATTTATTTGTAATTGCGATGAATGTTCTGTCTTGTATCCTTTCCACAACCCAAAGCAATTTCAGATTCCACCCGAAGTGCACTGACATGAAACTAAATCATTTGTTTTTTGCTGATGATGTCCTCCTTTTTGCTAATGGTGACAAGCATTCTCTTCAACATCTTATGCAGTCAATGGATAGGTTCTCGGCCATGAGTGGTCTGAAACCAAATGCGGACAAAAGCACTGTATTCTTTTGCGGTTGTGCCCAGGAAGTAATTGATTGGCTTGATTCAACCTATGCAATCCCTCATGGCGAACTCCCTGTTACGTTCTTCGGAGTCCCTTTCATATCCACAAAGCTTACTGTCAACGACTGTATCCCTCTGATAGATAAAATAACTGCTAGAATTTTTGCTTGGACTAATTCCCTGCTATCTTTTGCTGGGCGTGCGCAGCTCATTAGTTCGGTTCTCCTTTCCATCCAATCTTTCTGGTCAAACAACTTCACCCTTCCTGGTTTTGTTCACAAGAAGTTACAATCTATTCTGACTCATTTTTTATGGCAAGGTAACTTTCTGAGGCGAGGTGGTGCAAAAGTGAAATGGGATCATGTTTGTCTCCCTCGGAACGAAGGGGGGATTGGTCTTAAAAACCCTAGGGATTGGAACAAGGCACAGATCCTTTTACACCTGTGTAAGGTTGTTAACTGTGGTAATTCCTTATGGCCTATGTGGGTCAATAGAACTGCTCTAAAAAGGAAAAATTTCTGGACAATGGATATTCCATCAGATTGTTCGTGGATATGGCGTAGGGTGTTGAAACTTCGTCCTATGACTCACCAGTTCATCAGCTATTCAATAGGAAACGGAAT
Source organism: Saposhnikovia divaricata (assembly GCA_036435485.1). Taxonomy (NCBI): domain Eukaryota; kingdom Viridiplantae; phylum Streptophyta; class Magnoliopsida; order Apiales; family Apiaceae; genus Saposhnikovia; species Saposhnikovia divaricata. The sequence continues at coordinate 166,663,792 of CM071599.1, forward strand.
GCGAACCTCTCTTTGGTTCTCTCCGTGGTGGAATGCAGAGTGTTTAGCTCAGTCTAAACATGACAGGATAATAGCACAGTCTGGAGTTAGTGCAGAAGCTACAGTCAATGACTTAATAAAATCTGGTGCCTGGGTCCTCCCCACTCCAAATATCAGGCTACACCACATAGATGATTCTCTTGCAAAATGGCTTTCTGATTTCAACTACCCTCAATTTAACCTCTCACAGGATGATGTTATATCTTGGAATGGTACGAATCTGTCCAAGTTAAAGGCGTGGCATATTTGGGAGTCGATTAGGTACAAACAGCCGGAAGTAGTTTGGCATAACTTCGTATGGCATAGACTTCATATAGCAAGGTTTGCTTACTACGAGTGGTTGTTGTGTTTAGATAGATTACCTACTCTTCACCGTCTATCTAATATGGGGATTGTTGCGAACACACAATGCTACCTATGCATCAGTGGCGAAGAAAAGTCGAGCCATCTTTTCCTCTATTGCTCTTACTCTGAGTGGGTTTTACAGCAGCTAGCATCCATGCTTAATCTTTCCGTTCGAGCCAATTCTTAGTTGGAGCTTCTGACTAACTGGTATGGGACCTTTAAGTTACCTCACCGTTTGCTAGATATGCTCACAGCTCAAGTCTTTGTTTATCACATCTGGAGGGAAAGAAACAATCGTGCTCATGATAAAGGTTGCATAAGCCCGGGTTCGATTTTGGCTTGTATTATTTCAGATATTAAAGCTAGGTTAAGAAGCTCTACTTGGTTTGCTAATCACTGCCAAACGGATGGCCTAAGTAGATGGTTAACCTATTAAGGGTACTGAGCCTTTAGTGCTTTTGTTGGTTTGTTTGTTGCCTCCTCTATGGCATGTCATAGAGCAAGGGTGAATCCCTATTATTCTTTTGCTTCTTAAATATATACAACTTAGCTAAAAAAAAAATTTAAAAATATGATCTACATGTCAAAAACTTTAAGTTATTAGTATTGAGGAATATTAAATTTTAGTCACACAAATCGAATTTCGTATTGTATGCATCAAAAGAAAAATAAATAAAATTTATTGATAATTTGAAGAAAAAAAATAAGTTGATATATTGTTCAGAAAAATCAAACATTTTATCTATCAAACGATATTATACATTCAGCATTCAGATAACTATTCATTCAGAAATTTTAATCGTTCAGAAATTATGATTCAGATTTAACAAATGCCAAGTCATGATTATGGCATGAGTTTGAGAGTGAAAATCAGGGATCAATACTTGTGGGTAACATAATTATATGTAATTTTTAAATAAATTTTAAAATAATAGCATTTTTGTTATTTTTCAACAAATAAAGATAAGACACTACTTTTATAATCATTAAAATGATATTTTTTACCTTAAAATTTAATGTATAGTAATAGAAGTTCAGGCATAGTACAGTTACAGTATAAGACTATAAGGGCAGTCGTTTGGTTTGGTTTAAGTTTTAAAATTTGAAAAATCACAAATTTATCAATATGTTACTTTTTTATTTTATAAGGGCAGTAGTGATCTCTTTTTTAAAAAAGCACACTGATTAATGTAATAAATCTAGCCTGTTGCCCAAAATAAAATCGCACAAATTGTAGAAGAAATGATCAATAACAACTAATCACATCAATATAATTAATCATCATTTGAATTTTTATATAAAAAGTTTTCTTCTCCCATCGATTTTTAACTATCTTAAACATTATATGAGGGAATAATTGAACCCTCCATTTCTCTCTCATACGAAGATGGAGTAACAAAATCTCCTTTACATATATAGTAGTATCCTCCTCAAGTGACATTAGTATATTTTTAGATTTCCTAATATATATGGTTGTGACTAAAACCAAACCAAACCAAACCAAACATACCCAGTATATCCCGCTCAGAGCAGGGTCTGGGGAGGGTAGGATGTACGCAGATCATACCCCCACTTTTAGAGCGGGGAGGCTGTTTCCGTGAAGACCCTCGGCTGAGTGCACAACATACATAGAGTGTAGAAAATACAACGGACATGATATGGAAATGGACAATGACATACCTGAGGCCCATGGCGTTCTCCACATGGGGCATACCTACCTGTGAGGGTTTATGAAACTCATAGCTTGAAGCGCTCCAACCACACGGCAAGTCCCGCACAGAGACAACTCCGAGCCAAGCTCCCTGCAACTGCAAAACCAAAAAAACAAAAGACACTCCGAACGGAAAGTGAGCACGCTGAAGCCGAACTTCTAAAAAATCGCTAATCGAGACAAGGCCACTCTGAGGCTCTCGACAACAGAGCCACAACCTAAAAGGGAGTCTACCACTCTGATACGCCGCCTCCAAGAACACCTATCCGCGAGCATGGTCTCATTTAAGTCTAATGCCTTCAAATCCATCCGGAGCTGCTCTTCCCACGTCCGCCTTGGCCTGCCTCTCCTCCTCGCCCCATCAACCGTCAGACTCTCGACCCTCCTAACTGGGGCTTCAGCCAGCCTCCTTCGAACGTGGCCGAACCATCTCAACCTTCCTTCCCTAACTTTCGCAGAGAAAGGCGCCACTTCAAGTTCGCTCCTAAACACCGAGTTCGGGATTCTGTCGGTTAATTGAAAGCGGGTCAAGTACGAGGCACGTTGTCGGGAAATTGGTTATGGTTTTCTTCCTTTTTCCTTTTCTTCTTTGGGAGAGCTGGATAAAGATGTTGTTGCGCTGCTGAAGCGGGTTCAGAAATTTTCTACAACTTAAGATATTGGGGCGCATGTTACTGCTCCACCAGGATGGGTTTTGCTATAGCTAGAGGAGTGGGGGCCCAAATTATATCTCGGCTTTTCACTAATTTTTGTAAATTGTTTGTAAATAATTCATTCCACTTAAAAAAAATAATGTTACAATTTATTGTTAATTTATTATAATGTTTGAGCTACACATGATGACAACAGCAGAGATGAACAACCTATGAGTAAGTAGTTTTATTGGTTAACAGCAAATTGATTTATCTCTACTACAGAAGTTTCAAGATTCCTAAAGATATCTTATAGTGAACAATTGAAAACGACGCAACATCCTCCTTAATTATTTACATTAATTGTTGACATTTCGGTGGCCTCAATAGATTCACATCACATGCACCCAACCTTTGATTCTGTTATATAAACTAATGGTGAAAATGAATGACAATCTAATGGAAGATGTAACGTAGATATGAGTTTATATAAACTAATGCTAAGTACCCCAAATTGGTACCCAAAAATTACTCCCAAATGATGGCTTACTTGGTATAGTGAAAATTTTTGATTGGGTGGTCGGTGCGAATGCAGGGGTCCACTATTATTATAACCAATTGAATTGCTACACTTGACATTTTGAAAATTTTTTGGGAATCAATTTAGGGTACCTAGCATTTTCCTAATCTCTATTATAGGAATATTCTTATGCTTAATTAATTTTTAAAGCTTCAACAAACTTTAACGTAGATATGAGTTTAGATTAGTGACATTGACAATCTAATGGAAGATGTAACGTAGATATGAGTTTAGCTAAGGTCTTCTGTTGTTTAACAAACTAATGTCCACTGTCCCTCTCAGTTCTACCTGTTTAATTTCTTGAGAATATAGGAACCTACATATGTGTGTATACAGTGGTTACAAATTGTAGTTTCTAAATTAGATTTTTGCCAATCAATCTCAATATTTTAAATTTATAAGCATGTGTAAATCTTGTATAGGCTAGCTACCTAACTAAAAACAAGTAAACAAGCAATATTAAAAATGAAACTTTATGTCTAACAGAAATGTTGTTGAAACCAGCCATTGAGCCATATCTATAATCATAGTTAGTTAAGTTTGTCACCTAATCTGTGGAGACTTTCTAGTCTTGATTCATGCTCGAATATAATATGAGATGTATTATGTATGTCCACAGCTCCACAAGTAACCTAGAGTGTGAGGATCCCTTTGCCTTGAACGACAGCCCTGTTAACAGATTTTTTTCACCCTGAAAACATAAACATAGAAGCACCGTGTATATTAATATCACCTTCTTTTGGCAAATCCGATGTTTTAACTGACTTTTTTCCTAGTAATTATTATCACATTTTTTTGGTAAGATTTCGAAAGATTGGTAACTTCAAATTCGACAATTAAATTTGGTATCCCACGAAAACTCGAATTCAAAATTTGACGTTCGATTAAATTTGACAGTACTCCATTCACAAGCCTGAAGAACAAATATTTCATGATCTTTTCTTCGAACCAATCCAAATTTTCGAACTGTAAGCTGCATTACCCTTAATCATGGAGCTTAATCTGGGTGTCCCACTGCACTTGTAAATTTCAACTACCAACCTAAGCCTGAGGACGGAATGTCATTAGGGAAGAACATGCATGCATGAGTGTTCCCTACATTACAAAACTAGAGTAATAATTTCAGACCCTCTTTATTTTTTTACATCCAAATTATCATCATTACCATTGTTGATTATAACTTATAAGGTTAATCTCGTACACACACCAACCAACCACAACCTAGTACCTTTTCTTAAACTTTATCAAATCGTCAAATTGTAATAAAACTCAAGACTCAACGTCTCCACTTAAGTTAAACTCTAATTTCTAGCAAAGTCTATTCAAAATTTGAGGTAAATAACAACTTCGATAAGTGATTTGATAAATAACAACTTCATGATTACCATTCTTAAATAAGTGGTTTGATAACTTCTTAAGTGGAGACGTTGAGTCTTGGAGTTTTATTACAATTTGATAAACATTCTTACTAGTCGGTGGAATCATGATTTTTAGTTAAAAATTAGTAAAAATTTTAGTTTAAGTACCGACTAGCACCTAAAAATTTACAATTTTTTTTTTGAACCCAGACTATTTTGAATTCCGCATTATGAACAGTAGTTATTTTGTAAGAGTTGGTCCAAGGCCTCGATTAATTTCCTTTTAGACAAGTTAGTGCCAATCAATACATGTAAATAGAAAACAATTGGTTGTAATTTGTAAAGATCAAGTTTAGCATGTATTCAAGGGGCCGGACAATTTCCTTGGTTGCACCAGAAGAATCAGAGCAAGCACTTAAAGATGAAGATACATGCACATATCCAAAGAAAAAATCAATCAGCCAAAAGTTTTTAATCCAATTTAAGTTTTACTTACTGTAAATGCTCACTAATAACCATATCTAGCTACTACAATGATGGTTACACTTGCTAAATTAGAAGACTTGTGAATCAAGCAAAAACCAAAATGATCAATCAGTTTCATAAGTTAGTGGGTGCACCAACTCGTCTAGATTTTGAACCAAGTTTTGGTCCTGCAAGCTGACCAATGACCATTTCACATGCTGAAACAGAACCTACTCTGCCAACCTGAGAATCACCCTCATTGGCCTCTGTTTTTTACACTATAAAAGCAGAGCCCATGTACTAGTCTTCCACAAACTAAGTACTTTACAACTTTCATTCAGCTAAAAATGGAAGCTTACAACACTCTTTCTAGCCAATGGCGATTCGTTTTCGTTGTAGGCCTCTTATTGTTCTTAGCAAATGCAGCAAATGCAAAAGTTCAGCATCATGATTTTGTTGTATGACTTCTTCTTTTACCCCTGTTATTGTAGAGAATTGTACGTGTTTATTCTTCAAGTGTTTACTTATTAATTATTTTTGGTTTGATCTGAAATAGATTCAAGCAACCAAAGTGAAGAGACTGTGCAAAACCCACAATGCCATTACAGTAAATGGGCAGTTCCCAGGACCAACCTTGGAGATAAATAACGGTGACACTTTGGAGGTCAAAGTTACTAATAAAGCTCGCTACAATGTCACCGTTCACTGGTAAATGCAGTCACGAGCATCAAAGTATCTATATAATATATGATCTTAGCTACATTGTGTACAATTTTAATTTGAAGTATGTAACTTTTTTTTTTGGACTGGGATGTTTAGGCATGGTGTCCGGCAGATGAGGACAGCGTGGGCAGATGGACCTGAATTTATCACACAATGTCCGATTAGACCAGGGCAGAGCTACACATACAGGTTTACAGTCCAAGGCCAAGAAGGAACACTTTGGTGGCATGCTCACAGTTCATGGCTAAGAGCCACTGTTTATGGAGCTTTAATCGTCCACCCAAAGGAAGGAGACTCGTATCCTTTCCCTAAGCCAAAGCGCGAAACACCAATTCTGATGGGTATGTTTTTACTTTTTAAAGAAAATCAAGTACAAGCATTGTCTGGTCTCTGATCAGTTGAAGCTCTGATTTAAGATGTACCATAAAATTGAGCTGCAAATGGTGTTGCACTCACTCGATAACTTGCTCCTGCCAAGTAGATTTTAGTGTAACATAAATTTTCTCACAAGGCAAGTGTCATTGTTATCAGGTGAATGGTGGGATGCAAACCCAATCGATGTCATAAGGGAGGCTACAAGAACAGGAGCAGCTCCTAATGTGTCCGATGCATATACCATCAATGGTCAACCCGGTGATCTATACAAATGCTCCAGTAAAGGTTAATTTGCTTCTACAGTTTTCTCCTCACTAATTGTACAAGCAGTAGTTCTTGCAATACTAACAATTGTCGTTTTTCGTTATTCAGACACGGTGATAGTTCCAGTGAGTTCTGGTGAAACCAACCTCCTGCGTGTCATCAACTCTGCACTCAACCAACAGCTTTTCTTCACAGTGGCTAACCACAAACTTACAGTTGTCGGAGCAGACGCCTCTTATGTCAAACCCTTCACCACAAAAGTACTAATGCTTGGTCCAGGTCAAACAACTGATGTACTCATCAAAGCTGATCAGCCAGCAGGCCGGTACTACATGGCAGCACGTGCTTATGCAAGCGCCCAGGGCGCCCCGTTTGACAACACCACTACTACAGCCATCCTCGAGTACAAAACTCCAATTTGCGCTTCTAAAAACTGTGCCACCACAAAACCTGTTTTCCCTCCTCTACCAGCATTTAATGATACGGCTACAGCAACAGCCTTCACCACCAGCTTCAGAAGCCCAAGGAAAGTCCCTGTCCCAACTAAGATCGACGAAAGTCTCTTCATCACAGTTGGCCTAGGTCTCAACAAGTGTCCCCCAGGCGCCAGAGCTAGAAACTGCCAGGGTCCCAACGGAACTCGCTTTGCTGCCAGCATGAACAACAACACATTTTCTCTTCCATCAAACACCTCCATACTAAAAGCATACTATGATAAAATCCCCGGAGTTTTCACTACTGATTTTCCAAAAGTTCCACCAGTAAAATTTGATTACACTGGTAACGTAAGCCGGTCGCTCTGGCAACCATCACCCGGGACTAAAGTGTACAAGCTTAAATATGGTTCCACAGTCCAAGTTGTGTTACAGGGAACAAGTATATTCACAGCTGAGAATCATCCAATTCATTTACACGGGTACGATTTCTACATTGTTGCAGAGGGATTCGGAAATTTCAACCCAAAAACCGATACATCAAAATTCAACCTTGTTGATCCACCTCTCCGTAATACGGCCAGTGTCCCTGTCAAAGGATGGTCTGTCATTAGATTTGTTGCTGACAATCCTGGTAAGATTAATTATTTATTATTAAACACGTCTTAAATTTTATCTGCATAGTAATTGCTACTCATTTTCCAAAGGCATTCAGCAATTTAAACTCGTATACTCGCACACACATGTCTCCGCTAATACTAGTTCTTAATGTTTCGACAAAACAAACTCTAATCATATATCTACATATTGTGCCACAGGAGTTTGGATTATGCACTGTCACTTGGATGTTCACATAGGCTGGGGATTAGCCATGACATTTATCGTAGAAAACGGAGTCGGAGAATCGCAGTCCTTAACGAAACCTCCACCAGATTTTCCCAAGTGCTGATCATGAAGATACCAAGTTATCAACAACATAATCATTCAGTACAACAAACATGATTATTTGAGATGGACCCTGTTTTACTTTTGAATGTTTGTTTGCTCCACATTGGAGCTAGTTATAATTTGTTATTTCAATTTATATTCTTGACAGAAAAACCAGGTCAAGATAATATATGTAGTAATTTCAAACTTCGAACCACATTTATGTCTGTTAGGATTAGACCCCATTATGTATGTTGGTTATATCTGTATTGCTTTACTCTTTTAGAGCAAATGTAGTAGTACGTAAGTTTTGTGTTATGCTACACAACTTTCAACTTTCATTACAGTATTGCATTTGCATCTCAATATGATCCCATTTACTGGATTGAAATCCCGTAAAATACCAAACTGGAATACGGTAAATATGAAATCTGGACTTTGTATTAAAAATTCTGGCGAGAGTTATATTGTGTTACACTGTTACAGCACGTGTCAACTCTAAGAATAAGGTTTATGTCGTAAGGACGCGTGTCACTTTTATAGACTTTTAAGTTTTAATGCATGTGTTTATTAGATGTTGTGTTTATCCAGTATCCATCCGATGTATACAGTGTGCTACTATATTCCTATGTCAATCTCCAAAGTTCAGACCCCCTCTTACAACAAAACTGTCAATGTACGTATACCGGTATACGGTGTTAGTTGTAGCGGCTGTTCTGCTTCATCATCATTTAACCGTTACATGTATTTATCCATTATCGGGTACCTCAATTATCGGGTACCTGTGTAATAATTTCCAGTTCTACATATAACTAGCTTCAATACCCGTGCAAGGCACGGGAATGTTTCAGTTTGATTAAATTATTTTTTGCTGATTTTGTTTTTGTATTTGTGTGTTGACGGTTCGATATTTGATGCATTTTATATTACATGTTAGAAAAATTTATTATATTGATGAACAATTTTCGATTTATTGTGAATTTATTTCATCATAATTTAGTATGATCATGTCAATGAAAATTTAGTATGACACATGATATGTGAATAATACGGGGCACCTGAGCGAAAAATTATATTTTCTTTATTTTTTTTAAAAAACACTGCTACATGAAACTAATGGATTATAATATTTAATCAAATAGGCATCTGGTATAGTGGTGTAGTGGTGAACTAAATTTATTAAAATTATGATTTAGATGTTATGGATTCAATTCCCAACAACATGAATACATTTTATTATTTTTATTGATGTTGACTCTTGGGGGCATAATTGTAAAATTATAATAAGTTGAGGGCATAATTGTAAATTATACATGAATAAAATGTTACATGTTGCCCTATTATATATATAGTAGATTGATTATTTTATTTTATTCCAGTAATTGCATAATAATAATAATAATAATTACATTAACTTTTTTTACATAAACTATAGTCATAACTGTATAATAGTAGTAAGTAATTATAATATTGATTTTTTTTGTGTTCACTTTAATAAAATATAAATAAATATAAAATTATCAAAATAATGTTTGTGTCTAATATTTATTTCTAACTAATTAAAAATATTATTATTAGTTTGTCAAATTTATTATTCAACTAGTATACGCATTTTCTTTAACTTATTTAATTATCTCATGTTGGCACTAAGAATTATTTAAAAATATAAATTAAATAATATTTCATTCATTATTTGGCTTAACTATTTATTTAGGATTCTTAATTATTCGAAAAACTTACTCGAAATTAAAAATTGATTCCTATATAATATTATGATTAAACTTTTTTTTAATTTTTTTAAATATTATCATTCAGCAAAGGATATTTTTTTTATTAAACATCATCATTCGTTTAGGATTCAGATTATTCATTCATTCAAATATTTTAATCATCCAGAAAATACTGTTTAGATTTAACAAATGGCCCCTTAGTCAAGTTGGCCAATTTTTACAACACCAGTAATACAGTTAAACTTCGATAAATGAATACGTTCGGGACTGGAAAATTTTATCATTAATTGAGATTATTCATTTATCGAGATAAAAAATACACTATTTCTATTATGTCGGTACCGGAAAAAATTATTCATTTGATGAAATTATTCGTTCATCGAATATTCATTTATCGAGATTCTACTGTATATGTACGGCCATTCAAATTCAAGTAATAACCAAAATTAATTCATTTTTCTAAATTTATTTTTATTTTTCAAAATTTCATTTTTATGCATTAAAACTATTTATTTTTTTATGTAATTTTACCTAAATTTGAAATTAAATCGTTTAAACACCATAAAAAAATTTATTTCTATTAATTTTATTTTAACAATAAAATAATAATATGATAATGTGATATGGACGAACACCATGACGTCATAGGCCACTTTTGCTTAAGCTAATAATAATATGATAATGTGATATGGACGGACACCATGACGTCATAGGCCAATTTTGCTTAAGCTAGTGTTAAGTCAAAGTCAATCGACTACAAAAAGTCCAAGGCCAATTTTGGGCCTTCAACCTAGAACCATCGCGTCTCAACCAGAACCAAGCACCATCCACATATACACACCAACCACTGTATCTATACATATCCCATACTCGATATGTACAATACTTCGGCGCCAAGAAAAGGACGTGTATCGAAATGATAAACCCGTGTGTCTCGTGAACTTTCCACTGCCACGTTTCACAATAACTGGTCCACAATTCGCCACGTGTCCAATCACTTAATAATAAAATATTCTGAGATATTTATCTACAAGTCTCTAGAGAAGGCTATAAAACCTTGGTTTAACACCCATTTGCCGAACATTTCTCCTTCTCTTTATTTTCACACACACTATAAAGTGAAAAAACACACACAGTGAGACTGAATCTTCAAGGTGAAGGTGTTTGAAACCCTAGATATTTTCGGAGGTCGTGGAATTGAGTAAAATGCTGTCTAATATCGCTCAGAGGTATGTTTAGAAGATTAATTTGTGTTTCTTTTGGTTTATTTTTTTGGGGATTTTTCTTGATTACTCTCCTGTATTGATTGTATAATGTGTTGTGTCTTATATACTGTGCATGAGGTGAATGATAGTTATGTGTGTAGTCTCTCTCTCTCTCTCTCTCTCTCTCTCCCTCCCTCCCTCCCTCCCTCCCTCTCGCTCCCTCCCTCTCGCTCTATCTCTCTCTCTCTGATTTCTCTCTCCCTCTCTCTCGCTCTCTCTCTCTCTCTCTCTCTCTCTCTCTCTGTGATTTGAAATTTTTCTGTTTTTTTAATATTTTATTTGTTAGTAAGGGTTAAATGGTGAATTTTAGTCGCATATTTTGGGCGTTGTGATTCAAGGCAACATCAACGTATGTGTATTGTGAATATATGCTCTATTATTGGCTGAGAAAGTTGTAATTAGTAACACGAGATCTGTCACATTAAGATACAATGTGAACTGAAGGGAGTACTAAATTTTGGGGGCTTTTATATGTTAATTGGATTCCAGTTTTGTTTTGTAATTGAAAAATGACGAACAATTTTTCCAAAAACTTGTCCAAAATGATGTGTGATAAAAAATTAATGAGATGGACCCCTGCATTAACATCAATTCCACCGATTAAACCTTCACATTTTAACAAGTCACTTCATTTTGGACAAGTTTTCGGGAAAATTGTTTGGTTCCCCAGCACTCATTGTAATTATAGTATAAGGTTGAAATGGACTGTCAGTATCTTGATATTTCATCTGCCTGGAACGTGGGTGTCGAAAAAGTTTGTGTTTTGTGTATTTGTAGCTGGAAGGACATGAGTCTTAGGCAGATTGTTTTCTGTGTTGGATGTGATCTGATTAGATACTTGTTATGTTCTTTGGCTAAAGGGGTAATTGACATTGTTTTACAGAAACTCTATAATGGGTGTAATTAATCAGTCATCTAATTTGGGTACCGTGCACATGGGTGATTCCCGAAAGAGGAAGTCACGAAGCGGAACCAAAACCAAGAGTGTTGCAGAGACCCTTGCTTTTTGGAAGGATTATAATGAAAAGCTTGGTGATAGTGCTAGACCAAATCGTAATGTTCATGCCAAGGGATCGAAGAAAGGATGTATGAAAGGGAAAGGGGGGCCTGACAACACGCGATCCAACTTTAGAGGTGTGAGGCAGAGGACATGGGGTAAATGGGTTGCTGAAATCCGGGAGCCTAGTGGAGGTAGTAGGTTGTGGCTGGGCACATTTCAAAATGCCGTGGAAGCTGCTCTTGCATATGATGAAGCTGCAAGAGCGATGTATGGCTCTAACGCACGACTCAATCTACCAGATTATAGTTCGTGCAAGGAGTCATCCAGCGCATCTTCTGCCCTTAGCATCTCATGTTCTGACTCAGTATTTACTAATACTTCTTCTAACCGCACTGAGACATGTACTGATAAGGACTCCAAGGTGGGGATTGATGATTTAGAAATGAAGTGCAGTGATGTGGAAGGGGAGTCAAAAGCCCACAATCACGAAAATCCTGGAGAAGTGCAAGCTACGATGCTAGTGAATGAAGTGAAGGAAGAACTTGTGGAGATCAAAAAGGAGCCGGAGGTGAAGATAAAGAAAGAGCAGGAAGAAAAGATCGAAGAAGCCATAGTCAACCTCGAGCAGGGTCTCTTGCACGGTGAAATGTTTGATGTTGACGCGCTTTTACAAAGTTTAGACCCTGGTACTTTTCCTGAGCAGGAGAGCAACAGCGGATGGGGCTACGACAATGATCACGACTTGGTTGAGTTTCTGCAGAATATTGAGCTTCCAGCAAACCCCTTTGATTCATCCATCCAGTCACAGAATGTGGATCCAAAACTACCTGAAATGTATAATGGACAAATGGGATATGATCCAGAACTGGACTTCCTGTTGCCTGGCAGGCAGGAAGATTCCAACTTTTCACTCGACGAGTTCGGGCTACTCAATATGGATGCGAATCCAGGGCTTGGAGTGTAGAGCAGTGATCACTCGTCTAATATAATAAGCTGAAAACTTTGGGTTGTCTCACCGAGTTCTTATGGACAATGAAATGAGCCATTTTCCTATCTTTGCGGTGATTTAGCACCAAGAACTGATGTTCGTTTCGTTCCGACCCTTTCGTTCCGTATTACCATTTGCCTGTTCTGCTGTTAAGATTACTAGTTTACTGGACTAAGCTGGTTCTGAGGGCAGTTCGTTGGTAAGATATTTTGTGCCAACGATCTGCTGTGCTTGAATGTTTTAATGGGTATCCTTTATGTACATAATCAACTGTTAGTGTTTTACTAATTTATAGTCTTTGGAGCTTAAAGTGCATGGCCTTTCACATTTTGATGAAAGTCCGTCCCATCCTGGTCCTGTTTTGCTCACTTGCTCCTCAACTTGCCCTTAAGTCCTGATTCAGTAATCAGAACATGTTCTGACCTTAGTCCTGTTGTGAAAGATTCTTGCAAAAGAAATGTAGTACTTGTTCGTTCATTTTTAATTGTCACATTTGTAAAAAAAAATTGTCCTTACATAATTATTTCACTCTTATTTCAATTTATTTTTGTACTATACAAAATTTCATATATATTCTTTCCATTTTTAATTTAAATATTTGGCTTTACAATTAATCTCATTATTTAATTTAACAATTAGAGATAATACATGTAAATAATTTATGACATTAAATTTTTCTTAATATATATATATATTTATATATATTTATATATGTATATATATTTATATATGTATATATATATATTTTTCAAATGTGATAACTAAAAAAAGACGGAGAAAGTACTAAATCATATTTGCAGTCTAAATTAATACATTGCAGGATTAAATCTGAAATAATGACTCTACAAGTATATATTTTAATTGAAAATTTCTTTTATTACGTTTGAGAATCATCTCGCATTATTTGGTAGGGACTGAAAAGATATGAAAATGTAAACACGAAGACGCAAGGTTTAAACATACGATTAGAATTAGAACATCTAAGCCTGTACATTTGGACAAGTTAACCACCAAAGTATAAAAACAATCGGTCTAACAGTTTGACTTTCGTGAATTTATGCATTTTTATCGTAATTTGGTTACCTAAATATAAAAATGGTATAAGAATTGATTTTCGTGAATTTGTGCATTTTTATCGTAATTTGACTATCTAAGTACAAAAATGATCGGTCTAATAATCGACTTTTGTGAATACACATTTGTTATTGTAATTTAACTATCAAATTATAAAATGATCGCTTTAACAATTAATTTTTACGAATGTATACACTTAGATTGTGCTGGAAAAAGATTAAAGTGGTTTATATTTTCTGACGTAAAATACAAATACCTTTTTTCATCCGAATTTATTTAATTCATATTAATGCATCAAGTTTGTACTGGATAATCTAAAAAATATATAAATATTTATTTAAATTTTCGGATCGAATTAGATCATGCGTAAGATTGGATCTAATTTTTCGAATTTATTTTTCATCGGGTTTAGTTTGAAAAGATGGTGTACAATCGATTTTTACGAATCTGTAAATCTTTACCTAAACTTCACTATTTAAGTATAAAAATGATTGATTTTTTCTGAAAAACATTTGTGGATCATATAATTTTATCGCAATTTAACCATAAAAAAAAAATCGTTTAACAGTCAACTTTTTATCAATTTATACACTTGGATCATGCGGGGTAAAAAGATAAGTGGTTCCGATCCCGATCATAAAAACATAAATACATTTTCTGGTTTCTTATAATTTTTGGAAGAGAGCACATATTAAATCAAATTTAATTTTTTCGATAGATTTAGATTGAGTAAATGAAGAATGTGTATTATACATCCATTATCTATTAAAGTTAACCACACCATCTCAACAAAAGTTGAATAACGTAAACACAAAATTTACAAATTATTATGATAACAAAGCTATGAGTATATTTTCAATGAAGAAGAGACATTTTTGTTGTTATGGAATTTAATTTAAAATGATATGTGTTATAAATAAGTATATGTTCTTAAATATTTTGGGATGATAAAAAATCGAACAAAAACATGTAACGATGAGAGATACACTTTTATCACTTGATATATACATAAATAAGGGATAAAATTTTTTGATATAAACGGTTAATAAGGAATAAACTTTTTTTTATTCTAGGGGATTTGATATAATATATTTTCAGTTTGACTTGTATCCTTTCGGTGTTTGTGTAAATCATTTATAAATACATCATTCTTGTACATGTTTGTTATAATTGGCCTGTTTGGCAAAACTTATTTTAAGTTCTTATGGACTTATTTTCGGGTAGAAATTTCATATTTTGATAATTTTTTTATACAAGTATTTAGTGTATGTTTAAAATTCTTTAAATTGCAAAAAAAAAAAAAAATTGACTTTTTTCAGAAAAAAGTTAGGAATCTCTAACTTTATCTTAAAATAATTGACTTATTCTGGAAATTAGTTTCCCCAAATACCCCCAATGATGTTTGTCCTATTATATCAAAACTAGCTTTATGCGTATACGATTTAAACTTGGCCCTCTCATCTGCCTCTCATATTGGATTTATTTATTACCTGATTGCGGAATGCGGTCTGCATATTCTTGATGATGCACATGCCGCATCAAGGGCAGGGGCCTGATACGGCAGACCGAACTACGTATCTTGTTTGGGTTTAATTTGGATTAAAATTTGGTAAAATTTATCATTTTTCTAATTCGGATCTAAATCAAATTCAGTACTTTGAATCATATTCGGTTCAAATAATTTATAATCCGATTTAAAATTCAGTTGTGTTTTAAATAATATGCAAGCTCTAAATACAAATATCTTATTGATTTTTAGTCATACTGTTAGGTCCTGTAAGAGAACTATTTTAAGCTAGAAGAGGGGTTGAATATCTTAATATCCAATTTAAAAATTATTATGGCATTTTAAAATTATTTTATCGAGTTATTATGCAATTAATAAGTGTAGAAATAAAGATAAGGGAAGAAAATACTACATGGGAGATTTTATCCTGGATCGCGACGGCGCAACCTCTAATAGATTCACCCCTATTTCAGCCCCCAAGCTCCTTTCCGGACTCGAGATTTCCTTAAAAATAA
The DNA here is from genome assembly GCA_036435485.1 of Saposhnikovia divaricata. NCBI lineage: Eukaryota > Viridiplantae > Streptophyta > Magnoliopsida > Apiales > Apiaceae > Saposhnikovia > Saposhnikovia divaricata. The sequence continues at coordinate 166,679,724 of CM071599.1, forward strand.
CCTCGCTCCTTTAGTAGGCGGAGAAGCCTTTACAACCTTACAAATATTTGTCTTGGTACGTAACTACCCGTTACTATCTCAAAATAAATGTAACAATCCCAAGACTTGTCTTGGAATGTAACTTCCCGTTACTGCTTCAAAGTCTTTGTAAAATGTACTTAGACAGCAACTCCCCACTACTTCTTCAAAATTGATCTAGAACCTTGGTGTAGACCATGAATCTTTAGCTTTTGTCGGTCTTGGGTCTTAGATGAATGGTCTTGGGTCTTTCATTTTCTTCACAGTGCAACGATAATTCGCCTAAGACTTAGGTCTTAGAACAAGAATCACCTTACTTCACTTCACCTCACTACAAAAGTTAGAAGACAATATCTACGAAATAAAATCGTAATAAAATGTACGAGTTTGGACTAGTATAAAATCTTAACTAGACCAAGAGTGACTATAATATTCTTACAAGAATATTAAATTCAGCTTAGTGTATACTTTCTTTTAATATAAACTTATAATCAAAGTATTCTTTAAATAACTCCAATCTATTAATGTATATCTGAGGAGTAATAAAAGATAAGTTCTATAAGCTTTATTTGCTTAAGACTTTGTATGTATACTTGTATCCGATATGACTTGTAAATCGAAGAATACTTTAAATAAAATACTCCTTTTAATGAGATTTAAATGTATCTCGGAGTTTGTAAATAGTGATCAAGTCCTTTAAGCTCATAGGCTTATAAGGCTTATAATCGTATACTTTTGTTCGACTTTCGTAAATGTTGAAATACTTAAAATCACTTCGTTATTGAAAATACATCTATTTTTGAAGTTATGTATATTTATCAAGTCCTTGTAAAAGCTTTGTAGCTTAAGGATCTTTGATAAACAACTACTCGTTAGATATAGTCTTCTTCTGGACTATTTGTATATATTTAAACGAGAGTGTTACAATATAACTTTAACTGTTTGCACTTTAATACGTTTTGGCCAACATGAATATATTATGTAAATACAATCACTTACAAGTGTGAGGACGAGAATAAAAAGGTGCAGAATTTAAACACAATAATATGAGCGTTATTTAAATAGAAATTTTACAATCTATTTCCCCCGGAACAGTAAAGGTGATATGAGGGAAATAAATCAAGCCTTATAACAAGTATAACAAGTATATATAAAAACGATATAAATAGAAGCTTTAAAACTTTTCCCACGGAACATTAGAGGTGATAGATGCGAAATAAATCAAGCCTTATCACAAGTTATAACAATTACATAGAGGCAATATTAAACTAACGCTTTATAAAATGTAAATGGCCAAAGTAAGTGCGTTAAAGTTTAAATGTCTTAACAAAAGCTTTTCGATCTTTTTCCACGAAGCACTAAGGTGCTAGTTGGAAAAATAATCAAGCTTTGTTTGAAGATTTGACCGTCGTCAAATATAACCTTTTTTTGAGGTGTTGTAATATTTTGAATCGTTGTTCGAATATTAATCCTTGTACAGATTATATGCTCTGGGTTTGAGATCTGTAAGAGCTTAATAAAGATGAAGATATGTTAGTAAAGAGCTCTTATATGTAAATAAAAATATGGTCGGTTAAGACTCAAATACAAAGCTAATTTGTTACCATTTTTAAAGACGATCGAAAAAGTTCGCCGGAGGTTCGGCCGGATTTTGGCTTGGTGGTCGAACTTGGGCAGTCCTTCGGGAGGCCGGAAAGTGGTGGTGGATGAGCTTTCTTGGTGGAAATAAGCTTGGTTGGGTGGAACTAAGCTTGGTGTACAAAACCTTGTATATATGATATATATTTATAAGAAAGAAGGTTTTTGAGATATTTGTGTAGAGATTTAAGAGAATTTCTAGACCGGATACTTCTTGAAATTTTCATCAATTTTGCAGCTCTTAGCTTGTGTTGAAATGGGTGTGTCGGGATGGACATCAGGGCACTTTGAGGTCGTGAAGTGCTATCCCCGCCCCCAATCCCCGAATTCAAACCCGATCCCCGTTAGGGAAAATTTTTCATTCCCCATCCCCAGCCCAAACGAGTAACGGGGATCCCCGCGGGAAATTGGAGAATTTTATTTTAAACAAAAAATAATATTAAATAATTTTAAACACTAATTAGTGAGGTTTGAAATAATTTTTTCTTGCGATATATAGCGAAATTAGCAACTACAACTAGATTAGATGTTAAATTACAACTTCTTTTCATCACCATTAATCTAATAATAAGTACATTTTCACCTTCACATGCATATATGTTAACTTTTAAAATTTCAGTTTGAAATCTAAAAATTACTTACTTTCAGTAACTCATATGCACTAAATTAATATAAAAAATATTACTTAAGGAAATAATTTTAAATGACATGAAAATGAAGTTATTTAACTACTAGAAAGACAAACATTTAAGATTAAAACATTATTTTGTTTCGGATATAAAGTATTGGAAATTCGTATATATTAATATATTATAATTAATATATATAATTATGTATTATAGTGTGGTGAAATCGATTCGGGGATTGGGAATCGGGCTGGGTGGAGAAAATCGGGACGGGGATCGGGTCGGGAGACATTGAATCCCGGCCCCGGCTCGTACCCCAAAAAATTCCCAAATCCCCGTCCAGTTCGGTGCGGGGATCGGGCAGGCCGGAGTGAATACCTATCCCGATGGGTGTATGAAGGGGTTTCTTTATAGGGAGAGTTGGGTGAAAAAATGGTGGAAATTGAGTGTAAAATGAGTGGTTGAGATTGAAAAGGTGTGGATTGATGAGGTTTAAAGTAGGTTGTGTTAGTTGTGTTTCTTTGCAAGTGGATCCACTAGAAAACAAGAAACAATCCCAACACTTTTATATCTCTAATACGTAACACGTATCGTTAATTAAATAACCGATAACTCCAAGAATACTCAATAAATAAAACTAAAATTTTGGAGCACTTACAAATATTCCAAAATGAAGATCTGGAAAGTTTGGTAAATTTTGGTCAACGTTGACTTGGTCAACTGTGGGGCCGATTGTCTCGGTTTACGTGCCCAGACCAAAATTCTTGAAATATTACGAAACTTTTACCATGCATAGAAAATATTATTTAGGTGACCAATCTCAAGTTTCAAGTCATTCTAGCAAGTGGAAGAATTTTTTTTAATTTAAAATGATTAAATCATGTTTCGGTTCCGAATAAAATACAATTGGTCTTTTCTTGAAATAGATAAATTTTTTGACCAATGTTTTGACTAAAATAAATACTTAAAATGTATTTTCCAATATATAAAATATTTTGAGAGTGTATGAAATATTTTTGAGTGATTAAAATAATTTTCTCCAAAATATAATAGATTTAAGAAGCGGGAGAAAAATAACTTTAAATATTTATGGCATGAAAAAAATAGGTATTTATTTCAATGAATATTAATATTCTTGACGATAAAAAGTCTTTTCTATGATGAGAAAACATTTTGAGTGCGAAGAAAAAATATTTTTCGAACAAAAACTGATCGTTTTTAAATATAGCACGAGTATTCTAAAGAATATTTAAACCTCTAATATTCAGGTTGCTGCCTTATATATTCCTTATTTGAACTTGTTGCCTTATCTTTGTTTCAACGAAGTTCTAGAAAATATCAAATCTCTATATTTCTTTTTCGATTTATTGCTATGGTGTAGAGATATATTTCATGAATATATAATTTGATTTTTCAATAATGAAATATCACTTTATAAAAATATGATTAAGAAGATAAATTTTGCTAGTATTGACCTTTTAACTTTTTACCGAATCAATTAAATAGATGATCTAGTGGAGAGGATTCTACGTGTATTTAAATTTACTTTTAATCTTATAAATACCAAAATAATTATTATATCGAGAATATCCTTTCATATACAAACTCGACTTTTTAAAAAAACATTGCCTACAACAACTATTTTATTAATATAGAAAAAAAATCTCTTGCATTTGTTGGATTCAATGACACACAAATAATATCATTCCGGAAATTGTGAACATATTAAATTTATTTGATAAAAATGAGATTTCTAATTTGTAGCATCAAAAATAAAATTTTAATTTTAATTTACATTAATTAATATAGCTAAAAAATACACATATTAATTATAAGTTATTAATATCTAATGATGATGTGTTAATAAATATAAAATTATTATTGTTAATTAGGTAGACACAATTAATAAATGCTATTAAATTTGACAATTATCAACATATATTTAAGAGGGATAATTCAGTAATTACATTTGGAATAAATTGGCTCAAACTACTCACTAGCTACTCTATTATATATATATAACTATTATATATATAACTAGCTTTATAGCCCGTGCAAGGCACATGCATGTTCTAGATACACAAATTTTACGGGGTATACGTAATGGACTCGTTGCTCTTCAATTTATTTATATCGGAGATAATTATTTGCGAGTAGCAATTCCTCAACTATTTCCAAGCTTTAACTTTCTTCCCACTAATAAAATGTTCTTCGCTTTTAGGAAGCACTATTGCAAATATGATTATGAACACTTTTACCTTTATCTCCATCTTTGTGCAGCAATACAATGTAACCTCCGATTAGTAAATTTGTTAGCTCCTCTCTCACAGTTGTATGCATTTGAACTCGCAGAGTAGATCCTTTGAACTCGCAGAGCAGATTCTGCAAATCCATATGGCACAAAAATGTTAAATCTGTGCATTAACAAATGTTGTCATAAGTTAAAAACATTTTTAAAAGTAATGGGAGACCTATATAGAATATGTACCATGATTGTAATAACCATATATGTTGTTATGTAGTTAAGACATTAAAATTAATAATATTATTAAATAGGTCACTTTTATCCCCATTTCATTATGAATCCCCTCCCAGGATGAAAAAACCAAAAATATAGAAGGTGGGTACATATAAGTTGTGCAAGACAAAATTTTTATCAGCCTCTTCTCAAGATATCTAAAGTTCATATAGATCAACTAAGCCAGTTATATCATGCCTATATATCGAGGTAGTGTGATCCTAAGAAGTATGCAGATAATGGTAATATTCTAGACCAGTTGAGCTAGTGTAATTGCAAATATCAACCATTTTATCTCTGTATTGAGCTAATGTTATTCTAAAGTCTATGTATACATATCTTGTGCAAACTACTTTCCATTAAACAATAACCAAGTATAGGCATTAAATTTATACCATGTCAAAATGCTTATTTTGTCTGTTGCCAATGTCAAAATACTCCATATTGGAGATAGTTCAAACAATTTCCTCTCCCTTTATCTTTGTATTTAGAAATACACAAATTATAGCATAATTTTATAATTTTGTTAGCCACTTACAAAATCCAGCTAAGTTGAGTGTCACATCTAACTTCCTTTTGTGCTATACAGCCCCTATCAATGGTTCATATATACTTATGAGTTATACCTCGAAGATTAATTGAGAAATATCTTCATCTATCTGCTTCCATGAAGACCTTTCTTAAGAATAATCAAATCTCGATTCTTAGTAGTATGACTTGAAAAGTTTGCGAGGTTCATCCTTCTTCACATAATTTTTCGTCATTACCTACATACAAAGACAAGATAATGTTCACTGAGATCCAACCTTCACTACACGCTAGGTACTTTATAATTAGTATATACGCATAAACAATCTACTATTGTTCTAGTAATACGTGCATCAATTCAATTCAAGATTAGTATAATCTTAAATTGATTTATTTTAAATAACCATCATTAGAATCAATGAAAGTACAAACCACTATATCCAAATTTTGTTCTATGACTGTTGCTTTTGTACATGGTTATAAGTTGCAATCAAGACACGGATTTAGACGCATATAAGAAACTTCTACAAATAAATATATATCAAAATTACTCATGTATTTCGTTATTATTGTTCGAGACACGTTGCACCATACTGATCCAAGCATTAGGAGTGCTCGGATATTGCCATATTGGTTTTCTCAAAACAGTCCCACAGAGAGGTGAATATTGTTATCCTAATGTTGGATGTGTGGGCTAAAAATTAGAAAATTTTAATTCTTGAACAAGAAAGTATAACATTTAGCATAGAGGATGTGTGAGTGAAAGGCAGAGTGTATAAACTTGTAACACTATAACTAATGTAACTCAAACTAAAGGAAAAGATACTTAACCAGAAGACAATCAAGAACAGGAAGTCACAAGAAATCAACACTAAATGAAGACAAGGTAATTGATACAATTTAACATGCTAACTATGATCAAGCCAAGAAGAAATCATTGAGAGAAGTTCAAGTCAAAGTTGTTCATGCCTCGGTGATTTGATTAATCAAGAATCAAGATCATAACTATCAGTATCAACAAGACCAATTGATTTCAAGTGAAGAAGAAGGAAAGCAAATATTGGAAAGCCAAGTTATTCAGTGAATATGGTAATTTATTCAAGAAGCAGAAACACTATCAAGACTAGTCACTTATGAACCAGACCAGTGCATCAAGTGTCAGGACATTGATAGCAAGTTTATGTCAGTAATAAAGAACCATGTTCAAGAGCTTGTTGAAGAATAAAGAAGACATAAAGAAATCACAAGTTCAAGATGTGCATTGAAGTTTCAAGTTGAAGACCAGAATATTTTCTAAGTACTAAATGTTCTGGATGGCTAAGTAGAAATTCTCAAGTAGAAGTTCTACTTAGGAATTTCGAGATAGCCAAGTAGAAGTTCCACTTAGGAATTTCGAGATAGCCAAGTAGAAATTCTCAAGTAGAAGTTCTACTTAGGTGCAGCTTCAACATGACACATGGCATCTTCTGATTGGCAGATTTCCAAGCTTTCAAGATAAGGCAAGAATTATGTGGACATCATTGGGCCACGTACATCTTAGTCTTTGAAGACTACAGGACATAGATTACATGTAGTATAAATAGAAGTACTTGTGTAATGTTTTAGTGAGTGAGCAATTCTAGAGAAAAACACAAGAGAAAAAGAGAGAGTGCATTCACAGAGCTTAGTATCATTCACTTCTCTCTCAACTTCTGTTATACTTTGTAATGAATGTTGTAGCAACCCTTTCAAGTTATATATAAAGAAATATATTCCTTGAATCTGTGTGTTCATTTATTGCATCGTTTTTATTGCCTCTCTAATTCGAAAAGTTGTATTCACCCCCCCTCTACAACACATTTGGACCTAACAATTGGTATCAGAGCTATATGTTTAACATACAAAACATAGATCCTTGTGTTGAGTAGAAGAATCGTGAGTTTTCATTTTTCAGATCTACTTTTCATTTTCTCGAAAAGTGTGTTTTAATTCGTTGGTAGTGAAAACTCATCTGAAAAATTATTTAAATACTCCAGGTGTGATTATTTAGCTTGGGTGTATTTTAATTAATTTTTGTGAATTTATCTGGGTTAGTTCATATTTGGTGTTCTTGAGTGTTCATCATCTGTTCTTATCAAAGAATACAACCCAACAACTTTTTGATCTCCTTTTCAATAGTAAAAGAATAAAAAGGTGGTTTTTGGACTTGTTGATTTATTTTATTCGGCCGAAAGTAAAAGACATACTCAGTACCTAGCAAGTGGGTTAGGTGGGTTTGGTGAGTAAAGAATTCAAAGTCAAAAAGTGTTAAAGTGATAATATTGTTTATTCAATATTTAAAGAAATCTGCAGAAAAATTATTCTAAGGCAAAAAGTTCTACATAGAATTTCTACTTGAGAATTTCTACATAGAATTTCGACTTGGACAATTTCTACTTAGTGATTTCGACTTGAGCAAAATTTCTACTTAGAGAAATTTCGACTTAGGCAAAAGTTCTACATAAATATTCTACATAGCCTAGTCTTGGGTACTTAGAAACTTTTAGTGACCAGAATTGAGATGGCTCCTAAAAATGCATTCAAGATCCCAATGTTCAACAAAGATCACTATGAAGAATGGGTTTTCAGAATGAGACTATATCTAGAGACTGTTAACCCTGAATATCTGGAAGTCCTTGACAAGGGTAAATTTGTCCCAATGGCAGTTATTCCTTCACATACGGAAGGAGGAGTGGTTATACCACCTCGGTCTGAGCCCAAAAAGGCAGCGGACTTTTCGGATGCTGATAAAGAGCAAATAGCTTTGGATACTGCCGTACGACAAACCTTGATGGAATCTCTTGATCATGAAATGTTCAACATAGTCAAAGGTTTGACTACAGCGAAGAAGATTTGGGACAAGATAGAAGTTGTCATGGAAGGATCTGCAGAGGTCAGAAGCAACAAAACACTCATACTCAAGATGGAGTATGACACCTTTAGAATAAGGAAAGGAGAAGGCATAACAGATGTCTACCTACGATTCAGTCAGTTGGTATTGGATTTGAATCTGAGAGGTGTGACTCTCCCCATGGTTGAAACAAATACGAGATATCTGAGGAACCAGCCAAAAAGCATTGAGCATAGGGTCTACGCAATCAGAGAAACCAGAGATTTGCATACAACTTCTCTGGAAGAGTATTATGGAATATTAAAGACCTATGAGCTGGAAACGCTTCAAGATCAAGCATGGGACAATGATTCAAAGTCAAAAGAAAGTGCATCAGGATTAGTTGCTGATGAGGAAGAGTCTAAGAAGGCAATGGTTGCAGCAAAGCCTAAATCATCACTTGCACCACATCAAGTTGATAATGATGACGAGTGCGCATCTGACAGTGATGATGACTACTACACCCAAGAAGAGCTGGACAACATGGACGATAGTGTCGTGGCATACATGGCAAGGAAGTTCAGCAACATGAGATTTAGAAAGAGCAACCGACCACAGAGAAAATCTTCATCTTATTATCGGGCTGCTAAGGGTGGTGGTAGTTCGTCAGGCTACAAAGGAAAAGGCAAGAATACCAGCTACAAATCTCCTTTGGATTTCAAAATGAAGTTCAAATGCTACAATTGTGGTGAAGCTGGACACTTTGCCTCGGACTGCAAAAAGCCTAAACAGACTTATCCAAAAGAAACATTTGAAGCTCTCAAAAGCAACTATGAAGCACTGTTGAAGGAAAGACATGGAAAACGAGCTTTATTGGTGACAGAAGGAAGAGCTTGGGATGATTCAGATGAGGAAGACGTTACTCATGTAGCAAACTTTGCCCTCATGGCTGAGACATCAGAGGAACCAGAGGTACCAGTTCTGACTCTTAAAGTAGAAATGTCTATTGATGATTATAAAGAACAGAACGGGGCTCTTAGTGAAGAGATCTATATGTTGTGCAAAAGCCTAGACTCTTCTCAAAAGGAACAGAAAACACTTGTTGCCAAATGCAGAATGCTTGAGGCAAAAGTGGAAGAGCTAGAGGCTGCTTGCACTGTAGATACTTCTCTAAGAGACTTTATTAAATCTCTGGAACACAAGCTCGTCCTTAAGGAAGAAGTAGAAGCATGTCTTAGGAACAATCTAGCTGAGTTAGAAACTAAATGCGAAGCATACAAACTAGCTGCTAGTAAAGTGTATGTAGATAATGACACATTTAAGAAGATAACTGGAGTAGGTATAGGGCTTGATTATTCTGACCTTCCTAAGAAAGAAGGAAAGAGACCTATTGACCCTAGTTCCAGTGACCTTAAACAGGAAACACCTAGAATTCTTAAATCGGCTGTCAAACCTATCTACAAACATCTTGTTCCTAGAATAGAAGAAGAAGAGACTGAATTGATAGCTAGATATGAGATTGAGATGGAAGATCGCCAGAAAGAACAACCTGTAACTCCTATCAAACAAGTTAAAATCAATTTCCCTAGAGATGAATCTAGACTGGGATTAGGAGCTAAGGCTGTTAAGCAACAAGGAAAGAGAGAGAAAGGCATAAAAGAGGTTAAGGCTGAACGAATAAAGAAAGCATGTTATCATTGTAAATCTACTGAACATCTTTCTTATGCATGCAAAGCTAACATGAATGTTCCTGTTGCACATGCCATGCCTACCACACATACAATGAATAATCTGCATCAGAATCATGCACAGTGTGGTCAACCTAACTGTATGCCAAGCACTTTTAATATCATGCAAACTTTTGTGCATTTAATGAATGCATCTAGCCAGTCATGCTCAAATACTGTTGCTAGTTCAAATATCAAGAAAAATTATGGTAGAGCCAAGACTGTCAGTCCTCCTAAAGTTAGGAGTGACAAACCTTCTCCTAAGACTGACAAATCTGTCAAGTCTGAGAAAGGAAAGGAGATAGTCGAAAGCTCTAGTAATGTGAAGAAAAGTGCATCTCCTGTTGTTAAATCTGTTGATTCTCGATCTTATCGAAAAGCCGGGCCCAATCAAAGTTGGGTTCCGAAGAATGTCTAACCAATCTGTCATTGCAGGGCATTAAGCAGAATAGAAATAAAGTTATATGGGTGCTAGACAGTGGAGCATCGAGGCATATGACTGGAAACAAGTCCCTGCTTACAGAGTTGGTTATGAAGGCTGGCCCTTATGTTACCTTTGGAGATGACAGCATAGGTGTGACTAAGGGATATGGCAAACTGAAAACTGGCAATGTCATCATTGAAGATATTTCCTATGTTGAGGGACTAAAGCACAATCTGTTGAGTATAAGTCAATTCTGTGACAAAGGTTACGAAATTGTCTTCAACAAGAAAGGTGTCTCAATCACTCACATCAAGGAAGGCTCACTAGCTTTAAGAGGAGTTCGAAAGGCAGATCTTTTTGTTGCAGATATGGATTCAGCAAATCAGGATGAGGTCACCTGTTTCTACAGCAAAGCCTCGGATGATGAAAGCTGGTTATGGCACAAAAAGCTATCTCACTTAAACTTCAAAACGATGAATGCTCTCGCGAGGCGAGAATTGGTGAGAGATCTACCTCAAATGGAGTTCGCTCCGAAAGGACTCTGTGAAGCTTGTGAAATGGGAAAGTCGAAGCGAGCATCGCATAAAAGCAAAGAAATTTCTAGTATTACTGAGCCTCTACAACTTCTTCATATGGATTTGTTTGGCCCAGTGAATGTCCTATCTTTGTCTAGGAAAAGATATGCTTTGGTAATCGTGGATGACTTCTCTAAGTATACATGGGTATTGTTCGCAATGACGAAAGACGAAGTACCTTTCTTAATCATTGATCACATCACTCAAATTGAGAATGTTTCAACACTTACTGTGAAGACGATTAGATCAGACAATGGCACTGAATTCAAAAACGCAGTGCTAAATGACTTCTGTGTATCTAAGGGAATACGTCGTCAGTATCCAGCCCCGAGAACTCCACAGCAAAATGGAGTAGTTGAAAGGAAGAATAGAACTTTGGTTGAAGAAGCAAGAACTTTGTTGTATGATTCAAAACTTCCTTTGTATTTCTGGGCCGAAGCAGTGAGTACCGCTTGTTACACTCAAAATAGAACTTTGATCATAAAAGATAAAGAAAAGACACCATGTGAGCTAATGAACAACAGACGACCAACAATCAAATACTTTCATGTCTTCGGAGCAAAATGCTATGTGCTTATAGATGATGAAAATCTAGGCAAGTTTGCAGCAAAAGCTCGTGAAGGAATCTTTGTTGGTTACTCTACAGACGTGGTGGCAGCTTATAGAGTGTTCTTGGTGAATGATCGAAAAGTGACGGAAAGCTACAACGTCAGATTCGACGATACCAAACTCTCATCAATTTCAAGAGATTCTAGTGAACCTGAGTCCCTAAAATTTCAGAATCTGGACTTAGAAGATCTTGAAGATGAACCTGAGTTGGTTGTTCCATTAAATGTTCCAAGTGTACGTGAAGAACCTGAGTCTAGTGAACGAGCTAATTCTACAAGATCAGGAGAGACTTCTTCAGTACCAACCGGCAACAACTCAGGGGGAGTAAATAGCAGCTCAAGGACTACTGTTCAAGGCTCGAGTCGAGTTGACTCTAGTTCTGTAGGAGCTGGCACTAACTCAGGGGGAGTTAGTGAAAATATTCAAAGTAGTCAGCACCCCAACTCAGAAAGTCAAGCTGAATCATCTAGACAATTTCCAGGTGAACGGGTATGGAATAGAGACCATCCGTTTGAGTTAATTATTGGTGATCCAGATGCTGGTGTGACTACTAGAAGAACTGCAAGAGCTGACATGGCTAATATCTCCTTATATTCTGGGTTCTTATCCAAACTTGAACCTAAAGAAATAGAAGAAGCTCTTGGCGATGCTGATTGGGTGATTGCAATGCAAGAGGAACTCAATCAGTTTGAAAGGCAGAAAGTTTGGAAACTGGTACCCCGACCAAAGAACAAATCCGTAATTGGAGCTAGGTGGGTATTCAGAAATAAACTGGATGAAAACGGACTTGTAACACGAAACAAGGCTCGTTTGGTTGCAAAAGGTTATTCTCAGCGAGAAGGAATTGATTATGATGAAACCTATGCACCAGTTGCAAGACTTGAGGCAGTCAGGATGTTCTTGGCATTTGCAGCACATAAGAACTTCAAGGTATTCCAGATGGACGTGAAAAGTGCCTTCCTGAACGGAGAGTTAGAAGAAGAAGTGTATCTGGAACAGCCGCCCGGCTTCGTTGATCCAGAACATGCAGATTTTGTGTATCTACTCTTCAAATCTGTCTATGGCCTCAGGCAATCCCCAAGGCGATGGTATGAAACCCTATCTCTATTCTTAATTGAAAATGGTTTTGTTAGGGGAGTAATTGATAAAACATTGTTCTATAAAGTTGTGAGAAATGACTTAATACTTGTTCAAGTATATGTGGACGATATTATTTTTGGGTCATCAAATGAGCGCTTGTGCGAGAAATTTGCCAAGCTAATGCAGGAAAAATATGAGATGAGCATGATGGGAGAGCTGTCCTTCTTCCTTGGATTACAGATCAGTCAGAGAAAAGATGGTATCTTTATCTGTCAATCCAAGTACGTCAGAGATTTACTCAAGAAGTATAATCTAGAAGATGCATCAGCAGCTAAGACTCCTATGGCAACAGCCACGAAGCTTGATGAAGACAAATCAGGTAAATCAGTTGACATCACAAGCTATCGAGGTATGATTGGCTCACTCCTCTATTTAACTGCAAGTAGACCAGATATAATGTTCGCAACTTGTTTATGTGCAAGGTTCCAAGCGGATCCTAGAGAATCACATCTCGTAGCCGTCAAAAGAATTTTTAGGTATCTCAAGGGCACACCAAATCTAGGGATTTGGTACCCAAGAGATACAGGTTTTAATCTTATTGGCTATTCGGATTCAGACTATGCAGGTTGCAGGATTGATAGGAAAAGCACATCTGGTGCTTGCCAATTTCTTGGCAGAAGATTGGTGTCCTGGCAAAGTAAAAAACAACATACAGTATCTACTTCTACTGCTGAAGCTGAGTACATTGCTGCTGGAAGCTGTGTAGCTCAAATACTATGGATGAGGAACCAATTGAAGGATTATGGCATGGAGCACAAGAAAATTCCAATCATGTGTGACAACACAAGTGCCATTGCCATAACCAACAATCCTGTAGATCACTCAAGAACCAAGCACATCGACATCAGGTATCACTTCATAAGAGAACATGTCGAGGAGGGGACTGTGGAGCTACATTTTGTGCCCACATTGCAACAAATTGCAGATATATTCACCAAACCTCTTGATGAAGTAACATTCAATAGGTTGGTTGGTGAATTGGGAATGCTTAACACAAGTTAGTAAAGCCTTCTATCTGTAAAATCCATGTTTATGGTTGTATGTGCAAGCTAATCAATCATTATGTGCTTAGACTTTAATATGCCTAATTAATGATTGTTATAGGTTGCATATAGTGTGATTTTGCATGAATTCATTGTGTTTTAAGTGTCTTTTATAGCACAAATCTGTGAATTTATGCTTGTTAGATTGCATGATCATAGGGGGAGTTAAATTCATAATAGTCTAAATATTGCATGATTTTTAGATGAATTTACCTGTGTTTTTCATGTAATTAGAGGCCTTAGAATTATCAGGGAATGTTTTAATTATGTCATATATTAAAATCCTTGAATTGATATTTATATTAATTTGGCAAAATTAATTGTTGAGTTTTTCAAAGAAAAATTGTCAAATTATTCTAAGTATCTTCAAAATTTCGAGTTAGTCTCTATCTCGAAACTCATGTAGAAATTCGACTTGAATTTCGACTTGAGCTTCCAGGGTGAAGTTTTGAAAATTCTAAGTCTGGGAAGAATTTCGAGTTAGTACCTATCTCGAAATTCATCTCGAAATTCGACTTAGAGTTCGAGTTCGAGTTACCAGTGTGCCTAGTTCTATCTTCAAAATATTCGAGATAAAGTCTATCTCGAATTTTATCTCTAAGGTTGAGATGAAGTTTCCATTAAGGGAATATTTTGAAAAGAACTGAGAATTAACTTCGAGTTAGTCTATCTCGAACTTTATCTCGAAGTTCGACTTGATGTTCGAGATAGAGTTCTTAGTCTATCTCGAAACTCAACTCGAATTTCGACTTGGTGTTCGAGATAGAGTTCTCAGTTAAGCTAAAGGGAATTTTTCGAGTTACACTCCTAACTCGAAACATATCTTGAATTACCCTGGACTTTTTGATTCAAGGAAGTATTTTGGAAAGAATTTGAGATTAACTTCGAGTTAACTTCTATCTCGAACTTTATCTCGAAGTTCGACTTGATGTTCGAGATAGAGTTCTTAGTCTATCTCGAAACTCAACTCGAATTTCGACTTGATATTCGAGATAGACTCTAACTCGAAAAGTATCCTGAATTTTCTGTTTTTCCAAGTTTACTACAAATCAATAATGTTCAAGATAGTATTTCCCTATAGTTTCTGCTGTAATTTTGGTTAAAGTGCTTCTTTGTGCATAATTGTTCGAGTTAACTTCTATCTCGAACTTTATCTCGAAGTTCGACTTGATGTTCGAGATAGAAAAGTTCGAGATAGAAAAGTTCGAGATAGAGTTCGACTTAGATGTCCCCTGTATGGACTTGGTACTTTTCACATTTTTTAACAGGGACATTTTTGTCATTTCTCATTCACCTATATATACATCTCTAACTCGATGCCTAAATTCACTTTACCTAATTTTAATTTTCAGCAGCCGTTTCACAAGAACAGTGCGATTTCACTAATTACATACCTTTGATCCTTGTTTTTGTGATTAAACTCGTACTAATCACGAATTACTGCCGATTTGTTGACTGCTATTATCTGTGTTAACCTTAATCTTTGTGTTACTGTGTTTTGTGAACATTCATACACGCGCATATACATACACACGAACACATATTGTTTGTGTACTGTTCATAAACACGATTCCATTTTCTCCATCTATAAACACACACGATTCCACTGGTATACACAAGAAATAGTAATTGGTTGTTGAATTGAATCCCGTAGTTTGATTTCTCAGATTCCATTTGGTGTTCTTGAAAAATTAAAAGGGTTACAATTCTCTTTTGTAATTCGGAAAATTAATTGTTTTTCAAAATTAAAATAAAAATTCACATCTTTTAAAAGAAAAACATTTAATTAAAATGGCTCACCAATTTTCCCTTGCTAAAAACAATTTTTACAATATTTCTACGGAAATTGGTGATCAACTCCCGCGGTTTAAGTTTTGGATACGATTTCTCAATTTGTATTCCAAAGCTAGCCAAGCTTTTACTGCTAAACCTACACTAGTACATGATGCTTTACAGCAATTATGGACTAGTGCGGTTACTTTTGGGAGTAAATCAACCCCCTACGGTTTCAGGTTTACCTTAGCGGGTCAGGAATATGAGGTGACAGAACAAATTGTCAACAGAGTTCTAGGATTCCCAATTAAAGATGCCTATGATCCAGAACCTACTGCTGCAGAACGCCTCAGATTCTTTGAAGAAATTGGATGTTATCCTACAAAAGGCCCAATCACGGGAAATATCCAAAAGCAATTCTTCCATGCGGAATGGAATTACTTTTTCGAGGCCATCACAAGATGTTTTCGGGCACGCGAAAAAGACTTTCATCAAATTCCGATTCCCATGCAAACCTTTGCAGTAGCCCTAGCAAGAGAACTGGATATAAACTATGGACGCATAGTTCTCTCTGAGATAGTGGCCTCAATGGGATCCCTTGCAAGCAGAGACCTCTCTACCACTGATGTCGTCTGCTGGTTTCCTCGGTTTCTTCAAATGCTAATCAATGACTTAATACCGAAGGATGCTCTTGCTATTCGACAGGGATTTGCCAGAAGCCCCACATCTGAATCACTAGGGATGGGCACTAAGTCACTTGCAACAATTGCAAATCAGGATAAACATCAAGGTAAGCCAATGTCTACTCCTGAAAATATTCAAATGTGGCTTAGATATGATGCAGGAGTTACCAATTTGGAGGCATTATCACAAGTCTCATCACATGCTCAAAATCCATCTGTTCATGCTGAGGCATTTGATGAGATTCCGGATGAGGAAAGCGATGATGCACAAGGTAATCAATCAGGTAATCTCTCTATGCATACTATTCAGTCCTCCTCCTACGTTTCTGATTCCGCGACCCATGAGCCTGCTAACCCGCAGGATCTATCCCAGGGTAAGAGCCATATTTCTGACTCTGAGTCTGATACACATTCCTATTCTTTATCACCCCTGTTAACGGAAGTCAGAAAACCAGCACGTATATTTATACAAGATGATGAGGAGAATGAACCCGAAGAGCAGCAACTTATTCGCAAGAAAGCCAAACTTTTCCACGCTGCTACTTCACAACCACAGTCAAACCCTAGCGTGTCACACGCAACCACTCCACCTCACGCGAGTGGTTCACCCCTTGAACATTCTGCACATAGGGATTTTGATTTTGGTGAGGATGATGTGCCTCTTGATGATACTGTTGCTTCAAGAGGACATGAAGTCTTAAGAACTTCGACCGTACCTTCACCGGTACGTACTGATGCTGCAAAGAGGATCGGTTCTGATGTCGTACAAGGACACTTTGCAGCCTCTCAGACTGAGATTCCAACTCAGGAACAAACAGAATTTGATCCCATAACTGTCAACAACATTTCTTATCAAGTTTCTGCAGGTACTGCTTCACTTTTTGGATCAGTCATTGAAGACATACACGAGCGTGAGACAGGGAGTGTGTGTGAGAGGTTAGGGAGAGAGGGACCTTCATTTTTAAGGCCCGAAACCGAGCGCCAAATACCAACAGAACGCGTATTAGAGCGAGGTCACCTAAACCAAACACCGTCCCTTAATACTGAAAATTTTGATACTCGTATGACTTCAATGGAAAATCAGATGAGGCAGTTCGGGCAGACAATGGGGCAGTTCGGGATCAATATTGGAAACAACCAAAGGGCTCTAGACGACTACGCAGCAAGAATGGCAAGTCAAGCTACAGCTTTTGATGATTTGACAAATAAGGTCAATGACTTGGGCCATGCTGGTGGTGTCTTGGGAAGCACTCTCAATGAGAGGATGGGGGCATTGGAGTCTACAATGCATACAATGACTGTGGAGATCAGTAGAATGATGTTCGCAGTCAGGAGTTTTGTGCCCCCGGAGTGCTTCGAGTCGGAACAACCTCCCCCCGATGCTGGAGCAGGTGGTGCAGGTGGTGCTAGTGGAGCGGGAGCCTCTGGTTCTGGTTTTGGAGGTTCCTATGCAGCTGGTGGATCTGAAGACCATGGTGGAGCTCAGGATAACTCACCTAAGGGGGAGAGTGGAAAGGAGACGAGACAGCAGGCAGTTCACATCGAAGAAATTGAAGAACCCGCTGATCTTGTCAAGGAACCAGAAATTGAGCCTGCTGATGCTGAAGAGGCTCTGAGGAGGAGAAAGGGTAAGGCAATAATGGTTGAAGAAGATGAACCAGTTATTGACCTGAGTCATCAGGACACAGTACAGGAGGTACTAGACTCAGATTCTGATATGGAAAACGTACCTTTCGCACATGCTGTTAAGCGATCTTTGAAGGAACAAGGTGGAGGTGCTGGTATGTCTTTCGGAATGCCTGAAGAAGATCCTGTTGATGAAGAAACCCTGCAGTCTCAACAGTTAGCCTTGGAACAAGCTCAGTTCCATAAAATGAAGATGATGCAAGAACATGCTGCGTTCCTAGAACAGAAGGTGGAGCTACAAGGGAAGCAGTATGAGTATGAGCTTGCAAGGCTAGCCAATCCTCAAGTTGATCTGGACAAAAGAAGGATAGGGCAGAAATGGGATGAAGCAAGGAAGATAATGATGGGACCATGTGCAAAAGGAGTTCATAACAAGGATGCAGATGATCTGTTCTACAACTTGAATTTGCAGAATCCAATGACTGGGGACTATATAAATGCTTTGAAGAGATTAATTTCTAAAGTCAGGGTTGGATACAATGCAAATCTTAAGGAGTGGCAGGTTATCTTGTCTTTGGTAGAAGGAGTCCCAACATCTTTCCTATTTGTGGATGACCAATTCATAATGAGAAGATCTGCGTCAGAGTTGTTCTTGCTAGCGACTAAAATTCAGTACTCTCAATCTGAGGAGCTAAGCATTCTGTACAGGGATCAGTTAATGCAGCTAGCAGAGGACAAGGGTCCAGAATTCTCAGCTTATCCAAATTTTGTCCGGATGGTGGTTCAAGGAAAGATGAAGAGGGTGAGCATGGAGGAAAAGGACTTAATGGAACTTTCAGTGGAATCTCTTAAAGCTGTATGTAGACAAATGATGGGTAAGGGATTCGCCTCTGAGCTTAAAGATAAATCCGTGAGGATCATTGAAAGAGTCATATTCTTGAAGAGCAATGAGGTGTGGAAGTGTGATGTCATTGCTCCAAACCCTCTCGACAACGTGAAGATTGAGCCGGAGCTGATAGAACAGAAATGGAATATTCTTCAAGCAATGAAGAATGTAGATGAAGCTTTGACTCTTCCTTCTGGAGAACTGGAACAAAGAGAAATAAGGGAGGCAGTTGGCGTTCCAGGGAAAGATAGTGTATACTGGATACACTCTTATGCTGATGATACAGCTGATGCCTTAGCATACATAGATGCAGACCAGAAACAAACACTCTTGCATATGAGTAGACAATGGCTGCTACAGACTCAAGATGCTGCATTTCTAGAGAAAGTGTTATATGTGTTCAAATGGGGCGAAGTGGAAGACAAGTTTGTTGAAGAAAAGCAGAGACTCGTGAGTTACCTGTCTGAAGTAGTGGTGGAAAAGAAGCAAATGGAGCGAGATGCGGCTAGTGTCCACAATACTAACCGTGTCAAGGGCTACCCCAAGATGATCTATTGTCAGTTTAAAGCTGATAAAACTCATTGGAAATCTCAGCTCATCATGAAGAACTTTGAGGATATTCCAAAGATCAGGACTACTCAGGAGGTGGACAAACTCAGAAGGCTTTTCAAACATCCTTATCCAGAGCCCAAGAACCCTCTAGAAATGGAAGCTGTAAGTCTGTTGAATGCTAGGTGGAAGCAGCTTAAAGATCCAGTATACAAGAAAGAAAAGCAGCAGAAGGAGAAGCTCAAAAGGCAGAAAGAAGAGAGAGACCAAGCTGCTGAAGCTAGAAAGAGGAAACGGAATTAGGGTTAAAGGTCAGAGTGGTGTGAACTTGAAGTTGGAAAAACTTCATGTCTTTCGGTTGCTTTAACTCACTTGAGGAAAATTCACCTAAGAGTGAATCCAATAAGGTGATACAAGTTTGACCAAAAGGTATGAAATAATCCAGGTGATAGGAATCACTCAAATGATCTTTAATTCGAGGTTCGAATTCTGTTTCTAGTTTTTATGTTCATTGTATTGTTTTCAAGTTCTTTTCAATTGTATATTATTCAAGAATGTAATGTTAATTATCTTTTCTCGTCTCATTGTTTAGTTGAGTTATCCTTCATTAATTTGAATGTCATTGTTAGACAATCAAATTGGGGGAGATTGAAAGGCAGAGTGTATAAACTTGTAACACTATAACTAATGTAACTCAAACTAAAGGAAAAGATACTTAACCAGAAGACAATCAAGAACAGGAAGTCACAAGAAATCAACACTAAATGAAGACAAGGTAATTGATACAATTTAACATGCTAACTATGATCAAGCCAAGAAGAAATCATTGAGAGAAGTTCAAGTCAAAGTTGTTCATGCCTCGGTGATTTGATTAATCAAGAATCAAGATCATAACTATCAGTATCAACAAGACCAATTGATTTCAAGTGAAGAAGAAGGAAAGCAAATATTGGAAAGCCAAGTTATTCAGTGAATATGGTAATTTATTCAAGAAGCAGAAACACTATCAAGACTAGTCACTTATGAACCAGACCAGTGCATCAAGTGTCAGGACATTGATAGCAAGTTTATGTCAGTAATAAAGAACCATGTTCAAGAGCTTGTTGAAGAATAAAGAAGACATAAAGAAATCACAAGTTCAAGATGTGCATTGAAGTTTCAAGTTGAAGACCAGAATATTTTCTAAGTACTAAATGTTCTGGATGGCTAAGTAGAAATTCTCAAGTAGAAGTTCTACTTAGGAATTTCGAGATAGCCAAGTAGAAGTTCCACTTAGGAATTTCGAGATAGCCAAGTAGAAATTCTCAAGTAGAAGTTCTACTTAGGTGCAGCTTCAACATGACACATGGCATCTTCTGATTGGCAGATTTCCAAGCTTTCAAGATAAGGCAAGAATTATGTGGACATCATTGGGCCACGTACATCTTAGTCTTTGAAGACTACAGGACATAGATTACATGTAGTATAAATAGAAGTACTTGTGTAATGTTTTAGTGAGTGAGCAATTCTAGAGAAAAACACAAGAGAAAAAGAGAGAGTGCATTCACAGAGCTTAGTATCATTCACTTCTCTCTCAACTTCTGTTATACTTTGTAATGAATGTTGTAGCAACCCTTTCAAGTTATATATAAAGAAATATATTCCTTGAATCTGTGTGTTCATTTATTGCATCGTTTTTATTGCCTCTCTAATTCGAAAAGTTGTATTCACCCCCCCTCTACAACACATTTGGACCTAACAGTGAGGCACAATTTTATGCACTAATCACACATAGGCTAAAGCTTTTACCTCTATAAAAGATACAAACTACTCCCACATTTTGTTGCGAGATCTTCACCTCTGTCTGCAAGTCAATTAAGATTATTAGAGTACCTGAACTATTAGCCTATTTTTCTTATATGTTCTATTAAAAAAATAGACCTGGTACACCATATAAAATGGCTTAAATTACTTACAAATATAACCAATGATTAAATAAATAACAGATAAACACATATTAGTTGGAGGCTCTTATACTATCTCTCCTTTATTTTTACCTAGTGTTGACTTTTGACTTCTCATGTGAAAACAAGTTCCTCCAAATCAGCAACTCGATCATGAGTTGATAGCTCAAGGAAGCTGGTACATTCCAAACAGAGTCAGTCTCTTTTGGACCTGAAATCACACAATTACATGCCAATTGGAATTACTCACCATCCTTTCAGGCGAAAACTTGTCAATGGTCTTGTGTAACTTATAGTGTCCAGATTATTCAAAAATTCATTCAACTAAGGCATCATTAAAAATTTGAGGGAATTTAAAAATTTAAGTACATCTCGTACTAGTTACCAACTGAAGCCGTAATTTGAAAAAATTATTTTAAATATTTGTACAAAAATAAAAATTATTGACCAACTAAATTTCAGTAAAAGGGGAACAAATTAAATATATATAAAAACTCATGACTTACTTATAGAAGAAGATATGTTTTAGTCAACAATTTTAAAATTATGCAATACCTATAAATAGTAAAATCAAAAATTCATAATGATCCACAAGTATAGGATAAAAGTCAATCAATCAGGAAAGACTTAACATAAAGTATTCAAAGCTCACAAACAAACACAATAACAGTGGAATGCATAGTATGAGGTACTGCCCGGTTATCAGTCTCATTAAAATCAGAAGTAGTAACTTGTATACATCTTGACAGCGAATGCAACAAAAGAACACCATTACAAATCCGATAAAAAAACACGTAGAACTCCTCCACTTTATTCCATCACCAAACTTTATAACCTCTTCCACCAAATTGCAAATCTTGACTGTAATGACAAGCAACATATACATTTCAAGATTTGGTCTTTCCTTTTTTTTAATCAAATGCATCTAAAAAGAAAAATAAGAATATACCAATTCTTCAGGGAGAATTTGTCCAAATCTAGGAAATATCTTATGTTTAGATGTTGGAACTCCGGGTAAACGGTCCACACAAAACCTTGAATATCTTGTACAAACTTGACAAATATAAATGATAGTAATATATAAGGAAGAAGGTATCATTGATAGAAGCTGCCTCTCCGTCCAATTTTCGTGCTGTCATACTGGAAAAAGAAATGTTATACGAGTGGACGTGTTAAAAGAGATTTGGAGACAATATACGAGGATTTGCAAACACATTGCCTAATGATTAAGTAAAGAAACCATAAAGAAACCACAGGAAACACCTCGTTTCATAACAATATCAAGGATATTGGCGAAGGAAGCTAGGCACACAAAATACTTTTTTGTTTATTTTCCTCCTTAATACACAATTTAATTTAATCTGTAAAAGCAACAATGCATTGAATGCTAACTTAATAAGCACACTATTAAATCCATGTTATTATAGATAAAAAGTACTTATCAGAGGTTGCTGGGATTGAATACAAAATGAGCAATATAATGGTTGTACAATCAACAGTCTTATGTACTCGTGTTAAATAAAACATAATCTCAACCACTGTCCAGCAGTAAAAAGTGATAAAAATTATAACTATCCACTTGTTCAATCAAGGAATACAATGTGCATTAAACTATAGAGATATCATTGATACTCCTTAAGTTTTGATGATCACAAACAGTAAGCCATTTGGCTTATTAGTAGATATAAAACAGCATGCTAGTTGTATATGTACTAACTTGGTTTTGCAGGATACTCTAGCTTACTGACTGTATAATCAATTTTTCTAACAGCAAGCCAAAGTTGAGATACAGTGACAGTTTGGCAAGCCAGTTGCACACAGTCAATACGCAAACAGCAAGTTGTTGCTTGTAGTTTGATATAAAAGATCATGTTATTCATGTATTGTGCTAACTTGGTTGTGCAGTGTATTGTGCTAACTTGGTTGTGTAGTGTATTGTGCTAACTTGGTTTTGCAGGGTACTATGGCTTACTGATTGTATAATCAGTCTGTCACAAACAGCAAGCCAAATGCATGGACAATCAGCATACCATTTTCACAAACAGCAAGCTGATTGTGTCTGACAGAATTAAAGAACCTTTCGGTTCTCAAGGAGCTTTTAGTGGAAACATTGTTAGGAATATTTGTAAGGGCCCTCTGAATTATTTTGAACATGCCAGCACTCATATCTCAAACATATTGGGAGACAATATATTCTCTTGCTTAAAATAAGAAAATTAAAGACCTACTTTATCTTATTTTAATAACCTCCACTCAAGACAACCACATGGGCTTGTCTTCCTCATCATAACCAAAATTCTCTCCTCTACTATACACGCTCCATGCTTCCTCTCTCAACTGAAAAATATTCAAGCTCCATTTTCTTCATATCAAAAAATCTCTCAACGGCTCTTTGCTTGAATAATCCGAACGTTGGAGTTTGCTTATATATATTCTCTTGTGATATAAACTATACACTACTGAACGCTCCTGAATATCTTTCATATCGTTCATACACAACAACTCAGTTATTTACATTGTAAAATCCTTCTAAACCTCTCAAACCCTTATATACACGCATATATACATTCAGAGGGTCCATAGGTTGAGTTGTAAATTGATTCAAACACTGTATTGTTCAATTTGTATTGAATAGTTGCTGTACGATACTAAAGAAGGATACTTGGTAAGTATTTCTTAGAGGTTAGTTCAGCACAGCAAACAGTAAGCCATTTGTAAGCAGCTGGGTGTATCAGTTGCCGGACAGATTGGTTAGGGAACAAGAGTTTGGTGAACGTTGCTAGAGAAGTATACTTGGGAAGTATAGCTTAGAGAGCAGGTTCAGAAACAGGTGTTCAGCAAGCCATTTGTCAGCAGCTGGGATAAAATGGAGATATATTATTGTATCTTGTAATTGGATTATCGTTGATCAATAATATATTCTCTTACCGGGTTGGTAATGGACCAGGACGTAGACCATAGGGGATTAGGGGTCGAACCTGCATAAAAGTCTCTTGTGTTCTTTATTTTTCTGCACCATACTATTTCTGCATTTAGCTTACCATTTGCATTCAGCTTACCGGCTTACCGTTTGCATTCAGCGTACCATTTGTAAACTGCTTAATCACAAACAGCAAGCTGTTTCTGGTAAAATTTAAAACAGGTCATAAATAAGCATTGTTATCCACAAACACCTATTCACCCCCCCTCTAGGTGTGCACTGTAATAACCCTAACTTAGCAATGCTACAGTGATCACATGAATAGTAAATTTTGAGGATTTAGGGAAATGGTATGTAAGTACTCTATACTTGAAATGGGAAACGAGTAAACAGAAACCATATTAGTATTGTACTAGGAAAATAAGTGACTCGAAATGACGATAGATTTCAGAAATTCCTGAATACGGATTTTTGAGGATTTTGAGTTCGAACGAGCTTCTATTTATTGGATATTAAGGAGCATAGAAATATTAAAGGAATTATATATTGAGGAATTAGTAAAATTAGGTTAAACCAAGGCGACCTTTTGAGCGAGTGCTGGCGACCATCCCCGAGGTAGTGACAAGCGAAAGGGGCTTAGTAGACTTATGTAAATTAAGTGTGTAAGTTTGTAATAAACTTTTGGTTGTTGAAATGCTTCCTGTAGAAGTATTATTCAACAATGTACTTAGTAGAATTCTGGGTTTGTAATAACTGTTAACTTTAAACTTTTAATATTGTGGATGTTGTTCTATGAGCATATGATTGGTGTGTGTGTGTGTGTGTGTATTAGTGGGGGGTCAATTGCATAAGTGTTAAATTGTATAATAAAAAAAAAAGACTCAAGAGATATGGATATTGATCGGAAATTGGACCGTGATGACCTGGATCCTTGACCCCGGATCTAGGGGTGTCACAGATGGTATCAGAGCTAAGAGTCATAATGCTCAAGAACAAGAGTAATAATAATAATTGTATCAGTAATAATATAAATTGTGAACTCCCATCGAGTTCAAGGGTGGTATATCGCAGATAGTTTTATTTTAAGCATTGATTATAATTTTATAGATTATTACTAATAGAATTTTATGTTTTATTATAGGGATCAGAGATGGGAGAGCCGAGTCGAGACCCTCACTGGTTAGGATTGTCAGAGCAGGAGCTTGTAGATCTACAGCTAGCCAGGGTAGAGGTTCCCGAGTATACGGTTGATGACCTCAGGGAGAGACGTCGAGCGGCAGCCAGAGAGAGGTGTGAGTAGAGACTGAGAGAGGAGGCAGAGGAGCGTAGACAGAGAGATGCTGTAGCCATAGTGCCATACATTGGTAGACCTTCTACATGATTTGATGAGGCAGGTCCTTCTAGAGTGAGATGGGAGATTCCGGAGGAGGAGAGGCCATGACATAAGAGGCCTAAGTTGTCAGTCATAGCTGAGGAGGAGGAGGAGGAGGGGATTGAGTGGACCGATATCCATAAGATACCTACCCCTGCCTTGCCTATTCCAGTACCATCACCAGTCCCATCTCCCTCACCGAGTCCTGGCCCTCTAGAGGATCCAGCTGAGCCATTCACTCCGCCCGGACATTTTATCTTTCCAGAGGATGAGATAGAGGAGGATCCGTCTGAGGATGCAGATACCGAGTCTATTCCTCCATCCCTTCCTTTTGCACCTCCACCACCTCCACCTGTACAGGCACCTATCCCAGCTGCTATGCCCCCTCAGGAGGCACCCTTACCGACAGGTGACTCACTTCCAGCCATCCTGTTGACAGAGTACTTCGCCCTGCAGGGTCAGTTAGAGGAGTCCCGCCGGGTGATAGACACACTGATGTAGAGGTCAGAGAGAGGGAGATGAGGTATCATTCCTGATGGTATATCCTTGGGATTAGTGAGTGTTGAGCTGCGGGCCCTGGGGGACATTAGGAGACTGTTAGCTGATAGAGGAGACCCAGAGTGGAGGGCTGCGATAGTGGATACAGTCACGTCTATGGTAGTCCAGATCCGAGACATTATTATGGCAGGACTGTGAGTCGGGGTAGTACTCTTCGTCACTAATCAGACTAGTCATCTTACTGATGTCTTTTTGGGGGATTAGTTTAGTTGGTTACTGTTTTAATCCCAGTCTAATTGGAAGACCACTAGTAGTACTTTTGTTATAGCAGATTAGTATGTACGGTTATGTTTGTAGATTTCGAACCATGTACTCTATGATGTAAAACATTAGTAGTAAAAGACGTTGTACCCAAGTTGTAAAATATTTATGTAAATTAATGAAGTTTGTGCATTCTGTCTAAATTTTTACTTTATTTTAATAATAAATGTTGAGATTCAAAAATATTGATGTATAAAAGGTGATTGACTTAATGAAAAGGCTATCGTGTTAAGGGCGATACACTTACTTACTAAAGTTATAATATAACTAGATGCAAACCGTGTGGAGATAAGAATATTGTGATGTGCAAATGAGTTAATTAACGATATAATTGTGTATATAGAAATGATGCATATTGTACCCTAAATTCGGGTAATTAATAAAGACTATTGTTATGTACAGAGCTATGCCGCCTAGACGTGATAATAGATCGAATGCAAGGGGAAATGAGAGAGACGAAAGAAGTCAAAATATAGGAGGTAATAGACTGAATGAAAATGCTCATAATGAAGAAAATCATGATGAAGAAGAAGAGGAATCAACTGGCCAACAAGGAAATCCGGGAGGCAATCCCTTTAACCAATTCATGGAACTATTAAGGCAGAATTTAGCTAATCCACAGAATCCCCAACAACCACATGTTCTCCCCTATCAGGCAGCTAATTCCTTTCGTGCCTTTAAGTCATTAAAACCCCCAAAATTTGAGGGAACCACTAACCCAGTAGTAGCCAGGGCGTGGCTAAAAGAAATGGAGAATGCTTTCGAGATACTGAGGATAGAGGAAGATCAGAAAACAGTCTTTGCAGCCTATCTTTTAAAGGGAGAGGAAAATTACTGGTGGGAAGCTAAAAATAATCTAGAAGGAGCGGGAGTGATAACCTGGGAGCGTTTCACTAGGGTATTTCTAGATAAATATTCCCCTAGGTATCTAGAGAACCAAATGGAAATAAAGTTTCTGGAGTTAAAACAGGATAACCTAACAGTAGCAGAGTATGAAACTAAATTTACAGAACTGTCGAGGTTTGTTCCCGAGTTTGTGCGTACTGAAGAACAACGAGCGAAAAGGTTCCAACAAGGATTGAAACCATGGCTACGGACGCGAGTGGCAACATTTGAGTTGACTGATTATGCTGCAGTGGTCCAGAAGGCATCTATTATAGAAGCCGAGAGTGAACAAACCCAAATAGGTCGAGAGAATAAGAAAAGAAGATTTGAGGGCCCGAAAGGAGGTTCAAGTGAGGAAAGCTACTTTAACAAAGGAGGTAGAGGACAAAAATCTCAATTTGTGGGAAAGTCGGGGGGTAACAAGACTACTAGTGAGACGGTAAGTCAGGGTGGTAAATCTTCAGGAACATTTCAGTCCAATCAATCACAATTACCATTCCCAGATTGTAACGTGTGTGGTAGGAAGCATTCGGGAGTGTGTAGAATGTTAGGGGTAACTTACTTCAAGTGTGGACAGAAAGGACATTTTCAGGAGAGGTGTCCATCGGTCGATAGGAGTGCCATCAAGTGTTACTAGTGTGGAAAACTAGGACACCTTGCTAGAGATTGTCGTTCCGATGGGTCGTCCGCACCAGGGCAAAGTATGATTGCTTCAAATAGGCCTACTACTAGAGTGTACAACATGACCTTAGGAGAAGCGTTGAAGAAACCAGATGCAGACACAGGTACTTATTTTCGATTTAAAATTTTAGAGTAAGTGTTTGGTTAGGGATCGATTTAATTCATTAATAGGGTAAATAAGTTAATAAAATAGGTAAGAATAATCTATCTGTTAGGAAGTAAGATATGCTGATTCAGTGAGGAAGAATAAGGATATTTTGTGGAAAAAAAAACACAACCTTGTAGGACACGAACAGGAAATATATATTATGAATAATATTTTCTTACAATTGTTTCAAGGAATAGCATTACAAGACTAGTTTCTGGAGGATTTTACAGAGACGAGATGTATTAAGATAAAGTACTAATATTTTATGTCATGATAGAGATCAGAATATGGCCAAACCATAAGTGAGATACACTACCATTCAGGAAAGGCCGATGTGGTGGCCGATACTTTAGTTAAAAAGAGAAAGGAGGAATGAGATAATGTAGAATGACTGAAAACAGGAGGAGATTTGTAAGGAAAAGACAGTAAAAGTATTGCTATTGATAAACTAAATGGCATGTTGATGAATGACAAGAAAGTTTATATTGGTATATCTTTGCGCAAACAAGATAGAAATATTATGAAAGGAAAAGGATAGAGGAAGTAGTGTGGAAGTTAGTAGGTGAGAATGAAAAAGATACCTATGGACATTTCCAACATGATTCCGGGACGGAATCCTTTTAAGGGGAGAAGACTGTAATAACCCTAACTTAGCAATGCTACAGTGATCACATGAATAGTAAATTTTGAGGATTTAGGGAAATGTATGTAAGTACTCTATACTTGAAATGGAAAACGAGTAAACAGAAACCATATTAGTATTGTACTAGGAAAATAAGTGACTTGAAATGACGATAGATTTCAGAAATTCCTGAATACGGATTTTTGAGGATTTTGAGTTCGAACGAGCTTCTATTTATTGGATATTAAGGAGCATAGAAATATTAAAGGAATTATATATTGAGGAATTAGTAAAATTAGGTTAAACCAAGGCGACCTTTTGAGCGAGTGCTGGCGACCATCCCCGAGGTAGTGACAAGCGAAAGGGGCTTAGTAGACTTATGTAAATTAATTGTGTAAGTTTGTAATAAACTTTTGGTTGTTGAAATGCTTCCTGTAGAAGTATTATTCAACAATGTACTTAGTAGAATTCTGGGTTTGTAATAACTGTTAACTTTAAACTTTTAATATTGTGGATGTTGTTCTATCAGCATATGACTGGCGTGTGTGTGTATTAGTGTGGGGTCAATTGCATAAGTGTTAAATTGTATAATAAAAAAAATACTCAAGAGATATGGATATTGATCAGAAATTGGACAGTGATGACCTGGATCCTTGACCCCGGATCTAGGGGTGTCACATGCACTTTCAATCATACCAATAAAACATCTCTGAAGGAGTGAAGGGATTACAGAGTGACCTGGAGTTCTGTTCTCACCTTCCCGCCCTCTTAATAGTCCTAGAGTTCTGTTCTCTCCTTCCCCGCCCTATAAGAGTTAAAAACATATCAATTATCCAAAACATTACCCCTTCTTGTCTCCCTGAGTAGACTGGAGCGGGAGAAATATGGCTAATTAATCATTACTAGCTTATAGCCCGTGCAAAGCACGGTTACTTTTAAATACTTTTAAAATTATATGATTAAATAAAATAGAGTATAATAATTTATTATGGATATAATTTAACTTTGTAATTAATTAATAAAATTATTAGTAATAATAGTAGTTATTCAACAAATGATATGTATTGATTAGAACTAATAATATAAAATCTTAATGTAAATTTGTTGTTGACGGGATTCGAACCTTGGATCTTTAGAAGAGTGATTTAAATATAGAATATTCCTTATTATTAGATCTAACGGCTATCATCTATTTATTAAATATCTAACGGTCACTATTCTTTTAGATGGTTGAACCAAGTTGAACCAAACAACCAAATTATACCTCTGTTTGCTTATTATATAATAGTATAGATAACATCATCAAAGCAGTCCTTGAGAATTGGATAACATGTCAAAGCAATCACACTTACAAGTTATGACCAATCAATAATACAGAACAAACTTCACTCATAAACCAATCAACATTAACAATTTTATCAACCAGTACATGAAATACTAACGCCTCATTAGGTCTAAAACAACCTCATTATAAATAGACGAATTACCAAACCTATGCTCGAAAAAGATGAGCACATACTACAATCATACATAGTGATAGATCTTCAAAACTCTAATTGCACGATCATAATTGATGATAAATAAACACATCACATATCAATTCAATAACAATTAATAACATAACGTCTGAATTAAACACATATATCATACGATTGTTTTTTTTAAAAAGAATTCATTCCCCAAGCAACGGTGTATTCCTCATTAGTAGCGCTACCTTGATTATCTTGACACTCGATACCTAATTAAACCACACATAAACCATGAGTGCAAATTATGCTAATACATCAATTGTATGTGTGTACAAATCAACACACAAGATTAAATTAAAAAACTCACAGAGATCCATGATATGATTCATGGAAATCGCGTAATTATCAACAACGATATCTGCGTAAATCAATTCGAATAAATTAGATTAATATTCGATAATAATAAATTAAAAAGAAGATCAATTAAAGTAAAATTAGGGTTTGATGAAAGACAAACCCCAAGCCCAAAGAGAAACGGCGTTCCACTTTTTGATTTCGAAGCGCTTGGGTAGTTTCTTAGTTGTGGATGGAGGGACTGGCGCCGCTATACTGAAAAGTTGAGTAAGAAGCACAAGAGTTGGAGAGGAAGGAAAAGTACCAGATGCATCAAACAAATGTATACATAATATTTAGGGGTAAAAATGTCATTTCACTCGAATAAAATCATTCAGCGAAAGTGCATGTTGCTGTATTAGATATATAATAGATAGATAATAAATTTTCAATTTTTCTTGAATTTATGTCGAATTTCAAAAATATACAAAATGCTATAAAATTCAACAAAATCAATCAAGTTATATAGTTCTTTAAAGTAATTACATTTTCTTTGTCGATAGTTTTTGATATGGGCTAAAAATAAGCCATAAAGACACATTTAATATGGCATTAATTAGACCCGGCATGGTCCAAACGTGGGGCCCATTAATGAGGTCAGAATCCCTATTTTAATATTAATTTCGTAATTAATATTGAGGGAAATAAACAGCTCAGCAATAAGAGTTGGTTAAGGATATTATCTCCATCAGGCTTAGCCACCAAGGCATCAAATTCGATATGGAAACTGATTCCTACAAGGAATAGATCTGGAACCTTCCTCAAGGAAGACTTGTCCACCAAGTCTCTGACACCTACCATAATTCTAAGGCTCCTACAGCCTATATAAAGGGCCTGACCCCTCATTCTCAGAACTACGTTTTTTGGCTTGATCTTTGATATTCATCAAAGTACGTAGGCATCTTGTGAAGGCCGATTCAGCCACAAGCACAAGAGCAGCCATAAAAGCACGAAGCTCACACACCTTTGCATTAAATACACAAACCCTAGTAGCAATACTCGTAACCTAGTTTTTATTCCACAACATTTGGCGTCGTCTGTGGGAAGACAACATCAACCATGGTTCAAACACGAAGAACAACACCAGTTGTAACTGAGGCCGTGCCACTCAACTCTGCTCCACCCCTCACCGAACAGGCTCCCCCAGCATCAGGGGCGATCATCCAACAACCTCCGCCAGCATCAGGGACGATCACCCAATCTCAAGTTTCTCAACAACCAGGGGTGATTCCCCACGTTGAGAGTACACGGCCTCTGATCGACCAAGCAGGACGAGGAACCAACCCTCTTCAGATGGTGGTCTCTCCTCTTTTTAATCCTGACAACCCACCACCAGGGGTACAGATCCACACCACGGATCTCCCCTTGAATACTAACCCGAGGTATGGTCTGTCTAACCACCCTCTAGCTGCTCGAGGAGCAGGGCCAAGCGGATATGCCATGCAAACACAGGATCCATCATATATTAGAGGATTGGGTCCTTATCAGGACGACTACTCTGGCCCCTATTCTGATGATTCGTCATCTGAGGATGATGATCGTGATGAACATCAAAGGAGGCAACGTGTTAGCAGAGAACCTCGGGCGAGGACCCAAGGAATCCATGATGGACCTCCACAAACGGCTGAGGAGAGGATTAAGGCTCATGAGGCTGAGATCCAAAGGCTAAAGGATGACATAGCAAGGGAACAGGCAAGACAGAGTCTGATTCGACCCCCTCCAATCTCAGGAAGGATTCCCGTTATAGATTTGGAGAGGTCCTCAAGAAGACAGAAGAGGGCTGATGTCCCAACAAGAGAAGCTATTAGGGTGGAAACCCCCAGGAGTAACCCCAAGGATCTCATGCCACTTGGAGATCCTGATGATCCCACACCCCCGTTTACTGAGGAGGTGATGAATGCTCATATTTCTAGGAAGTTTAAGATGCCGACAATTAAGGCTTATGATGGAACGGGTGATCCCGCAAATCACGTCAGGACGTTCTCGAACGCACTGTTGCTGCAGCCTGCAAGTGATGCCCTAAAGTGCAGAGCGTTCCCCCAAACCCTGTCGGGCATGGCTCAGAGATGGTATAGCCGATTGCCTGCGAACTCTATTGGCTCTTTTAAGGAGTTGAGTGCCGCCTTCGTTAGCCAATTCATTAGCGGAAGGGTGCATGAGAAGAGCTCCGCATCTCTTATGTATGTGGTGCAAGGAAAGAATGAAAATCTGAGGGATTACCTCAAGCGATTCACTAAGGAGACCCTGAATATCACTGATTTGGAAAATAATATGGCAATGGTAGCCCTGGAACACGGAACCACTGACCTCTTCTTCAAGAGATCATTGGCGAAGCATCCCCCTGAGAACATGGCTGAGCTCCAACGAAGGGCTGATAAGTATATTAAAGCTGAGGATAGCTTGAAGAAAGAAACTACCGTAGGTGGAGGAGGAGGTAACAATGACTCCAAGAAGCGAAAGCAAGACCAGGACTATGATGATCAAGAGTATGATGCTAGGGACAAGTATCTCCGAACTAGCGAAGACTCTGACTCTGCCCCTAAGAAGAACCAAGGGTCAAGGTTCACTGAGTATGCAAGGTTGAATACTCCTAGGAGTCGAATCTTGTTGGACATTGAGAATGATAAGAATTTCAGATGGCCGAAGCCATTCAAGGCTGATCCCGCAAAGAGAAACCAGAATCAGTATTGTAGATTCCATAGAGACGTGGGGCATGACACTGACGATTGCAAGCAACTCAAAGATGAGATCGAGTTTTTGATCCGTAGAGGGAAACTGAGGCACTTCACTAAGGGTGAAGACCGTGGTAATCAGAAAAGAGACTATAATGGAAGGGATGACGATCAAGATCGCAACCCACAGCCCCGAGGGCCAGTAATCAACATGATCTCAGGAGGCCCGACTGCGGCCGGGACAACTAGGAACTCTCGAAAGGCTTATGCCCGAGAGGTGTTGCACATCGTGGGAGAGGCCCCGAAGCGTGCAAAAACTGAGGTAGCGATTAGCTTTGATGACTCAGACTTGGAAGGAGTGAAGTTCCCCCATGACGACCCATTGGTCATAACTCCTGTGATTGGAAACTCGGAGGTGAAGCGAGTCTTGATAGATAATGGAGCTTCCGTTGACATTCTGTTTCATGATGCGTTTGTGAAGATGGGATACACTGATTCTCAGTTGACCCCCAATAACATGCCTATATACAGATTTAATGGAGTAAAATCTAAAGTTGAAGGGACTATTCAGCTACCTGTAACTATTGGGCAAGAGCCCAAGGAGGCCACTCAGATGTTGAACTTCCTGGTAATCAAGGCGGATTCAACGTACAATGCTATCCTTGGAAGGACTGGACTTCATGCATTCAAGGCTGTTGCCTCAACCTATCATGTGAAGATCAAGTTCTCTACCAGGAATGGTGTTGGAGAAAATAAAGGTGATCAGAAGATGGCACGAAGCTGTTATGTAGCCTCGTTAAGGCCTGACGGAGTCGGGGGGCACGTCCTTCCGATTGAAGACATGGATGTCCAGAGTGGTAAGGAACACAAAGAAAGGTCAGCAGAGGACATCACACAGAAGCCTCGGACAGCCATTGAGGCTAAGGCGTTAACTGACTTTGTGGTTGAGTGCACCATTGGCAACCAAGAAGTTGGGGGCAGGAGGTAGTACCCCGAGCAGGAAGTGAACTGCAGAATAAGAATGAGGAGACCAGAAGGAGTGGCGGGTGCTCTATTTTGATGGAGCATCAAAAACAAAATCAAGTGGTGTAGGCCTAGTCTTGCAAAACCCCGATTGGGCTTAAGTTATCCTAGTAGGACTTAGCTTCATATTTATATAGTAGAAGTAGAAATAAGGTTCATTAAAACCATTGCAGAGCATGTTGCTCCGAGTAGGACAGTAGTACTCTATGTAAGGGTTGAACCCATTTCAAGTTATTAATGCAAGTTTGTTTTCCATTCATTGATTGTGATTTTATTTATGTGCCAAGCACCTGATGTGTGAGTCAAAAAAGACCAAGTACCGAAAATAAAAGAATACACGAATGAAAACAAACGAATGCATACCCCGAATGGTAGAGTTAGGTTACAGCAGATAAGAGTTTAAGTCCTTGAAGGACCCTGGATAAAGACAAACGTTGAAGTCCTGATCGAACACCCGTTGAAGAAACATATTGCATAGCATGAAAGCCAATGGAAGGCTCATCAAGTGGGCAATCTAACTAAAAGAATTCGATGTTAAGCCTAGTACGACCATCAAAGCTCAGGCTCTAGCTGACTTCGTGGTTGAATATACCATTGACAACCAAGAAGTCGGGGGGCAGGAGGTAATAGACCAGGAAGGTCAGCAAGGTGAGAAACCCCTGGAAGAGAAGAAGGAATATTGGATGCTCTAACCAGGAAGGTCAGCAAGGTGAGAAACCCCTGGAAGAGAAGAAGGAATATTGGATGCTCTATTTTGATGGGGCATCAAAAACAAAAAGCTCTATTTTCATGGGGCATCTAAAACAAAAACCAGTGGTGCAGGTTAAGTTCTGCAAAGCCCCGATGGGTTCACACTCGAGTATGCCTTGAAGTTGGACTTCCAAACAACCTGCAACGAGGCGGAGTATGAAGCTCTGATAGCCGACCTAGACTGACAAGAGCCCTGAGGGTCAAGAACCTGAAAGTCTGTGGAGACTCAAAGTTGGTAGTCTCTCAAGTCAATGGAGAGTTTGAAGTTAGAGAAAAGAAAATGGCCAAATACTTGAGGATTGTGAAAGCTGCGATAGCCCAGTTAGATGAGTGCCAGGTATATCCCAAGGGAGGAGAATACAAAGGTCGATGCCTTATCTCAATTCAAGGGTCGAGACCCATTCTGGGAGCGTCTACTTCCAAGTCTTGAAGACCCCCACCATCGATTCGAAGTTGGTGGCACCGTTTGATGTAGGAAGCTGTCAGATAGACCCTATCAAAGCTCATCTTAAGACTGGTTGGCTCCTTGATATTTCCTTGAAAGCACGGAAACTGTCTGTGAGAGTGTTAAGATACGCATTGATTGAAGGTCTCCTCTATAAGAGGTCCATTGTCATTACATACTTAAAGTCTTGAATTTCAAATCCCGACACAAAATTTAAGCCTTGATGGCCAACAAGGAAGTCTGTCTCCAATCGAGCTTGTCATTAGAAATTAAGAGCCGCCAGCCAAAATTGGAACTTAAGCAAGGTCCTATGAGTATAAGAAGAAGGTTGAAATCCTGATAGAGGGTTGACAACCAGCCAAGGCACACCAGACTTGAAGTCAAGTGCTCAGTGGCAAGTGAACTTCTTGAACGATCAACCGAGAAGCAAGACCTCCACTATATGAAGCAAGGGGGCAAAAACTAAGGGACTCCATCATTTCAACATCTTAGAATGAGAGTTAAAGGTTGAATGGTTGATGATAACCAACAACCACGAATGAATTCTCGTTTTCGAATCAAGGACTCAGCAAACGAATTAAGGCCCTGAAGGTCACGAAAGCTAAGAAACGGGTCGTTTAAAGGTTCCGCATGAATCTCAAAAATTCGAAAATAATAAGGCTAGGAGCCCGACAAAAGCCAAAGAAACGGTCCATAAATGAAAATTGGCCCAAAGGATAGGAGCTTAGAACACCAATGCCCAAGAAGCTAAATCTCCTAGGCGTTGGATCAAATAAAGCCTCCTTGGCGGGGATACCCACGCCAAGGCTAGAGTAACAAATGAAGGGTATTAAAGTACCCATGCCAAGAAGACTTAAAATCATAAGACAAGGTATCACAAAGTGCCTCCTTGGCGGGGGTACCCACGCCAAGGTTGTACGAATTGAGGGTGAAAAAATACCCACGGTCAGGAAGCCATATCTCCTAAACGTGGTTGGCAAAAACATCTCCTAAGCGAGATACCCACGCCTAGAGTGGTTGTACAAATGAAGGCATGAAATACCCACGCCCAGGAGACCAACTTCCTTGGCATGCCTAAGGAGAAGGTCTCCTTGGCGGGGGTACCCACGTCCAGAGCAAATTTTGAAAATTGAAGGCATGAAATTCCCACGCCCAGGAGACCAACTTCCTTGGCGTGCCTAAGGAGAAGGTCTCCTTGGCGGGGGTACCCACGCCCAGGGCTCCTCTTCGAACGACAAGCCATTTTTCAGAAATTAAAAAAAGGAATAAAATCCTTAAAAATTTTGAAAATAGGCTAGAAATGATGATAAAAATAGGTAAAAATACCTATTAAATCAAGAAAAAATAAAGAAATAATTTATAAAATTATTTTTGAGGCATGAGGCCCAATATTTTATTTTTGGTAAAAATTATCGAAAATAAAATGTATAAAACCTGAAGGTTTAAAAAAAATAAAAATAAAAAATAAAAAAATATGTACCCACGCCACCCAGGCCAACATTCCTGGGCGTGGGAAACAAATGAGTCTCCTAAGCGGGTGCACCCCCGTCTAGCTTCTATTACATGGTTAAATTGCCAAATTGCTGTTTAGTACCCTATGTTTTGGCCATTTGCAAAATGGTCCCTGATGCTAAAAAAAAATTCCTAAATTATTAGGAATAATTAAGGAAAATACCTGTTGGTACATAAAAATTCCTAAATTATTAGGAAAAATTACAGAAAATACCTGTTGGTACATAAAAATTCTTAAATTATTAGGAATAATTAAGAAAAATACCCGTGGGTACATAAACATTCCTAAATTATTAGGAATAATTAAGGAAAATACCTGTTGATACACAAAAATTTCTAAATTATTAGGAATAATTACGAAAAATACCTGTGGGTACATAAAAATTCCTAAATTATTAGGAATAATTAAGGAAAATACCTGTTGGTACATAAAAATTCCTAAATTATTAGGAATAATTACGAAAAATACCGGTGGGTACCTAAAATTTTCTAAAATTATTAGGAATAATTACGAAAAATACTTGTGAGTACATAAAAAATCCTAAAATATTAGGAAAAGTACAGAAAAATACGAGGAAAATTATAGAAATATTTTCTTGATAAATTGAGCAATCATTTATGCGAATAATGCATAAAAGCTATATAAAAGTGCCGAAGTTGCTAAAAGCAAGCACAAGTTAAAGCCTCGAATAAGGCAAATCGTCGTAAATGTGTAGGTCGCTCCACACTTTACAATCAAGACGATACTCGTGAAACACTAGTGTAAACCAAAATTCTCATATAAGGGTAGGAAAATTAAGAAGTCCCAGGTAAGGGATAAAAACGATCCCGAGTCTCGATTAAGGCAAATATAACTTCTACGAAAACCTGATCAGTTTTCCTAGAAGTTGGGGGGCAAATGATATGGGCTAAAAATAAGCCATAAAGACACATTTAATATGACATTAATTAGACCCGGCATGGTCCAAACGTGGGGCCCATTAATGAGGTCAGAATCCCTATTTTAATATTAATTTCGTAATTAATATTGAGGGAAATAAACAGCTCAGCAATAAGAGTTGGATAAGGATATTATCTCCATCAGGCATAGCCACCAAGGCATCCAATTCGATATGGAAACTGATTCCTACAAGGAATAGATCTGGAACCTTCCTCAAGGAAGACTTGTCCACCAAGTCTCTGACTCCTACCATAATTCTAAGGCTCCTACAGCCTATATAAAGGGCCTGACCCCTCATTCTCAGAACTACGTTTTTTGGCTTGATCTTTGATATTCATCAAAGTACGTAGGCATCTTGTGAAGGCCGATTGATACATGCTAATTTTGTATATATTTTATAGCATGTTATCTCTCATTTATCCTTAATTTTGTGCTTGTTAGCATTGTTAGTAGCATTTTAATTTGAATTTGATACTAAGATATTTTTTTTATGTTTATAGGATAATTTTGGAAGCAAAAAGGGCCCGGTTTCAGGTCATCAAGAGACCGTAGATTAAACTTGGACGAGCAATGAGGAAATAAGAATTTTCACAAAAAAATGGAAAGTGATATATTCTTAAAGCAGGAATCCCGGTTGGAATTAATATAATTTTTGTTAAGCGAAAGGAGTCCGGTTCCAGGTCCTCAATTGACCGCAGCTTAGGACTTAAGGACTTATTTATATTAATAAATATTTAATTTATTTAGAAAATTATTTTTATAAATATCTAACAATATTAGATATTTATTTTTATAATTTCTGGATTTATTTAATTATTTATTAATTAAAGATTATAAGTTGTGCGGGTTAAAAAGCATTTCTACGGAACCCAGTATAATACTACCAACAAAAGTGGCCGGTTTGTAAAGCAAGTGGGTTTTGTAGTGGTTTGTAAAGCAAGTGGAATTAGTAGTGCAGCTTTCGGCTGCTTTCTTTTTCTTTTTTTTTTATTTCTTTTCTTTTTCTTTTTCTTTTTATTTTTTTAATTTTGTGGTGTGCTAAATTTGTGCTATAAATAGGCCTAGTTCTTGAGCTTATTTCCACACACCAATTCTTAGAGAGCACATTCCTCTCTTGTAATCTCTCTCTCTTTTTCTTTGTAAAATTTAGTTTTAATTCATACAGTTTAATTTTCGGCAAAATTCTATTTCGGTTGAAGATTTAAGGGAATTACTTGGAGGGCTCTTTCATTTTAGTGGCTACTATTTCGGAAGAATTAAATTTTTCAAGTTGCATTTTCTTCACTCTACACTCTTTTTATTATGATTCTACCCCTTAATATATGTTTATTTTATTTATCCAGCATGCGTAGCTAATTCTATAATCCGAGAATTAGGTAGTATTCATTGGTAATATAATTGTTTGATTGTGATGCTAATTCTCTACTTTTGCTAATCTATCATTGAGGGCTTAACCCAATTAAGGGAGTAGCTAACCTTTAATTGTATTCACAGGTATTACGACAAATTGGGAGAGGAGTCATAATTCTTGTTCATGATTTGATAGACATAGTTCAATTATTAAATCGGGAGATTAATAATAGAACTATGAAACTTATAATTCTTGGTTTTTAATAGTTTATAATTATATTTTAATTGATCATGGGAGTGACTTTTGAGGTATAATCGTAGGCATTATATTGTATCTTGGGAGAGAACATTATAAAGGTGAGAAGAATTGTTTTTAGCAAAATATGAGAAATATTTATATTGCATCACATCAACATTATTGAACCAATTGAAGAAACCTAGTTCTCGGGTTGTTTTTCCTCATCAGTAAATCTTAGTTTTAATTGCTTTACTCTAGTTAATAACAAATCACACCACTTATTTCTCATACTTCTAGATTATAAGAAATTAAACTTAGACTTGTATTAAAATTCCTTCCCTGCGAACGAACTTATATTCACAAAAATACTGTCAACAAATTGGCGCTGCTGCCGGGGAAGGCATCAATATTAAGTTTAGGTTAATTATTTCTTATATTTTAGATTTTATTTAGTTTAGTTTAAAAAAAAATATATCACAATAATTAGAGTGTGTAAATTTTCAGTACATTTTTATTCATTTTCAGTATTAATTTGAAACAATTACTAGTTTTTCCCCTGTTTTCGTTAGGATACATAAACAAGCAAAGCAGCTCATATTCTCGTTTTTATTTCTTCTTCATTTAAACCACAAAATTCCCTATCTCCTTTTTCTTCAAACAAACCCACTTCCCTTCTATTTTTTTCATTCCAGCAAATCAAATATCTCCCCTGTCATATCTCTCTGCAATCGCCTCTTCCCCATCTCCTTTGTCTTTCATTCACTTTGATTAGATCACCAAAACCCGACAACCTCCTCTTCTTCTTGCATTTTCGTTGATTTCTTCACCACGCCAATCCCCTTCCCCTGTGTTATACGAAACCTCTCCCTCTCCGATTCCTGCACACTTCTTTTCCGTTTTTCTCAACACCAAAGCCCCACCAACCCCTATTCCCCCTTTTTTAGTTTAATTCGAACCAAAGACCCATCAAATTTGGTCCGTGTTTATGCATTTATGTGTATCTAGTTTAGCCTCGAGTTCGGACGTTTTTAGGTTTTCTCTGTTGATGCTCCGTTCCATTTGTTTTTATTTGTTTTAATCCTTGTTGCGATTTCAGTTGGATTAATCGAGTTGTAATGTTATCAAGAATTGCAGTCTAGTTCGTGGTTTCGCAATTTGGTCTCACGTTGTCCGAGTTTATTCGTATTGTGATATGTTTTAGTTCGAGTAGAATTTTGTTATTTCGTTTTTACCGAGTTTATAACGTTGCTATAGTCAGTTTTTGTTCGTTGTTTAAGTGGTTTGAATTGCTGGGTTTCGAGTCTGAGTAGTGTATTTTGGTGTCTATATGCCGAGTCTGAGGTTCAGTTCTAAATGCCGAGTCTGAGCCTGCGATTGCTGTTTACCGAGTTAGTTTTGAGCAAAATCGAGTTGTATTATGCTGTTTTCCTTGTTCCTGTTCGCTGTTATCGACCGAGTCAAGACATCGGAGTTGTTGCTTGCTGTGTTTGCTTGAGTCGTCGAGAGTTTTAGTTGTCTGGTCGAGTAGTAGTGAGTTTGTTTTAGTGTTTACTGATTTTTTGGAGTCGAGTTTTGCTGAGTCCAGCTTGGGTTGCCGAGTTGACTCATATTTGGTATAAGTGAATTGTCTGAGTTGTGGTATACTGGGTTGTTCGAATTAGTTGCTGCGTTTTTAGGTCTGTCCGAGACTTTGTTAAAGTTCGAGTAATGTACTGAGTTGTATGTTGTGGTTTGTCATGCTGAGCTGTTGTATTTCAATTTAAAAATAGTTCTTGGTTTGTCAAAAAAAAAATTTAAAAAAAATAATTTATTTCGAATTTAGAATTTTTAAAATAATTTAGTTTTTGTTCTTTTCATTTTTAATTACTTTAGAAATAGAATAATAAATTCTAACTATAAAAAAAATTTAAAAAAAAAATTTAAAATTTAGTTTTAATTCAAACTTAGATTTTTTTAGATTAATTTAGTTTTAGTTCTTTTCAATTTTATTTGTGTTTACATAAAGAAATTAAAAAAAAAATAGATAATAAGAATAAGAATAAAAAGAAACTATATATAGTTCTTTTGTTTTAACTCTATCTTATTGGTGTTGTCTTTTCAGGTGCACAAACTCTTGCATGCGACGTACAGTAAGTGCTGGAAATCTAGAATTTGATCCGGAAATCGAACGCACTGCTCGAATCTTAAGGAGAGAGGCAAAGCAAAGGAAAGAAAAATCTAAGATGGCTGACGAAGATCGTGAAGTTGCTATTATTGATGAGACTTCAATTTGGGACCATGAGACACCAAATCCTGCTAATTGCATGTACAAAACTCCAGAGATTGGGGCAGCCCAATTCAACATTAATTCAAGCTTAATTCAGATGATCAGCAATCAAGCTTTTGAAGGAGATATTGAACTAGAGGACCCACACAGACATCTAGAGCGTTTCGTGCAGATGTGTGGCTCATTCAGAATCAATGGTGTTACGAGTGACAAGATTCGTCTCCATATGTTTCCCTACTCTATTAAGGGAAGAGCTTTGGAATGGTTTCAACAACTTCCAGACACCACGGTTGCTACATGGGAGAGTCTTTCTACTGCATTCTTGTCCAAATATTATCCTTCTGACAAGACGCAACAATTGAGGACTATGATTATGAGTTTTAAAGCACAACCGGGTGAAGGTCTATATCAGGCATGGGAGAGATTTAAGGCAGTATTGAGGAAGTGTCCACATCATGGTTTGCAAGATTGGCAGATCATTAGTACTTTTTATGGGGCCATGAATGCAGATATTCGTTTGAGTTTGGATGTGGCTGCTGGTGGAAATTTTAAGAAGGCACCAACGACACAGGCTAAAGCACTCCTTGAGGAATTGGCATCTAATAATTATTCATGGGCACCTAGTGGGACGAGCTCAGCAAAAGCAGCACAAGATTATGAGATGATCAACATGCTGGCTCTCAAATTGGATACTCTAACTCAGGAGATGCGAGGACAAAGGGCAAATGTGAATGCTATTTCTTCACCTATGGAAGGGTATAATGATTATAGTGCTAGTCAGAACTCTTATGTGCAACAATTTCCAGAAGAAGCATCTTTTATTCAGGGAAGACAGCCGTGGCCTGTTCAGAATAACTCCTACTACAATCCAAATCAAAGGCCAAACAACAATCTTTCTTACAGTAGTAATCATACGGCTAATCCTTCCTATTCATTTCCAAGGCAGAATCAACCTCCTGGTTTTCAGTCACGACCACCGTATCAAGCACAACAGCAGTATCAACCACCGCCAAAGAAAGAACCTGCTGATTGGGAGGTTGCACTAAATAAAATAATGCAAGGAATCTCTGGGGCATTGGCTAATATGGAATCAAGAATAAATCAGATGGCATCATCTCAAAAGATGCTAGAAACACAGATTGGACAAATTGCCTCCAAGATGGGTGTTCGTGAGCAGGGTTCTCTTCCAAGTCAACCCGACCAGAATGGTAAGGAACAATGCAAAGCAATTACTTTGAGGAGCGGAAGAGAGTTGCCCGAGGTTGAGGCTCTTGAGTCTAAAGAGAGTGATGTGGAAAAAGAAAATGAGATAGTAGAGATTGATGCAGAAAAGTCAGAAAAAGTGGATGAAGATAAGAAGGAAGAAAAAACAGAAAAGCCGTATGTTCCTCCGCCACCTTATGTTCCTTCTATTCCATTTCCACAGAGACTTTACAACAGGCAGTTAGAGAAGCAATACGAGAAGTTCTTGACTATGTTCCGGCAGTTGCATATTAATATTCCATTTGCTGACGCTTTGGCTCAAATGCCACTCTACGCCAAATTTCTGAAGGAGATGTTGTCTAGAAAGCGGAAACTTGAGGATGTGGAAACTATTACTCTGAATGCGGAGTGTAGTGCAGTCATACAAAAATCAATTCCGCAGAAGTTAAAAGATCCTGGAAGTTTCTCTTTACCATGCACTATTGGAGCAATGGAGAACATTAAAGCCTTGTGCGATTTAGGGGCTAGTGTGAGTTTGATGCCACATTCCATTTGTGGAAGACTTGGTCTTGGAGTGCTCAAGAAGACAAGAATCTCACTTTAGTTGGCTGATCGTACTATCAAGTATCCTTTGGGAGTCATTGAGGATGTGCTTGTCAAAGTGGATAAATTCTTTATCCCTTGTGATTTTGTGGTGTTGGAGATGGATGAAGATGTTGAGATGCCCATTATTTTGGGAAGGCCATTTTTGGCTACTGCTGGAACCATAATGATGTCAAAGCTGGGAAATTGGCATTAAATGTTGGTGATGAAAAGGTTGAGTTTGATCTCAACAAAGCCATGAAGATGCCTTCATTTGATGCTACATGTTTCATTGTTGACATAGTGGATGAGATCGTAAGTATTGAAGATGTAGACTTCGCAAAAGTAGAACAAACCTTAGATGATAAAGAAGTTGAAGAAGCACTTGCACTTGATATGCAAGAAAAAGGTACGCCGAAAATTGATGTGGCACTTTTAATTTCAGAGGCACCTCAGGTAGAACTCAAACCTCTTCCTTCTAATCTAAGGTATGCTTTTCTTGGGCCTAATGATACATATCCTGTGATAGTGTCCGCTTTGCTCCATGATGATGAACTTGATAAATTGTTAAATGTGCTTAGGCAATTTAAATCATCAATTGGTTGGACAATTAAAGATATCAAGGGAATTAGCCCCGCTCTTTGCATGCATAGGATTTCTTTAGAAGATAATCATAAACCTGTGATTGAGGGACAAAGAAGATTGAATCCTAATTTGCAAGATGTGGTTAAGGAAGAGATAACTAAGTTGTTAGATGTTGGCATTATATACTCTGTTCCACATAGTAACTGGGTTAGTCCAATACATGTTGTACCTAAGAAGG
The DNA here is from genome assembly GCA_036435485.1 of Saposhnikovia divaricata. Taxonomy (NCBI): domain Eukaryota; kingdom Viridiplantae; phylum Streptophyta; class Magnoliopsida; order Apiales; family Apiaceae; genus Saposhnikovia; species Saposhnikovia divaricata. Next base: position 166,723,991 of record CM071599.1, read on the forward strand.
GTGGGATGACTGTCGTGCATAATGAAATTAATGAATTAATTCCCACTAGGACTGTAACAGGTTGGAGAGTTTGTATTGATTATAGAAAATTAAATAATGCTACTCGCAAAGATCACTTTCCTCTCCCATTTATTGATCAAATGCTCGAAAGACTTGCGGGTAATGAGTATTATAATTTTCTAGATGGATTCTCGGGATACTTTTAGATTCCCATTGCTCCCGAGGATCAAGAAAAGACAACCTTTACTTGTCCTTATGGTACTTTTGCATATCGTAGACTACCCTTTGGTTTGTGTAATGGCCCATCTACATTTCAACGACTTATGACAGCCATATTCTCAGATTTTCTAGGAAAAACCATGGAAGTCTTCATGGATGACTTTACTGTATATGGTTCTTCCTTTGATTCTTGCTTAACCAGTTTGTCTCAAGTGTTGCAGAGATGTGAAGACACTAATCTTGTTCTTAATTGGGAGAAGTGTCATTTTATGGTAAAGGATGGTATTGTGCTTGGGCACAAGATTTCTAGTAAAGGCATCGAGGTGGACAGGGCAAAAATCGATGTGATCGAGAAATTACCACCACCCTCATCTGTGAAGGGGATTAGAAGTTTCCTTGGACACGCCGGTTTTTACCGACGTTTTATCAAGGATTTTTCTAAAATTTCTCGTCCTCTTTGTAATCTACTTGAAAAAAGACAGTATCTTTGATTTTGACGAGAGTTGTCTTGTTGCTTTTAACAGGTTGAAGAAGGAGCTTACTTCTGCACCTATCATGTCAGCCCCTGATTGGAGCTTGCCTTTCGAGCTAACGTGTGATGCTAGTGACTATGCTGTGGGTGCTGTTTTGGGGCAAAAGAAGGAAAAACGCATGCATGTGATATACTATGCAAGCAAGACACTTGATGATGCACAAATCAATTATGCTACCACTGAAAAAGAGCTACTTGCTGTGGTTTTTGCCTTTGACAAATTCAGATCCTATCTTGTTGGGTCTAGGGTGATTGTTTATACAGATCATGCTGCAATTCGTTATTTGATGAAAAAGAAGGATGCCAAGCCTCATCTAATCCGTTGGATTCTTTTACTCCAGGAGTTTGATCTTCAAATTCGAGACAAGAAAGGTTCTTAAAACTTGGTAGCTGATCATTTATCCAGGTTGGACCAGGGAAATGAAGTGGTAGGAGTTAATATACCTATCAATGATGCATTTCCAGAAGAAACACTTCTTGCAGTATCTTTATCTACACCATGGTATGCGGACTTCGTAAATTATCTTGTGGGTGGCATTGTACCAAGTGGACTGAGTTATCAACAAAAGAAGAAATTCTTATTTGATGTAAAACACTACTTCTGGGAAGAACCACTTCTTTACAAGGAATGTGCTGATGGTATCATGAGGAGGTGTGTGCCACACGAGGAAATTCCTAATGTCTTGAATCATTGTCATGCTTTAGAGTGTGGTGGTCACAATAGTAGCACAAAAACTGTTGCAAAAATTTGGCAGTCTGGATTTTATTGGCCTTCAATGTATCAAGATGCAAGAAGCTTTGTTGCAACTTGTGATCGATGTCAAAGAACATGAAATATTTCAGGACTGAATGAGATGCCTTTGCAACCTATTCTTGAGGTTGAGCTCTTTGATGTTTGGGGCATAGATTTCATGGGCCCGTTCCCATCATCTTATGGTAAAAAATTTATTTTGGTGGGAGTTGATTACGTCTCTAAATGGGTGGAGGCGATTGCTAGTCCTACAAATGATGGTAGAGTGGTTAAGAAGTTCTTACAGAAGCATATCTTTACACGTTTTGGAGTGCCTAGGGCCATCATCAATGATGGAGGGTCTCACTTTTGCAATAAATTAATTGAAGATCTTTTGCGAAAGTATGGAGTGACTCAGAAAGTTGCTACACCTTATCACCCTCAAACTAGTGGGCAAGTGGAGATTTCAAATCGAGAGCTGAAACAAATTCTTGAGAAAACAGTGGCTAGCTCCAGAAAAGATTGGGCAAGGAAGCTTGATGATGCTCTATGGGTTCAAGACACCTATCGGTATGTCTCCGTATAGGTTGGTGTTTGGAAAATCATGTCATTTACCCGTGGAAGTGGAGCACAAGGCACTTTGGGCGATAAGATTCTTGAACATGGAATTACAAGCTGCGGGACTTAACAGGTTGATGCAACTAAGTGAACTTGACGAGTTGAGACTTAAGTCTTATGAAAATGCGGCAATATACAAGGAGAAGACAAAGAAGTGGCATGACAGGCATATTAGACCGAAAGAGTTTGAAGTTGACCAGCAAGTTCTACTGTTCAACTCAAGGCTGAAACTCTTTCCCGGAAAATTAAAGTCAAGATGGTCTGGCCCTTTTAAAATTGTCAAGGTATATCCGTATGGTGCTGTGGACATCACTCGAGATGGTTCCGATGTGTTTAAAGTGAATGGGCAAAGACTCAAGCCATATTTGATTGGTGATGACATTCCAAGAGGAGTCAATTGGCTTCTCTCCAGTCCTCAAGCTTAAGTTCATCACGAGAGGCGTCGAGCTAATGACGTTAAACAAGCGCTATTTGGGAGGCAACCCAAGGAATTTTGTTGATTTGAATAATATTTTTGTATGTTTGGACTATACAGGAGGATCTTCATTTCGAGATGGATGCCACAATGGCATTTCATGGTTGCACACTACCACCTCGACCATGATTCAGGGGAGTCCTCTTTTTTTCCTCGCATATTAGTCCATTGTGTGTGTTTCTTGTGGACAAGAAACGTGATAAGTTGGGGGGTATGTGTGTGTTCATTGTGATGTTAAAAAAAAAAAATTAAAAATCACAAAAAGAATTCTGGCCTTGTAAAAAGATCACATACACTAGCAAGTTGAAACTGGTAGACTTTTTGAAGGTTGTAAGTGATTAAAAGGACATGAATATGTGCAAGATGATTTGGTTTGCATGCTTTGAGTACAAGTAGGTGCATTAGAGAGACGTTTACCTGGGATTGATTATGCTTTGCCGCACCAAGTGAGTTTTGAGCCTATATGCATATCTTTTGCATTTCATATTCGTTTGCTTGAGTGTCCACATGTTGTTTGCATTGCTAGCACTTGTTTGAGGTCTTTCTTGAAATGCATGACATTATTTGATGATAACATGATAAAGGCATTTAGGGATAACCTCATATTTCCTATATTACCACACCATTTATACATGATCAATTAGTTACCCCATTGAGCTTAATCATACTTTTTTCGGTGACACACCACATTACTTGCCTAGACCTTTTTCTTTTATTGGCCTTGCTTTAACTTGAACCCAAATTGTCAAAGGCTAGTAGAGTGTTTGAGGGAGTAAAAAGGTGTGCAAAGGGGGGTTTTATTGATGATCATTACTTTTGGGAAAATATTGGGTTTGGTTGTTACTTGTTAGTCGAAGTTTGTAATAATATCAATGGATCATTGTTCTTGTTTATAATTAGCTCTCTTAAAAAAAAAATTACTATTTATATAAGAGCATACTTATGTTTTTATGATCCTTTTTCATTCGACTAGTCAAGTTACTTGTTAAAAGAGAATAAAAAGATTCAAGTGTGGGGAATAGGGTATAGTTGAATGAATTATGTTGTTGGGTACTAGCTTTTGACATTTAACCTGTTTTGGCTTTACTTGACATACCTTGTCCCTAGCCCCATTACAACCCGAATAAAGACCTTTTGATTATCATCAGTGGTGTGTGTTGCGTTAAAGTTAGATTGATACCAAATGTCAAGCATGTTTATGATTTTGTTGGAATGGAGTGATACACTTACCCTTGCTCTTGAGTGAATATTCTTTTGTGAGTGAAAGGTGAGTTATTACCTGTATTTTGCATATGAGATCCCAAGTTTTGACTCAAAGATGTACTCTTGTGGGCTTAGCATGATTACCAACTTATTCTTACATTGACATGGACTGTTGAGAACTTATGCATCTTCTTTCAGTAGACTATGTGAATACTTGTAACTTCGACACAAGGCATTGTATTCTTCACTTTGATTCTTAAGTTGACATGGCATGAGAGAACTTGTATATGTGGTGTTGTAGTGGCATTCGATCTTTTACATGAGCTAGATGGATTTTGTGGGTACATTCACTACAGACCCTCACGAGACCTCACTCGTCCACTAGGGCTGCCTAGGGGTTTAAAGGGCTTGTTGCATATGCCAAATGCAACCGTGATCACCTACGGAAGTGGTATTAATAAGTAGTTAGTTTGGTTTACTCGAGGACGAGCAAAAGTTAAGTTGGGGGGTATTTGATACATGCTAATTTTGTATATATTTTATAGCATGTTATCTCTCATTTATCCTTAATTTTGTGCTTGTTAGCATTGTTAGTAGCATTTTATTTGAATTTGATGCTAAGATATTTTTTTTTATGTTTATAGGATAATTTTGGAAGCAAAAAGAGCCCGGTTTCAGGTCAAGAGACCGTAGATTAAACCTGGATGAGCAATGAGGAAATAAGAATTTTCACAAAAAAATGGAAAGTGATATATTCTTAAAGCAGGAATCCCGGTTGGAATTAATATAATTTTTGTTAAGCGAAAGGAGTCCGGTTCCAGGTCCTCAATTGACCGCAGCATAGGACTTAAGGACTTATTTATATTAATAAATATTTAATTTATTTAGAAAATTATATTTATAAATATCTAACAATATTAGATATTTATTTTTATAATTTCTGGATTTATTTAATTATTTATTAATTAAAGATTATAAGCTGTGCGGGTTAAAAAGCATTTCTACGGAACCTAGTATAATACTACCAACAAAAGTTGTCGGTTTGTAAAGCAAGTGGGTTTTGTAGTGGTTTGTAAAGCAAGTGGAATTAGTAGTGCAGCTTTCGGCTGCTTTTTTTTTTATTTGATTTTTTTTCTTTTTCTTTTTCTTTTTATTTTTTTAATTTTGTGGTGTGCTAAATTTGTGCTATAAATAGGCCTAGTTCTTGAGCTTATTTCCACACACCAATTCTTAGAGAGCACATTCCTCTCTTGTAATCTCTCTCTCTTTTTCTTTGTAAAATTTAGTTTTAATTCATACAGTTTAATTTTCGGCAAAATTCTATTTCGGTTGAAGATTTTAATGGAATTACTTGGAGGGCTCTTTCATTTTAGTGGCTACTATTTCGGAAGAATTAAATTTTTCAAGTTGCATTTTCTTCACTCTACACTCTTTTTATTATGATTCTACCCCTTAATATATGCTTATTTTATTTATCCAGCATGCGTAGCTAATTCTATAATCCGAGAATTAGGTAGTATTCATTGGTGATATAATTGTTTGATTGTGATGCTAATTCTCTAGTTTTGCTAATCTATCATTGAGGGCTTAACCCAATTAAGGGAGTAGCTAACCTTTAATTGTATTCACAGGTATTACGACAAATTGGGAGAGGAGTCATAATTCTTGTTCATGATTTGATAGACATAGTTCAATTATTAAATCGGGAGATTAATAATAGAACTATGAAACTTATAATTCTTGGTTTTTAATAGTTTATAATTATATTTTAATTGATCATGGGAGTGACTTTTGAGGTATAATCGTAGGCATTATATTGTATCTTGGGAGAGAACATTATAAATGTGAGAAGAATTGTTTTTAGCAAAATATGAGAAATATTTATATTACATCACATCAACATTATTGAACCAATTGAGGAAACCTAGTTCTCGGGTTGTTTTTCCTCATCAGTAAATCTTAATTTTTATTCCACAACAGTTTTTAAAAGATTTATTGCAATTTTTAATTCTATTAAAATTTAAAAATGTGAATTCAATTTCTCCAAAATTTGAAATTCAAAATTTTTATAATCTTTATTGAATATCCAATTGTTAATCCATTGTTCACAGCTAAGCGTCTAGTCATGTATTTTTCACATTAATTATGATTATTTGATTTAATTTTTCTCTCTAAACGTATACACAAACACCGTAAATATGTATAATTTAATATTTATTTTCGGGACATCCATGATGTTCTTCATATAGGTGATAAATTTTGTTGAATTAAAAAAAAATCTCTTATTTCAGTTTTGTATTCCGACAGAATTCATTTACTACTATATATTTTTTAACAAAAAAATTATATACATGTATTTAAATTACGGATTTAATCGATTGATAATTTTTTCATGTCAAAATTATTTGTTGGGCCATGATTTCGAGTAAATATTTTTAAATATTTATTTGTAAATTTTATTTTTGTTATTTTTTTACATTTTGTAAATAATTGATTAAGAGGGGTGTATTCATTTGAAATTCTGTTGGATTTTAATAGATTCTCAAAATCAGCAGGTATTCATTTGAGATTTTAAACAATCTTTTAAAATCTGCAGGTATTCAATTCGGATTTTAAATAATCTTTCTAAATCTGTGGGTATTCAATTTAAATTTTAAAAAATCTTCTAAAATCTGTAGGTATTCAATCCCGATTTTAAAAAATCAATCAAAATCTCAAGGTATTCAAATTTCAACAGATTTGCTAAAGTCATGGATTTTGAAATATTTGTGGCAGATTTTATATGTAAATTCGTCAACGTAAAATTTGTTCTTACTAGATAATATTTTGATGGATTTGTGAATTATAACGATTTGTAATAAAATAAAAAAAAGTTAAAGTAAAAGATATGTAAAGATATGTTAGAGCATCTCCAATGAAGAAGAACCCTTAGCTAAAGTCATATATGCAATACCATAAATAAAATTTATAGAGACTATGTAAAAAAATTCACTTCAATGAGACATTACCCTTAGCAAAAAATTTAGATAATCTCTTTTCGTTGGCTATATTTGGCCAACCTCTAGAGGCATGTTTTATATGATTTATTACCTTATAAAATATATTCTATTTATAACAACCTGAAATAATAATAACATACTATATTTATAATATAACCAAACATTATAGTCAATATACCGTTGGAGTACAACATCTTAGAGGTTCAACAAATTTTACATAATCAATATTTTATTTGATTTAGCCAATACCATTGGAGATACTCTTATGCTAGTATTTATACCTTAAGTACATCCTTTCTCTTTCACTACTTCTTCTTGGCTGGTTTCTGCACTTTCACTACTTTTTCTTGGTTGGTCTGTGAAGGTACGTAAGCTTTTTTCTTCATCATTTCCATTCTTCTTTTTTTGCATCAATTGTTATAAAGTTATATGACCATGTGTATGTTTTTGTTACATATGATATTATATTCGATTTTATGAATCATTATGATATGTATGTTCTAAACATTTTTGAAATGATTAACACCATTATGGCCGATTCACAAAATCTAAAAAAGAGAAGTGGTTATTATCAATGGTCATGTGGAATGATAGGTCTCGTGAAGATGATGATGATCAATACGATGAGAACGAGTAACACATGAATGACGAGTACTAGATGAATAAACATACTTTTTTAATTTTGTTCTCGAATCTTTTAGTTTTTTTTTTTTTGAAATAGTCATTCAATATTTTAAAATTTCTGGACCGTATTGATTTTGGACTATTTATTTATAAATAGTTATCTTTAATTAATATATAGATATTATAAAATAAAAAATATTAAGAAATCAATCTCGTAAAATCTGTAGGATTTTGTTTAATCTACAAAAATCTAGATAAATCAATCTATCAAAATCTGTAGGGAATTAAAAAAAATATGTGTAGAATCTATAATAGATTTTAAACAATTCATGGATTTACACATTCCATTAAAATCCATGAATTATTATCAATGCAACAGAATTTCAGTTGAATACACCCCTCTAAGACTTTGGGATACACATAAATCTATATTTAGTATATATTAATATATGAGAGAATTAAATTTAAAATCAAAACAACAAAGAAGTAACTCTACCCCTCAATTACTCACTACCCATCACCAACAAACCATTATTCTAAATTTCTATTTCAGTATTTGAAAGGCCCTTGTGTAATATCCCAGTCCCACATCGAGGAGATTTGGGACTTTAGCTCAGTTTATAAGGCAAAGTACTACTACTAAGTGCACCAATAAATCATGATCTTTTGGGAGCCTATGGTGGGCTTGTGGATTACCCAAGTTGGCTGCATTTGGGCCAGTTTACTTTGGCTTATTTCGAATTCGGAATCGGGACTCGACCCGATTTTCGAAAAAGGCTAGGGATTTGACCTGGGTCGTCACATAACCCTCTAAATAATGCAAACCCACAACCGAATGCATACCGGACCCAACAACCTTGCCACCTTGTCTAGCAATTTTTTTGACAAACAAAATATAATGCATTCATTAAAATACTGAAACACAGTCGGGATAAACCCCCGAATTGACAATACAACCTGATTGGGAAACATATAAACGAGCTAAACAAATAGTCGTTTTGTTTTCAGATCGCTTAACAAACAGAATATAAATATTCATCACAATAAAAATGATTACAAAGGTTTTCCGAGCAATCCAGTCGACACCAACATCCCTAAAAAAAGTAACATCACAATTGACCTGCGCACATAAAAACCGGTGATAGCCCAGTGTTCATATCCATCAGCTACACCAACTGAGGTTGGGGGTACAGATGTCCCCATATATTGAACAATCTTTCGTTGTGCAAGGTGAGCTCTCACGATAATCGCCACCGTTTCAGATTTGAAGCGGGCTTCCCAGATCTCCCAATACACCAAAGAAATCATCCTTAAAACGACATGACAACAAACCAAAACGCAACAAAACATAAACCCAAAAAATTGGGAACAAGCAGTAACCCAAAAAGATGGGTACGGCAACAAGACCTCACGAAAGGAGGATGTTCATTGAAAGAAAAGTAAGAAAAAAAGGGGGCTCCAACCGGTGGAGGAGCCACTACCAAAGAAATACACTTGGAACCTGCTTTACAACGAAGAGAGGAAAGAGAGTTTGAGAGTCAAGGGACGACTAGGTTTTTCTTTTTTGTAGAAATGTTTTTTAAGTGTTAGACAATATTTATCAAACGGTCCGTCTTATCTGGCAATTAAATGTAGAAGGTGATGGTACAAGGGGTAAATAGTTTATAATCTATTTTTACGTTGGGGTTAGATTGTCGCTTAACCGAGATATGTCAGGTATTTACTCCGTTCCATTATACATTTCTTTGGTTTTTGATTACCAAAATTTAATTAAAATTTATATATATATATATATATATATATATATATATATATTACGCAATTGAGAAATTAAAAATTATATAACTAAAAGTACATGTAATCTATTTTAAAATGTAAATTTTGTTTTTTAAAAATAATAATAAAATAACTTTTAATGTTCAATCAAAGATTGGTTAATTTAACAATTAAAAAGTCAAAATGTAAATTGGAATGGAGAACGTAGTACAACAGACTTTTTAACTGAGCCTGAGACAAATTAAATGTGTTGTTCATTTACGTATTTAATTTATTTCATTTTTTAGATGATTTTACTTTATAAATTAACGTGTTTAAACATAAATAAGATAATTATTGAGATATTTTTTAATTAATAAAATTTATTAGTTCGTATCCCGTGATAATTTATTTAGATTAATTCCTGTCGATTTGATTTGATATTCATAACTAAAGTTTGAATGTGTAATTCATAATTATATTAAAGTCGAAACATTAAAATTTTTATTTATGTGGTCTTCAATCTTTTATTCTAATTAATAAATATTAGAATAATATTATTAATGCTAATTAATTAATCGATTAATTTTAATTTAAGTTTTGTAATAAATTAAATTATATTAAAATTAAAATAATTATTAAAAAATGATTATATACAATTAATTTTAACATAAAATAAAATTTATAACATATCAAAAAAACCCGGTGCATCGCACGGGTTACAAGCTAGTAAGATTTATCGGAAAAGTAGGTATAAGTAATAAGACTTATAGTAGAAGTAGGTGTCTTCTATCGTGTATGATTATATATTTATAATAATATAATAGAAAATTAAATAAATAAAGATAATATTAAAATAAATAGATATAGTGATAACCAAAGTTTGGTACTCTAACAAAAAGGGATTTCGCTTATTAATAATAAAGAGTATAGATTTGTGTTTATCTTTTTGCCAACAATTTTCAAAATAAATTATAACAAGGGTAAATTACAGAGTGATGCCAGATTTTACACCAATATTCAAAAAAATGGTCAAAATTTTAAATTTGCAAAATAATGTTCCATCTTTTAAAAGAATGACTCCCGCTAATTGTGAACATGAAAATGAACCATTTTTAAAAAAATGGAAATATAATGTAACTATTCTTTTGAAGAAAAGTTAACGGGAACCACTCTTTTAAAACGCGGGAACTTAAAATTATAATTAATTTGGGAACTTAAAAGTTTAGTCACATTTTTAAAATTTGGTGTAAAATACGATGAAGCGGAAAAAACATCAAAAAACGACGCATCACTATGTAATTTACTCTTATGACAGATCACTAGCTTAGATTTAATTAGATAAATACTCCCTCTATCCCTTTTTAGTTGTGGGAAAAAATTTGTATCTAAATAGTCGTCTCACTCTTATTCTATTTTTCCATATTTATCCCTCTATTCCTCATTTCAATATTTGACTTTATAACTGTTAGAACCAATTTCCGTCGTCGATCCTTCAGTCGAACCTGCAATAGAGAAGAATGCAAGGGTTGTACCTCCTGATTCACCTCCGGTGTGAGAATAAGTTAATCTGGTTTTGGTTTAGTAATCGTCAACGTAGAAGAGTTTATGTTATGTGATTAGTGTGTAATTGAATGAATCTCAAACCTAACTATTATGTTTTTATCCTCTGTTCGATCGTGGGCGATCAACCGAGAGGTGGGGCGAGTGGGAGAACGTGTCCCACGTTTTGAAGAACCAACAACTGACAGGACCGTTGCTGGTAGATGGGCTGGATGCCTGGATCTATGTGGATCTTCGGTCTAATCTCCCTTGGGCCTGCCTTGGTTTCCTGGTGTTGGGCCTTCGGTCTGACCCAACAAGGAGATGGGCCTCCAATAATAACTAATCTCATTATTTAATATACTTCCTCTGTCCCAACCAATTTTTAACACCTTTTTTTTACTTTCTTACACGCATTTTAAGATGCATGTTAAGGATAGTTCCATAACTTATTTTTAAAATTTTCATTTTCTGTTTAAAAAGTTAAACATTAAATTTTTATAAAACAAAAAAATTTTAAAAATAAGTTATGGAACTATCCTTAAAATGCATGCTGAATAATTCTATTTCAAATGTTAAGAATCAAGGGGGACAGAGGGAGTAATAATTAGGGATAATACAAAATAATTTATAACATTAATTTTTTTTTTTAATATGTATATTTCTTAATATATTTTAATATGTACATTTTTTCGAGATGTTACGATTAAAACGGGAGGGAGTAAGTATAAAACAAATAAAACATGATCCACTCTAAACAACCTTTGTAGCTGAGCTAAACCGCCGTAAAACCAGCCTACTTTACTTCACCTACTAAAGTTACCATTGACCATTTCTTTACTGCGCACGACTCCCAATAATTTCCATAATTTACCGTGTACTCCTTGTGTTGTCCTGCACAAAAAGGCATAGTAAATTCTGCACGCACATCAATGCTCGCTGTCAGGCTTTTACCCTCATAGATTTCTCCGCTGCACTCACAACAACTACTACTGTTCTCACTTTTATCACTACATTTACACACATTTTGTACGTACGTATTAAATATTTACACACACAAACACTTGTACTACGTACATGTCACATGTGTGTACAAATAAATGTACACTTCTTTTATGTATCTTTTCACATCACTTTTGTTAACACTGACACATAAGGCTTAGTGGGTTCATTCTCTTTTCTCTTCCCGGCCATCATTTCGCCGGAATTCTCACCGTAAAGTTCACCGGAATTTGTTTAATTTTGTTTTTTTTTAACTTTTTTTGGGTTTATGTTAGTTATTTACATTGTACTTTTATTGTTTTTAATGTTAAATTTGTGTTTCAGGACACAGAAAAAGAAGGGTAATTCTTGGGATTTTTACTGCTAGTGTTGCTGCTCTTTGGTATAATCGAGGCATCCCTTTTCATGTTTTTAGCTATATCTATAGTTGTGTGTATAGATTCTATCTGCCATTTCCTGCTTCTTGTGTGTGTGAAAATATAATATATTTGTTTAAGTGAAGGATCTATGAGTTAGTATTGATTTTTACTCAAAATAGGGACTGTTACTGATTCATATGACAAAAGAGGTTTATATAATTGTTTGATTATATGTATTTTATATAATTTTTGAAGTGAAGTATCTATGTGTTAGTATAAATTTTTTACTTAAAGGAGGAACTGTTACTGAATCATGTAACAAACAGGGTAAAGAAAGATTGAATCTTTTCTAATTATGGAGTTATTAAATTACTTATTGTTTTTGTGGTAAGATGATATGTCTTGTTATTATGAGTATGATTTGTGTTTTGCTTGTTTTGGTAAAAATCAAGAATTTAAGTGTATGTATCAGTTACAGAAGTTTTAAGTATGACTGGACTTTTATTGTCATTTGACTCATTTGGTATGACATTTACTAATCAGCACAAAATAAGGTTAATTAGTAGTGATTTTGAATTGTTGGTGCTGGTTTACTGGATTTAATAATCATGACTCTTGTTCGTTGGTTTTTTACTTTTCCTGGTTCTAGATTGGGTGATAGCTGTTGATTGACGTATGTTATATTAATTCGAATATTTGTTGATTTGGTTTAAAGGTTAAGGCTATACTCTGGTTGAGTCACGGGGTAATTGTGTGAGTTGATCTGGATCAGTGTTAAGCTAAATTTGTTGAGTATCATACACACAGTGAAACATTGCTAGGGGTGTTGTGCTTCACGGTGATGTGTATATGTGTTGTAGTATTATATTTGACAAGACAGATTATGCTAAGCCAGAATTCTTGCTAACTATTAAGAGAATGCAGGTTGGAGCGTCATGAGGAGACGGAGTTTACATCAAAGCACTCATCCTTTTAATTCACAACGTAAGTATAAGCATCAAGTCACATACAATGGCATTAAGAAATGAGCAATCTATGTCTTCTGTACACTCTGCTTCTCACATGTCGGTGATGATGCATACACGATCTCAACTTTGTGTAATCTAATCTTTAATCCTTGCTCCATTTTTTTTGTTGTCAATTTAATTTTTGACCAAATTAAGAGTGTCTTCTATGTATCCTGGAGCAACTAGTTGCAATTCTTCAAGGCCGAGATGCATACAAGTATTTAAAACTATCTGCTCCGCTTGCCCCAACTTTGAGTAGTTTAATTTTTAACACCTGCTGCAAATATTGATGAAGTTAATTTTTTTAACAAACTGCAAGTGTCTTCTCTTTATGCTGCAGCAATTGATTTCTAGTCTTGGAGACCATCGAGTAAAATCTTTTACAGAGTTACAGTCGAGCCCTTACTAGACCTAGTGGTTTGCCAACTTTTTTAGTACACTCTAGTTGCTCATTAACTTTTTAGGCATAGAAAGTTATTTTGTTTGAAGTACTTTTATCTTGTCATTTAGAGGATACATTGAAGTGAATTGTCAAAAATTTGGAAACGTGGTAGAACCAGATTGTGTGCCTGATATAATTGCTGTTGTGGTATGAGACAGTCTATCCTTCTAATGCGGGAGAGTATTTGATTGATATAACTGTTTTCTTAACATTAATTATACCTTGTAATATGAGGTCTCTCTGTCTATGTTTGTGTGCATTTGTACCTTTGCTAACTAGAGAGTGTTTTACAGCTTTTGAGGCATATTGGGGCGACTCATGGCAAAATGTCGAGCGCTTAAGAATCAAGGACGGGTCTATAAGAATGCATGTTATAGATGATGATTCGATGATTGAGGTGCAGATTCCCATTTCAAATATTCGAATAAAGCCTAGAAAAGCAACTGCAATTGATTGCACATGTCTTCTACGACCTGGACTTGATGTCTCTGTGCTCTCAACACCCCAACAAACAGAAGAAGAAGATACAGAAGATACAGGAATTTCACCCGCTGAAGATCTAGAGCCTGTAAGTCCCTTTTAAAAATTCTGACTTTCCCAAAAAAGTGTATTTACCTATTACCTCTGTTTAATAATTTGAGATACATTTAAAATTTGTAGACTACAGAGTAGTAAAAAGCTTCAAGTATGCCATAACTTTAGACCGAAGGTACAGTGAGGTTTTATATAAATAACCTTAAATTTCCAACATGAAGTTGTTCATATCTTATGGTACATAATTCCTCCTTTTGAATACACAAAGGCTAAGGGCCATCTACCCTGGAATTATGGGAGGTTTATGATTCCCCAAGTAATACAATTCTGTTCAGATAAGCCTCTCTAGGTGTATTGCTATAACAAATTAGCGCCTATTGTGAAACTTAATAATTATAGTCTGCATAACATGGGAACTACTAAATGCACTTTTGGAGTGAATTATAAAAGTTTTTGTTATTTCCCAGACTCTTATAGATATATATTACATTAAAATGATTTTAAATTTCTTTAATGATTTATTTATTCTTCTTGTTTAGGTGTGGCTTGATGCTAAAATAAGTTCTATAGAGAGGAAACCTCATGAAGATGACTGCGCTTGCACGTTTTATGTGCAGTTCTATGTCACACAAGGCCCTATCGGCATGATAAAGAAAGCACTATCGAAAGATATCACCACGGTGCAGATTGAAAAGATATCCATTTTTCAAAAGCTGGAAAAGAATCCTTGTGAGGATGAACTTTATCGTTGGAAGTTCAGTGAGGACAGTACATCACGTCACATATTTAAATTGTTTACAGGAAAGTTTGCATCTGATCTGACATGGTTTCTTGTTACATCTGTTGCCAAGCAACTTGCATTTGATGTAATTACGTTTGAAGGCCGCATTGTCTACCAGATATGGGATGGAGATAGTCATACATATTCTCAAAATTCAGAGAAGCGCTCAAAGGCGGTGACTTTCCAGCTTGAAAATGGAACTCTTGTCCCGATCATCGTTTCATTTCCTCCAACTGATGACCAGAATATGACACCTGATGGTGAATTGAATGACTCTGGACCATTGTCTTTGTACGATATAATGGACTTGCGGCGCTCAAAGCGTCGAAATGTGCAACCCGAGCGTTACCTGGGTTGTGATGAACTGCCAGATCCGGATATTGATATCAGCCGTATAGGTTTAATTAGGGAATCAAAATTGGAATATGAAGATATTCCTCTGGCTTTATCTGTCCAAGATGATCATGCACACAAAACAGACAGACATAGAACAGATGGACATAAAATCGACAGGCATGAGGAGATGAACAACATAGTCAGCTCTTACAGAAAAGAAGTTTTCGATAGCTTACTTGATAGCCAGAGGAATAATCAGCAAATGGACTCGAGTTCAGATTCATCTGATGAAGAAGAGATATATGTGAATGATCAAGAAGAGCATCCATCTCAAAGTGCAATTGTTCCTCTGTCTACTGAAAACCATTCTGGAGCCGGTGAAGTGTACCCTCTGGCCGCTGAACTTTCTGGAAATAATGCAGCAGACATCAGTAAAATAGTTTCCAAGTATTACAGTGATAGATCAAGTAATGGAGATGGGAAGAGTACTTCTAGGACTAACTACTCCAGATTGGAACTAAAAAAGAAGAAAAAACCCCCGGTCAACTATTCTTTAGTGCACAGCGGATGGGGGTGGAAAGCTGCATATAAAAAGTATCCAAGAGCCAAGAGGATGCGTTCTACTGTTACAGATTGGCAGAACATTTATGATAATTCAAGATCAACTTCTTCACGAAGAGCCTTTAGTGCAGGTGTTTACAGGGAAATGATAAGAAGATGCATGACAGACATAGACTCTGTTGTCAGTCAAGAACAACCACCGATTCTTGATCAGTGGAAAGAATTTCAGTCAGTGAACTCCTTGAACCAAAAAGACAGGGAGAAGAATAAGGAGATGGGTGGAAATCAGGAAGAGATGCCAGAGAAGCCAGAGGATCCAGGTGAAGATGAGATCTCTGAAATTGATATATTGTGGAAAGAAATGGATATGGCCTTGGCATCGGCTTATCTTCTTGATGACGAGGTATTTATTTCTTAATTTGCGAGTCTGATGCTGCATTATTCCTTTTTTAGTTACTTTGAAATTGTTCCGCTACTTGAGGAAGAGTAGAAATGAAAAACTCTTGTCACCTGAATTTGTACTGCAATGGGTTTTGTTTTGTTATTTTGGGATATGGAAAGTTTGCTGGGTATATCACCAAACATGGTCGAGACTGATATTTGTTCAAATCATGGCTTTCAGATTTTAATATTTATATATGCCTACATCTTGATAACTTTACTTGATTCTTAATCTTGAGACTGATATTGTGCTTGAATTTTCAGGACGACGAAGTCCCTAATGAAACTAAAAAACCAGCTGGCCGGCAAGTTTGTCAGCATGATTACACACTTAATGAAGAAATTGGAATCATATGTCGCTCGTGTGGCTTTGTTTGCACCGAAATTAGATATGTCTCGTTGCCATTTGTAAGTACCTTTGATATTCAAAATGCAGAAAGATACTTGATATATGTCATTAGACTTTGTTGTGGTTTACGAACATGTTCATTCTCATAACTTCGTTCTTTTACATATAGTTCCCATCGCAAAGCTGGACCACAAGCAAACATGCACGCAAGGAAGAAAAAGAAAATGTTTCAGAGAGCAAGCAGGAGGAGAAAAAGGAATTTGATAATATTTCAGTTCCTACGTACTCTGACACATTCTTATCAGAAGATAAAGACAGTGTTTGGGCCTTGATACCTAACCTCAAAGATAAGTTGCGCCTCCACCAAAAAAGAGCCTTTGAGTTTCTTTGGCGGAACCTTGCTGGTTCAATGATACCAGCACAGATGGAGTCAGCACGTCATAATAGAGGGGGTTGTGTCATTTCTCATTCTCCTGGTGCCGGGAAAACATTGCTGATAATTGCATTTTTAGAGAGTTACTTGAAGCTATTCCCAGGAGCAAGGCCTTTGGTCCTTGCTCCAAAGACAACCCTGTATACTTGGTATAAAGAAATACTGAAGTGGAATATTCCTATTCCAGTATACCAAATTCATGGTGGTCAGACATACAGAGGTGAATTGTTAAGGCGGAAAGTGAAACTACCTGCTGGGCTTCCTCGAAATCAAGATGTATTACATGTCTTGGATTGCCTAGAAAAAATACAGAGGTGGCTTGCTCATCCAAGTGTCCTTCTCATGGGTTATACCTCATTTCTGACTTTGACCCGAGATGATTCAAGCTACACTCATAGGCAATATATGGCCCAAGTTTTACGGAGATGTCCAGGTATCCTAATACTTGATGAAGGTCACAACCCGAGAAGTACTAAATCTCGATTAAGGAAAGGTTTGATGAAAGTGGATACAGACTTGAGAGTTTTGCTCTCTGGTACGCTGTTTCAGAATAACTTTGGAGAATATTTTAACACCCTTTGCTTAGCAAGACCAACTTTTGTCAATGAAGTACTAGATGAACTTGATCCAAAGTTCAGGAAGAAGAAGAAAGAAATATCACACTTCTCCCGCGAAAATCGATCAAGGAAAGTCTTCATTAATGAAATATCGGGGAAGATCAATTCTGATATAAGCGAGGAAAGAGTTCATGGTCTAAATATTTTGAAGAATTTAACAAACGAATTTATAGATGTTTATGAAGGTGGAAGCTCCGACAGCCTTCCTGGTCTACAAATTTACACTTTGATGATGAAGTCGACAAAAATTCAACAAGACATTCTGGAGAAACTTCAGAATCAAAGGCCTATATACAAAGGGTTTCCTTTAGAACTAGAGCTTCTAATCACTCTTGGATCAATACATCCCTGGTTAATCCGAACTACGGCATGTGCGGGTAATTATTTTGATATGGAGGAGTTAGACGCTCTTGAAAAGCTCAAGTTTGACCTGAAATTAGGTTCAAAAGTAAGATTTGTTATGAGTCTTGTTCCGCGGTGTCTGCTCAGGAAGGAGAAAGTTTTGATATTTTGTCACAACATTGCTCCAATTAACCTATTTCTTACAATATTTGAGAGGTTCTATGGCTGGAAAAAGGGTGAAGAAGTTCTTGTACTTCAGGGGGAACTCGAACTCTTTGAAAGAGGAAGAGTGATGGAGAAGTTTGAAGAGCCGGGAGGACCGTCAAGGGTTATGCTAGCTTCCATCTCTGCCTGTTGTGAAGGGATCAGTTTGACTGCAGCATCAAGAGTCATCTTACTCGACTCAGAGTGGAATCCTTCCAAGAGTAAGCAAGCTATTGCACGAGCTTTTCGTCCCGGACAGGATAAGGTTGTGTATGTGTATCAACTACTGGCTACAGGGACTCTTGAAGAAGAGAAATTCAAGAGAACAACATGGAAGGAGTGGGTTTCAAGTATGATATTCAGTGAGGAGTTTGTGGAGGATCCTTCTCAGTGGCAAGCACTTAAAATTGAAGATGAACTCCTCGGAGAGATGATAGAGGAAGATCGAAATTCATTGTTCCATCAGATCATGAAGAATGAAAAGGCTTCAAATGGTTTGATGAGGGTTAGGGATTAATGACCATCCAGCCTTTTCGGATGTAAAACCTTTCATATGGTTAGGTTTTTTGTCAACAGCTCTCTCTTTCATGCAGCATGGCATCTACATTTTGTTATCGGCTAATTCTCTTGCGAGCAAGAGCCGAAAGCTAAGGTACCAAGTTGTTTTAGACTTTTAGTGCAGTGTTGTAGTGCAATGCTTTGTTTTTCAAAACTGTATGAAAAACATAGAATGCGCGTATGTTCTAATATGAAGTAATTTACTGTTTAATTGTGGAGAACTATGGACATGTTTGGACATGTTTGTTTCGTGGAATTATAATTCCACTTATTTTCTCCAGATCTACCCTATTATCTGATTTTTAAATATTTCCATTGATCAAATTTGTGACCAAAAATAGTTCACAGGGCCGTTTAAGAATCGATTACAATAATAATGAGTATGAATTTTAGATAGTGAGTAATTTCAATCACTTGTATTATGGTCGGGATATCATTAGAAGTTGGCAAATTGAAAGGTATGCATCATAGGAGAAAATCTCTTTGAAAGATCATCTTTTTTTAATCCTTGTTTATCTTTTTCGTTTGTTCCTCGTTTATGATGTGAGGAAGTTCATGATTAGTGATTCCCGGAGAATTGACATTCTTAGAAATCTGACTGATCGTGACATGCACAACATACACAATAAAAATAAGTAACCTCAGCATGCATTCCCCCCCCCCCCATTTGTCAATAATTGTCGGTGATGATTTTAGAGCATCTGCCATGCATGTCCAACTCATGCATTGGGCCTTGTGAAAATGGACTTGGCCAAAAAAAAACAGTACAGGAGCACTGAAGTTGGTCACAGAAAGTGGTCAGTGCCCAGCTTGATGGCCAATGGCCGGCACACCTTTTAAGATAAAAAACTCCTGCAGTTACTCTTACATACATGCATGTTAGGCGTTAAAGTATCTAAAAGTAATAATAAAATGAAAAAGTAAATGTTAAAATACAAAAGCAGGGCATTCACCGTTGGAGTTACTTGCCTAACTATCTTTCCTGCCTGACTTTTGCTTAGGTGTAAGTTCTGTGGGGTCAAAAATTATGGAATTGGCCAAGCAGCATTGTGGATGCTCTTAGAGCACCCCCAGTGCAGGCCAACTATTGCCTTGGTCCACTAAAAATGGAAATGGGCACCAACTTTCTTTCTAATATTGCATTGGAGCAGTTAGAAAAAAAGTGGTCACGCCCTCTGTCTTGGGCATGGCCAGTTGATCACTTTAATTAAAATTACATTATAAAATATTAATTAAATTAAAATATAATATAACATAAGTAAAAAGGACCCTGTAAAGTGTGCCAACCAGGCAGTTACGTTGAACCAACTTGGCCATTTTTTCCACGTGGCCTGACAAAGTTGATTAAAATATAGCAAATGACCATGGAGCATTGCGGATGCTCTTACACCCACCGCACGCAGATGTCAGACATCTTTTTAATGTACATAATTTGGTGATTTGTCATTCTCTGTCATGAGCAACACGCTAAATTAGTCCGAACACCTGCTTGTCATCAGGGACGGAACCAGGAATAAATATTGGGGGGGCAAATTTTTCGGTCATCGGAAAATTTTCTGATAACTGGAAGATATCGGAAAATTTTCGTAAAAAATTGGGGACTAAATGTAGATTTTTAGAAGAAATGGGGAATTAAATGAAGATTTTTGAAAAAATTAGAGGGACTAAATGATTTTTTTTGTAAAAATAGGGGGATTAAATGAATTTTTTTGTAAAAATGGGGGGACGAAATGAATTTTTCTATTTAAATGGGGGGACGAAATTCAGATTTTTGAAATATATATATACAATTTTTTTACGTTTTCAGATTTTTGGGGGGACGGCCGCCACCCCGTGCCCCCCTCTCCCTCCGTCCCTGCTTGTCACACAAATTACATGGATACAAAACCTCTAGGCAGTTAACGTATCAAGGTTTTGTGTTAACCCTTCTTTCTTGCACTAGGGATACGAAACCTTGCGATTTATAGCCCAAGAATTAGGAGTTCGACAGTGGTGTTAATCCTTCCGTCTTGCAAGTTACATCATCTCTTTATCCTGGATCTATCAGTTGCGAGTCTTGAATATTCATGCACAAACTCGAATATTTCGAACCATATCTTACTAATTGAACATACCAATCACCGAACATATATAATAAGAGAATAGAGCTGGCCGGACACCGACACTTCATACATGGGGACCTTATCAATCTTCCAGAGTGCATCTTCAACACGAGCAGCTCACTAAACAGGCAAAACAGTACCCCTGAAAATCTAGAATATGCATATGTAAATACCACACCGGAGTCGACTTTACTCGATCTCACCAACTTTCTAAATATCACAGATATTTGTAAATTCTTGAGTGTAATTTATTTTTTCTGGTTCATTAATTAGAGAGCGAGTACAGTTTCTTCACTAAAAATAATTTACTCGATTTTGATCAAGTTTGAAGGATTATCCGCTTGAATTACAATAGTCTCGGAAAGCTAGAGTCAATAATTTGTTATCATCTTCGCTAAGGATCATCAATTGGTTTGGGTTCATTTTCTTAACAAGAAAAGGACAGGTATAATGTAGCTCCAATTCTTACAATATCAAGTTGCCCTAATTAACCAAATTAAACATGCATTAAGAAACTAATTAACAGCAAATAGCTTTAAAAAAAAAAACCACAAGTAGCTTCGTCTAGAAGGTGAAAATTACAAGATTCATCCAACCAAATTTTGAGTCTTGGAAGTTGGAATAGTGGTTAGCATTCTTACTTTAGTGCAATTTGGAACGTTTAAAGACTGCAAATAAACCAAGTTGATAGCTTTTACTTATTTGGACCTCAACTTTTATGATGTTTATTCAAGTGGTTTATCAATAACAAATTCAACTTGAAGGAGGGTGGGTGAGAAAATTATACACAATGGACAGAGGGAAAGATAGACTTTGTTAACCAGACTGCAATTATTAGTACAGATTTAGTAAAACTATATTGCAACTAGGCTTTGGTTAAGTTTGTCTAAAGTATATGGTTTACTAGTAAATATAATAGATGCTACTTTGATGGGTCGATCAGCCTGCTCTTTTTTTGATTTTTTCTGTACATAGGAAACTGTAAATATTTTCCTGTAATTAATTGTCATTTTTTAAGGATAGTATCTTTGTAATATCTGGTCGCATATCGAAAAAATTTGGGAACAAATTATGATGCTTTTTTAGTTTCTGATGAATTTGTAGATTATCGAAGTTGTTGCATTAAGATTGGTATACTTTGGTTAATTTCAAATTTTAAATTGAAATTTGACTTGATTTTTAAAAAAGATCCGAAATTCGATTCGATCTGTCATATTATAGAACTGACTCTTAAAAATTTGATTAACTAAAGTTATCGGAATGATGAATAAAAGTCCGGAGGTGGAACACAAAATAGGTTGTTGGTACTTCACAATGGTTAGAGTGATATGATCTTCACAATGGTTAGAGTGATATGATCTTGGACCTAGGGATTAATGTTGGAAATTGGAAAATTTATTACAGTATAACAAATCATGATCTTTTTAGGGACCATGCTTCGATTTATTTCAAATTTCAAAATGAAACTTTTAAATTTTTGATAAAAGTTCGGGATTGATCCGAACCGGCACAATTTTTGCTAAAATTCAAACGGGTCCTAGTAGGGAACAGTAGGTAAGTACAATTTACTACTATTAGGTTTACAATTACAGAGACTTTTAGGGTAGAAAATATTTACAAAAGCAATTAAAACAAGACTTGGTTCCTTCATAAGTTTTTTTTTAGTAGCAACTTGATCAATCAAGTTGCTTGTCGACTCTTTCTTTTCTCTCCACACAATTATAGAGTACATTATACTCATTTACATTCATCATGTCTATTGGTGTATATATATACCACATCTCCATCTCATAAGCATCTAAGGGTAACTCATCATCTTTCATTCAAGGAAAGAAAAACAAGAGCAACCACAAGATCTACGAGAATATGCCTTCATCTCTTCAGCTTCAAAGAATCTACAACACCACCACCACAACCAACACCGATTACAACTACCAAAAAAAATCACATAATAATGTGCATACAATTATTCCACCACCTCTCGGGCTTCCGGAAAATATCAAACACCACCACACACACATGATTAGCTATAACCAAAGCAGCTCCGCAGTGGTCCAAACCATCTCCGCACCTATATCCACCGTGTGGTCCATTATTCGAAACTTCAAAAACCCACAAATTTACAAGCACTTTATCAAAAGCTGCCATGTCATCCACGGGGATGGATCCGTAGGTAGTCTCCGGGAAGTCCACGTCATCTCCGGCCTGCCCGCGGTGTCGAGCATCGAGAGGCTAGATATTCTTGATGAAGAGTGTCACATTATTAGTTTTAGTGTAGTAGGAGGTGATCATCGGTTGAACAATTATCGGTCGGTGACGACGCTACACAAGACGGAGACCGGAAATGGTACGGTGGTGGTGGAGTCATATGTTGTGGATGTGCCGGAGGGGAATACTAAAGAGGAGACTTGTGGATTTGCAAATACAATTGTGACATGTAATTTACATTCTTTGGCAAAGATTGCTGAAAACTTGAGTAATAAGTAATTGACATGCAACCATTTTTTTTGTTTATTTTTTTCTTTGGTAGTTTAGATTTGTAGTTTGGGGTTTTGTGAAATAAATCATGAGTTCATTTGTTGCAATAGTTATATATGTAAATGGTAGTTTCTTTGTAGTTCTAGAGAATGTTTCTAATATGTTGTGCTATATATATATAATTTTGTTGATGTACAAAAAAGCCTAACTTCATCAAACCACACTAATAAATCATGCCATTTACAACCAAAAACTTATGACCAAAAATGAACTAATTTCTTATAGTAAACAGATTACCATTGGCTTACATCAGTAAATTAAACAAAATCTACTACAAAATGTATCAAGTAATGATACAAGTTAACATTTTCTTTAAAATTTTGAAATTTTGAAGTAAGTTTTTTGTTTATGAAAATTTAAATACTTGTGACCCTAAAATTAAACCCTGTCAATTGCCTATCTAAAAAAAGAGAAAGTAAACCCCTTTTTGCAGATGATTATGAAATAGTGATTGTTAGAGATACAAAATAATTAAGTACAAATTAGTTTTTCAAGTGGAAATTAAAATTACCAATATCTGATGTGTGATAAACATTACTTAATAGAATATAGAATGGAAATTGAAGATATATACATTTTAATTTATACCTATAGCATTTTCTTTTCTTACATTTGTAACTTAAGCATGTAAGCAGTCAAAATTCGACCGAGTTGCTTAAAATTAGCTTAAATATGATATAAAAAAAATTGGTCGAATTCAACTAAAATTGATCGTATTTAAATTTAAATAAATTTGACCAAATATGCTAATCGTACGTTAAGAATATTTATATTTAGTATGTTAAGCGATCTGAAAATAAATTAACTAATTGTTTAGCTCGTTTATTATTTTTCAACCTAGTTGCATAATCAATATTTATCCCGGTTGAATTCCTTTCAAATTAATGAAATGTGTTTTAAATTTATCAAAAAAAGATAAATTTGACTGAAATATATTGATCGTTTTTATCCAAATTTCTTGTAGTGGGCATAAATTAACCAACTATAGCTAAGAATAAGCCTTTCAATTAGATATAATAAAAATTAAGATTAATCACAATAAAAGTTTTGAATCATTTCACATAACTGTATACGTTTATTTCAGTACAACATTGCATCTATTATATCTTGACCATAACCGTCGTTTATTTCTGTATATTAATAAAAGCCTCAATTCCTTTTCGTTTTTTCCAACTTTCATATCTTGTTTTCGATTCAATAAATTTCTCAATTTATTTGGATTTCAATAAATTTCCAATTTATTTGGGTTATGTTAATCTCTTTTGTGAGAGTTGGATTTTTGCTTTGATTGAGTTTTGATGTTTTCCATGATCGAGATTATAGATCAGTAAAATTTTCATGATTTTGATTCAGAGATGAAGGTTCTTATTGTTAAATAATATATGGTGGCTGGCACTTTAAGGTTTTAGATGAGTTGGTTATTTAACATGTATCAGCTCGGTTTAGGAGGGGTCTCTGTACCCCATTTATTTAATTTATTATTTTTTGTCTGTCTCCTTCATGTCTTCATTATCTGTTTGTCGTCTGTCAATCGTAGTGAAACGTATCATACGATTGAGGGTTAAATAATATATTTTGTAACATAAGATCCTGTTGGGTCTTCCTCTGGCACCTTAAGGGTGAAGATGATATTTGTAAATATATCATCTTCAACAAATCGCGTAGTTATATCTCGAAAAATGGATTAATCAGCTATTGTTTCTACGTTTGATTCAATTCAACTATATTTGTAAATGTCATATGATTTATCATTAATGAATTAAATTTTATTTAAAAAAAAAAAAAGAACTTGCATCTATAGTTATGTAGAGGATATTTTATGATCTTGCTTATCTAAACAGAAACAAAGTCGGGTGCTATACCGACACAATTAAAGTACCATTAAGTATTCCATATTAGAATTACAATGATGGTTTGTCAAAAAAAAAAGAAAAAAAAAAGGAATTACAATGATGGTGTGCTGTATAAGCAAAGGAATAATCAAGAATCTATTTGGCTACTGCTTAAAAGCTTGAGTTAAAGTCATTTTTTACTTTAAGTTAAAAAATGGTTACTTGTGTAATAAGTTAAAAATTGATTTAAATTTAAAAAAACAACGTAGGTGGTATTTTTTCAAATGACTTCTTTTTGTTTTAAGAATTTTATTTGATAAAAATTAGTATTATCATTCAAACAAATAATTTATCAAATTCATTTTTATGTTTACATTTTTCATAATTCATAAGTCACTCATAATATAAAATTACTCAAACAGATATTGATTTAAAATTTTTACTTTTCACTTATTATTTAAGCAATTTTAAATCGTAAGTAATAATTTTAAATTTAATCAAACGGACTCTAAATCAAGTTTTAGTTCTTAAAGTGCATATTGCAGTAAAATAAGATGCATCGTTTCATGAAGTGTTGTATTTTTTCCCTCTATACTAATATATATTTTAATTAAAATACCTTCATATGCGCCAGAAATATATTTTTAATAAATAATATTCAATTTTTTTGAGAATTGTGAAAGTTTATTGCTATTTGATTATTTATTTTTTAAGTTCATACAATTAAAGCACAAACTCAGGAAAAGCGCTGAGATTATCCATTTGAAAATGTAGTAGTTAATAGTTATGAGAAAGAATCAACCGCTGTTCAGCTTGACAATTCTTTATTGCAACTTGATTAATACAATGAAAAACTAGATTAGTATATATACTATATTGCAGTATAATCATATACTGAGGGACGGAACCAGAAATATATATTGGGAGGGCCAAAAAATTTTCGGTCATCGGAAAATGTCCAGATCAAAAAATTTTTGTAAAATATATGGGACTAAAAGAAGATTTTTGTAAAAAATATGAGGACTAAATGAATATTTTGAAAAAAATAAAGGAACTAAATGAATTTTTTTATAAGAATGGAGGGACTAAATGAAGATTTTTGAAAAAAAATAAGGGGACTAAATAAATTTTTTATAAAAATGGGGGGAATAAATGAAGATTTTTGAATTAAATACATATAAAATTTTTGGATTTTAAATTTTTTGGGGCGATCCCTCCCTCCCTCCTATTTGAGCCTGTTACCAAAAATTTTAGTTTTACAATTTATAGTGTAGGGTAGGGACTCTTCATTTCAAATAATTTTCCCGATATTTTAATTATTTCTTCGTGAAAGTAGTTTATTTTACTCTTTTACAAATTAAAATTAGGAGAAAAAGGAAAAATATCAGGTTGATCTAAAAAAGATTATTTGAGATTAAAATGTTTTGTAGTGTAGCCGTCTCACCGAAAGTTTTTTCTCACACTCTGCTTATCTTTTCCCGAGTGAGTTCCTCCCCTCCGGCGATGGTTTAACCACCGGTCGGAGGTCATCTTTAACAACCGGTTGGAGGTTATCTTTCTTGCTTTTCATCTCAATAAAATCCAATTTAATTGGACGTTTGTGTGCCTCTCTTTTTGCAGTGGTCGTTTGTCTCTCCTTTTGGAGTATTTTTTATGTCTTTGATTAATTATGTATGTTTCTGTTTGGTGTTGGATCTGTTGAGAATGATTTTGCTGATGTTTTGGGGGATCTGGATAGTCCGCATCGAAACT
The DNA here is from genome assembly GCA_036435485.1 of Saposhnikovia divaricata. Taxonomy (NCBI): domain Eukaryota; kingdom Viridiplantae; phylum Streptophyta; class Magnoliopsida; order Apiales; family Apiaceae; genus Saposhnikovia; species Saposhnikovia divaricata. The sequence goes on from CM071599.1 coordinate 166,750,878, forward strand.
GGGACGGTGACATTTATTGCAAGATCTCACCACTCACAACCAAAGATTGTTCATCATATTTTGGGGGTTTTAACTTTCGGCATGTCTATAGCTAGTATCCGGCATGTAGATAGTTGGGGTGTTGCTCATCATTTGGGGGGTTCCCTTGTTCGGCATGTCTATAGCTGGTATCCAGCATGTAGATAGCTGGAAAGTCATTCCTCTAACCTCAGTTTATGCAATTGAGGCTTCTGAACACTTGGATATCAATGGTTCTTATGTGATGTGGTCAATTGTGATATCGCTGCTTTCAGGGATGTTGGCACAGTTTGGATCGCCTAGGAGGTCTTTGAATTTGTTTTTAGTTTCAAGAACTTTTAAGTTCAATGTGTTAAACGATCTGGAAACAATTTATTTGTTTTTCAACCTGATTGTATCGACAATCGGGGGTTTGTCCCACTATTTTATTTTGAGTTGGTTTGATCCAGTAATATAATTCTATGCATTTCATTAAAAAAATGTTTTGGTTTGATCCAGTAATATAATTCTATGCATTTCATTAAAAAAAAATGTTTTGTAGTGTAGAAAGATTATGACATTTTTGCAAATAAATAAAATTTCTTATAATTATAATTGTATTCTCGTACATTTTATGGGAAATTATCTTAACCAACCATTAATAAACCAAAATAGAGAAAGGACCTACAAAAACAGCTGAAATGGTGTATATTCGTGTCTTTATTTTAATTATACTTATTATTATTAGTTCATATTATATTTATATTTGTATTTGAATAATTTTGTACACATATAAATTTATTTTATTATATCATATGGTACATTCTGGAAGGATGGTGCAACTTGGTTTTGCAAGTGGGCAAGCTGGGAGGCAAGAGGGATTATTAATTCTTAACCCCCCTCCCTAAAAATGATTCGCATGTCTTCTTCAAATCCTTTTCAAGTACGACATATTCAAATGTCAAGATCTTACAAACTCCAACAAAGCCCACACACTAGACTAGAGGATCATAAAACACACAGTGACACAGATATTCTCTTACAACTTAAGTTCGAATACAATGCTAAGATCAATTCATATGTTTTTCGTATTTCCAAGTCATGTGATATCAATTATTAATTTAGAAACAAAGAGTAAATATTACAGAGTACTCCTTGGTTTCTAGTCTTCTAGCCATATTTTTGTTCGGCAATGCTGTCTCTTAAAAGTTTAATATCAATGTCATATAGCTCAACGCTTTTAAGAACTTCAAATATAAATTAGAAGAAAGAAATAAAAAATTCTATTAGGTGTCATGTAAGGCTGATAAAAGACAGTGAGTGGAGTCAGGTAAGCTGCATGATATATTCTGATAGTGCAAAATTAGTTAACGAAGTACTATCGAGTAAAAATGGAGGGAATTTAGATTCGAAGTTAAAAGAAGTTTTGGAGGTAGAGTAGACCAGTCTTGAAATTTCGAGGGTCCTGTGTTAAATATAAAATGTGATTTCAATGGTCAAAGAGAATATTACTATAACAATTACAGAGACGTCAAAATTATGTAAATAATGTAATTATTCGGATAAACAATGTGGTAAATTTCCAGCAATTGTAAAAAAATATATATATTAGAACTATTTTATTGTTCAAAAGATAAACATATATGTAGGTTTATAAATTTGGGGACCCTTTAAATTTTGAGATCCTATGCTATAGGACGTCTTACGCATCCTCCTAACGACCATAGAGTTTTTTTTTTTTTTTTTTTTGTCAGGAACCCGAGATAGAGTTTTTAAATATGGACTTTAGAATTTAAAAAAAAAAAAAAAAAAAAAAAAGCCAATAGGATTTTCAATGAAGAAACAGATTGTTTAGCCAAATTGCCAATGGGGGATAAACAAAGCAGTCTGGTTGTAACAAGGCCTAGTGTCCAAAACTAAAACAAGATAGCGCTTGGGCCTCTGAGTTTAGGTCCATTGAAAGATTATTGGATTAAGTTAATTGTTTTGTAAAAACATGTAGAGGTTTTAAAAGATTGCATTAATTTAATTTTTGTTATTAAATATCCATTTATCTCATCCATTTTTTTACACTTACATTTTTTGGATGTTCCTCCTAATTTTTTACATTATAAAACTTTTCAAAAGTAGTAAGTTTTGTAAAAATTAACTATATCGTTTTATAAAAATTAGTTACATCCATTATTTTACTTCACTATATCCATTTTATACTTTAAATATTGATTGATCCCATGTTATACTCACTTTTCTTACTCTCCTTTTTTTCATTATTTTACACATTTTCTTAACCTTTATTCTTAAACTTTATGCTCAATTTATTTGTAAGGAAATAAGGTACCAAGGGAATAGTAGTTAGTGGTTTTGGGAGAGTAAAAGTGTGTAGGAAATTGTAAGTTGTAACTAGACCTGGCAATTCGCGTCGTGTCGTGTAATTTCGTTTTTCGTGTACTAAATATGCTACCTGGAAACGACACGAAATGTAATCGTGTACCAACATGTTGTACCTGGACACGAACTGGTTTAAAACGACACGACACGAAATTACCTGTTTTGACACGATTTTTTTCGTGTACACGAAAAATAACACGAACTGGTACCCGAAATGGTACACGAACTGGTACACGAACTGGCAAGAAATTAAAATTACGTATAATATATATGGTTATAAATATAAGTATATATTTTTATAAAATTATTTGTAAAATTTACAAAATAAGTTATAAAAATATTATATAGGTGTATATATATTTAAAATATTTATTAAAATATTATATATGTCGTGTACTTTCGTGTCGTGTCGTGTACATAAAGAGTAAACCAAAACACGACATTAAATTTTCGTGTACATTTTCGTGTCGTGTACATTTTCGTGTCGTGTACTGAAAATGTAAACCCATACACAAAATTTTCGTGTCGTTTCATGTCGTGTAAATCGTGTCGTGTCCAAAATTGCCGGGTCTAGTTGTAACTAAAGAGTTGGAGTGTTATCACTTGACTATATGGGCTAAATTGGACTAATATTAATCATCAAAATATTTCTGTTAAGGCCGTAATTTGAGTTTTTTTTTAGCTAAACACAAATGGAGGTCTTTTTAAGTTAAAGGAATGGAGAATGGTAATAATGTGAATGTCCAGGATTATGCCAAGAAAGGGAGTGATTGAGATTGACAGTTTATGTTTTACCACGAAACAACCATTTGAGAATCAATAACGATTGCAGAAACAGTAAAAGACTTATACTAAGAGGGTGTTTGTGGTTGCTTAAAATAAGTTATTTTTGACTTAATGGAGGTGTTTTTAACTTAAAGGAGAAAGTGAAGTTGTTTACTTTAAGTTGAATGAAAGTGTTTGGGTGATTTTACTTAAAGTTAAATTGGGATTTAATAATTTTAAATTAAAGTGAAATTTGACTTAAAAAAATTTTAAATTCATAATATTTAAACTTTACAAGAATTGTGAAAAAAGAAAAAAAAAAAAAAACTCCATAAGTCATAAGTCATAAGTCAAAAGTACCTAAATGGAACTTATGACTTAAAGCAATTTTTTAACTTAAAACGGGCTTAAAGCCTCATTTGCTAAACAGATCGAAATCAGCTTAAAGCCGGCAAAAGCAATAAGCAGTGTTGCCCAAACGGGCTCTAAGTATGCTTAATTGGTAGGTCTCCAGCGATTTTTTTTTGATGAATAATAAAATATTTCATAAGCAAGATAATATTTTTCTCGTATATTCGAAATTTCTATTACACATCCTATCAAACACTTAGAGTGCATTTCCTATTGTGTGATATGTTTTAATAAAAAAAACAAGTGAAAATAAGTAGAACACCACCTTGTGAAATATTTTTCTCGTATATTCAAAATTTCTATTACACATCTTATCAAACACTTAGAGTGCATTTCCTATTGTGTGATATGTTTTAATAAAAAAACAAGTGAAAATAAGTAGAACACTACCTTGTGGTAATTGGTGAATCAAATCCTATATTTCCTTCAATTTAATCCTGACGGATCCCGTGAACAAATTGTTGCAAATGTATAGGCTTAAAATTCTGTCCCTATTCTTTAGCTCTCTTTATTCTAAATATTATTTTTTAGTTTTCATTCCAGAATTTTTACCCAACGATAATTCTTCTTCTCATTTTAACTGAAAAAATTCACCCAACGGTTTAGGTCCGCCCCTGATAGGGATAGAAACATCACTCTCAAAAACCGACCATGTAAATGCTTGTTAGGAATAGATGCATTATACGGTTGAGAGTGTTCTCAACATACCAATTAGGTGTACGGTGGATAGGACTGACTGGGATAAAAGCATTTTAGCAATCCAACCCTAAAAAATGTGTAAGAGCAACACAACAAAACCAGTAGCATACCCTATAAGGAGCACTCTAGCAAATTGCAATTTTATATACACCAACATAAATGAATTATTGGTTTTGTAAAATTAGTGTCACTTCATTTTGAACTTTCATTTATGATTTTATAGAATTTCAAATAGAACTTTTTTGTTATCAAAATGTTAGAAAGAATATTATAAATATAATAATCACGCAAATAAAAACCAAAAGGTTGTATAATGAAAGCACATGGAATTTTTAAAATATATATCCGAACAAAATGTAAATTCAGTTTTAACATGTCTTCAAATAAAATAAACCTTAATTATTTCAAGTTTCCACCGAAACACAAGCCAAGTTCATTTGCAAGCATTCAAAAGTTTCAAAAGAGGATCGAATGCATTGTAAGACATTGCTAGTATATCTATATATTATTAACATTTTTAAGTCAAAAAACTATGTGTAACATTATTTTAAATTTATAAACATTTAAGAACATAATATAATATAACACAGAACCTAACATCAACCAAAGGCAACTAAGATATTAATGAAATAGCTTATAACCGGTGCAAAGCACGGGTTATTTTTATTTTTTTTAAATTTGTTTATAATTTAGTATATATAATATTTTAAACATTATTTTTAGTTTAGTATTAAATCTAAATTAATATGCTGTTGGTGGGAAGCGAACCTTCAACCTTTCTATATAACATAATCTAGTATTAATTTTATATTAAAATGTTGTTGGCGGGATTCGAACCTTAGACCTTCAACTTTTAGTATTGTTGTATCTAGCGGTCATGATCTATTTGAATTGAAGATCTAACGGTTGTGAATGAGGATAACCAAAAATAAGGGGATAACCAAAAATAAGGGGGTAACCAATTACAAATTATACCCACTTTCGCTTATTATAATATAGTATAGATGTATAAATTTGATAGATATATGAAAATTTGGCACAAATAAATATCATAAAATATATTTCATATTCATAAAAAATATTAATTCTCAAGTGATTATTAAATATTGATACTAGTTCTTTTATCAATTTAGAGAAGTTATATTGAAAACTAGAATCATCACTTCTATAAATTATTCAATGCTAGTTATGATACATTTCACATTTTTTTGCGAAATATTTAGCGAACTTAATAAACTTTTTTACTAAATTAAAAAATAATACCTTTTTAATAATGACAATTATTGTAAAATTCTAAAAAAAAATTAGACAAACAATATCTTTTAACTTAAAACTAAAACAAAAATAGTTTATGATTTAAAGTTTAGACAAACGAGCTCCTAAGTACCTGCGTAGGCAACATTCTTATCAAAAAAAAAATCTTTAACTTTTATCTTTCTATAAACTTCTATCACTCAACTTTATATCCATTTAAAAATTGAGTAAGAGCAACACAACAAAACCACTAGTAGATCCTAGAAAGGAGCTCTGACCATTTTTGTGTGTATGTAGCCCACGTGAATTTGAGTGCAGTTAATACACCTAAACCGTAAATGTATCGGGCCACGAGGTAGCCTCATGTATACTCGGTAAATCTCGAGTTCACACATGCTAGTTTTCATGGATTGGCACTGTAATTCTACTACTATAAATTAAAGACCTACCAACTCAACTCATATATCTTCATCCACAACCCATAATGAGCCACACCAACCATCTCCTTACCAACTTCATAACCTTCTTTGAAGGCTGGGTACACCGTCAAGAAAACTATCTTCACCAGTTGAACCACCAAATCAATCAAGAACACCATGATGAAACCAGTTCTACCATTCTACTCAACCTTGTACTGACTCATTACCGGGAGTTCTATGAAATGAAATCTAGAATCGCTGGTGAGGACATTATTTTTGGTGATTTCACCACCTTGGTTGAACACTCTGGAGCTTTCCTTGTTGTGGATCGGAGGGTACAAGCCGTCTCAGGCGCTACGCCTCGCATCTGACTCGGTGTCGGACTTAACTGAGGAGAAAAAGGAGGAAATGGAAAAGTTTCGCATGCACATAAAAGCGCAAGAGAGAAGGCTCATGTCTGCATTGGCTGCGATTCAGGACTCTGTGGCCATGCCATCTGAGGACGGGAACTTAGTTGCAGACCAGCTCAAATCATCAATGGAAACATTGTTCCAAGACGCTGATGATTTAAGAGAAATGACCGTTTCTTACCTTTTGGAGAAACTGGAGTCCGCTCATCAGAAACTCAAGTTCATTGCTGCTGCCATCCAGCTTCATCTTCGTATTCGAGCTGTGGGAAATCAGAGGGATGCTGAAAGGCAAGCCTCTCGCGCATGAATTTCTACAGGGCTGTGTGTATCTGAACACACATGCAGATGCAGTAGCTGTGTGTTTTTCTAAGAACCTCCTATATATGGAAAGTGTTGTACTTCACTTATGTAAAATAGCCGGTTTGAATAACTTAGGAGGTAAGTTTGCTTAAGTAATCGTTTTCGATATGTAAGATAATAATATTACCTACTATCCGGTGACGCATAATTTGAGTTTGTGTATTTCCTGAAAACCTCCACCTTAAGAAAAGTGGTAAAGTACGCTCACATGCGTAAAATAGCTGGTCTCACATAATAGTATGAACTATTCATTTTCATTCATTGATTTTAGTTTAGTAGATATACATCTGTTACTTTATAATAGTATTTGAAGTTTCAGGTTAACTTACAGATCTAATAACTTAAATAACACTACATAACGAATATCTTTTTGAATAATTTAAAACAAATCTCGAGTATGAGCAAAAGTCGAATCCACCTATGTATAGAATAACAAGAGATAAGTCCTTATCATTATCTCATCGCGCTCACATAACGAATATCTTAGTTCTTTGTAATCGGAGACTTCTATCTTCTGAAATGTTCAAAGGTATCTTTGTTCATCGGGTAACTATTGGCTTAAAACCAATATCTAGTTTTATAGTCAAAATAAGAGAACATTATATATTATTGGTCAGTTTGTCATTAAGCTAGGTTAATTCATACACAAAGTAGTGTTTTATTGGTCTAAATCAATGCTGATTACTTATGTTTAAAATTCCAAAAAAAAATAATAATGTAGATACCACGAACCCGCTGATCTTTTGATCAGAAATTCAGAATAAAGGCTAACGATATTGATGAAATTCCTAAGAAGTATATTATATAGAATGTTGGTGGTATAGTAAAACTGGAGTCGTGTATTATTTAGTCCAGATTGTTTCTGATAACTCCAAATCTTGATCGGGTCCTTCCTCGTCAACTCCTGTCTCGGAAGTAGTGTAGCTGCTGTGGGGTGTCTGCAAAACAACACCGGAGGGGGGGTTTGGCCCCGAGGTGCCTCCGGCGTGAGAATAAGAGTTGGCTCTGGAAGATAATAATCAAGTAGAGTACCACAAAGTAACAAGAGTGTGTGGGATAGTGTCTAACCCCTAAACCCTCTTTACTAGGGGTATTTATAGCCCTAGGCCTAGGGTTTAGGGGTAGGTTACCTTCACCCCCGACCGTTGGATCTGGGGGACAAACCGCTGAATATTCGGGATGTAGGACACGTGGACTAGTCTGGGGTGACCGTTGACTGGAGTGTGGCCATGTTGTTGCAGAAGTGATTTGGCACGTGCCTTCCCTTGTCTTTTAGTGTTGGTCAGCGCCATGTGTCGGAATGTCAGTTGAGGTGGGGTGCCACGTGTGTCGAGTGTCACCCATCTGGGGCCCCCTAGTCTGGGGTGGAGACCGCGCCACGTAGTAGTGGCCCCAGGCCCGGGGTCCGCTACTCTGGGCTGGGCCGCTCTTATTCTCATGAGATGATTTACTCATTGTTTTGGGCTCCTTGTTGGGCCTTGGCTGTTTATAGCCTATCATTTGCCCCCCACTCCCTAATGCGGATTTTCCGGATGGGGGAGTAGTAAGGGGTGTTTCTGCCTTGGAGAGTGGATTTCTGGATACTCCGGGGTGCTAGACATATGTCCTCGGGGCTGGACGTTTTGTGGTTCTATGAGTGCGTCTTCTTTGGGGGGTGGGCTTTTGCCTCGGTTGCCCCCAGGCCCGGGGTCTGGATTGAAGTGTACATCCCGGGGCGTTGGGTTTGCGCATATACAAAAATGCACGTCTATTAAGGAATATATGTAATATTCTGAGTGCATTTTTGGATTTTGTTTTTGTTTCTTTTCTTTTCTTTTTTTTTTTTTTTTTTTTTGGAAAAATAACAGCTGTCATCCACTATCCCCGGGCTTTGGAGATAGTGGGCCAGTCTTTTTGGGCCGCCACGTGTCTTGGGCGGTTTGGATTCTGATCTTGCCTATAAATAGCGGCTCCCTCCCCTCATTTTGTCTTTTACGAGTTTTTGATTTGCTGTTGTGATTCTGCTACTCTGAAGACCTGCACTCCGGGCTATAAGCGTGATCTGATCCAAGTTCATCGTCGCACCCAGACCTCCGGACTTCACTGTAAGTTTTCTTGCTCCGGTCTTTGTATTCCTTTTTGTCTTTAAGTTTATTTTACTTTCTTGGCCCGGACTGAGTAGAGATACTAATTGTAGGCTTTATCTTTTTGTTGGGTAGCCCGGGGTAGTCCCTTTGTATGGTTAGGAAAATAACTGCTAGACGTGTTTTAATTCCTCTTTCCGACCCGAGTACTTCCTCCAGTAGTGTTAACTCTCCGGATAGCAGTCTAGAATTGATAGACCTAGATTGGGGTATAATGGGTAAGAAGAAGAGCCGTCTTCCCGTACTAACGAGTATTGCGACCAAGGACATGGGACCGGGGTACAGTCTGAGTGAGCCGGACGGTAGCTGGGGCCACTCTAAGTATTATTTTGTGAAAAGGGACCCGGGGATTCCTCAAGCTTACTTCTTCAGGGATCTCAGTGCGGAGTTTGGGGAGAACCCGGATGTGGCAGAGATGACCCGATACAATAGGGCTTTTCTCGACTCTAAGTTCGGGGCTAAGCCAGGGTCCGGAATGGATGTTGGTCCCTTTAGAGCGGAGTATTTGGAGACTCCGGTTGAGTGGGACACCATATTCCGGGCCACTTTCCACATAGATAGTGACGTGGAGTGGAGATGGCCGGAGCCCGGGGAAAAGATTTACCACAGGCCCGATGGCGGTTGGGTCGGGGTATGGTTGGAGCACTTGAGGTCGGGATATGGGCCCAGGTGTCATCAGTTTGTTAAGTCCTTGTGCCTGTTTGAGTATGGGATCCCCATTACCCAATTGACTCCAAACGCGGTCAAGTGGATTTCGTACTTTCTGGGGTGTTGTGAGGCCGTCGGAGTGTTACCTACTTTCACGCTTTTCCACCATCTTTTCCAGATGGTCCGGTCCAACAATGTTCCTTTGTTTGAGTTTAGTTTCCGGGCTAAAGCCTGTGGCTATCCTTCTTCGGATTCGAAGCCCCTAGTTATGCTTCCGTCTTTGAAAGGCTGGAACGGAGAGTTCGTCTTTCTCCGGGGTGTTGATATCCGGTTCATGCCCACCTTCAAGGAGAATCCTTTGGCTATGCACTTCGAGGTGTTCGATCTCCAGGATGCGGCGTTGGACCGGGTACATACCTTCTGCCGAGGTCTTGGGAGGCTGGTGACTCGGGAGGATCTCATGAGTCATGTCTACCTTTACCGGATAGGATGTAAGTCCGGGCTATATTTTCATTGTACTCATATCTGTTGTTTTGGTTTTACGCCGGGCTAATGTAAAAATCTCCTTTGTTGTTTTTTTTTTTATTTCCAGGTCTTCCCGGTTATAACCCGGAGTTTGAGAGAGTTGCTGAGATGAACAAATCCAACAGGGCTTTGGCAGCGGCTCTTCGGAGCATTGGACATGTTCGTGATAACACTAAGGCCCCCGGGGAAGCTGGTGACTCCCAAACCGAGGAGGGGAGAACGGGGGGTTCGGGGCCAGTGATCCCCGAAGCTGTGGTGGATGAATCCGGACTGGTTCCGAGGAAGAGGCCCAGGGTTTCTTCTGTTCAAGCTGAGAAGTTTGGGACCATGCTCTCGGACTGCGAGCTTGTGCAGGAGAGCTCTGCTGGTGGTAGCCCGAAGAAGGCTAACTTCCGTCCTCACGAGGCCGCCCCCGTGTCTCCGGAAGAAAGAAACTTCATTGGTTTTCTGGCGGATCTTCCCAGCAAGACGGAGTGGGAGGATATGGGTAAAACTTCGGCCACTTCGCTCTTCCAGGAAATGATGGGGGTTTACGGTCAGGTATGCATCTCCCCGAATTTCCTCCACTTGTTTTTCTTGTTAGGCCTCTAATTGTGTTTATATTGACAGCTCGGGGTCCGGATGGCCGGGGCAGCAGCTTCTGCATGCCGAGAGATCAAGGAGGGCCAGGCTGCGTTGGCTGGGGCATCTGGGAAAGATCAAGAGATTTCCGGCCTGAAGGAGCAAGTCGCCGAGCTGGAGGAGCGCATGGAATCCCGGGTTGAGAAGCTCAAGGCCGGGGCTAAGCTTGTTGCTGACGAGAGGGATGCGTACCGGGCTAAGGCCAAGGAGTACAAAGAAGAAGTGAAGAAGCTCCGGGATGAACTGAAAGCCAAGAAGTCCGAAGAGGATATCATTGCTGAGTTCCGGGCTTCGGATGCTTACGACGATGATCTTTCCTTGGTCGCAGCCCGGAAAATCAGCCGCTGCTGGGTTGTTGCCGAGAAGATGTGTAAGAGCGATCCTGGGTCTGCCACTTGGGAAAACTTCATTAAAGAGTACATGGAGGCCGAGGATGCTCTTGCCCGGGGTGAAGGGGAACCGACTCCTTACGCTGCTCCCAGCTCCTCCCGTCCTCCTCCGGCTTAACCTCGTTTGGGTGGCTGCGTCCAGTGCCCGGGCTGTGCCCTTGTAATTTCTTTCATTTTGTTGATGTAATCTTAACTTGGTTTTATAACTTTAAATTCTGCTGTCGTGTGTAACTTTCAACTGTCAGGTGTTTCGGGCTGTCGGTCAGCCCGGCCTGTCTGCTGCTTTTATGTTTATTTTGTTCTGCAAGTTTTGCCTTATTCTTTTGTTGTTGGTTTGTTTGTAGTTTTTATTGCCCCCCACTCCTTAATTCGGGTATTCCGGATTGGGGAGTCGTTTGGCTTACTTGGAAAGGATGAAAACTTTTCCAAGTAGGAAATCGGGTGCCTATGGCTTCCCGGGCCGAAGCATTGCTAAGGTCCCGGGCTTTGGCCTACTTGGAGAGGATGAAAACTTTTCCAAGTAGGAATTTGGATGCCTATGGCTTCCCGGGCCGGAGCATTGCTAAGGTCCCGGGCTTTGGCCTACTTGGAAAGGATGAAAACTTTTCCAAGTAGGAATTTGGATGCCTATGGCTTCCCGGGCCGAAGCATTGCTAAGGTCCCGGGCTTTGGCCTACTTGGAAAGGATGAAAACTTTTTCAAGTAGGAATTTTGATGCCTATGGCTTCCCGGGCCGGAGCATTGCTAAGGTCCCGGGCTTTGGCCTACTTGGAAAGGATGAAAACTTTTCCAAGTAGGAATTTGGATGCCTATGGCTTCCCGGGCCGGAGCATTGCTAAGGTCCCGGGCTTTGGCCTACTTGGAAAGGATGAAAACTTTTCCAAGTAGGAATTTGGATGCCTATGGCTTCCCGGGCCGAAGCATTGCTAAGGTCCCGGGCTTTGGCCTACTTGGAAAGGGTGAAAACTTTTCCAAGTAGGAATTTTGATGCCTATGGCTTCCCGGGCCGAAGCATTGCTAAGGTCCCGGGCTTTGGCCTACTTGGAAAGGATGAAAACTTTTCCAAGTAGGAATTTTGATGATAATTATAAAATTGAAATGCCAAGTAGGAAATAGAGTTCTTTTTCATTGATAACAGAACGATTACATGATTTCCAAGTACAATTCCCAAAAAACGCCCGTGTATGAGCTGAAACTATTTCCCTTTACTGGTAGTACCTTCTTAGTCTGAGGCCATGCCAGGTGTTGGGGACTTCGGAGTTGTCCATGTGACTGAGCTTGTAGGTTCCGGGGCGGAGTACCTCTTTAACTCTGTAGGGACCTTCCCACTTAGGCATAAGTTTTCCTGTGTTAGTGGGGTCTGAAGCCTCGGCATCCCGGAGTACTAGATCCCCGATTTGGAAGTTTTTGACTCTTGACTTTTTTCCGAAGTATTCTCTTGTTTTCTCTTTATACTTCTCCATTCTTTGTACTGCTTTGTCCCGGACCTCATCAACTAGCTCTAGATTGACTCGTAGCCCTTCTTCATTTGCAACTTCATCAAAGTTGATTACCCTGTGGGAAGGAGAACCCACTTCGACTGGCAACATTGCTTCGGTTCCGTATGCTAGCTTGAACGGAGTTTCCCCTGTCCCGGATCGTGGACTAGTTCTGTATGCCCATAACACATGTGGCAGCTCTTCGGGCCACTTGTTCTTGCTTTCCTTCAGCCTCTTCTCAATTCCCCTTAGCAGAATTCTGTTTGTCACTTCCACTTGCCCGTTGCCCTGGGGATAGGCTACTGAAGATTTCTTGTGTTTGATTCCCCTTTCCTTCAAATAGTTTTCAAAATCTGAGCCGATGAACTGGGGACCATTATCTGAAACCAGGACCCTGGGCAGGCCAAACCGCATTAATATGTTGTCCATGAATTTGATGCAGTCTTGTTGGTTTATGGTCCGCATCGCCTTTGCTTCGGCCCATTTAGTCATGTAGTCAATGGCTACCAGGAGGTACCTTAGATCACCCTTGGCCCGGGGGAAGGGCCCTACTATATCGATGCCCCATACAGCAAATGGGATAGGGGATAAGACTGAAGATGGTAACACCGGGCTTTGTCTTGGTACATTGCTGAACAGTTGGCAATTTCTGCACTTCTTGACGAATTCTACTGCATCTGAGTGGATTGTTGGCCAGTAGTAACCTTGCCTTATGATTTTGTATGCGAGGGACTTTGCGGACATATGATCCCCACAAATCCCTTCGTGTACCTCTTGTAAACAGTAATTGGCTTCCTCCGGGCCTACACACTTCAGTGTCGGAGATGAGAAGGTTCGGCGATAGAGTCGGTCTTCTTCTATGAAGTATTTCGAAGCCTTGTTTTTCAATCTTCTGGCTTCATTCTTGTCTTCGGGCAACTCTCCTTTCTCCAAGTAGAGGATGAAAGGGGTCATCCAGTTCGGGGTTCCCTCTATCTCCGTTACCTCTTTCTGATCGATGGTCGGGGTTTCAAGTTCTTCAAAGTAGACTGAACTGTCTAGTTCGGCTGAGTTCTGAACCAGCTTGGATAATTCATCAGCTTCGGAGTTTTCTTCCCTGTTGATTTGGCTGATTTGATACTCCGGAATGGTGGCTAGGTAACTTTTGACAAGGGCTTGGTATTGGGCCAGTTTTTGATCCTTAGCTAGGTATTCCCCTTTGGTTTGCCGCACCACAATTTGGGAGTCACTATAGATGTTCAGGCTGTTGATTCTCAAAGTTCGTGCTAACCTTAGCCCGGCTAGAAGAGCTTCATATTCGGCTTGGTTGTTCGTTGCTGGGAATTTGAATGTTATGGCTTGTTTGATTTGGAAGCCTTCCGGGCTTTTCATGATTATTCCTGCCCCGGACCTGTCGGCTGTTGAGGATCCATCCACATGGAGAGTCCATGACTCCGGGGCTTGGTCCTGATTTACCAAATGTCCAGCTACAGTCGTAACTTGCTGTGGTTCCGGGAAGGAACATTCAACTATGAAATCTGCCAGAGCCTGTGCCTTGATGGCTGTCCGTGGTACAAACGTCAAGTGGAATTGGCTTAACTCAATCGCCCAATTTATTAATCTTCCGGACGCATCTGGCTTGTGGATTATTCGCCTTAACGGCTGGTCTGTTATCACTTTGATTTCTCTGCCTTGGAAGTAGTGTCTGAGTTTCCTTGAGGCCGTGACTAAGGCGAAGGCAAATTTCTCTAGATTGGGGTATCTGGTTTCTGCATCTTTTAGAACTTGGCTGATGTAGTACACGGGCCGTTGGTTTCCCTCGACTTCCCGGACCAAGGCCGCGGCCACGGTCAGGGGCCCGGCGGAGAGGTATAGATGTAGGGGTTCCCCGGGCTCCGGCTTTGTTAGAAGCGGTTGTGATGAGAGATATTGCTTGATAGTTTCAAGAGCTTGCTGGCAGTCAGGGCTCCAGGTAATTTCTTTTTTGTTGCTCGCCCCCTAAGCAAAGTGAAGAATGGTAAGCACTTTTCTGCCAAATTGGGTATGAATCTTCTTAAGGCTGCCAATGATCCGGCTAGCTTCTGAATGTCTTTCTGAGTCCGGGGTGATTGCATATCCAAGATGGCTTTTATCTTCTCCGGATTAGCCTCAATCCCTCTCTGGCTGATCATGAAGCCTAGGAACTTTCCTGCTGCTACCCCAAAGGTGCACTTCTCCGGATTCAACTTCATCTCATTTTTTCTAAGATTTTCAAAACATTCCCGCAGGTCGGGGACATGCTCTTTGACCGTTTTAGACTTGGCAATGATATCATCGACATAGGATTCCAAATTCCGGCCGATTTGATCCTTGAAGACCTCCACCATGGCTCTTTGGTATGTAGCTCCAGCATTCCGGAGTCCAAAGGGCATGAACTTATAAGCATAGACAGCTCTGTGAGTGATAAATGCGGTTTTGGCTATGTCTGCCGGGTTCATCTTGATTTGGTTATATCCGGAGAAGGCGTCCATGAAGCTAAGCATCACATGTCCGGAGGTGGCATCGATGAGCTGGTCTATACTCGGCAGTGGATATGGATCTTTGGGGCAGGCTTCATTTAGGTCCGTGTAATCAACACACATCCTCCACTTCCCACTAGGCTTCTTGACTAGAACTACATTGGCTAGCCACTCCGGGTATTTGACTTCGCAGATGATATCTGCCTTGAGCAGTTTGTCCACTTCCTCGTCTATAGCTTTCTGCCTCTCCGGGGCGAAGTTCCTCCTTTTCTGTTTCACAGGCTTCCTCCGGGGATCAACATCCAGGCTATGCATGGCGAGGGACTCCCGGAGCCCGGGCATATCAGATGGGCTCCAAGCAAAAACATCAGCATATTCCCGGAGTAGATGGATTAATTCTTCTCTGAAGGCGGTTTCTAGACCAGCTCCGATCTTAATTTTTCTTTCTGAATTTCCCGGTATGAGTTCGATTGTTTCGGTTTCTACTGCAGGTTCTACCTTAGCTTGGTCTTGAAGTAGGGACGATTTTTGCACTCGGGCCTGGGAGTTGGAGATCTGGTATTCCCGGGCCTCGGTCATATTTGGTCCCTGGGACATGGCTCCGGAGACTTCAATGTTTTGTACCTCTTTCCCGGGGTTCTTGTAAGTTGAAACTCTGTGCTTCTTTCTGCTTAGATTCTTGTGGTAAGAGGAAGCTTTCCTCTTATTCTCCGGGTCGGCCTCCGCCATGACTAAGGCTTGGCCATAGCACCGGCTGGCTGTTTCTGTGTCGCCCCTTACTTCTCCGACTCCGGAGGGTGTGGTAAACTTGAACTTGAGATGTGGGGTTGAGGTTACGGCTCGGAGCTTGGTCAGGGCTGGGCGCCCCAGGATTACATTGTAAGAGGAAGGGCTATTGATCACATAGAACTTGACCATGTGAACTATCTGTTTCGGGGCGGTGCCGAATTGGACGGGCAAGTAAAGGGTTCCTTGAATCGGAACCAAGTTGTGGCCGAAGCCATATAGTGGGTCTTCCCGGCACTCATTCATCCTGATGCTTCCAAGTTGCATCCTGTCCATGGTATGTTTGAATAGTATGTTGACGGAGGATCCGTTGTCAACAAGAATTCTTTTTACCTCATTTTCGGCGATGTCCAGGGTTACGACTAGGGCTTCATTGTGGTTAGGATCTACTCCCTCAAAGTCGGCGTTACTGAAAGATATGACTTGCTCTGGGGCCGAGCTTATCATCATTACTTCATCTCCGGAGTCCGGGCTTCCCGGAGGGGAATTGGATCCTCCCAATACAACGTGCACCACATTCTTGGTCTTCTGGGCCCCAGGTCCCTCGCCCCTTTCCGTGGTTCTCCGAGCTAGATATTGGCCCATATTTCCTTTCTTCACTTGGTCTTCGATGAAGAACTTAAGGGAGACACAGCTTTCCGTCTCGTGGCCATGGGTTGCATGGTAATCGCAATGTTTGTCACGGGGCCTATTCTCCGGGGCCGAAACCAAGGGTTTGGGAGGATAAAAGAAGGGCTTGCTCCGGACTTCTTTTAATATATCGGCGCGTGGCCGGTTCAAAGGTGTCCATTCTGGCTCCGGCCTTGGTTCGGCCCTCCCCGGTCTCGGGGGTCTGGCTTCGGACTTGGCCCCGGAGGAGTGGCCTTTGTCCGGGACCGTCAGTTGATGACTCGGGATATAGTTGTACTGTTTGTTGGGCTTAAACTTCTTATCCGAGTTGTGATCATTTCTAGAGCGATCATCTTTACCTCTTCCCGAGGAGGTGCCCTGCCGGGTCATTCTCATTGCTTGTAGGACATCAGTTTCTTTGATGAACTTGGCGGCCATAGAGTAGGCTGCAGCTAGACTTTGGGGCTCTTTGTTTACCAATTCAATAACATAGCGCTCACTACGCTCCGGGTCTAGGTTCTTCCGGAATATGCTCAAGGCTTCCCTTTCGTCTAGGTTCGTGACTTGGTTTATGGCTTCTTGGAACCGTTTCATAAATGCGGCAAGCGTCTCGTTGTCATGTTGCCTTATTGTTTCAAGGTGGCACATGTGATATTCCGGGGGTTTGTTGGCTCGGAATCTCCGGAGAAAGGCTTCCCGGAACTCCTTCCAGCTGTGTATGCTCCGGGAAGGGATCCGGCTGAACCATCTCTGAGCTGCTCCCTTTAGGGTGGAAGCGAAGAACCTACACTTGGTTAGGTCATTGTAGAAGTATATCTGGGCTATTTGCTCAAAGTAGTTGAGGTGTTCTTCTGGGTCCTCCAGCCCATTAAAGGAGTCAAAGTTGTAGTGCTTGAGGTTCTTTTGCCGGGGTATGGCTTCAAGGGAATGGCTGAAAGGGGTGAGTGTGTCCTGGATCTCGAACCCGGAGTCACTGTTGACTTTCCTCTGTAGCTCATGGATCATTTGCACCAGGTGGTTTGGATTTTCTTCATCATCCGAGATAATCTCCGGGCTTACCTCCCTCCGGGTTCTTTTGGATTTAGATTTCCTCATCCTTTCTTCTTCCTCTTGGAGCCTCTTCTGGATTCTGAGCTCCAACTTAGCCTGTTCCTCCTGCCTTATTCTTTCCCGGAGCATTTCTAGTCTCTTGATTTTATCGGCTTCATCATTTTTGTCCCTACTCCGAACCTCCTGGTCCTTTCTGTTTCCCTTGCCCCGGTTTCCAAGGCGGTCAAAGACCGAGGCCCGGGAATGATGGGAGTTGGCTGATTCCCCGGAATTTTCCGCTTGCACAGGTTCAGGTTCCGGGAAGGGACGGTTCCTATAATTTCGGATTGCCTGGGCTAGCTCCTCGGGTGTCAGGTTTTCCATTTGCGCGGAGTCCAGGGGCACATCTGTATACTTGTACCGGTTCACCTCAACGGTTACCCGAGCGTCGTTTGGCCCAATTCCGAGCCTCTCTTGGATTGGGATCTGGACAGGTGGGACTTGTTCCGGGATAGTTATTAGGGGTTCGTCTCTAGTTGCGCTGGGTGCTTGGCGCTGGGCAGAGGTGGTTCTTCGGGGCATGGTTCGCGGTTTTAGGTAGTTCGGGTTGCTTCAGTTTGGCTGTTGGTTCGGGGTTTTGGAGTTCGGAGGTTCGCCCCTCCTTCTAGCGCCAATGATAACTCCAAATCTTGATCGGGTCCTTCCTCGCCAACTCCTGTCTCGGAAGTAGTGTAGCTGCTGTGGGGTGTCTGCAAAACAACACCGGAGGGGGGGTTTGGCCCCGAGGTGCCTCCGGCGTGAGAATAAGAGTTGGCTCTGGAAGATAATAATCAAGTAGAGTACCACAAAGTAACAAGAGTGTGTGGGTGTGTAATAGTGTCTAACCCCTAAACCCTCTTTACTAGGGGTATTTATAGCCCTAGGCCTAGGGTTTAGGGGTAGGTTACCTTCACCCCCGACCGTTGAATCTGGGGGACAAACCGCTGAATATTCGGGATGTAGGACACGTGGACTAGTCTGGGGTGACCGTTGACTGGAGTGTGGCCATGTTGTTGCAGAAGTGATTTGGCACGTGCCTTCCCTTGTCTTTTAGTGTTGGTCAGCGCCATGTGTCGGAATGTCAGTTGAGGTGGGGTGCCACGTGTGTCGAGTGTCACCCATCTGGGGCCCCCTAGTCTGGGGTGGAGACCGCGCCACGTAATAGTGGCCCCAGGCCCGGGGTCCGCTACTCTGGGCTGGGCCGCTCTTATTCTCATGAGATGATTTACTCATTGTTTTGGGCTCCTTGTTGGGCCTTGGCTGTTTATAGCCTATCAGTTTCCACTATTTTTCAGTGGAATAAGTACAAAACAGTGATCTCTTGTATACATAAGAACATCTACTAAAAGTGTTACCATCTCTTGACAAGTCATTACATATATGATTTATTTTTTGTCATTTTGGTAACATTTACGCAAAAAATACTTTAATAGTTACCACCTTTAAAAGTTATACATCACATTAGAAAAAATTTCTAACCATGATAAGTACGAATAATATATACCTTTTCGTACTTAAAATATGTAATTTAATCATTTGAGAAAGTTGTTAAAAATTGGTAACATTGCTTGGCAACTTTTTGACAATCTTGCAACTCCAAATAGTTTGCAATCAAAAGTACTCCGATACTACGTCAATTTTGGCAATGTACGTGCAACCCCCGTGGATATGCTCTAAGGGCGATTGAAGATTTTCATTTTGTTGTTTAGTGTTGCCTCAAATAGTATGGACTAAAGATTAGAATATAAATGGAAAGAAATGCTTACATGTACAAAGGGTCAAATTTACTCCGAAGGCAGTTGTGGTCTGTGAGACTCGGACTCTGTGGATTGTTTCTCTGCCCTTTCTCCCATTTTTGTTTGTTTCCTCTTTAATATCTTCACAGCAAAAAGACTTGGGATCTATAATTTAGCCAAATATAGTATGCAAACTAAAAAGGCAAACTGAATTTTTACCTGTAATCAAACAAGCCTGATTCAGAGTTTACCCTTAAAAATGCATTTGAGGGCTGGTCTTAAGCCTTCTCCCTTAGATTTTGCAGCAAGTCAATCCATTGAATTCATAATTTATGTAAACATATATTGAGGGGAAGAGGGAGAGATTCAGTAAAATGAAGAAATTTGATCTTCAAATGTAGCTTGCTGGTCTTGCAAACTTTCAGAATACATGCTGATCTACAGATTATATAAAATCAAGATCCCTTTTTTTCCTTCTGCTACACTCCAGATCAAATATGATTACTAAAACAGTTTGGCTTGTCAAAATATTACAAATTATCGTACCAATAGTTTGTACTTACAGGAAAATATTAAACATGAAGATCAATATTGGGTAAACCATCTCAAATCAATAGCGGAATTGGTTCATGCCTAAATTTGCCTAGTAGTTGAACTAAAGATAGGTTACTCAAAAGTTGACAGGAGAGTAGGAGCTCCGGTACCCTTCAGAAGGTCCTCTAAATCTTCGTACTAAAGACATGACTAAACCCTGCATATTGAAGATAAACATTGTACTACAAGTTTAGTGTTGGCTACAAAGTACAAATATATGTTGTTGCCAGGTCTCCCAATAGATAATTAACTAGAAAAGTGGCCAAAATCTTTGGGACATAAAACATGGCGTATATCACACTTATAGCAATGTATACACACCCTCCTGAAATCAATATGTTTGAATCAACAAGTCCCTTGTAACAATATAAAAGAAACAAAATAACAATAATATCCAACAGATACCATACCTGGACTGTGTGTGGTAAGCTGGCCCAAAATTCCAAATTGGGTATGATCTGTAACAAATGAGGGCAGATTGAGTATGATAATAAAAGGGAAATTCTCATTGGTGCCCTCCTGGAATTGGCTTTTCCAGATGGTGTCATTTCATGTTTTGGGCTTACAACTGGCACCCCTGAAGTAATTGATTACCTTAATTATGTCATTCCGTTAATCAAAACGTTAACCAAATGTTAACTTTTTCCCCCAAATGTCTTACAATCCCTAATTCCTAATTTGCAAAACCGAGTTGTTGAGTTTTGTTGACAGTCTCTCTAAATCTTTCGAAGGTTCTCAATCTCTCTCAACTCTCTCCCTCCGTGACCTCTCCCTAGAAATCTCCTCCCCTGTTCGTCACGGCCATAGTCGTGTGTGTGGTGTCTGCGTTGTTGGTGCGTGTGTTTATGGGATGCGTGTGTGTATATATATATATATACGATATATGTGTGTGCGTGTAGAGTCAAGACTGTGTGTGTGTGAGTGTGGTGAAGCTGATGGCTGGCGATTGAATTGCAAAGCTGAAACAATTCCCCTCCCCTATTCCTGCTATCAAAGTGTGTGTGTGTGGGTTAACAGAGTGTATGTGTGCGTTAACGGTGTGAGTGTGTGAGTTTGGCCGTGTGTATGTCCGTGTCTATCTGTTTGTTGCGGTTGGGTTACGACAAGTTGGGGGTTTTTTGGTATTCATTGGTTCGATTATTACTTTGTCGTTCAACTGTTTAGTTGGCCTGTGCTTCTTGGAGGGGATTTGGGACATGGCCGGAGTTGTCAGCCGCCGAAATTGGTGGCCGGATTCTGGGTTTTCCAGAATCCGGTGACTTGTTCTTGGTTTTCTCGGCCTTGTTCTTCATCCAGCTGTCGTTCGATCCATTCTTCTATTACCCTTTAGTTATTTAATAATTTACCTTATTTATTTTAAAAAGTTAACGTTTGGTTAACTTTTTGATTAATGGAATGGCGTAATTAGGGTAATCAGTTACTTCAGGGGTGCCAGTCGTAAGCCCAAAACATGAAATGGCACCATCTGGAAAAGCCGATTCCAGAAGTGCACCAATGAGAATTTCCCATAATAAAAAGATGATGATGATGATGATGAAGTTATACCGAGTCCTCCCAACAAAGCAATGATATCAAGTTATCAACCAAACATAATAAAAAGCACTAGCCTTATTCAATTCTTATAAAAAAAACAAGTGAACATTAGCAGACAGAATTCAAACTTAAATGATAGAAAATTGAGCTTCTAAACTAAATTAAACTGCCATGATCATCAAAGTATGATTCTTGGTTCGTATAATATGATTTCAATGCCAATAATAAAATCAGCGACTGTCACATATTAGCAAGGTAGTGCTTTTTAACGTGATTTTAGTAAGAACCTGGTTAACACCACTATTATATTTGACTGAAAAGTTGAAATATGACTCTATCGTAAAGAATGTTCAGTACAACTTCTACATACCGGATAACTGAATTTTTTTTTTATAAACTCCTCTCAAGTAAAAACTTCCTAGCTATCAATCTTTCTCACTTTGAAAGATAATCATCAACTATGAAGAATAATGAACATGTCATTAAAATTGCAAAACATAACAATGAAAAAAACAAAAAAGATAATATATTTTGTTAGCTAAATAATAATAATGCTCTAATCATCACTCCCTTGGTTTAGTTCGTTGCGAAAAATAGCTAGAACAGGGAACTGACGAAGCTCTCTCACTTGAAAGGAACTCCACACACACAAAATGCCATAAAACATTGACTGAAAAGGGGGAAGTGTTTTAGCTTGCAGGTAAACTATGTTGGACCCGGATTCTCTCCAGTAATTTTCTGTACAGTTCAATACTTCCATTAAAACCCCTGAATGGATAACTCTTCTCCAAGTCAATGATAGGTAATATTTGAACATGTGCCATTCACCCTAACATACCGGAAGAAATTGGACAAAATTATTTGAGAGGTCTACTTCCAATTATGTCAACACCAATTTCAATAAATTATGAAAGAACAGTCCGTACCACAAATTTATGGAAGAATAGTGATCAATAGTATGGTGATGACATAATATAGTAATCTGAAACCACTATAAGTATGGTGATGGATTACAATTAATAATATAGGTCAGGCAGCCCTACGATATAAGGAAGTATTTGATTGGACCTGCATATAC
Source organism: Saposhnikovia divaricata (assembly GCA_036435485.1). Taxonomy (NCBI): domain Eukaryota; kingdom Viridiplantae; phylum Streptophyta; class Magnoliopsida; order Apiales; family Apiaceae; genus Saposhnikovia; species Saposhnikovia divaricata. Next base: position 166,773,246 of record CM071599.1, read on the forward strand.
TCTGTACAAGAAAAAATGAGTAACAGCAAGACTTGAGAAAGAAAACGTACATCTATTCCACGAATGTGCAGGAAGAAGAATCGATACACTGCACCAACTACTAGATAAGCTCCAAAGAGGCAGAAAATACTGAAATTATTTAAACCACGTAGTAAGTAAATTTCTTGTGATTCTAGTTATTGGTAATGGCTTTAGGCAAAACCACTTACATGGTTAAGAAAGTACCAAACCAGCCCATTCCTTTACCATGTGCAGATATAATTGTTGCACAACCAGCAGGATGCCTCAGTTGGGTAGCCTGTTTAGATCAAAAGTAAATCCTCAAACTGATTATTGTTTGACAGTATCCAGTTCAGCAAAGGAGATATCAAACACATAATACATGCATATACATCAACAGAGGAGTAACTAAAACTTCTTTGATATTAAGTTAATACAGAAACAACTTCTGTCACACATGAATATATATAGGCTAGTGTTGGTTAAATTCAAAATTCACTTGAGTTTTGGTATTTTTCCTGTTCAACTCCCTTTACTGATTTAGTAACACTAGTCTTGTGGAATTCTGAGCTGACTGAACTGAAATTAAACACAAAGAGTGAGAAGGCAGATCTCAAAGATGTAGAATATGTGTAAATACACACACGGGCACTGGGCTAAGGGCTCGCGGAAGTCGATGTATGCGCTTGCCTCAGTTAACATTCATAAATCACCACACAAAAACTGAGTAATTGCTTTATCATCCTCTACTCACATTATCAATTCTTATATGCATTTATTTTTAAACACAGTAGCAAGGTTTTTTATTTAAAGAACTACAAAAGCAGCGAAAGAAACAAAGCACTTACATAATCACATTTCCCAGTTCTATTTAACATGCGAGGCCCCTGCATAATCATTATACATTAATCACAGTCAAGAACAATCCACATTATATATCATATGATTCCTTAGAGATTTCTGTGCAACCTGAACTTCATTGTTATCACAGATCACAGAAACAGAAAGAGAACAGTACGGCGGGCCACTAGACATCTTAACAATTACGCCAGCATGGGGAGTCCTTTTATCTGCATAGCCTCACCAGTAAAAGCCAGTAGTTAGTTATTTATATCCTTTAATCAAATTTGTACGTGTAAAATATTTACTGAAATTAGATCCAAGAAGAATTTCCACTCATGGTTTTGCAAAGCCATATATACACCCTATTTTTAATTATTTATTATCATAGAACAAATGGAAAAAGCAGATTATTTACAAATATATTTTAAAATATAGAAAAGAGGAGAAACAAAACAGGACTTGGTAGTACAGTTCATTAACTTTAATTTCACACACACGTCAAAAAAAAAAAAAAAAAAAAAAAAAAACCTTACCAATAAGTTCAACTGTCATACTTGAGGTATTCCCAACAGATGTACATACATGATAGCCTGCAATTAAAATAACACAAATAAGCGGATATTCAAGAGGCGACTATTTCTAAGCTGCTTGTTGATAGTGGACTGAAACAGCTCATGAATATATCTTACCTCCCAAGTTATTAGACACAAGTGCACTGCAACCCATGCCACAATGTGATGATCCTCCACAACCCTACAAGAAATAAAATACCAAAACCAGCTTTAAGGAAAAGCCTTTTCAAAGAACAGTTGATACTTAAGTACTACAGTTGATCATATATAAAAACTTGACTTGTCTATTCCACAACCCTACAACAAGAGAAAACCTTTTGTTGAGATGTAAGTACTACTGTTAACCATATATAAAAACTAGACTAGTGCATACTTATAAGTTAGGAGGCATACAGACAAACAATTCTCGCACTAAGGAAGTATGAAACAGAAATCTCTAATCTCTAATAATTAAATTAAACTGTTAGTTGATCCGTTGAGAAATTTATCTCTAAAGATAGTAAACAAGAAAAGCGCCCCAAAATGTTCATCACAAAATCATAATCAACTTCATTAAAAGGTTTTGAAAAACCAATAATACTAATAATGATGTTGAGGTATTAATTACTCTTTGAACTGAGGCGCCTACTGTATCACGTTATCACATGAATTGACATGTATGACATCATGATGTCATTCACTCATGGCTGGGTAGGACAAGAAATAGTAAGGCAGCTACATAATATAGATAACTCGAACATCTTTCTTCTTTTTTTTTTTTATTGTTATCAATTTACTTATTATTTCAATGTTATTCACATTTTTTATGCGGGGAAGGAAGAAAGCCCTTGACCTCCCACCAAAGGGAGAGGGCACACAATCACTACAGTTCAACATGGTAAGAGATAATCTTATATTAGCTTCTGATAGAGTACAGGGTATAGGCAGGGGTTTTGGGTTAACTTCTCTGGAATTTGCAGAGAATAGTTAACACACAAAACTATGTTCCGATCTCAATGATCTAAATAGTAATAAGCTACCTCAAATACAAAACCTAATTGCTATTTGCAACAGCACTAAACAATTTTCTAATAAATTTTGAACTCTAAAAGATAAGTATAACTTTCCTAATCCAACTCCAATAGGTAACTATTTTAGTAACAGGCTGCCAAAGCCTACAGCATTGCTCAATCAAGTCTCTTTGGGATTCTTTACAGGGTAGCATGCATCAGTTTCCGGGTTATGAATTAAAGTGTTGATGATAAAAATGCATCAAGCATTTCTTCGATAAGTACAACTTTTTATGAATTATGATCTGCAACATATAACATTTACGCAAAAAAAAAATTAATAATAATGATTCGTCTATATTTTTTGTATGTAATATCACTGGAAAGTCCTATAGATTCCAATAACATAGAAGAGGTGAGAAGAAACAAAATTTTGTGAAATGCGACAAATGCCAAAGAAACAACTGATATATTGTACCTGTCTTAACAAGGCCACATCAGTAACAGCCATTAACTTTAGGAAATAATGCAAAAGATTAATTTGTTACTGATTTTTCTTCATAAAGTTCCGCTGTTTATTTATATATAAACCAATCTACAGCAAAAAGAACAAGGAAAACACTAACCTCGCAGCCCAAACATGTAGGTTGGCCATGGTTGAAAATCATCATATCACATAGCTGTTCCACACAAGTAAAAAAAAAGAACAAACTGCTGATTTAGTAACTGATGAATTTTATAGATTTTTGTACTTAATTGATAAAAAAATCCACAACAAATGCAGAGGCCCAGCAAAGGTTCCAAACCATGTATAGAGAGTAATGGTATTCATCAAGAATAACTGTATAAGTAAAAAGATGCACCAGTCCAGAACATAGTTACTCTATTCATTCAAGAAACACATCCATTTAGCCTAGAGCCAAATGGCCAATATCCAAGTGCAATATCATCTAAAACTACAGAAATACATTTTTCAAACTTGTGAGTTTCTCTTACTAGAGGTGAAGGTTTATTGTTCAAAAGTGTTTATGTAGCAAGTAAATGTGAATTCTGCACTACAACTACAATAGGAGTCTATACTCGAGACATTTCCAATATACTTGACTTATTGTTGCCAAAGGCACTCCAAAGCGAGAGACTCCTTGAGGCAGATCCTTACGCTTCACCTTGGCTGAGGCGATCCGCTTTAAAGAGGCGGGTGCCGCATGACCTGAGGCGAGAGGCAATGAGAAGCAAGAGGCACGTACGAGCCTAACAGGTGTGCGCCTCATGGTCTGAGGCAAGAAGCGATAGAAGGCAAGATGTGCATGATAGTAGCGCCTCAGCAAACTTTGGCCCAATCATGTTGTTCGAAAAAATAAAAATAAAAATAAAAATGGATGCCATCAATTTGACAACCCGAATATGTCAACCAAAAAGAAATATGAAAATAAGAAAGGATATTTGTGATAAAGTAAATATTACCCTAACCTAATTGTCCTTGCAGCTCTTCGTTCAATAACAAGTATATTTCATTCTATTTTACAAGTGAATGCATGGGATAGGCTTCTCTGTGGTGGTCAGTTAAATAACTCTTTATAAGATTATATGCTCTAAATAAAACTTATAAGATAATCAACAATTTTAATTTATATGATCAACTTTACAACATCTTGTTCACACATTTTTAAAACAGTATAATTTATTATAAAGAGGCTTAGAAATTCTAAATAAAGAATGCTAGAATTAAACTTTGTTCAACTCTCAATCTATTTGTGCTTTATTGTAAAAGAATGACAATTACTTATTTTTAGCTTAAAGATGTATAATCATTTTAATATTATAATGTATATGGGTCGTAATATAGAATTATAGATAATTTGTCAGTGTACTTGATCCTGTTCCGGTGCTTATTGAGTTATAATGTTGCATTTGATTGAGGATAATGGAATGGAATGAATAAAATTAAGTTCTAATGTTGCATTTGTTAGGGGGAAGATTTGAAAAAAAAGTGAATGCAAATTTTCTTTGTTGCAACCAATTTCCGTCGGTGTATCCGTTCGGTCGGACCTGCAATTGAAGAAGAATGCGAGGGTGTGGCCCCCCGATTCACCTCCGGTGTGAGAATAAGTTAACTGGTTCTTTTATGAGTAAAGGTAAACGCAGAGTGTTTGTGTTGTGTGTAAGTAATTGAATGAATGATATCAAACCTCTGTTAACCTTTTTATTCTCTATGCTGGCAGTTATCGGAGAGTAGGACGAATGGAGAACGTGTCCCACGTTCCCACGTTCCCAGGGAACACAACTGAATGGACCGTTGCACATAACTGGGCCGAATGATATGGGCCCTCGCCAGTCTGGAGCCTCTCCAAGCCAATTATCCTCATTGGGCTTTCGGTCCAGCCCGGTAAGAAGTTGGGCCTCTAACATGTCCCTAGGCTTCGTTCGGAATTATCCTCAGGACGAAGGCTAAAGCCCAAGCCCATCTTCGGAAGTCTGTCTTCGTACGTGTCCTTCGGATAAGGATGGCGATGGACAAAGCCGAGACGCCTCCTGGGAAGTCGTGTCCCTTTATGGATGACAACTGTCTGTCCTTGAGATTCGTGCTTCAATCCCCGCCGTTGAATATGAAACGGCTCTGTCCAAACGTCACATCCCTGTATATAAACCTTCTAGACCCATTCAGTCCCCACTGTTACGCCTATCGATTGAACAAAACACCAGAGTCAAAAACTTTTATTTCTCAGAGCTTTTTGCAAACAACGATTGGAAACGTCGATTCATCGCCGGTCATCTTCTCTTCTCCGACTCCGGTGGACGTCTACATTCAAGCAACTTATCCTCAAGAACTCAGCCTCGTCAAGGATCTTCAAACAAGTAAGTAACATTTCCCTTCTCACTTCTTTACCATAACTATTCTGCACTCTATATATTCGTGTATGTGTTTATACGTATATGCGCATGAAGTTGCCTGTGATTCTCAAATATTGTATGTTCATGCCTGCAAGTAGTTAGGTGGCCTTTGATGTACCATTTTATCCTTTAATTGTTTCCCTCTACGATTACGGAATTGGTCTGGAGAACGGCCTGGGCAAGAACTTCCTTCGGGATCTTCGAACCCTGAGAACACTTTTCATACCAGTCCGACCGCTTTAGAACTCCTAGGAACCCTCTAATCTCCCGAAAATTTAGGCCTTCAGATCCCTTTGACCTAGGCCGTAGGTGTCCCGACCGATCCTGGCTCACTGTACTCGGCCCTTCTTTCCTTTTGAATTCCTTTTTCTTTATCCGAGTACAGGGCTAACCGTCTCTTCATTTCCGAATGCAGGGACATGGATCGGTCAACCGAAGGTGCCGGTCCTTCGGAGGTATCACCGTTTAGTGATGTCGGGGAGTATCCTGCGGCGAACTTTCGGTCGCACCTGACTGAGGAAAAAATAGAAGAATTCCATTCCAAATACCAAGTAGAGAGGAAGGTCTAGTACTTCTTCACTCCTAGGAAGAGAGACCGTATTTGGCACAACCCTGAGGTTCCACCTCTCTTCGGCGGAAGCGTGGCCACCGGCATATCCGAAATGGCCTTCAAATGTGGCTTTCGGCTGCCGATGCTGCCAATACTGAAAAAATTGCTGAGGCAAGTTGGGATCGCCATAGGACAGTTGGATCCGAACAGCTTTTTCCATATAAACGCTTTCCAAGCCCGATGCTTAGCTAAAGGGATGACTCCGAGGACAACCCTGTTCTGGCATCATTATGAGCTTCGGAGGAATTCCAAAAGCAACGGCTTCTACACTATCGCTCGTCGGACCGGCAGGGCCGATTGGGCTCAAACGAACTCCAACAATAGGGGGGCCCATGAGAAGTGGGTTTTCATCTCGGGCCCGAAAATGGAGAAGTACGGCCGCTGGCAGGATCTGGACCCGTCGAGGTTGCAGTATCCCGAGATGTTGGAGGCGGACAAACACGATTATCGTCTTCTTTGTGAACTCGATATGGATTGGGCTCAAACGAACTCCAACAATAGGGGGGCCCATGAGAAGTGGGTTTTCATCTCGGGCCCGAAAATGGAGAAGTACGGCCGCTGGCAGGATCTGGACCCGTCGAGGTTGCAGTATCCCGAGATGTTGGAGGCGGACAAACACGATTATCGTCTTCTTTGTGAACTCGATATGGATAGGGTTCCCCTATCGGACAGCCGGGATAACGACTGGTTGGTCGCCCTCTGGGGTAGTGGTAACATTTATCCTTACTCCTTTCCATCCGAGTGTTTCCTTTACTGTATTTTTATTTCTTGTTGCCAATGTTTGACACTCTTGTTTTTGTGCAGTGTCTTCTCTTGATCATATTATTGAGCGCAAACGCAAGAAGGCAGCTCAACTCTCGATAGCTGCTACAGCCGAAGCTGATGCTGCCGCTCAATCGGCCGGCAAGGAGCTGGAATCTGTTCCCGACACCGGTGGGAGAAGCGAAACTCCAGTGGCTTCTCCTCCGCGAGATCAGGGGGATGGTATCGTCCAGGCCCTCTCAACCGATTCCCGAAAAAGGGGTCGGTCGGGAGATGCCGGACTGAAAGTATACCATCCTCCCTGGGGAGTCATTGAGACGGATCAAATCATTGTCCCTGCCCCCCAGCTGTCTACCGTAGTAGGTCCCGATCTTTGCCGGGGTCTCATTCTGCCAGCCGACAGGCCCACGTTTGCTAAGGCAAACGACCTTGAGGCTTGTACTGAAATGCTGGCTCTGCTCTCCATGGTAAGCTTTTTTTTTTTTTTTTCTTCGGTGTTATTTCTTTCACTTGTATTCAGTGTTTAATTCTTTTCCCTTGTTTGTTTCCAGGGGGTCTCTTGGTCGGCCGTAGTGACTGAACGGATGGAGGGTATACAGAAAAAGCTGGAGGCAGCCAACCAGACTGAAGTTCGGGCAGTCAAGGCTGAAGAGGACCTCCGGAATGCAACTTCTGACTTGGAGAGGGTCACCGGCCAATCTAACTCCTTGAAGGCCGAGAATGATGCCTTGAAGGCAAAGTTGCAGGAGATGGACGCCTTGAGGGCTAGGGTCGAGTGGAGAAACAAGCAGCTCAAGCTTTCAAGGAAAAATGTTCGGAAGCTGCAGAAGACCCTGGAGCTGACCGAAGAAAGATGCTACCAAATGGGGTATGACGGCGCTGTGCTGAAGGCACATTCTTTGGGCTTCGATCATACTCAGCTGGTAGATCCTTCGCTCGGGATGACGGATCCGGTTGGTCGGGAGGGGTCTGATCAACCCTTAGAGGTTTCTTCGGGCGAAGATGAGTCTCTCTCCGACGAACCTCCAGCTGATGAAGCCTTGTAATATTTTCGTAGCTTTTTAATATTTTCGAACTTGTAATATTTAACTTTGCCTTCGGGCTCACTATTCGTGCTTTCGGGCTTGTAATATTTTACTTTGCCTTCGGGCTTGTTTTATATAAGTCTGCCTTTGCATAATATTCTTTTGTATGCGTCTTCGGCTTCGGCCTTAATTTGGCTTCTGTTTCTGTTCATGCGTCTTTGGCTTTGATTTGCCTTGGCATGATTCTTCTTTCTTTTTTTTTTATGCCTCTTCGGCTTCATTTTGCCTTAGCATATTTATTTTATTTTTATGCATCTTCGGCCATTTTTGCCTTAGCATATTTATTTTATTTTTATGCATCTTCGGCCATTTTTGCCTTAGCATAATTCTTGCCTTTTTGTGCATCTTTGGTCGTAACCTAGCTGCCCCCGAGTATTTAAGGGGTTTTGTAAATGATTAAGGTCTCGTTCGGTCGGTTGAAAAATATTTCCTCCCGGCCTTAATTAATGTCAAAGCAACTTGAATACTAAGGCAATTTTGTAAGAGGCCAAATTTTATTCGGTCGGCCCCAAATTTGGATTCGTCAAGTATTTGTAGCTTAAAACACAATGTACTTGGAACACTACCAATAAGTTAAGGGGCGCATGTTTTATACGGTCGGCCCCCAAACATGGGTCTATTAAGCTTAATATTGCGTACTTAGCTTTTTGGCTATAAATGTACTTAGCTTAACAATAACGGATAAAAAATGGAGCAAAACAATCTTTTCATTAACCATGCAACTCTTACATAGATTTGATTACAGATTGATGCTAGCTTATGGAATTCAGAATAAAGTTGCATAAGATAAAATACTGAAGTAAAAAGCAATAAAAGTTGGACCAGTATGCTTACTGGTAGAAACGGCGAAGGCGAGCGGCGTGCCAGGTGTTTTTGATTGGGCTGCCGTCCGGATGAGCCAATTTGTAGGTGCCTGATCGGACCACTTCAATCACCACATATGGACCTTCCCAGTTGGGCATAAGCTTGCCTTTTTTTGCTGGCATGGAGGTGGCTAACTCCCGAAGCACTAAGTCCCCGGCTCGAAAAGATCTCTTCTTCACCCCCGAATCATAGTACTGGGCTGCCTGCAGTTGGTACCTTAAGTTTCTTTGGTGGGCAGCCTCTCTTTCTTCTTCTAGTAAGTCCACATTTGCTCGAAGTCCGAACTCATTTGTCTCCACGTTAAACGTTTCTGTTCGGTACGACTCTAGACCAACTTCGACAGGTAGAAGGGCATCAGTTCCGAAGGCCAGTTTGAAAGGTGTTTCCCCGGTTGAAGATCTTGTAGTGGTTCGGTAAGCCCATAGGACCCATGGTAGTTCTTCAGCCCAAAGTCCCTTAGCTTCCCCTAGCCTTTTCTTGATTCCATCAAAAATGATTTTGTTGGCCGCCTCGATCGCCCCGTTTCCCTGGGGATGCCCTACCGAACTGAACTTCTGTTTTATCCCGAATTGAGCCAGGAATTTTCTGAACTTGCTCCCAATGAATTGAGTACCGTTATCGGACACACAAACCATAGGTATGCCAAACCTCAAGATCACCTGTTCCAGCATGAATTTCTTCGCGGCCTCTTCGGTAATGGCCGAAAGGGGTTTTGCTTCTGTCCACTTTGTCATATAGTCGATTGCCACAATACAGTATTTCGCTTGCTTAGTGCTGGTGGGTAGGATCCCCACAATATCGACCGCCCACATAGCAAATGGGATCGGGCTAAGGACTGAAGACATCTCTTCGGGAGGTTGCTTCGGGATTGTGCTGAATATCTGGCATTGCTTGCATTTTTTTGCATACTCTGTGGCGTCTTCTTTCATTTTTGGCCAGAAGAATCCCTGCCTAAGGATCTTGAAGGCTAAGGATCGTCCTGCCAAATGTTCTCCACAAATCCCTTCATGAACCGTCTCCAAAGCAAGCTGTTGTTCATCTTTGTCTAAACATCTGAGTAGCGGCTGGCTTACCGATCGTCTGAACAAACGGCCCCCAACCAGAGTGTAATTTCCCGACCGATACTTAACCTTCTGTGCTTCCCTTCGGTCAAGTGGTAGGATGCCTTTTTCCAAGAAGGCCCTGATGGGAGTCATCCAATTGACCCCTTGATGAATTTCCATGCACTGCTTCTTGTCTATCGAAGGTGTCTTTACTTCGGTCAGATAGATGGACCCACTTAGGTTTTGGGTTTCTGCCGAAGCTAACCTCGAGAGGGCGTCTGCCCGACTGTTGTTTTCTCTAGCTACTTGAGTTAACTCGAAAGTTTCAAACAGCAAAGATTGTTCACGTACCTTAAGGGCGTATGCCTTGGTTCGGGGATCTTTTTGCCCATACTCTCCTGAGAACTGTTTTACCACCAACATTGAATCGCTGAACGCCCTTATGTGCTTAACTTCCAAATTTCTTGCCAAATCTAGCCCGGCCAAGAGTGCTTCATATTCGGCTTCGTTGTTCGTCAACGGGAAAGTGAACCTGATAGCTTGACAAATCTCGAATCCTTCTGGGCTTGTAAGAATTAGCCCTGCCCCGCACTTTTCCTTGGCGACCGAACCATCGACAAACAACTTCCATTTTCCCGGTGTCTGAATCATTTGTTCTTCAGGAGCTAAGTCATTCGGCCCCGAAAAAGAGCATTCTACTATGAAATCCGCCAATGCTTGGGCTTTGATCGAAGTCCTTGGTGTATACTCCAAATCATGCTCCCCCAATTCGATCGCCCAAGCAACCACTCTGCCCGATGCCTCTGGCCTTTGCAATATTTTCTTTAACGGCTGATCGGTTACAACTTTGATTGTCCTTCCCTGGAAATAGTGCCTTAGCTTTCTTGCGGCCACTACCAGTCCATAAGCGAACTTCTCTGCATTCGGATATCTTGTTTCTGCATCCTTGAGAATATGAGAGACATAGAATACCGGATGCTGGTTTCCTTCATGTTCTTTGACCAACACGGCTCCAAGTGTTCGGTCGTTCACAGCCAAGTACAGCTACAATGTCTCCTTCGGGTCGGGTCTCATTAAGAGTGGGGCTTTCACTAAGTACTCTTTAACATCCTCGAATGCTTTCTGGCAATTTGGCCCCCACTCGAAATTCTTGGACCCCCGAAGCACTTCAAAGAATGGTAAGGCCTTTTCGGCCGATCGGGAGATGAACCTCCTCAGGGCTGCTAGCCGTCCGGTCAGCTTTTGAATGTCCCTGATTGTCTTCGGTGCCTCCATATCAATGACTGCTTTAATCTTCTCCGGATTGGCTTCAATTCCTCTGGCGCTAACCATGTATCCCAGAAATTTCCCACTATTCACTCCAAACGTACATTTGTTCGGATTGATCCTCATGTTGTTTCTTCTGAGCGTTTCAAAACATTCCCTCAGATCTTCGGCATGATCCCTGAAAAGGGACTTAACAATCATATCGTCCACGTAGCATTCCATGTTCCGGCCGATCTGGGCTTTGAACACTTTGTTGATCATCTTTTGGAATGTTGCCCCGGCGTTCTTCAAGCCGAAGGGCATCTTGATGTAGGCATAAGTGTCATTCGGTGTGATGAATGCTGTCTTGGGAACGTCCTCGGCATTCATGGCAATTTGGTGGTATCCTGAGAATGCATCCAGGAAACTGAGTATTTGATGCCCCGAAGTAGCATCTATCAGTTGGTCAATGTTTGGCAAGGGATAGTGGTCTTTCGGGCAATGCTTATTCAGGTCGGTGTAGTCGACACACATCCTCCACTTGCCATTAGATTTCTTCACCACCACTACGTTTGCCAACCAATCGGGATAGTCTATCTCTTCAATGAACTTTGCTTCCAGCAATTTTTCGACTTCAACTTGGATTACTTTCTGCCTTTCCATGGCGAAATTCCTCTTCTTTTGTCTTACGGGCTTGGCTTCGGGAGCTACATTTAAACAGTGTTTGGCAACCGCAGGGTCCAAACCTGGCATATCTTCGGGATTCCATGCGAATACGTCGTGGAATTCCCTAATGACCTTGATGACTTTCTCTTTTAATTTCGGCTCCATGTTCTTTCCAATTTGGATCATCTTTCCCGACTGACCCACGTATAGTTCTACCTCTTCGGTCTCTGCAGCCGGCTCAGCAATCGGGCTTGACAGGTCGGCCCCAAACTTTTCCAACTCAATGTTCAGCAGTTGGTGGCTGCCCCCAGCTTCGGTTTCATTTCTTTTCCTCTTTCCGGCTTCGGTCATCTCAATGTCTTTGTCTTTTTCCAAATCCTCCAACATGATTATTCTGGCGGCTTTCTGATCGCCTCTCATTTCTCCAACTCCATGTTCTGTTGGGAACTTCAACTTCAGATGAGGGACAGAGGACACGGCCTGGAACAAAGATAAGGCTGGCCTTCCCAAAATTCCGTTGTACGGACTATCGACCCGGACGACATAGAACTTTGCTTCCTTCACCACAGTGTATGGCGCTTTTCCCATCATGACAGACAAAGTGATGGTCCCTTCTATCGGTACAGGCTGATTACCGAAACCATACAAGGGTGCCTCGTGGCATGGCTCCAACTGTTCACCTCCCAAATACATCTTGCAATATGTCCGGTGATATAGAATGTTGACTGAGCTCCCTTCGTCCACCAGCACTCTCCATATCTTGTTTTCCCCGATTACTGGGTTTATAACAAGTGGGTCTTCGTGCGGCCATATCACGTCCTCGTAGTCATCTTCTGTGAAGGAGATAGGCAATGGTTGCTTAGCTGAACTTGACTGGTACAGGTTGTAGATCTGTCTGGCGTACTTTTTCCTTGCTGTCTTACTGTCCCGATCAAGCACTGTTCCTCCGGAAATTGTCCTGACCTCCCCTCGGTACTTCTCCGAACTCTCAGCTTCCTTCCTTTTCTCCTTGGACTCGAGTTTGTCCCTCAAGTCGCCCACAAATTGGGTCAGTTCCCCATCTTTGATCATTCTTTCAATTAACTTCTTCAAATGATAGCACTCCTCGGTGTTGTGACCTTTGTCCCGATGGTAGTCACAATACTTGCTGTCGCTTCTTCTGTTCTCAGGGGTCTTCAACTTGGGTGGTCTGACAAACCCAGGTTTACCCTTTATCTCATGGAGAATCTTCGAGATAGGTGTGTTTAACGGTGTGAACACAGTGCTATCTCTATCTCTTCTTCGTTCGGCCCCTTTGTCGGGCCTTGTATCATTCATCCTGCTCTTGATATCTCCTCGACCCCTTCGGTCGTCTCTTCTGTCATCCCTTCGGTCATCCCTCCTGTCATACCTATCATTTTTCTTCTCCTTGTACCCCCCAATTGATTCCAATTTTCTTCTAATGGCCTCTCCTCTCACATATATATCATTTAAAGATTTGGGAGGCATATCATAAAGAGAGGACCGAAGCTTCTTACCTTTGACAGGGTCGAGGCCTGCTGCGAGGAATCCAGCCGCCTTGACTTTGTCCAAGTTGGTGACCATACCAGCTTCTTCTTTGAACCTTGCTAAGTAATCACCCAAATCTTCGTTCGGCCCCTGCCTGCAGTGGATCAGTGCTTCAGTATCCTTCTCTCTTCGGCACAAATGTGAGTAGTGCCTCAAGAATTTTTTCTTCACTTGCTCATACGAGCCTATCGACCTAGGTCTCAGCGACCTGTACCACATGGATGCATTCCCCTTCAGGTAGGTCTTGAACATCTTACATAGCATTACATCGCAGTGCCCCATCCCAGTCATGAGCGATTCATATTTCTCACAATGATCTTCGGGGTCACCCTTTCCGTTAAATTCATTCATCTTCGGGAACTGCCTTCCGGGAGGCGGTCGAAAGTGTTCGACGTCTTCGGTCACCACTGGCTCGTGGCTGACCTTTCTCTCTCCAAACATGGCCTTCTCAATTCTCCGGATGCGATCGTCCGTATGTGGACCCTCTTCTTCCGAATCGGAGGAATAAACCACCTTTGACCGGGTTCTCCTCGAGTTTGATTCAGAGTCCCCTGACTCATCTTCATCAATTCTGGTTCTTGGTCTTTTGTCTCTTCGGTCGTCCAACTCCGGGTCTTCGGCTTCTAGAGCCTCACGGAGTACCTTTTCCTGTAACTCGATCTCCTCCCTTTGGAGCTTTAGGGCTTCTAGCCTCAAACGGTCGGCCTCCCTTTTTTTGGCCAGACGTTCGGCCTCCCTGCTGCTTTTCTCTTTCTCTATCTCTTTCCGTTTCCCCTTGGCTTTTTGTTCTTCTCGCCACTTCATCAGAATTTCCCGTTGCTCTTCGGGAGACGGTACGTCCCCCTCTTCGTCGAAAATCAAATGTCTTGGGGTGATGGGAGGAGTGGTGCGAGTATTTACAGCCATAGTGCCATCGCCAGCCGTTGGTATTTCGGTTTCATTCGCCATTACTAACAATATAATCCAACACAAACGTAACTCTGTGTTCCCACAGACGGCGCCAAATGTTGCAACCAATTTCCGTCGGTGTATCCGTTCGGTCGGACCTGCAATTGAAGAAGAATGCGAGGGTGTGGCCCCCCGATTCACCTCCGGTGTGAGAATAAGTTAACTGGTTCTTTTATGAGTAAAGGTAAACGCAGAGTGTTTGTGTTGTGTGTAAGTAATTGAATGAATGATATCAAACCTCTGTTAACCTTTTTATTCTCTATGCTGGCAGTTATCGGAGAGTAGGACGAATGGAGAACGTGTCCCACGTTCCCACGTTCCCAGGGAACACAACTGAATGGACCGTTGCACATAACTGGGCCGAATGATATGGGCCCTCGCCAGTCTGGAGCCTCTCCAAGCCAATTATCCTCATTGGGCTTTCGGTCCAGCCCGGTAAGAAGTTGGGCCTCTAACATTCTTTGATGAGAATTGTGAAGAAAATAATTATGGTGGAGAATGGAGCCTTCCTTCTCGAATTGGAGGGTTTGGCCTCTAGTTTAGGTTGTGTTAGGCATGGAACGAAGTAGTGAAAATCTGAACATTTACCCGTATTGTTTCAGATTTCATTCCATTCCAATTTCATTCATCCCAGGTTCCCAACCAAACACACAATAACGTCTTTAATTTCTCATTCTTATGCACATACATAGATATCTATTTTTTTGTGAATCTGCAGCCAGGTTCAATGAGGCAGGCACCTTGCCTTAGCCTTTGATAAAACTAACTAAACTACAAGCTTATCTATCTCGACTTACAAACTACTGCTTCATAATTATTGTTGTGTTGTACATACTTAGAAGTATATAACATATTGTGCAACTTGTCGATACAGAAGCTATTCGTGAATTTAGACTCCTAAACATTTGCATATCTGTACTAAACAGGCTCTCATAAAAAACAATTAATCAAAACAACCGAAAATAATAACAAAAGCATATAACAGTAACCTGATACAGCCAACCTGAAACCAAAGCACCGTCCCGTTCACCGCCACTTTGTAAAACCTAAATCAATCAACAATAAACACATTTCAAAAGTGTAACACCGCACTAAAACATCTAAACTAACATCACACAGCAAAAATAACTCCCCAACAAAACCTAACTAACACGCTTTACACATTATCCAGAATTACGACAACTCTGTTACTTCCTCCGTTCCTATTTAAATGTCATTTCCGACTTCGTACAATTGACCAAACTTTGACCTCGAAATTTAACTACATTAACCTTCAATTTTACATGTAGCGAGAGAGAGAGAGAGAGAGAGAGAGAGAGAGAGAGAGAGAGAGAGAGAGAGAGAGAGAGAGAGAGAGAGCGCGAGCGAGCGAGAGAGAATAGTACCCGTCTTCACTACGAGCGCCATGTGGATAATTAGAAATAGGAGATCCCAATTTGTAGTTATAGACCTTGTTGTTCTCAGTTAAAGTAAGATCACAAATTGAGTCTGAGAAAATTAAATTTAAATTTAATGATGCTAACAGTGATACTAGTAATAATGTATAGTGAAATGATACAGAAATCGTCATAATTTTTGTGACAATTTCATCCATAATTATGATTCAGTATAATCATGTTCAAGGAAATTAGGGCTACAAGCCTACAATAACAACACAGCTGTGAACTGTACTGCTGTAGTGTAGACTACCAAAGTTCAGAGATGACCCAAACGGCGTCGTATTAAATTGCCTTTTTTTATACACGTACTCTGTAAAACTAGGGGATAAAAAGGCCAAAAGTACCGACCTCCTGTAAAAGATTGACGAAAATGCCGTAAATTCAGAAATGGGGCCATATATAACGACTTATTACGCATATGAAAAAGAGTATTACAGTTACGCATTTAATAGATGGATAATAACTAATAAGGTATGATACGCATTCAATATATGGGTAATAAACATGTGATACGTATTTATACTTGGGGTAATACCTGTTACGCTATTTAAATCGGGGTAATATATATATATATATAGTGAGCAGGTTCAGAATCACGGATGGACAACCACCCGGCGCAATGTAACATTGCTCCAGGCGCAATGTTACACTGTGACAGGTATGGGTGGAAAATAAGCTTGGAGCAATGTTACATTGTGCCTGAAGCAATGTTACATTGAATTATATATATATATATATATATATATATATATATATATATATATATATTGTAATAACCATGAATTTTATTAATAACTTACACGCCTAGCCTTTCTGAATAAATTTTTCGTAAACTCAATCCTATTAATTTCACGGATGCGTATAAATATTTGTTTAGTGCAATGCTATCTTATTTTTATTAATTGTGATGTACTATTATTATTACTACTACCAAATTTTTATTTATTTATGTCGCAACTATAATTATTAATTAGGATGAACCTATTAGTAATTAGTGTAGTATATATATTTTATAGTAATTGGCTAATTGGACTCTAAGCCCACCTCCATAAGAGAACCCATTTTTTTTTATTGCCTACCTAGCCCATTAAAAAGCCCAATTTATTATTAACATCTATCAAAGGAAATTGTGATAAAAAGAAAAGAGATCATCTCCCTCATTTGTTTTCACCGAGAGAAAGAAAAAAAAAAGATTAGAGAGAGAGAGAAAAACCAAAAAGAAAACCTCCATAAACACAAACTTGAAAAGCTTATAACATCCCAAATTTGTGTCTTATCATGCATGCATTTTCGTATTTGAGTAGCTGATTAAAAGTTCTCCAAATCGATATCCATATTTAGGGGTTTTCAAGAATCAGATTTTCAATCGAGTTCTAACTTTGATTTTTCGAAAAGGGCATGAGCCTCAAGTTTTTAAAACCCCTTTTTTTTCATTTTGTATGATGTTGTTAGTTGTGTAAAATTTATGTATGGTATTTTATAAAATTAGGGTTTTTATTTTATTTTAATTAGAAACTTGTTAATTGTGTGATGTATTGTGTTAATTGGTATTGTAATGTGTGGAATTGATGAATTGGGGGATGGATTGTATTGCATGTCGGAGATGAGGGAGAAGCACCACCGCGGCGTTGGTAGCGGCTGGCGGTGGTGGGTGTTTGTCGGCGGCGAGGTGCGAGCAGGGGAGAGAGAAACAGAGATCGAGGGGAGAGAGGGGAATAGAGGAGAGACAGGGAGGGATTGAGGAGAGTAGAAGAGAGACGGAGAGAGATTGAGACGAAGAGAGATAGAGAGATGAGGCGGAGAGATAGAGAGAGAGAGAGAGAGAGAGAGAGAGAGAGAGAGACGGAGGGAGAGAGTGAGACGAGATCGAGAGGGAGGAGAGAGAGAGAGAGAGAGAGAGAGAGAGAGAGAGTGGTGGTGGGAGCCGTCCGACCGGCGACCACCAACAGTGGTGGTTGTTGGTTGTTTTTTTTATTACTTTATTTTACCCAATTTGCATGCTTGATTAGAAATTAATTATTTGGTAATAAAATGATTGAATAAATATTTTTTAATTTAGATTCAAATAAATAAAAAGAAATGTTGGGTTACAAGTTTAGTATTAGAGGTAGTAAGGGAATATTGGGTTTATTTGAGTGATTAAAGAAAAAATAATAAATAAAATAAATGGTTTTCAAAAGAAAGAATCTTGGATTATTTAGTTGGTCATTAGAATTGAAAAGAAAATGGATTAGGTAGAACTTATAAAATTAGAATTAGTAAGATTAATCAAATTAAGATTATTCTTTTTAGAGTTGTATTTTACAAAAATTAGTGACAATAAACATGGATTTAAAAAGTGTAATAAAAATGGGATTCTAGAATTATTTTATTTTGAGAATGCAAATAAAGGATTTCTAAGCGGACTTAGTTGAAATTGGAGAATGTTTGATAATTAGTAGAAATTTGTTAAGAACTAATTTAATTTAGAGATGTGATTTTTAGTAAAACAATTATTAAAATATATTTAGGAATGATTAAAGACCTTTGTAAAACGAGATTTCCCTAGCGAATAATTAGAGCGAGATTTTCACATAAATTATATTTTCTTAGATCAATGTTATAAAATAGATTCTTGAGTTATTAACTTTTGAGAATAAATAGGAACTAATATTATTAGTTCTCTAAAATGAACTTAATTAAAATAGAGAATTCCTGCATAAATTTTAGAGTATTAACACAAGCTACATTATATTAAAAGTGCGAGTTAAATAATTAATTAAATTAGAGGATTTCGTAATAAAATGAGATTTACGGATAAGTAGCGGTGATTTTATAAAAACCTTTTATTTATGTTATTCGTGATGAGTTGATAAATAAATCAATTAGTATCGTTATTTAGAAATAAATTAGAGACCTCTTTAGTGAGAAAATTCCCTTACGAATTATTTTATTTTGGATCGTACGATGTTATAAAGCCCGAATTATAAAATTTAATAGGAAATGCAAATAGAACCCCCATTTAAATATAATATTTTTGCGAATGATGCGTTAGTAAGATTTTAAGGTTACGAGTATATTTTATATTTCGAGAATTACTTGATTATCAATGACGTGATTACCAAATTATTTTGACACTACGTGATTAAATTGTTTACGCGAGTACTAAAATCTTTTTGATAAATTAATTTACAGATTCTTTCTGCGAATTGAGACTTTCGCGCGCGGGTAACGTTTTATTATTCAGTAGAGAGTAAACGTCGAGACAGAGGCAAGTTCATCCCTACCCTAACTCTCGGAAATTTCGTATTTTTTTTGTTAGTTAATTCATTCATACTTATTTTCGAGCTATCAATTATGAGATTTATTTGTTGCTCCTTATGATGCAATAATTTCTTTTGAACATTATTTTCTCGTTAAATATTATTTTACTGTTAAAATTAGTTTACTTGCGAATTGTATCCCCTATAAGCGTAGAAGCGTTGCTATCGGGTCGATCTCATTAACTCGAGACGATTATTTATTTTGATTCAGTGGAACTAGTCTCATTAGTTCGAGATAGTAAAATTTCATTCTTTTCAGTCGAATTTATTGTACAAATTCGACAATATTTATTGATTATCTTTTAGTTGGTTCATCTTTCGAATCAACAAATAGGAGTTATAAAAGTTAGGATCGTTAGAGTTTTACTCGTTGATCAAGTGAAAAACATTCTATTTAAACGATCATCAATTATGAGTATTATAAATATTCGAGTGGTACGATTTGTTCAGTACAACTCAAAATATTTCATTTCAAGACTATTCATTATTTCGAGATAGTTGCGTTTCTTGTCAGAGATTTGCACTTTGATTCGTGTCAACCAACAAAATATTATTATTGAGAGTTTACACCAGTCCATTGTTCGGATTGGTGGCACAATTGAGTCAGACTGGCAGACCGCTAGATTAACAAGTATTTTCCTGTGAAGTTTATCTCAAATTTATCAGTTCATTAAATATTCGGGAATTCTGTATTCTACTGGTCAATTTTGGGAAAGAGACCCATATTAGAGAAAGAGAGACTTGTGTACCGTTATACGGACACGAGAATATTTTAGGCACTATGATGCCAGGGTTAATTTAATAACCTATTATGATGCTAGCATTCATACATATATATTATATTTCGTTGATATCGCATGGTAGCCGTGATCGGGCGAAGTGCGGTGTCATAGGAGGACGGTAATCCCGGTCGGATAGTTGATCGCCCCGCCGAGATGGCGAGAGGTTGGAAGACTAGTTTATTCATTTCTCATGAGTCATCAGAGTTACACCAAATGAGTCTTTCGAGTATTCTGTTATCGAGATGAGTCCTGAGTCAATGCCAGATTGTTGATATCAGACTGTCATAAATTTCGAGTATTTCTTTCGGTAAACTTTATTATATTTATATATCGAGTAAGGAGAGAACTTGCTGAGCACCACAGTTGCTCATTCTTGCTTTACAATATTTATTCAACTGTCAAAATGGAGAGTTGCGAGACGTCCAGCCAGGGATCTAGAGGAAAAGGGAAAGCTCAAGGCTATGCTGACAAAGACTAGAATATCCAGCTGGAACCTTTATCTTTCTACGTTGTAAACTTATGTAAGATATTAATTCAGAGATGTATTAAATCGTATTGTAATAATGTGTGAGACCGATCTTGGATCTGTGGAGTGGGACACTTATGCTCCGTTGTAATAAATATTTTGCTTTATTATTAAGCTAACGTGTGCTGCAGGATATCGAGACTGACGTGACGACCCGGGTCCCGGGACAGGACGGATTTGGGGGCGTCACACACATACACACACACACACACACACACACACACACACACACACACACACACACACATATATATATATATATATATATATATATGACATATACCGGCATCACCACCTCCATCGCCTCCATCAATCGCTGAACCACCACAACTCTATCTCTCTCTCTCTCTCTCTCTCTCTCTCTATCTCTCACGACTTCTCTCTTCTCTCCCTTCCAACTTTCCATCGATCTATCTCTCTTCGTTCTTCCTTTTTATTTCTACTTCTCTATATATTCATATACACAGTCAACT
Organism: Saposhnikovia divaricata; assembly: GCA_036435485.1. Classification (NCBI taxonomy): domain Eukaryota; kingdom Viridiplantae; phylum Streptophyta; class Magnoliopsida; order Apiales; family Apiaceae; genus Saposhnikovia; species Saposhnikovia divaricata. Next base: position 166,793,835 of record CM071599.1, read on the forward strand.
GTCCATCAGAGTGGTTTTGTGATCCTCGTTTATATGTAATACGCATTTTAAAAACGGGTATTAGGTGGGTATTATTGGCCCAACAAACAAGAAGTGTTATTTCGGTAATATTTTGATGTAATTCCGGTAATATTGTCATTTTTTCAAAAGTAGATTATACCCGTGCTACGCACACTGGTATTTTAAAAAATTATTTAGAAATATAGTAATATACAATAATAGTGGTAATTAAATAAATCATATAATTATGTAATTATAATGAAGCAATACAATTGTGAAAGAAATAATATAAATTAAATAAAATGTTACTTTTATATGTTACAATAAATGCATTTAATGAATTAATTCAATTAGATATTTTTTGTATAGATTATGTGATAATTTGCATTAATGAAGTTACCAAAAGTAAAAGATTAATTCAATTTACTATTAGGAGCTTACCATAAATATTATAAATGACATTTATGATATTTATATTTACATATTGACTTTTTGTATTTAAAAGCGGGTCAAAAAATATGTAGATGGATCTTATACAAACCAAAAAATGGATACTAAACCTAAAAGTGGATAGTCCATGGATCAAAATAAAATTAAAAATATTAACCGAACTAAAATATGGATATTAAACCTGAGGTATGGGTTATGCAGCAATTTTTATATAGATATAGATTAATGGGATTTTGAGTTCCGAGCCCGAGAGTTGCAAAATCTTTTCTTTAATGCATATATTCATTAAAAAATATGTATCGGAATAAAATATTTATTTTCTAAAATGTGAGAAGAAAGAATGCCCAACATATCCATTTTAGGGTGTGTATTTGCCTAAAATACCTATTTTCAGAAACAACAATCCAAAATACTTATACATGTCAAATACTCTTTACCCAATGGAGTATAAGGTGTGAAACTTATTACCTAGTGGAGTTTCAGTTGTGATATTCCTTACCCAATGGAGTATCACGTGTGATACTCAGTATCAGTGGTGATACTCCTTACCCAGTGAACTATCAGGAGTTCATCCTGATACTCCTCTGACAGTAGAGTATCTAGTGGGTATTTAGGGCACTGTTTATTCAATATGGGTATTTTGGTCAAATGTTATTGAAAAATGGGTATTTTGGGCACTCACCCATGTAAGAAAGTTAATTTATGAAGAGTTGTACTTAAAGAATAATAGAATAATTATCAAAAATACCACTTTTTCTAAGTTTTTTTACGATTTTACTATCTTCTCAAAATATTTGTAAAAATATATTTTTCAAAAAATGCATTTTACAAAATACTATTTTATTTGCAAAAATACGGTCTGCAACCAAATCAACCAAATGCAAAAAAATGGTTACGCAGTAAGTTGCATCTGTGGTTGCAATCGGTTGATTTGGTTGCAGACCGTTTTTCTACAAATAAGTTGGTATTTTTGTAAAAAAAAATTTTTTAAAATGTACTTTTGCAAAAAAAAATCTGAACTTGGGTATTTATGAAAAAAGCCCAAAATAATAAAGAACACCATTATAATATTTATTTTTTTCACAAAAATTGATTTGTTATGATAATAATTACAAAATTTTACAACAATTAAGATTGACATATCGAATTTAACGTAGAATCTCATCTAAATTTAAGAATCAAATGTTACATATAATTCAACATAAAATTCACTATAAAATCTTATATATATTTTGTAACAATAAAATCATGTGTAATCATGTTATATTTCATCCTAATTTTTTATTTTATTTTATTTTTATTCATAAAAAACCATTTTTGATGTGAAAAGTAGAATTTAAAAGCGATTTTATGTAAGATTCCATAGTATTTTTTTTATTGTTCATTATATAAGGGTGGTTTTCATGGAGCAATGGCCAATTTATCAATTTTATCAATTATATATATAAAAAATTAGTGTAGATTAAAATGTAAATAAATTGTATTTACTTTATAAATAATGAAATTTTGGTATTAAAATAATGTAAAGTTATATTATTTTAAGATAATGAGTTGGAAATTGTGAAGCCCATTGTAATTGGATTTTTTTTTATGCGTATATAGATTTCAAAGAATTCGAGCTTTTACAATTTTTTTGAAGGTAAAAAAATTCATTAATCAAAAAATATATGACATCTACAAAAATAATCAAGATTAAACAAATACGTAGTAAAATAGACAAAATCAGAATTTCCTTCCTCTGAGCTACGATTGTTACACATCTTCAATTGTGATAAATCTCTCACTCTTATCGTAAAAATATACAACTATTGAAATAATATTTGTGAAAGTTCGTTCGCAGGGAAAGACTAATATTAATATAAGTTCAAGGTGTTACTTCTTAAAATCTAGAAGTGAGAAGAATAATTGGATGTTTTGTTTCTAACTAAATTAAACTAATAATAAGCAAGTAAAACTAAGTTTTCTCGATATGGAAAAATGACCCGAGAACTAGGGTTCATCAATTGGTTCAATGATGTTAATTTAATGTGATATTTACCTTTCGTACTTTGCTAAAAACAATTCTTCTAAACTTTATAATGTTCTCTCCCAAGATACAAGATAGTGCCTACAACCATATCTCAAAAGTCACTCCAATGATCAATCGAAATACAATTATAAACTATTAAGACTCAAAAATTACAAGTTTCACAGTCCTCTTATTAATCTCCCAATTCAATAATTGAACTATGTCTACCACATCATGAACAAGAATTGTGAATCTTCTCCCAATTCATCACAATTCCTATAGATGCAATTAAAGGTTCGCGACTCCCTTAATTGGGTTAAGCCCTCAATGATAGATTATTAAAAATAGAGAATTCGCACACAATTAAACAAACATGTATCACCAACGAATACTACCTAATTCTCGGATTAGAGAATTAGTTACCCATGCTAGATAAAGAAAACAAGCATATGTTAATGGGTAAAATCATTGTTACAAGAGAATAGAATAAATAAAATACAACTTGAAGAATCTCTTAAAATTTTGATGGAATCCCTTCAATCCTTGCTCTCAATCCTCTTTCAAAAGTATTTCTCTCTCTCTCTCTCTCTCTCTCTCTCTTGTCGTACGTTATCATAAAAACCATAATAATAACTTATATATATGAATGGGTTATTTTAAGTGTTTTAAAAAATGTAAAAAAGTGTCATAAGACCAATTAGGAAAGCCATAAAACTCCAATTTCCGTCAGAGTTCAAGGCCTTGAGATTCAGGATAAAGGCCTTGAGTTTGCCTCTGTTCAGCTAAAGGCCTTGATTTGTTGAGTAAAGGCCTTGACCTCTTCACTGAAAATTTCTAAACATCTTCTTGTCTCTAACCAACACATTCCTTCTTTGTTGCTTCACTCCCAACGATCATTCCTACCTTATAATCCCTACAATCACCAAGAAATGTATAGATAAGCACCATTCAAATAATCAACCACTACTACTATTAATCAAGGACAATTTTATTACAAAATAAGTAGAAATAAGGTTATATTTGATATGATATAAAAACTTGTATATATCTAACGTGTATCAAATACCCCCAACTTAACCTTTGCTCTTCCTCGAGTAAACTAATATAATACAACTATATTTAACTAACAACTACCACTTCCGTAGGTGATCACGGTTGCATTTGGCATATACAACAAGCCCATTAAACCATTAAGTAGCCCTAGTGGATGAGTGAGGTCTCGTGAGGGCCTATAGTGAATGTACCAACAAAATTCATCTAGCTCATGTAATAATAATACAGATGTTAAATGCAATAAGTGTGTCTAACTATCACATACAGTACACCGTAATACAACTCCAAACAAGTATCATTGCTTGGAAAACACTTATATGAATGCAATTACATGAAAGACCACATCAAGCTCACACAATAATATCACCATAGTAAACACAAGTACAGTGTGTGTGTGTGTGTGTGTGTGTGTATGCTTAGCTTAACAACATGCTCTTCAATAAACCAAGAACAGAGACACACAAGCTTCAACATGGCAGGTCATGCGAGTTAATAGCTCCCAAGTTGAGTACTAGAATAGATCTTAAACACTTTGTTACTCAGAACTAGCCATTATTCAAGTTTAACAAGGGATTTCTATGCTTTCTCTTATTGCTACAATTTTGTATGCTCAGTCTAAGGTCGGGCGCTTCTCAGTGTAAGTGAGTTACGAACACCATAAGACTTTAATAGCTCATTATTTTCTTGCCTTTTTTTATTGAAGTCAAACAATTCTCTAGTAACCAAGAGCAGTGAAAAGTCACCAAGAAAATTTTATTTCTAGGCCTCTCCTATTTTTCACTCATTTCCCTCAATCCTAAAAAGAGATCATAAGATTCCATAGAGAAAAGAACTAAGGATTCAATAAACTGCTCTGTGAAGAGCTTAGAGAATTCAAGGTTGAGTGCTGGCTTCTTCATGAAATGAGATGAAGAATTAAGAGTGTTTGGTGTGTGTGTGTGTGTTGAAGTGCTTCATTATCACAAATTAGGTATCCATGAGTGGGGCTAAATCCTCTCATTAACAGAAGATTCATCAACTTGAATTTGAGAAATAGTTAAGAGTAACTTGTGTGTGCTCCCCCTATGTCCCTGCAACTTGTACTAACTCCTGACTAGAAGACAAGTATGAGAAGGTTGCACAAGTGTGTCCCTTACCCTCACTGAGTGTGTTCCTGGTTGGGAACTGATTCAATAGTTAGAGTCTGTTAGGAGACTGAAACTAGAAATGTGGATGTCCTTTTTAATCACTATGCCTTTTTGGGAAGACATAGGATGTCTAGGCTGGTTTTACACACTCTTACCTTCCTTGTTCTTATGGTTTCTTGATGTTCACCACTTCCCTCACCCTCACTTTCCTCCTGTTCACTCCCCTGAAGTTAAGATATAAAAGAGTTTTCAACTACAGTTTGTTGAGAAACTGTAGAGGGGGTAATAGATGGCAAATAGTGAATGTTTGGTGTGCTGATTGGGTAGAGAATCTGGGGGACATTCCAGCAATTCTCATTTCAGCATAGTAAGGCAAAGATTTTAGGACCAAAACGAAAAGAAAATATGCTGATAAAATAGAACTCAGTACCTGAGCTAGGTGCATTAACTTAAGAGTCTTCTTCTTATGAAGGTTTATACTCTTGGAAGTTAGTGACACCATTGGCTTTTTGAGTTAAAGTTGACAACATTCTTGAAGCTGTACTTAGGGAAAAGAAACAATTTTGCAGAGATATTTATGGATATTCATTTAAGTATCTGCAAGCCTGTTAAAATTAACCCTAATTCCTTAATTAATCAACTTAAATTAGAGTTCAATTAGCAGAATGAAAACTACCCATTCTTGTGTTCAAAATTAACTAATTAGTCCTGTTTAAAGTAGAGTCCAAATTAGTTGTTTTGACTTGAATATTAATTCTAGGTGTTTTACACATGGCAAATGACAGAATTGTAGAACCTGGTAGATGCATTAACCAAGTTTGCTTGTGAAACACCAACACATCATCATCGTCCTTTGTTGATAGTTCAAGTCCTTGGATGTACTGCGAAAAGGACATGAAACTTTGCAACTGTGTAGCCAATGAGGCTCACTTTTTGATTAGATGACAGTGTTAAATCAGAGTTAAGATCAACATGAACATGGTGATAGTTAACAGATCTATCCAGTGTGAGTCAAACGGATTTGAAATACCCTGATTAGATAGAAGTTAAATCAATGAAATATGTGCTTAATTTAACCACTTACAAATTCAGCAATACGCATAAGTTAGATTAATTGAACTAATCCATAAGGGCTAGATAATTAAAGCAACTTAGGTGATTTAAGCACAAACCAAGATATATTATCTAAGTGTTCTTGTTGAATTAGATCGAAGTAAAATCTAATGGTTAGATCAGTGTAGAGACATGCAGAGTGAGTCATACAACAATCAGATTTTAACAACAATATGAAGAACAATATAGATGGATAAAAGGATCATTTCACTAAAAAAAATTACAAAAATTGTCGAATAGACCACTGATAAAAACAAATAAAAAAACATATAAAAACATCTTAAACAACGTCCCCCCCCACCTAAACCATCCTAGGCGGCTGCGGTTGGATCGTCGCTTACATTGCTTCTGCTGCGTGCTTGGAGGGCTGCCAGACACGCTCCTCCTCGATGATGAGCTCGTCAATCTTCTCATGCAGAGCCAGCACCTTCTCATGGAAGGGCATGGCTTCAAATTCCTCTACGGATACCTTCAGAATGCTCTTTGTCATTTTGAGAGTAGAGTAGAAGATAGAAGAAAAGAGAGAGGGTTGTTTTGCAAAGTGTAAGTCTAAATGATCCCCACCCCTGCCTATTTATAAGCCAAGAAGTCTGAGAGACGCGACTATTAACTAGGGGTTAAACCGAGTGGAAGGTTAAGCAAAGATCACACCTCTTTAAACATACTAACGCATGCAAAAGAGATTACACGGTGTCCTAGACTAATCTTGACAGATCATTTAGAAAGAATAAAAAGTAAAATATTATGTGTGTAACTTGTTCCAAAATCATTTAAGTCTGACAGCTTGAGTCTAATCAATTGAGACAAATAATTCTAGAGCACACATAACATTTGATTATTCTGGACAAATAATAAAACAATTAAATGACATCAAAAAATAATTAATCCGTTCAATATCTTAAATACAAACCATTCGATGTTACACGAATATTAACTGATTCGATATCTTTTGATAATTAACTAGTTGATATCTCTAGCAGGAAGGCTAGTTCGATATCTCTAGGAAATTAACTAATCGATATCTCAAGCATAACATTCATTCGATAACTCAAATGGGTAATCATATTTATTCGATATCTCCAGGAAACTAAGTGTTCAATATCTCCAAAGTAATCATGCAAATAAGCAAATTAAACAAACAAAATCCAGAGAATAAAATTCACTGGCTGCAAACAATTAAACAGATATTTAAAGATCATGAGAAATTTAACATACCAAGCTCACTTACCAACTTCAAGAAGGTTGCTTCATCCAGAGCTTTAGTAAAAATATTTGATAATTGTTTTTCACTTGGAACAGAATGTAGTTCCACAGTACCTTCCATCACATGCTCCCTGATGAAATGGTATCTGATGTCTATGTGCTTGGTTCTTGAATGCTGCACTGGGTTCTCAGAATTGCAATTGCACTAGTGTTGTCACAGAAAATTGGAATCTTCTCAACCTTAACTCCATAGTCAAGCAGTTGATTTTTCATCCATAGAATCTGTGCACAACAACTTCTAGCTACTTTATATTCTGCTTTTGCAGTTGAAGTAGACACTGAATTTTGCTTCTTACTGAACCATGAAACCAGCTTGTTTCCTAAGAACTGACGGGTGACTGTGGTACTTTTTCTATCTATCTTACAACCTTCATAATCTGCATCTGAGTAGCAAATTAGATCAAAACCATAATCTCTAGGGTACCAAATGCCAAGGTTTGGTGTTCCCTTGAGATACCTGAAAATCCTTTTAATAGCTACTAAATGAGATTCCCTAGGATCAGCTTGTAATCTAGCACATAAACATGTAGCAAACATAATATCAGGTCTACTAGCAGTTAAATATAAAAGAGATCCAACCATCCTCTATAGCTTGAAATGTCCACCTTCTTTTCCTTAGTATTCAATTCAAGCTTAGTGGCAGTGGCCATGGGTGTTTTTGTAGAAAAGCATCTGATAAGTGGATTTATATCCACTTGGATCGCTTTAATTCGGCTTAAATTGATTGTCTTGGACTCAAGTTCTGTTTTGGCCATATCTGGAGTTCTAGAAGTCCGTTTTCAGCGATCTTACAGCTCACGCGAAGCCTGGAAGATTTTCTACAACTTAGGACAGGATTCTCGTGCGCAAGTTGTGTGTGGTGGGCGCAGGTTGCGCGACAAAGCAGACTGATGGGAGGAGGAATTTACTGTTTTTCCCTTTTCAAGTTCTAATTATATTTTGGGCAGTTTTTAGTACCTAAATCGAATTCTAATTGTAATAGAAGGCAATTTCTTGCTGTGCAAGACTTGGAGTGCCTATATAAACACATCCAACCCCTTGTAAATTAGATAATTAGATAATTAGATATCTTGTACATAATATAGCTTAGATCTGCAAGGGAGAAAAGGAGAGAAGGATTCAACGCTCGTGACAAGCAACAGATCTAGATCTACTTCATCCTTTGTGTTATTCTGGATTCTAGATTTGTTTTCTCAACTCTTAGTTTTAATAATATTATTGCTTCTTTCTTCCATATCTTGTTTGTTATCATGGTTTCACTTAATCCCATGATGACGAGAGGTTCAATTTTGAACTAATCATTGTCATGGGATTCTAACGGATTTATTTATGGAGCTTAGTATCTTGATGCTTTAAAGATCTGTGTGTGATGTATATTTGATATCCTTGTATGGTTATGCTTAATTGTTAAATGCGTAGCTAACATCTAATCTGTTAATCTCCTGTGAAGTGAAAGTGGATCTTGAGATTTAGAACTTGCCATGCTAGCATAGGTTCAAGATTGTTTATCAACATGATTTGTAGTATGAGATGAAAATACTTATATTGCCCTGTGTGATCTTTATGGATAACTTGTTCTTCAACTATTATGTTTTCAAATTCTATAGACATATAGGGTCTAAGCATAATTGGTGTCTATTCATCTTCTATTTCTTTTGTGGATGTATGTTTAGTTTGGTATACGTATGCTGACAGGTAGCGTGTACTTGTTTCGTGTTATCCGATCAGATATCATAACCATTGCATATAGTGATTAAAGGCGTCAGATCTAAGCGAAGTATTTAATGAAGTTAGGATTCCATGTCTTCTATTGCATAAGTTATTCGATTCCAATTCTCGTTAGTTAATTAATTATTAGTTTTTAATTTGTTTCTTAGTTAATTTTAGTTAATCAAAACCCATAGTTGTTATTTGTCTTAGCAGTGAAGGATAACCATACATTGTTGCACAGGTACAATAACTGAATTAAAACCAAAACCAGATCTCTGTGGGAACGAACTCGACTTATTCATATATTACTTGTGACCACGTACGCTTGCGTGTTTTAGTGTAAACAGCATCTGCTAAGTCAAATTGTTTTAAAAGATCCCGCACATATTTAGTTTGACTTATAAAAATTCCCTCATTTACTTGTTTAACTTTTAAACCAAGAAAATAAGTTAATTCACCCATCATGCTCATTTCATATTTACTTTGCATAAGTTTGGCAAATCTTTTGCAAAGCTTTTCATCTGTAGACCCAAATATTGTGTCATCTACATAAATTTGGACAAGTATCATAGAGCCATTGACATATCTATAAAAGAAAGTTTTATTAACAGTACCTCTAGTGAAGTGATTCTCAATAAGGAACTGTGAAAGTGTGTCATACCAGGCTCCAGGTGCTTGCTTCATGCAATAGAGTGCTTTGAGCAGATAATAAACATATTCTGGAAAATCTGGATCTTCAAAACCAGGAGGTTGACTAACATACACCTCCTCCTCCAGAATACCATTTAGAAATGCACTCTTGACATCCATTTGATAGACTTTGAAATTGGCATGAGCTGCATAGGCTAGGAAGATCCCGATTGCTTCTAACCTTGCCACTGGTGCAAAGGTTTCTTCAAAGTCAATTCCTTCTTCTTGACAGTAGCCTTTAGTAACTAATCTAGCTTTATTCCTTGTAACTATGCCATTTTCATCCATCTTGTTCTTGAATACCCACTTAGTGTCAATCACTGATTTGTCTTTAGGTTTGGGTACAAGTTTCCATACTTCATTTCTCTCAAACTGATTTAGCTCTTCTTGCATTTCTAAAACCCAGTCTGGATCTAGAAGAGCATCCTCAACCTTCTTAGGTTCTTCTTTAGAAAGAAAGTTGTTGTACAAGCATTCTTCTCGAGTTGATCTCCTAGTTTGGATTTTTGCATTGGAATCACCAATTATAAGTTCAAATGGGTGATACTTCGTCCATTTCCTTTGTGGTGGTAAGCTTGACCTTGATGAAGTAACTTCATTTTCTCTGTGTTGACCATCTTGATTTGTTGTTGAGTGTTGATTGTGAGAAACTCCCCTGAGTGTATGGACCTCAAGTTGGGTGGAGTTCTAATAGAGTTATCAACAGATATTTCCCTTTGGTTCTCAACAGATGTTTCAAGGTGATCTTCAACGAATGGTGTGAATTGCTCTTCAACAGATGGTTCATTCTGCACTTCAACTGATGATCCATGTCTATTCTTCCCACCGATCAATATTCTTTCTTCGTCATCATCTTCAATTTCTTCACCATTTATCTCATTCTCGAATGAGAGTGATTCATGAAAACCTTTATCTACTAGACCTGATATTTTCTTATCATCGAAGACAACATGTATGGATTCCATAATAATGTTAAGTCTTAGGTTGTAGACTCTGTAAGATTTTCCAGCTGAATACCCAACAAAGATAGCTTCATCTACCTTTGAATCAAATTTCCCAAGACTCTCGCCATGGTTTTTCAATACAAAGCATTTGCATCCAAAGATATGCATAAAGTTAATTGTCGGCTTCTTGCCTTTGAATAGTTGGTAAGGTGTCATGCCCTTTTCTTGGTTGATCAAAGAAATATTCTGGGTGTAACATGCAGTGTTAACCGCTTTAGCGCAGAAATATGTTGGTAACTTTGATTCTTCAAACATAGTCCTTGTAGCTTCAATAAGAGTTCTATTCTTTCTCTCCACTACACCATTTTGTTGAGGAGTTCTTGGTGCAGAGAATTCTTGAACGATTCCTTCTTCTTCATAAAACTCCATCAACACTGAATTCTTGAACTCAGTTCCATTGTCACTTCTAATCCTTCTTACTCTGAAGATTGGATTGTTGTTGACTTTCTTGATATGCTTGATAATGATTTCACTTGCCTCATCTTTGGAGTGCAGAAAGAATGTCCAAGTGAATTTAGAAAAGTCATCAACAATTACAAGACAGTACTTCTTGTTAGATATCGACAATACATTGTCTAGTCCAAATAGATCCATGAGTAGTAGCTGTAAGGGTTGATCAATTGATGACATTGACTTAGATTTCAAAGTGGCATTCTTTTGCTTCCCTTTCTGGCATGCATCACACAGTCCATCCTTGGAAAAATCCAATTTTGGAATACCTCTAACCAAATCATTTTTAACCAACTCATTTATGGCTTTAAAACTTAAGTGTGACAGTCTCTTGTGCTAAAGCCATCCTTCATCCACACTTGCCTTGCTGAAGAGGCATGTAGCAGAGTGTGCACTTATTGAATTGATGTCAGCAATGTACACATTTCCTTTCCTGTTACCTGGCATCACTACCTTGTTGTCGTTTTTCTTGAAAACAACACAAGATTCAGATGTAAACCAGACATTCTGATTTTTATCACATAGTTGACTGATACTAAGCAAGTTGTGCTTAAGACCATCAACCAGTGCTACTTCTTCAATGATAACATTTCCTTGTGAAATCAAGCAATAACCTCTAATATATCCTTTGTTGTTGTCTCCAAAGGTAATGCTAGAGCCAGCTCTCTCCTCAAACTCAGTGAGCAGGGTAGAATCTCCAGTCATGTGCCTAGAATAGCCACTATCCAGATACCAAAGATCTTTTCTGTTTCCCTGCAAACATCTAAATCAAATCAAGTTGATTTTGGTCCCTAAGTTTTCTTGGGTCCTGCCTTGTTAGCCTTTCTTCTATTCTTCAACCCTTACCATCCAAAGATTCTGATTGAGTTAAATCAACCTTAACTCTTGGTGTAGGTCTTTGAAGAACTGGATATACCATTTGCTCATATGCATTATAAGTAGATACAGAGTTAGGCATAGTCTGTGCAAACATATTATTCATCATCCATGGCATATTATAAGCATTGTAATATGGATTATGCATGAATGGCATGTTAGCATACTGACTAGATGCATGAGCAGGTTGGACATACATTTTAGGCATAACATTCATAGCAGGCATAGCCGCATAGGCATACTAGGCACAGAAGCATCTTTCACAGTTTTGCAGTTGGTAGATAAATGATTAACACTACCACACTTCACAAACTCTTTCCTAGGAGCATACTTGTCAGGTGTGTAGTTGATGTGTTTGTTAATTCCTACCTTGCCATTTCTATTCTTCTTTTTAGCCTTAGCCTTTGATTCAATCTTTTATACTTATCCTTCAATTTCTTGATGGACAAGTGGCCTATGTTATCCTTTTCAACTGACTTGGTTTTGCTACATTCTCCAACTACAAAGTTTTTGCTGATAGGTCCGTATTGCTTATTCAATTTAACCAAGGTTGCCTTGTTGACAGGTTTTAACTTCAATGGACATTCCTCATCCATTGAGTCACTATCTGAAGCAACCTCCCCATCAACTCTTAACTTTGCTTCTGCTAATTTGCAGAAAGAATCAAATTCTTGGACATTAAAAATTTCTTCAGTTTAGAAACTACATCCGAAACTATCCCCGGGTGAAAACTACATCCGTAATCACCCTCGATGAAAACTACATCCGTAATCATCCTTCGGCAACACCTGGGCCGGAATAATAATTGATGGACCGTCTGGCTCACGGCCGCTTACACATCCCGGGAATCGTTCGTCAACGATTCCCACACCTGCCAGAGTCCCTTTTTCTTTTAAAACTTGATTTTGAATGAAAACTGAGTAGTTGAGGTCCGACATCAGTCGATCGATAATTCTTGAAATCGTACAAGAAGCAAATCCTGACCGGGGGTTTTCGAAAATGTTTTGGGTTCGAAAGAGTTCGAGTTTGAAAATGCTAAAGGTATCTTGGATTAGCTTTGTCTTTAAAATAATGAACAATAATTAATAAATGATATTTTAAGATTTAATATTAATAATTAATAAAATAATTATTTAATTAAATAAGCTTTTAATCCAAGATAGGTATTTTTTTGAGTATTTATGATAATATAAAAATAAATACTTAAGTATACGATACTTCCCAAATGACCCTTCGGGTTTTCGCAATTTAATCACGATATAATAATATACCGCTCCCCGGTCAATGGTATATTTGGACCGCTACGACCTCTATTGCTAGAGTCGTTGTCCGAAGAAAACATTTCATTCTAAGTTCAAGGGGGTACAAACATATATGTGCATATATCTCAAATTTCATCATAACCTCAATAAGCATAAGCATATAATACGATTGAAAACTACAAACACAACAGTGAAAGTCCTTATATACGTAAGTCTTGAAAAGTAAACTTGCCTTGGTGAGGTTGGGGTGGTCGAGCTTGCGGAGTGGAATGAAGATCTATACATAACCAATAGTCGTTCGTTAGTACCTTAACAATACCTTTTTAATTACAAGGTTTTAGGGGACACAAAATTAACTTAATGACTTCGTCCTATGACTCTCTAGCCCCATTATAGGTTCATGCCATCACTCGATTTTGCTCGTCACTTATTCGACTTAATTTGGTTACCATATTCGAAGCGTATTAGTCCCTCCTTAAAATCATACTCCTCCTACGACTTTTTTTCACATGCGCGAACTTTACTCTAACATTTTTATAAAATTGAAAAATGCATATTTTAATCCAATTCTTTTTGGGTATCCTTCACCACTGCAATTACTAGCTCTCCTAATTTTTCCATGATCCTACATAAATTTTTAGGGGTTTAAAGAGGGCTCACAAGTGGACCATTTAGCGCAGTTCGGATTCCAGAACCACTCTTCACTTCTCAGGCCATAACTCAAAATCTACACATCACCTAGTCATGAACCTTATATTTCTGGAAACTACATTCAAATACCTTTCTAACCATATGCATTAGGACCTCAGGAGACAAGATTTAGGGGTTCAAAACCCTCCTACAAGACAGTACATGTTCCTAGAAAATTTACACAGCTTGCTATCTTTCTTAACCATTCAAGAATTCTATATATACATCATAACCATCATCTAAACCACCAAGATTATACTCTATAGCACACATGGAGTTATATACACCAACTACAAGCTTAAAAATCACATCAACAACATTTAAACTCAAGATCTTCATCATCCATAACTCATATGACCAAGATTCACACTAAAGTTCATGGATCTAATATTATACACCATAAATAATCCATGGTTAAGAGGGGTGAGGATTGTATACCTTCTTGAGTGCCTAGGAACCTTGGATGAGCTTTATAGTCTCTAAGAACACTTAGATGAGCTCCTACAACCCTTAATCCTTCAAGATCTAAAAGATAAACATACATGGTTACTATTCACTCAATCTTCAATAATTAATATCTCAAGATTGGATGGTTAGAATGGTTTGAAATTCATAGCATACCTTCTTTATAGAGTGTAGAGGACCTAGGAATTTTGCCTTGAATTGTAAGTGATGGGAAGTTGAAGTAAAAAAATTTCTTCTTCTTCTTCTTCCTTTTGTGCTTGGGCCGAGAGCTCTAGTAATGGGGAAGGGAGAGAGTTGTTTTGCTTGGGTGGTTTGAATAAAGTGGTGTATTATTGTGATATGTATTTGTTATATGTATATTTTCACATGTTTTCAAGCCTAGTACTAGCTTCCTAGGTGCCAACCATGCCTCCTTGGACAATGCACCCCTAACTAGTTACTATTCCTCTAGTTGCTTTTGCATTTCTTGTTTGCTTTTCTAACAATCTAGTTGCATGAGGCTTGCATGTAATATCTTTCCTTGTATTATTATTCCTCCACCAATGCTTGTCACTTAATCTTTAATTCATATCGTATCTTAATTAACTCCTCGTAATAATATTTTGTCGCGTAGAGTTTTTCCTTGTAATTCCTTAAGTACTTAATTGTATAGATTCCTCGAATATCCATAACTCCTTGTCATAATCCCTTAAAAATCTTTTAATACTCTAATAACTCTCAAATCCCAAGTTTTATAAATCTTACTAACAATAAGACTCTTGCCTTCAGCAATCTTCCCTTTTTCTTACATAGTGAATGTAACAACATAAATTTCTCAGATAATCCATTCCATTAAACAACATGGGTGACTCAAAAGGTTCCAAATTCACAATGTCATGTGATATTATAAAAAAAAAATATTACAAAAATTAGGGTTCTTCCAGCCTCCCTTCTTAAAAGGATTCCGTCCCGGAATCAGGTTGAAAACAGTTGGGGATACTTTTCACGCATCGTGCTCTCTAGTTCCCATGTTGATTCTTCGACATTCTGGTTCCTCCACAAAACTCTCACTAGTTTGACAACCTTGTTCCTTAGCACTTGTTCTTTTCTATCCATGATTTCCACTGGTTTCTCCACATAAGTCAAATCTGGCTGTAGTTCTATCTGGTCGTATTCTATCACATGTCGAAAGTCCGTGTGGTAGGGTCGTAGCATGGACCCATGAAACACATTATGCACTTGCTGCAAGCTCGGGGGCAAGGCTAGTTCATAGGCTAACTTTCCAACACGCCTCAAGATCTCAAAAGGTCCTATAAACCTCGGACTTAGCTTCCCTTTCTTTCCAAATCTCATCAATCCCTTCCACGGCGATACTTTTAGCATCACGAACTCTCCTACCTCATATTCTTTATCCTTGCGGTTCTGGTCTGCATATTTCTTCTGTCTATCCTGGGCTGCTACCAGCCGTCCTCGTATAAGTTCGATAGTTTCTCTCGTCTGTTGGACCAGTTCGGGCCCTAAAATCTTCCGCTCTCCAACCTCTTCCCAGCACAAGGGAGATCGACATCTTCATCCGTATAAATCTTCATATGGGGGCATTCCTATACTCGCATGGTAACTGTTGTTGTAGGAAAATTCGATCAATGGCAAGTGGTCATCCCAACTTCCCTTAAAATCTATGGCACATACTCTCAACGTGTCCTCTATGGTCTGGATGGTTCTCTCGCTCTGTCCGTCTGATTGGGGGTGGTATGCAGTACTCATGTTTAACTTGGTCCCCACACAATCCTGAAAACTCCTCCAGAACCTGGAGTTGAATCTTGGGTCTCTATCTGATATAATGCTCACAGGAACCCCATGCATAACCACGATCTCCTTTAAGTAAATATCCACCAGCCTGTCGACAGTGTATCTCTCGTTGATTGGAAGAAAATGTGCTGACTTGGTCAATCTATCGATAATTACCCAAATGGCATCATGATTAGTCTTGGTCCTTGGTAGTCCGACCACAAAGTCCATCGCAATATGCTCCCACTTCCACTCGGGTATCTCTAGGGGTTGCAACAATCCACTGGGCCTCTGGTGTTCGGCCTTCACTCTTTGACATGTCAAGCATTTACTTACCCACTCTGCCACGTCCTTCTTCATATTTGGCCACCAATAGTATTCTCTCAGATCTCTATACATCTTAGTGCCTCCAGGGTGAATTGAGTACCTTGAACTATGAGCCTCTTGCAAAATCTCGACTTTTAATTCCTGAACATTCGGGATCCATATCCTAGATGCGTACCTCATAACTCCATTCCCGTCCTTTTCACACTTAATTTCCTCGCCAGTCAAAATTTTCTCCATCGAACTCTTTTCTTCTTCTATCTTCTTTTCCTGGCATAACTTAATATTTTCCAATAGCGGTGGTTGGACTCTTATCTCCCTTAGACTCTCTTGTCCAATTCCTGGTAACCTCACTTCAATCTCCAGTTTCTCAAAATCCTTGACCAACTCTTCCGCTGACGTCATCATCTTGAGTTTCTCCTTTCGGCTAAGTGCATCGGCCACCACGTTGGCCTTCCCTGGGTGATAATGAATCTCACAATCATAATCCTTGATTAGCTCTAGCCATCTCCTCTGCCTCATGTTTAACTCTTTCTGAGTGAATATGTACTTTAAGCTCTTATGATCCGTGTAGATTTCACACTTTTCTCCGTAAAGATAATGCCTCCAGATCTTCAAAGCGGAAACTATCGCCGCTAATTCCAAGTCATGGGTGGGGTATCTTATCTCGTACTCCTTAAGTTGTCTGGACGCATATGCAATCACTTTACCGTGCTGCATAAGCACACACCCTAAACCTTTATGGGATGCATCGCTATAAATCACAAAATCTCCCTTATTATCGGGTAGGGCTAGTACTGGTGCTGTCACCAACCTCTTTTTCAACTCTTGAAAGCTCTCTTCGCATTTTTCAGTCCACACAAACTTCTCGGTCTTACGAGTTACTCGGGTCAAAGGGGCTGCTATCTTGGCAAAGTCTTGGACAAATCTCCTATAGTAGCCAGCCAATCCTATAAAACTTCTCACCTCTGTCGGAGTGGTTGGTCTCTCCCAATTTGATACAGCCTCTATTTTGGCTGGGTCCACTAGGATGCCTTGATCGTTAATCACATGCCCTAAAAACTGAACTTCCCTCAACCAAAATTCACACTTCGAGAACTTAGCGTACAACTTTTCTTCTCTCAATGCTCCCAACACAATCCTCAAGTGCTCTGCATGCTCCTCCTTCGTCTTGGAATAAATCAAGATGTCATCGATGAAGAATATAACACACTTGTCCAAGTACTTCTTGAAGACTCGATTCATTAAGTCCATGAAAGCTGCGGGGGCATTCGTTAACCCAAATGACATCACTAGGAACTCATAGTGTCCGTACCGGGTGCGAAAGGCCGTCTTTGGTATATCTTCTGGCTTAATTCTTAACTGGTGGTACTCGGTCCTCAAATCGATTTTAGAAAAATAAACTGCGTCCTTTAGTTGATCAAACAGGTCATCTATCCTGGGCAAGGGATATTTATTATTTATAGTCACCTTATTCAACTCCTTGTAGTCTATACATAATCTCATACTACCATCCTTCTTTTTCACGAATAACACCGGGGCTCCCCACGGTGACACATTGGGTCTTATCATCCCTTTATCCAACAACTCCTGTAACTGAGTGGCCAGCTCTTTCATCTCCACTGGGGCTAGCCTATATGGGGCTTTCGAAATTGGGGCCGTACCAGGAACTAAGTCTATAGCGAACTCAATGTCTCTATCAGGTGGTAGTCCTGGAAGATCATCCGGAAATACGTCTGCGAACTCATTAACGACAGGGATTTCCTGTAGGTTTGGTGCCTCCTTCTTGGTATCCTTCACATAGGCTAAATAGGCTTCACATCCTTTACGTAACAGCTTCTTAGTTTGAATCACAGTCAGGAACTTTTGGTTTTGCCGTTTTCCACTAAACACTACTTCCTCGTCCCCTGGCAGTCTCAAACTTACTTTCTTCTTTACACAATCAATCTGGGCTCCGTGGGTTGTCAACCAATCCATACCTACTATTACGTCAAACTCTCCTAGTTTAAAAGGTATTAAATCCACCCGAAAGTGTCGCCCTCCTATTTCTAGGTCACAACCTGGATATACTTGGCTAACAGGGATAATTTCATGATTAGCTATCTCTACTTGCAGTCTGTCTTTCAATGGTTCAGCCTTAAGGCCTAACTGACATACAAAATCTAGGGATATGAAAGACTTGGTAGCTCCCGAATCAAATAAAACATTTGCCTTAACGGAGTTGAGTAGTAGGGTACCTGCAATCACATCCGTGTTCCTCACGGCATCTTGCACCGTCATGTTAAAAGTTCTTGCAGTAGGGGCCTTGTTAGAAGCAGTTCCACTCACTCTTAACGCAGCTGGCCCAGAGGACAAACATTCCCTCATTCGGTGCCCTGGTTTCCCACACTTGAAGCAATTGCCTCCGGCATTGGTGTTGTTACTGGTTCCTCGACAGGCGTTAGCATAATGTCCTGTCAGCCCACACTTGAAGCACTTCACATCCTGTAGGTTACACACGCCCGCATGTTTCCTTCCACACTTATTACAATCCGGGGGTAGGGCTCGAGATGGGGTAGAGTAAGACGATCCCTGTGGCCGGCCGCCCTGGTCCACACTCCAACTTTCAGCTCTCTTGGTTCCAAAATTTCCGCTGGGTTGGGATATCGCCCCTCGCTTAAATTTGCTCGGAAAGCTCCCACCCGTAGAGTTTCCCTTTCGACTATCAAACTTCCTCTTCTTTCCTTCCCTCTCCTTCTGCATCTGTTCACTCCCAGCCTCAACAATTGATGCTTTCTGTACCAGGGTGGCATAATCTGTCAGCTCAAGAACCGCCACACGATTCTGAATCCATTGCTTTAGCCCCAGTTGAAACCTTCGGGCCCTCTTTGCCTCAGTGTTCACATATTCCGGCACAAACCTTGACCACTCAGTAAATTTGGCCTCATACTCGGCCACCGTCATGTTACCTTGCTTTAGTTCCAAAAACTTCAGCTCCATTTGGGTCTCCATGAACCTAGGGAAGTACTTTTCCAAGAACAGCTCGCTAAACCTCCCCCAGGTCACCACACCTCTTCCCTCCAAATTCTTCTTAGCTTCCCACCAATAGTTTGCCTCACCCTTCAGGAGGTAGGTGGCAAAAATAGTCTTCTGCCCCTTAGCGACTCCTAGTATCTCGAAAGATTTTTCCATTTCCTTCAACCAGGCTCTTGCCTCAACCGGGTCTGCGGTTCCCTTGAATTCCGGGGGTTTTAGGGATTTGAAATTCCGGAAGGCATTTTCATTCGCATTGCTGGGTGGTTGCTGAACCGGGGGACGGTCCAAGTTCTGCCTAAGTAGTTCCATGAATTGTTCCATAGGGCCTCCCCTTGGATGTTCTACCTCTCGGGTGTTATCACCAGCTTCTTCTTCGTCATACTCAGAGTTATCAAACATGTTATAATCGTTCTCCTCATCCTCACTCAGGTTCACGTTCTCCCCTTCATGGTTCTGGTGGCCTCCGGTCCTATGGTGGCTACCCTGGCCTTCAGAACTGACCGGGTGAGCTCGAGTGTTAATTCTTCTGGGTGGCATGATTCTGATAATGAAACAAGAAATGGGTTAGGGTTTTCCAATTACCTGACAGCGTTTACACGAGTCAGGAACGTATCGTTCCTCCTCATAAGGGTGGAAATTGCAAAAGTTTTAATAACCTGATGCTGGTGATAAAACGTCAAAACATTTTTTGGGGAAAAATCGCTATGGGGTGCGAAAACATTTGCAGGAGTTTTCGAGATTTCAAAACTTCGAATTTTTTTTATTTTTATTTATTATTTTTTTTTGAAAAATTTATTTTAAAATTTGTAGGAACATTTTGGAAATTTGTAGAGAACAATTTGAAATCGCATGTCGTAAATTTAAAACAGCATGGTTGTATTCGTGGCTTGTGGAAATTGTATATTCACAGTTGTATATCAAAACAGTAAAGCATGGCATCAGAAAGTAGGGCAGTTGAGACAATATCAAGGAAACTGAACTAGATAAATACGATACAGAGTCATCACATAGTTTGGATGTTAAATCCTAACACATGGTTCCAATATCAAGGTCTAACAAAAGTGGAACAATAACAAGTACATCATCTGAATAGTTAGGGCTACACAAAAACAGGGCTACATCCGTACATACTATCCGAAGTCACATCTACATATCTGTAGGTCAGTCTACTCATCCACTGGTCAGAAAGGATACCACTGCACAAGTCAACTATCCCGCAAAATCGACACACTAATGTCATCTGAACCTAGAGGACTGAGCTATCCGTAACACATCATGGTGCCGCGCCGCGACGGAGCAAGGCCCTCACTCGAGAAAATGCACGACGCACAACACGCCTAGCATCCCTGGCCTGGACCATTCCGCCCCCGCGGACTCCCAAACCGATAATCCTCGCGCGACTCCTCCTCTCAATCCTATGGAGTCGAGCTCTAGTCCTCCTAGCAACAGCAGTCCTCATCTCAGCCTGAATCCTCAATCGCCCCTCGCGCTCCTCCACTAGTGCCCGCCTCGCCTCATCTCGGGTCAGGAACTGCACAACATAGGCGTGCTCAGTGCCCGACACTGGGGGTAGGTCCATCGGTGGGGGTGGTATGGCAGGGACAGGAGCAGGAGCAGGAGCAGGGGTATCATCCTCGGAGTCATCATCCGATGAAACAGGGCTCGATGACTACGGAGAGGGTGGGGGTGACACAACACGGCCCTCACCAGATCGCACGCTCTCCTCGTCAGTAGCTACAGGAGAGGGGGTAACAGGCTCAGGCTCAAAGGGCTCCTCATCGGGATCCTCATCATCAATATCTCCTATCAGCGTAATCCAGGGGCCAAGCTCAGGGTCAACACTCATGTCCTCCTCAGGATCCTCGGTATCTCGCATCAGTGCCTCATCATGCTCTCTCTCATAGGCCTCAGGGTCTGGTATCTCCGCCATCTATACAAGGGAAATAAGGTGGGTCACTAACCATAAAGAAAAGTTTAAGGAGTAGTTCCCTCACGGGCCTTAAAGTCAGGGCTATATCCGATAACCCGACTGCAACTCGATGAGAGTTCTAGGTATTATTAGGGTTGTTATTAGGGTTATTATTATTATTATTAGGGTTACTTTCTTAAATTACTATCGTTTCTGAGAACTGTAACCTCGCTCTGATACCATTTCTGTGACGCCCCCAGATCCGGGGTCGGAGATCTAGACGCTCACGGTCCATTTTCCATTAATAACATACCTGTTCTTGCACATAATATATATAACAGCCATCGACCCCGCAATAAAACTCACACCACACAAACACACACACACAGGTTAGAGTCTCAGAAACGTCATACACTTGATTGAGCAAAAGTAAAAGTTTCAGAGTTATTACAGACCGAATTAAATAGCATTTATGCTACCAACAACGCTTTGATATGAAGCGGTGTTAGCGGCTTGAATGTTTGTTACGGTACACTGCCTTGCACAGGTCACACTTATAAATAAAACGTAATAACAAAAATTGCCAACCAATCCGGCTAATGGGGCCTACCGGCTAATGGGGCCTACCGGTGGAATCTCAATTGCTGCCTCGGGCCTAGTCACCTGCTTTCGGGCAGTCTGTCTGGGTCTTGCCATTTCTCTTAACTGTTGTGTTTGTAAATTTGAAAACAAGCAAGAGTGAGCAACTATAGCTGAGCAAGAAATATATGTATAAGGTAAGCAATATAACATTACATGTGTTTAGCAGCTATTAAACTCGTTTATATCAATCGGTTATAAAATCATTTGTCATCGTTGATAAATTTCAAAGGTGCACCAATACGTGCCCTTGTTTTCAAAGTAGACTAGCAGTTCTAGATACTGCATGCAGTCAACATCTTTCTCATCAAAATAGGACACTATCGGCAACTTGGCACTTAGGCCTAAGAAGCAGTGTCAGAGCATTTTTCCAAAGTGGAGGAATGGGACTTAAAGAAAACATAAAACCTGACAGGGATTGACGATGATCAGTCGCCACATCCAAGTCCAATAATCCGCGGGTCTTCTCTACCGGTAGAAGGATAGAAACAACATCCGAAACTATCCCCGGGTGAAAACTACATCCGTAATCACCCTCGATGAAAACTACATCCGTAATCATCCTTCGGCAACACCTGGGCCGGAATAATAATTGATGGACCGCCTGGCTCACGGCCGCTTACACATCCCGGGAATCGTTCGTCAACGATTCCCACACCTGCCAGAGTCCCTTTTTCTTTTTCTTTTAAAACTTGATTTTGAATGAAAACTGAGTAGTTGAGGTCCGACATCAGTCGATCGATAATTCTTGAAATCGTACAAGAAGCAAATCCTGACCGGGGGTTTTCGAAAATGTTTTGGGTTCGAAAGAGTTCGAGTTTGAAAATGCTAAAGGTATCTTGGATTAGCTTTGTCTTTAAAATAATGAACAATAATTAATAAATGATATTTTAAGATTTAATATTAATAATTAATAAAATAATTATTTAATTAAATAAGCTTTTAATCCAAGATAGGTATTTTTTTGAGTATTTATGATAATATAAAAATAAATACTTAAGTATACGATACTTCCCGAATGACCCTTCGGGTTTTCGCAATTTAATCACGATATAATAATATACCGCTCCCCGGTCAATGGTATATTTGGACCGCTACGACCTCTATTGCTAGAGTCGTTGTCCGAAGAAAACATTTCATTCTAAGTTCAAGGGGGTACAAACATATATGTGCATATATCTTAAATTTCATCATAACCTCAATAAGCATAAGCATATAATACGATTGAAAACTACAAACACAACAGTGAAAGTCCTTATATACGTAAGTCTTGAAAAGTAAACTTGCCTTGGTGAGGTTGGGGTGGTCGAGCTTGCGGAGTGGAATGAAGATCTATACATAACCAATAGTCGTTCGTTAGTACCTTAACAATACCTTTTTAATTACAAGGTTTTAGGGGACACAAAATTAACTTAATGACTTCGTCCTATGACTCTCTAGCCCCATTATAGGTTCATGCCATCACTCGATTTTGCTCGTCACTTATTCGACTTAATTTGGTTACCATATTCGAAGCGTATTAGTCCCTCCTTAAAATCATACTCCTCCTACGACTTTTTTTCACATGCGCGAACTTTACTCTAACATTTTTATAAAATTGAAAAATGCATATTTTAATCCAATTCTTTTTGGGTATCCTTCACCACTGCAATTACTAGCTCTCCTAATTTTTCCATGATCCTACATAAATTTTTAGGGGTTTAAAGAGGGCTCACAAGTGGACCATTTAGCGCAGTTCGGATTCCAGAACCACTCTTCACTTCTCAGGCCATAACTCAAAATCTACACATCACCTAGTCATGAACCTTATATTTCTGGAAACTACATTCAAATACCTTTCTAACCATATGCATTAGGACCTCAGGAGATAAGATTTAGGGGTTCAAAACCCTCCTACAAGACAGTACATGTTCCTAGAAAATTTACACAGCTTGCTATCTTTCTTAACCATTCAAGAATTCTATATATACATCATAACCATCATCTAAACCACCAAGATTATACTCTATAGCACACATGGAGTTATATACACCAACTACAAGCTTAAAAATCACATCAACAACATTTAAACTCAAGATCTTCATCATCCATAACTCATATGACCAAGATTCACACTAAAGTTCATGGATCTAACATTATACACCATAAATAATCCATGGTTAAGAGGGGTGAGGATTGTATACCTTCTTGAGTGCCTAGGAACCTTGGATGAGCTTTATAGTCTCTAAGAACACTTAGATGAGCTCCTACAACCCTTAATCCTTCAAGATCTAAAAGATAAACATACATGGTTACTATTCACTCAATCTTCAATAATTAATATCTCAAGATTGGATGGTTAGAATGGTTTGAAATTCATAGCATACCTTCTTTATAGAGTGTAGAGGACCTAGGAATTTTGCCTTGAATTGTAAGTGATGGGAAGTTGAAGAAAAAAATTTTCTTCTTCTTCCTTTTGTGCTTGGGCCGAGAGCTCTAGTAATGGGGGAGAGAGAGAGTTGTTTTGCTTGGGTGGTTTGAATAAAGTGGTGTATTATTGTGATATGCATTTGTTATATGTATATTGTCACATGTTTTCAAGCCTAGTACTAGCTTCCTAGGTGCCAATCATGCCTCCTTGTCTCCTTGGACAATGCACCCCTAACTAGTTACTATTCCTCTAGTTGCTTTTGCATTTCTTGTTTGCTTTTCTAACAATCTAGTTGCATGAGGCTTGCATGTAATATCTTTCCTTGTATTATTATTCCTCCACCAATGCTTGTCACTTAATCTTTAATTCATATCGTATCTTAATTAACTCCTCGTAATAATATTTTGTCGCGTAGAGATTTTCCTTGTAATTCCTTAAGTACTTAATTGTATAGATTCCTCGAATATCCATAACTCCTTGTCATAATCCCTTAAAAATCTTTTAATACTCTAATAACTCTCAAATCCCAAGTTTTATAAATCTTACTAACAATAAGACTCTTGCTTTCAGCAATCTTCCCTTTTTCTTACGTAGTGAATGTAACAACATAAATTTCTCAGATAATCCATTCCATTAAACAACATGGGTGACTCAAAAGGTTCCAAATTCACAATGTCATGTGATATTATAAAAAAAAATATTATAAAAATTAGGGTTCTTACAACCTCTACCCGAACTCGGTTCATTTAGTTAAACGAGCCGAGTCGAGCCTAATTAAATGAGTTCCAGCCGGACAAGCCGTCCGACTCGAATTACAGCTCTAATCAAATCGAACCAAATGTATTGGATTTGGTAACAATTAATCCCAACAATTGCACTAAACGAGACGATGCACACCCTTTAAAAAAATGAGCGGTCCAAAACTCAGACCGGACCAAAAGCAATAAAACCCCCATTCCAAGACAAACACTTTCTCTCACCCCCTTCCCCGCCGTTTACAAAACCCTAATGGCGACAGAGAGCTACAACCCCACCGGAGCATTAACCAAAACTCGATTCTCCGACCTCGAACCACGCCTTTCTGAACCGGTTCTTCAAGCTTTAACTCAAAGCGGCTTTGAGTTTTGTACGCCGGTTCAAGCCGCTACTATACCTTTACTATGTAGCTATAAAGATGTCGCCGTTGACGCCGCTACCGGTTCTGGTAAAACCCTAGCTTTTGTTGTTCCTCTTGTGGAGATTCTTCGTCGTGGTTCCACTCCTCCTAAGCCTCATCAGGTCCGTCGAATCTCGATAAATTATTTTTTTTTCTCGCGCCCAATGTGATTTCGATAATTAAATTTTATGGTCTAGAAATGATAAATTTGTTGTTTGGATTGCATTGTTGTTACTATCGAAATGTTTCATTAATTGTTTATGATTTTGATATTGTTAGTTTAGGTATAAATTGAAGAAATTGGATAGGTCTTTAGCTCTGGCTTTCGGTTAATGTACTATTGTTGCATTTTATTGTAGCCGACGGAACTCCTGTGTGTACATATATATTGTAAACTTATTTGCTATTTGATGTTAGGAATGTAGATTGATTTTCTAGTAGCTCATTTTGTTTTGTATTTCAACTAGATTATATACTATGGCTTTATATCGCTTAGGCAGAGTAGTTAGAAGCTTACTCTAGTAGCTAAAACCGAGTCTCCACTAGTTGGTTTCTAATTGAGATGGGTCGGCAGATTTATTATTGCTTTGTTTGCCTGTTATGGTGTTACATGTGGGACGGTACATAATACTTGTGTGGTTTACTGGTTTTAATCATTATGCAATTTAACTTGAGTGATGCTTTAGGTGTTGGGGATTATCATATCACCTACGAGGGAGTTGTCTTCTCAAATATTTCATGTTGCCCAACCATTCATCTCTACGCTATCCAATGTGAAACCTATTCTTCTCGTTGGTGGAGCGGAAGTAAAATCAGACATGAAGAAAATAGAGGAAGAGGGTGCAAATTTACTTATTGGGACCCCTGGAAGGTTGTATGACATAATGGACCGCATGGATATTCTTGATTTACGGAGTCTTGAGGTAGTTTGTGGATTTATATATATTTTAATGTGCGGTTATTTTCACTTGAAACTTAGTATTTTTATGTGTTGCGAACCTTCAAGGGAAAGAAGAACTGTTAAAATATCTTCATCTATTTAATCCAGAAATGAGATTTTAACGTTATTTCACAATCAAATAACTTTCACATGATTATTAATTGTAGGGTTATGTACTTGAAAAACATCACATATCCGTGTAAAGTTATAACACCTTTAGTTGTAAAAATGTGACTTTTATTAGTGTTTTTGTACGTAAACATGTTCATTTGCATAAGGACAAAATTTATACATATATGGAAGGATTAATAATATTCTTCACACTATGAGCAAATAGAAACTGGTCTGGAAAGAGATTTGTTATGTTACTTTTGCAATTATCCTTGTCTTGTAAACGTCAAATGTTCTTTCATCTCAAAAAGTACATGCCTAGATTTCTTTGTGTTTATTCTGTTTAGAAGCAGTTGCTTGTGGTTGATATTTCGTTAGTGATATGTACTAGATTTCTTTGTGTTTGTTCTGTTTAGAAACAGTTGCATGTGGTTGATATTTCGTTAGTGATTGGATGCTAAGAGCTCACTAACAGATTAAGTGTGCTAGTGGCAGATTTTAGTTGTCTGAAAACATTTTTCACACCATATTGCTGTTTGTACAGATTTTGATTTTAGATGAAGCTAATAGGCTATTGGATATATTTGTACAGATTTTGATTTTAGATGAAGCTGATAGGCTATTGGATATGGGATTTCAAAAGCAGATAACTTCTGTTATATTGCGGTTACCAAAGCTTCGCAGAACTGGTCTCTTTTCAGCTACTCAAACAGAGGCTGTTGAAGAGCTATCGAAAGCAGGACTGAGGAATTCTGTAAGAGTTGAAGTTCGAGCTGAAACAAAATCTACGGACTCTTCACCATCGTCATCACGATCAGTTTCCTCTAAAACTCCATCAGGTCTTCTTCTTGAGGCATGTACATTACTATCAAGAATTAATAAACCCAGCAGTTTATCTTTGTATTTAACTGTAAAGTTGCTTCAATATTGTGATTATATGAATAAAGCCATCGTTTTAATACTGTCTTTTTCTTTTTCAGTATCTTGAATGTGAAGCAGATAAAAAATCATCACAGCTTGTGGATCTACTGGTCAAGAACAAGTCCAAAAAGATTATAATGCACGTTAAGCATCAATATTTTTCTGAAGATATATTAAGTATTCTATAATGTTGATACACATTCTTGACTATTGTCTCACATGTGATCCTTTTCAATTGCAGTTATTTCATGACTTGTGCTTGTGTTGATTATTGGGGGGTTGTTCTTCCTTGTCTTACTTCTTTGAAGGGTCGTTCATTAATTCCTTTGCATGGACAGATGAAACAGGTCCTTTTTTTCTTTTCTTTTTGCAAATCATTGTCAGGTTAATGTCAAGTACTGCACATTAGCATCATTCTTTCCCTGCAAATATAATGTTATTTATTCAAGATTTTACAAGGTCCTTTTTGCTGCTTAATTTTGTGTTCTATAGGCGGCAAGGGAGAAAGCATTAGCTTCGTTTACAACTCTTTCAAGTGGCATTCTTTTATGTACTGATGTTGCAGCTCGAGGTCTTGACATTCCAGGTGTTGATTGTGTTATACAGGTAACTACTTCACTAATGTAGGTGTTGATTGTGTATTACAGGTGCTTTTCCATATATTATCTACTTTTTCCCTGTGTGTATGTGCAGTATGACCCCCCTCAGGATCCAGATGTGTTCATTCACAGAGTGGGCCGAACTGCTAGGTTGGGTCGACAAGGGAGTTCTATTGTTTTCTTATCTCCGAAGGTTTATTTCTAATTTCTTCAAGAATAATAATTTGGAAGTACTTGGAAGGGTATTCGTTGTGTAGATAATGATTTTGTTGAATTCGTTTATGTAGGAGGAAGCGTATGTCGAGTTCCAACGTATTAGAAGGGTTCCTCTCGAAGAAAGAAAATGTTGTGACGAGGCTTTTGATGTTGTTCCCGAGGTGAGTTTATCCATATAAATCTAATCAGTTAATTTTTGTTCAAGTCGTCGATAGGCGACCTCTATCTCGCGTATTACCATTCAAAATGAGTCCCAACAAAGCAAGCAGAATCCCCAAAATAATGATACAATATATTCAATCCTTTTCTCTGCAAAACAAGTAAATCTTATCACACAGTTTAACTAATATAGAAAATTGAGCTTCTATACCAAGTTAAATTTCCATGTACATGATGAATGTATATTAATTGGTTTTTTAATTATATCAGTGTTACTTTGTCAAATAAAAATTAGCTGCTGTCAAAATCTAGCAAGATGGCGTGTGTTTTCATAATTCTAATGATAACCTGGTTATGCCACAATTTGACTTTGCAAAGGATGTTCACTACAACTTAAGCAGGCATGTAGCCCTGAAGTAAAAACTTCCTGCAACTCAGCCTTTCTGTTAGAAAGATAGGCATCGACTATGGACAGTAATGAACAGATCATCAAAATTACTTATAAGAACAATGCCGAAAGGAACAATCAACATATTGTATACTGTTGGCTTTATATAATATGGTAGATTCCATGGTAGAACAAATCTGTCTGAACCCTTCCAAGTAGATTAAATGGCACTAATTATAGGGTTGATATATGGTGTTGAGATTATGTTTAACTAGTGATCTAGTATGTTTGAAGGAGTACTTCTGGACCTAATACAGAGATGTTCTGCCAGTGACTTCTAGTGCCATATAATCTACCATGGAAAATTTTGAAAAGTTCTTCTCTTTGGTAGGGAGTTTAAGAAAAGAGAGTCGAAGATTAAAAAGTGCTTTAAGTTGAAGTGCACAATAAATCAGACTTGTAGGAACTGAGGACTTCTTCATTTTATCTCAGCTCATAGTTCAAATGCATTTTATCTCCAAAATTATGACGTGCACTATACATATGTGTATACCGCACTTGGTGGTTTGGTTTATGCCATTTTCTCCATAATTTTGTTTCAGGACTAGGTCCAATAGATTCTAATAACTGGTGAATGACTTTTCTTTGAAATGAGTTAAAATCTCTTTCAGATTCGTACTGCTGCTAAAAAAGACCGTGATTTTATGGAAAAAGGTCTCAGAGCGTTTGTGTCTTATGTACGTGCTTACAAGGAGCACCATTGCTCCTACATATTTAGGTATAATATGCAGGTTTTGGTGACATTCCTCATTTGAATTTTTTTTTTCTGTATTACTTCTGTTTGACTAATTTGCTCCATGTAGATTTAAAGAACTTGAAATTGGGAGACTTGGTATGGGATTTGGCTTGTTGAAGCTTCCCTCGATTCCTGATGTGAAGCATCACTCAATTTCAACCGAGGGTTTTATACCAGAGCAAAACATCAATCTTGAAGATATCAAGTTCAAGTAAGTTCTAAAAATTATTTGACTGCATTGCGGGGCTCCTGTGCTAAGAGTCTCCTAACCTTCAATTTCTGTGCACTTCATTATAGAGTTATTAAGGTTGTAAAAGTGCTTGTCTCTTCTTTTTAAGAAAAGGGTGAAGTTTGAGGGACCATTCATGATGTGTAGGAGCTGATAAATTTGACATTTTTGGTTGTCTTTATAACATGCGAGCCTATGCCATGCTTGTACATACTGCATAATGCACTGTTAGTTTAAACATCTTATGATATCTATTCACTCTTAGTTTAAACATCTTATGATATCTATTCATATAACTTGGAAACTTGATCATTAAGGGACAAATCTCGTCAGAAACAGAGAAACAAGAACCTGCAAGAGAAGAAAGCAAAGCAAGAACTAGAGCCAAAACGTCAGAAGCCTAAAACATCATTAAAAAATGCAACTACTGTGAATAGGAAGAAAACAGCTCAGCAGAGAAGAGCTGTTCAGACAGCTGAAGATGATGATGAATTGACAAGGGATTATCGCCTGTTGAAGAAGCTGAAAAAAGGAGCAATTGACGAAAATGAATTTGCGATGTTGACAGGAATTGAAGATCTCTGAAACATATTGGGATTGTACTTTCTAGTTCAAGATGTGTATTATAGTCTGGCTCAAGTGCAAACAAGTCATGCTGGAGAGAAATTACAGTCCTTTGCAAACCAGCAAATCTTTCTTAATGTACAACAGTCAACAACAGATGAATATTATGATGTCGACACTTACAGAATGTACAACAGGATTGAATTTAAAAGTTGTGACGGACGTATTCACAGTTTGGTGCCATGTCTTGGTTACCATCTTTGGCCCCTTTCTCTCGAGGCAAGGAATGTCACAACAGTCAACAACAGATGAATATTATTGCATGTCCTGAACTCATATTCCGCACCGTAGGAGAGGTATTGATGCAAACAAATTTGTTCATACTGTTGACCACATAAAATTACATTCTACACCAGTACTGAATAACTTTCAGTTTAAACGATTGTATGAACACGTTAGTCCCAGTCCTATTATCATACTCCTTAATTTATTGTCTGCTATGAAGTCAAGAATCACCTCTAGAAACCTACCAAAGCAGCAAAAGATTGATTTACAGTCACTCGAGCAAAATTATTATTCGTTTGCCCTTTTTCACTTTATTCCGAAAATTTCACATGCATATATTCTGAAATGAATCAAAGCGAATCGTATTCCATGTTATCTACAATGCACAAAATATACGATAAAGGTAGAGGATGGATCATTTGTTATTCTCCGTTATTTCACAGATTTTGCAATATTAAAATGCACATCCATTAACTTGAAAGATATCAATCTTGTGTTGGTGGTGCGAGCTCACGTTCAAATCTGGGGTTGTCAGTTGTGTTTAAATGCAGTTATCGGTCACATGCTACGATTTTTTGGAGTGTGGTGAAACAAATTAGTTTCCAGTGTTTGACCTGCTTATATCAAAGCCAAGATCTACCTCAGAATTCATGAAACTGATACAGAATTCATGAAACTGAAATCATTTATATATATCTGAGTCGATTCATCACATTCTACTTCTGGGCACCCGAATAGTTGGAGGCAAATTCTCCGATAACTTTTACGGTTTTGTTTCCTCGATTGGGTTCGTTCCATTAACTATTGTACTGCTTTTAAATAAAAAATATTGACTCTTAAATATTACAGTATATTACACACTTGGTTAAAGTCAACTACTACAACTTCAATGCAGATTCCATTTCGCGCGTATATAAACCGCCAAACACTAATCACACTCAAAAACATCTACAACATTATACACACAACCATTGTATCTATCTTCCCCCCAAAAATGACTACACCCACCCCAACTCCACCCCCATTCAATCCCTCCGAACCCTCTTCACCAATCTCTTATCCAATCAAAACCCTTGAAGAGCTCGAATCGAGGTCTTATTTTGACTCATTTCATTACCCTTTTAATAAATCTTCAGTTTGCTTACAAGGTGTTCGAGGAAATGCCGCAGAGAAGCTTTTGCCTTTGAGGCCAAGATTGTTGGTTTGTCATGATATGGCTGGTGGGTATAGTGATGATAAGTGGGTTCAAGGTGGGGATAATCCGGATGCGTATGCAATTTGGCATTGGTATTTGATGGATGTGTTTGTTTATTTTTCGCATAGTTTGGTTACATTACCGCCTCCTTGTTGGGTTAATGCTGGACACTTGCATGGTGTTAAGGTTTGTTTCTTGTAATTTTGATATGCTAATTTGAGTGTGTTGAAGTACTTATCGTATAAATGATTAGCTTTCTAGTTTAGTAATACTGAACTCATGTGTATATAGGGTAATTTAATGTTGTAAGATAGAAGTTCGATAGACATTTGTAAAAATTAAAATAAAATTTGGAAAAACCGGTGGTATATAAAATTTTGTAACGGGGTAATGCGTACGCATAAAAGAATGCGAAAAAGTACAAATTTAAATACCCCCTATATTTCTCTTTAGCACTGTTCTATGTTAAATACATTTTCCCATTTCACACATTATTAAGCATTATAGTTGTGATATTTTGTTATTAAGTACATTCTCAATCTAATTTGTTCATTAATGAAATGTTTCTGATTTTAAGTTCATATGTTGTGGTGTGAAATAAGGTGTTGGGAACTTTTATTACTGAATGGGATGAAGGCAAAGTTATTACTCATAAACTGCTTGAGACAAAGGAGTCTGCTCACATGTATGCTGAGCGGTTGACTGAGCTTGCTGTTTCTCTTGGCTTTGATGGGTGGCTGGTAAGTACCTGTCCTTTTTCAGTTTGTCATGATAAATTTGAAATTTTTGTTAATCCGTATGAGTGTCTGACTTGTGACATGATCTCTAACCGCCCCTTTCTATAGATATTTCACTTTATTCGGATGTTATTACTATTGATGTTGTATGTACTTGCAGTTTATTGGTTAATTAACTATTAGATCGGCGTAGTATGTAACTGCTTGTACTATTGGTTATCTAGTGAGCTTCAGCGTGTTGCAAAGGAAGATAAAAAAAAGCTGTATTGGAGTTTTAAAACCAAATTAGGATTGCATCAACTGAAATTGGGATGTTTCTTTTGGGTTGTCATAATGTAGAGGCGTGTGTATAAAATGCCTTAAACCAATGCATCGCTTCTCACATATTATAACAGTGTTGTATGTTTTATTTTTAAAGAAACTAGACATTCATTGAGATCAGTTTGATATAAATACCATGATCCATATATTTGCAGATCAATATGGAAGTTGAAGTGGACATTGGCCAAATCCCTAACTTAAAGGAATTTGTTAGCCATTTAACTCGTACTATGCACTCTTCAAAGGCTGGATCCTTAGTCATATGGTAGGTTCAATACGTTTCCTGAATTAAGGTTTGTTTAGCTGTCATCTGTAATCTCCTTGTATATATAACATTTATCGGATCTGATTCAGTCCTATGACTTATGTCCTTTGCTGTAGGTATGATAGTGTTACCATTGATGGCAAACTTAAATGGCAGGATCATCTAAATGACAGCAACAAGCCCTATTTTGACGTATGTGATGGCATTTTTGTTAACTATACATGGAAGGTAATTAGCTGCTGCTAGTTTTATGATGTTCATGAATTTACCTTTCAGTATTTCTTGTTAAGTATTTCATCTGTCATATGCAGGCCAATTATCCTAAGCTGTCAGCTGACGTTGCTGGTGACAGAAAATTTGATGTGTACATGGGTATTGATGTATTTGGAAGGGGAACCTATGGTGGTGGACAGTGGACAGTACGTATGTTAAAAAGTTTTTGTGTCTTACATTCAACAAGAGGCCTTGCTTTGTTGTCAGATATATTTGTATTATAATGTTGTATCTATTTACTGTAGGAACTAGCACACACATTGCTTTAAGAGACGTAAAGTGAAAATAATAGCTTCATGGCTTCATGCAGTATCTTATTAACAATTTGGGTTTAGAATATCAACTATTTAAAAAACAAAAATGATAATGTACAAACCTATGTAGCCATGTTCTGTTGCAATGATAGGTATGTTATATACAGTGTCTAGTCTGCTAAAGAGATTTCTAATTCAAATTTTAAATTATTTGAGGTATTTAAGTCTTTATGTAAATCTGTCATTTTATTTGATACTTGTGGTCACATTCAACCGCGGTTCATGTTAAATGACATGCACTTTATCAAGCAGTATGTTAACATCAACCCCTTGTGTCCGTCTATATATAGGAAACTCTTGTGTTGCTTGTGGTATTAACATTCAAGTGTAAATATTCCTTCAAGATGCTATTCATCGTTTTCGTTCAACATTGTTCATGACAAAAAGATTTCTTAGTGAGTAGAAGTAGAGTTTTCTGTAATATTTTGTAAGATATGTGTATTGTATTTCCTTTTAACGAGTTCTAAGCTGTAGAAATATCACTTTAACTCGGTCAGAGAGTGACCAGCTTTTCAATTGCTAACTTGGTTTCACTTTATCTGGTACTGAATTTAAGAGGAACGTACAGTTTGTAAGCTCAGAGAAACTGAAACACAAACGTTGAAAGATCACATTGCATGATACATGCTAAAATTAACCGAGTTACCGTAAAGGGTTCGTCATTTTTTTTGCTAGAACAAGTTAAAGCCTAGTTCGAGTGATATTTTTTTTTTTCAATTCAGACAAATGTTGCACTTGACGTAATAAAGAAAGACAATGTGTCGGCTGCTATATTTGCTCCTGGATGGGTACTTGAGACAAATCAACCACCTGATTTTCAGACTGCTCAAAACCGGTAATTTGCAGCATCTTTATGTTTAACATTGTGCTAAATGTGTAAAGTAGTATACTTAATTATGTGTCTTAACAGGGAACCTCTCTCTACCTATACATTATACATAGAGTGCCAGTTGGTAGCTGTCCTTAAAATGATAATTTCCCGCTCGATTCACTCTTTTACTGGTGAACAGGAGTTAATACAATTAGTAAAAATACGTTCATTATTTTCTATACTGATTAACAATATGTTTGGTAGACCTTATAAGTTGATGGTTAGGCATGTGTTGGATATGCAGATGGTGGGGCCTTGTTGAGAAATCATGGGGAGTATCGCAGAACTACCCTAAATCACTTCCATTTTACTCAAACTTTGATCAGGTACTGATTGACATGGAACCTTTATGTCCTTCCATTTAAATTGTTTTGTTAACTGTATAAGCTCGTTCCATTCAGTTTGGCAATTAATTTACTGGAGCTTGTATAGTTGGTCTGATTCAGAGGTATCATATTTTTTAGATAGTGACCGATGCTTGCATACGGAGCATATATGAAATTATAAGATAGAGACTGAATAACATGACCATATTTGCATTGATTTTGGCATTTTAAATGAGACAAAAGGATGGGTAGTTTACTTTATTGCACATCTGTTTTAAATTGTGGATCTCTAACCTTCCTTACTTTGAATGGAAGGACAAAAAAAAAAAAAAAATCTAATAGTTGCTAAAAAAAGTAGCATACAGTGAGGTACATGATGCAAAATTTTGGTCAGTGGTGTTTCCTGTAGCATTTAAGTTTGTTAGTTACTGTTATCAGCATACAAATCCAATGCAACTATAATGTGGCGGAGACTCAAAGAACGCTCCACTGACACAAAATTATTATTCCCTGCCCTTATATTTTTCAGGGTCATGGTCACCACATTTTCATCGACGGAAGGCAAGTATCAACTAACTCTTGGAACAACATCTCTTGCCAAAGCTTTCAGGTATGCCGTAGGCACCAATGATCTAGGACTTATTTTGTTTTGATATAAGTCTGACGTGCCAGGATGTAAATGTCAGTTGTCTTATGATAGTGTAGCATATATAGTCAGATAGCATTTATATATAACAAAAATAGAATTTTATACTGAGTAACCTAAATATCCATGATTTAAAGATGCATTATTGATAACTAGATGACACTGAACAAGTAGAATCCACACGTGTTAGTTGACCAACTAAAGAATGCCACTAAATTGATATTACACTTAATAACACTAATTCGTAAGCCCATTTCTTCAATTGAATAGTGCATCACTAGCAACCTATCTTTGGGGCAAGAAGCAGCCCTATTGTTCAGTCAACTTCTGATAATTTG
Organism: Saposhnikovia divaricata; assembly: GCA_036435485.1. Taxonomy (NCBI): domain Eukaryota; kingdom Viridiplantae; phylum Streptophyta; class Magnoliopsida; order Apiales; family Apiaceae; genus Saposhnikovia; species Saposhnikovia divaricata. Next base: position 166,829,710 of record CM071599.1, read on the forward strand.
GAGGTACAGGAATGCAAACAGTCAGAACTTGGAAGCTCTCAACAAAGCTTCAATTGACCCCAAACCCTTCACAACATGCATCTTCATAAAATGTAAAAAATTAACGGGCTACATATATAATATATATATATAAATATATTTACTTTTTACAGATTTAACAAGTTCAAAAAGAAAATTTTTAATTCACTGAACAAGAATTGTTAAAGCCATAGGATCAATTTAGGGGTTTCCCTAGACTTCTTGGGGTTTTGGGGGAGTTGGTAATCTAGTATATGATATGGTATTAGAGCTTAGCTATACCGCTAAGTCTTAAGTTCGAGCCCTGATACCTCCTTCATTATCTCAAAATTCTTAAAAATTAATTTATACGCTAAGGTTGATTTTTTTTCCCAAAAGATGCTTGTAGTGATTTACTCCTCACTTGGAAATATACTATCAATTGAGGGCAGTGTTAAAGGTATGTACTCATTTGGTGGTTTTTTTCTAAAACTTAAGGTTTTAGGAGAGTTAGTCATCTATAAGATTGGAGTGGGAAAGGAAAAGGATCTGACTGTATTTATAATAATCAGATGGATAGTCATTTTAATATGTCAAGTTACCGGCTCTCCGAAAACCTCAAGATGTTTTGGGGGCTCAATTAGATCATTATTATATTAATATCCCCCTATCTCAAAAGCCTATTTTTGGGTTGAAGAGTGGATCACAAGAAGGCATCTTAGCACAATATAAACCTTAGCGTCCTGATTAAATACTTGACAATATTGGGGGTAAAAGGGTTCAAACTTGTGACCTCTCCTAACCTGAGATGCGATACCATGTTAAGTTACAAGCTTTCTTAAAGCCACATGGTTTTAGGAGGGCTTACTTGGAGCGCATATTATTATACTAGATTATTATGTAGTAATGTCGAAATGTTGTATTCCAGTGTTAAATCCTGGCATCTAGCTATATTTTACTATCTTTTTCCCGAAAGTTATATGCTTTATTCATTTGATTTTCTGATATTTAACTAGTTTTAACAGCCTCTTCTGGAGTATTCTGAAGACCTCAGACCAAGTGCAATTCAAGTTTCTATGAAGTAAGCTCTATTGATCTGTTATTTATCCTTACATTGTAGTATCTATCAACACTGTAATATAAAAGTAGAGTTATTAAGACATTGGCCCTCAAAATTTGGCCAGATGTACACATAAACCCTCAAAGAAAAAAAACGTACCTCCTTACCCCTTAAGTATGTCTTTTGTACACCTCGACCCTATTTCCGTTCAAATCGTCCAGAATGTTCATATTGGCATATCTGATAAGGGGCAAAAAAGTACTTTCCACTCTTTTTGTAATGTTACATAGATGAACGAACATATTGGCCCTTAAAGTATGGTTGTTTGTACAGATGAACACATTCAAAAATTTAGGATCAGATCAATTTTAGATCGAAACAACTTCCAATATGATATATTTGAATATTGGATTGGCTCGGATGTAGTTTGAATTAAAATCGTATGGATTTTGGATTAACATCGGATCAAAATTGGTTAAGATTAAATTTTTTTTTTTTATAGTTATACACACTCACACATCCACCTTGTCTTTGACAAGGTTTGAACCCATCACGTTAAGGGAGTGAGGGAGATACCGTTACACCAAGAGGTGAGAGGTTCAAATTAAATTTAATTATGATCTTTTCAAATTTTTATTGTTTTAGATCAGATAATTGTAAATATGAATTTTGCTTATGAATAAATTAAATTAATAAAAAGTGAGAATATATTTATGTAATATAGGCTATTGCACATTAAAGTTATAAAACTAAACTTAAATTTAATTTATCACTTTTTTAATTTGGATTTACATTGAATTCCGTACTTTGAGTATTATTCGATTCAGACAAATTTTTATTCGGTTAACGAGTCATCATCAAGCCTAGTATTTTGGATGACTTTCGGCTCGGGTAATTTTTGGATCAAATTAAATTGGATCTCGGTTCCATGTATTTTGGTCGATTCTAGACCTTTTTTGTTTGGTCTGGTCTTACTGAAAATAAGAATTATTTAGAAAAAAAACTTTTTTGTTGAATGTGTTCATATGTCAAAATAATCATATTTCAAGGGTCAATGTATTCATTTAGTTATAAAACGTTACAACAAGCTGGAAATTACACCCTTACCCTTAATCAGAAGAGCCGATATGAATATTCAGGCCGATTTGAACGGAAAAAAGTTAAGGTGTACATCGGACATAATTAAAGGGCACAGAGGTATGTTTTTTTTCTTTAAGGGTTTATGTGTATATTTGGCCAAATTTTGAGGGTCAATGTCTTAATAACCCTATAAAAGTATGAAATTCAAATGAATGCCGGAATTATGAAATTTAAAATGGTGATTGATATAAAAACTTTCCAAGGACCTTTCAGAGTCTGGGGGCTGCAAAGCTTCCCCCCAATGTCATAGGTGGTGGGTTTGCCTTTCCAGTAGATATGGCATTGGGGAAAGGGTATGGAACAGGGTGACCCTTTCCCATCCACGCTTTATAGCGAATTCACTGGAAAGTAGAAACTCAACCTTTCCTGGTAACTTCTTGTAATGGGCCTGCCCCTGCCCTTTCCAGGGCAATTTCTGAAGAATTACTTAATCAGTCAAATGATTAAAGGTAAAAGTAATTGTCATCAATAGAGACATTAATATTCATTCTAAAATGGTAGAACTAATGTAATGGTTCTACTTATGAACTAAGAGTGAATGGAATAGGCCCTTTCTGTGTTGCTATATCTTCAACTTGATGGAATCGCAGTTGTCACAGTAGTACACATATTTAGAAACTTTAGTTAAAGTTTGGAATATGTGCTACAAGTTACAGTTCTTGTCTGATTGTCTGTCAGTTAGAATTTGATGTAATGTCTCTTAAGCAAAGAATGATAAATCACCCTTCGTACATGTTAACATCTGATTTGTATCAGGTAGGACAAACTTTGAAAAAAATGAGTTGATAACTAACTTGACAAATTCTGAGATTATGTTAGAAAGTGATTGTAATCAATTGCTTCATGTGAACCAACATCGCATTTTTTCATACCACTTAACTTTCAGTCTATTGGATACTTACTCTGATTTAACTGTAAATATTAGTGTATAGTTATATAATTTTTGTTTTCCTTTTTCTGTTATCTATTCAAAGACCTGATAAACCCGCAGGACATCAGGCACCAGATATCTGATATGCCTGCAGCTGTAGTAGTAGTTTGACATTTATATTGCATTTTTTTAGTGACTTAGTATCTTTTTCCAAATGGTAGTTTCAATGAAGCATCTTATAGTGGAGGAGGAAACATCACACTTAAGGGATCTCTAGATGGTGACACGTATTTTACAACAAGGATATTTCAAGGAGAACTGCTTTTTGGGAAGTTGCCGGTCCTTTTTACTTTTTCTGTAAGTTTTTTTACTCGTTTTATGAAATATAAGTGCTGTCTGACAACCAGATGTTTAACTATTTTGGTAATGTCAGTGTTTCTATGAATATCCTTCTTCCTGCACCTCTCTTTATTGAGTGGCTTTTTTGATATTGTCTATCAAGATATTCTGAGATAGCAGTTTGTGCGAACTAATAATATATAATATGACACATACAAACCTCCTATTTGAGTTTATACATAAATGTCTCAAGTCTTTAGCTGCTGATTACCACAAATTGTGCAGGTGAAATCAGATGTGAGCTCTATGGTAGGCCTTTCTCTAGAGTTTTCTTCTTTTACTTTGGAGAAGACATCAGTACTACTTGCTTCTCGGGGAAATACCGTACTAAACACAAAGCAGTTCTCGAGCAAATTTAGTAGAGTAATTATGCCACATAAAGTGAAACGACTGGATGCAACCCCAGGATGGGTAATACAAGAGAGTCGTCTTGCAATGGAGGGCTCCACGTTAACAGGAATTCATGTCGTTTGTTATAAATCAAAACCTGATCCAGTTAATCATGAGATAGTAACTCAAGGTCCATCTGAATATAACTCAGTGCTTGGGCATATCGAAATTAGAACTACCGAAACAAACTCAGATTTCCCACCAGGTGCAGCATGGTTAGTTCAGGGTCAATTTATTAAATGGACTCTAGGTTCTGAGGCTTCGAAGACCTTTAGTGGTAAGATCATCTGGAAATTGAAAGATGGAACAACTTCTTGGTTCCCTAGCTACAATATTTATGTTGAGAAAGAAGGCATAGGTGGAAAGTCAAACGTGTTGCTTGAAGAAAGGCTAGAATATCTTGGACTAGCACGAGTGGAAGCTTTTTATATATCTGATCTTGTGATTCCTTCTGGTATCTCTAGACTTAATTTCATTATTCAAGCATGCAGTCCTGATGGCACTTTGCAGAAGTTGGATCATTCACCATCTTTCCAGTTGAACGTGGAAGGTTAGTGAATATAATTCTCCGTGCTTAAATGAGGGCCTATGTGGTATCTATTCTGAGCATGTTGTAACTTGTACAGAGATATTTTGAACTTGTTGTATGCTACATTAAAAAATAACGAGGTATTTGCAATTTGCACCCCATATATTTGGATCAAAATCACTTTGGTACTAATAGTTCGATGAAATACACCCCGCATCCCTTAACTTTCAGACCCACTGCTTTGAACACCCTGTTTCAGCTGTTTGACGTCAAATGTTGACCGTGAACATTACTTTGACCAAGGGTGAAGATAGTATATGAGTGTTTTAAACAGTCATATCCATGAGTAAATATATCACATCTGTATGTTCACATCTGTATGTTCAGCACGTATTTCTCTTCTGCTTCAGTCAAGCAATTGCAATCTCCCATGGCAGAACTGTGCTTGTGTTTGAAACCCTAATTGGTTGTGGTACACACAACATGGACTCCTTCAAATGCTGGTCGTAGATTTACTGGTTGTGCAAACTGTAAATGTCAATATTTGTGTGATCGTGCTCGGCTAATAGTACCTGGTTTGATTAGAAGGATTAATCACCTAGAAGAAGAAAAGAAGCAGTTGGAGACTATTAATTTGGAGAAGCAGCAAAATGAAGCCGTTGGGTACTTGGAATGCAGCACAACCATGAAGATGCTACTTGTGACATGGGTGCTAATTGTCTTCTACATCTTTTGCAACAAAGTATGAGATTTTGTAACACCCCCTTCCTAAAATGGGAGGAGATATTACTTAAAATCCATAACCTGCAACAGAGCACTAAAATAATCTCTAAATAATGCTGGAAGTCCATAAGTCCTAATCAATGGAATAAGGGTAGCTCTCCATCACACAATCCCAGATCCCCCTAAGCACCTGTCAGAAAAAGAATACGGCATGAGCCAAACGCCCAGTACGGATTTGGAATACAGTTTATAAAACAGAAAAACAGATATGTATATTTGACAGTTAGAATAAAGCATTTATTTTAAAATATGCATGGCTGAAGCAACGAGGGGTTAGGATATTTCATACCGAGATCAGAACAGAACAGATACAGATACACACATCATAGGGTACCTAATGTGTGCAACAAATCGGATAACGTGTACGGCATATACACGTTACCGCCAAATCAAATCACAAATCAAATCAAATCTGGGTGCACCCACGTATCCTGAAACAAATATCAAAATGCGCGAAAGCTCGCCACCTGAGCTATCAGAAGGATACGCCGTGACCAATCACACTGCCACGAAAGTGTCATGTCACTGGTGCCGCAATGACATGGCTGTAGTACCCCTACAGCTGGTTAACTCGGTATACCCTATATCGCTAAGGGTTCAAATAAAATATTTCGCAAAACATTTAAAATCACATGAACAAGATATTTTCAATATTTCCAGCAGATATAAAATGTACACAATATCAGAAGAATCGCAGAAATAGATATTTAAATAATTCGAAACAGATTTAAAAATATTTTTCAAGGTCAAAATAAATTTTCAGAATCAAAATGATTTAAAACCAATGAACAGATATGTGATCAAAATGAACTTAATTTAAATATTCTTAACAGGAGTAGCGCTGAATAAAATAGAAGAGAATCCGTACCTCGAAAATAGCTACTAGAATACTACCGAAATTCACAAACAATCCTCTAAATCTCCGGTCCGCGATCTACATATAAAATATAATAATTTATTATTTATAATATATTCTTTCAGGGTGCAGATGATAACACTAATTTATATGACTCACTTGGTTTAATTATAAAATACAATTAACCAAACATAACCAAATTAATAAAATAATATTTTTACTAAAACACTTTTGATAATGATGATTATATTATACGTAAACCAGAAAACAAAGTGATTAATGTACTAATTTAAATAATCAAATAAGCATCATATATTGAAAAATGCATAGTGTATTTATGTAGATTATAAAAGTACTAGAACTTGGTTTCTCCTTGCAACGTCACAATCTTAAAACCTTAGATTCATATGACCTCAAGTAGTACTACCAGACTACCAATACACGTATATTGATAAAATAAACATTAACACCATATGTATGTATACAGATGCAATGACTTGATTTTTAATATTCGAAAAGCTAACAACCAGGAGTACTAAAACTACTTATACGTAAGTATACGGTAAAAACTTAATAATCAAACTAACATATAAATCCATTATATGAGTTCATAAATAAGGACATAAAATAGATTAATATAATATAAACATGGTCTCCTAATTCATGTTATAGAGGGATGTGGGACAGAGACATAGTGCATAGTATTGTATTATAAATTAATAAAGAAAAAGAATTAGTAGCTTACAAGTAATTGATGTAGTGAAATTGTAACCACTCTCAAAGTTCTCCTGCTTCTCCGATTTCTAATGCGCGGCTGCGTCTCTCCTAAAACCTGTTTTAGGGTTGCTCTTGCTATGACTTTCATGTGACATGATAATATAGGCTACTGACTCTCCTATTATTAATAGAATTTTGATAATTTAAATAATACCAAAATTCAATTATTGAAGAAAATTTCCTACTAAGTCTTCTATAACTAGTAAATGCATAATAATATAAATCATAAATCCCGGTTCTATTATTATTATTATTATTATTATTATTATTATTATTATTATTATTATTATTATTATTATTATTATTATTATTATTATTATTATTATTATTATTATTATTATTATTATTTAAAAATCACGTATATTACATATATACCCCCTTAAAAAGGATTCCGTCCCCGGAATCAAACGAAATTAAAACTCGTTCCTAATTTGAATAATTGTGAATTGCTCTTACGAGTTGAATTTTCTAATTTTCAAATAGCCTTCTCGCTCTCTCCTCTCTCTTTGACTTTTTCACAAAATTTTAACAAGTGAGATAAATTTCTTAATTTCCTGTAATTTGCTCCTCTCGAACTAAAATAGTTTCTACTTGCTCTTCATAATAAATATACCCCATAATGGTATGGAACAAATACATACCCTAAAAATTTGACACATGTAAGACATTCACGGACAACGGACAAGAGGGACATGAGATAACTGGGTTGCTAATACTACTCTATAGACAACTTCCATAACTCTCTTTATAACATTAAAAGACCAACATATCTTAACCCGAGTTGTCCGTTTTTTACACTAAACGTATCACACCCTAAAAATAAATAACAATTTCAGGAATCAAAATTCAACGGTTTAAAAAAAAATTACAGAACGTATAATAGTATATCTACTACATGGACAAATGTCCACAAAATATTAATTAAATAATTTGTGGGCAAAATCCTTTTGATTACTTTAAACTAATAAAATAATTATGCAAATAAGCAAATATCGATTAACAAATATAAACAATTACAAAATTATTAATTAGTACAACCACTTCGAAACTAATCGAAAGTGAATCATAAATCAAATGATGACATGTAACGATGTGTGTTGTGTGTTATGTATGTTTACAAAGTAACGTACAGTTTTTAAAAATATTTTTAATAGTAATGTAAAGAAAAAATTTTACAATAAAATACATGACAATATTGATTTTTTGCGTATGTAAAAAAAAAACCCATATGCATACACCATTCTAACATTGTGTAAAAGATTTCAGAACAATTTTCATTTGATAAATTATTTTAAAATATAAATTAAATCATAATTAATTGAGGCATGTTGAACATATCAATGATATAAATTTAATTATTGTACTTTATGCAATATTAAATACGTTGTCTCACTCAAAAAAAAATATAACCATGAGCTCAATATGCATGAATATACAACTAATAGATAATTGGCTAGAAAATAATTAAATGTATTGATTAAGCATATCACGTAATTCAAAAAAATATATAACTTTGATTGTAACTGACCAAAATAATTAAGTAGGAGTACTATTTATGGGGTTTTTTTTCCCTCTCCTGGTTCTCTTCCACGTGGTGTAGTACAACTAAATGCACTAGTACAATTCCTAATTATAAGGTCCTAATTATAAGTTTACTAACGATAATATGCATATATATTTATAAAGTTTTATTTTAATTATGAGAAAAAGGACCCTGAGATTGATCTCAGGGAACTTTTCCTAAGATACTAAAGAAATATACTTTAAATCTGATTGGGCCCGCAGGGCTAATTAAAATTTTTTGATTTTACAAAAATGCCCATACTATAAAAATTCTAATTTGCATATAATTCACATGTATCTCAGGTTCCCCAATCTCTTTAATTATTAAGGTTAATGACATATGGGTCAATGGCGCATGAATTAGCTATCAGCCATAACAAAATATATTATATATCAAAATCGGAACAAATTTAATTATCATATATTGTACATAAAATATAATTTTTTTTAACTCAACCTAAAACAATTAATAATTGTATGTAACTCAAAAAAAATAAAATATTAGAGTAAAATACCTAAAATCATGAGATATAATATACTCTTCCACTTACAAAGATTTCATTCTACAATTTAAGATTTGATTCTCTTCCAATAACCTGAAAACAAAAACAAAAACAAACACATTGATTTTTCAAATTGATTTTTTTTAGATATTGAAATTCTTTGCTAGCAATTTTGCAACTAAGATTGAAATTAAATAACATCAAGAATCAATTTTATTTCCCACCAAAATATCAGATGTACAAGTGCTTTACATGAAACAAAATTTAAAGGCAACAAAATTATATTTTGAAGCACAAAATTGAATGTTAAATAATGCGTATATAACATATTTTACAATAAATAACTTAATTCCATCCAGATCCTACCGAACTTGTTAAACTATAACACTTCAACATTTTATTAAATACATACAATTAGAACATTAAAGAAAATTAGTGTCCATTTACATTGTAAGAAAAGAATTCGATCGTTAAGGCATTTTAAACTAAAGTTATTGGTCTTTGAATAATTCTTTATACTAAGAAAAAAATTGAAATTAAAACTTAAAAAGATTTATATGTTTTTAAAACCTATTTGGGATGCCAAATGACGGTGTTAGATAACATACAATACAAATAATTCCAAATACGTTGATACTTGTTTTTTTTAAAAAAAATCTTAGAATACATAACACTTACATTCCGTTACTGAATTATTAATTTCAGGCGTCCCTAAAATTAATAATATCATTTAATTTAATTACTTATTTTGAGCGTCCCCAAAATAAAATAATTAAACTATGAAATTTTAGAATGAGTGTTTTCGGCATAATTTGAAAAAATTGAGAAAATATTTTCTATTGGTAAAAAGAAATGAAGGCACCAGTATCAAAATAATGTGAATATACTATAATCTTACAAGTTAACTACTAGAACATATATGAGTATGGAAAATAATAAAAATAAGAAAATTCAGAAATATTTCAAATAGATAAATATAAAAATACCAAAGATTTGTATTCTAGAAGATTGTAAATTTACTTAATTAGAATAAGCAAACAAAAGTGCACAATAGACCTTTTTCTATCGATAATTCAAAATGTAAGAATGATTTAGAAAAATTAATAAGAAGATAAAAGTAATACTCAAAAGATATTAATTATCACATACACATATACTAATAAACTACATGAAAGTCAACTCACACCTCACACACCTACAAATGGTTTACAGAATTACAATCTAAACTAATATCATCTTATCCTCGAGTAAAATTTAAAGTTAACACAATTCCTATCTAAAACTTTTATCTCTAGTAAAACTAACAACATTTTCAAGACTCCAATAAGTTAAGCCTGTTATTAAATAGATTCTAATATGTTTCTGTCTTCAAATACCGTTTGTTTTCCTTACAAGCCAATCGTTGCACAAATTATACTCAACCAGACTACACTTAAAGGATTGATAAATAATACATTATCCTCAAAAGCAACATATTCTTATCATTATCTAACACTCTTGATACTTAAAAAAAAGTAACACTCATTTTAGACCTTTAAAGATGTAAGACGACTCACTAACAACGACTAAACTAAAGATACTGAATGTACTATAGAATTGATGATAAATAAATGATAGACCGAGTAGAACCATAATCGAATAACAAAACAAATAAAAAAGATTCACTATTATAAAAAATTTGTGTATAAACATAGTTGAATAAAGTTCACAATAAAGAGATAGACAGAAGTAGTTGAAAAATATCATAAAAGTAGAATAGTTCTTAAATGAACAAAACTGAAAGAATTTTTTAAACATTGAACCCATCCTAACGTCTACCCAAGCTCACGGGTCAACCTAAATAGGTTTTCTACAAGAAAGAACCTAAGCTCTGATGCCATCTTTGTATCACCCCCTTCCTAAAATGGGAGGAGATATTACTTAAAATCCATAACCTGCAACAGAGCACTAAAATAATCTCTAAATAATGCTGGAAGTCCATAAGTCCTAATCAATGGAATAAGGGTAGCTCTCCATCACACAATCCCAGATCCCCCTAAGCACCTGCCAGAAAAAGAATACGACATGAGTCAAACGCCCAGTACGGATTTGGAATACAGTTTATAAAACAGAAAAACAGATATGTATATTTGACAGTTAGAATAAAGCATTTATTTTAAAATATGCATGGCTGAAGCAACGAGGGGTTAGGATATATCATACCGAGATCAGAATAGAACAGATACAGATACACACATCATAGGGTACCTAATGTGTGCAACAAATCGGATAACGTGTACGGCATATACACGTCACCGCCAAATCAAATCACAAATCAAATCAAATCTGGGTGCACCCACGTATCCTGAAACAAATATCAAAATGCGCAAAAGCTCGCCACCTGAGCTATCAGAAGGATACGCCGTGACCAATCACACTGCCACGAAAGTGCCTTGTCACTGGTGCCGCAATGACATGGCTGTAGTACCCCTACAGCTGGTTAACTCGGTATACCCTATATCGCTAAGGGTTCAAATAAAATATTTCGCAAAACATTTAAAATCACATGAACAAGATATTTTCAATATTTCCAGCAGATATAAAATGTACACAATATCAGAAGAATCGCAGAAATAGATATTTAAATAATTCGAAACAGATTTAAAAATATTTTTCAAGGTCAAAATAAATTTTCAGAATCAAAATGATTTAAAACCAATGAACAGATATGTGATCCAAATGAACTTAATTTAAATATTCTTAAGAGGAGTATCGCTGAATAAAATAGAAGAGAATCTGTACCTCGAAAATAGCTACTAGAATACTAACGAAATTCACAAACGATCCTCTAAATCTCCGATCCGCGATCTACATATAAAATATAATAATTTATTATTTATAATATATTCTTTCAGGGTGCAGATGATAACACTAATTTATATGACTCACTTGGTTTAATTATAAAATACAATTAACCAAACATAACCAAATTAATAAAATAATATTTTTACTAAAACACTTTTGATAATGATGATTATATTATACGTAAACCAGAAAACAAAGTGATTGATGTACTAATTTAAATAACCAAATAAACATCATATATTGAAAAATGCATAGTGTATTTATGTAGATTATAAAAGTACTAGAACTTGGTTTCTCCTTGCAACGTCACAATCTTAAAACCTTAGATTCCTATGACCTCAAGTAGTACTACCAGACTACCAATACACGTATATTGATAAAATAATCATTAACACCATATGTATGTATACAGATGCAATGACTTGATTTTTAATATTCGAAAAGCTAACAACCAGGAGTACTAAAACTACTTATACGTAAGTATACGGTAAAAACTTAATAATCAAACTAACATATAAATCCATTATATGAGTTCATAAATAAGGACATAAAATAGATTAATATAATATAAACATGGTCACCTAATTCATGTTATAGAGGGATGTGGGACAGAGACATAGTGCATAGTATTGTATTATAAATTAATAGAGAAAAAGAATTAGTAGCTTACAAGTAATTGATGTAGTGAAACTGTGACCACTCTCAAAGTTCTCCTGCTTCTCCGATTTCTAATGCGCGGCTGCGTCTCTCATAAAACCTGTTTTAGGGTTGCTCTTGCTATGACTTTCATGTGACATGATAATATAGGCTACTGACTCTCCTATTATTAATAGATTTTTGATAATTTAAATAATACCAAAATCAATTATTGAAGAAAATTTCCTACTAAGTCTTCTATAACTAGTAAATGCATAATAATATAAATCATAAATCCCGGTTCTATTATTATTGTTATTATTATTATTATTATTATTATTATTATTATTATTATTATTATTATTATTATTATTATTATTATTATTATTATTATTATTATTATTATTATCATTATCATTATTTAAAAATCACGTATATTACATATTTATAGTTGTTTTCAGTTCTTAATTTTTTAGAAGTTTTCCACAGGTTGCATAAGAAACTGCAGATGTCATCATATTGGATGACAACTTCTCCACTATTGTAAACGTGGCAAAATGGGGTCGTGACAAAATTGGGTCGAGCTGTATATATTAATATTCAAAAATTTGTTCTGTTCCAACTAACGATTAACTTTGTCATCTTTGTAACACCCCCTTCCTAAAATGGAGGAGATATTACTTAAAATCCATAACCTGCAACAGAGCACTAAAATAATCTCTAAATAATGCTGGAAGTCCATAAGTCCTAATCAATGGAATAAGGGTAGCTCTCCATCACACAATCCCAGATCCCCCTAAGCACCTGCCAGAAAAAGAATACGGCATGAGCCAAACGCCCAGTACGGAATTGGAATACAGTTTATAAAACAGAAAAACAGATATGTATATTTGACAGTTAGAATAAAGCATTTATTTTAAAATATGCATGGCTGAAGCAACGAGTGGTTAGGATATTTCATACCGAGATCAGAACAGATACAGATACACACATCATAGGGTATCTAATGTGTGCAACAAATCGGATAACGTGTATGGCATATACACGTCACCGCCAAATCAAATCATAAATCAAATCAAATCTGGGTGCACCCACGTATCCTGAAACAAATATCAAAATGCGCAAAAGCTCGCCACCTGAGCTATCAAAAGGATACGCCGTGACCTATCACACTGCCACGAAAGTGTCATGTCACTGGTGCCGCAATGACATGGCTGTAGTACCCCTACAGCTGGTTAACTCGGTATACCCTATATCGCTAAGGGTTCAAATAAAATATTTCGCAAAACATTTAAAATCACATGAACAAGATATTTTCAATATTTCCAGCAGATATAAAATGTGCACAATATCAGAAGAATCGTAGAAACAGATATTTAAATAATTCGAAACAGATTTAAAAATATTTTTCAAGGTCAAAATAAATTTTCAGAATCAAAATGATTTAAAACCAATGAACAGATATGTGATCAAAATGAACTTAGTTTAAATATTCTTAAGCGGAGTAGCGCTGAATAAAATAGAAGAGAATCTGTACCTCGAAAATAGCTACTAGAATACTAACGAAATTCACAAACGATCCTCTAAATCTCCGGTCCGCGATCTACATATAAAATATAATAATTTATTATTTATAATATATTCTTTTAGGGTGCAGATGATAACACTAATTTATATGACTCACTTGATTTAATTATAAAATACAATTAACCAAACATAACCAAATTAATAAAATAATATTTTTACTAAAACACTTTTGATAATGATGATTATATTATACGTAAACCAGAAAACAAAGTGATTGATGTACTAATTTAAATAACCAAACAAACATCATATATTGAAAAATGCATAGTGTATTTATGTAGATTATAAAAGTACTAGAACTTGGTTTCTCCTTGCACCGTCACAATCTTAAAACCTTAGATTCCTATGACCTCAAGTAGTACTACCAGACTACCAATACACGTATATTGATAAATCATTAACACCATATGTATGTATATAGATGCAATGACTTGATTTTTAATATTCGAAAAGCTAACAACCAGGAGTACTAAAACTACTTATACATAAGTATACGGTAAAAACTTAATAATCAAACTAACATATAAATCCATTATATGAGTTCATAAATAAGGACATAAAATAGATTAATATAATATAAACATGGTCACCTAATTCATGTTATAGAGGGATGTGGGACAGAGACATAGTGCATAGTATTGTATTATAAATTAATAGAGAAAAAGAATTAGTAGCTTACAAGTAATTGATGTAGTGAAACTGTGACCACTCTCAAAGTTCTCCTGCTTCTCTGATTTCTAATGCGCGGCTGCGTCTCTCCTAAGACCTGTTTTAGGGTTGCTCTTGCTATGACTTTCATGTGACATGATAATATAGGCTACTGACTCTCCTATTATTAATAGAATTTTGATAATTTAAATAATACCAAAATTCAATTATCGAAGAAAATTTCCTACTAAGTCTTCTATAACTAGTAAATGCATAATAATATAAATCATAAATCCCGGTTATATTATTATTATTATTATTATTATTATTATTATTATTATTATTATTATTATTATTATTATTATTATTATTATTATTATTATTATTATTATTATTATTATCCTTATTTAAAAATCACGTATATTACAGATTTTGAGTCGTCTTATGTTTAATGTCATCTCAAATTGTTAATGCCTTTTCATATGTTCAAAAACTGCAAGATCCTGTATTGTGAAAATCAGGGAATGTCACTTAACAGGAAAATTTGCCTCTGAACAGTATAACAGGGTATTTTCCTGAACCGTAACATGTCACAATATCAGAATTTCATCGCGATTGCGGTTTTCCTTCTCACAACCTTAACAATGGAACTCAATCCTAGAACATCTTTTTTCAGTACTATCACGATATTATGCGGTTTAATGTTTCTTCCCAGAATAGGCACTTTTGTGAATTTTTCATACTTTGCTAGGGAAATGAAATCTTACATTTTGTTGCGGATATGTGGCAATTTGAGTAAGAATGTTCATTGAAACTTTTTCGCATACGAGGAATTAATTTCCTTGTATGGCTTATGGCTTTTATAACTACGACTATATATTAATTACGTCATCTGTGTATTGTGTGTGTCACTGGAATTTTTTAGAAATGTGCACAGAAAAAAAAACCGTCAGAGGACAGTTAGAAGAAAAAGGTGTTGAGGCCACTTCAAAGTCTAGCTAAAGTTGAGTGGTTGCAGAAAAAGTTAAGAATGAACTTGAAATATAACAGACAACAACATCGTATAGTTCAACGGAAGTACTTTAAAATGCAACCTAGATTAAAGATCATCTTCCAGTATTAACTAGATCGACAACCTATACCATATAAGGGTTTCATAACATGCCATAATTGACAAATCATCTATTCGCGAAAATTTTTGTGAATAGGTGTAATCCTAAAAGCAAAAACTTAATTAAGCACGCATAGAATTCTATGATGTAATCTCTCTCTATTCACATCAATTTTTAGTATTAAATTTATTCGTAAATCTTTTATGGGGATAAATAATTACAACCATCGATTGTTTCGGATTCGGATCCTATCATATAATATAAATTTATAATAATGTACAAAACCATAATATAAAACTATACGTAATATCAGACGAAAGACGGAAAGCTAGTTTGAAACTGAAATAAAGGAGGATTGTTTCTTCTCGAGCCTCAAAAGATATACTGTTCTGAAAGAAAATGAGAACAAACCCCAATGTTGATTTGTACTACGTGAAACTGTTTTCGACTTTTTGTTTTTAACGTTTCATATAATGACAATGTTAACATCTACTCCCCGTTTCAAAATAAGTTTCCCAATTTCCTTTTTAAGACATTCAAAATAAGTTTCCCATTTCTATTTTTAGCAAAAAAATGATTTGGAAATATGTGCCAAACTGATAAACAAAGATAAAAAAAAGTACTCCACTCACTTACAACATGGGTCAAATATATGCGTGTCACAAAACAGAGGGAGTTCAAAACAAAAAAATAAACGGATAAACAACAAAAAAAGAAAACGAAGTGGGTTTCTTCGCCGCCCCCATTTCCCAAACCCTAATTATCTTTCTCTCCTTCCCTCACAAACGCAATCGTTCTCTCTTCATCTCTTTAATTCCCCTTAACTCTTTCCTCGATTAAACACAGCCTCAATTCCACCGAGTAATATGAATTCGATTCACGGTTTTACGGATTCCGATGACGACGATGACGAGGTTGCGGGTTCTTATAATTGTTCTGATCCCGATCATTGTGACAAAGGCGTTTCTTGTGACGGTGAACATGGATACAGCAATGAGTACTTGTGATTGAGAGAGGGACGAGCTGATGACTTAGAAGATGAAGACAAATCGGAGGAGACGGTGGACGGAAAACCTCAACCGCCTTCGCAAGTAGTTATAATTGATGACTTAGAGGATGATGACGATTCTGGCGACGTCGATCCAGTAGATTCTAAAGGCGGTGATCCTAACCCGGATTCCGGTGATGAAGATCCTACCTCTGATTCGGAAGATGCATGTTCGTGTTCCTAATTCTGTATGTATCCTGTTCTTCTCTCTACTTTTCAACTCTCTAAGCTTTTGATCTGCGCACAATATATTTTGCTATACAATTCTTCCGAATGCATATTTATTTTGCTAGAGACTTGAACCTGTACAATTCTTGACATAAAACATGTTACAAGTGGGGAAACTACATTTATAAAAACTTCCCCTATTTATAAATTCCGGTGAGGCCTGTTGTTGTCAGAGTTCGTATCATTTTATTGCATTTATGTTTGTAATAAGATTGCATATATTGTGTGAAATAAAATTATGTGTGTGTGAATTTCTTTGAATTAAGCATAGGTGCATTTTATGTGTTTGTTTGATTTGTCAAAAGATGTAATTTTGTTATTTGTGTGTGAAAGTTTTTTGATTGAGCTTAATGTGGACAATGCGTTTGTTTAATTTGGTGGTCTGTATACGCTTAAAGTGGTGATTTATAGTGGCTTCTAATTTAAAGTAAGAGCATGAAATTCGGGGAATGTATGCAAGAAAGTGAATAGTTTGTGCCTGCTTAATGAAAAACTGATAGCGAGGTAATAATGTGGACTATTCTTAAACCCAAAACCAGTTTGTTATATCCTGTGTGTGTTATGTGCATTGTGTTAGCCAACGTGACAGAGACTGCATTGTATTAGCCAAAACATAGACTACATACATAAAGTAATTAGAATACATACAAACAAGCATGTCGTGCATACATACAAACATATCCCCAAAACATAAAAATTGGCATTGTTTGCCAATATGCATTACACATTGTTAACCTATTTGGTAGAACCTGTTAGGCTTCATGTTGTGGCCCGTGTACCAATTGCCATGCTTCAAACACAGCCCATAGTGGTGCACTAACTTGAAGGGGTAGTTGTCCAGCATCTCTAAGCTTTTTTTTGTTTACATGGGGTACAAGATAGTCATTTGACCCCTTCACCTTTAAAACTTCATTCATTACATATTGATAGGATAGCCATACATCTGCAAGTGTGCTTGCCACTAACTCATTAAATGCTTCATGCACTGCATCCATCATAGCATCAACATCTTTCGGCATCTTCTTGTGCATTAAGGACTGAATACTTCTAAAAAATCCTAAGTCTAAAATATTTAAGTCCGGACTATTTGGTGGTTGTTGGACAAGTATAAAAGTGAAGTCACCTTGTTGATGCATTTGTTGCCATTCTTCATCAGCTTGAGTAATATGAGTCCGAGCATTATCCTGTTGTATAAAGATCACTTTAGGACCTTCAATAGGTGGCCATTTCTGAATAATTGCCGGTACTATTTGGTTAATAAGCATGATCCTTGTCTCTTTTTTGCCAACAGACTCAACCACCTTAGTAATAATTGTGCCCTTAGCTCGATATTTAGAAGCTCTCTTTGCTGGTTGTTTATAGGTGAATGGAAATATGCCTATCTTTCCATCAAATATACATTCACCTTGTGCATTAAATCAGCTTGATATAAATACCATGATCCATATATTTGAAGATCAATATGGAAGTTGAAGTGGACATTGGCCAAATCCCTAACTTAAAGGAATTTGTTAGCCAATTAACTCGTACTATGCACTCTTCAAAGGCTGGATCCTTAGTCATATGGTAGGTTCAATACGTTTCCTGAATTAAGGTTTGTTTAGCTGTCATCTGTAATCTCCTTGTATATATAACATTTATCGGATCTGATTCAGTCCTATGACTTATGTCCTTTGCTGTAGGTATGATAGTGTTACCATTGATGGCAAACTTGAATGGCAGGATCATCTAAATGACAGCAACAAGCCCTATTTTGACGTATGTGATGGCATTTTAGTTAACTATACATGGAAGGTAATTAGCTGCTGCTAGTTTTATGATGTTCATGAATTTACCTTTCAGTATTTCTTGTTAAGTATTTCATCTGTCATGTGCAGGCCAATTATCCTAAGCTGTCAGCTGACGTTGCTAGTGACAGAAAATTTGATGTGTACATGGGTATTGATGTATTTGGAAGGGGAACCTATGGTGGTGGACACGGTACGTATGTTAAAAGTTTTCGTGTCTTACATTCAACAAGAGGCCTTGCTTTGTCAGATATATTTGTATTATAATGTTGTATTTACTATTTACTGTAGAAACTAGCACACACGTTGCTTCAATAGACGTGAAGTGAAAAGAATAGCTTAATGGCTTCATGCAGTATCTTATTAACAATTTGGGTTTAGAATATCAACTATTTAAAAATCAAAAACGATACTCCCTCTGTTTCTTATTAAGTTTCCTCTTTGGTAAATAGCACAGGTTTTAAGAAAAACAATAGTTTATGGTTTAGCAATGATTTGGGCAGTGTTTACCAGATATTTTAGGCAAATTTGGAGGTAGATTACATTAACTTTCCCCCCATTTTTACATATTCAAATAACACCCACCAATCAAAACACTTGATTTGATTATATATACATTCACTGGAGGGAGATTACATTAACTTTCCCCCCATTTTTACATATTCAAATAACACCCACCAATGAAAACACTTGATTATATATACATTCACTGATACAGACAAATGATACAGATTCACAAACTAAATCTCATTACACCATTCACTAAAAAAAACTTCACTTCATCTTCACAGTTGCTTAAACATGAATGAACATGATGGCCATTTTCCTTTTGATCTAAATGAACCACGACCTGAAAACACCGAAATGCCCCACCTGTTTGATTTAAATCAACCACCTGTCATTAACAAAAGACCAAATCTTAGTGTAGATGCAAGAACACAAATTTTGATATTCTTGCTAAGCCACCCATCGAAGCAAATACCAGGAAAACCATACCAAGGTGCAATGGCAGATGTAGCCAAAATGTACAATGTTACAACAAGAACTATTAGGAGTATATGGAGGCTAGCAAAAAATCAAGCAGCAGCACACCAAAGTTATAACATGGCAACAAAGAAGCATAATTCAGGTAGGAAAAGAATTAACCTGCTACCTAATGCAGTGACGGATATTAATATGGGTGACAGATCATGCATGAGGGACTTGGCTGTTAAGTTGAATGTGTCGCTTAGTACATGTGCCAGAATGGTAAAAAGGGGACTTATAAAACCCCACACCAATCCTTTGCATCCTGGACTAAAAGATCCAAACATGTTGCAAAGAATGGAATGGGTTCTAGACCTCCTTATGGGAGATACAGCAGAGACAAAAAGACAATATAAGACTATGTTTGATTTTGTGCATATAGATGAAAAATGGTTTTACTTAAGTACTAAATATGTGTACTACTGTGACAATTCTTCCGAATGCATTATTTGTGACAATTCTTCCGAATGCATATTTATTTTGCTAGAGACTTGAACCTGTACAATTCTTGACATAAAACATGTTACAAGTGGGGAAACTACATTTATAAAAACTTCCCCTATTTATAAATTCCGGTGAGGCCTGTTGTTGTCAGAGTTCGTATCATTTTATTGCATTTATGTTTGTAATAAGATTGCATATATTGTGTGAAATAAAATTATGTGTGTGTGAATTTCTTTGAATTGAGCATAGGTGCATTTTATGTGTTTGTTTGATTTGTCAAAAGATGTAATTTTGTTATTTGTGTGTGAAAGTTTTTTGATTGAGCTTAATGTGGACAATGTGTTTGTTTAATTTGGTGGTCTGTATAGGCTTAAAGTGGTGATTTATAGTGGCTTCTAATTTAAAGTAAGAGCATGAAATTCGGGGAATGTATGCAAGAAAGTGAATAGTTTGTGCCTGCTTAATGAAAAATTGATTATCCACAATTTTATTTTATTGAACTTTTACCAGCTATGTTTTATCTGGTTGGCAAAAGCTTTGTGAGTTACACGTTCTATCAATTTCTTTCTATTATGATTTATATATATTATTAATTTAGAAGTTCGATCAGGGAAAATCGATTGTGGTAATATATTATATTGCAAAAATTATTTACGATAAAATTCTTGATGCATATGTGTGGAAGACCAATTTTTATAAATTATACATGTCGTGAAAATATTTTCCAATACGATAATGTTGTAACAATCATTTCCATCTCCTATTTACTTATACACAAGCCACACACTATTGCACCTATAATTTATGTTTATATATAGTCACTACAAGAAATTTGGCCAATTATGACGGCCAATTTATGACGGAAGCAATTTTCGCGCCCAACTTATGACGGAATCTCAAATCTGTCGTAAATTTCGCGTCAAACTTATGATAAAAATGAAATTGGTCGCAAGATAATTATTTTATTAATAAAATTTAGCTCCAAACAATTAAAATTTAATTGAAAAATAATTACAGTGAACTTACGACGAATTGTCCGTCATAAATTCATTTTAGCAGTGAACTTATGACGGAATTTTCGTCATAAATTTCGTTATTTTAATAAAATTTAATTGTAAAAAAATTATTTTTTCTGAAGGTGAAACAATGACGTTTTGTCGTGAACTTATGACGGAATCTCCGTCATAAATAAACTTACGACGAAATTTCCGTCCGTCGCAAATTTGTTTATTGTAATTAAATTTAATTACAAAATGAATTAATTTTCCTGATGATAAAACGACGTCGTTTAGTAATGAACTTACGACAAAAATTCCATCGTAAATTAATTTATTGTAATTAAATTTAATTGTAAAATGATTTAATTTTTCTGATGTGAACTTACGACGAAAAAATCTGTCGTAATTCTAGGTTACTTATGACGGATTAAGAAGATCATCGTAATTCTGGGTAAATTATGACGAAATTTCCGTCATAAGTTACCCAGGATTACGACGATCTTCTTAATCCGTCGTAAAGTTCTTCAATTTTTTTTCTTATTATGCATACGTCAACCACTTAGATTAATTTTTAATTTTTTGAAACTTTGGAAATATCATTTAATTAGATATTTCTTGACATCCGTACGGTTGAATCATCGAGAAATATATTTTTCAAAAATGGAAACAATAATATGGGACGAAACACTAGTTACTAGTACTAGTCGAAATAGTAGTGATCTACTAAGAACTCTAACCAAATAAATTTTTAATTTTTAAAATTTTAGGAATATCACTTATTAGGTATATATTGACATCCGTACTGTTGGATCGTCGATAAATCTATACTATTATATAAAAGCCGAAACATTAAAAGTATGGTTGGTTGGTTGGTACCTGTTGATTTTACTTATTTACCCTTAACTAATAAAACATGTTATTTTACTTAATTATCCTTACTTAATTATTATTTATAATAATATAATAAATAGTTATTAGCCGATTGCCATTTTAACATTTACTTTTAATTGAAGAAATTACCGTTTATAAACACCTAAAATTGTACCATATCTTACAAACGCTAATATTTGTTTTCTAAGTAAAACATATTATCTTTAAATTTAAAACTAATCTTGCAATCACTAATATAAACCCAAAAATATCACACTGCATCTTACATTCATTAATAAAATATAATAAAATTTTATATACAATGTTAGTAATAAGAAAACATGAGGATAATCCTTGAACATGAGTATATTAAATTATATTAAAAGTAAAAAAATTATTGAAAATAATGATTATATTAAACCTAATTATATTATTAAATAAAATTTATAACATATCAAAAGAAAGTACCTGTTGATTTTACTTATTTAACCTTAATTAATAAAACATGTTATTTTACTTAATTATCCTTACTTAATTATTATTTATAATAATATAATAAATAGTTATTAGCCGATTGCCTTTTTAACATTTACTTTTAATAGAAATTACATTTTTAACATTTACTTTTAATAGAAATTACCTTTTATAAACACCTAAAATTGTACCATATCTTACAAACGTTAATATTTATTTTCTAACTAAAACATGTTACCTTTTAATTTAAAACTAATCTTGCAATCAATAATATAAACCCAAAATATCACATTGCATTTTACAATCATTAATAAAATATAATAAAAATCTATATACATCTTTACTAATATGTAATAAGTAAACAAGGATATAATTTGGTTGTTTGGTTCAACCATTTAAACAATAGTGACCGTTAGATAAATTATAAAACTCTATTTTTAATCATATAATTTTAAAAATATTTAAAAGTAACCCGTGCTTTGCACGGGCTATAACCTAGTATTTTTTAAAAAAAAAATAGAAACGAAAATCTGGGATAAAGTATTAGTTAGTAGTTCTAGTCAAATCAATAGTTGACTTCTAATTTCACTATCCAAATTAATTTTTAATTTTTTAAAATTTTGGAAATATCACTTATCTGGATATAATTTTAATGATATAATTTTATTAAATTTTCTCATATACTACGTGTGTATTTTAGTAATGATCAACTTGGATTTAAATGATTTTTTTAAACTTATATTATAAATTTATAGTAGTGGTCTACTATATTATAATAAATTTCTATTATAAATCTTTTTAAATATTATTTTTGAATGTTTCAATTACTTATATTTTTATTTTAAATACGTGCTTAATATAAAATATTAGAATGCCACTATTAAATAATTACTATTTGTTTCGATTTTTATTGTTATTTATTTGTATTAGTTCGAATACCTATTATAAATTTATTTAAATATTTATTTAATACTTTAAGCATTTTATTTTTAATTTACAAGATACATATATTTGATAAACAATACATATATTTGTATAAGTACCCCATCCAAGCACATTGAAATGCGTGCAAAAATGAAGAGTGTTAAACAAAATGGGATGGATGGAGTATTTACTATCCAAATTAATTTTTTATTTTTTAAACTTTTGGGAATATCACTAAAATTTTATATAACTTTTTGAATTTTTTTCCTATTTTTTTTTCCTATTTTTCCTATTTTTTCCTATTTTAGGATTTTTTTTTCTTATTTTTTTCTATTTATAACGTATCAACTCAAATTAACACATGGATTATACAAAAAGCTGATTTCAAGACGTATAAAATGTATATTATATGCTCTCTAATTTATTGCATTACATGATTACATAAAATTACAAAAAAAAAGTAACAAAAAAAAAATACCAAAAGATAAAATATGATAATTTGAAACTGGACAAGTCAATAGATAAGAACATTATTAGAGGTTTAGAGAGATCAGCTACGTGTGACACTGTAATTGGGTAAAACAACCACACACGGATCGTGCTTATATCTTTACATAGGAGCAACTGCAGTCGTTGATTATGGCAATTGGTAACTTATCTTGACCATTCAATTATTTGACATTGAATCTTACGTTTTTTTTCCCTTTTAACCCTCATCTTTTCCCCTCTCTGGCTCATATTTATCTCAAGGCTCCACCTCTCAAGTCTCACCATATCTGCACTTCAATACATCAGCAACCCAAATACTGTACTCTCACCATTCTTGATTATAAACGAAATTCAAATCATGATTTTCTACAATTCAAAATTTTCCAAATTTTTGAAGGTGGTTATTGGATGTTCGAGTTCATCAAGTGAAATTGCAGTCACGAAGGACAAGATATATGATGTTTTCGATTATTCTTTTAAACTTATCAAATTTGTGCATAACATTGGTTAGCTGGGTATGCGAAGGAGGGGTTGTTTGGTTTTACGGAGGATTTGTTTAGGAAAATGCCGAATAAGAATATTGTTTCTTGGACTGCTATGATTTCGGGGTATACGCGAAATGGGTAGGCTTACAAGGCGTTGAGGTTGTTTGATGAGATTCATTTTTGTTGTTTAACATACATATTTGTAAACGTTTCTACAATTGTACTGATGATTTGTAGCATAGTTGCGTTTTGTTTGGTTCACTACATTTTTTAAATGGCTTTATGTGTAGATGATTGTATGTTTTTTTAGATTTATTAAAAATGGTTTTTGGTTCACCGGATTCCGAATTGTTGGCCGGAATCGGTGGTCTAAATTTTTTTTTGTAAATTATGGGTTCGTGTATGTCTATATAAGGGTGTTAAGTAGTGCATATAATTTATTGAGAGTTTTTTGGGCAAATTTTAGAATTTTCGGAATCTTGTAAAGTCGCTGGAATCTTGCTAGAAATTTTTCTGAACAGAAAATCCGACTAACTTATGACGGAAAATCCGTCGTAAATTATTGATTTATTGTTGAAAAGAAATTTTATTTTCCTTTATTTTTAAATGAAAATGGGGCCATGATTGAACTTACGACGAAATTTTTCGTTGTAAGTTTTTACTAACTTACGACGAAACTGGCGTCGCAGCTTTATCTATTATTTTAATACTAATGTGGCCTCACTGATTTAAACTTATGACGAAATTTATACTTGTGACGAAAATTTTTATTTGTGACGAAAATCCGAACTTAAGACTCGAGCAGAAATGACGAAATTTTTCCGTCGTAATTGGATCAAGTGCGACGATTTCAGTGTAAAATTTCCGTCATAAATGGTCATTTTTCTTATAGTGAGTAGCTATCCTAACAAATGAATTTCTCACAAACAGATCATATACATAACAATGTAATGTATGTGAAACGATTTTTGAAGCCCGTGAAGCTTCTTCATAGCCTACAATATCCAGATTACTTGTTTTTATAAGTTGACTTTATGAAATGTTGTCACGTTAGTAAGACTGTAGTTCATGCACGAATCAGTGGAAGTCTCAAAAGTGTTAAGTAACCAATTCATCTAAAATATTAAGGTGTTAGAGGAAGGCCCAACTGGTTTTTTATATTATATTCTAATACTCCGCCTCACTCGAAAGGCCATTTTTTGGTCGAAGAGTGGATCACGGGCGCTCATCCTTGGAGATATTGAGAATATTGAGGATCGCTGAGAGTCGAACCTGCGCCTCTGCGTGCCTGAGCTCTGATACCATGATCATAAACACAATTGTATTCAATATTTTTCACTTGTTTTGCTATTCACTACATGTACACAATATATAGAAGTTCTTAATCATGAATATTTAGAAGCATTTGCTCGACTAAATTCAGGATATGCTTTCAATGAGAGCAATAGTGAAGTACAAGATACAATTACCATGGAATCTGAAACTTTAAATTCTCAGGAGAACTCAGAAGAAGATTGTCCAGAAGACTCTCTCCATGATAGTACAAGTCCTGCCACTACACAATCACCGAGTCAATCGTCTTCTGAAATTCCATTAGAGGTACATACTAATGCTCAATCTCATGTTGATAATGATAATACTCAGTCTCAATATCATCTTCCACCTCGCTTAAAGCGGGGTGTACCACCTACTAGATATGAGCCTGACCTTAAAGCCAAAATAAAATATCCCATCAGTAATTATGTATCTTCAGAAAAGTTGTCCAAGTCATATGCATCTTATGCATCACAATTATCATCTATCTCTATTCCTAGTAAATTACAGGATGCTTTAGAAGATGCCAAACGGATTGAAGCTATGATTGAAGAAATGTCAGCCCTTGAAAAAATGCTACTTGGGAGATGGTACCATTACCAAAAGGGAAGAAGACTGTGGGATGTAGATGGGTTTTTACAGTCAAACAAAAATCTAATGAAACAATAGAAAGATATAAAGGGAGGTTTGTTGCGAAAGGCTACACACAATCATATGGGGTTGATTATCAAGACACGTTTGCACCTGTTGCAAAACTGAACACAGTAAGAGTGTTGTTGTCATTAGCGGCTAATCAAGATTGGCCACTCCTTCAGTTCGATGTAAAAAAATGCTTTTTTGCATGGTGAACTCAACGAAGAGGTGTACATGGACCCTCCACCAGGAATCCAAAAGTACTCGAACACTAAAATGGTGTGCAAACTTCTGAAGACATTGTATGGTTTAAAACAATCTCCCAGAGCTTGGTTTGGTAAATTTACGAAGTCTATGAAGAAGTTCGATTACAAACGAAGAAATTCTGATCATACTTTGTTTTTCAAACGTAGAAATGGTAAAATTTCTATCTTTATAGTCTATGTTGATGATATGGTGGTAACTGACGATGATATAGATGAAATCACGAGGTTACAACAATACTTAGCCTCGAAATTTGAAATGAAACAACTTGGTGACCTCAAATACTTTCTCGGAATTGAAGTAGCAAGATCCAAGAATGGTATTTTTCTGTCTTAGAGAAAATACGTGTTAGACATGTTAACTGAGACGGGAATGCTTGGATGTAAACCTGCTAGTATTCCTATTGAACAAAATCACAAGTTATTTTATTGTCAAGATGAAGCGTTAATTGACAAACAAAGGTATCAACGACTTGTAGGGAAATTAATTTATTTATCTCACACCAGACCAGACATTGCTTATGTTGTTGGTGTGCTTAGTCAATTTATGCATGATCCTCGTAAACCTCATGGATGCCGTGGAACAGGTTTTGCGATATTTGAAATCTGCTCCAGGTAAAGGCTTACTCTTTACTAAACATAGTCACCTAAATATAGAGGGGTATACGGATGCAGACTGGGCAGGTTCAGCTGATAATCGGAGATCAACTTCAGGAAACTTTACTTTTATAGGTGGAAACCTTGTGACGTGGAGAAGTAAAAAGCAAGCTATAGTATCAAGGTCAAGTGCATAAGCTGAATTCAGAGGCATGGCGCTGGGAGTCTGTGAGTTACTGTGGTTAAGAAATTTGTTAAGAGACCTGGGAATCAAATCTAAAAGTGCAATGAAACTGTACAGTGATACACCTCAGCTATAGAGATTGCTCATAATCCGGTGCAACATGACAGGACGAAACATGTAGAAGTTGATAGACATTTTATCAAGGAGAAACTTGAAGCTCTGATACCATGTTAAGTAACCAACTCATCTAAAACCTTAAGATGTTAGAGGAATGTCCAATTGGATCTTTATATTATATTCTAACAAAAAGTATAGCAATATACATAATTTTATTGTTTAATTATATTTTTATTATTTAATGACGCATGATAAGATAGTATGAACTATCTATTTTTGAGCAAGTTGGTTTTATTTATATAAATCTTGACGAAAGTAATAATTATGGGTAAAAACCTTTTTTAAATTATTAATCTTACCGGAAAAGATATTCACAGAAGAATTTCGATAACCAAATACGGCACAAATAATAACCATTTCAAATGATCATACATTTCTGTAAAAGAAAGCTTAGTTACACAAGAGCATTTTTGTCTGATCTTTAGAAAGTTTTCTAAAAGAAAAGTATAAAAAATGATGTAGAAGGGAAAATAATATTTTTGAGAATGTGACAATATCGATATCCTTTAAAACGTTCTAATTATCAAAAATGCCAAGCCCTTGAACTGTCCTACAAAAACGAACTTCCAAGTTATTCTTTTTTACAGTAGTTATAGCATGTAAGTGCAATTTGGTATGATTGTAATTAATACTAAGAAGGGAGTAAAAAGGGAGTAGTAGAACTTCGTAAGGTCTGGCAACATTTAGAATATATGTCCGACATTGAAGAAGTTGAGTGCATTAAAAAACTAAAATTTACATCATTAATACACTGAAACAAGGTTTAATTGTTTAATCATAACAGTAATCTACTTAAAAGAAGAAGCCCTTTGCCCAATGCTCCGACCTTCCCCACCCCACTCATGCAATAGTTGACTCAAGTAGTCAATTTGCTCATGTTTTCAGATAATATTGTGCACTAATCTTTGATTTCTTTTGGTAAAAAGCATATTTGGTGTTTGAACTTGACATGTTTTGATAATATGATGTCTGTACTTTTAAAATTTATAATTTATTGTTTGAAATCAGTAAAATCATTCAAATGAATGTCAGTCCCGGTTTTTTAACCGATAATCCCATATTATCCTTTTGAAATGTTATATTCGATGTCTAAACTTGTCGCATTTTAAAAATCTAGGGTCCTAACCTTTCATAATTTAAGAATTAATATCTATACATGACACTATATATATATATATATATATATATATATATATATATATATATATATATATATATATATATATATATATATATATATAGGGCTACTCCAATACAAACCTCCTTAGAATACAAACCTAAAAACCAAATTCAATCCAACATTTCAAGCTAATTAATGACCAAACTAGGGGTACCCCAATACAAAAAATGTATAATAATCTACCCTCTATTCAGCAAAAAATAATAAAAAAAAATCATTGTTCACTGTGCTGACGTGGCAGTGAAGTCAGCTTGAACGGTGATTTTTTTTTTTGCTGAATATTGGTGAGCTAATTTAGGACATTTTTTGTGAAGGTGCCCCTGGCGGGGCCCTTAGAATAGATGAAATATAATATATTTTGTGTTGGTTTGTAGTTCTCATTTTAAGAGTGGTTTTTATTTGAGCAAAAGCCTATATATATGTCTTGTTCTAATAGAAACTAAATTAGAATAGAAACTAGAAACCAAACCTAAATAAAAAATTGAAGCCAATCTAATGACCAAACTAGGGGTACCTCAATACAAAAAGCGCATAATAATCTACTTTCTATTCAGCAAAAAAAAAAGTTACTGTTCACTGTGCTGACGTGGCAGTGACGTCAGCGTGAACAGTATTTTTTTTTTTGCTGAACGTTGGTGAGTTAATTTATGGCATTTTTTTTGTAAAGGTGCCCCTGGCGGGGTCCTTAAAATGAATGAAATATAATTTATTTATTGTTGGTTTCTAGTTTCTATTTTAAATTTGGTTTCTATTTGAATGCTAGCCTATATATATATATACTGTTCACGCTAGCCTATTAAAAACATACTATTCACGCTGACGTCACTGCTGACGTGGTAGTGACGTCAGCGTGAATAGTATTTTTTCTTTTGGTGAATGAAGCCAAGAATTTTATACATTTTTTGTGAAGGTGCTCCTGGCGGGGCCCTTAGAATAAATGAAATATAAAATATTTAATGTTAGTTTGTAGTTTGTATTTAAGGATTGGTTTGTATTTGAGCAAAAGTCTATATATATATATATACATATATATATATATATATATATATTATATTATATTTTAATACATTACCATATTTTTATGAAATATTACGTAAAATATATAAATAATATTGTAAGCTAAATTAAAAATAAATCTTAAATATGAATTAATATATAATTATAATATAGATAACTTTTTAAGGAATTAAAATTAATATAAAATTTAAAATAAATAATAAATAGAAGTTAACATATGTAAAATATAGAATTAATAGTGCATTAGAATTGAATTAAAATATGAATTAATAGTGCATTAATGTTATTCTACAGATGAATTTTGATTAGAAAAGCTACATTATATGTGGATATGTTCTAATTAGAAAATATCTATGTACATTCCATTTTATAAAATCTTGTAAATATAATATACATTATATACAAATATGATTATTATATTAAATTAAAGAAATTAATTCATGTCGCATCGTATACTCGAAGTAAAAATTCATATTGGACATTAATTATTGTATACTTTCATGTTTGCTACCTATATTAATATATTAGAACATTTATATTTTTATGTTTAAAATACCAAGTGTTGACATTTGATGAGTTAAGACACTATGTACAATATTTTTTAAAAAGGTTTGCATGTCATGACCATATATTTATCGGTTTCAGACATCAAATTAAAAATATTTACCAATTTTAGACACCAAATTGAAAATTTTAAGAATACAAATACCAAATTATCAAAACATATAAGTTAAGACACTAAAAATACCTTTTTACCGATTTCTTTTAATACTTATATATTTATAATTATTGTTAAGATACTGCATTAGGTGACTTCTAGCTTAATCATTTTATTTTACACAACTTTAATAGTTGATACTGCATCTACTTTTTTATATCTGTATGTAATCAGATGTGTGTGAGTCATGTGCTCAAGACACAAGTCTTAAAAAGTTAAACTAGCTAGTACTACACAATTCGTGACTTTGGTGGTGTTTGGCTGGGCTTATAAGCCCGGACTTATAACTTATTTTTGGGTAAAAATTTCATATTTTGATAATTTGTTTTTATGGTTGTATTTAATGTATGTTTGAGATTTCATAAGTTGCAAAAATAAGTTGGAAAATAAGTTGGAATGTTAGGAATCTCTAATATTGACTTAAAATAAGTTGACTTATTCTAGAAATAAACTCCCCCAAACACCCCCTTTATTTGCCTATTTGCTCCGCGGGAAAAAACAATGAATCTGAATAATTTTTTAAGTATAAATTGAAAATATTGAAATATGATAAAATATGTTCTCAATATTATGTTTTATTCATTCATCAAATCAATATTTAAATATATAAAAATTGACTTGGAGCACAAAACATACCAAGTAACTCCAAACACTCATATAAGAAATTCCCTATTATCAATAATATAAATAAAAGCAACATTCTAACATCCCAGAATATATTATATATAAATATCTTTTAACAATAATAATAATATACGTTAACATCCCCTCAAACTCATGATACTCAGAATCGTGAGTTTGTCAAAATCAAAAAAAATCGAATTTGTTCAAATCAATAAACCCACTTGAATCATCTTCCTCGTCGTGATCATTATATTTATCCTTGTTCTCGTCATATCTTTATTTTCAACGCGTCTCTTTCATCGCTTAATGATTTTCCTCAGAATTGCTCTTTTTGTTGTTGGTTGAGACAGTTTCTTACAAAAACCTATCATCATTGTCGTATTTTCTGTCATATTCTTTGATTTTTTTCACCCACGAACTCTCTTTTTGACACCACGAACTCTCGTAGTGTTAATTATTCTCACACCTACCAACTTTAGCAGGTTTAATTTTTCCTCGCACCCGCAAATTCTTACGGGGATAACCTATGTATACCATGATAAAATATTCTCGCAAGATTATGTTTTATTCATTCATCAAATCAATACTTAAATACATAAAAATTGACTTGGAGCACAAGACATACCAAGTAACTCCAAGTACTCATAAGGAAATTC
Organism: Saposhnikovia divaricata; assembly: GCA_036435485.1. Lineage (NCBI taxonomy): Eukaryota > Viridiplantae > Streptophyta > Magnoliopsida > Apiales > Apiaceae > Saposhnikovia > Saposhnikovia divaricata. The sequence goes on from CM071599.1 coordinate 166,861,541, forward strand.
CCTATTATCTCATAAGGAAATTCCCTATTATCAATAATATAAATAAAAGCAACATACTAATATCACAGAATATAATATATATAAATATTTTTTAACAATAATAATAATATATGTTAACAAAACACATATTAATTTAAAGCTTAAATTAAGAAACATGCATGTCATGTCCGAAGAAAGACTCTCTTAAAAGAGAATCATGGATTACATTGGTAGAATTGGAGGGTGCATAGTTGAGGTACTGATCATGAGGGATCATGTTATTATTGTAGAAGCTATATTTGTCGTTGTCGATAAGAACATGATCGCTGATTGTTTCCATTGAAGGTGGTAGCATGGGCAGCTGCTCTTGCTGCATTTGGATGCAGAGTATCTCTGCTTGAGCCACTGCCAGCTGCATTTGAAGCTGAGACACCTGGTTTTGCAGGTATGATATTGCACCTACACATCCGTACACCGGGTCTCTCACCCTTGCGTTCGCCTCGTACACCAGACTGCTCACCGCATCTGCTCTTTGATGAACCGGAAGCTCCTGAGCATAGATAAACCACAACTATTTAGTAAATATGATTAGGATATACAGACTGACATTATTTTATTTGTGTTTTCTTTTTCTGCATGTTTTTAAACCATTTAAGAGTAGAGATGTCGTTTCCGCGGATATCCAGGTTTTGAATTTTGACACACTAGTGTAGTGTGTGTTAAGTTTTGTGCAGTAAAAATACTCTTAGTAGGGACAATACCACCAGGGGCGGACGCAGAAAGTTTCGTCAAGGGGGGCCAAAATATAATATATAATTCAGCGCATATAAAAAAAGAGATTGTTTTAATACATTAAAATTGAGACCGTCGCTCTTTTAAGTCACGAAAGTCATCTATAATAGCATTTATACTAATGCTACGAGCAATTTCTTTCTCAATATATAACATCAAACAATCTGAGAGATATTCGTCTTTCATTTTGTTTCGAAGTCTATTTTTTTGATATATGTATTTTACTTTTGTTTTGATTTGGGCTGTAAATTGAACCCATAATTATGTAAGTTTCTAAGTTGTGGACTTGGGCTTTTGGGCTTATATAATTGGGTCAATGGATTAATAAAATCTAAAATAAGATAGGGGCCATGTGACTTATGTTACCAAATTATAGTCATATATATTATATATACTTATACTACCCTTCTGTTGAGAGGCTGGTGGGGGCCACGGCCACCATTGGTCATAGTATGTGTCCGCCCCTGAATACCACACATGCATATTTTCAGCTAGCGTAATCAGCAGCTAAGAGGTTTGTAGCTGAATTACTTTTGGAAAATGATCAACAATTATAAAATAAAATTAAGTTTGATGCATGATGCATGTATCTCATTTATGAACTACTGAAGGATTTAAACCTATATGTTTGCCATAAATGGAAGTGTATGTTTGTCAGAAAATCAACTACTTGCTGTCTACAAGCTTAAAGACAGTAGCAGATAACTAATGAAACACACACGTGTGTAGGCATTACAGAGACTGAACAACAGAAAAGAGAGAGAGAGAGAGAGAGAGAGAGAGAGATATGGGAATAAACGAAAAACCTGCAACATCTTGCTAATATTGCTAGCACCAAACACTTTGTGAAGAATGGCAAACTTATGGGGATCATCGGAAGGGAAGTAGGGAGCGAAAGTGCAATCCTTGGTGCATCGCCGCCGGAGCAGCTTGCAGGATGCGCAGGGAGAGTGTCCACTTCCCATTTTCTAAACACTGGAAGAAAATAAGCTTGAGATTTGAGAATGTGAAGGTATAAATGCAAAGGAGAGGATAGGTATGGTGAGGTTAAGAGGAAGTGTAGCAAGTGTATTTATAGTGGTTTCAAAAGGTAATTATTACATAATAATAACACGTTTTAAAAAAAAAAGGGCTATTACTCCCTCCGTCCCATTTTATGTGAACCTTGTCCCAAAAAGAATGAACCTATTATAATTATTATTTTTGGACACTACTTTTTACTATTATACCCACTACTTCTCCATTTTATACTCTATTTTATATTAAATAAATACTATTACACCCAGTACTTTCCTCCACTATCTCAAATCTATTATTAAATATTAGATAGATTCCACCACTTTACCCACTTTTCAACAAACTTTACTCATATTTTATTACAATTTGTAATGTCCGTGAAAGTCAAACCCATTCACATAATTTGGGACAGAGGTAGTACAACATAACTAGGGATGGCATCGGGTCATTTCGGGACCGAGGAATGCAATCTCGCTCTCGATTCCCGAGCTCCTATCTGTTCACGAACCCGCTCCGATCTTCCAAGGAGGAATATTTTTCTCCCCGATCTTCATTCCGAACGGGGATCGCGTGGGGAATTGGAGATTTTTATTTTTATTAAAAAAATAATTTTATACATTTTATAACAAATTTCATAATATAATTAATTTGCTAAATTATGATATATAATATATATTTTAAATTCAATGACCTACTCTAAAAAATATTTCGAACTAATTTTTATTTTTACAAAAAGATATAATTAAATAATTATAATTAAATTAAATATTATTATTAAATTTTGAATATGTAAAATGAATTAAAAATTTTAAGCACTAAGAAAATATGTAAATATATTTACTTATAATAATTTAAATATATATATATATATATATATATATATATATTCCAAAAATAAAATCGAGGATCGGGGCGGGGATCTTCTAATCCCGATCCCGTCCGATCCCAATTATTGAGATAGGTCAACTTATTGAGATTGGAAATAGGGATGGGTGTCGGCCTGTCGGGTCAGGTCGGGGAGTGCTATCCCCGTCCCCCATGCCCGAACCCATATTCGTTCCATGAACCAGTCCCAATTCTTGAATGGAGAATTTTTTGCTCCTCGATCCCCGTTCCGAATGGGGAACGGGGATCCCCGTGAGAAATTAGGGATTTTCATATTTTTACAAAAAAAAGTAAATTTTATACATTCTTTAATAAATTATATAATGAAATAAATATGCCAAATCATGATATATAATATGTAATATATATTTTAAATTCAATAACCTATTCTAAAAAATATTTCAAGTTAATATTTATTTATATTAAAAGACATAAATTATTATAATTAAATTAAATTTTATTATTAAAATTTTGAATCTATGGAGTGAATAATAAATTTTAAGTACTAGTAATTATACACACATATATATTTATTTATAATAAATTAATTAAATGTATAAATATATTATTTTTAAAAAATAAAATCGGGGATCGGGGTGGAGATCTCCTAATCCCCGAGCCCACCCCGATCCCTGATTTTTTTAGAAATATACCCCGATCCCCGTCTCGAACCCGAAAAATTTTCTGAATTCCCGATCCGAACGGGGCAGGAATCGGATCGGCACATTTGAGCGGGAAATCATGACGACGGAATATTGCTATGTTAGTTCATATAAGAAGTTATAATTATGGCAATGAGGAAATTTTGTGCCATTTATTCCAAAGTCTATGTGCATGTTTTATTCACATATGGCTGATAAACATTATATATATAGAAACTAATAGAAACTAACTTAGAATAGAAACTAGAAATTAAATCTAAATTAAATATTTCAAGCTAATTTAATGACCAAATTAGGGGTACTCCAATACAAAAAACGTTTAAAATTATTGTCTCTATTCAACAAAAATATAAAAAAATAAAAAAATTTAAAAAAGTTACTGTTCACGTGATGACGTGGCACGTGAACAGTAACTTTTTTCTAAATTTTTTTTTTTATATTTTTGTTGAATAGAGCCAAGAATTTTAAACGTTTTTTGTGAAGGTGCCCCTAGCGGGGCCATTAAAATAAATGAAATATAATTTATTTAGTGTAGGTTTCTAGTTTCTATTCTAAGGTTGGTTTCTATTTGAACGCTAGCCTATATATATATATATATATATATATATATATATATATATATATATATATATATATATATATATATATATATATATAGGGCTACTCCAATACAAACCTTCTTAAAATACAAACCTACAAACCAAGCATAATCTAATATTTCAAGCTAATCTAATGACCAAACTAGGGGTACCCCAATACAAAAAATGCTTAAAATAATTGGCTCTATCCAACAAAAAAATAAAAAAAAATAAAATAAAAATTCACTGTTCACGTGATGACGTGGCAGTGGATTTCACTGGTTAACGGTGCTTTGCACCTTCTTGTACGGCGCTTCGCGCCTTTATCATTCTAAAGTTGTAAGGAATGACAATCAATGGTAAAGGCAATAGACGATTGACGGGTGTGTCGAGAGCCTTCGGCCCTCATGACTACCTAACTCATCCGTTTACTGTCTTAAATGCTTCGCATTTCCACGGCAAGTTTTTTTTTTTTTTTTTTTTTTTTTTTTTTTTTTTTTTATGGATAGAGCCAATTATTTTAAGCATTTTTTGTGAAGGTACCCTTGGCGGGAACCTTAGAATAAATGAAATATAATTAATTTAGTGTTGGTTTGTAGGTTTGTATTTTAAAAGTGGTTTGTATTTGAGCACTTGCCTATATATATATATATATATATATATATATATATATATATATATATATATATATATATATGCATGCATAAATACATTCACCAATGATATTAAGAGTCATATAGTCCAATTTTGCTGCTGTTCAAATAGTCCCCATCACCGAATATATATGTACGATGATGTTAAATTATATAGTCAAAAGAAATCATTTTTTAGGAACCCTATTAACACAAATTCAAAATTGTGAGAATCTGATGAAGACGTTCCTTCTTGTTGCATCTGTTTTCAGATTTAGACTTATTCTCATGAATGTATTTGTTTAACTAATAATTACAGAAATTTATCTCAGTATATCATATACATTCTAGGTAGGAAATTTATAAAATAATTTTCTTGATGATAAAACAATTAATTTATAATGTATGACAACATTATCGTGTGAACTAAATTAATTTTTGAAAATGATATCAAAATTTTCTTTGACTAGTATATATCCACTTCGAACCAAGAGCAATTAATAACTGCACTCCAGATTATTAATGGGTTTTATATAAAAGTGGTCACTCGGTTCGTCAAAAACAATCACTTAACCCACCGTACTCATCGGGGTCTCATTTACACCAGTAAACTAAAAAAACATATCATTTGCCCTCCTTGTATATCACTTAGACCACCATAAATTGTATTATTTTTGTGAATGCAGGGTTGACAAATGATATATTTTCTTAGTTTAGTGGTTTAAATGAGACCACAATGAGTACGGTGGGTTAAATAATAGTTTTTGACGAACCGAACTTTGATATAAAACCGATTATTAATTAAGTTGTCACAACCTAATTAAGTCAGCTATATCACATGATCATTTAGTAGCTAGATAGTTTGTAACATCTTAAATTATATGGATACATGCATACTACTACCTCCTCCCAAATTATATGAATAACTTTATCTTTCATTGAGATTAAGAAAAAATAATAAAAATAGAATAAAGTTAGTTAAAAAATGAGTAAAGTAGTGAGATATATTAATATTTAATTATAAATTTGTGATATTAGAGGAAAGTAGTGGGTGTATTAATATTTATTTAATATAAAAAAGAGTATAAAATGGAGAAGTAGTGGATGTAATAATAAAAAGTAGTGTTCAAAAAATGGTAGTAACTATGATATATTCATTCTTTTTGGAGGTCATGTACATATATATGAAAGTACTCCACAAGCGCATTAATGAGTGCCTGACATGAAACTAATTGAATTACTAAAATTGGAACCGTCATGTAATTTCGAGAAAGATTAAGATTGAAAAATGCAGTTCGTAGAACCCTAAGTCGCATCAACACAATTGCATTAATTGGCTTTCACATGAATCCAGGTTTTCTCTTCCCTTGTCTTCTTCAACCATCCCTCTCTGTCCTTAGTCTTACTCTAGATTCGATAATGTCCCATATTGACTAAGTTTATATGCATGTGTATCACACAAAGATTGTCCTATACTTAAGTTGGATGGTGGAAAAGTTACTATTATTATACTTATGGATAAAAACATACTATTATCTAAGCATTATTGCACATCCTCTCATCTAGCCGTTTACATCGTATTTGTGAGCAATGGTGTTCACTATTAATAAGAAATTGGTGGAAAGTCTCGACTAGATTTAAAATAAATGTTTCTCAACATTTTTCTTTATTATTTTTTTATTGTTAAGTTTTGATTCATTATATTATAATTAATAAATGGATCTTGTTAACAACCGTTTTAAGAGATATGATTAACAATTAATTAATATAATAAAATTAAAAAAATTACATGCAAAGTATACAAATAATCACAAAAACACTTGCGTTTAGTTTGTAAATACAGTTTTTTGAATTATTTTCATAGGTACAATTGATTACCTTGAAGATTTAGGAATAAATATTTTTAATCTCCCAATAAAGGATGATGCTATTATTAAATGCTTAAAACTTAAACACAGACCTAAAGATTATGGTTACCATTTCCCAAATCTTAACATTAAATAATAAGTTATGAGTGTGTGTATTAATATAAAGTCAAACAACATTGGTATTAGAAATAAATGGATATATATTAAAAAATTGGTAAATATATGTATTGGAACAAGAAATGTGACAATTATTTAGGAACATTTTTTTTTTTTTTTGCGAATGTGTCAACTAAAAAGGGACTGAGGGAATAAATAGTACTCAATAGATTTTGAGTTTATATTAAAAACAAATATTTGCATATGAAATCAATTGCCACTGATTAATTAATAAACAAATTTTGTTCCAATTTCACTAAGCTATGTAAAATCTAGGACAAAGAGAACTTGAAAAAGAGTGACGAGAATCTTGATGTTTGATTATAAATTGTGTTCTTTCTTGAAGAAGATGAGGGTAATTAATGTTGAAAAAAACAGACATCTTTCCACCTTAATTCACCACCATTGAAAGAGAAAACATACATACATGCATTGCTCGACTAACTAGCTCCGATGCGCATTAAATGCTTCTCACATTTCATGGTTTTGAAAGATTCGTTTCAAGATGCTTTAATTTGGTCTCAGTTCTTGTTTTCTTCGATCCGTTCCTTCATGGTTTGTTTGTCACCTTGCATACCCACTCCTTGAGTTTTTCTAGCGTTGGTAACCCTGCAGGCCTTGTGCTTTCAACAAACATAGTCGTGTTAATTAATTGCTCCATCTAAAATTTAAGGTGTCAATATAATCTTATGTTACCATAAATATTTTATAGTCATTATCAGACTATATATAAACAAACACATCAATAATTACCAATACCCTGTTGTGACACACATGTATAAACACACACTTGCAAAACTAGCAACACAGGTTTTGAGACTAAGCTCGATTTTCTTTAATAAAAATAGAACATAATGCAAAACTAAACTTCACGCTCTGAACAGACTCAGCAGCATGGATTGGCTTTATAAAACAAACTAACTACCCTAAATGTAGAGATAAGAGATAAGCATAGACTACACCTACTTTATCTCCACATCCTTATTCACTCCTACAAATACTCCAACATCCTAAACAACTAACGACCTAGTCTTGCTAACTCAAAATGAATTCAAGTAGCAACTTATTCGAATAAATAAACAGAATTAAGATAAGACAAAACGACTAAGTTCAGATTATTTCTCCAACAAGCTCCCCCTAATCTGAACTTGCTTGCAGATTCTTCACCCCCAGAAGTTCACGCATTCCTTCGAACTTAGCTCCAGACAATGCCTTAGTAAGAACATCAGCTCGCTACTCATTTGTGTTGACATGCCTGAGAACTATCTCACCTCTTTCCACACACTCGCGTATAAAATTATAGCGAATGTCAATATGCTTACTCCTCCCGTGAAAAACTGGATTCTTCGCCAAATCTATCGCTGATTTATTGTCAATATAAAGCACAACTGGACCAGCTTTTATATCAGTAATCTGTCTCAACAACTTGTACAACCAAATACCCTGACACACAGCAGCTGTTGCTGCCATAAACTCAGACTCACACGACGATAAAGCAACGCATTTCTGCTTCTGTGACACCCAGGTGATAAGATTTTCGTTCAAGTAAAAAGCCATGCCTCCAGTAGATCTCCTATCATCCACATTGCCTGCTAAATCACTGTCTGAGTATCCCGATAGTAAGTAATTCCCATCCCCTTTGGAATAGATCAGCCCGTATCCAAGAGTTCCATTCACATAGCGTAATATCCTTTTTGCAGCAGCTAGATGAGCTTCAGTAGGTCTTTCCATGAACCTGCTAATAATACCTACAGAGTAAGCTATATCAGGCCTTGTGAAAACGAGGTACCTGAGTCCTCCCACCATACTCTTATACTGGGTTGGATTGACAGCCTTTCCTTGATCATCTTTGTCCAACTTCACCATAGGATCCATAGGATATTTTACTACATTGCACCCTGTCATTCCAACCTTTTCAATCACTTTCTTTGCATATGCCGTCTGTTTAAGCTCAGTGCATCCTTCCTTTTGATCGACTTCCATTCCCAGATAGTAAGACAGCTTGCCCAGGTCGCTCATGTCAAAAATACTACTCATCTCTGTCTTAAATTTATTTATATTCTTGACACTCGTCTCAGTAATCAACAAGTCATCTACGTACACTGCTACCACCAACACTTCTTCTCCTTCTCGTCTCGAGTAAACTGCGTGTTCATAGGGACATTTATCAAACCCCAATTCCTCCAAACACCTGCTCAACCGTGCGTACCATGCTCTTCGGGCTTGACGAAGTCCGTACAATGCCTTTATTAGTTTGTACACTTTAAACTCTTGCCCCTTCTTCAGGAAGCCTTCTGGTTGCACTACGTAAACCTCCTCCTGAAGTTCACCATTTAGGAAGGCAGACTTGACGTCTAGGTGGTGCACCTCCCATGCATTTTTCGCTGCTAATGTAAGCAATAGTCTCACAGTCTCAAGCCTAGTAACCAGAGCAAACACCTCATCAAAATCTACACCTTGCTGTTGGACATAGCCTTTCGCGACCAAACGTGCTTTGTGCTTCACAATATTGCCATCTGCATCCTTCTTTAATTTAAAGACCCACTTCAATCCAATAGCTTTGTGGCCAGCAGGTAATTCAGTCAACTCCCACGTTCCATTTTGTTCAATGGCTTCTATTTCTAATTTCATTGCTTTTCTCCATTCTTCGTTTTCTGCAGCCTGCCTGTAGTTGTTTGGCTCATCAACTATGATCATCATAAGCTCATCATCCAACAACTCCACCTAAGGTGCTTCATTGTAAATTTCACTAAGAAGTCTCATCTTCTTTGGCATACTAGTTGATGATTCTGACCCACTTTCAACAGACCCCTGTGAGCTCGACGACTGGGGACTCGACTGCATATTTGTTGAATCTCCAGAGCTCTCAGTAACACTCCCAAACCTTCCCGTAGAGCTACGAGTTACACGTGACAATGGTGTCTGCACTTCTTCTTCATCAGAATCAATTCCTGTGTCTTCAACTACTGTTTCTTCTTCTCTTTCCATTCCAACCAAACTGAATGTGCTATAACTATGAACATTTACACTATCTTGAGTCTGAGATTCCCATGGCCAGCCTTCAGCCTCGTTAAACACGACATCCCTGCTAATTAAAACAACTCCATTCCTCGGGTCATAAAGTCGATGAGCCTTCGTTCCCGGTTCACTTCCCAAGTACACAGTGGTTTTACTACGATCGTCCAATTTTCTCAAGTGCACACCTGGAATTTTCATGTGAGCAATACATCCAAACACCTTAATATGTTGCAAGCTAGGTTTCTTGTTTTTCCATGCCTCATAAGGCGTTCTCCCTGAAACCACCCTTGTAGCCAGCCTATTTAAAACGTAGATCGAGTGCCTTACTGCTTCTCCCCAGAGTGTCGATGGCACCTTCATCCCCTTCAAGAAGCTTCTTGTCATAGCAACTACAGTCCTATTCCTTCGCTCCACCACCCCATTCTGTTATGGTGAGTAAGAAGCCGTGTAATGCCTTTTAATTCCAAACTCCTCACAGTAATTTTTGAACTCATTCGAGCAAAACTCTCCCCCTCTATCTGTTCTAAACACTTGCACTTTCAGGTCTGGACCCTTCTCGACCAATTTTCCAGAACTTCTTGAATGCTTCAAACGCCTCATCCTTGGTTTTCATCAAATAAACCCACATGTACCGACTGAAATCATCCACCAACAAGAAAAAATACTTATTTCCTGCAGGTGTTGGTGGTGTGAGAGGGCCACATATATCACCATGAACCAACTCGAGGGCTGTTTTTGCACGAAATTCAGCCTGGGAAGGAAAGGATTTCCTGGACTACTTTGACATCAAGCAACCTTCACAAATCTTCTTAGGATGCACGATCTTTGGCACCCCATAAACCATGTTTCCATTCGACATAAGTACTAATGCAGCAAAGTTCACATGACCAAGGCGTGAATGGCATAGCCACGAGTTCTCTTCTGCCTTTGTTAACAAACATGCTGCTCTGCTTTCTTCAATATCAATGTTATACAATCGATTTGCTGTGCGTTTTACCTTCATTAACAGTTTTCCCTATTTATCGTGCACCCACAAAAATTCTCCTTGCAACACAACCTTATTTCCTTCCTCAGATAATTATCCCAAACTAATAATATTACTACAAAGCGATGGAATGTAATATACCTCTTGTAAACGACGTTTTTCACCATTCTTGCAGTTAAACACAATTGATCCTTTTCCTTTTATTAGCACAGTAGACCCATCTCCGAATCTCACTTCTCCAGTCATACTTTCATCAAGTTCATGAAATTTGTTTCTTTGACCCTTCATATGGTTGCTGGCTCCATTGTCCAAATACCAGGTACTTGTGTCTACACCTCCTCTGCTTTACTTCAGATCAGGTACAACACTCGTCTCATTCAGCATTATCATGTCCCCTGTCTTCCTTTTATCATGTTCAATCAACAGTAATGCGGGCTCTTCTCCATCTGTATCTGCCTGTGTCGAATGTACCTCTGATCTTTGATCTCTCTCCCTTTTGGGCCTTTTACATTCACCTGCATAATGTCCAAAGCCTTGACAATTGTAGCACCTCACTCGACTTTTATCCCAAACCCAGCGATTCCTTGTATTTGATGACCCCTCTGTTCCACCTTTGTTGACCCTTTGTTGCCACTCCTCTCGTGTGAACAACAATTTCTTCTCACTCTTTTCCCTCTTCACCCATTCGTCCTCTGTCAATAACAGATTATCACCACTTGTCTTGTTCCCAGTTTGTCCCTTCAACCTTTCTTCATGAGCCTTAAGTGACCCTATCGTCTCTTCTACAGTCATAGTTTCCAAGTTACCAAATTGTTCAATTGTTGAAGCGATTTGCAGGAATTTTCCAGGAACTGCACGCAACAGCTTTTTCACAACGTAGCTTTCTTTCACATCTTCTCCTAAAGCACGAATGTTTGACACAACTCCATTCAGCTTCATATAAAAGTCATCCAGCTTATCAGTTTCTCTCATGCTCATCACCTCGAACTCAGCCTTTAGTGTCTGGATTTTCGCCTATTTCACCTTATCTGCACCTTGGCTCATGGTCTTTATTGCATCCCAAGCACATTTTGCAGTCTTTTTGTCAGCTATAGACAACAAAACATCCTCAGGTATCCCTTGATAGATCATAGCCAGAGCCACTTTATCCATCTTCCCATCAGCTGCATTCTTTGGATCACTAGGCTCAATCGCCTCCCACACACTATGTGCTTGCATGAACACACGCATTTTCATGGACCAAGCAGTGTAATTCTCCCTCGTTAACGTTGGATAACTCAACCCAACTGAACCACTCTTGAGTCTAGTCACGTCCATTGCTGTCCTCCTTTGACAAGCACTCGACTCACACTCACACAATTAATAGCTCTGATACCAATTTATTGTGACACACATGTATAAACACACACTTGCAAAACTAGCAACACAGGTTTTGAGACTAAGCTCGATTTTCTTTAATAAAAACAGAACATAATGCAAAACTAAACTTCACGCTCTGAACAGACTCAGCAGCATGGATTGGCTTTATAAAACAAACTAACTACCCTAAATGTAGAGATAAGAGATAAGCATAGACTACACCTACTTTATCTCCACATCCTTATTCACTCCTACAAATACTCCAACATCCTAAACAACTAACGACCTAGTCTTGCTAACTCAAAATGAATTCAAGTAGCAACTTATTCGAATAAATAAACAGAATTAAGACAAGACAGAACGACTAAGTTCAGATTATTTCTCCAACATACCCAGTATCATATCAACAACAAATACTTAATTAATTAAATAACGATGAACGAACTCGAACTTGATACCTTTATTAAATCGAGAAAAGGCCCTCAATATCACAATTCCAACACAGATGATCCCAAATATCACAACTCAAAAACTTGGCCCCAAATTTCACTCAATAACACAGTATCGTGTAGCGTTTAATTTTTTCAATAAAAAATGCTACTTCGTGTAGCGTTTTATATTTTTTTTTTAATTTTTTTTGAAAAAACGGTAATGCGTTTAGCGTTTTGAAGGGGAAGACGCTGGTTAATGTGGTGTTTTGGGGAGAACGCTAGATTAAGTTGTGTTTTGGGGGGGGGGGTGGAGACTGTTTTATGTGGTGTTTTCGGGAAAACGCTTGTTTTGGGGGGGGGGGAAGACACTGTTTTATGTGGTGTTTTGGGTGGAACACTACACGAAGTAGCGTTTATGCTGAAAAAATTAAAACGCTATATTATGCTGTGTTTTCGAGTGATATTTGGGGCCAAGTTTTTGAGTTGTGATATTTGGGGCCATTTCCTTTGAAAATGTGATAGAAATGGCCAATGCCCTATTAAATCGAGTTCCAATAATATGTAAAATAATCAAATATTTAATATCAATACCAACAAATATTTAATTAATTAAATAAATATGGATGAAGGAACTTGAAATTCCACCTAAACATTCACAGATCTTAATCAAATTTATTTATAAGAGCCCTAACATACATTACCGTGCAATTTTATATATTTTATATAAAGTATTTGGATACTCGGAGTTTTTGGATATGGAGGACCCCATACACGAATTTTGTTCGTCCATAATCAAGCTTAAAAGATAGCCTGACCAGAAAAAAAGTACGAGAACTATGCTATAGAATCTGGTACATGTGCAGATTCTATTTACGAATTAATTAGAATCTAATACAAATTTATATAGTTAGTTGATAAAGTCGGGTGAAAGATGATATTAATTTTTTTAAAAAAAAATTCAATACATATTTACATTATATTATATATTATTAATATTAAACTTTAATAGTTACATAATCTTTTTAATGAATCAAATTTTTGTTAAATACGAGTATTTCGATTGAGCCATTCTCTCGTTAAAACCGAAATTCCAACTTTAACATATATTATAAAGACTTACATATTAATTTTTATCCAAAAAAATCGAACCCTAAAAATAAAAAAAAAATTATGACATCAGTATCAAATTCTAATAACTAATACAATCTTTTATAGTGAGTCGTTTTCCCGTTAAAACATGTTTCAAGCCATTCTTATTTAGAACCGAAATGTTAACTTCTTTACATATTATTGATGGCATTTATCTTATAAAATAATTTTTTTTCTTAAAAATTAAAACCTTAAAAAAGAGTAAATTCTAATTTTTACATTCTTTAAACTTTCAAATATTTATGGAGTTTTAAAAGATGAAATACATCTTATATTTTCTGTATATTATAGATGTTCGTGTATTAATTTACAGCTTCCGCATGAAATTGTTTTTCTGCTATGTTAACACATCATTTATTTTAAATGCGAAGATTTTTAATTACGAGAGTAATATTGAATTTATGGACATATTTTTCTAATACAAATATAATTAACTTGTATAAAAAAGTTAAAATAAAGGAATTCCAGGAAAAAAGATATAAAGATTTAAAAAATCGTATAAGATGTCTCCACCGTCCACGTATTCTACTACCAACAAAACATTTTATTATATGAATTCTTTAGATATTCAGACATCTTTTCTAACTCCAATTAATTTTTTTAATTATATGTTTTTTTTTATAAATTCAAACTCTCCTTATGTATAAATTAGAAATCCTATTTTACTTACAATAAAACTCTTAATTATATATTGACAAGGCTGTCGCGTTCCTATCAAATAATAATATCTAACAAATCCTTCTAACTATGTAGTAGGGTAAGTCAGAAGGAAAGATGCGCCCTATAAATAATAATACCCTCATGCAATTCAAAGACATTAAACACAACATCCTAACAATCCGTTCTACCTATTTTCATGGAGAAGTTCATGTCATTATTGGATAAATCACAACCATCTAAGTTCAACTTTCATTGATAAATTGATATTTGGTTCAAACAATACACATAATCACGCCTGACATGTAATTGTTAATTAAACACAACTCAATAAGCAAGAGCATATAACATAACCAAATTTGGGAATTGGGAAAATCATACATCAATCATAACTAGGGTTCAACTTAACCCTAGATTAGAGATCTACTCACTCATAATTAAATTAGCAAAACACATAAAATAATAAGAACACATAACTAATCTATTATTGAGAATAGAGAAGAAAACCTTCAATCTTTAGTCTTTGCACAAGAAGAAAAATAAAAGTCTCGCTCCCTTCTCTCTCTCTCTCTCTCTCTCTCTCTCTCTCTCTCTCTCTCTCTCTGTATATATATATATATATATATATATATATATATAGGGGGCTACTCCAATACAAACCTCCTTAAAATACAAACCTACAAACCAAGCATAATCTAATATTTCAAGCTAATCTAATGACCAAACTAGGGGTACCCCAATACAAAAAATGCTTAAAATAATTGGCTCTATCCAACAAAAAAAATAAAAAAATAAAAAAAATAAAATAAAAATTCACTGTTCACGTGATGACGTGGCAGTGGATTTCACTGGTTAACGGTGCTTCGCACCTTCTTGTACGGCGCTTCGCGCCCTTATCATTCTAAAGTTGTAAGGAATGGCAATCAATGGTAAAGGCAATTAACGATTGACGGGTGTGTCGAGAGCCTTCGGCCCTCATGACTACCTAACTCATCCGTTTACTGTCTTAAATGCTTCGCATTTCCACGGCAAGTTTTTTTTTTTTTTTTATGGATAGAGCCAATTATTTTAAGCATTTTTTGTGAAGGTACCATTGGCGGGAACCTTAGAATAAATGAAATATAATTAATTTAGTGTTGGTTTGTAGGTTTGTATTTTAAAAGTGGTTTGTATTTGAGCACTTGCCTATATATATATATATAAAGTATTTAATGCTTTACGGAAAATACAAATACGTTTCCTAAATTGATTGGGTTTCTTTAAGGAAAATTTGTAGTTGACTTTTCTTCATTAATTTTGGGCCGCTCCAGTTGTTATTTTGTACTTGGACCACTTTAGAATGAAAGAAAATTCCGTTATCTTTGCGTGGGCTATTGAATCGTCGAATTTTGACATATAGAACTCGAGATGACCCAAACAGTGAAGTATGCGCGTGCAGCCCAACAAATCCGAATTTCCTTCTAATAAATCTCCAAATTAAGCTCTTTATTCTCTAATCCATCCAAGTTTAGGATTTCCTTCCTTCCTACAATAAAACATTAAAATCTATTAAATAAAAATCCAATTAAATGCAAAATATGATAAATATGAGGAATATAATCATATAAAATATATATAAATATACACTCTATCAAACATCGCACACTTAGCATTTGCACGTCCTCGGGCAAATAAAGAAATAAAAATTATCCTAACTAACTAACATACACCACTTTCGTAGATGACACGATTGCATTGAGCGTATGCAACAAGCCGTTAAACCCCTAGGCAGCCCTAGTCGGACGAGTTTTATCTCGTGAGGGTTTATAGAAAATATACCCACAAAATCAAATATTTTCAATCACCAAGTCTCTCAAGCATGCAACATATCATAGTACTCCACACATTATAAATCTCAATCACATAACAACCTGAAAGTGTCTGAAAGTACAAGTACTCTCACTTTAAGCATCATTAACAAAAAATAATCCAAGTATGCACAAAATGTCTGGATAGACAAAAACGTCATGAAATAGGCCTCAAAATCGCATTAAATAAGTAAGTATGCTATGGATAATATCTCACTTGCTCTCAAGTCACACAAGTGTATAGGTGTAGGTGTTTCACTCAAATTCAATCAATGTATATGCGCTACCATATGCTTGGTTGTCCACCAAATCTCTACAACTTCGTATACATGCATTACATGAATCAAAAGGTCTTTGTTAAAGGTTGTAACGTGGCTTAGGTAAAGGGTAGGATATCAAAGAAATAGGATAACAAGTGGCTAAACTTGATAAACCAATAGAGCATAGTGTTCACTTTTAATTAAAGCACCAAACATGAAAAGTAGATCATGTAAAAGTTGATCAATCTTTCACAAGCATTAAACTTCAAAGCACATATACCATGTACTTCCCCTCTTTCATATTGTACAAACCAATGAACACAAACTCTACTTGATCTTCTTCTTTCACATAATTTTTTTTCCTCTTTTTTTTCAAAGTCAAGTCATTTTCCAGTAACCAAGGGCAGTGAAAAGTCACCAAAGTACAATTATACTTAATACCAGCACATGTACATGGATCGTCCCTTCCATATGACATTGCACTTGCCAGCCATTGATCTCAAAAGAGTACTTGCTTTGTTTCCAATATCCTCGCTTCATCCAAATGTGTAAAAGATCCTAGCCATTCAATTTCAAGATCAAGTAATACTGATTCCCACCAAAATATAACACTTTAACGAAAGAAATCCCCACACTAAATATTCACCAACCCTTAAGTTGAATCAATATGCTCTACCAGTAAACCAAGACAAGAATAAATAAGTAGGCTCAAAAATTTATAGAGTGTTGATAATTGAAAGAAATGGATATAAGCTCAAGGGGGTTCACTAAGGATATAATTCATAAGGATAGTGTTTAGGTCAATGAGGTTAATCCTAGTGCCTTTATCATTTTCATGCACACACATAACATGTAGTCTCAAAATGGTTTAAAACAAGTTCTAGAGCAACATGCCAGTGATGAACATCACACAACAAAAGAAATGGATTGATATAAAATGTATCAATCATATATTAGGCTCAAAATCTCACAGGGTGAAAGCATGCTTGACTCAGGACTAAGAAGCATCTCAAGTTTTATAAATTTCCCAAGCACACACCAGGAATTATCAAGCATCAAATGATTTTTCATGGATACGACACTCAGAATTAATCATGCGAATTAATCTACACAATGTGTACTTATCCGTGCTAACATACTTTTGAGACAAGGCAATTATATACAAAGTTTTTCTAATTTTTTTGGATTTTTATCATATACAATTTTTTAATTTTTTTATATTAAGAACGCATCCCCACATTTAAATGGTTCATTTTCCTCAATGAATAATAATATAAAATATATCTAACTAAAAAATCCTTAAAAAACACAAAAATTAAAAAAAATATACAAAGAAAGGTTAAAATACTCCCCAAATAAGACGCATGAAGTTCGGCTCGAAAAAGATTTGTAAAGGTCCTGGCCATCGAAGCGAAAGTCTTAAGCAGCTTTTTTTCCTTTTTTATCAGAAATATTTTCTCGCAACTTTTAATTTTAAACTGAAACACTTCGCACAAACTCATCAAGGCACCTTGTGGGAGTAATAAAAAATGATAGAAAAATTATCTATCAATAATAATAATAATAATAATAATAATAATAATAATAATAATAATAATAATAATAATAATAATAATAATAATAATAATAATAGTAATGATAATAATAACATTGGGTTGCCTCCCAAGAAGCGCTTGTTTATTGTCATTAGCTAGACTTATTTAATTAACTAACATCTTCATCAATGAGGTGAAAAAGCATATAAATGTACATATCTCCTAATTTGAATTAATCTAACAATATGAGCACCGATTAGATAACCAAGAAGATACATAAATTGGCATGTGAGACTCATGTGATGCTCAATAAATTCAGGAATGTGAAAATATTTAAAAAAATCATCACCAACATGGTTATAGTTACTTTTTCACAAATTCCTCCCAAATTTGGTCAACAAAAGGCATACACATATTTTCAATTTTAACATTATTCAAGTCAAGTTTATCCAAATTCGGTTCTATCTCATCTACCACAATTGGAATCACAATATCCTTATTCAAATGTATATCTGCCACAACCATTATCAGCCTCATCAAATAGCGTGCAAAAAGAGTTATCTAAGAAATAAATCTCATTACTATCAAGCGAGTTTTTACACGAGTTAATTTCTTAAGAAGCATATGGGTCAATAAGAGTGAGACTTTCAAAATCATCTTCATCATCATAATCATCAAAAATTAGCTTATTATTACTAACCTCATTTTGCGACTCTTTGAACTCCTTACCACTCCACAAAGTTGCATCATCAAATTGACTCATAGGTATTTTCTCCGTTTGAGTGCGCATCTCAATGAATTTAGTTACCTCTTGAGCTAGTTGAGCCATTGAATTTTCAGTCAACTTGTTGTGAGCTTTCATCTCATTGAGACTTGTCTCAACTTCTACATTCTTGCTCAGCTGTGCAGTAATTAATCCTTCCACAAGATTTTCCAAGTTAGATTTTTGTGGTGGCTGAGAGTAGTTGATTTGAGGTGGTTGAGCTTGGCATGGACTAACTTGCATCTTTTCAAACTGAGCATTAAACTTTTGATGTTGAGCATCTCTCTGCGACACACAAGTGGCTAATGACTCATTCATCTTGGCACATGAAGAGAAATAAGTTTCCAAGGCTGTTTCCAAGCTAGATTTTTGTGATTGAGGTGGATAGTTTTGGTAGGAAAAATTAGAATAATTTTCACAAGCAGAATTGTAAGTGTCAGTATAAGGATTATATTGTGGTAATTGATCAGGGTGGTCATGGGTATTGTAATAAAATTTACCATCCCAATATTGTGTTTGGTTTGGGTAGTAAGGGGTGTTATATTGGCAATAATTTTGAGCATGTCCTTATTTACCGCAAACTTCACAAGTAGCAGCCAAATATGAAGTTCTTGACTCAATTTCATCGATCTTTTGAGATAATGCCTGCATAGTCTTAACCAATGTCTCCATGCGTTCTTCTTCTTCCTCCTTTCACTTGCTTAATTTCTTGTTGGAAGAACCTGAAACTCAAATTTTGCAAGAAACAAGAAAATCCACAAGCAAAGGATATATAAAACGGAACAAGAATAATAGCCGAAGCAACACAACAAAAATCTTAGCTGAATTTTATAAAAAATAAACGAATCTATTACTGCTTTGTCCCCGGCAACGGCGTAAAAAATTTGACAAGGCTGTCGCGTGCCTATCAAATAATAATATCTAACAAATCCTTCTAACTATGTATTAGGGTAAGTTAGTCGATCCCACAGAGACAAACGTATCAATCACTAGTAATTTTTGACTCAATCAACTAAGCAAGTAAAATAATAAAATTTTGAGAGATTATTAAACTAATACTACTCTAAGGAAAATTGTGATGTATTTATCAAATAACTAAAAAAACATCTAGAATTAAGTATCCCCACTAGCATGAATCAATGCAATTACGACTTCCCGTCCCAATTAATCATGTACTACTTAAGAGGAAAGATGCGCCCTATAAATACCAATAACCTCTCTCGAGTATTAATGGCTTCTCTAAAATACACTCAAGACTATTTTCATGGTATCATGCAATTCAAAGACATTAAACACAACATCCAAACTTCCTAACAATCCGTTCTACCTATTTTCATGAAGAAGTTCATGTCATTATTGGATAAATCACAACCATCTAAGTTCAACTTTCGTTGATAAATAGATATTTGGTTCAATCAATACACATAATTACGTCTGACATGTAATTGTTAATTAAACATAACTCAATAAGCAAGAGAATATAACATAACCAAATTGGGGAATTGGGAAAATCATACATCAATCACAACTAGGGTTCAACTTAACCCTAGATTAGAGATTTACTCACTCATAATTAAATTAGCAAAATACAAAAAATAATAAGAACACATAATTAATCTATTATTGAGAATAGAGAAGAAAACCTTCAATCTTTAGTCTTTCCACAAGAAGAAAAATAAAAGTCTTGCTCCCCTCTCTCTATAATTCTATATATCTATTATATAAAGTATTTTAACGCTTTAAGCAAAATACAAATACGTTTCCTAAATTGATTGGGTTTCTTCAAGGAAAATTTGTAGTTGACTTTTCGTCATTAATTCCGGGCCGCTCCAGTTGTTATTTGGTACTTGGAGCACTTTAGAATGAAAGAGAATTCCGTTATCTTCGCGTGGGCTATTAAATTGTCCAATTCTGACATATAGAAATCAAGATATGGCCCAAACAATGAAGTATGCGCGTGCAACCCAACAAATCGGAAATTCCTTCTAATACATCTCCAAATTAAGCTCTTTATTCTCCAATCCATGCAAGTTTAGGATTTCCTTCCTTCCTACAATAAAACATTAAAATCTATTAAATAAAAATCCAATTAAATGCAAAATATGATAAATATGAGGAATATAATCATGTAAAAAATATATAAATATACATTCTATCATATGTATTACAAACACCTATTCTACTTCCAATAAAACTTTTAATTATATGTCTTTCCTATAAATTAAAACTCTTATTTTCAATAAATTTTAACACCTATTATGCATCTAAAATGTTGAAATATAGTTTTTTAGTTATTAATAATTGAAATTTTAAAATTCTAAAAAATCTAAATATATTTTTTTCTATTATATAATCAATATAAAATTTTAATATTCAACACGATTTCCTTTAATGAACCGCTTTCTCGTTAAACATGGTTATTCCTATTGAGTCGCTTTCTCGCTAAGATCAAAACTCTAACTTTTATATATATTACTTGTATAAAATGTTTATCCATAAAAATCGAATCCTAAAATTGAAATAAAATTTATAACATCATTATCAAATTCTAATAGCTGATACAATCTTTTCTAGTGAGCCGTCTTCCCGTTAAACACATTTCGAGTCGCTCTCGTTTGGGATCGAAATTCCAACTTCATTACATATTATTGATGATACTTATCTTATACAACCTTTTTTCTTAAAATTAAAACCTAAAAATAGAGTAAATTTCAATTTTTATTTTCTCCAAGCTTTCTAAAATTTATGGAGTTTTAAAAAATAAAATATATCATATTTTCTCTTTAAATTATAGATATTCCTGTATTTATTTAAGGTTCCCGCATAAGAATGTTCTTTTATTATGTTAACACATCAGTTCTTTTCTTTTTAAATACGAAGGCTTTTTTTTTTAGATGAGTATTGGATTTATGAAAATTTTTCCTAATAGAAGTATAAATAACTTGCATAAAAAATATATAATTTTAGAATATCGTAAAAGATGTCACCATTGTCCTTGTATTCTATTTCCAATAAATTTTTTAATTATATGTCTCCTCTATATATTCAAACACCCATTCTACTTCCAATAGGACTTATAATTATATGTTTTTTCTATAACTTCGAACTCTTATTCTCTATAAATTCGAACTCCGTTTCTACTTCCAATAGAACTTATAATTATGTGTTTTTTCTATAACTTCGACTCTTATTCTCTATAAATTCGAACTCTGTTTCTACTTCCAATAGAACTTTTAATCATATGCCTTATAAATACCTATTCCACTTCCAATTGACCTTCTAATTATATGTCTTCCCTGTAAATTCGAACTCTTCTCATCTATAAATTCGAACACCTATTCTACTTCTAATATGTTAAAAGATTTTTTTATATTTATTATTGTTTATTCGAACTCCTATTCTACTTCCAATAGAAATTTTAATCATATGGCTTATAATTAAATACTTATTCTACTTCCAATAGAACTTCTAATTATATGTCTTCCCTACAAATTCGAAATCTTCTCATCTATAAGTTCGAACACCTATTCTACTTTTAATATGTTAAAAGATATTTTTATATTTATTAGTGTTTAAAATCATAAAATTTTAAAAAAAAATATTAGAAAAATAGATTGAGACGATCTTAGAGCGCCACCTAATTAAGCTCCCGCGTATCCTCCTTTATATATATACTGGTCGACTAAGCCTCGCTTCACGGCGGCTTTATAATATATAATATTTTAAAAAATTTAAATATTAACAAATTCAGGAAAAAAATATCTATAATACCATATAAATTAATGAACACAAAATATGGTACAAATTAAGTATACATAAAAATAAAAATAAACTACTTACATAATTTTATATCGATTTTGTGTATCATTTTTCTAAGCCGACGCCCATTATAATAAAAAAATATAGATAAAATATACTAAGAACCTGAAATAATAAAAATTTAATAACCACCGTCTCAAACTTCAAGTTAATAATTAATAATTGTACTTGGATTGCCAAATTAAATACAAGTGGGTTTTTAAAACTAAGGTAAAGTCAACTATGCAATATATACCAATAATTATTGGATTACTTGTATTGCTCAATTAAAAAATAAATTCAATATAGATTTATGTAAAATATATGATAAAGTTATAAACATCCTCTCTATCAATTATTTGGTAACAAATATTTTTATATTTAACATAAACATTTTTAGTCAATCGAATTGATTTGCAGAATAATTTTAATAAATGATTTGGTTAGTGAAACTAAAATCTTAAATACTATGCACATATAATCGAATTAAAGTATAAATATTTGTTGATATAAAATATTCAAAAATATGATAGTAAAAGTTTTAAAGTATTATGCTTAATTAGTCGAAATGTGCTCCAAAAATACATTTTTTTTAAATATATTCATAAATAATTAGGTCTTACTTACACTACAAGAAACAGAGTCATTTCCGATCGACTGAACGGTCGGATTTAATATAGAAACAGTCAGTTTTAATACTAACGATCGGTTTAGAATGGTCGGTTTAAACCTGGTCGATTTTACACCATAACTGTCGGTTTTAACGTTGACTTCCATTGACCAACAAAATCCATTCAGCGCCACGTGTCATGGGGCCCATATGACGTGGCGGGCCCACTACAGTGACATGTCAGTGACACGTAGACGGGACCCAACTGACGTGGCGACCCCACTTCAGTGCCATGTCACTTCCACGTGGTTTGGACCCAGAAAACGTGGCACAGCCACATCATAGAACTGGTGGTCAGTTTTAGGGGAAAAGAGGTAATATCCAAGAACATGACTAATAATTTATACCCGTACTAGGTGCTAGTGTAGAAAATGATTTCTCCACGAGGCTTGGACCAAATAAAATTGCTTCAAATCGCCCATCACCAAGATAAGTAAGCACTATAATGTCTCCCTCCTCAAAAAAGCTCAAGCCAGAAATTTTGCTTTCCGGTGAGTAAGATCCAATGAAGGTTTGGCCATTTGGTAAAGTAACGGTAATTTTAGAAGGTAGAAGATGAGCAAATCGCTTAAAAAAAGCCGGGGAGAGGGCCTGGATTTGTACATATGTATATGACCAACAAAAATTATATCAAAAAGATGAAATGTATTGCGTATAATGCATTAAAAGTAAGATAATGTGAACTTACTACGAGACCCCTTTTTGCTAAATCTTTAGTCTTACATAATGAAAAAGCCTTACATCCAACCATGGTAAGTTTATCTAAAAATAAATAAACAATTACTCATTGAAAGTAAAGTTAATTACTAATTGATAGCTATATATATATATATAACAAAGGATAAATGATAGAAAAATTACCATAGGTCGGAGGATCATACTCAACCTCTGTAAGATATTCATTCAAAACATTGACCATAAAGATTCCGTTGCCTTTGTAGGTAAACAAGGCGCATATACCATAGTTCCTCCGAAATTTCTTAAAAAATTCCATTATGTTTTTAAAAATCCCATCCTCCCGATCGAATCTCACATGGGTCTTCTGACCGTTAGGAAGCTCGAATATAACTGTTTCTGGGATCTCAACTCCAAAAATTGTTAAAATCTGCGGTGGTATTCTCTGCGGAAAAAAAGAGGTGTCATACATATCTATATACTCAAATGCATACATTAATTGACCATCACTCATACCATTTTATTTTTCAGTGTACATCCGTTGGGATGGACAAGGCGCATAAAACGTGGAAAGGGGTAATTTTGACCATCCATCTCTATATATCCAAAAAAGAGAAATATGTAAATTGTATATTTCTCGCATTCAAGCTATCAATTCCTACCTTTATTAAATCCTAATTACATAAAATGCCTACATACATATAATCGAACCAAGAAATCCAACATACAAACTCATATAATCGAACATAAATTCGAACCAAGAAATCCAACATACAAAATCATATAATCGAAGATAATTCGAACCAAGAAATCCAACATACAAAATCATATAATGGAACATACATAAATAGAAAATCAATTTACTAGCCCCAAATTCAAAAATCCATAAAGTTAAAAGCCCAAATCGAATATATAGATACAGTGCGTGTGTGTATGTATATAACAGAGAGGAGAGAGAGATAGAGAGAGAGAAAGAAAGATGAGTTACCAGAGAGGAGGGAGTTGCAGATCAGAGGAGAGAGTTTGAGAGATTTGTAGAGATATAACGGTATAAAAATAAAACGAGGAATTATAAAAAATAAAATGTAAATTTATGTATCGAACAAACCCGACTGTCAAAACGGTCGGGTTAGTCTGACGTGGAAAGCAGGAAAATACGGTCGGAAGTAATGGTCGAAAAATTGGTAGGTTTAATTCTTTAGGAGTAGTGCGGGCTCCATGAATAAGAATGGTCGATTTCATTGGTTAGTTTTATTCTTTAGGATCAGTGTGGGGTCCACTAATAAAAGTGGTCGATTTTAATGGTCGGTTTATCCTGACGTGGCCCGTTAGTCAATTATTTAGAACCAATGTGGGCTTCACAAGACATATTGGTCAGTTTAAGTGGTCGGGTTTAATATAATTCCGACCATTGGTCCGGACGGTCGGTTTTAGCGCTAGTAAAAAGTTGGTCGGATTTGGACGGTCGGAAAAGACTCTGTTTCTTGTAGTGTTAGCATCTAACAATTCGTTAAATTTGAGCAAAACTATATATATATAACGAAAATATATCAACAATTTAAAATTATCATTAATTTCTTTCAATCTCTCTTTCTCATCGTCTTCCATTCTTGTTTCACATACATGATAACATTATAACTCCATTAATTGAATTTCAGAATTTGCAATGAAAATTGATTAGATATCACAATACACGATAACATCATAACTCTATTATTTACTGTTTCATTTTTATATTTTTAACCTAAAAAATCACGTCGAATTGATGTACGATATTTGTATGAACAAAAAAGTTAATTATATATATGTAAGTAAAATTGTTTCAAATAATTAAGCGATAATAAATTTTCATGTCACTATTTCTTTGTGTTCGTAGTAAATCTAACACGTATTTATTGCCCTTTTGTGGTTGTTCAGGTCGACTTGCGTAGGATACACCGTCAAACACGTAGGGCACTTAGCAGGTTTCTTTGTCCATAATAGTCTTGTGAATACTCCGGTTGTGGCTGTTCTTCCCTTTCTACGAAAATGCAGTATTATTGTACTAGTAACATTTGTACTGATCATTGTCCATGACACTCGATCTTGCACATAAAACATAAACAACTTTAAAAATTTAAAAAGTAATCATTTGTGTATGTGTGTGTGAGAAGAAGGAGAGGAAGTGTGAGAACCCCGATTTTTGGTAGGAATTAAAACTTTTATTATGGAATGGATATGAGTTCAAATACTTATATGTCATGAAGAATGCTATTGGTTGACAATCTAGATAAGAATTATCTATCCCCTAGGAAATTAAGATTTGATAATTCCAAGGGGGAAGGTTATTCTGATGTCATCCAAATCGATATCTGTTATTAGTCCAGTGGTTCCGTAAAAGGGTTAAGGAACGAATGAAAGAGAACCAGGACATCTATATAACCCTAAAAAAATAAGTAAAGAATAAGTGGTGAATAGTGATTTTAGTGGATTTAGGAATATTATTAGACAACGCTATATAGAAGTACCCGGAACGAAATTCTGAGTTCGTATTAGTGTTCCAGGGGGAAAAAGAGTGTATGTAAAAGCTGTCGGATTCTGAAAAATAGCACTTTTATTTTCCCCGAGATTTCCCTGGACACTGAAAGACTTAAGGAATTATTGAAAGGATTTAAGGAATATGGATTCGAGATTTATTAAAGAGAATTGAAAATGATGGTGTTAATATTATTACGGTTTTCGGTAAAACCCTAACTAGAAACGATTGAGTTATTCGTTCGGACGATTAATGAATTAAGCAATAACCGGACAAGGAATCAAGCAGGGAAAGCAAGATACATGCATGAGCTAGTGGATAAACATCAAGTAACTAAGTAGTTACATAAACAAACTAGCATCCTTAGAAGATCAACCAAGTACTTAGCCATTTCATTCAATCCAACCAAGTAACCAATACTCATCCATTAAGTGATGCAAGCAATGACATTCTACCTTTAATAAAGTGGCTTTATGGACAAGATATTATTTTGGCATGGCAATAATACAAGATTGGATGAGATAATAGCAAGAGAAAACAGGCCAAACACCACCTCTCCCTTTTTTCTATCCATTCGGCTAGAACAAGAATTCCAAATCCAAAGTCCAAGCTCCCACCATCATTTGATCTCCAAATTTTTAGGGTAAGTCTTACATTTCACAAAAGCAATCTCCTAGAAATCTTAGCTCCAATCTCCATGTTTCCAATTTTCAAATAAATCATACAAGGTGAGGATGAATAGTGTTCTTCATGATTTAACTTTGTTTTCTTGGTTTCTTGTGATTGATCCAAGCTAGCTTAGGCCACACAAGGACAAGATCAAGGATTATTAAGGCTCTAGCACTCTCCAAGGATGGTATACCCTTGAAACCCTGGATCTTGTTTTGAGATTTATGCATGTTCTTGATGGATTTAAGCTTGGTGATGATGTTAGCATGATTATAAGCATGTTAGCATGATTTGTAGTTGGTTTAATCATATGATAATTATGATGGTAAAGTAGATGTTCTTAGACATATTTGGGATGAGAAATATGTGTATAAGTTGTATTGATGCCCGGTGTGGCTTGGTTTGATGATTATGATTTTTGGAACGTCCGATTTATAGCCGTCGTAATGCCGAATTTTTTTAACACTTAGAAACCGAGCATGGAAGTTAATATAAATTCCTGACCTTGGTAATGTTATGCATTGTCCTTGTAGATCTCGAGCCATAGATCGTTTTGGTGTGAGAATCGGAACATTACGACTTACGGTTTAGGAGTTATGGTCAAATTACTAAAATTGGTTCGAAACCGTAAGTAAAAGTTCGTAACTTCAATTGAACCCTCGTAAATCATGTTAATGAGTGGCGAATATTGGTAAATAAATACTAGAGGTCATAGGAAGGTATGAGAGAAAACCACATGTCAAACGGATCGTTTTCCGATTTTATAAAAATGTTTGAATCAAAGTTAAACGCGAACGAACCCCTAAAAACCCGATTGGTTATAACGTTGGTAAAACACTTAGAAAACGGACGATAAAACTCGAGGTATCATCTTGATTCGTAAATGACCTACTTAGCACTTATATGGCTTAAGTATATACCAAGTGTAAGTGTAACGACGAGCCGTAATGACGAACAAATGTCGGGTTAAAACGAGGTTAATAAGGGTACACAAAAAGGGTGCATAACGAGATAACTTGAAAACGTGTTTCGACTTAAGTGAAGTTTATACTTAGACTTTTAAAAGGTGTTAAGTGGTTAATCTCGAATGTTCTGATTGTTTATAGATCATCGAGCAGACCCAGGACACGCTATCTCTACCCACACCCGATTACCAGGCAAGTTTCCAATACCTTGGAACTGTTGTTGTGATAATATGTATATATGTTGTTTCTGATACATATGCCATAGCATGCATGCCTATTGTCAAATTATATTATGATACTTGTTCCCTGAATTGACACTGGCTTATAGACTAGATACGAATTATCAGTTATAAGCCGGATTGTTTTGGTAAAACCCTTAGCGAAGGGTATATGATACTCATTCTTAAATATAGACCGGGAGTCGGTATTTTGAGATATATAGATAGTCGGTATTCTAATTTAAGGTTTTATGTACGTGATGAATATTATTTTAAAATATTCATTGGAAGTTCTATTTACTTAAGGAATATTATTTCGAATATTCCTTTAAAGTTTTGATTACTAAATGAATATTATTTGGATATTCATTTAGAAGATTAGTTACTAGATGAATATTATTTTCAAATATTCATTTAAGGTTTGACTTATTTATTGAATATTATTTTAAATACTTATTGGAGTTTAATTATTTAATGAATATTATTTTGAATATTCATTTAAGGAGGGATTTATTTAGTAAATAATTCTATATATTCATTCGAGGATTACTTACGAGCAATATTATGATTTAATTATATTCCGTAATTATTATTGATTTAATATATATTCTTGGAATATTTATTTAATTCTTTTAAATTCTTTTTAAAATGATTTATATTATTCGAAGATTATCTTTCACCTTCAGATATTATGTAAAATATTTCGGAGTCTTTTTACGACTATTTTTTCAAGGAAAGGTTCCCAACTCTTTATTTTTCATTTAAATCTATCTTAAAAGGATTTAAATGCTCGCTCAAACTTCCATATTATAGGGGAACCTTACTTGAGAAATGTTATTTATCTTGTTGACTTCCCGGTCATAAATCTTTTAAAAACTATTCTTTTCACTCGCAACTTGGTTGCTGTTTATCAATTGAATCTTTGAGTAACCATCTCATCATTCGAGAGGTAAGATTATTGGAACAAGATGGTATCCTCTAACAAGCAGCAGCTTGGGAGATATGATGTTGAATTTTTCCTTTCCAACTAGATATGACTACTTTGTGGATTCTTATCACCAAGTATTATACTTAGGGAAAGGGGGACGAACTTTACGTTTAGAGTCAAGAACTTCTTTTCGAACTTGGAGTCGTGCAAGAGGTCGAGTAGCGCCGATCCATCCCATTGGCCCAACCGTTGGCCGGGGAGATCTAACAGGGCGGTAGACAAGTAAATCCGTCAGCTCTTCCTTCTACCGGTAGTAAATCTAAATTGAGCTGTGCGATCTGCGACTGATCATCGTAAGGATTGGAACAACGGGCGCGGTGAATACTCCAGCATTAGTTCATCATTCAAATTCATTTATTTTCTACAACATTATCATTGTTGGCAGTATTCGAAAAGTATTCATAATTGGATTTGTAATATTTTCCTGCAAGTTCCTCTTTTATGATAAATGATAATATCTTGCTTATCTTTGACATAGCAGATATTTCCACCTATATATGTACATTTTGAGTTACCTTGTAACTTCATCGTTCATGTTATATTGGCATCATTTCCGTAAATATATGGCATATGGTTTGAAAGATACTTTTGAACTGTTATATATTATCATTCAGTTATACATTATTGTTGGTGGGCTATTGCTCACACTTTCTTTATTATTTTGTCACAACAACAGCTAGACCAGATGACTCGCACAAGGTGCACTCGACGCTGACGAGGACGAAGAGACTACCAGAGCTGAAGAGGAAGCTATTGGTAGGATAGATTCATTCTTACAGTACCAAGTATATGGGCTAGTATGACTTATGTAAATGGATGGGAAAGAGTATGTATTTATATTGTAATTCTTTTGGGTTGTAAGAACTCAAAATGTGATTAATAAAATTTGATTGTTACTCTGATTTCATCTCTGGGACTATAACGGGTGTGTTGTATATTGTTGTGTTGGGTCATAAAGATGTAATTTATTTTATGTTGAAGTAAGTTCAAGTATTGTGGACATACTTAGCAAAAAAAAAGGTATTGTGGACAGAAATGGAGACCGTAACGACCAGATCCCGGACCCCAGATCTGGGGGTGTTACAGAAATGGTATCAGAGCGTACGTTATAAACCCCAGAGATGAGGCGACGTTAAAACAATAAATTCACTAAGATAATAAAACTCTTGCCAAGTTCATAGTTGGACTACATAATGTAGTGTTGACATATAAAACCCTTATGAGAACTCTTAAGTATCATGATAGTAACTTAGCTCGATATCGTATCGACGAGTAAGGCGACAGACCTTGAGGCATACGAGCAGCAGCGCGATAATGCTTTATATGCTAAAGATCAGCGAGTAAATTCGATAAGAGTACCCTATTGGAGACCTGGAAGAGGTTCCAGCAGATAAGGAAAATCCTGTTAAGATAAGGAGCTTACCCTTGAGGAATGAGGGCTGCAGCAAGAAAGACTGTGATGATTAAGGTATAGTGCGGTATAGTGCTCAGAAAAGTGAGCATAAAGAACTGAGCTATTATCAAGAGAACTGAAGATTCATGTTGGATTAGTAGCCGGACTACTGGATGTAGTACCATCAAGTAAGACGGATTGGAAGAATTACTTGAGATCTTATACGGGAATAGATGAGAATCCTTAGAGACTTTCATATTAACGAAGAAAGAGCTAGAGGGATGTATGATTATCAAAGACATCGATATGGGACGAGGAGCGGAGTCCCTAGGAATAGTTGAGAAAGAGGCAGTAAGTGCCATATCATTTGATAAATGAATTAGTATAAATCTGGTCAGTAATAATTTGCCATGAGAAGGCAGATGTCATAGGTTATAATTTATGGAACCAAATTAAGGTTAATGAGGTGGTTTTATTCAGGGAAATGTTCATTTTATGAATGAATCAGTTAGAAAGTAAAGACACTGGGAAGTGACAGCATGATTGGATAAAGTTATATAAGGAAGTAGTAAGCAAGACAATGATCTCAGAACCTACCGGAAGATAAGACCAGTGAGTCAAGATGAACTCGTAATGAGACTACTGTCAGAGACTAAGTATAGGGTTATTTCAACTCAGTTAAATGATGAACCAGAAATGTTAAATGCATGTGATTCAGAGGAATATTAAATTCTTTCTTTTCTTTGAATGAATTATAGTAGTTACCTTAAGTTTACTCCGACACGGAATTATAATGGATCAAGTAATACGATCAGCAGTTAAAGAGAAAAATGTGAGAAAATCTTCCTGGAGCTAAAAGATGAAATTGGTAATGACCAAGAGTTGGCATTGCTTAATGGAAAAAGGAGACTTTGTGCTTTCAACGACGCTTCGCATAAAGAATTAGGATGTGTGCTTGCGTAGCACGATAAAGTACTTGCGAATGCAATCGGACAGTGCGGTTCGCCAGGTTCGGATGGCCTTAGTAGTGCCAATTTTGTGGAACAACCAACTCCGACGGTAATGTTCCATCTGAGACTAGTGGTTAGGTATACTGACATTTGGTAATATTGAATATCAGGACGTATAGGTATCAAGACGTTGTGACAGGTTTCAGTTTGAAACCGTTGATCCCCTTCTAAGGGATGTATATAATTGGTTCCTCTCCAGTGGTTAAATTTCCAATCTGATGACGATTATTTCGTTAACTATGACTGCTTATGGTTCTACCTGCTTGGAGGTTCATAGAATTATTCTGCAGGTTTCGAAACTGGTCTCCTAAATGTTACCAGTAGGTGGATAGATTGACCAAAATTTCCCTGATTCTGGAAAGGAATTCGGCGAATTTTGGCAAACCTTGTTTTTCTGATTATCAGAGAACGTCATGGAAGAGAGTAGAAACTGGGGCGAACCCCGTGAATTGGGTAAGGTAGCCGCTATATGGGTTGGTGGACAGACCCCGATTATCGCGATTGATTATAGAAATATAATGATGAAGTTGAGATTGGACGACAACAGGAATGTAAGTAAGAAACCATCCGGACTGAGAAATTCCTGGATTGACTTAAATGAAAAGGCTGTTATGCCAGGAATGGTAAGCTTGTGTGGCACGTGGGATTGATAAGAATAGTTGAAAAGATAAAAGTAGAGGAAAGGTGACCGGAAACGGTGCCGAGTAGTCGATTAAGACTTATATGGAGTAAAGTTTTGGAAAAGTAGAAAGGTATCAAAGGAGAAGGCACTATGCCGACAATTGCTAGAAAAGTAATGCATTAGCCAACCCCTAAAATCATATATTTTTATTTTAATGTGGCCAGTTGAGGCCAAGTCACAAAGGATTATCAAGTGACTAGACCAGCAATGAAAGAACAAAGCAGGGTTGCTTCTAAGTAAGCACCGACTGCAAGGGCTTCTGATATAAAGGAAACATTAATGAGATCGTAGGAATCTTCTACTAAACCCTTTGCAACCCATGTTTTGATTGGGAATTTACTAGATTTTTTTTTGGAATGGGGTCACCCGTACTAAAGTGATTCATGTGTATATGATTGTCCAAGATTACGAGTAAAAATAGAAGTATAGTGACTTGAGATGTATGATGATAGGGTATTATAAATACCATGAATATATTATGACTAAGGAAAAGAACAATGAAGGTTTGTGAAGAGAGTATAGAAATGGTCAGAGATTGATAAGTATGCTGTAGAAATTTTGTCTAAGGCAAGTATCTTTGCGAAGAACGATAAGTACTAGGAGATTCACGTTGAACTCGACCAATATCTTCCAGAACATCCTTGCTACCATTACCAAGTTCTGTAAGAAAGCAGATAGACATACGTTGTCTTTTGGAAGGTCAAATAGGCTGACAACTATCTGAAAGAAGAGGTTAGCATTAAGCTACCGATCGATTATCAAATGAGAACAATTGAAAAGAGACCCTTATTAAGGATACATGATTTGATTGCCAAATATAGGATGCAAGAATTCCTTGGCAGTTGAATTAAGGATAGGATATCCACAAATTAAGACAAACCCTGGGGAATGCACAAGGGATGGCATTAACCCTAATAAAGACATTGTGAATTCAGAGGATATGAGTTGGATTTGCTAAGGCAACAATGACCTGTAAGGATTATTAAAAAGAGTTCTGGAAAGAACATAGATAGAATTATTAGAGTATTGATCAATGACGTTTTGCTATACCCTGTACCTAGAAAATACAGGAGGAATGATGAGGACGACCTAAGAAACCTTACAAGGAAAAAGTTAATATACTGAGTTTCAAAATAGAAGTTTGGTAGAGAATGTAAGACACAATAACAATAATGCCAAATGAGGCATGTACGAAACCATGATGAGGTATGGATGAAACCAAAGAAGGTTGAGATTATCCTAGAATAAGAAAGAACTAAGAGAACAAATATCCTAGGTATGATTGAGAGTAACTTTGATAAAGTTCCCACGGGAAGGTGGAAGCAATGACTTATGGAAAAAGACTGATAGATATATTTTTCTCCTTCAGGAGAGCTTAAGGGAGAATGCTTTCACCCAACAGTGATGGGAATGAGGTAGAAAAATTTGAGTTGGAATGTATCCAGAGAACCTTGATTACAAGAAATTATTATTATCAGGAAAGGCCAATGAGGTGGCCGACAGTCTAAGTATAGAGGAATAATTACAAATGTGCATACCGAAGGAACAGAATGATGTTTGGAAGGACGTTGAAGGTCATATCGGAGTGGAGGAATTTACATTCCTTCTGATGATTGTGCAAGAATCGACGGTAATAATAGTTTAAGTAAAGATTCGGTTCCTGATGGCATCTTAAGCATATTACCTACCTTAGAAGTGATAGTGTTAGTGCACTAGAGACAATGTGATTGTGCTTCTAGGAAATACTTTTGTTAATTAATAATTGTGTTCTATTGATTATTATATGTTAATTTATTATGTCTTAATTTACTGCGATATAAATGTTAGAATAATAAATGTCCTTGGAATATATAATACGTATTCTATATCTTTAAGTATGTGACTTAAAAAAATGAGATTATATGAATAGTGTTTATATTCCTAAAATATCCCTAATCGAGCATTGTTATTATGGGACAATAATAATGCATAAAGATTAGTATATTTGTTGACTGATGACCACATCTCATTGGTCATAGGTATAATGATACTAAAGTCAAGAACATAGGTGCATGTAAAATATTACATGGCACTGGATAGACCCACAGTGAGATTCTTCATGTTTAATAAAGTCATAAGAAAGTCTCACAGTGATAATGGTGTAATGATCCTCTGACTTGAGATCATTATATTTCTATATGGGGATTAATATACTTTGACTACATTAAAAGTTACCTTTGACCGGGTGATGATAAAAGTGGACATCGGGTATATTATGAGTCGTATGAGAAATATGAATGATAGATAAAGGATTTAACCCTCCTATAATTAGAAGAGATATTATTGGCCTCTTGATTGAGTGAGACTATGAAATGCATGGCCATGCTTAAATATTGATTTGTTTTTGATAGTCTACTCATTGATCAAGGAAATCCGGATTAAATGTTGAAGAGGATGACTAACAACATGCCTCTAGTTTAATCTATAATATTTGGTTAAAGGGATTATATTACATAGGAACATTAGTAACGAAAGGTTTAATCGAATCACCGATTTATTATTATTACTTGGGTAGCAATGATGTATTACTAGATGCCGCTCATTGTTTATAATTTTATATTGAATAATAAAATTATTGTCAACATAATGATAACCTACAGGGTCACACACTAAGAATGCTTGAAGGAGAATTGATTTAAATTATGAATTTAAATTAAATATTAATTTGAATTTATTTATGATATTAATTAAGTTAGACCTAATTAATTAATTAAATAGATATTCGAATTTACTAATTATTAGAATTTGAATTATATTAGAATATTAATTAAGTGTGACTTAATTAATTATTTAATTAAGAATTCAAATTTGAGTAAAAGGCCAATATGATTGGGCCATGGAATACTGATTTATCTCTCTATATAAACATCTTATAGTCTCAAATTAGGGTTAGACTTTTTGGAGAAAACCCTAGCCGTTTGAGAGAGAAGATGGAGATGGAGAGAAATCAGTTTCCGGATGCTAGTACATCGCTCCTTCGAAGATCAAGCATTCGTGTGGATACCGGTAGAGCGTAGATCGTGAGAGCGGGATGCGTGGTGATTCAAGTAGCTAGGATCTCTGATGTTCATCCGTTATTAAAGCTTCTTTAAGGTAAATCATCAATCTCCGAATTAAATATCATGTTTTTGCATGGATCTTGCGGCAGGGTTTCGATTTTTATTGTTTTTCGCGTTTAATTCCGCTGCGTTTGATGCTCGAAACCCTTCAATGGCATCAGAGCTACTTGCAAAAATGTTTTAATTCGGTCATATGTTACTGTTTTGATATATATACGAGCATGTTTGATGATTATCATGTATGATGCGTTGATTTTGATATATATATGTATAAACTGTATGTTAATGATGATTGAGATGATCATATGATGATTATACAATCTGTATATATACTGATATATACATGATTTATGTTTGTTCTTGATATGGGGATGGTATACGATACGATTTCTGTATACGCTGCGCAGATTTGGTGAAATCTGTGTCTAGTGTCCAATTTTCGCAAACGATATGTGTTTTCTGACTGGAATCGGGCCACTGAGCAAGACTGACAAAGTCAGGTTCGAATCTGTAAGCTGTTTGACGTAGTTTACTACCTGTAAACAGTGATTTATGGTTTTCTGATTTAATTTCGAATTTTATGAAAATTGTTTTTTTTGAGTTAAAACTTATTAGATCATATTGGATATGATATGTTATGATGTGTTGATGATGAGCACATAATTTGTATATATACTGATATATACATTATATATGTTTGTACTTTTTATAAGAATCATATTCGATATGATTTCGGAAAAGATGCGCAGATCTGGTGAAATCTGTCCAGTATCCGATTTACGCAAACTATATATGTTTTCTGACTGTAAACGAGCGTCTGAACAAAACTGATAGCATAAAGGTTTTTGTTTATGGTTTGGTTTCTAAATACGACTTGCATGTCGTCATTCCTTGTAATGATTAAATCTCGAATGTAACTCGAGTTCTCCTTGTAAGTATGTTAGTATAGTTGTTTTGTTTATGTAATGTA
This sequence comes from Saposhnikovia divaricata, assembly GCA_036435485.1. Taxonomy (NCBI): domain Eukaryota; kingdom Viridiplantae; phylum Streptophyta; class Magnoliopsida; order Apiales; family Apiaceae; genus Saposhnikovia; species Saposhnikovia divaricata. The sequence continues at coordinate 166,897,765 of CM071599.1, forward strand.
CATGAAGACAAGAAAGCAAGGAGGCGATCCAAGGAGGCATTGTAGCAGCAAATAAGAAGACATGTAATAGTATAGTATTTTATTCCACCATAGATTGACATTGATCCTTTCATTAGCTTGAAAGGATCATATAGGATAAAGGCCATAACCAATCACGTTTACATACTGCACTTTACATATGATGTATGAATGTATGTGTAGAATACATAGAGATGCATGCTTTAATTAGATTAATCATGTATGAATGAATGTATTAGATACATCACCCATGTCATGCCTGCTTAAACAAGATAAAATCTATAACGACTTGAGATTTTAACTTAAACATAATGATTATGAGATTTCTGTGTTTATGAAACATGGAATTAAATACAAATTTTCGATAATTTTGATATGGGGAGATTTTGTCAAAAACAGGATGTACCTGTAAGGAAGTTGGTTATTAAGAGAGGCCGTTTGTGACTCCTCCAACTACCTGGAAATCAAACCATTGATGAATATTGATTTGATGTATTTAATTCAAGGAAAAATTGGGAATCTCTTTATGATGTGATCATGATCGTTATAAATTTTCTAAACCCCTTAACAAAATATTAAGTTTTAATCAGATGCTTTCCAATGAATGAACACTCATCGAATCCTAGATCGATAAGGGGAAGGGCTGTCAGTGGCAGGGGACTCCTATCTATCGTGGTGAGATGCGACGAATATAAACGGTTATATTTGGCCGTTGTATCATTGGGTCTAACTTAACTGAGTCGTCATAATAAGGTGAAAATAAACGGTTATATTCAACTATTATGAACTTAGAAGCATAGAGTTTGGTAAGATTTATTGGATAAATAGGAACAAAATGTTGTTATGTGAACAAATGTTGTTCTACCAAACTATCCAGGAGTTATATATGATATAATTGACAAATGTTGTCTACCTAAATAATCATGTTTTAAGGACTACCAGTGCTTGACTTAGGACATGACGAAATATGGATCTTGGCTCACTAGAAAGATTTATGGGATATACTTTCCGAATTAATAGTAAGGGCTATTAATTTGATAAAAATAGTGGGAGATATATATTTTGAATATATATGAATAATCACTTGAACATAACTTAATAATACTGTAGACTAATTATTTTAAGCATTTTAACATTGTGGATATTCAAATGGCAAACAACTCAAATAAACTTCTCTGTACGATCAGTCCTTGAGAAGGACAAGTTGATAGGAACTAACTTCCTAGATTAGAAAAGGAATTTGAGGATTGTCCTCAGGCAAGAGAGAAAGCTCTATGTCATATATATTCCACACCCTGGACCTCTCTCTGAAGGTGCACAGAGGCTCAACGAAATGCTTATCAGAAGAACTTGGATGATGACACCGATGTCACCTGTTTGATACTTGCGACTATGAGTCCTAAGCTGCAGAAACAACATGAGAATTTTGATTCTTATATCATAATCGAGCACCTTAAACGTTTGTTTGAAGGACAAGCTCGTCAAGAGAGATTTTTTACAATCAAGGCCTTGTATGCGTGTAAACAGGGTGAAAGGAAGAGAAACTATCAAAATTATTTGGAGGATCTAAAGAAACTGAATGTTGTTCAGATTTCTGATTCAGGTATTTATGTTATAGAAGTCAATTTGTCTAATTCTACATCATGGGTATTAGATACCGGATGTGCTTCTCACATTTGTATAAATGTGTAGAAACAGCAACGGAGTAGGACTTTGGCGTTAGGAGAAGTCGACCTACATGTTGGTAATAGAGCAAAGATTGCTGATTTAGCTGTAGGGACTTATTTATCATTGGCCTCGGGGCTTATTTCAGAACTAGAGAACTGTTATTACGTGTCTGCGATTTGCAGAAACATTATTACCGTTTCTTGTTTGGACAAGATTACTTTTTCTTTATGATTCAGAACAATTGTTGTTCCTTTTCATTGAATAATGTTACCTATAAGGTTGCACGTTTGTTTAATGGTTTATATGTTCTTGATACTCCTGTCTATAATGTAAATAATAAACATTTTAAGACAAATGACTCAAATCATACATACCTCTGGCACTGTCGTTTAGGCCATATAAGTGACAATCGCATTTCTAAGTTACATAAAGATGGATACTTGGATAAGTTTGATTTTGAATCATACGAAGAATGCGAACCGTGTCTCATTGGGCAAAATTACTAGAGCTCCTTTTACCGGACAAGGTGAGAGGGCCACCAAGCGATTGGAACTGGTACATAGTGATGTATCTGGTCCAATGCATACGATGGCAAGAGGTGGCTTTTATTATTTCATAACCTTTACTAATGATTTTAGTAGATACGGATATGTGTATCTTTTGAAGAACAAATCTGAATCATTTGAAAATTCAAAAGAGTATAAGGCTGAAGTAGAAAAGCAGATAGGCGATAGTATAAAACTCCACTATCTGATCATGGGGGTGAATACCTAAGCATGGAATTTAAGAATTTCATAAAAAGAGTGTGGTATCGTATCACAACTCACTCCTCCTGGAACACCACAATGGAATGGGGTGTCTGAAAGGAGAAATCGTACCTTGTTGGACATGGTACGGTCGATGATGAGTCATGCGGATCTTCCAATCAGTTTCTGGGGTTATGCCCTAGAAACGGCTGCACAAACACTAAACCGAGTTCCTTCTAAATAGCTTCAAAAGACACCATATATGAGATATGAATTTAGAAACATCACAGCGTGTCATTTATGAAAATTTTGGGGATATGAAGTGTTTAAGAAACGTCTGATCTCAGACAAACTAGGACCAAAATAAGATTTTGTGGGATACCCAATAGAAACAAAAAGGGTATTATTTCTATAAACCTTCAGAGAACAAAGTGTTTGTTGCTCGAACTGCTGTGTTTCTAGAGAGAGAACTACTTTCTAGGAAAAACAGTGGGAGGACAATAGATCTCGATGAGGATCGAGAACCACATGATAACGTTGAACCAGAGTTGGAATATGAGCAGAATGTAACTCAAAATGTTGAGAACAATACTGTCCAAGAAACACAGGTTATTCGTAGATCTAGTAGGATTCGCCATGAGCCAGATAGATATTATGTATTTATTCTGACTCAAAGTGGCGATGCGATGATCATAGATGATGATGAGACTCTCACCTACAAAGATGCTTTGAATAGTCTAAATTCTGAGAGATGGCTGGAAGCCATGAAATCTAAGATGGATTCCATGTATGAAAAACCAAGTATGGATTTTGGTTGAAACACTTAAAGTGGGTTTTCAGGAAGAAAACTGACATGGATGGTAATTTACAGGACTACAAAGCAAGACTAGTGGCGAAAGGTTTCAAGCAAATTCATGGTATTGACTATGATGAAAATTTCTCACTAGTAGCTATGGTCAAATCCATCAGGATTTTGCTTGCGACAACAGCTTATTATGACTATGAGATCTGGCAAATGGATGTCAAGACCACTTTCTTAAATGGGAGCTTAGAAAATGATGTGTACATGACACAACCTGAGGGTTTTGTCAATTCAAGGTTTGCTAGAATGGTTTGTAAGTTGCGATGATCCATTTATGGATTAAAGCAGGCCTCTAGTAGATGGAACATCCATTTTGATGAAACAGTCAAAGAATTTGGCATCATACAAAATGAGGATGAGCCGTGTGTTTACAAGAAGGTTAGTGGGAGCCATGTGGCATTCCTAGTGTTATATGTAGATGACATATTATATCTCTACAGGCTGTGAAGACTTGGTTGGGAAAAAGTTTCTCGGTGATAGACTTAGGCGATGCTACCTATATCGTAGGGATCATGATATATAGAGATAGATCTAAAAGATTAATCGGCTTAAGTCAGAGTACATACATTGACATGGTGTTGCATCATTTTGGGATGCAAGAGGCAAAGATGGGATATGTCCAAGTGTCTCATGGGATAGTGATCTCAAAGGAAAACTGTCCTAAATCATCAGATGATAAGGACTATATGAGTAAAGTACCACATGCTTCGACAATTGTTTCTCTAATGTATGCAATGATATGTACTCGTCCTGATGTCTCGTATGTTTTGAGCATGATGAGCAGATACCAGACTAATCCAGGTGAGGGTCACTGGACAGCTATCAAGAATATTCTTAAGTACCTTAAACGGACTAATGATTCGTTCTTGATATACGGAGGAGATGAGAATCTAGTTGTAAGAGGTTACACTAATGCTAGTTTACAGACAGATAGGGATGATTCTGTGTCCCAGTCTAGATTCATGTTTTGTCTAAATGGAGGTGCTGTAAGCTAGAAAGTTCTAAGCAAGAGACAGTAGTTGATTCTACAATGGAATCTAAGTATATTGCTGCCAGTGAAGCAGCCAAAGAGGCTGTTTGGATTTGGAAGTTTTATTACAGGACTTGGTGTGGTTCCATTGATCGCAGATCCAGTTGATCTGTATTGCGATAACAATGGAGCCATTGTGCAGGCTAATGAACCAAGGTCCCATTCCAAGGCAAAGAATATACTTAGGGGATATCACCTTCTTTTAGAGATAAACGAGAGAGGAGATATAGATATATGTAAAGTGCATACTAATGATAATGTTGCGGACCCACTGACTAAGGCTTTGTCGTAGCAGAAACACGAAGGTCACACTAGTTCCATGGGTATTAGATACATGGGCGATTGGCTCTAGTGCAAGTGGGAGATTGATAGTGTTAGTGCCCTAGAGACAATGTGATTGTGCTTCTAGGAAATACTTTTGTTAATTAATAATTGTGTTCTATTGATTATTATATGTTAATTTATTATGTCTTAATTTACTGCGATATAAATGTTAGAATAATAAATGTCCTTGGAATATATAATACATATTCTATATCTTTAAGTATGTGACTTAAAAAAATGAGATTATATGAATAGTGTATATATTCCTAAAATATCCTTAATCGAGCATTGTTATTATGGGACAATAATAATGCATAAAGATTAGTATGTTTGTTGACTGATGACCACATCTCATTGGTCATAGGTATATTGATACTAAAGTCAAGAACATAGGTGCATGTAAAATATTACATGGCACTGGATAGACCCACAGTGAGATTCTTCATGTTTAATAAAGTCATAAGAAAGTCTCACAGTGATAATGGTGTAATGATCCTCTGACTTGAGATCATTATATTTCTATATGGGGATTAATATACTTTGACTACATTAAAAGTTACCTTTGACCGGGTGATGATAAAAGTGGACATCGGGTATATTATGAGTCGTATGAGAAATATGAATGATAGATAAAGGATTTAACCCTCCTATAATTAGAAGAGATATTATTGGCCTCTTGATTGAGTGAGACTATGAAATGCATGGCCATGCTCAAATATTGATTTGTTTTTGATAGTCTACTCATTGATCAAGGAAACCCAGATTAAATGTTGAAGAGGATGACTAACAACATGCCTCTAGTTTAATCTATAATATTTGGTTAAAGGGATTATATTACATAGGAACATTAGTAACGAAAGGTTTAATCGAATCACCGATTTATTATTATTACTTGGGTAGCAATGATGTATTACTAGATGCCGCTCATTGTTTATAATTTTATATTGAATAATAAAATTATTGTCAACGTAATGATAACCTACAGGGTCACACACTAAGAATGCTTGAAGGAGAATTGATTTAAATTATGAATTTAAATTAAATATTAATCTGAATTTATTTATGATATTAATTAAGTTAGACTTAATTAATTAATTAAATAGATATTCGAATTTACTAATTATTAGAATTCGAATTATATTAGAATATTAATTAAGTGTGACTTAATTAATTATTTAATTAAGAATTCGAATTTGAGTAAAAGGCCAATATGATTGGGCCATGGAATACTGATTTATCTCTCTATATAAACATCTTATAGTCTCAAATTAGGGTTAGACTTTTTGGAGAAAACCCTAGCCGTTTGAGAGAGAAGATGGAGATGGAGAGAAATCAGTTTCCGGATGCTAGTACATCGCTCCTTCGAAGATCAAGCATTCGTGTGGATACCGGTAGAGCGTAGATCGTGAGAGCGGGATGCGTGGTGATTCAAGTAGCTAGGATCTCAGATGTTCATCCGTTATTAAAGCTTCTTTAAGGTAAATCATCAATCTCCGAATTAAATATCATGTTTTTGCATGGATCCTGCGGCAGGGTTTCGATTTTTATTGTTTTTCGCGTTTAATTCCGCTGTGTTTGATGCTCGAAACCCTTCAAGAAGGTCCCGTTTTGAGGCAAACCAGGACCATGATACAAAATTGACGAAGTAAATCGTTAAGTTTCCAGTCTTTTATGGAAGATGCATGAATGATAGTTTCATCAACCTGACATAGCTGCGATGCTTGAAACTCTTCTGCAATTTTATCTACTTCATGTAATATCTACATCAAGTTCAGGAAGTGTTCATTATGGATAAGGAATAGTGATTAGTTTGTCTCCCTAGAGAATTTGAAACCCGTATGATTAGCTATTAATGCACTACGTGAACAGAAAATGTGGGTGATTCAACTAAGGGCTACCTTAATGTGGTTGCGATTCTTCTAAGAAATTAGATGACAACGAATAGATAAAAGATAGTGATGCTATTGATAAGCTAAATGGCATGTTGATGAATGACAAGCAAGTTTATGTTAGTGTATTTCTGCACAAACAAGACAGAGAATATGAGGTTGGAGATTAATGATGCTAAAGGTATTCCAATGGGAAGAATTAATGAGACTTGGAGAGAAGGGCAGTTGAGCCCGAGAATTATTGGGCCATCGGAGAGTTTAAAATTGTTCGGAAGGTGGCATTCGAGCCATCTCTACCCCCAAAAACTTATAGCATGATCGTAACGTGTTTCATGTGGCAAGGCTACGCCAGTAAAATGCAGATGCTCGATAGATGATAAGAGTACGAGCAGGTAGATATACGACCTGGTTTGACTTGCGAAGAACAACCTGTGGAAAATCACGGATAGAAAAGAACAAGTGATGAGAAACAAGGTTGGCAGAAGTAGCTTATATTGAATCTAAGTTAAAGGGATCGGCCAGATTCATTTCGGAGAGTTTAAATTGGAATAATGTGATGATTATAGAGTAAATGTGACGGGATACCAATAAGGAGGTACCAAGTGCAAAAGATGTCTCAATAAAGAGATGATGGTGGAAGTAAATAACAGAAGTAAATAAGAATCATATAATAGAAGGATGTGATTGATAAAGAAAAGACTGGGAAAGAAACTATGGAATGAGAAGCAAGGAATGTTATGAATGGATTAATGAATGGGCTTTCTAATGAATTCTCGGGATGACAACCTGATAGTGTTAGTATTGTGAATATGAGAAAGCTAGTAGCGTGACATGGAATGTCAGTAACAATGGTGTCAAGCGAGAAACTAAGATTTAACCTGAGAGGTTTAAAGATTTTCCAAAAGTAAGTGTTGCTAAGGTTGAACCAGAGTATAGGTCCATAGAATAGTGGACAAAGCAGCAAGATATGTTGACTCGTGAGATTGCGATCAAATAGTATTGGATATAATTATGATTATTTTCTTCTTTGATGAACCTCTATAGTTCAGAGGTAAATTCTGAGTATGATATTTTACAATCATGAAAACTTTCTATAATCCTTTAGAGTTCTTTTCTTTTCTTCTCTCTTATTCATCTTCTTTATGAATTGAGAAGAACAACCCTTTAAGGAGGGGAGGTACTGCTACGTGACTATCTGTCTGTGTGATAGAAGTCTAAGTGGAATACCATAACTTGTTTAAATTGCTTGTCAAGTACTAAAGGCGGCCCCCTTTTGTACTAACTATGCAATATAACAAATGTTCATTGATCATAGTGATCTCTCAATTAATCTTTCCACTTCTCTATATTGATCGAGATTGTGAAGATTAAGGCAATAAGGAAATGCATAGTGCGAGTAAGGTTATCTCCTAATTCGCAGCATGATAGTGATACCAAAGCCACTGCGGATATTAATAAGGATAATAGTATAGGAATGAGTAAGTGCATAACCCGGATAATGTGTTGTACGAAAAGTAGCAAGTTGATGGAAAAAGGATAAAGTACATGTTGTAGCACCAATAGATGTGCTGAGAAAGGGTAGAATGACTAAGAATTGACCGGGAAGCTGAAAGGTGAAACGACAGATAAATGACTCTTGTTTTCTACCTGATTCCGGGACGGAATCCTTTTAAGGAGGGGAGACTGTAAGAACCCCGATTTTTTGTAGGAATTAAAACTTTTATTATGGAATGGATATGGGTTCAAATACTTATATGTCATGAAGAATGCTATTGGTTGACAATCTTGATAAAAATTATCTATCCCCTAGGAAATTAAGATTTGATAATTCCAAGGGGGAAGGTTATTCTTATGTCATCCAAATCGATATCTGTTATCAGTCTAGTGGTTCCGTAAAAGGGTTAAGGAATGATCGAAAGAGAACCAGGACATCTATATAACCCTAAAAGAATAAGTAAAGAATAAGTGGTGAATAGTGATTTTGGTGGATTTAGGAATATTATTAGACAACGCTATATAGAAGTACCCGGAACTAAATTCTGAGTTCGTATTAGTGATCCAGGGGAAAAAAGAGTGTATGTAAAAGCTGTTGGATTCTGAAAAATAGCACTTTTATTTTCCCCGAGATTTCCCTAGACACTGAAAAACTTAAGGAATTATTGAAAGGATTTAAGGAATATGGATTCGAGATTTATTAAAGAGAATTGAAAATGATGGTGTAAATATTATTACGGTTTTCGGTAAAACCATAACTAGAAATGATTGAGTTATTCGTTCGAACGATTAATGAATTAAGCAATAACTGCACAAGGAATCAAGCAGGGAAAGCAAGATACATGCATGAGCTAGTGGATAAACATCAAGTAACTAAGTAGTTACATAAACAAACTAGCATCCTTAGAAGATCAACCAAGTACTTAGCCATTTCATTCAATCCAACCAAGTAACCAATACTCATCCATTAAATGATGCAAGCAATGACATCCTACCTTTAATAAAGTGGCTTTATGGACAAGATATTATTTTGGCATAGCAATAATACAAGATTGGATGAGATAAAAGCAAGAGAAAACAAGCCAAACACCACCTCTCCCTTTTTTCTATCCATTCGGCTAGAACAAGAATTCCAAATCCAAAGTCCAAGCTCCCACCATAATTTGATCTCCAAATTTTTAGGGTAAGTCTTAAATTTCACAAAAGTAATCTCCTAGAAATCTTAGCTCCAATCTCCATGTTTTCCATTTTCAAATAAATCATACAAGGTGAGGATGAATAGTGTTCTTCATGATTTAACTTTGTTTTCTTGGTTTCTTGTGATTGATCCAAGCTAGCTTAGGCCACACAAGGACTAGATCAAGGATTATTTAGGCTCTAGCACTCTCCATGGAAGGTATACCCTTGAAACCCTAGATCTTGTTTTTAGATTTATGCATGTTCTTGATGGATTTAAGCTTGGTGATGATGTTTGCATGATTATAAGCATGTTAGAATGATTTGTAGTTGGTTTAATCATATGATGATTATGATGGCAAAGTACATGTTCTTGGACATATTTGGGATGAGAAATATGTGTATAAGTTGTATTGATGCCCGGTGTGGCTTGGTTTGATGATTATGATTTTTGGAACGTCCGATTTATAGCCGTCGTAATACCAAATTTTTTTAACACTTAGAAACCGAGCATGGAAGTTAATATAAATTCCTGACCTTGGTAATGTTATGACTTGTCCTTGTAGATCTCGAGCCATAGATCGTTTTGACATGAGAATCGGAACATTACGACTTACGGTTTAGGAGTTATGGTCAAATTACTAAAATTGGTTTGAAACCGTAAGTAAAAGTTCGTAACTTAAATTGAACCCTCGTAAAGCATGTTACTCAGTGACGAATCTTGGTAAATAAATACTAGAGGTCATAAGGAAGGTATGAGAGAAAACCACATGTCAAACGGATCGTTTTACGATTTTATAAAAATGTTTGAATCGAAGTTAAACGCGAACGAACCCCTAAAAACCCGCTTGGTTATAACTTTGGTAAAACACTTAGAAAACGGACGATAAAACTCGAGGTATCATCTTGATTCGTAAATGACCTACTTAGCACTTACATGGCTTAAGTATATACCAAGTGTAAGTGTAACAACGAGCCGTAATGACGAACAAATGTCGGGTCAAAACGAGGTTAATAAGGGTACACAAAAAGGGTGCATAACGAGATAACTTGAAAACGTGTTTCGATTTATGTAAAGTTTATACTTAGACTTTTAAAAGTTGTAAAGTGGTTAATCTCGAATGTTCTGATTGTTTATAGATCATCGAGCAGACCCAGGACACGCTATCTCTACCCACACCCGATTACCAGGCAAGTTTCCAATACATTGGAACTGTTGTTGTGATAATATGTATATCTGTTGTTTCTGATACATATGCCATAGCATGCATGCCTATTATCAAATTATATTATGATACTTGTTCCCTGAATTGACATTGGCTTATAGACTAGATACGAACTATCAGTTATAAGCCGGATTATTTTGGTAAGACCCTTAACGAAGGGTATATGATACTCATTCTTAAATATAGATCGGGAGTCGGTATTTTGAGATATATAGATAGTCGCGGATGAATATTATTTTAAAATATTCATTGGAAGTTCTATTTACTTAAGGAATATTATTTCGAATATTCCTTTAAAGTTTTGATTACTAAATGAATATTATTTGGATATTCATTTAGAAGATTAGTTACTAAATGAATATTATTTTCAAATATTCATTTAAGGTTTGACTTATTTATTGAATATTATTTTAAATACTTATTGGAGTTTAATTATTTAATGAATATTATTTTGAATATTCATTTAAGGAGGGATTTATTTAGTAAATAATTCTATATATTCATTCGAGGATTACTTACGAGCAATATTATGATTTAATTATATTCCGTAATTATTATTGATTTAATAAATATTCTTGGAATATTTATTTAATTCTTTTAAATTCTTTTTAAAATGATTTATATTATTCGAAGATTATCTTTCACCTTCAGATATTATGTAAAATATTTCGGAGTCTTTTTACGACTATTTTATCAAGGAAAGGTTCCCAACTCTTTATTTTTCATTTAAATCTATCTTAAAAGGATTTAAATGCTCGCTCAAACTTCCATATTATAGGGGAACCTTACTTGAGAAATGTTATTTATCTTGTTGACTTCCCGGTCATAAATCTTTTAAAAACTATTCTTTTCACTCGCAACTTGGTTGCTGTTTATCAATTGAATCTTTGAGTAACCTTCTCATCATTCGAGAGGTATGATTATTGGAACAAGATGGTATCCTCTAACAAGCAGCAGCTTGGGAGATATGATGTTGAATTTTTCCTTTCCAACTAGATACGACTACTTTGTGGAGTCTTATCAACAAGTATTATACTTGGGGAAAGGGGGACGAACTTTACGTTCAGAGTCAAGAACTTCTTTTCAAACTTGGAGTCGTGTAAGAGGCCGAGTAGCGCCGATCAATGTTGACTTTGTTGCCTTGGTGGCTACTCATAAAGATATTGTTTCCTTGTTTGACTCTTATTGCTGAGCTGTTTATCACCCTTAATATTAATTACGAAATTAATATTTAATTAGGGTTTTGGGCCTCGTAAATGGGCCTCATGTACGGACCATGCTGGGTCTAATTAATGCCATATTAAATGTATCTTTAGGGCTTACTTTTAGCCCATATCATTTGCCCCTAACTTCTAGAAAAACTGATCAGGTTTTCCTTAAAGTTTTAACTGCCTTTTTCGAGACTCGGGTTGGGGTTTATCGTTATACACTAGTGTTTTACGAGTATCATCTTTAGATGTAAAGCATGGAGCGATGCATTTACGACGATATTTTAAACGATGCTAAACGACACTAAACGACACTAAATGGTGCTAACTAGCCTTAGACGACGTTTAAACGATGCTAAATGTCGTTAAACGGCATAAAACGGCGCTAATCGGCACTTATCGGTGCTAATCGGTAGTAAACGACGTTGTTTAGAAAGCTGCTAGACGACTACCGACCGAAAGAGGGTCACCAAGGAAGCCTCCCAACTCAACTACCTCAGCCAGGGCCTCCCGTGGGAGCCTCTCGGCTGGACTGTCTCAGCCAGAGGACTCCCCGGGAGCCTCTCGGCTGATGGGTCTCGGCTAGAGGCCTCCCTCAGATGGTTCTCGGCCAGGGGCCTCCCTGGGTGTGTCTTGGCCAGTTGGTCTCGGCCAGGGGCCTCCCTGGGTGTGTCTCGGCCAGCTGGTCTCGGCTGGGGCTGCCCCCGGGTGGTTCTCGGCTGGGAGGTGTCGGCTGGGGCTTCCTCGGGGTGCCTCTTGGCTGATGCCTCTCAGCTGGGGCTTCCTCGCGGTGCCTCTCGGCTGATGCCTCTCGGCTGGGGCTTCCCCGGGTGGCCTCTCGGCTGATACCTCTCGGCTGGGATTCTCCTCGGTGAGCCTCTTGGCTAAAGAGTGTTATCTCTAATCGTTCCCTAATTTTTTGATTAGCATCCTTACTCCTTTTTGTGGATTGATCTCTTGATTAAGTCTAATTAGATTGAGTCATCCAACCACCTATTTTATTACAACTCCGTGTCGGATATTCATCGGTTCTTTTTCAGAATTGTACGAGATATAACGATCTTTTTGTCAATTTTCCGCCATTTTTGAGATTTTAAACGACAAATGACCTGTAAACACGAACCAGTCTGAATTTTAACCTATTCTAGCAGGTCACCACTTTTCTATAAAAGATGGAGAGAATACTTCATTTCTCCTCACTTCTTCATTTCTCAAACTTTCTCTCAAGTTCTCTAGCTCTCTACTTCTTAAGTTTTGAAGCTCAAGTTCAAGTTCTCGAGATGGCAGACAGCAACTAAACATCCCAAGCTCCTCAAGCACCCCCAATGTCTATGTTGGAGGCAATGGCCAAGAGGAGCAAAGCTCAATCTCTGAAAGGTAAGAATGAAATTTGGTCTCCCTTATATATTGATCGTCGTTTTACTTCGTTGCTAGACTTATTTAGCACCGTAGCGGACATATTTCCCAATAACTCAGAGCTAGACTCCTACCAGAGTGCATACAAACTGAAGGAACATGATGTAGAGAAGATAAGGAATTTATATGGTTTCCCGGAAACAAATCAAGGTTCGAATGCCCGGTTTAGGCGATATAACTTGCAACTGGCATCCGGAGAAACTTTGTGTTTTTAGAGGTGCTTTGGAAGCGGGGTTCAGGTTTTCCATGCATCCTTTCATCATAAGGTTATTAGCTGAACTTCAGGTTCACCCTTGTCAGTTGTACCCCAACTCCTGGAGGATTCTTATTATCTTCATTCTAAGATGCCGTGACCTGGACATCCCTCTGAGTACCACCATGTTTTGAAGTACCTTCTTAGTTATAAATTATGCAAGTCCAAGAGAAGGTGGATTAGATTCCAGCATCGGGGTTTAGTCCCTCATATGGTGAACACGAAGTCCTTCCCAGATTCCCACCATTTCTGGTCAAGGGAGTTCATTGTTCTTTATTGGAAAGGCGGCGATTGGGGCCAGTTTTTTGTAAAGAATTTTGGTAGTGTAGAAGATAGTTCACACTTCATTCTGGATCTCAAAACCCACGAGCTTCTCAATCAGGATAGACTTTTAGAGGACAACGGCCGTTCTCACTATATCGAGCATTTTTAACAGAGAAAAGGCTTGTTGAAGCAGGCCTTAGCATACTTCCCTTCGAGGGTAATTATACTTTCAGTTATATATCTTGAACTATGTTTGTTCTTATTCCGATGTTCTTTCCTTGTATGTTTCAGTTGCTGCGGATTGCTCCAAAGTGTCCAAATTTCTTAGAGCGATGTACCCAGGGTAAGAGATCTCGAAATGCCGATGGGAGCACTAGGTCTCCTTTCATTCCTGCTTGGGGTATTTGTGAACAGGACTCCGTCCTTGGGTGCTCTGCCTTGGCCTTGGACTGGTCCAATTGCTCTATTACCCCTTCTGACCGTCTAACTGTGTCCTCCGGGGATAAAATTGAGGAGTCCGAGCGTCTTGGGGCTCAAGCCCTCTACCAGGTATGCCATTCACTTTTCTGAATTCAATGTCCTTGGTCAACTCAATGCACAAATTCCTTAACAAATTTCATGTTTTCAGGCAAATGCCTACTTGCAATCCACTACCAACCAAGGTCGGGCTTTTCGGGATGAAAACGTGGCCTTAAAGAAAGAAAGGAGTATGTTTGAAGAAGAACGTAGAAGTTTGGAATCTAGAGCCCTCGATGCTGAGAGGGAATCAAGCTCTTATCAAAGGCAGCTCAGTTCCCTGGCTAGGAAGAAATCCTCAGAATTTGACAAAGTGATCAAAGCTTACCATAAGTCAGAAGATTTCTTGAAGCTAATAGATGATCATGATGATGAGATGCGCCCCTACAACATGTCTGTCGATTGGAACAAGGCCATTAACGTTGTTAGTAACAAGTATCCAACTGTTGTTGATCCGGCGAACTTCCCGTGCCCTGACTGGGCTATTAGTAGTGGAGGCTTTGTTGACTATGCTTCTAGTTCGGGAGTCAAGGCTATGCCTTAAACATCGGGCTCTAGCTCTTGGGGAGGCCACTGACACTCCGGTTCTAACTCCAAGGGAGCCGCCCAAACTATTAGCCATGACTCATCTTCCTCGGGCTCTCGCTAGAAGAAGCCCATGCCTATGAAGAGGAATGGGGTGACTCGTAGCCAATCTCGGGAAAGAGGAGGCTTCAAAATGAAGCAAGCCCTCCTTCTAGCTCCTCCTCTGACGAAGAAGAGGTAGAGAGGACTGGGCCACAGGTGGCAGCCGAAGATGGTAGCGGCTCTGATGAGAATGATTCAGATGAGGAGGAATCTGGCAAGGAAGAGAGTTCTGATGACGCTCCACAAGAGTAGGTGGCCTTGCATGCCATTGTTAGTCACTTGTGGCTTTGTTTATTTTCATTCGGGGTCCTTCGTGGACTTAACTTTTATTTGATAATGTCTGTAACTTAAACCTTGGCCCTCCGGGGCGTCTTATCTATGCAAATGTTTCCTTTTATTCGTATGTTCTTTTATTTTCGGTACTTGGTCATTCTAGACTTACACTCGACAGGTGCTTGGTACATAATCATAGAATCATAGAATGGAAAACAACTTGCATTAATATTGGAAATGGGTTCAACCCTTACATAGATTACTACTATCCTACTCAGGGAAATGAGCCCTGGAATGGCTTCATTGAACCTTATTTAAACTTCTCCTAATAGATAGATAAAAGGCTAAGTCCTTACAAGAATAGCTTAAACATAATAAACCTTCAGCTTCAAAGCGTGCCAAGTGCGAGGCACCTCGTTTCCATCAAAGGTTTCCAGCTTGTAGAATCCTTGTCCTAGTATCTTCTTAGCTCGATACCGCCCTTCCCAGTTGGGGGCTAGCTTTCCTTTCTGGCCAAATCCGGAGGCCTCTATCTTTCTTAGAACCAAGTCACCTTGTCGAAAGAACCTCTCCTTAACCATTTGGTTGTAGTGGAAGGATGCACTTTTCTGATGCTCTGCATTCCTGGCATTTGCCTCATCCCTAACCTCATCAATCAGACGAAGGGCGAGCCTCATGCCTTCGAGCCTCATGCCTTCTTCGTTAGTCTCGGGTTCATATGCTTCCACTCGTTGGGATGCATGTGTAATCTCCAAGGGAACAACTACCTCGGCTCCTAAGCCAACAAGAACGGGGTTGCTCCAGTCGTCACTTTATAGGTGGTGCGGTATGCCCAGAGTATAGGCAACAACTCATCCACCCAAGTATTTCTTGAGTGTTCGACCCCCTTCTTAAGTCCATCAAGGATAATCCGGTTTGCTACCTCTGCCTGTCCATTAGCTTGAGGATGAGCCACTGAAGTAAAGCGAAGCTCAATAGCATTCTCCACACAATATTTCTTGAACTCTTCATTGTTGAACTGTGTCCCATTATCCGTCACAAGGATTCGAGGGATACCATACCTGCAGATTATGCTATCCTAAAAGAACTGAGCGAGTTTCTTGGTGGTTATCTTAGCTAATGGTTTAGCCTCAATCCACTTAGTGAAGTAGTAGATGGCCACTATCAGGAACTTCCTTTGTGCTAAAGCTACAAGGAAAGGTCCAAGTATGTCCATTCCCCACATTACGAACGAGATAGGAGAGTTAATCGAGGTTAACATCTCAGGCGGCTGCCTTACATTCGGAGCGTGCTTTTGGCACCTGTCACCCCTCTTTACATAATTCTGCGCATCGGCCAACATCTCTGGCCATTAGAATCCCAAATGAGTGATCTTGTGAGCTAGGGCTCTGCCCCCCAAGTGTTGCCCACAGATCCCTCCATGAACTTCCTCTAATGCTTCCTTTGCCTCTTGGGGCCTCAAACATCTCAAATATGGAATAACGAAAGACCTCTTGTAAAGGATGCCTTCAATAAAGACATATCTCAATGCTCTCACCGACAGCTTTCTTGCCTCCTGGGCATCGTTAGGGAGCCATCCAGTTTCCAAGTGAGCTTTGATTGGATCTATCCAACAGCTCCCTACATCAATTGGTGCCACCAATTTCGAGTTGATGGCCGGGGCCTTCAGGACCTGGAATTAGACACTTCCTGCATAGTTCTCTATCTCCGAAGAAGCGAACTTGGACAGGGCATCAGCCTTAATGTTCCCTTCTCTTGGAATGTGCTCCACATAGCACTCATCAAAATGAGTCATAACAACTTTCACAACTCTCAAACATTTTGCCATAGTTTCATCCTTGGCTTCAAATTCACCGTTCACTTGCGAGACTACCAGTCTTGAATGTCCACAAATTTTAAGATTTTTGACCATCATGATTCTGGCCAAGCCCAATCCGGCTATCAAGGCTTCATACTCAGCTTCGTTGTTGGTTGTTAGGAAGTCCAACTTCAAAGCATACTCAACTATGAATCCATTGGGACTTTACAAAACCATTCCTACACCACTAGATTTTGTTTTTGATGCTCCTTCAAAATAGAGCACCCAATATTCCTTCTGATCTGGTAATAGCTCTTCATCTTTATCCTTACTTTCAGGGGTGGGTACTATCTCCTGTCCCCCGAGTTCTTGGTTGCCAATGGTACATTCAACCACGAAGTCAACCAATGTCTGAGCCTTGATTGCTATCCGAGGCTTGTATGTGATATCAAATTCTCCAAGTTCGATTGCCCACTTGATTATCCTTCCACTTGCCTTCGGGCTGTGCAAAATATTTCTCAATTGTTGGTCCGTCAGGACTTCGATCTTGTGTGACTGGAAGTATGGTCGTAGCTTTTTCGAAGCTGTTATCAATGCCAAAGCAAACTTCTCAATAGGAGAGTAACGCAATTCAGCTCCGTGCAACACCTTGCTCACATAGTAGATAGGTTTCTCAACCTTGCTCTCTTCTCGAATGAGAAGAACACTCAGGGCTTGTTCAGACACTGCCAGATATAGATACAAGGTCTCCCCGGGACTAGGTTTAGCCCACAATGGGGCTTCAGTCATGTACTTCTTCAAATGTTCAAAGGCCTCTTGGCTCTCAGGAGTCCATTCAAATTTTTTCACCTTCTTCAATGCTTGGAAGAAGGGCAAGTACTTGTCGCCAGACTTAGAGATAAATCTCCCCAGGGCTGCGACTCTACCCGTCAGCTTTTGTACATTTCGTGCAAAAGCTGAACGTGGGGGTTCCATGTCTAAAATCGCCTTGATCTTATCGGGGTTGGCTTCTATGCCTCGCTTTGAAAACATCTGACCCAAAAATTTTCCTGATCCAACGCCAAAGGTACACTTGGCTGGATTTAACATCATCTTATGGTGCCTCAGCACTTCGAATGCCTCTCTAAGGTGCTTAATATGGTCTGCCTTGATTAGGCTCTTGACTAACATGTCATCAACATAGACCTCCATGGTTTTCCCAATTAGATAAGCGAATATCTTGTTCACCAATCGTTGGTAAGTAGCTCCTGCATTCTTTAATCCAAAATCCATAACAAGATAACAGAAAACACCAAAGTCGGTTATGAAATATACCTTTGGGATGTCATCCTTATGTATCTTAATCTGATTGTAGCCACTGAAACCATCCATGAAGCTCAACATCTCATGCCCAGATGTGGCATCTATCAGCGTGTCAATCCTTGGTAGAGGGAAACAATCCTTAGGACATGCATCATTCAGATCGGTGAAGTCTATACACATCCTCCATTTTCCATTCACCTTTTTGACCATCACAGGGTTAGCGAACCACTCGGGGAAATGAATCTCTTCAATAAAGCCAGCTTCTAAGAGCTTATCTACATCTTGATTAATGGCCTCTTTCCTTTCAGGAGCAAAATTTCTCTTCTTCTGATTTATTGTCTTTCACTTTGGACCGATATTCAACCTGTGAGTTATGAGTTGGGGATCAATCCCTGGCATGTCAGCCGCTGTCCAAGCAAACACATCACTGTTCTCTTGTAAGAAAGTTGTCAATCTGCCCTTTAAGGGTTCTTTCAGAGAAGCTCCAATATATGTAACCTTTTCGGGGTCTCCAATGTCTAGAGGTATAGGAATCAAATCTTTTGTCGATTTCCCTCGGTGTTCGTCATCACCTCGAACATCCATGTCTTCAATCGGAAGGACCTGCCCCCGACTCCATCGGCTCTCAAAGCAGCTACATAGCAACTTCTAGCCATTTTCTGATCTCCTCTCTATTCTCCAACGCATGAAGACCAGTCCTTCCCAGGATTGCATTATATGTTGAGGCTGCCTTGATTACTGACAAGGCTGTCGCGTGCCTATCAAATAATAAAAATCTAACAAATCCTTCTAACTATGCAGTAGGGTAAGTCAGAGTCGTTCCCACAGAGACAAAAGTGCCAATCACCAGTCTTTTTCTGATTTAATTTAGCTAAGCAAGTAACACAATAAATTTTGAGGATTTAATTAAACTAATTTATACTAAGAAGAATTGTGTTTATACTAATCAGATCTAAAAACATCCAGAATTAAGTATCCCCACTAGCATGGTCAATGCAATCGTGAATTTTCCTCCCCAATTAATCGTATAATACTCAACAGGAAAGATGCGCCCTATAAATACCAATAATCCCTCTCGGGTATTAATGGCTTCTCTAAAATACAATCAAGCCTATTCTCATGGTATCATGCAATTCAGAGACATTAATAACAGCACCCTAACTTCCTAACAATCCGTTCTACCTATTCTCATGGAGAAGTTCATGTTCTTATTGGATAAATCACAACCATCTAAATCCAACTCTCGTTGATAAATAGATAATGGTTCAAACAATACACATAATCACGTCTGATCTGCAATTGCTAATTAAAACAACTCAATAAGCAAGAGCAATTAAACAATCAAATTGGGGAATTCACACATCGACCATAACTAGGGTTCAACTCAACCCTAGATTAATAAACTACTCACACATGATTAAATTAACAAAACAAGAATGAATATAAGAACACATAATTATAAGAATAGAGAAAAAGTGTTTACAAAAGTATACGTACCAATGCTTTTGATCTCTAAGATTGGATGATAAAACAATACCCCTAGATGTGTTTATATAGGCATCAGGAGCCTAAAAATTAGCTAACCAAAACTAAGTAGGAAACAGCTAATAAAATATTACAATTGTAATAGAAGTAGGAATAAAAAAAGAAATATCCTCCTTGAATTAGATAAGCCTCGTAGACTTCTGGTAATTTCCCTCTTTGTGTTGGATAAGAATTTGTTGTCCAAGATTTGCCGTAATTAGAATTGAAATAGGATTCCAGGAAGTGAAATTCGTCATCTGTCTTTCAGGCCTGTTTCTGGGCTTCTCCAGTTGGAATATTGATATTGGACCACCTTTGACTTGTAGAAAATTCTGTTATCTTCGCGTGGGCTGTAAGATCACCCAATTCTGATGTCTGAAACTCAAGTTATGGCCCAAACAGTGATGTACACGCAAGCTGCCCAATAGTTACGAATTTTCTAGTAATTTAAGTCCAAATAAACTCAATTCCTTCCAAGTTTGGGAATTATTTATTTCCTGCAATAAACTCCAATAAAACTTATTAAATCGACACGATTATTCGCAAAAGCTCATTAAATGTGGGAATAAAATCCTCTAAAATATATGTAAATTATATTCTATCAAATATCCCCACACTTAGCACTTTGCGCGTCCTCGTGCAAGCTAAAATAATAACTACACTAACTAATTAGTATCACTTCCGTAGGTGATCACGGTTGCATTTAACATATGCAACAAGTCCTTTAAACCCCTAGGTAGCCCTAGTGGACGAGTAGGGTCTCGTGAGGGCTTATAGCGAATATACCCACAAAATCCATCTAGCTCATGCAAAAGATCACACATCAACACAACACCACACACACCCGTCCTCTCATGCCATATCAACTTAAGAATCAAAATGAAAATGCAATGTCTTGGTGTCTAAAGTGCAAGTATCCACATAGCATACTCAAATCACATGAATAACATCATAGAATTCCATGTCAAATGCAAAAATCATTGGTAAACATGCTAAGCACACAAGAGCACATCTTTGAGACAAAACCTGGGATCTCCTATGCAAAAGCAAAAACTCACCATTCACTCACAAAAGATATTCACTCCAAACAGGGTGGTAAGTATATCACTCAACTCCATCAATATCATAAACATGCTTTGTCCTTGTTATCAATCTAACTCTTAACACAACATACATTATCGATGACAATCAAAAGGTCTTTGTTCAGGTTGTAATGGGGCTAGGGACAAGGTATGTCAAGAAAGCTAAAGAAGGTTAAGTCAAAAGCTAGTACCCAACAATGAAATTCAAACAACTCCCATACTTATGAAAACCAATGAATACTTCCCCACACTTGAACTTTTATCATAGTCCAAAAACTTTGTCTAGTCGAATCTAAGTAGGATCACAAAGGATAAGTATGATCTCAAATTTATTTTTTCTGTTTTTTCTTTTTCTTCTTTTTTTTCTTTTTTTTTTCTTTTTTTTTTTCAAGACAAGTAATTCTCCAGTAACCACGGGTAGCGAAAAGTCACCAAAATACAATTGCTTAATACCAGCGCATGCACATGGATCATCCCTTTCATATGTCATTGCACTTACCACCCAATGATCTCAAAGGAGTACTTGCTTCTTCCCTTTTTTTTAGAGAGCTGAATAATAACCAGATGAACAATGATCCTTAAGATATGATTTCCAACTTCGACTAACAAGCTAACAATCAAACCCCAAATATTCCCCAAAAGTATGATCATCAATAAAACCCCCTTTTTATTACACACCTTATTACTCCCTTAAGCACAATACTAGCCTTTGACAATTGGGTTCAAATTTAATATAGGCCAATACAAGAAAAGGATATATGGCAAGTAACGTGGTGTGTCACCGAAAGAATAGGATTAAGCTCAAAGGGTTAACTAATTGATCATGTATAAATGGTTTGGAATTATAGGAAATATGAGGTTATACCTAATTGCCTTTATCATCTTATCATCAATAAATGTCATGCATCTCAAGAAAGACTTCAAGCAAGTGCTAGCAATGTAAACAACAAGTGGACACTCAAGCAAACAAATAGTTATGCAAAAGATATGCATATAGGCTCAAAACTCACTTGGTGTGACAAAACATAATCAATCCCAAAGTAATAGTCTCTCTAACGCACCTACTTGTATTCAAAGCATATAGACCAAATTATCTTGCACATATTCATGTCATTCTAATCATTTAGCACATTCAATAAGTCTACTAGTTTCTACTTGCTAGTGTACGTGTGTGCACAAGAACATCACATATCATCTCTCAATCAAAAGCATCCATAAACACAAGATTTCTAAGCATGCATGAGTGCATTTACGTAAGTAACCTTCACATGGCTAGAATTATTTTTGGTATTTTTCAAAAAAAATTTTTCAATTTTTTTTTTTTTGAATTTTTTTTTTTATAACAAAACACATATATATATTAAGCACATCCCCACACTTAAATGTGGCAATGTCCTCAATGGCACAATACTAAGAATATCAACTAATAATAAGAAGGAAAGAAATACTCCCCTATGCCAAAGCATGAAGTGCACCAGTCCTCCACAGTATACAGAATCCATGGGTTGCCTCCCAAGTAGCGCATTTGTTTAACGTCGTTAGCCCGACACCTGTTGACAATTATCCTGGCGAAAAAGCATATAGATGTACATATCTCCTAATTTGAATTAATCTAGTGATGTGAGCACCAATTAGATAACCAAGAAGATACATAAATTGGCACGTGAGACTCATGTGATGCTCACGAAATTTCGGGATGTGAAAATATTTAGCAAAATCCGCATCAAAACATTTATGACTACTTTTCACAAATCCCTCCCAAATCGGGTCTGCAACAGGCATATATACATTCTCAATCTTAGCATTCTTCAAGTCAAGCGTATCCAAATTCGGTTCTATCTCATCTACCACAATGGGAATCACAATATCCTTATTCAAATTTATATCTTCCACAACCATACTATCGCCCTCGTCAAATAGCATGCAAATAGAGTCATCTAAGATATCAACATCATTATTATCAAAAGAGTTTTCACACGAGTTAATTTCTTGAGAAGCATATGGGTCAATAAGAGTGAGACTTTCAAAATCATCATCAAAATCATCATAATCATCAAAAATTAGCTCACTATTACTAACCTCTTTTGGTGACTCTTTGAACTCCTTACCACTCCACAAAGTTGTATCATCAAATTGACTCATTGGTATTTCCTCCAATTGAGAGCGCCTTTCAACGAATTCAGTTACCTCTTGAGCTAGTTGAGCAATTGAGTTTTCAATCAACTTGCCTTGAACTTTCAACTCATTAAGACTTGTCTCAACCTCTTCATTCTTGTTCAGCTGTGTAACAACAACTCCTTCCAACAGACTTTCCAAGTTGGATTTTTGTGGTGGCTGAAAGTAGTTGATTTGAGGTGGTTGAGCTTGGCATGGACTAACTTGCTTCTCTTCAAACTGAGCATTAAACTGTTGACGTTGAGCATCACAAGTGGCTAAAGACTCATTCATCTTGGCACATGGAGAGAAATAAGTTTCCAAGGCAGTTTCCAAGCTAGATTTTTCTGGTTGAGCTGGATTGCTTTGGTAGGAAAAATCAGAATAATTTTCCAAACTAGAAGTGTATGTTTCGGAATAAGGATTGTATTGTGGTGGCTGGTCAGAGTTGTAATGGGCATTGTAATGAAAATTATTATCCCAATATTGTGCTTGGCTTGGGTAATAAGGGGTATTATATTGGCAAAAATTTTGAGTGTGTCCCTGTATACCGCAAACATCACAAGTAGCAACCAAATAAGAATTTCTTGACTCAATTTCATCGATCTTTTGAGAAAATGCCCGCATAGTCTCAATCAATGCCTCCATGCTTTCTTCTTGCTCCTCTCTTTACTCGCTTAATTTCTTGTCATAGGAATCTGAAAATCAATTTTACAAGAAACAAGAAAAACCACAAGCAAAGATCAAACAGAACAAGAATAATAGCCGAAGCAACACAACTAAAAAACTTAGCTAAACTAACTCAAAAATTAACCAATCTAACACTGCTTTGTCCCCGGCAACGGCGCCAAAAATTTGACAAGGCTGTCGCGTGCCTATCAAATAATAAAAATCTAACAAATCCTTCTAACTATGCAGTAGGGTAAGTCAGAGTCGTTCCCACAGAGACAAAAGTGCCAATCACCAGTCTTTTTCTGATTTAATTTAGCTAAGCAAGTAACACAATAAATTTTGAGGATTTAATTAAACTAATTTATACTAAGAAGAATTGTGTTTATACTAATCAGATCTAAAAACATCCAGAATTAAGTATCCCCACTAGCATGGTCAATGCAATCGTGAATTTTCCTCCCCAATTAATCGTATAATACTCAACAGGAAAGATGCGCCCTATAAATACCAATAATCCCTCTCGGGTATTAATGGCTTCTCTAAAATACAATCAAGCCTATTCTCATGGTATCATGCAATTCAGAGACATTAATAACAGCACCCTAACTTCCTAACAATCCGTTCTACCTATTCTCATGGAGAAGTTCATGTTCTTATTGGATAAATCACAACCATCTAAATCCAACTCTCGTTGATAAATAGATAATGGTTCAAACAATACACATAATCACGTCTGATCTGCAATTGCTAATTAAAACAACTCAATAAGCAAGAGCAATTAAACAATCAAATTGGGGAATTCACACATCGACCATAACTAGGGTTCAACTCAACCCTAGATTAATAAACTACTCACACATGATTAAATTAACAAAACAAGAATGAATATAAGAACACATAATTATAAGAATAGAGAAAAAGTGTTTACAAAAGTATACGTACCAATGCTTTTGATCTCTAAAATTGGATGATAAAACAATACCCCTAGATGTGTTTATATAGGCACCAGGAGCCTAAAAATTAGCTAACCAAAACTAAGTAGGAAACAGCTAATAAAATATTACAATTGTAATAGAAGTAGGAATAAAAAAAGAAATATCCTCCTTGAATTAGATAAGCCTCGTAGACTTCTGGTAATTTCCCTCTTTGTGTTGGATAAGAATTTGTTGTCCAAGATTTGCCGTAATTAGAATTGAAATAGGATTCCAGGAAGTGAAATTCGTCATCTGTCTTTCAGGCCTGTTTCTGGGCTTCTCCAGTTGGAATATTGATATT
The DNA here is from genome assembly GCA_036435485.1 of Saposhnikovia divaricata. NCBI lineage: Eukaryota > Viridiplantae > Streptophyta > Magnoliopsida > Apiales > Apiaceae > Saposhnikovia > Saposhnikovia divaricata. Next base: position 166,922,562 of record CM071599.1, read on the forward strand.
GGACCACCTTTGACTTGTAGAAAATTCTGTTATCTTCGCGTGGGCTGTAAGATCACCCAATTCTGATGTCTGAAACTCAAGTTATGGCCCAAACAGTGATGTACACGCAAGCTGCCCAATAGTTACGAATTTTCTAGTAATTTAAGTCCAAATAAACTCAATTCCTTCCAAGTTTGGGAATTATTTATTTCCTGCAATAAACTCCAATAAAACTTATTAAATCGACACGATTATTCGCAAAAGCTCATTAAATGTGGGAATAAAATCCTCTAAAATATATGTAAATTATATTCTATCAAATACCAAGAAGTTCAGCATCTGAGTAGCCTCCTTAGGTTCCTGCCCAATAGTCACAGACAGCTGAATGGTTCCTTCAACCTTGGATTCAACTCCATTAAATCCATAGATAGACATGTGGGTGGGGGTTAGCTGAGACTCATTATATCCCATCTTTACAAACGCATCATGAAACAGAATATCAACAAAAGCTCCATTGTCTATCAAGACTAGTTTTACTCCTGAGTTTCTAATTACAGGAGTTATGACCAACGGGTCGTCATGGGGGAACATCACCCCTTCCAAGTCTGAATCATCAAAACTAATCACTAGCTCAATTTTTGCCCGCTTTGGAGCCTCCCCCATGATGTGCATCACCTCTATGGCGTAAGCCTTTCGAGAATTCCTTGTCGTGCCGGCCGCTGTCGGGCCTCCCCAGATCATATTGATAACCGGCCCTCGGGGCTGTGGGTTACGATCACGGTCATTATCCCTACGATCATTGTTCTTCTTGTCATAATCCCTTCTTTGATTTCCACGATCTTCACCCTTCATGAACTGACTTAGTTTCCCTCTTCAGATCAAGAATTTAATCTCGTCCTTGAGTTGTTTACAATCGTCGGTGTCATGTCCCACATCCTTGTGAAACCTACAATACTGATCCTTGTTTCACTTTGAGGGGTCACCCCTGAGTGGCTTCAGCCATCGAAAGTCCTTATCCTTCTCGATATCTAACAAGATCTGACTCCTAGGAGCATTCAACCTCGCATATTCAAAAAATCTTGGTCTTAGGCCCTTCTTAGGTGTAGAGTCAGAGTCCTTACTAGTCCGGGGATATTTGTCCCTAGCATCATACTCTTGCTCTTGCTTTCACTTCCTAGAGTTGTTGTTATTCCCTCCATTACCTACTGTGGCCTCTTTCTTCATGCTATCCTCAGCTTTTATGTACTTATCATCCATTCGTTGTAGCTCAGCCATATTCTCAGGGGGATGCTTTGCCAATGACCTCTTAAAGAAAAGATCAGTAGTTCCGTGTTCCAGGGCTACCATGGCCACCTTGTTCTCCAAATCAATGATATTCAATGTTTCCTTAGTGAATCGCTTGAGGTAATCCCTCAGATTCTCATTCTTTCCTTGTACAACATACATAAAAGATGCAGATCTTTTCTCATGAGTTCGTCCGCTAAAGAATTGGCTGACAAAAGTGGCACTCAACTCCTTAAAGGAGCCAATCGAATTTGCAGGTAATCGGCTATACCATCTTTGAGCCATGCCCGATAGGATTTGAGGAAATGCTCTACACTTTAGAGCATCACTTGCAGGCTGCAATATTAGTATGTTTGAAAATGCCCTGACGTGATTTCCGAGATTACCCGTTCCATCATAACCCTTAATTGTCGGCATCTTGAACTTCCTAGAAATACGAGCATTCATCACCTCCTCAGTAAACAGGGGTGTGGGATCATCAGGATCTCCAAGAGGCATTAGATCTTTGGGGTTTCCCTTGGGGGTTTCCACCCTTGTTGTTCTTCCAGTAGGGGCATCAGCCCTACTTTTCCTCCTTGAAGACCTTTCCAAATCAATAAGGGGAATCCCTCCTGTAGTCTGAGGAGGTCAATTCTGATTCTATCTCGCCTGCTCTTTTACCATGTCATCCTTCAACTTTAAGATCTCAGCCTTATGGGCCCTTATCCTCTCGGTAGTTGTCAAAGGGGTGATATCATGGATAGTTTATGTCCTTCTTCGAGGTTCTTTGCTAGAACATCGCCTCTTCGAGGCTTTATCACGATCATCATCCTCAGATGATGAGTCGTCAGTATAGGGGCTAGAGTAGTCATCATATTCATGATCACGGCCCAACCCCCTATTATAAAGAGGCTCCTGAATCAGCAAGGCATGGCCGCTTGTTCCAACACCTCGAGTAGCAGGAGGGTAGTTAGGGAGATCCGTATTTACGGGGAGATCCGTAGTGTGGATCTGTACCCCCGGGAGTAGCGTGCGATTAACGTTATCAAGAGAAGAAATGTAACACCCCCAGATCCGGGGTCAGGGATCTGGTGGTTACGGTCTTACATCCATTCATAATACTTGACTTGAGTCCACAATAAATAAATCACATGCTGTGACCCCACAATAATTACCACTCACACACACAACAGTTATAGTCCCAGAGATGAAATTGAAATAAGTCTTACATTAAAGGGTTACGAATAAAAGTTATTACAATCCCAAAAGGATAACATCATAGGTTTAAAAGTTTTGCCGTTGATTACATTAATTATACATATAGTTAAACAGGAAACAAAAGCTGTCTAACTATGCTACCTCAGCAATGGCGGCTAGCATCTTAGCGGGTAGTCCGGTGGGTCGGGTAACCTGCTTGCGCCGAGTGCGCCTGACGCGAGCCATCTGTCCTAGCTGTTGTTGTGACATAATATAAACAAAGCAAGGGTGAGCGAAAGCCCACCAACAAATATATAACTGAACGATAATTTAAAACAGTTCAAAGCTATCTTTTAAACCATATGCCATGCATTTACGGAAATGATGCCAGTATAATATGAACGATGAAGTTACGAGGTAACTTAAAGTATTTGTTTGAAGAAATATCTGCTACATCAAAGTAAGCGAGATATTATTATCGTTATTAAGAAGAGGAACTTGCAAGAAAGGGTTGCAATTCCAGTTATGACTCTTTTCCAACTCTGCCAACAGTAATCATGTTGCAGGAGATAAATGAATTTGGATGATGAACCAATGATGGAGTATTTACCGCGCCCGCTGTTCCAATCTTGATGATCAGTCGAGATCGTACAGCTCAATTTAGATTTACTACCGGTAGAAGGAAGAACTGACGGCTTTACTTGTATACCGCCATGCTAGCTCTCCCCGGCCAACGGTTGGGCCAAGGGGATGGACCGGCGCTACTCGGCCTCTTACATGACTCCTAGTTCAAATAGAGTTCATGATTCTGAATATAACGTTCGTCCCCCTTTCCCCAAGTATAATACTTGTTGATAAGACTCCACAAAGTAGTCGTATCTAGTTGGAAAGGAAAATTTACCAATAACTCCCAAGCTATTACTTGGTAACGGATATCAACTTGTTCCAGTAATCTTACCCCTCGAAAGATGAGAAGGTAAACAACGACTTAATAAGTCAACAACACCCGAGTTGCGGGTGAAGGGAATACTTTATGACCGGGAAGTCGACAAGATAAATAACATTTTTCCAAGTAAGGTTCCCTTATTATTAAGAAGATAGACTCAAAGATGAATGATGTCTGGGAACCTTTCTTGATATAAGATTGATAATAATATGACTTCGAAATATTTTCTGTAATAATCGAAGAAGATAACCCTTATCGAGGTTATTCTAAGTATGGAATAAATATTCAGAGAATATTTATTGAATTAAAATATTTTACAGAATATTTGGGAATATGAAAGAATATCTTTAATCAGAGTATTTCTCAAAATAATCCCTGAAGAGATATCAGGGGAATATTTATTGAATAAATAAATATTTAAATGAATATTCAAAACAATATTCATTAATTAATAAGACCTGAAAAGAATATTTAAGGTAATAATCATAATTAATTAGGAAATTTAAATGAATATTCAAAAGTAATATTCATTGAATGAATAATATCCTAAATGAATATCAAGTAATATTCATTTAGTAATCCAAGCCTCAAGGAATATTCGAGATAATATTCGATAATTAAATCAAGCTTCAGATGAATATTAAAATAATATTCATCAAGTATTTAATATCTTAAATGAATATTCGAAAGTAATATTTATTTAATAAAATAATAATCTAAAAGATTATCCAAATAATATTCATCTAACAGTCTCATCTTTAGAAGAATATTCGAAATAATAGTCGATAATCAATTCGACTCTGAATGAATATTGAGAAGTATTATTCGTTGAATAGTTAAATTCAAATAATTATTTGAAGTAAGGATCGTTAAAATAATTAGTCCCGACGAATATTCAAATAATATTCGTCGCCCAAATAATAGAAAATATTTACTTAAATATTTTCTCCCGAGGTAATCTCGATATATCAGGAAATATTGACTCCCGGTCTATATTTGATGAATAAAGATGTATACGCCCTTCTATGAGGGTCTTATAATAACCGGCTTATAACTGATATATAACTATCTAGCTTATAAGCCAACAATAACATTCAGGGAACAAGTATATCAATTCAACTTGAAAGTAGGCATGCATGCAATGGCATATGTATATCAGCAATCATATATATATATTTATTCAATCACAACAACAGCCTAAACGAAGGGAATTGAAACTTGCCTGGTAGTCGAGTACGGTAAGGGGTAGTGGTAGCGGGTCCCGGTTCAGCCTGGTGATCTATAAATAGCCAAGGCATTCGGAATTAATCACTTAACATATTAAACGTTAAGTTATACTTAAATCGAAACACGTTCTCGAGTCATCTCGTTATACCCCTTTTAGTGGATTACTTATTATCACTGATCCGACCCGACATTCGTTCGTTAATACGACATGTCACTGCACTTATACTTGGGACACACTTAAGTCATATGAGTTCTAAGGTTGATCGTTACGAACCAATATTTTACTCCGAGTTTTATCGCCCGTTTTCTAAGCGTTTTACCAAAGTTATAAAAGAGTCGTCTTTTAGGGGTTCGTTCTCGTTTAACCTTGACTCGAACATTTTTATAAATCGAAAAATGCTCTTTTTGACATATGGTTTTCTTTCACACCTTCCTTCTTACCCCTAGTATTTATTTACCAAGATTCGCCATGACGTTACATTGCTTACGAGGGTTCAATTTCAGTTACGAACTTTTGTTTACGGATTCGAACTACTTTTAGTAATTTAGTCATAAATCCAAAACCGTAAGTCCGTTTCACGTGATCTTTATATCAAAACGAAGCTTATAACATAATCTAGCCTTTCATGGCAAAATCCGAGACTGGACAGTGTGTTCATGCTACTGCTAATCACGGTTTCTTAAGGCTAACGACAATCGGGCATTACGACGGCTATGTTTACATGATTTCCAAATTTCAAACCATCCAATAATCATAGTTTCCACTCCAAACAACATTTACATGTTATTCAACCATGAACTAAGACCAAGCAATGTCTTTCCGTTCATCTAAACTAATTTCACATTTAATAAATCCCAATCATAATCTTAAGGTCCTAAACATGCATTAAATCCATATAACTCATCTAAAATACCAAAACTTAAACTAAGAGCTTGGTTTTCAAGAGTGGTATACCTTCCTTGGTGTATGTATGAACTTATCAAGCCTTGTTTAGCCCTTATCTAGCCTTAGTATATCTTGAATAATCAAAAGAAATCAAGAAATAAAAGTTAGTTTATGAAGAACACTATTCATCATCATCTTTGATGATTTATTTGAAAATGATAAAAGATGAATTTGAAGCTGAAATTTCTAGGAGATCATTACCATGATATGTAGTACTTACCATAAAAATTTGAAGAACAAGTGATGGTTGGAAGTTGGACTTCCAATTAGCTAAGAATGGGCAGATTTTTATGAAGAAATGGAGGAAAATGGTGGTGGTTTGTTTTGTTTTGGTGATTTATGGCTAATACATGTATAACCCTTGCATATATAATGGATGCATCTCTTTTAATGTGTTGTTGGCAATCCAATGGTGCCACTTGTTGCTTCCTCATTGGGCCAAGTGTTGGCACTACAACAAACAACTCCATTTTTGCAAGAATGCAATTACACCACTCATCTTGTAGTTGACTTATAAGGATGTTACTTGGGTTTCTCCTTTTCCCACCAATTGCACTTGTTTGTCTCTTGGTTATTTATTCGTTCCTTTGTCCGGGTATCACTCAATTTCCTTGCTTGTTCGTTGATCGTTCGAGGGAATAACTCATTCGTTTCTAGTTAGGGTTTTACCGAAAACCTTCTTAATATTTCTAATACTATTCTTCATCTTACTTAATACTTCTCGAATTTAAATTCCTTAATTCCCTTTTATAACTCCTTAAGTCTTGTAGTGTCCAGGGAAATCTCGGAGAAAATAAAAGTGCTCTTTTTCTGAATCCGACGGCTTTTACATACACTTATTTTCTTCCTGGATCACTAATACGAACTCAGAAATCCGTTCCGAATACCGGGTATATCATTATTATAATAATATTCCAAATTCCACCAAAATCACTATTCATCACTTATTTTTATTTAATTCCTATAATTAGGAAAATGAACCTGGTTCACTCTCGAGTGCTTCTTAACCTTTTTACGGAACCGCTGGACTTATAATAGATATTGATTTGGATGACACAAGAATAATCTTACTTGAAGTAATATACTTATATCCTTAGGAGATAGATCATTCTTACCTATGCCGTCAACCAAAAGTATTCTGCATGACATGTAAATAATTGAATTCAAATCCATTCCATTCATTTAATAGACATTCGTTACATCGCAGTCATAACCACTATTCATTCCCATATTATTACATACTAAAAAGTTTTAATTCTATCAAAAATCTGGGTTCTTACAGTCTCCCCTCCTTAAAAGGATTCCGTCCCGGAATCAGTTTGAAAACAAGTGGGGGTACTTTTCTTGCATTGCGCCTTCAAGTTCCCAGGTGGATTCTTCTACATTGTGGTTCTGCCACAAAACTCTGACTAGCTGAATGACCTTGTTTCGGAGCACTTGTTCTTTCCGGTCTATGATTTCCACAGGTTGCTCCACATAGGTCAGGTCTGGTTGCATGTCCACTTGCTCATACTCTACAATATGCTTAGCATCCGGATTATACTTCCTCAGCATCGAAACATGGAACACATTGTGCACCTGCTGTAGATTCGGGGGCAATGCGAGTTCATAAGCTAGTTCCCCAATTCGTCTCAAGATCTCAAATGGTCCAATGTATCTGGGACTCAGCTTTCCTTTCTTCCCAAATCTCATTAAACCTTTCCAAGGTGACACTTTCAAGAACACTAGGTCCCCTACCTCGTATTCCTTGCCTTTCCGAGCTAAGTCGGCATATTTCTTTTGTCGATCCTGGGCTGCTACCAACCGTCCTCTGATTAGATCTACTGCATCTTTAGTTCGTTGGACCACTTCGGGCCCGAGCATCTTTCGCTCTCCAACTTCATCCCAATACAAGGGAGATCGACATTTTCTTCCATAAAGGGCCTCATAAGGTGGCATCCCAATGCTTGAATGATAACTGTTATTATAGGAGAACTCAACCAATGGCAAGTGATCATCCCAACTCCCCTTGAAGTCTATCGCGCAGACTCTCAACATATCCTCTAGCGTTTAGATGGTCCTTTCACTTTGCCCATCTGTCTGGGGGTGGTAGGCTGTGCTCATGTTCAGCCGGGTCCCTACACATTCTTGAAAACTTCTCCAAAACCTGGAGTTAAATCTAGGATCTCGATCGGATACTATTGCGACTGGGACTCCATGTCGCGCCACTATCTCTTTTAAGTAGATGTCCACTAGTCTATCGACCGTGTACCTTTCGTTGATCGGGAGAAAGTGAGCCGATTTCGTCAATCGATCTACAATTACCCATATGGCGTCATGATTAGCCTTGGTCCTTGGTAAACCTACTACGAAATCCATGGCTATATGTTCCCATTTCCATTCTGGAATCTCTAAGGGATGTAGAAGTCCGCTGGGTTTCTGGTGCTCTGCCTTCACTCGTTGGCAGGTCAAGCATCTGCTTACCCACTCTGCTACGTCCTTTTTCATATTGGGCCACCAGTAATACTCCTTCAAATCCCTATACATTTTAGTGCTACCGGGGTGCACTGAGTATCTTGAGTTGTGTGCCTCATTTAAAATTTCATCCTTGAGCTCCTGAACATTTGGGATCCATATCCTGTATGTGTACCTCATGATCCCTTCCTTGTCTCTTTCGCACTTAATTTCCTCCCCGGTCATTAGCTCTTCTGTGGAGTTCTTTTCTTCCTCCATCATCCGTTCCTGGCACAGTCTAATCTTTTCTAACAATGGAGGTTGGATTCTAATTTCCATCAACTTTTCTTGGCCCTCTCCAGGTAACTTAACCTCGATTTCCAACTTCTCAAAATCCTTTACTAGCTCTTTCTCTGAAGTTATCATCTTGAGCTTCTCTTTCCGACTAAGGGCGTCAGCCACCACATTGGCTTTGCCCGGGTGATAGCGAATTTCACAGTCGTAATCCTTGATTAACTCTAACCACCTCCTCTGGCGCATGTTAAGCTCTTTCTGAGTGAAAATGTATTTGAGGCTCTTATGATCTGTGTAAATCTCGCATTTTTCCCCATACAGGTAGTGTCTCCAAATCTTTAAGGCGAAGACTATGGCTGCTAGTTCTAGATCATGCGTGGGATATCTGACTTCATAATCCTTCAGTTGCCTAGACGCATATGCTATTACCTTGCCGTGCTGCATAAGCACGCATCCCAGTCCTTTATGCGAAGCATCACTGTAAATCACGAAATCTCCTTTTCCATCTGGTAATGCCAGCACTGGGGCTGTCACCAGCCTCTTCTTTAACTCTTGGAAACTCTTCTCGCATTTCTCAGTCCATTCAAATTTCTCGGTTTTACGGGTAAGTCGAGTTAATGGAGCTGCGAGTTTCGCAAAGTCTTGGACAAATCTCCTGTAATATCCGGCCAGTCCAATGAAACTCCTCACCTCGGTTGGAGTAGTTGGCCGTTCCCAGTTTGAAACTGCTTCTATCTTGGAGGGGTCAACCAACACTCCTTCTCTATTGATCACGTGCCCTAAGAATTGTACCTCATTTTTCCAAAACTCACACTTGGAGAACTTGGCATATAACTGCTCTTTCCTGAGTATTTCTAAGGTTATCCTTAAATGTTCAGCGTGTTCTGCCTCTGTCTTTGAGTAGATGAGAATATCATCAATGAAAACTATCACGAATTGGTCCAAATATTCCTTGAACACTCTATTCATTAGGTCCATGAAGGCTGCTGGGGCGTTGGTCAATCCAAATGACATCACTAAGAACTCATAATGTCCGTATCTGGTGCGGAATGCAGTCTTCGGGATATCTTCAGGTTTGATCTTCAGTTGGTGATATCCTGTTCTCAAATCAATCTTAGAGAAGTATTCAGCTCCTCTTAGCTGGTCAAACAAATCGTCTATCCTGGGCAATGGATACTTATTCTTTATGGTTAGCTTGTTCAATTCTCTATAGTCGATGCATAACCTCATACTTCCATCCTTTTTCTTAACAAACAACACTGGTGCGCCCCAAGGCGACACACTGGGCCTTATCATGCCCTTATCCAACAATTCCTGTAATTGTTTAGCTAGCTCCTTCATTTCTACTGGGGCTAGTCGGTACGGGGCCTTCGAAACTGGCGCCGTCCCCGGGGCTAATTCGATGGCAAACTCAATTACCCTATCAGGTGGTAGTCCGGGAAGATCTTGTGGGAACACGTCCTCGAACTCATTAACTACCCGAATGTCTTGCAATCTTGGCACTTCCTTCTGAGTATCTATAACGTAGGCTAAATAAGCCTCGTTCCCTTTTCGTAACAATCTCTTGGTTTGCGCCATAGTCAGAATTTTCTGGGTCTGTCGCATCCCCTTAAACACTATTTCTTTCTTCCCTGGGGTTTTCAACTTAACCTTTTTCCCTTTACAATCTATCTGCGCATCATTGCGAGACAACCAATCCATACCCAAAATGACATCGAATTCCCCTAGCTTAAAAGGAATTAAATCGACATAGAAGGATCGTCCTCCTATTTCTAGCTTACAATCGGGGTGAATTTGATTAACCGGTACGATTTCCTGATTAGCTATTTCTACTAGTAAGGAATCTCTTAGTTGCTGGGTTTTAAGTTTCAACTTATGCGCAAAATCTTTAGATATAAAAGACTTAGTTGCTCCTGAATCAAATAAGACATTTGCACTGACTGAATTGAGAGAAAAAGTACCTGCTATCACATCTGTGTCCCTCACGGCATCTTGTACTGACATATTGAAAGTCCTAGCAGTTGGTGGCCTATTTGAGGCAACTTTGCTTGCTCCTGATGCTGCTGGTTTGTTCTTTGGGCAATCCTTCCTCATGTGCCCTCGCTGTCCACACTGGAAACAGGTTGTGCTGTTAGGGATGACTGTGGTGCAAGAGGTAGCATAATGCCCAGCTCGCCCACACTTATAACAGTTTATCTGCTTCAGGTTGCACACCCCGGAGTGCCTCTTCCCACAAGTAGCACACAATGGCAATGGAGGTCGAGAAGGGTTGGAACGGGACATTCCTGATTGGTGGCCGCCCTGGCTCACACTTACACTCGCAGATGGTTTAAACCCTACACTCCTCCCTGGTAGGGAAACCGCTCCTCGATTAAACTTGGTTGGGGGTTTTCCTCCAGCGGATCTTCCGCCCATACTAACATGCTTTCTCTTTATCCCCCCTTTCTCTCTCTCTCTCTCTGCATCTGATCACTACCAGCCTCCACAATGGTTGCCTTCTGCACCAAGGTGGCATAATCTGTAATCTCTAAAACAGCCACCCTATTCTGGATCCACTGTTTCAGCCCTTGTTGAAACCTGTTAGCTTTCTTCTCTTCTGTGTCTACAAACTCTGGCACAAATCTTGATAGCTCAGTAAATTTAGCCTCATAGTCAGCCACTGACATATTGTTCTGTTTCAGTTCCAAGAACTTAAGTTCCATCTGGGTTTTCATGAACTTCGGGAAGTACTTCTCCAGGAATAATTGTTTGAACCTTTCCCAGGCTATGACAGCATCAGTCTCCATGTTTTTCTTGGCTTCCCACCAATAATTGGCCTCTCCCTTTAGTAGGTAAGTAGCAAAAACAGTCTTCTGAGCCTCATTGATACTCAGAATCTCAAAAGACTTTTCCATTTCTTTGATCCAGGCCCTCGCCTCAACGGGATCAGCCGATCCGTGGAACTCTGGGGGCTTAAGGGACTTAAAGGCCCTAAAGGAATTTGCCACTGAAGTGTTGTTGCTTGGTGGTGGCTGGGGGTATTGGTTCAAATTCTGCCTAAGTAGGTCCATAAACTGGCCCATGGGGTTTCCGCCCTGGTTCTCCCCTTCCTGTTCTACTTCAGTTTCTCCACCCTCTATTTCCCTTTCAAATTCTTCAGAGTACAGGGGTTCATCCTCTGCTCCATACTGGGAATCTTCTTGCTCATTATAGTCTTGATCTTGTTCCTCACTACTTTCACGGTTTTCCTCGTGTTGGTTGTGACTTTCTTGGTCAGTAGATTCGCGGGGGTTAGCCCTAGTGCCCATTCGTCTTGGAGGCATTTTACTGAAAATTTGGAAAGTTATACATTAGGTTCACTGATCTGTTTTAGAGGATTTTTCCTTGCACATTTCTTTACATGATTGGGTTTAAAATCCCACAGTTTTATATCTCATGGCAACTTAATCGAAAAGTAATACATATGCTAATAAACTCGTGATCACATCCCAACAAAATTGTAATGACTGAAATGGAAACAAATATATACCAGGTACCGAAAAGGTACAACATCCGAGTTACAACGATAGTTTAAAGTACAACCATCCTAACAACAACAACAAGTCAAAAGTGAAATATGCTGTCTATCTGTCTAGTCTGCAAAAAGGGAAAACAAGTACAAGAAAACCATCCCTACAAAAGCCGGCACTACTATGTCCGTACATGACTAGACAACTAGACCACTGCATCACTACATCTGAAATCAGCCGCCACGACGAAACATCCTCCGAACCCTCCCCATGGCGATGCGGAAAACCTCCTCAGCCGCTGCTCTGTCTACCCTACCATGCCCATCAGTAGGCAACTGTCGCACCCTCACCCGAGCCCTCAGCTCGATGCGGGTCACAGCCCTATACCCAACTCTGTCACTGATAGTCCTCCTGCCCTGCACCCTCATCCGGGCGGCTCTCTCTGCTGCTAACTCACTCCTAGACTCTGCCAACCTGGCATCTGCCACAGACAACTCTCTATAAAGCCCGTTCACAATCAAGTTGTGAACACATACTGGGACTCCTCCTATCGGGGCATGAGGTGGGGTGGATGGCTCAGCTGGAGCGGCAGTCTCTGTCTGCTGGGGCTCTGGGGTAAGCTCCTCAAACTCGTCGGGGTAGGGGCTCACAGGTAGTGGTGGTGGGGTAGGGGCTCTCTCAACAGGGAGGAGTGGCACAAAAAGTCCAGAACTCCCTACAGCACCAACCACTGGCTCATCTATATCTCCCTCAACACCCTCATCCACCGGCACCACCTGATCCGTGGTCATGTCAGTGTCATCTCCCATAGTCCTGAACTCAGTCATAACCCAATAATCATCATCCTCAACCACTAACTCAGCATCCTGTCCTGTCTGGATCCCCTCCGGGTCCTCCTCCCCCTCAGTCTCAACAACATCTGTGTCAGCATCATCCTGGACCTCCTCAGGGTCCTCCTCCTCAGACTCGATCACATCAGTATCAGCCTCAACCTGGACCTCCTCAGCGTCCTCCTCCTCAGGCTCAGTATCCTCCTCAGGCAAGTGCTCATAGTATGGGTCCCTAGTCCGGAACATGTCCTCATCATGCTGTCTCGCAGCTGCCTCCTGGGCCGACAAGTCGCTCGCCTACACAAGACGAACTATGTTACTATCATGATACTTAAAAAGTTCCCGTAAGGGTTTTAGGTGAACCTGGCAAGGGTTCTTATTATATTATTGAATTTATTATTATATAACGTCGTATCATCTCTTGGGATATATAACTCTCGCTCTGATACCATCTCTGGAACACCCCCAGATCCGGGGTCAGGGATCTGGTGGTTACGGTCTTACATCCATTCATAATACTTGACTTGAGTCCACAATAAATAAATCACATGCTGTGACCCCACAATAATTACCACTCACACACACAACAGTTATAGTCCCAGAGATGAAATTGAAATAAGTCTTACATTAAAGGGTTACGAATAAAAGTTATTACAATCCCAAAAGGATAACATCATAGGTTTAAAAGTTTTGCCGTTGATTACATTAATTATACATATAGTTAAACAGGAAACAAAAGCTGTCTAACTATGCTACCTCAGCAATGGCGGCTAGCATCTCAGCGGGTAGTCCGGTGGGTCGGGTAACCTGCTTGCGCCGAGTGCGCCTGACGCGAGCCATCTGTCCTAGCTGTTGTTGTGACATAATATAAACAAAGCAAGGGTGAGCGAAAGCCCACCAACAAATATATAACTGAACGATAATTTAAAACAGTTCAAAGCTATCTTTTAAACCATATGCCATGCATTTACGGAAATGATGCCAGTATAATATGAACGATGAAGTTACGAGGTAACTTAAAGTATTTGTTTGAAGAAATATCTGCTACATCAAAGTAAGCGAGATATTATTATCGTTATTAAGAAGAGGAACTTGCAAGAAAGGGTTGCAATTCCAGTTATGACTCTTTTCCAACTCTGCCAACAGTAATCATGTTGCAGGAGATAAATGAATTTGGATGATGAACCAATGATGGAGTATTCACCGCGCCCGCTGTTCCAATCTTGATGATCAGTCGAGATCGTACAGCTCAATTTAGATTTACTAACGGTAGAAGGAAGAACTGACGGCTTTACTTGTATACCGCCATGCTAGCTCTCCCCGGCCAACGGTTGGGCCAAGGGGATGGACCGGCGCTACTCGGCCTCTTACATGACTCCTAGTTCAAATAGAGTTCATGATTCTGAATATAACGTTCGTCCCCCTTTCCCCAAGTATAATACTTGTTGATAAGACTCCACAAAGTAGTCGTATCTAGTTGGAAAGGAAAATTTACCAATAACTCCCAAGCTATTACTTGGTAACGGATATCAACTTGTTCCAGTAATCTTACCCCTCGAAAGATGAGAAGGTAAACAACGACTTAATAAGTCAACAACACCCGAGTTGCGGGTGAAGGGAATACTTTATGACCGGGAAGTCGACAAGATAAATAACATTTTTCCAAGTAAGGTTCCCTTATTATTAAGAAGATAGACTCAAAGATGAATGATGTCTGGGAACCTTTCTTGATATAAGATTGATAATAATATGACTTCGAAATATTTTCTGTAATAATCGAAGAAGATAACCCTTATCGAGGTTATTCTAAGTATGGAATAAATATTCAGAGAATATTTATTGAATTAAAATATTTTACAGAATATTTGGGAATATGAAAGAATATCTTTAATCAGAGTATTTCTCAAAATAATCCCTGAAGAGATATCAGGGGAATATTTATTGAATAAATAAATATTTAAATGAATATTCAAAACAATATTCATTAATTAATAAGACCTGAAAAGAATATTTAAGGTAATAATCATAATTAATTAGGAAATTTAAATGAATATTCAAAAGTAATATTCATTGAATGAATAATATCCTAAATGAATATCAAGTAATATTCATTTAGTAATCCAAGCCTCAAGGAATATTCGAGATAATATTCGATAATTAAATCAAGCTTCAGATGAATATTAAAATAATATTCATCAAGTATTTAATATCTTAAATGAATATTCGAAAGTAATATTTATTTAATAAAATAATAATCTAAAAGATTATCCAAATAATATTTATCTAACAGTCTCATCTTTAGAAGAATATTCGAAATAATAGTCGATAATCAATTCGACTCTGAATGAATATTGAGAAGTATTATTCGTTGAATAGTTAAATTCAAATAATTATTTGAAGTAAGGATCGTTAAAATAATTAGTCCCGACGAATATTCAAATAATATTCGTCGCCCAAATAATAGAAAATATTTACTTAAATATATTCTCCCGAGGTAATCTCGATATATCAGGAAATATTGACTCCCGGTCTATATTTGATGAATAAAGATGTATACGCCCTTCTATGAGGGTCTTATAATAACCGGCTTATAACTGATATATAACTATCTAGCTTATAAGCCAACAATAACATTCAGGGAACAAGTATATCAATTCAACTTGAAAGTAGGCATGCATGCAATGGCATATGTATATCAGCAATCATATATATATATTTATTCAATCACAACAACAGCCTAAAAGAAGGGAATTGAAACTTGCCTGGTAGTCGAGTACGGTAAGGGGTAGTGGTAGCGGGTCCCGGTTCAGCCTGGTGATCTATAAATAGCCAAGGCATTCGGAATTAATCACTTAACATATTAAACGTTAAGTTATACTTAAATCGAAACACGTTCTCGAGTCATCTCGTTATACCCCTTTTAGTGGATTACTTATTATCACTGATCCGACCCGACATTCGTTCGTTAATACGACATGTCACTGCACTTATACTTGGGACACACTTAAGTCATATGAGTTCTAAGGTTGATCGTTACGAACCAATATTTTACTCCGAGTTTTATCGCCCGTTTTCTAAGCGTTTTACCAAAGTTATAAAAGAGTCGTCTTTTAGGGGTTCGTTCTCGTTTAACCTTGACTCGAACATTTTTAATAAATCGAAAAATGCTCTTTTTGACATATGGTTTTCTTTCACACCTTCCTTCTTACCCCTAGTATTTATTTACCAAGATTCGCCATGACGTTACATTGCTTACGAGGGTTCAATTTCAGTTACGAACTTTTGTTTACGGATTCGAACTACTTTTAGTAATTTAGTCATAAATCCTAAACCGTAAGTCCGTTTACGTGATCTTTATATCAAAACGAAGCTTATAACATAATCTAGCCTTTCATGGCAAAATCCGAGACTGGACAGTGTGTTCATGCTACTGCTAATCACAGTTTCTTAAGGCTAACGACTATCGGGCATTACGACGGCTATGTTTACATGATTTCCAAATTTCAAACCATCCAATAATCATAGTTTCCACTCCAAACAACATTTACATGTTATTCAACCATGAACTAAGACCAAGCAATGTCTTTCCGTTCATCTAAACTAATTTCACATTTAATAAATCCCAATCATAATCTTAAGGTCCTAAACATGCATTAAATCCATATAACTCATCTAAAATACCAAAACTTAAACTAAGAGCTTGGTTTTCAAGAGTGGTATACCTTCCTTGGTGTATGTATGAACTTATCAAGCCTTGTTTAGCCCTTATCTAGCCTTAGTATATCTTGAATAATCAAAATAAATCAAGAAATAAAAGTTAGTTTATGAAGAACACTATTCATCATCATCTTTGATGATTTATTTGAAAATGATAAAAGATGAATTTGAAGCTGAAATTTCTAGGAGATCATTACCATGATATGTAGTACTTACCATAAAAATTTGAAGAACAAGTGATGGTTGGAAGTTGGACTTCCAATTAGCTAAGAATGGGCAGATTTTTATGAAGAAATGGAGGAAAATGGTGGTGGTTTGTTTTGTTTTGGTGATTTATGGCTAATACATGTATAACCCTTGCATATATAATGGATGCATCTCTTTTAATGTGTTGTTGGCAATCCAATGGTGCCACTTGTTGCTTCCTCATTGGGCCAAGTGTTGGCACTACAACAAACAACTCCATTTTTGCAAGAATGCAATTACACCACTCATCTTGTAGTTGACTTATAAGGATGTTACTTGGGTTTCTCCTTTTCCCACCAATTGCACTTGTTTGTCTCTTGGTTATTTATTCGTTCCTTTGTCCGGGTATCACTCAATTTCCTTGCTTGTTCGTTGATCGTTCGAGGGAATAACTCATTCGTTTCTAGTTAGGGTTTTACCGAAAACCTTCTTAATATTTCTAATACTATTCTTCATCTTACTTAATACTTCTCGAATTTAAATTCCTTAATTCCCTTTTATAACTCCTTAAGTCTTGTAGTGTCCAGGGAAATCTCGGAGAAAATAAAAGTGCTCTTTTTCTGAATCCGACGGCTTTTACATACACTTATTTTCTTCCTGGATCACTAATACGAACTCAGAAATCCGTTCCGAATACCGGGTATATCATTATTATAATAATATTCCAAATTCCACCAAAATCACTATTCATCACTTATTTTTATTTAATTCCTATAATTAGGAAAATGAACCTGGTTCACTCTCGAGTGCTTCTTAACCTTTTTACGGAACCGCTGGACTTATAATAGATATTGATTTGGATGACACAAGAATAATCTTACTTGAAGTAATATACTTATATCCTTAGGAGATAGATCATTCTTACCTATGCCGTCAACCAAAAGTATTCTGCATGACATGTAAATAATTGAATTCAAATCCATTCCATTCATTTAATAGACATTCGTTACATCGCAGTCATAACCACTATTCATTCCCATATTATTACATACTAAAAAGTTTTAATTCTATCAAAAATCTGGGTTCTTACAAGAAACTACTATCTGAAGAGGGTTGGTTTCTTAGCTTTGATGAACGACCACCGGTAGAGTTCCCTCAACATGGGGAATCGTCCCTAGGGGTTGAGAGACTAGACGTTGAATGATCGTCCCTGTTGATGGGGGTATTTGCCCTTCTTCAGTAGTGATAGGCGGATCAGAAGTGGCTGGTGGAGCAGAGCTAAGGGGTATGGCCACAGTCGAGGCTGATGTTGTTCTTCGTGTTTGAACCATGGTTGATGTTGTCTTCCCATAGACGGTGCCAAATATTGTGGAATAAAAACTAGGTTATCGAATTGCGGCTAGGGTTTGTGTGTATTTAATGCAAAGGGGCTGGTGAGCTTCGAGCTTTAATGGTTGTTTCCGTGTTCGAGACTGATCGGTCCTCACAGAGTGCCTACGTATCTCGTTATTGAGAATCAAGCCAAGAAGTAGTTCTGAGAATGAGGGGTCAGGCCCTTATATAGGCCGTGAGAGGCTTAGAATTATGGTAGGATTCGGAGACTTGGTGGGCAAGCCACCGCCTTGAGGAAGGTTCTAGACTCCTTCCTTGTGGGAGTCTGTTTCCATATTGAGTTTTTTGCCTTGGTGGCTACTCATAAAGATATTATTTCCTTGTTTGATTCTTATTGCTGCGCTGTTTATCACCCTTGGATAAGTGGATTTCATATCCACTTGGAGCGCTTCATTTTGGCTTAAATTGATGTCTTGACCTCAAGTATGTTGTGTTTTTAATGTGTTTTTGTTTAGTTGTGCATGTTCATAAAATGTCGGCTAGGGTTGTTGATTTTCATCAATCTTGGAGTTGAAAGTGAGCATTGGAATGAAGGAAGGAGTATTTCTTTATGCTACCATGAAGATTCATGAGTCAAAGGATTGAAGACGGGAGCTAGGGCAAAAGAAACGGAGAAAAAACGAAGAATTCAGCACAAAATCAGAAGCTGGCAGACCACACTAACGCAGCTGCACCACAGAGTAGTGCAGGCAGTGCCCAAACAGTAATCTGCAGTGCAAGCAGTGCCACTATAGGGCAGGCAGCACTACTATAGCGCAGGCAGCGCTACCAATTCGGGAAAAAATCCTGAAATTCTTTCCTGTTTCGAATTTAAAGTGTAATTTTGGACTTTTCTTGCTGGGAAAGTATTCTAGGGCCTATATAAACACGTTCTATCCTCCTTGAACAAAAAACTACTTAGAAAAATACAGAGAGAACCAGAGATATAGAGTCAGACTTGGAGACGGATTCCCGGAAAGACGTGACAGCATTCGGAGATCTAGATCTACTTTTGTATTCTTCTAAATTAGGCGATACTCTGGATTTCGGATTTGTTTTCTTAAACTCATACTCTAGTTTATTCGTAATCTTTAAAACTTTTTTTATTATCATGTTTTCATCAGATCCCATGGTAACGAATGGTTTAATTATGAACTAATCGTTGTCATGGAATTCAAACGGATTTATTTATGGAGCTTTAGTATCTTGATGATTTAAAGATCTGTGTGTGATGTATATTGATATCCTCGTATGGTTATGGTTAATTGTTAGATGCATAGCTATCATCTAATCTGTTAATCTCTTGTGAAGCGAGAGTGGATCTTGAGATTTAGAACTTGCCATGCTAGCATAGGATTATGTATGTTTTGACATTATGATTTGTAGCGTAATTTGAACTATTTTATGCTGCCCTATGTGATCTTAATGGACAACTTGTGCTTAAACCGTTATGTTTTCAAATCTTATAGAGATATAGGGTCTAAATATAATTGGTGTCTACCCATCTTCTATCTCTTTTGTAGATGCATGAGTAGTTTGGTATTCGTATACTGAGAGGTAGCCTATACTTGTTTCGTGTTGTCTGATCAAATATCATAACCATCACATACTTTGATTAAAGGCATCAACTCTAAGCGAAGTATTTAATGAAGTTAGGATCCCATGTTTTCTCTTGCATAAGTAATTCGATTTAAATTCTCATTAGTTAATTAATTCTTAGTTTGATAATTTGTTTTTAGTTAATCTTAGTTAATCAACCCTCAAATTTATTAATTGTCTTAGCAGTGAATAAAAACCATACATTGTTGCATAGGTGCATTAACTGAATTGAAACCTAAACCAGATCTCTGTGGGAACGAACTCAACTTAATTCTATATTACTTGTGACCACGTACACTTGCGTGATTTAGTGCAAACAAGTTTTTGGCGCCGCTGTCGGGGAACATCGATGTTTTATTTTTAGTTTATGTGCATGTCATCAGTGGTCGTTAAAATTCACTGACTCGGATTGTTTACTTACATATCTTATTTGTTCGGTGTTTTTCAGGTACTTGAGCGTGTATGCGAACACGTTCTCAAACTCGTGAACTGGAAGACGTAGATCTAGTCACAGATAAAAGCGAAGAGAAAATTGAAACAATAGTAGAGATGGGTGATCGAGCAACAGTAGAAACTAAGGCTTTGAAGGACTATTCTCAGTCGAAAATCAATGACATCCAATCTAGTATTGTCAGGCCAGCCATTGCAGCTAATACCTTTGAAATCAAGCCTAGCACGATTCAGATGGTATAGAATTCAGTTCAGTTTGGGGGGTGCTCCAACGGAAGATCCCAACATGCACATCCGGGACTTCATTGAGATCTGTGAGACATTCCGATTCAACAGTTTGTCGAAAGATGCTGTCAAATTGAGACTTTTCCTTTTCTCTTTGAGGGATAAAGCTAAGGGTTGGTTACACTCTTTACCAGCCGGTTCCATTATGACATGGGAGGATCTTGCTCAGAAGTTTCTTACTAAATTCTTCCCCATGGCTAAAACTGCAGTAATCAGGAACGCTTTTACTCAATTTGCACAGTAGTCTGGAGAATCTTTATGTGAAGCTTGGGAATACTACAAGGAGATGTTTAGGAAGTGTCCTCATCATGGTACGCCTGACTGGATGGTGATCAATGGTTTTTACAATGGGTTGGGAGCACAATCTAGACCTTTTCTAGACGCAGCATCAGGTGGAGCTCTATGGGCTAAGAGCTACGAGGAAGCTTATGAGCTTATTGAGATGATGGCTGCTAATGAATATCATAATCCAACTCAGAGACTATCTCAAGGCAAGGTAGCAGGAATTCTGGAAGTTGATGCAGCTACTGCTATAGCAGCTCAGTTAAAGGCTTTGACTATGAATGTGGATTTTCTTACCAACTATGGAGTACAGTAAGGTGCTAGTGTGTGTGAGATTTATGCGGGTGCACATGAGACGAATCAATGTGCCATATCTAGTGTCGGCACAGCTTGTGAGCAATTTTCAGAGACCGCAGCAACCAGCTCCAGCCACCTATTATCCGAGCAACGGGAACCATCCTAATTTTAGCTGGAGCAACAATCAAGGTGCTCAACAACCACAGCCTTATCAGCAGTTTCAGGGTCAGCAATATGGAGCTAAGCCATTCAATCCTTCTGGATATCAGCAGCAGTATGCTCCAAGACAACAATTCCAACCTCCGGGATTTCAGCAACAACAGTCTCATGGGAATGCTGGTCAATCCTCGAATGAAAAATCTATATTAGATGAATTGAGGCTGATGGTTAAAAGCCAGGCTGTATCTCTCAAGACGTTGGAGAACCAGATTGGTCAGATTGCTAATGCCTTGTTGAATAGGCCACAAGGAACTCTTCCCAGTGATACTGAGGTTAATCCAGGCAAGAGGGAAGTCAAAGAACAGGTGAAGGCAGTTACTTTGAGATCCGAAAAGGTTACAACTGATCAGAAATCAGCAGCTAAGGAAGATGAAGAAGTTCAGAATCAACAGGTTGAAAAATCTGCAGGGCCAGAAATTGAGAAATCTGACTTGGTGGCTGATCAGTTGAACGGTGAAGTGGAAAAGAGCAAGAATTCTGCTGAAAAGTCTATTCCGGAGCAGTATACAAAGAGCAATCAGATCTATCCGCCTCCTCCGTATCCTCGACGCTTGCAGAAAAGTCAAGAAAAACAATTTCAGAAATTTTTGGACGTTTTCAAGAAATTGTCCATTAATATTCCCTTTGCAGAAGCTTTAGAAAAGATGCTGAGCTATGCCAAGTTCATGAAGGGTATTCTCTCAAGGAAGTTGAATCTCGAGGAATTGGAAACTGTAGCTTTGACCGAAGAGTGTAGTGCTGTTCTGCAGCAGAAGTTTCCGCCTAAACTTAAGGATCCGGGAAGTTTCACTATCTCGTGCATTATTGGCAACTTATCTTTCAATAAGTGTTTGTGTGACTTGGGAGCTAGCATCAATCTCATGCCTCTGTCTATTTTCATCCAACTTGGCCTACCGGATCCAAAACCTACAAGCATCTCCTTACAGCTAGCTGATCGATCGATCACATATCCTATAGGTATCATGGAGGATGTTTTGGTAAAAGTTGATAAGCGCATCTTCCCTGCGGATTTCGTGATTCTTGATTTTGAAGAAGATAAGAAGATTCCCATCATCTTGGGAAGGCCTTTTCTCACTACTGGTCGTACTTTGATAGATGTTCAGAAAGGAGAGCTCACAATGAGAGTGCAAGATCAGACTGTCTTTCTTAATGTGTTCAAGGCCATGAAATTTCCTGCGGAGAATGAAGAGTGCTTTATAGTGGAAGGGTTTGGTACTGGCCAGAATAAAGCGTTTGATCAGATGTTGAAGTCGGATCCTTTAGACGTTGCTTTACAAGGAAAGTCTGATACTAAAGATGAGGAATTAGGCGTTGCTGATCTTTGGGATTCTCAGGTGCTGATTGATGAGGTTGTTTCATGGTCAAATCTTGAGGATAGTGCAATTGAGTCTTTTCTTGAGGAAGCTGTTTTGTTAAAGTATAAGGGTAATAAAGATCTTCATGGGTTGTATAGGAATTTTACTTCTGATGAGATGTTAGAGGAATTGAATCCTATTTGTTATAAGCATGAAATTCAACTTGAGGATAGTTCTTTTGATCCTAAGTCTGTTATAAGACTTCTGTTGGTGAACCACCCACTTCCGTTCCTAATCCGTCTATTTCCACTCTTGGTCAGTCTTTGGTAGTTAATAATGAAAATCATCATGTTGAAGAAGCTTCCAAACTCGAGCTTAAACCATCAGATCACCTGAGGTATGCATATTTGGGTCAATCATCTACTTTGCCTATTATTATTGTTGCTAACTTGTCAGGTAATGAAGAGAACAATGTTACTGACACTTTTGAGGAGCAAAGAAGGCTGAAACTTGTCATCAAGGATGTAGCCCCGAAAAAGATAATTAAATGGCCATATAGAGATACGGTGTAGAAATTTTCAAGAGAAAAAACTATTGCCATGTCTAGCTAAAGACTTTAAACAAAGGCGCTTCCCGGGAGGCAACCCATGGATTTCCTATTTTCAATAAAAGAGCATTTCCCCAATGCTTCATAATTCTGGATTACTATTTTCGTGCGGAGGGTGTAGAGGTAACTTGGCCTGTTTTTGGAGCTCATGCTGTGTACCCGCCACAAGATTCCCCACCCGAGGAGGGTGATCCTGTCGATGATTAGGTATGTTTCCTGCTATCCCTTATATTACCTTCAATTCAATGGGGACATTGAATATTCTAAGTTTGGGCGTGATTAGGGGATGAGTAGTGTTAGTGTGTCATTTGTTCATGTAGGAGTTCATGTTTTGCATGTTTAGTGGTAATTCATTCATATTATTGCATGTTTGTTTCATATAGGACATTTTGTTATTGTGTTTTTGTATACCATGTGAGTCCATATAGTTGCATTTGCATTTCATAGCATATTTCACGATCCCTTAGGATGAGCTAATTCTGATTGGTAGGTCGATGTCTATTTGAGTGTGGTAATGATGAATAGAGGGTTGATTTATAGTTCCTAGGAATTGACTTGCATGTTTCAGAAACAAAATCTTTACACAGTCTCATCGTTTGCTTTTGGGCTAGGTTGAGGTCATGCTTGTTTAGTTGTTTTAGATTTAATCACTTGTTTATATTTAGAATTTTTGTTATTCCCTTGATGGCGTAGGAACACTGAATGCTAAGTTTGGGGGAAACCAGGGATTTCATGCTAATTGTTAATATTTGTCAAGAATGGCTAGGCGTCAAATGGCTAGTAGCCGGCTCATATTTTTATGAGTAGTCTAGGGTTGGATGAGAATTCTCATTCCAGATTGCATATTTAAAAAAAAAAGAAAAGAAAAAAAAAGAGTCAGAAGAAAAAAAAATGAAAAAGAATTGTATGTTATGTTAAATTGTTAAATGCAGAATTAACCAGGGTGAGCTCTTTAATACTCGAGCAATTAAGTTCTAGGGGACGTTGTGCCTAGTGACCTAAGGCTTTTATAGTCTGGGATCCACTAACCTAACGCTCGCTACATGGGTATTATTGTATAAGCCTTTTGGGGTCTCATCCATTGCACGGTTAAATAAGCATGCGTTGTTGTATATAGTACTATGTGTCGTAGTTGTTAGTAATAAAGCATGAATTCCTGTCTAACTCATATGAAGATGGAGGTGTTTCTAGGTTATGAAGTGTTTACTGTCTATTCTATTTATAAACTTGTGATTGTCTTGGCGAAGAATGGGTATGATTTTTGATCTAGTGTTAGGAGTATATCTGATGAGCATCGCACACACCCACATTTCTGTTCATGTATTGTTAGTATACAGGGACTTAGTCGAGCTCTGTTTGGATTTAGTTGCATTCTTTGAGATATTTGTTTGTTGATTGGTTTTTGTTAGTCTAAAGGGATCGCGACATTTCATATTAGTTGCATTCATGCATTGCATTGCATTAGTAGTGATTGAGTCTGTTTATCCATTGCATTGCATTAGTAGTGATTGAGTCTGTTTATGCTTGAGGACAACCATTAATATTAATTACAAAATTAATATATAATTAGGGTTTTGGGCCTCGTAAATGGGCCTCACGTTCGGACCATACCGGGTCTAATTAATGCCATATTAAATGTGTCTTTAGGACTTACTTTTAGCCTATCAAAAATGTAATGTGATATTTTTAGGATTTGTCTTTTCAAGGCCAATTATTTTTACTACCCGAAGAGTTTGACCGATAAATTATTACATTTTGCGTAATAATATTTTAACAACTCAATATTTTCATTCTAAAATATTGTTGGATAGTATCCATAATATTAATTAAAATATCATTTTATGACCCAATTATATATTTTTTGTGGTTCTTTAATCAATAAATGAAAATCAATAAAAAGTCCAAATCTCATTTAATACCAAATAATATTGAACCAATATTATTTCATATATCATACATGTTGGATTCGACAGGATCCAATCCATTATTTGTGGCCCATCGGGTTTTATTTTTAATCATCTAAATAAGACTTAATCCTAATTAATAATTAAATATATAAGTAGCACTTAATATATATTTAATTATTACATCCAAAATATATATATATTTGGATATATATATCAATAATGGCTTAAGTACCCAAGCC
Source organism: Saposhnikovia divaricata (assembly GCA_036435485.1). Taxonomy (NCBI): domain Eukaryota; kingdom Viridiplantae; phylum Streptophyta; class Magnoliopsida; order Apiales; family Apiaceae; genus Saposhnikovia; species Saposhnikovia divaricata. The sequence continues at coordinate 166,947,619 of CM071599.1, forward strand.
CATAACTTTGATGGACGGTTATGGGTTTAGCCCATTAGGGTTGGTCTCATTATTCCCTCTATATAATAAATCTTATGCGAGAAGAAGAAAATATATGCGTCTCATATTATTCAGAAAATACACACATCCCATCCTTACGTATGGAGGAGAATAGTGAAAATCAAAACCCACAAGAACTCATCCTTTCAAGATCATCAATGGCCTCTTTTGATTCAGGTACGCTTCCGCTATTAATCTATACTCATAGTTTTAATCGGGAGATACATGCATATATATTATGTCATATTTATATACATGATTTATTCTAACAATACACATACACATAGTGTGTATGATCTAAAACACATGTGAAAGTGTGGCCTAGTGGTATGTAGATGCACAAGTTAACTTGATGGTCCATGAAAGGCATATGACACAGCCTATTTGTAATTCGAGGATCCTACTCAACTTAAATTAGATTGTAATAAGTAAATAATACAATTGTCACCGAAATCTCAGATAGTATCATTTGTCAGGAGAAAGAAGACAAAGTCAGTCTATGGTTTTGATGTTTTATAGTGGAAGAAGATTCAATCAATTGATCATGCCTCAGTGTAGCACTAAAGTCAGTGAATTTATTTACAGTGACAGGGATTTATGCAGTGACAGTACAGACAGAGTGAAGAATGTGATTGAAGAGATTTTAAAAGAGTAAAGAATCACACTTAAAGTCAGAAATGAAGAAGAATCGTTGGAGTTAGTCGCTCATGAACCAGACAGTACATCGAGCGTCAACAAATTATTCAGTGATTGCTCTTTATTATTTTCAGTGCTTCAACAGAGTTTTTGGCTATCAAGAATTAATAATAATTCTATTATTAATTAACTACATTATTGATTGATTTATTTAATAAATTAATTCTGCAATAGTTTTAGAATTATTAATTAATATGAAAAAGAGTTCATGAGTTTTGTATTAGTAAGATTATCCAAACTCTTATTAAGGCTTCAAAGTTATTACTCGTAAACTGCTTGAGACAAAGGAGTCAGCTCACATTGTCACATGTATGCTGAGCGGTTGACTGAGCTTGCTATTTCTCTTAGCTTTGATGGGTGGCTGGTAATAACTTGTCCTTTTTCAGTTTGTCATGATAAATTTGAAATTTTTTGTTAATCCGTATGAGTGTCTAACTTGTGACATGATCTCTAACTGCCCCTATATATAGATATTTCACTTTATTCGGATATTATTACTATTTATGTCGTACGTACTTGCGGTTTATTGGTTAACTAATTAACTATTAGATCGGCGTAGTATGTAACTGTTTGTATTATTGGTTATCTAGTGAGCTTCAGCTTACTTATTGCAAAGCCAAGCACCTCTCGTGGAAGATAAAAAAAGATGTGTTGGGCCACAGGCCCATTTAGAGTGTCAAGCCCATTAAAAGCCCAATTAGAAGCTCTATATATATCCTTGTAATACCTACTTGTAAAAGGATTGGTTTATTAATACACTACATTCTAACAATGGCGCTAGAAGGAGTTTGTACCACCTCCTAACAAAAAATCAAAACAGCTACTAACACACTAGAAATCGTCTCAATATATCACCAGATCGAGCTGTAATACTCCATAATCGAGCTCAATTCTTCGTTTAAATACGAAGAATGGCCGATGAAATTCAAGGAACGAGTAAAAAAATAGCTCCAAGCACTTAGAATATCACGACTGTTAAACGAGCTGATAAGTCCAGGATCTTAATGGCTCCTCAGGCGTTGTTTGCCTCGCCTCCGAGACCGAGCTTATCAGATCCGTTAAACGGATCTCGTCCATCGAAGAAGGATTCCAGGCAGCTAGTTTTAACACCACAAGGAAAACATGTTTTAACGAGCGACGCTCGTCTGCATATATTAAAGCTTAAAAGGAAAGAGAAGGACTAAGTGGAGTTACGAATAATTTTATTGTTGATGATGAGCTTCGACAGTTAGATGTGGAAAGATAAATATTGGCTGAGAAGCTAAAAAAGAGAAAGGAGATAATCAGGTTACAGAAATAACTCCATGAGGTGTTCGAAGGTCACACTTCCTCGGAATATCAAACGGAAAATTACGAGTCTTCGTGGAGGACATCTATGGGGAGTAAGTACTCCAAGGAAGAGGTGTCTTCTGACTTGTTATCGTCAAGGAAACGTAAAACCAGGAATGAGGAAAATGAGTACTCGGAGAATGATGATGAAGACTATGAGAAGGAAGAATCGAGTACGGCTAGTCTATTAGCGAAGGATATATTGAGATTCAAAGAGTTCATAAAGTCCCATTTGGGGGAGACTGAAGTCTCTTCGGAGAGTCCATTAGTTAAAAGTATTGAAAAGGCCAAGGTAAATAGGGATCTTAAGGTGCCGCTTATGGATCAGTTTGAGGGCTCCATAGACCCCTACGACTTTGTCAACCTCTTTGATGGGAGAATGTCCTTTTTCGGACACAGCGAAGTGGCGAAGTGCTAGTTCTTCCCGACGTGTCTAAAGGGCACAGCCCTCATGTGGTTCAACAACTTGCTAGCTAGGTCAATAAAATCATAGGCCAGTTTGAAGGAAAAGTTTAAGTCAAGATTCTCTACAAACAAGAAAGGCAAAAAGTTGATGGCCTCTCTTATGAATATTCGCCAAAGGTCAAATGAGAGTCTACGAGAGTATTTAAATAGTTTCAGAGCAGAAATGATCCAACGTATGTACCTCCAAGACCGATGAACCATAACAGGCCTCCGAGTAAAAAATTTTGTCACTATCACGAAGATACAGGGCATGACACGGAGAGATGTTATCAATTAAAAAATTTGATTGAGGATAAAATTCAGAAGGGAGAACTTTCTCACTTTGTGGAAAGAGGTGATGCGATGCAACAACAGAGAGATGAACCGGAAAGGGTCATAGACAATATATCTGGTGGACGTACTTCAGGAGGCTCATCGAATAGAGCAAAAAAGGCTTATGCAAGAGAAGTGTTTCGGGTGGATAACAAGAAGACAAAGAAAAACCCTTCTCTGGTAATATCATTTTCGGATGAAGATTTTGGAGATAGAGTTATTGAAGACCATCAAGATACGTTGGTAATTACTACAAAAATTGGGACATATACGGTCAAGAAGATTATGATTGATGACGGCAGCTCGGTTGATATTTTATATCAAGGTGCTTTCTCAAGAATGGAGTTGGGCGATAGAAAAGTTAATAGCGCAAAAGACGCACCACTGTATGGTTTTACCGGCAACGAAGTCAAAATAGTCGGGGTCATTGATATGTCTGTACTGTTTTGATCTCCACCTTGTCAAAAATGGCTCATAGTTAAATTTCACATTGTTAATGCCTTCTTAAGTTATAATCCGATATTAGGGAGGTCAACGATGCAGCTCTGAGGGGCATAGTCTCCATAACGCACCTGAAAATGAAGTTTCCCACGGATTTCGGTGTTGGTGAGGTGTGTGGAGATCAGAAATTATCTCGACAATGTTACATAAGTTCAGCACCCCCAAAGAAGTCGACTAGTTCATTGACTTCGGTGAATCAAGTGGTTGAGATGGACCCAAGGGACATAATTGAACTTCCCAAACCGCCCAGTCATGAGCCGGTTGAACCAGTTGAGGAGATTTGTCTATACCACAATGACCCTGAGAAGGTCATCAAGATCGGAACAAAATTGATTGCTGAACTTCGTGAAGCGCTCATTCAAACACTAAGAGAGTTCGCAGATATCTTTGCTTAGACTCCCAAGGACATGCCAGGGATCCCGGCTGAACTGGCTCTCCATCATCTCAACATAAAGCTAGGGGCTCAAGAAGTAAAGCAAAAAAGACGTATTTTCTCCAAAGAAAAGCAAGAGGCTATTGAAAAGGAAATCTACAGGCTACTTGAGGCGGACTTCATCAAGCCCATCCAGTTCCCAAAGTGGATCACTAACCTAGTTCTAGTCAAGAAAAGCAATGGCAAATGGAGAATGTGTATAGATTACTCGGATTTAAACAAAGCATGCCCCAAGGATTTCTATTCGTTACCTAATATTGATCAGCTCATCGACTCCACTGCGGGTAATGAGTTATTATCCTTCATGGATGCATTCTCAGGTTACAATCAAATCAAATTGGCTGAGCAGGATCAAGATGATACAGCATTCATAACCCATATAGGGGTCTTCGGGTTCAAGGTTACTCCCTTCGGTCTATTTAATGCAGAAGCGACGTTTCAACACGCAATGGACAAGATATTCGCTTTGTAACACCCTCACTTACCAACAATAATATTATAAACTCTTATATTCAATTAAACATTAATATAGGAGAAATTTTAGAAATTTCGGCATGATGTAATCATAAACCGGACTAATCACCTGCTTAAGCAACTAAGTATAACTGAAACAGTCCACAAGCACAAGTTATACTAATCCATAAGAAAATAAAACCATAACAACCCAGACCGCACACAGGTCACTGTATGAAACAACTATCAATAGTTATTACAACCCAGAACTGAATCAAATAATATACAACCCAACAAATATGATAATCTGCCTACAAATACAGATATAATATAAACCAAGGTATATGTCACTACCCAACCAACCGCCTCGACCCTCTGACTGCCACGGTGACTACCCCAACCCGACGGGCCACTTCTTCTAGACATCTCCTGGCTTAGCTGAGGAAACAAAATTAGCAAGCAAGTGAGCCAAATGCTCAGCAAGTATTTATATATATAAAATTAAAACATCACAACTGATATGTCTGCAAGATTGTCTAGAATCAGCAATCAACAATATATATAAGCTCAACTGAAAATTTATCATTTGTCTGAATCATAAATTAGAAGAGGATTGGACTATCATGCATTTTTATAATAAAAACAATTATAAGGTTAGGCTGCTGATCAGTCACGCACTAACCCCGGACAAACGCACACAGCAATGTCCTTTAATGGATCCACGGCACACATTGGCCTTAATTATTTCTGACCACGAATCTGGTCCGACCCTTACGGTCCACATTTTAAAAAAACTAACAGTCCAATCCTAACTAAACCATCAGGTGTCGGAACAATCGACCACCTCAACCACCAAACATCCTGAACACATTCGTTCCAGGTTAACATCTCAAATCTCACCAATTAGAACAAGGTCGGTAGTCTCTGAATTAAATATCGACAAGTTCGATATGGCAAACAGGGTTATTGATTTAAGTAAAGCCACTAAAAGGATCAACGAAACGATATAATCAACTTGGGGTATAAAATTGGAATATTCAAAGTCAATGGAAATTGTCAGAGCAGTTATATCAAGGATAAATCAAATGCATAAGAATCAAGTTATGATAATCATAATTCGCTGGAAGTATAAGTGAAGTGGTCTACTTGAAAGAGGAGTGGAATAATACACTGGCAAGGAATATGGATGTAAATCAATTCATTAATAGCATCAACAACTCAGTGGAATCAATTTTGGAACATAACAATTAAGTTTTCGCAATTTCGGGAAATTAACAGAACAATTATAGCAAGAATAATTTAAATAAGCATATGAATCAGACTTTTATAATCATAACTCATTTGAAAGGTAATTGAAGCAATTTACTTGCCTTAAATAGAAAATCACAGAATCCGAAGCGTCTTTACGTCCTCAGCTTTAGCCTTTCCTTTATCCACGGAATCTACACACAATATAACACTATTTCAGAATCCTGTATAATACTCGCTAATCAATATAAATATTCCACTTAGTCTACCCCAGCGAATAGTTCCCTAATTTATGTTTATTTAATCATATAATATCCTTATGTAAGCCATAGACAAAAGTATTTAACCAAATAGTCACGTTAACACACACTACGCAGATTTTAAAATATGAAGCCCGACTCACAATTCGCATAAATTATATAATTATACACACTCGTTTTCAAGAAATTATTTTAATATATATTTTAGAAAAATTTTGACGGCATCCCCTTTATACGGGGGACTGCCAGTCGGGATACAGCCGACTCAACCAATCACCATAATTATTATCCAATCTTAATTCACATTTCAATTTGCATTTTCAATTCTCCGATTCATATTTTAACACCATTTAGGCAATTAATAACAACTCGATAATAAATTACAATTATTAGGTAAATAAATAATAAATATTAAATATTAAATATTTCTTTGGCTCAGAAAATAATCATCATCGCCATATTCCATCGACTCAATTTACATTAAACATCACTGTCGATGGGGCAAAATCCCGAGGGTACCCGTGATAGGGTTTCCAACTCGAGACTCCGCACTAAATATTATGCAAATATCTCATAATGTATTACTCGGAATTTATCATCCACAACATCTGTTTGTAATCATAAAAATCAGGAATTAAATCCACAAGGCAATATTGCAACAACAAAATCGCAATGCAATTAAGGTCACAATTTATGATAATACTTAAACAGGGCAGGTTCGAAGCATCACAGCCTCATAAAATCAATATCCCAGCCAAACAATAACATTTGTATAAGATACATATACGAATTACACCTCAAACCAAGGCCACCACGACCACTCATATACAGGCCATAGTTGCCGGTTACAAGAAGTAACAAAACAGGGAAAACCGGCACCTCCACAAGCACACACAATTCACCCATATGAACACACACACACTCGAATAACCAGAGCAGGGAAATGAAGATTCGACCATGGTAACCAATAATTTCACACACTACCAATAATAACGATGGAGGAGGAACCAATAGCAAAAGAAATCGAGCTCCCAAGCTCAGCCACACACCATAACTCCCGAACACACACACACAATCTCCGTTACACACACACACAACCTTCGTTACACACACACGCACACGCACATCAATTGTTCACACTCACACACGCGGAGCAGCAGGGGAGGGAATCAGTCAAAGGGTATCACGAATGGAAGGGAGAGACTCACCACTGCAAGAACTTGTGATCGAAAGAGATATGAAAGTCGAGATGGTTCGAGAAATCGCTGGAAAACGGAGAGAGATTTAGAGAGTTCTCGAGAGAGATTATAGAACCCGGCTACTGTGAACTCAATTTAGGGATTAGGGGTTCTAATAGATTTTTTTAGGGGAAAAAGTAAGGAAAACAAATTTTATTCCCCAATTCTATTAAACTAATTCATAAAGTAAAATAATAATAACAATAAAAACCAAAATGGGTGGAACAATAAATAAAAAAAAATATTAAAATCAAGAATGTAAAATTACGATCACCCACATATTTTTAAAATATTTTTGGGATCAAAAATGAATTAAATACGGATTTTACAAGATTAAATCCGTAAAATGTAACAGAATTCATAAAATCATTTTAAAATCGTTAAAAATCAAAACAATTCCATACAACATTTTTAAAACTCAAATAAACTAATAAAGTTAATAAAACAAAAGATTTCATAATTTTTACTAATTCCGATGATTTTATAAAATTCTCAGAAAGTAAATATAACGAAATTAAATAGGAAATAAATCCCAAAAATATAATTAAGATAGTCGGGCTTACATAACACACATAAAATATCAATCTGAACTCTAAATATTATTCCACCGACACATCACCTCCACAACAATTATATACGCCACATAATTCATATTTAATAATAAAATAAATAACTTTTAGTGATTAAATAATCTGAAATTTCTAAGGCGTTATAACCTTCCCCCCTTAAAAGGATTCTGTCCCCAGAATCTTACCTAAGAGAATAATTGAGGATACTTTTCCAGCATATCGCTTTCCAACTCCCAAGTTGATTCTTCTACCTTGGGGTTTCTCCACAAAACTCTCACTATAGGAATTGTTTTATTCCTCAAAACCTTTTCTTTTCGATCTAGTATCTTGATAGGCTGCTCCACATAAGATAAATCTGGCTGAATCTCTATCGGCTCATATTCAATGACATGTTTAGAATCCAGATGGTACTTCTTAAGCATAGATACATGGAACACGTTATGGATATGTTGCATATGGGGCGGTAAAGCTAACTCGTAGGCGACTTTTCCGACTTTCTTCAATACCTCGAAAGGCCCCACAAATCTTGGACTTAATTTTCCTTTCTTGCCAAATCTTACTAATCCTTTCCACGGAGATACTTTCAACAGTACTTGCTCTCCTTCTTCGAACTCCATATTCTTTCTGGCCAAATCAGCATACTTCTTCTGTCGGTTCTGAGCTGTCACTAGCCGTTTCTGAATAAGTTGAACTACTTCCTTGGTTTGCTGAACTAACTCAGGTCCGAGTATCTTTCGCTCGCCAACTTCTTCCCAGTATACTGGAGATCGACACTTTCGTCCATATAACGCTTCATATGGTGGCATACCGATACTAGCATGAAAGCTATTATTGTATGAAAATTCCACTAACGGCAAGTGTTCATCCCAACTTCCTGCAAAATCCAATGCACAAACTCGGAGCATATCTTCAATTGTTTGAATCGTTCTTTCACTCTGACCATCAGTTTGAGGATGGTAAGCAGTACTCATTTTTAATTCGGTGCCCAAACATTCTTGAAAACTTCTCCAGAATCTCGAATTAAATCTTGGATCTCGATCTGAGACTATTGATACTGGGACTCCATGTCGCACCACAATCTCTTTTATGTATAAATGAACCAATTTGTCTAATGAGAACCTCTCGTTTATCGGAAGGAAGTGTGCAGATTTCGTTAAGCGATCAACAATTACCCAGATAGCATCATGATTAGCTCTCGTCCTTGGCAATCCAACCACAAAGTCCATTGCAATATGTTCCCATTTCCACTCGGGAATCTCTAATGGTTGTAGCATCCCACTTGGCCTTTGATGTTCTGCTTTTACTTTCTGACAGGTCAAACACTTACTCACCCATTCAGCAATATCTCTCTTCATATCCGGCCACCAGAAGTTTCTTTTCAAGTCTCGATACATCTTCGTACTTCCTGGATGAATCGAATATTTCGAACTGTGGGCTTCCTGTAAGATCTCATTCTTCAACTCTGTCACATTGGGTATCCAAATACGTGAAGAAAATCTTAATATCCCCTTGTCATCTACCTGTGTGCATATTTCCTCACCAGTTAACTTGTTCACATCTCCGCTCATGACTTCCTCCTGGCATCTGCGAATCTTTTCTAACAATTCTGGCTGAAACGTCATAGTGTACACCGTATCTGTACTACTTGCAGGCATACACACCTCTATCTCCAATCTTTCAAACTCTTTGTATAATTCCTCAGGCATTGTCAACATACTGATTTTCTCCTTCCTACTTAAAGCGTCCGCCACCACGTTCGCCTTCCCAGGATGATAGTTGATGGTACAATCATAATCCTTGAGTAATTCCAACCATCTTCTCTGTCTCATATTTAACTCCTTCTGGGTGAAAATATATTTTAAGCTCTTGTGGTCCGTGTAAATTTCACACTTTTCCCCATACAGATAATGTCTCCAAATCTTCAAGGCGAAAACAATCGCGGCTAATTCTAAGTCATGAGTAGGATATTTCTGCTCGTGAGGTTTCAATTGTCTCGAAGCGTAAGCAATTACCTTTCCGTGCTGCATTAGTACACATCCCAAACCTTTGCGAGATGCATCACTGTAGATCACAAAATTTCCCTTTTCATCTGGTAGTGTCAATACAGGTGCAGTCACCAATCTCTTCTTCAGTTCCTGGAAACTTTCTTCACACTTCTCATTCCACACAAACTTTTCATTCTTCCTTGTCAACTTTGTTAGTGGGGTGGCTATCTTCGCAAAGTCTTGAACAAATCTTCGATAGTATCCCGCCAATCCTAAGAAACTTCGAACCTCTGTGGGTGTTTTAGGTCGATCCCAATTTATCACGGCTTCAATTTTAGCAGGATCCACCTTAATCCCTTCACTGCTGATGACATGCCCTAAAAACTGCACTTCTTTCAGCCAAAACTCACATTTGGAAAACTTCGCATACAATTTCTCTTTCCTCAACGTTTCTAAGGCTACTCTCAAATGCCCTGCATGCTCTTCTTCGGTCTTCGAGTATATCAGAATATCATCTATAAACACAATCACAAACTTATCCAAATACTTCTTGAAGACTCTATTCATTAGGTCCATGAATGCTGCTGGTGCATTGGTTAACCCAAAGGCCATCACCAAGAACTCGTAGTGCCCATACCTAGTCCGAAACGCTGTTTTTGGAACGTCTTCCGGTCTAATCTTTAATTGAAAATATCCTGACCGCAAATCAATCTTCGAGAAACAAGTTGCTCCTTTCAGTTGATCAAATAAATCGTCAATTCTTGGCAAAGGGTATTTATTCTTAATGGTCAACTTATTTAATTCCCGATAATCGATACACAGTCTCATACTTCCATCCTTCTTCTTTACAAATAATACCGGAGCTCCCCACGGCGATACACTAGGTCTAATAATACCTTTCTCCAGAAGATCTTGCAATTGAACTGCCAATTCCTTCATCTCTACGGGTGCCATTCGATACGGAGCCTTTGACACTGGTTCAGTTCCTGGGGCTAAGTCGATAGTAAATTCTATTTCTCTATCCGGAGGTAAACCGGGAAGTTCATCCGGAAAAACATCAAGAAATTCATTCACCACTGGAATTTCCTCTATCTTAGGCACCTCTTGACTAGTATCCATGACATAAGCCATATAACCCTCGCATCCTTGCCTCAACAACCTCTTTGTCTGAATGATCGTTAAAAATCTCTTATCTTGCCTCTGACCCCTAAAGGTAACCTCTACATTATCAGAGGGTTTAAGGATCACCTTCTTATTCTTACAATCAATTTGGGCATTATTCTCTGTTAACCAATCCATTCCTAAGATAACATCAAATTCACCTAACTGAAATGGTATCAAATTAGCGTAGAAACAATGCCCTGAAATATCAATCTTGCAACGAGGACACACTTGCGTAACCGGAATTCGTTCTGAATTAGCTATTTCTATAACTATAGCTTCACGTAACATGCATACTTCACAATTTAACTTTTGAACAAATTCTTTGGATATAAAGGATTTCGTAGCCCCGGAATCAATTAACACTTTAGCTTGAATAGAATTTACAGGGAGCGTACCTGCTACCACATCCGAATTCTTAATAGCTTCGTTCAGAGTCATGTTGAAAGTCCTCGCCACTGGTCTGATACTTGATGTTGGGGGTGCTGCTTCAATTGCTTGCAGTATTGGATTAGCCAGAACTGGAGGCTTTACTACAGGTACTTTACAGTCTTTCATTATATGTCCTGGCTTTCCACAACGGTGACACACAATTCCTGCCTTGCATTCCCGAGCATAATGACCTTTTTGATTACATTTGAAACACGTCACTTCCAGCTTTGTACATACTCCAGGATGCCTTTTCCCACAAGTTTTGCATTCTGCCAAGGGTGGCCTAACCAATTTCTGTTGACTCGCATCTTGAATTCTATTTCCTTGGCCCCCATTCCCTGATCCCGGCTTCTTAGGGTTCCCATACTTTCCTGGCTGGAATCCTGGCTTTTTATTTGACACATTATGAGAACTGCCTTGCTCTTGTCGTTCCCCCATTGACCCAGCCTTCCTTTTCTTTCCTTCTTTTTCCTTGAAGTATAATTCGCTTTCCCCTTCAGCTATCATGGCCTTTTGCACCACTGCTGCATAAGTCTCCAACTCCAAAACTGCTAGTTTAGTACGAATCCACGGTTTCAATCCTTGTTGAAACCTCTTAGCCTTCTTCCTCTCCGTATCCACATAGGCCGGAGCAAACCTAGCTAGTTCCGTAAACTTGGTTTCATATTCTGTCACCGACATTTTCCCTTGTTTCAGCTCCAAAAACTTCATCTCCATCTGGTCTTTCATATAGTCGGGGAAATACTTTTCCAAAAATAGCTCTGTGAACCTCTCCCAAGGAATCACCTCAGTAGCTTCCAACATCTTCACTGACTCCCACCAGTAAGTAGCTTCATTCTTCAAGAAATAACTTACATATTCAGTTTGTTTGTCTGCTGGAACCCCCACCAGTGCAATGGCTTTTTCCATCTCTTTTAACCAAGACCTCGCCTCCACCGGGTCCGCTGTCCCTTTAAACTCAGGAGGTTTTACTGCCTGGAAAGACTTAAAAGTAACCACCGGAGAAACAGGTGGCTGCTGCTGCTGCTGCTGCTGTTGCTGTTGTTGTTGCTGTTGTTGCTGTTGTTGCTGTTGTTGTTGCTGTTGTTGCTGCTGAGCCAACAACTGCTGCTGTAATTGCTGCTGTTGCTGTGCCAGAGTAGCAGTCTGTTGAACAAGAGTTTGTAATATCTGTGCTAAGGCAGGGTCCATCTGACCAACAGGGGGTGGATTAGCTTGCTCCCCCTGATCGGTGGTTCGGGTATTTTGTTTCTTCTTTTTGGGTGGCATACTTCTGAAATCAATGAACAATTAGATTAGATTCAGGTTCAGAAAATAATAGCTCAAAATGATCCAACCTATACAAACAATGCATATATTACTGAAAGGTAATTCGAGGTCTCCAACCAATATTCCGGTCAACAATTGATTCACAGGGTGCAATAGGATATTAATCCAGGGTTACACAAGGTATTCACAAACGTTCAATAGGTGCAATAAAGAAACAATAGTCATAATGCTAAGGTCAAACATAGTATCGAAAGTAAAAGCAATGCTAGAAGGAAATAGTGCTGAAAGTAAATATGAAACGAGCAATAAATAAGATGCTTAAGTAAATGACAGTATAAGGAAATTTAACACAGTTCTGCAAAAGTGATAATGATATATATAGATAGATCAGATACAAGCGTAAGAACAACGCTTCGATAAGGGTACAACATAATACTAAAAGAGAAGACTGCTAACATCTAGTCACAGTACAACAGATATATACAACAAAACTGGTCGCACTGCGAATCCTGACGTACTACTACTGCCATAACATGCCGCTAAATACCACATCATCATACTATCCTAATCATCACTGGTCATCATCGTCATCCGACTCTCCCCGCCAGGCTGATCCCAAAATGCTCTCCAGCTCTGCCGTCACCAGACCTAAGGTCACCTGCTGTGTCACAAATGCCGGCTCATCTCGGGATCTCATCCGTCCCCGCCTAATGACAACACGTCTAAGAGCTCGTACTCGCCTCCGGACATCCTCCAGCTCAGCCGCCACTCTATCTCTATCTCTAGCCCGCTCCTCCTCCCCAGCCCTCATAGCCCTCCACTCTGCCATCTGCCCCAAGAGATAGTCCCTCTCGCGGGCCACTCGCTCGTACACATGGTATGGTACAGGCTGAGGAGTATACTGGTATGCTGGCCCATTCACTGAGCCCTGCGATCCCACGAACGGCTGCATAACCCTTGGGGAAATCTGCTGCGGAACAGAAGCCCCTCCTTCCGGATCCTCGTCCGGGTCTGAATCGGAACCAGAAGCAGGTGCCTGAAGTATACATATATATATATATATAATTAGACTTCCTATCTCTCACGAAATAATCCTAACCTTTCTTATAACTCTACCCCGACTCCCCACCTAATTGTTTCAGTGACTGTGACCTGTGGCTCTGATACCAACTTGTAACACCCTCACTTACCAACAATAATATTATAAACTCTTATATTCAATTAAACATTAATATAGGAGAAATTTTAGAAATTTCGGCATGATGTAATCATAAACCGGACTAATCACCTGCTTAAGCAACTAAGTATAACTGAAACAGTCCACAAGCACAAGTTATACTAATCCATAAGAAAATAAAACCATAACAACCCAGACCGCACACAGGTCACTGTATGAAACAACTATCAATAGTTATTACAACCCAGAACTGAATCAAATAATATACAACCCAACAAATATGATAATCTGCCTACAAATACAGATATAATATAAACCAAGGTATATGTCACTACCCAACCAACCGCCTCGACCCTCTGACTGCCACGGTGACTACCCCAACCCGACGGGCCACTTCTTCTAGACATCTCCTGGCTTAGCTGAGGAAACAAAATTAGCAAGCAAGTGAGCCAAATGCTCAGCAAGTATTTATATATATAAAATTAAAACATCACAACTGATATGTCTGCAAGATTGTCTAGAATCAGCAATCAACAATATATATAAGCTCAACTGAAAATTTATCATTTGTCTGAATCATAAATTAGAAGAGGATTGGACTATCATGCATTTTTATAATAAAAACAATTATAAGGTTAGGCTGCTGATCAGTCACGCACTAACCCCGGACAAACGCACACAGCAATGTCCTTTAATGGATCCACGGCACACATTGGCCTTAATTATTTCTGACCACGAATCTGGTCCGACCCTTACGGTCCACATTTTAAAAAAACTAACAGTCCAATCCTAACTAAACCATCAGGTGTCGGAACAATCGACCACCTCAACCACCAAACATCCTGAACACATTCGTTCCAGGTTAACATCTCAAATCTCACCAATTAGAACAAGGTCGGTAGTCTCTGAATTAAATATCGACAAGTTCGATATGGCAAACAGGGTTATTGATTTAAGTAAAGCCACTAAAAGGATCAACGAAACGATATAATCAACTTGGGGTATAAAATTGGAATATTCAAAGTCAATGGAAATTGTCAGAGCAGTTATATCAAGGATAAATCAAATGCATAAGAATCAAGTTATGATAATCATAATTCGCTGGAAGTATAAGTGAAGTGGTCTACTTGAAAGAGGAGTGGAATAATACACTGGCAAGGAATATGGATGTAAATCAATTCATTAATAGCATCAACAACTCAGTGGAATCAATTTTGGAACATAACAATTAAGTTTTCGCAATTTCGGGAAATTAACAGAACAATTATAGCAAGAATAATTTAAATAAGCATATGAATCAGACTTTTATAATCATAACTCATTTGAAAGGTAATTGAAGCAATTTACTTGCCTTAAATAGAAAATCACAGAATCCGAAGCGTCTTTACGTCCTCAGCTTTAGCCTTTCCTTTATCCACGGAATCTACACACAATATAACACTATTTCAGAATCCTGTATAATACTCGCTAATCAATATAAATATTCCACTTAGTCTACCCCAGCGAATAGTTCCCTAATTTATGTTTATTTAATCATATAATATCCTTATGTAAGCCATAGACAAAAGTATTTAACCAAATAGTCACGTTAACACACACTACGCAGATTTTAAAATATGAAGCCCGACTCACAATTCGCATAAATTATATAATTATACACACTCGTTTTCAAGAAATTATTTTAATATATATTTTAGAAAAATTTTGACGGCATCCCCTTTATACGGGGGACTGCCAGTCGGGATACAGCCGACTCAACCAATCACCATAATTATTATCCAATCTTAATTCACATTTCAATTTGCATTTTCAATTCTCCGATTCATATTTTAACACCATTTAGGCAATTAATAACAACTCGATAATAAATTACAATTATTAGGTAAATAAATAATAAATATTAAATATTAAATATTTCTTTGGCTCAGAAAATAATCATCATCGCCATATTCCATCGACTCAATTTACATTAAACATCACTGTCGATGGGGCAAAATCCCGAGGGTACCCGTGATAGGGTTTCCAACTCGAGACTCCGCACTAAATATTATGCAAATATCTCATAATGTATTACTCGGAATTTATCATCCACAACATCTGTTTGTAATCATAAAAATCAGGAATTAAATCCACAAGGCAATATTGCAACAACAAAATCGCAATGCAATTAAGGTCACAATTTATGATAATACTTAAACAGGGCAGGTTCGAAGCATCACAGCCTCATAAAATCAATATCCCAGCCAAACAATAACATTTGTATAAGATACATATACGAATTACACCTCAAACCAAGGCCACCACGACCACTCATATACAGGCCATAGTTGCCGGTTACAAGAAGTAACAAAACAGGGAAAACCGGCACCTCCACAAGCACACACAATTCACCCATATGAACACACACACACTCGAATAACCAGAGCAGGGAAATGAAGATTCGACCATGGTAACCAATAATTTCACACACTACCAATAATAACGATGGAGGAGGAACCAATAGCAAAAGAAATCGAGCTCCCAAGCTCAGCCACACACCATAACTCCCGAACACACACACACAATCTCCGTTACACACACACACAACCTTCGTTACACACACACGCACACGCACATCAATTGTTCACACTCACACACGCGGAGCAGCAGGGGAGGGAATCAGTCAAAGGGTATCACGAATGGAAGGGAGAGACTCACCACTGCAAGAACTTGTGATCGAAAGAGATATGAAAGTCGAGATGGTTCGAGAAATCGCTGGAAAACGGAGAGAGATTTAGAGAGTTCTCGAGAGAGATTATAGAACCCGGCTACTGTGAACTCAATTTAGGGATTAGGGGTTCTAATAGATTTTTTTAGGGGAAAAAGTAAGGAAAACAAATTTTATTCCCCAATTCTATTAAACTAATTCATAAAGTAAAATAATAATAACAATAAAAACCAAAATGGGTGGAACAATAAATTAAAAAAAAATATTAAAATCAAGAATGTAAAATTACGATCACCCACATATTTTTAAAATATTTTTGGGATCAAAAATGAATTAAATACGGATTTTACAAGATTAAATCCGTAAAATGTAACAGAATTCATAAAATCATTTTAAAATCGTTAAAAATCAAAACAATTCCATACAACATTTTTAAAACTCAAATAAACTAATAAAGTTAATAAAACAAAAGATTTCATAATTTTTACTAATTCCGATGATTTTATAAAATTCTCAGAAAGTAAATATAACGAAATTAAATAGGAAATAAATCCCAAAAATATAATTAAGATAGTCGGGCTTACATAACACACATAAAATATCAATCTGAACTCTAAATATTATTCCACCGACACATCACCTCCACAACAATTATATACGCCACATAATTCATATTTAATAATAAAATAAATAACTTTTAGTGATTAAATAATCTGAAATTTCTAAGGCGTTATACGCTTCCCAAATTGGGAGAAACGTTCAGGTTTACGTTGATGACATTATAGCCATGTCACCGACGACCTCAGCTCACGTCAAGGACCTCAAAGAAACTTTTGAAAGAGTAAGGGCTAGCACCATGAGATTAAATCCAGCAAAATGTTCCTTTGGATTGAGTGGAGGTCGATTTCTAGGATTTTTACTCACTCAGAGAGGCATTGAGGCGAATCCAAACAAAGTAAAAGCCATTCAAAATGTTGCAACCCCAAAGTGCCTCAAGGAACTCCATGCTCTCGCAGGGTCCATTGCAGCTCTCAGACGTTTTATACCACAATCTTCGAAGAAATGCCTCCCGATGTATGAGGCAATCAAGGAAGCTTCAAAAATAAAACTTTCACGTGGACTAAGGTGTGTGAGGAAAGTTTATAAGGAAACAAGGATTTCCTCGTATCTCCACCAATCATGGCTAAGCCTCTTCAATACGAACCACTAAAGCTATATTTATCAGCATAAGACTCAGCCTTAGCTACGGTATTGGTTAAAGAGGTAGATGCACACCAAAAGCCCGTGTACTACACGAGCCACATACTCAAAGATACCGAGACACGGTACTCAAACATAGAGAAACTTGCATATGCCTTAGTCATGGCTAGCAGAAAATTGAGACAATATTTCCAAGGAAGAACAATCATTATGATGACAAACCAGCCCTTACGTCGGGTACTTCATAAACCCGACATGACAGGACGATTGGCTTCATGAACCGTGGAGTTAATTCAGTTTCACTTGGAATTTCAGCCGAGAACCGCAACAAGGTCTCAGGCTCTAGCAGATTTTATTACAGAATGTACATTTACTTCTTCCGAACCAGGAGAAATAATCTCAGATTCAAAGGACAGGGGGAGCAGGTGTCATTTTTCACAAGCCCCGAGGGCTTCACCATTCGACAGGTCATTAAGTTCAAATTCTCCACGACTAACAATGAATCAGAGTATGAAGGTCTCATAGCGGATTTGATTCTAGCCCGCCACCTAGAAGTGTCTGCCATAGACATATTCTGTGATTCCCAACTTGTAGTGAAACAAGTTCTGGGGGAATTTAAAACTCTTAATGAAAGAATGGCAGGATACAGGAAAATCACTTCTGAACTACTACAAGATTGCACATCGTGGACCATCAACAACATTGACAGATCTAACAACCAATGGGCAGATGCCTTGTCAAAAGTAGCCACTTCGGATATTTCAAGCACCTCAGAACCTATATATTTCAGAGAGCTGCGTGAACCATCAATAGTTCGAAAAGAGGTACTTTGTGTGTCAACGCGGGAAGATTGGAGAGCTCCCACTAATAAGTTCATTCAAGGAATGCATGAGGAGCTGGATAGACAAGAGGCAAGAAAAATAGCTATAAAAGCAAAGCATTATTGTTTAATCGACAACAAGATGTTTAGGAGAGCCTTGGTTAAACCGTTACTCAAGTGTGTTAATCAAGATGAAGCAAAAATAATTATGGTTGAATTACACTCAGGGATTTGTGGTGACCACCTAGCTGGGAAAAATATGGCATTAAAAATCATGAGACATGGACTCTATTGGCCCACGATGCGCCAGGACTATGAAGAGTTCACGAAGCAATGCGAACCTTGCCAAAAGTACGGGTCCATGAATAATAGACCCTCAGTTCCTTTCAACCCGACAACAACTCCATGCCCATTCTTTATGTGGGGCATTGACCTGGTGGGTCCTCTGCCAAAGAGTTCTAGGCAGTTCCATTACATTATCGTGGCAGTTGACTACTTCACGAAATGGATAGAGGCAAGACCTCTAGAAAGGATAAGAGAGATCGAAGCAGTTCATTTCTTCATGGAGTAGATAGTGTTCAGGTTTGGCGTGCCTAGAGTGGTTATCACAGACAACGGTACTCAGTTCAAGAGAAAAATGGGTCAATGCAATGAATGAACTTGAAATCCAACATCTCAAAGCTTCAGTTGCGTACCCACAAGCAAATGGACAGGTGGAAATCACCAACAAAGCAATTTTGCAAGGACTAAAGAAGAGGCTGCTTGAGGCCAACAGGAATTGGGTTGACGAGCTACCGAATGTGTTGTGGAGTCTACGAACTACTCCGAAAGCTTCCATAGGTGAAACTCCATTCAGGATGGCATATGGAACTGAGGTAGTATTACCGGTTGAGATAAGTTTGAAGTCTTTGAGGATTGAGAAGTTTGATCCCAAGTCATCTGAGGAAGGTCTAAAGTTAAATGTCGATCTCCTCGAGGAGCTCAGGAACTCCATGTAGGCCAACGTCTCCAAATACCAGGAAAAAGTGGCAAAATTATACAACTCAAAGGTTAAACCAAGAGGTTTCCAGGTCAAAGATCTTGTCTTAAGAGAGGCTGCGGCCTCGATGCCTTCAAAACAGAGCAAAATGTCCCCACCATGGGAGGGACCTTACAGGGTCACGAAGGTCACTAATTCCGGTTCATACCGACTCGAGTACTTCGACGGAACTCCCGTGCTAAACACCTGGAATGCCATCCACCTAAAGAAGTTATACCCATGAAATCTCCAGTAGGCATCGCCCACTTTTCTAAGTTATTTAAGTTAAGGTATGAAATAATTTTCCAAATTTTGTATGTAATCAAGTCGCATTCGTAGTTCAATCTATTTAGGAGTAGATCATGATTTAAGTTGACATTTATTTAAGTTTTTAAGAATGAAGAATCTAGTTGGAGTAAAAAATCTTTGTGTTATCAGAACTGTTATGCATGCTTTGAATTTTCAGTCTACAAAGTACATAAGCCAGTAAATTCTATCTCTAAAGACAACTCAACGTAAAGGTCAAAGACTCCAATGATATTTCCAACGTCAAAACAATGGAAAAGGTAAAGTGCACTGAGGTGCAACACTTCGATCACTCCAAATAGCTCAAAGAGAAGTACTCCATGTTTATAAATATTTCCCAATGCACCACGAATAAAAAGAAAAGGTAAATGTCACCAGAAAATAGAAATAAAATTGAAGTTGATAAAACATCTCCAAAATTCACCGATCATAGAGAGAAAGGTAAAGTACGCCATGACTACACTTAAAAAATCGCCAAATTATTAAAGGCAAAAATTCGCCAATAGTAAGGTAAGGAGTCTCCAACTCCAAAATAGTGAAAAGGTAAAAGGTCTACTCCAAATTACAGGGGAAAAATGCGCCAAGAAAATAGTCGAAATTAATAAGGTTCTTCAATCAGAACGAAAAAGGTAAGGTTTACGCCAAAACCGCCAATAAGAAAGGTGAAAAATTGCGCCAAAAATACAAAAACTACAAACTTCATGAAGCTCAAAGTGCTTCGTCGACACCTCCAATCTCAAAATAAGTTAAAAGGTAAGGCTTAGGCCAAAAATACAAATAACGCCATTCAGATTCTGCACCAAAAATACAATTTAATCCCCAACAATTTGGCTATTTCAAGCAAATCAAGCACCCTTAAGACATCTCCAACTTTGCCAAGTACAAAAGAAAAAAGTATAGTTCACCAAGTACTGAAAAACTTTCTACATAGCAATAGAAAGAGTTCGAGCTAGACGACTCCAGTATCATCAAAACAAAACGAAAGTAAAGGACATCGAAGTCTTAATTACGACTACGATACTAAACTCGCGAGCTTCAAAAAACTCACGAACATCTGTCGCCAAAGTTACAAAACACATCAAGCACAGAAATATATGTAATCTAGCTACAAAATAAAGGCATACAAATGCGAATCATGCGGAAGATAACATCAAAGGAACGACAAAGGCCCCATCATACCAGGGAAAAGTTCAACAGCACAGTAGAATTCAGATAGAAAAATACGATAAGTTAAGTTTACATAAGGCCATCAGGGGCATACCCCCGGCTAAAAGCAAAGTCTTCAGGTGGTTCGAGCAACTTCAGAGGAACCTATTTTTCCAAGATCTTTTTTCTTCGCCAAATCAGCAAGATAGTTTTCAAAGTCATGATCTTTCACGTCAATTCCAAAATGGGTGAAACGAACGATGCTCTCCCCGTAACCATCTTCAAATAAAGTCAGGGACTCAGCTTGGCACTTTGACAATTGGACCGACAGGCCATCCAGCTTACTCACAAGTTGAGCTCTTTCAGCTGCCCAAGCTTCGACTCCTTTAGCAAGATTCTTTTCTGAAGCTTCCGCAGATTTTTTCAAAGTCAACATTTCTGATTGCAAGCTTTTCACCTGCCCACTTAAGCCATCACATTCCGTGATCAATTCGGATTTCTCAGTCAATGCAGTAAAAAGTTTCTCAGCGGCAGTGTTGTTATCATTCACCAAGTTTTTGGAAGTTTCCTCCAAAATTTCATTAAGTTTCCTCAGTTCATTCACTTCCAGACGAAGCCTCCTTACCTCAACAACGTCAACCACATCTTCAAGGTTAAACAACCTCTCCAGCTCCATCGACAATGGCAAAAAATATGTAATAATTAAAAATGGAAGCAAGCATAACGAAGGTAAAAAGAGGAGTCAAAGAGAAACAAGGTAAGCAGAGAAAGAGTACCTTATCGACAAGACCTTTACAAGATCGAAGACTTCCTTCAATAACCAAACCAGAAGTATCCGCTTTAGTCTTCACCTTATGAACGGACTCCGTGACATCCTCAGAAAACAAATCCATCTTACCAGAGCTCGGATAGCTCAACGGCTCCTTCAACTTCTTCGACTGATTACCATTAAATGTATGCCCCTCACGATGCCTCTTCCTCTCACGGTCCTTAGCAGCAATGGCCTCGGAAGCCCCAATACTGGCTACAATAGAAGGCGGCGTGAGGTCCTTTGAGACTACCTCAGGGCCACTTTCCACTCCAATATTGGGCATCATAGTCGCAGCTTCGGCGGCCTTACTCTTAACAAGACGAGCTAGAAAATCCTCAGTTGTCATGTTTGCAAACAGATCGACCACCTCAAATAGTTTCACACCCGCCACTGCAAACAAGAAAAGAAACGATTAAAAGAAGGAAATAAAAATGAAAAGAAGAACACAAAAATGGGAAAGCTTACAACAGTGATCACTCAAAAATTCGACATCTAAGAACTCTTCAGGTTGATATCTAACTTCGGATCCTAGGAAGCATTGTAAATCCGAAGAGGTCATAGACCCCAATCGGTTCACAGACTTCAAACGCCCCAGTGAGTGAGCCTGCCACGGTCCAATCGCCCCCAGTTCGGGATAGGGATGGGCGTCGGGGCACTTCGGGGCCGGGGAGTGCTATCCCCGCCTCCATTCCCGAATTCAAACCCGATCCCCGTCCCCGGCCCGATCCCCGTCAGGGACTATTTTTCATTCCCCGTCCCCGGCCCAAACGGGTAACGGGGATCCCCGCGGGGAACCGGAGAATTTCATTTAAAACAAAAAATAATTTTAAACATTAACTAGTGAGCTCAAAGGCACTAAATTAAGATAAAAAAAATATTACTTAAAAAAAAATTATAAATAACATGGAAATGAAGTTATTTAAGACAAACATATGAAATTAAAACATCATTTTGTTTCCAATATGAAGTATTGGAAATTCGTTTATATTAATATATATATATATATATATATATATATATATATATATATATATGTATGTATATGTATTAAAGTGTGGTGAAATCGAGTCGGGATTGAAAATCGGGTCGGGTAGAGAAAATCGGGGCGGGGGTCGGGGATCGGGCCGGGGAGACATAAAAACCCGGCCCCGACCCGCTCCCCGATTTTTTTTGAAAGTTGTCCCCGCTCCCCGGCCCGTACCCGAAAAATTCCCCGAATCCCCGCCCCGTTCGATGCGGGGATCAGATCGGGATCAGGCGGGCCGGGATGAATGTCCATCCCTGGTTCGGGACCTTCATACCATGCCCACATCTTATGCCACCCAGAATTGGATATGGGGGCCTCAACTAGCCTTTTACAACCTTCCTTTTTATCAAAATAGAACTCGGTTCCATTACTTTTGAAGTGAAAAATGGAGAAAAATAAATTCAGACTGGGAAATTGGTTAAGTTCATAGCATCTCGCGATAACTCCATTGATCTGGAGAACCGCGTTGGGAAAAAGTTGACTCAAGCCACAACCTAATGTTTGAAGTATAATACGGAAAAAAGGGTGCAGAGGCAATCTTAGACCATACTCAAAATACACATCCGGGATGGCATGACAGTTACGATGAGGTTGCTTCCACATTCGGTCGCCATCATTGGGGGCAAAAGCACTGTAACCTCGAGAAAAAGAGACAACTTGACCTAACTTATCAGGATCTGGAGGGTGCTTAGAATAAAAACTAGGCTTATTAAATGACTTATTAGACTCAAAAAGAGCCCCAAAAAGGGATCTAACGACATCTTCAACTGAAGGGGTTTGGGAGGCAAATCCTGCAACAACAATGGTCTTACTAACAGACCCAGGGGAGAAAGATTCAACCTTTACAAGAACAGAATTTCGAAGAAGATAGCGAGATCGCCTAGTCCTTTTAACGGGTAAACTTTCAAGACTACCCTCACTCTCGACAAGTTCTACACTCTCAGCAGAAGAATACGATGCTATGGTGGCTTTCATAGTGATAGAAAAGAAAGAAAAACATGACAAAGGAATAAAAGCAAAAAAGAAAGACGCAGAAAAGATAGGAACAGAGAAAGTACCTCACACACCATAAAGACGAAGGCTGGAAGGGTAAAGAAAAGGAAAATAAAGAATGAAGAAAGTAATTAGCATTTATAGACAAAAGAAGAAAGGAAAAGAAACACTCTACCTCTTCAATGGATGGACACAACTTCCAAGACGTGGTAAAACGGACGGACAAGACGACTGCTACTGAGCGTGGAATTTTTTTTCTTTTTTTAAAAAATGTATATACACACGCATAGGCCATTACCAAGTCTCCTGATATAATTTGTTGTATTGTAATATGGGCTGGTAAAGTAGATAATTTAAAAGATCTAAAGATCTTTTTTACTTAGGGGGGACGGAATGTTGGGTCACAGGCCCACTTAGAGAGTCAAGCCCATTAAAAGCCCAATTAGAAGGTCTATATATATCCTTGTAATACCCACTTGTAAAAGGATTGGTTCATTAATACACTACATTCTAACAAGCTGTGTTGGAGTTTTGAAACCAAATTAGGATTGCATCAACTGAAATTGGGATGTTTCTTTTGGGTTGTCATAATGTAGAGGTGTGTGTATAAACTGCCTTAAACCAATGCATCGCTTCTCACATATTATAACAGTGCTGTATGTATTAGTTTTAAGGAAACTAGACATTCATTGAGATCAGCTTGATATAAATACCATGATCCATATATTTGAAGATCAATATGGAAGTTGAAGTGGACATTGGCCAAATCCCTAACTTAAAGGAATTTGTTAGCCAATTAACTCGTACTATGCACTCTTCAAAGGCTGGATCCTTAGTCATATGGTAGGTTCAATACGTTTCCTGAATTAAGGTTTGTTTAGCTGTCATCTGTAATCTCCTTGTATATATAACATTTATCGGATCTGATTCAGTCCTATGACTTATGTCCTTTGCTGTAGGTATGATAGTGTTACCATTGATGGCAAACTTGAATGGCAGGATCATCTAAACACTACTACAGAATTCTGCTTGCACAGCGCTCGTTTTTGAGCTTACACAGCGCTTTTAAGCGCCATGCAAGCCAGTGCTGTGTAAGTTTAGTTTGCTTTCACAGCGCTTTTTTTGGCGCTGTCTAAGTAATTTATTTGCACAGCTCTTTTTTATGTGCTGTGCAAGTGACCGCCATTCAAGTATAACAATTAAATAGCACTTCTACAAACGCTGTGGAAGTAGTATGTGTAACAATCAATTTTACTTACACAGCATTTAAGGAACGCTATGTAAGAAACACCTTTTTCTAAATAATTTATTATTAATTTTCTACCAGGTTTTTACCTATATTTTCAAGAAAAAATCAAAAATAGAATAAAACTCGTTGTTCTTGCTAGACCAAACCTCATAAACAATGAAATCAATTCCAAAATCAACTTTCATAAACCTTAAATAATATATGCATACAAGTCAAAGTCTTCCAAATTGCCATGGATATAAAATTATTGTACAACAACTACCATTACAAACACTACAATAAAACACACAAACTACTTCAATAATTTGTTCCTCAGAAACCGGTTATACATGTAACCCGCCCAATTTGTCTGGAAACGTTGCATTCTGTCAGGTGGATAGGACTTTAGTCTTGGAGAATATGAAAACTGTACACCAACAAATGTATAAATGAATGCAGATCATAAAACATAATATAATGGGAATTACTAATAGCCATTTAAAAATATTATAATATACTTACATTCACATTGATCTCCGTTTCACCGGTACTTAAAATGTCCTCAATGAAACATCCAACGTAATATGCACAATAGATTCCATCATTCAAAACTTGTTTGGGGCACTACAAAATATTTGTACATACAAAATTAATAAAATTGAAAGTATTATATAAATTCTATTAAAATTTTAGTTGTCCATTATTAACAAAATTATGTCTACAATCAAATCACAAGTAAATGTACATATAATAAAACTGGACCATTATTACAGAAATAAAATCAGCCCAGGGAAGGACAAATGCATTACAAATACAATACGCAAATGTTAATTTTAGAGTAGCAGGTCCTTATAGTTTTCACAATAAAGAACAATGTGATGCCTCAACTGTCTAGACGTCGTTAACAGAAGTGAGGGTATTTTGGACTGTACATATTTGAACAGCTTTTTGTAGGTATACATATCTATCCTCTTGTTCATTCGATGCAATATTTATCCTGATTTACAGTCAATAGCTAACCATCACCAAATCATTCATAAACAGTACCATTACTGTTATACTAGAAGAAGACTAAGGACCCCATAACCCTTTGAAACCATAAAACAAAACCTACAAACTGTACCTCCATAAATCCTTGAAACAATCTCGATTACAGATCCTAAAAAACAAGTCATAAATTTAACCGCCATCAGAATCCATGATTTCTATCTGCTACTAAACGCATCAAAACTCCAATTCTCAGTTCGTTAACCCATTTCAAATTCCGTTGCTACAAATTAAAGAATTCAGAGGAGAAAAATGGAAGAGTAAACACTGGGTAATAGGAAATTAGAATCTTCTTCTGACCAATCCATCAGTAATTCCCAGTGATAAATTATATCGTCACAAATTTAGAAATGAAAAATAAAAATTAGCACCACGTTCATGTAGTAACGAAACCATAATTATGATTCTTAAGGTGATT
The DNA here is from genome assembly GCA_036435485.1 of Saposhnikovia divaricata. Taxonomy (NCBI): domain Eukaryota; kingdom Viridiplantae; phylum Streptophyta; class Magnoliopsida; order Apiales; family Apiaceae; genus Saposhnikovia; species Saposhnikovia divaricata. Next base: position 166,973,907 of record CM071599.1, read on the forward strand.
CTAGTTTCCGAAAAATTAAATTTAAAAGGAGAATTCAGCAAGAAAGGAAAAGCAATAAAATGGAAGAGTAAACACTGGGTAATAGGAAATCGTTGTGGTGATGTGAGAAAAGTATCCAACTTTCTTTTTCAATTAATCTATATCACACATATATTTGATCACCTGTATATTCATCCATCTGAAACTCTGAAACATCGTCATGGTGTAGCTCTTCTTATTGTGAGTCCGAAAAGTCCTCAGAGCCTTGTAAACAAAAAATATATCCCACATGTCAGTAACGCATCACTAGTCCACATGTATCTTATATTTTAAGGTTATGCAGAACACTGTAAAAATTCACTAACATTTCCACAAGCCCTTTCACTTTCTTGAAATGTATAGCATTGGTCAGGCAAGCTGGATCCATAAAGTAGATTATCTCTTTTTTTGTATTGATGGCAAATAAGATCCAATATTTCCTGTATTTTTTGTTGTATTTAGAAGCAATTACAAACAAGTTAATAAAAACTATACGTGCATACAAGCTCTAACTTACGAAACATTATACGAAACCAAAAGTAGGTGGTCCTTGTCTGTATGTTCCAACAAATACTTCGCCAAGTTTGTATCTGAACTCTCTACCAAGGGTGATACAAGATGAGGTGATACAAAAGAAAACTTGGCTGCCAGGTCTGGATTTTTGGATAAGAAAACCTCACACAAATACCTACAATTATGAAAAAGAATAATTAGAACTTGGTTACGAAGTAGTGAAATTTGTAAAGTACTTTAATTACCTAATGTAGAAGACAAGGCTGGATGCACTTAACCATTGGGCATCTAATACCTCCAAAATATTCTCCTTATTAATATGTTCATGCCATGGGCCGATATTCCAATAAATTTCACCCATATCAACCTCTATATCAGTAACACGGTCGAACATGACAGCAAGGCGAACAAATTCCAAAACCCCATCATGACAAACATCTCCAAGGATTGGATAACCTAGTTGTCTAGAAGACACATCAACAACTGACTCTACTGTTTTCTCTTTTTCTTTATCCGGAAGCTTCTTATGGCCCATTACAATATCATGCTTATTTGTTTTCTTTTTCACAATTTTTGGAGGTGTCTAGGAAAATAGAAAAACAAATAAACTATTAGACAAGTGGTATCATTGAAATTTTTGTTTTGCAGATTTTTATACATAATATGCTTGATTTACATTTTAAACATATAAAAAACAACTTAGATTATTTATCAGACCTCAGTTTTTGCGGAGACCAATTTGCGTGGCCACGCAAGAAAAAATCCAGGAGCTTGCCCTACAAGTTTGGCCTCATCACAAGGTCTAGGCAGTGGGGCATTGTATTCTGACTTTTCTGCCACCTCAAACTGCACCCGTACAAATCCTTCTTCGAGTGGAACACCATGAAGTATTTTATCAGTAAGGTCGTTGTGCAAAATACCTTTCCCAACATATCTACGTCCGGGATCCAAATACAAGTAACAAGCATTTTTCCCCTATAATTTTGAAAATATTTAAAAGAATTATAACCGACAAACAACTTGTTGGTGGAGCAATAGGTTACTAACAACTTCTGATGAATTTACATTCTATAGAAAGTACTCCTTTCGGTTCAGTATAGGTGAACCTTGCCTCTGTGTGGTACAAGGATCGGAGGAAGACTTAAAACTCTAGATATTTTCTATCATTTGATTATTTTTTCAAATAAAACTCTTAAACAGCCTTATTTGACCAAGTACTTATATAATTATAATGTATTAAACTGTTTATGGTTGTATAATAAATTATTCAAATTAGCTTTTGTAGTATAGAGAACAAATTTACACGTGAGATGAAGATAGGGAGAGAGTACATGTTTGTGTGCGTCTGTATTATGGGCTCGGTTTTATGGAATTTTAAAGTTTTATATCAGTGCATTCAAAAAAAACTCGAAACAGCACTATGTCCATGCACGTTTACAAGTAGTCATGCATGTGTGATGTGTTACTGTGAGTACATTTTGTATTTGTTTTTACAGATTTTGCTCTTCATTTTACAGCAATATTAGGGTCACTAACTGTATCAGAAAAATACAGGTTATATAAACTAAGCAGGTTGTACAATATGAGTTATTATTGTGTACCTGTGAAGTTTTATTTTTTATTAGTTTCAAGAAATGAAGTATTTACTAACATGGATATGCATTTAGCAAAAGAAAAAAAAAACAACATAGATATGCTCATAAATATGCCTAAACCTGTTCAACAATCTTTAGGACATTTACGTGTACCTGAGGAAGGTCTTCACCTAAAACTTGATCATGATCATTTTGTTCATCAAGAACTTCATTATCCATGTCAAAGTTATCCATCTGACTTGAACCTCCAGATTGCACACCAGGATTGTGGCCCTTGCTTTTCAACTCCTTAATTTCATTTATTAAGTAAGAAACATTTTTTTCCAATCTAGCTAACTTGCTCATAGTTGATCCTGTTTGCAACGATGTCTTAGTGACACCCCAGCCAACCCCTCTGACTCGCCCCGAATACTCCAAAGGTATTAAGCGAGCAAGCAAGTCATCCATACTAATATGAGTTAGCTCATGCTCCGGCAAATTCTGTGATATGGTAATCTAATAACAAATAAAAATACGCAACATTGTAACGTGATGAAGTCTAGTAAAAATCATTGAAAAATTAGTAAAATGAAAAAACAAATATAGTACCGCGTCCTCAAGAATTTGCAATGTAGCAGGGTCATTGCATACACCATCTGCATTACGCCTAGCATACTCCCATGCATCTACTCTACTCACAACAGGGTTCTCTTCACCAGCCTCAATTTTTTTCGTCATCTATACCCAACAATAATATCATATTTAAGAAATAAACTAATATAACAACTGGTAAAACCTTAACTTTATACTGCCTGCATTGAATAGTATCCCATCTCATACCAATCAATTACATTCATCAGAAATAAGAAGCATTCATCAGTCAACTACATTCGACAACAAGAAATCTAACTAAATTAGATATAAATTAAACTTACAATTATCTCTCTAATGCGTGCATATCCAACACATGCCTTCTTGTATCGCGCCTCCATTGCTTTTGCTTGTTCTTTATTCTGTTCACTTTTTTCCTATATTTTTATTTTGTGAGTGGAATATAACAGGTAATAAAATATTTCACCTTTTAAATAAATAATCACTAAAAAATAAAGATTAAGTATACCACGAAATCTTCTTTCAGAGAGTTTTCCACAAACTGATTCCAATAAGGTCCCACACTAGATAAGTGTGCATATAAATTGGGAGGCACCGCAGAGTAATTACCATTACTATCTCTGGCACGACTCCTCAATCGAGATCTGAAATTCCGATGATGGGTACCGGCACGAGAAATGATCTTTTTCCTATGTTCATCTTCAACTCCTTGGAAAGTTTCCTGCACATTTGATTTACCATCAATCAAATATAGTTCAGGAAGCCAAATGCATAAAATGTGGATAGAATGCCAAATTATTAAAGAAATAGCAAGGCAGATTTTTGTATACAGATAAAAATGAACCTTAATTTCATCCCACAAAGTTTGTTTCACAGTCAGCCATTCTTTTTTCCGCCAATCATCACATATTATTGGGATGTTCCTTCTTGCATAAGCTCCAATGAAATATGCTAAGGTCATTGACTCTTTACCAATTAATTTACCTTTTGCCTTACACCTTTACTTCTAGCTCTTTTCACCTTTAGCATATTTACTATACCTCGCCTCGAACTTCTTTCAGTGACAGTAGTGTCATTAGTGCCATCGGTACCATCGGTACCTCCAGATCCACAAGTCATATTCCTAAACAAAAAACAAGGCATTTAGTACAAGATCACAAGTTTATAAAGCACATACAGTTAATACAAGATTTAAGGAAGCATGCATATATTTTTTAGAATGTGATGTAATACATACATTTCTTGAATTTTTTTTCCTTTTGCGTTTTTTATTAGGCTTTGATCTTTCGTGCCCGTGCACATTATAAAATTCTGGATTCACATATTCACCCTCGTCATGATCATTTCTATAATAAAAATATTCAAAATCATCACCGTCCTCCATGTTCGTGGAAATATTCTCTCGAACAAAAGGATCATCTATATTGTCAACTTCTTCGTCTACACCATCACTAACTTGATAGCTGTTATTAAGCTTGTTTGACAAGACAACAATGGACCATTTCTTATCAATTGGATCAGTAACATAAAACACTTGTTGGGCTTGTGTTGCCATTATGAATGAATCATCTTTGTACCCAACCTTCGCAAGATCAACCCGTATGAACCCCGAATCTTCAACTTCTACCCCTGTTTACATGAGCCTGACTTGGCTTAAATTCCTTAAAAAGAATTACCCACCCAGAATATAATCTGAAATATTCTCAACAAATCAGAAATTCAGAATAAATGTCACACTATGGTTGAGAATTTGAGCTAGGGTTTTTGGTGAACACAATTAGAACAGAAAAATAAGAAAAGAATTTAAGTTTTGTTCTTTTTGAAATTTGGTGCATTTAAATGTAAAGTACCGTGGGTTTCTAGAATTTTTATCATATTAATTTAATCAAAAAATTTACATGGGTTGCGATCAATTTTAAAATACATATTGCGATCAACTATAGATCTATCTATAAACAGAAATCAACAAAGTAGCCTGTAAGGTTTTCAACAAAGAAATATTGGATGATTTAGTTTTTACACACGATCTTCAATAAAGTGATACAGCTTCATTAACAGTTAATGCATGCTGTAAAACAAGCTTTTTAGGTCATATCAGATACAACTCGAAGGTACAAGTTACTGGAAAAATCTTCCACAAATAAGGAAAACAATACAAGAATTGATATATTTAACCTAAGGCATTTACCAAACTTTATAATATTTTAAGACAAGAGAATTCTTTATAGGGAAAGGGTTTAAAAGCAGCGAGAGTGCTAAGGTGAAAGAGGGAGCTGTCTAACGTAGGCATGTATATTGAACCAGAATACTCAGTAGTCCACAAATCTGGGCAACAACAGAGCTTAGCCGTTTTCATCTTAGATGCAGCATTGAAAGTGTATGATTTCTGAAATTGGGGGCTTGTCGTAAACCAGCAATATTTTTTTAGAACTTGCACACCTACCATCAGACAAACTGGAAGGTGTTCTGAGAGTTGATAAATGTAAATTTGTTCTACAGAAATTACATGAGGCCGGAGGGTTTTTGGCAACTATCAAAATTGCTAGTGTGTTATTTCTTTTGAGGTATTTATGTTTTTAGGCATGCATAAGGCCCCATGGTTGGCCTAATACTCGTAAATGGACAGACTCTTATTGTGCTATGACCAGGAACTTTGACGAGTTCTGCATTTTGGGAGCCCTACAGAGGTGCTGGATTAGTTGCTGGGGTTGCTGCTGCTAGATAGAAGTCAGCATTGTTGGTTTTCTTTAATTTAATTTGCTGCTTCAATTTTTTTGCTAGACACAGCTTGAGAGTGACTGTTACCTATCTGAGTTCATATACTGTAAACATATACTACTAACATTTTCGAACCCTGTAAACATATATTAGTACCCTGTAAACATATACTACTAACATTTTCGAACCCGAAAACAATTGCAGAACTCTAATCAACCAAAACCTTCAAGAATTCACCACACACACCTCAAATTCATAACAAAACTCATCAAAACCCAAAACAAAAAGCAGCCCACATATGAAAATCAAAACGTTAACACAAGCTGTGATTTTTATACCTCAACAAGAGTAAAATTCCAAACCCAAATGATGAGGTGTGCAGTCTTGAGTAGCTGAAGTCTTGTTAAATCAGAAATATTCCCAACATAACCTGAAATATTCCCAACAAATCAGAAATTTAGAATAAACAAGTCAAAATATAACAAGTACCAAATATGATAAGTTCATATAGTACATCAATTTCAATCCAATTGAAAACAGAGCAAGTAAAAAAAATGGTCCTCAAAGAATTCAAACCCCAAAATTAAGTACCAAATCCCAAAATTAAGAACACCATTATAAACCCTAAAATTTAAAACCCAACAAATTAAACATCCTAAAACTGAAAATCCATGATTGAGATACTCACAAATAGATATTAGAGCCGAAAAAACTGAGAAGACCCAGAAAAGACCCCGACACCTCAGAGAAGAAGACACCGAAGAAGATCCCGTGCGACACCTCCAAGGAGAAGAAATTTGCCCAGAAGATTTAGTCCATGAATCAATTTTGTCGATCGATGAATCAATTTAGTCGATGAATAAGAGGGCTGTGTTCAATTTTTTTTTGAAACTATATAGCTGCTGTGTTAATTTACAACGAAGGAGAAAGAAATGTTTTTAGGGTAATAGACAGAGTGTTTACTAACAATATAAAATAAACTAAAATTACTTAAAAAACATTACCTTGCACAGCGTTTTCTCAACCGCTGTATCTGTCAAAAAAATTTTTTAAAAAAATACTTAAAATACACTATGTTGTATGGCACTTGTTAAAATGCTGTCTAAATTGTAACAACTACAGCGTTTGTAAAACACACGCTGTGTAAGTATTTATTGGGATTTTACATTTATTTTCGGTTTTGTTTACAATTACTTGCACAGTGCTTTTTTAAAAAACGCTGCACATACAAAAAAATGCTGTGTAAGGTGTGCATCCCAAGTTTAAATTTGTAGTAGTGAAATGACAGCAACAAGCCCTATTTTGACGTATGTGATGGCATTTTAGTTAACTATATATGGAAGGTAATTAGCTGCTGCTAGTTTTATGATGTTCATGAATTTACCTTTCAGTATTTCTTGTTAAGTATTTCATCTGTCATGTGCAGGCCAATTATCCTAAGCTGTCAGCTGACGTTGCTGGTGACAGAAAATTTGATGTGTACATGGGCATTGATGTATTTGGAAGGGGAACCTATGGTGGTGGACACGGTACGTATGTTAAAAGTTTTCGTGTCTTACATTCAACAAGAGGCCTTGCTTTGTCAGATATATTTGTATTATAATGTTGTATTTACTATTTACTGTAGAAACTAGCACACACGTTGCTTCAAGAGACGTGAAGTGAAAAGAATAGCTTCATGGCTTCATGCAGTATCTTATTGACAATTTGGGTTTAGAATATCAACTATTTAAAAATCAAAAACGATAATGTACAAACCTATATACGTAGCCATGTTCTGTTGCAATGATAGGTATGTTATACAGTGTCTAGTCTGCTAAAGAGATTTCTAATTCAAATTTTAAATTATTTGAGGTATTTAAGTCTTTATGTAAATCTATCATTTTATTCGATACTTGTGGTCACATTCAACCGCGGTTCATGTTAAATGACATAGCACTTTATCAAGCAGTATGTTAACATCAACCCCTTGTGTCCGTCTATATATATATAGGAAACTCTGCTTGTGGTATTAACATTTAAGTGTAAATATTCCTTCAAGATGCTATTCATCGTTTTCGTTCAACATTATTCATGACAAAAAGATTTCTTAGTGAGTAGGAAAAGTAGAGTTTTCTGTAACATTTTGTAAGATATGTGTATTGTATTTCCTTTTAACAAGTTCTAAGCTGTAGAAATATCACTTAACTCGGTTAGAGAGTGACCAGCTTTTCAATTGCTAACTTGATTTCACTTTGTCTGGTACTGAATTTAAGAGGAACATACAGTTTGTAAGCTCAGAGAAACTGAAACACAAACGTTGAAAGATCACATTGCATGATACATACTAAAATTAACCAAGTTACCGTAAAGGGTCCGTTATTTTTTTTCTAGAACAAGTAAAAGCCCAGTTCGAGTGATAATTATTTTATTTAAATTCAGACAAATGTTGCACTTGATGTAATAAAGAAAGACAATGTGTCGGCTGCTATATTTGCTCCTGGATGGGTACTTGAGACAAATCAACTGCCCGATTTTCAAACTGCTCAAAACCGGTAATTTGCAGCATCTTTATGTTTAACACTTTGCTAAATGTGTAAAGTAGTATACTTAATTATGTGTCTTATCAGGGAACCTCTCTCTACCTATACATTATATATAGAATGCGAGTTGGTAGCTGTCCTTAAAAATGATAATTTCACGCTCGATAGTCGATGAACTCTTTTCTGGTGAACAGGAGCTAATACAATTAGTAAAAATACGTTCATCATTTTCTATACTGATTAACAATATGTTTGGTAGACCGTATAAGTTGATAGTTAGGCATGTGTTGGATATGCAGATGGTGGGGCCTTGTTGAGAAATCATGGGGAGCATCGCAGAACTACCCTAAATCACTTCCATTTTTTGATATGATAAGTTACTGATTGACATGGAACCTTTATGTCCTTCCATTTAAAATTTTATAATAACTATTTAAGCTCGTTCCATTCAGTTTGGCAATTAATTTACTGGAGCTTGTATAGTTGGTCTGATTCAGAGGTCTCATATTTTTTAGATAGTGACCGATGCTTGCATACGGAGCATATGTGAAATTATAAGATAGAGACTGAATAACATGACCATATTTGCATTGATTTTGGCATTTTAAATGAGACAAAAGGATGGGTAGTTTACTTTATTGTACGTCTGTTTTAAATTGTGGATCTCCAACCTTCCTTACTTTGAATGGAAGGACAAAAAATTATCTACACCCTCCGTTCTGTTGATTTATTTACATTGTGTTTGTGCGCGGAGATCAAGGATAATGGATGTAATATTGTTAAAATAAATTAAGTATTGAATGTAATAGTGATTTTATTGTTAAAATACGTGAAGTAGTGGGTGTAATAGTATAAAGTGTTGAAAAAGTGGAGTGAAGTAGTTAATGTAATAATGTACTATTTTATTATTAAAAATTACTATTTTCAGTAATGTAAAGAATTGGTGGAACGTTTCAAAAAGAAAATTGTAAAGAAATGAAAGGGAATGGAACGTAATAGTTAATAAAAAAAAGTAGCATGCAGTGAGGAACATGATGCAAAATTTTGGTCAGTGATGTTTCCTCTAGCATTTAAGTTTGTTAGGTACTGTTATCAGCATACAAATCCAATGCAACTATAGTGTATGTTTGGGGTATTTTAAAATGAATAGCTTATGATTTATAAGCACTTTTGTCATATAAGTGATAAGTAGAGTAGATATTAGAGTGTTTGGTAAATCAAAACTTATAATCAGTAGACTGTTTAGGTAAATCAGAACTTATAAGTTAACTTTTTTTTATAATTTTCAAAATATTTATTTTTTTATATATAACAATGGATATCAATGGATAGATCTCGATGAATAGGGAAATTTGATATATACATATCAATTTTCTAATGAAAATGTGGTAACCATATCAATTTTTTTATAAGCACTTTTTATATATGATTTTGAAGATTTGAAAGATATTATATATTGCGTATATCGAGAATAAGTTATAAGTTGAAAGTTAAGGATTCTTAATATTCAACTTATGAAATTTAGCTAAAACTTATTTTGACAAACACCCTTATGGGCTTATAAATCATAAGTCAACACTAAAATGAGAAAACAAACACGCCAATAATGTGGCGGAAACTCAAAGAACATTCCACCGACACAAAATTATTATTCCATGCCCTTATATTCTTCAGGGTCATGGTTACCACATTTTCATCGACGGAAGGCAAGTATCAACTAATTCTTGGAACATCTCTTGCCAAAGCTTTCAGCAAACCAAGATACGGGAACCATATTAGATGAGCAGCTCCACAAACCTTCAATTGACCCCATACCGTTAACAACATGCATCTTCATAAAATCTAAAATAACTAACGGGCTACATATATATATATATATATGGGCACGTTCCACAGCCCCTGTTGAATATCCCCTTATCCCGTATGCCATGAAACATGGAGGGCGTATACCTGTAAAAATTAAATTAAAAATAAAAAAAAATAATCATATTGAGTTGACATTCATCCCAAAATTAGTGACCACCACTATTTGAGTGTGTATGAATTTTAAATTCGAATTTAAACTTTTCTTCGTTTTTAATTAATTTCATAATATATTTCACAAACTAAATAAAAATTATTAAAAAAATAATGAAAACAGAAAAATAGTGATATTGAGTTGACATTCATCCTAAAATTAGTGACTACCACTAATTGAGTGTGTATGAATTTTTAATTCAAATTTAATGTTTTCTTCCATTTTAATTAATTTTATATTATATATCACAAACTAATTAAAAATTATTGAAAAATCAAGAAAATAGGAAAATAGTGAAGTTGAGTTGACATTCATCCTAAAATTAGTGAGTACCACTAGTTGAGCGTGTATGAATTTTCAATTCGAATTTAAACTTTTCTTCATTTTTAATTAATTTCATAATATATTTCACAAACTAAATAAAAAATATTAAAAAATATAGAAAATAGAAAAATAGTGATATTGAGTTGATATTTATTAATTTTTTAATTTATTTGAAATAATAATTATCATAAGAAAAGTAAAATCTCTATTTAAAAAAAATAAATAATGAAAATATTTTGGGATGTAGTGCTGACGCCCTCCATGAAACATGGCGGGCGCCCTCCATGAAACATGGCGGGCGCCCTCCATGAAACATGGCGGGCATGCCCTCCATTGTTAGTCACAGAGGCATGCCTGAATACATCTAATAACAAGCCTAAGTATGTGTAATGCTATGTATTACCTACATGACCTCTTAACTGAGGGAACCTCTAGTTGTAGAGTTTCTATTTGTTCTGTACTTGTAATAGGCATCAAATCCTAGTTGTGTAACTGTACTTATAAAGTCAAGAATAATGCTAGAAAGAAGTTCCAAGGTTCATGCCTCAAGCAAGGAGATAAAGACTGCCAAATAATCACAGTTGGGATTTGAAGAAATGAAGAATTTGCCTAAGTACCAATTCGAGAAGTACATTTGTCTATTCGAGAAGTCTAGCATTCGAGAAGTCAGAGATTCGATATCTCAGAAAACACTATTCGATATCTCTGAATACACTGTTCGATATCTCATTCGATATCTCAGAGATTCGATATGTCTATTACTCTATTCGAGAACTCATGGAGTCAACAAGTCAAAGCATCATTCGAGTTCTCTAAGAGTCAACAAGTCAATCACTAGTACAGAGTGGACCTGTTGCGTCGGTCAAATTGACCTATTGCGTCGGTTAAATGGCGTAGTACATGTAAGCGTGGCAATAGGTCTATAGCTATAGCATCGGTCAAATTACCGTTGCTAAAAACCTATAGCGTCGGTTTAAAAGCCATCGCAAAAAAATAGATAACCGACGCTTTAAGTCTACGTCTGTAGCGTCGGTTATTAGGGGTGACGCTTTTGTTTTACATGTTGCGTCGGTGTTATTGACAACCGACGCTTTTGATTGGAATTTATAGCGTCGTATCAGTAAACAACCGACGCTATAAGTACTAAAAAAAATTGATTTATTGGTATCTATAGCGTCGCCTGGACAAACAACCGACGCTTTTTATTTGTTTCTATAGCGTCGCCTGGACAAACAACCGACGCTACATGTAGTAAAAAAACTGATTTTTTTGGTATCTATAGCGTCGCCCGGATAAACAACCGACGCTTTTTATTTGTTTCTATAGCGTCGTCTGGACAAACAACCGACGCTACATGTAGTAAAAAACTGATTTTTTAATATTTTATTTTAATCTATTTTTTTAAACCTGCTTTACTTTTAACCTGAACACACATCAACTATAACACAAATTTAACCTGAACTAATAGAAAATATAAATTATAACAGAATTTTGATTAAGATAAATTTTAAATTAAAAGTATACAATTGGAATTAAATAGTACATTAATGTTCAAAATACTAAAAAAGTTCCTAATGCAAGTTTACATATCATAACTTAACTACAAAGTTCAACTGGATGCTTTCTTTAGTCTTCCTTTCCTCCCAGAACCATAGAAATTTGGAGACCGCTACTAAAAGCTTGATTAAAAGCAACCTTGTTCGGAATTCTGAGATTTGTCGCTGTTAACATTATCTTCCAGTTATCTAGCTTCCAGTCAAGTTGTGCCACACGCCTTACTGCTTGGCCAGGCTTCAGTTTTTTTGGAAGCAAATATGGAAATTTCACACCTACACTATAACAAGGTACAAAAATAAATAAACATCTACTGATGGTAATAGACATTAAAACACTGCCATACACAGCATATATTAGTTCCAGATAAGAGTCTAGCAAACAATAAGTATATCTCAACTAATACCAAAATAAAGATGCCAAAACATTTGCAATTATTACCAAGTACAAAAATAAAAAAAAAACATAAATTATGCACTTGGAAAATGTTAGGCTATCACAAACAATTTAAAATTCGTATAGTGAAACTTAATCCTGGTATCACCTGTTAGAGCCAAGCCCAAATGTCAAACTATCGCTAATTCCACCTTACTCACTAGGAACACTACACTGTCTAGATAATCGAGAACGGCTGTACGAAGCCATTTGTTGATTAAAATCTTTCTGTAGTTAACATTACACTGTCTAGCAAAATCAAGAAAATTGTCGCTGTCATGTATAATTTTATTACACGCAGAAACGATATTAAAATTAATGGCCTGCTTAACAGTATGTATTGAGTACTTGAATGATAAATTGTTTGTTGTCACCAAGTCTATACTAACAGTAATAGTAATCCGGCCTGAAGCATGTTCTTATGAACTTACATTCCCATTTCTGAATGTTTTATGTGGTGACTGTAATAACAGTAATAGTAATCCGACCCTATTACTCTGACTATTATAAAATTGCACTATAGAACAAGTCAAATATTATAAAATATTTTAGTACCTGATTATAGACATTCTCGGATAAAATATTTTGCCCAGAGCTCTCGTATGTCAGTGATTTCCTTTTTCGTATACCTTCTTGAACCAAGAACCTTCAAAATATATTTAGATTACATATTTTTTAAAAATCAGGTAGTCCAATATTTGTAAAACAATGCTAACAAGTTTCGTCTCTTACCACTTTCCAATTCACATCCATTTTTTTCTGAGAATGCATGATTATATCATGCATGTACCTCATAACAAAAAAACCACACTCCGTACCTCCTTCTTGCTGAGGGCACTACGAAAAAACCAACAAATAATATTAAATACAAAAAATAAATCAATGAACGAATGTAAATGTATATTTCAAGTAGATTATACCTGAACCTCGTCGTGAATCATGAGAAATTCTTTTCTATTATTCTTCAATCCACCGTTTAGTGTGTATATTTTAAATGCACTGTGAAACAAGTATACGTCAAACTTTGAATTATAAAATTTTTCAATTTGACTAGAAAATTCATGTGCAGAATGTAAATTCGTTTCTTTCAGTTTTAAAATTACCGAAAGCTTTATTTAATTTCATGTATTTTAATTTGTTATGTCATTTCGTCTATTGCTTTCCAATTGTAGAAAACCAATTTCAAGTTTGAATGTGAGCCAACTTTTAAGGAGAACAGCACATAGGCATCAGATGTACATATAAAAGCAAATCACAAGTCTACGAAAACCACATATATGCTGCCTGTTGGTTATATTCTACCATAAAACATAAGTATAATGTGTTCAACTTTAGGCCTTTACGAAATACAAGGTGGGATTGGTCGATAAAACAAGGGAGTGATAGCGATAACGTACATGCAGACAATACAAGGATGTAGATGGAGCAAGTTCCAGAGTATCCAAGTTATATGAGTTCTACAGTCAGATGCAACCAAAATGGAACACTGTTTTCCAATTGTAGACATTCTGAAGGGAACACTGTTTTCCATGTACTTTCTATGTGTTTGAATTATAAAATTTTCAATTTAATTGACTACCAAAGGTGGACTACGTTAAATGTAAATTCATATTTAACTTACGTTTGCACGGGTGTCTTCAAGCGTATATCCCTTGCTCTTTTCAAAAAATCAAACACATAAATAGTACTTTCTTTGAGACTGAAAAGGAGCAACATCCAGTGGTTGCTACAACAAAAACACATAAATTTTAACTATTAAATTCAGTTAAAATATGCACGTGTAGCATATAGTAGTATATATGTACAATTAAATTTCAATTCGTTCTTACTCTTGGACGTAAGGAGCTAGAATGAAATGCCTCTCTCTATTGGCAATCAAATTTTTTTCCAAGTAATCGCATGCTTCCTGGCTACGTTTGTAGTCACGCTTATTCGATATTGCCAATCTTGATGGCAACATGAATGCAAATCTTGTTTCATTCAACTCACTGCATAATGTCTCAACATACCTACAAAATTAATTTGTCACAATAAGCACGTGTATGTTGAATGATTTTAAAGTTAATTGAGCAAAAAAGACTTTTCTTACTTGATAAAAATTTCTAAAATCGATGTGCTTAAACAAGCCATTCTTAAAAACTCATCAACATCTACAGGGGGTACATATATAGGTTGCTTTCCAATTTCTTCAAACTTGAATACCACATCTTTTTCAGCAGAGGTCCTTTTTTTAAGCAAATAACGTAAAGATCGGCAATGCTCACTTGAGTTTGCATCATCACCATGTAATGCCAACAGTGGTGTTTTATTGATAGGAGTCGCCGAACCTTTGCTTTCAGCTACTTTAGGCAGCCTAATAACCTTTTCTGGAGTGGTCTCCTTCTCTGGATTGGTCTCAACGGGAGGATCCTAATCAAACATGATTGGACACATGATATATTGCAAACATATGAGAAAAAAAATTCAGTGGTTCAAATGTCAAAAAATATACCTGTCCCAACGTCACAAGGTCCTTTGGCCATTGGACAAAACTACCCGCTGCACTTCCTACCGTCTCGAGTTCGTCACATGGAACCGGAAGTGGAGTAAGTTGATATTCAGGTCCAACGTCATTAATCGACACTCTTACGTTACAAGAAGCAATCGGATTATTATGGACCATATTATCACTCTGACTATTTGCCGGAAAAAAAGTCCCCCTTGCCACGATAACTATTCCTTTCTCCTGATCTACCACCCAAAGATGACATGGGGTCGGACCCTGCATTATCAGTATACAAAACAGAATTAG
The DNA here is from genome assembly GCA_036435485.1 of Saposhnikovia divaricata. Classification (NCBI taxonomy): domain Eukaryota; kingdom Viridiplantae; phylum Streptophyta; class Magnoliopsida; order Apiales; family Apiaceae; genus Saposhnikovia; species Saposhnikovia divaricata. The sequence goes on from CM071599.1 coordinate 166,988,985, forward strand.
TATATAAATTTTCAGGCTTTTAGTTTTTGTAACATATATTATGGTCAGCTGAAGTGTTGAAATTTGAAGCATCTAATTATGATCATAGTCCAATTAGTAGCAAGTTTACTTATCTTATGTAAGTAGGGTTGATTGCATTTTCTGCTATAAGTCAAGATAACTGTATTTTTCCAAGTACAAACTAGAATTAAGGTGGATAGCTATAGTCCGATTCACTTGTGCAGGGATATGATACTCCAAAACCTAGACACTTGCACCTGATCAAGAGTGCTGTACAACGTCAAACTGTGAGTAAGATTTGATTGAATTTTTTTGTTTTACTTTCTGTGTTTCATGAACTTTCAATAGTAAAAATATCCTGCGCTTCCTTGTTTTGTTTTTCTTAGTCAAATAAACAACAATCTGAGGTATGGAGTCCGCTGCCTAACCAAGGATGGAAGCCCTGAATAGAATCGACCTCCACCTCCAGTGAGTAATGAAATTTTGCTTTAATCTATGTAGAAAGTGAGTAATGAAATTTTGCTAACAGGAACACATACTAGTATATGTAATGGCAATGACATACTTGTGGGATGGAGGAATAATTGATGTCAGGCTCATGGACATACAAGCTTGGGAGTAAATACTTTATTAGAAAACATTAGGAGTCCTGCTCTAGAGTAAATACTTTATTAGAAAACATTAGGAATCCTGCTCTATTAAAGAGCATAAGAAGAGTTAACCCAATGGCCTGTTAGCAATCTGATCTGATGCCCCAATAGAGTCGGATTAAAATGTTTACAGGTGTTTCTCTTCTCTTCAAATGGCAGGTTTACATTTGATCCTAGTGCGAAATTGGGTCTTGATGTTGCATCATGCCTCATCACAAGGTACTTTTCTTTTTTGCTTTTAGCACTTTATAAGTAGGAATCCTTTAATTTTTTAAGCCAGGTCATTAATGTTTTGTTTATTAAACACATAGGTTTTATTTAGGCCATTAAAATATGGTACTAAATACATCATATATATACCACCGTCTTCTACTCTCATGATAAGCGGTTTTTATTTTGTAGGTACCCATTATTACTGGTCGTATAGACATTTAAACATATATTTGAATAAAAGTACCTTGAGACTCGACAAATGATCTTGTCGATTCACAGACTGACAGCTGCTTCGAAGAGTTTGAGGGGTTCCAATTTCATTCACAAAATTACAGTCTGGCAATGACACGCCTATATGCTTCAAGTGATTGAAGATGCCTTCCAGTTTCGAATTCATCATTTGGTTCATCCTGTCCTCGCACTCTTTCTGAACTTTCTTGGTAATTTCTTGCGTGATTGTAGCCAACTGATCCACCGATATCACCCCACTATGTTTGCTTGTCGATCCAAATGCTTCTTTAATTTTAACTCCCCCCCAACCCCTCTAACACGCCCTCCGTGCTCCTTACGACCCAAGGCACGCGACAGCATGTCATCCTGACCTTCTGGAGTCCACAAGCCATCTACAAGTTGCGACTGCAACTCTCCCTATTCAGAATGACAGGAGGGATAGAAAAAGGTTAAAAATAAGAAAAAAACATCAATAAAAAAGTATGACAGCAAATACTTTAGAATATGTAAAATTGTTTTTATTTTAATGAAGCCAGTCCTATTATGTTTGTCCATTATAAATACAACAAAACCATGGGGACATCAGTTTACAGGGCATATCCACATCCACACTATCACTATCCATGGTGTCCAGTAAATGACCAAGTCTGGTGCTTAAGTCATCCACCTCTTTATTAATTTTAATTTGGTTACTAGCTTTGAACCTAGTGGATTAGGAAAATTTAGTTAATTTTAAGTCTGGTGCTTTGATTAGGTAAAATGAAGTTGATTAGGAAAAGAAAACAGAGGACAAGTTCCATAAGTTCATCATCAGTGGATCTAGTGGCTCCTGTTCTTCTGTTATGCATGCCTTACTTAACTACTATGGTTTCTCTCTGTCACGGTCTTTTGAACAAGTCTACTCAACTGGAGTCTACCCTGTTGATATGAGTCTACTCTAGCCATGTGGATATGAGTCTGAAACTTTCATTCTAAGTCTACTCAACTGGAGTCTACCCTAATCACGTCTAAGTTGCATTATTAGTCTCAACTTTAGTCTTCTAAAAAGGCCCTGCTTAATACAAAAACAGTAAAAAAGTGAGATATAAACAGCCTTATAAAAATTACAGAATATCAGAAAACAACATCAATAAAGACGTCTTTATTGAAGTTGATGCTGTTGATAGGGGAGGTCAAACTGCCTCTGTGACTGCAGTAATCAGCGACAACATAGAGGTATTGAAGGAGATCTACCAAACTAAATTTCTAAGATGCAACGTAGTTTGGTCATGCATCATACTTGTACTAGCTAGGGTGAATTTCACAAAGCATGATTTTGGTTTTCAAAATAATGAAAATTTATTTTCAATGCCATATAAATAATTTATAAGTTCAGTGTAAATATTGCACTCTGATTCTTTTTATTGGAGCCGTGTGTGAAGCTCATTGTCTACACAGTACAAAAATGAGGTAATCAATCCGTAAATTAATTATATTATGTACTGTACCTAAGGCTTACTAATAATCTATATAATTGAAATTGTTCTGAGAAGAATATGGTGTGCTAAATTGTCAGTAAAACATACTTAGTGTCTGCTATTGCTAACTAGCTAAAGAAAATCCTAGGAAAATGCACAGTAAAATCATAAATATTTTGTAAAATGTTTGACGTATGGGATCGGATAGGGATGAAGCCAGTCGACAATTAGATGGAAGAACATGAAAGATTTATAGGCTGAATAATCTCTTTACCCATGTTGCACCACTCACATATGCCTAAGAATTGCTATTTATTTGAATCATGAAGTCTTCCAGTATATGTATATCAGAAGGGTGTTGAGAATGAATGTTTCAGACTCATATCCACATGGCTAGACTCATATATGTTGATTAAGTTTACTCAACTGGAGTCTACCCTAATCACGTCTAAGTTGCATTATTAGTCTCAACTTTAGTCTTCTAAAAATTACAGAATATCAGAAAACAACATCAATAAAGAAAGATCAAGGATTTTACCATTTTCTCAGCCACCTTTCTAGTTTGTTCACTAGGGAAATAATAACCTCCGCCCTCTTTTTTTTTTGCTCATGCCCTAAGATAATCAAAACTGCGTCCAGTACGGTCACTCGATAACATTGATGGATTAAGGGATTCAGAAGAATCCAATGCAGTGAGGGGATGATCAACACTCCAGAAGGGTTTTTTACCATCATATCCACTTTGTCCTAGAAAATGTACTTGGTCATTATGTTTCTGACTTTCTTGCGCTTTGATACTTATTGCCTGTTTACAAATAAAGATTGCAAAAAAGTTAGATTTTGACATGTGGCAGATAACAATTCTGAAATTAAGTACAGGCACAACAAACATAATTAGTTAATTAAATATGTACCTCAAACTCACTAGTTTGGCGTCTCTTTTTGAAAATTTCCCATTGCTCCTCGCTGAGGTAAGGATAACGTTCACATGGATCCTTCCCTTTGCGAAAATAGTTTCTTGTCAGCTTACCCTTAAAATCCCTCCATTGATTCCCTGCTCTTTCTAGCACGTGTTTTTTTTTTGAATCATCAAATTTCCAACGAGTCTGAAAAAAATGTAAATAGATCAGCAGATGGTAGACATTATAATAACACAAACAAAAATGAATGCTGCTTTGCAATGCTTACCTTGACATCATCCCAAATTGCATCTTTTAATCCTTGGTTAACTAAATTCCAACTTTCAATATTTATATCAACTTGGCATCGCACCACTGATCCTAAATAATTCCTGAAATCTTTGAGCATATCTCCCGTTGGGCGACCAAACTCATTGAAAGAAACAGAACAATCTAAATTCTGCTTTGCAATCCTTTTCTTCAGTTTTTTGCACAAAGTTGGACCTCTAACCCTTTTCCTGGATGCTTCAGTAGAATTTGGCGTTTCGTTACCATTGTCTTCATCCATGGCAAAAGGTTCCTACAAGAATAAACAGTGATATCATTAAGCTTAATTTCAGAATAGTATCCAAAATAAACATTCTTCTCGACAATGTCAGTAATTTATAACCTCAATACTCCGATCAACTTACTTTGGTTTGTTGCAACTGTTCTTTAATTACTGTACATATTTTTATTTTAACTAATTACCAAAATGTTCAGGACTATACACCAAAAATCTCAGATTTCGGACTAGCTAAGTTCGGGCCTCAAGATGACAAGAGTCACACATCCTCCAGGGTACTCGGAACTAAAGGCTACTTTGCCCCTGAGTACGTAGGAACAGGTATTGGCAGATAAGTTAATGATATTGCAGTTGAGCAACATAGGGTATAACTTGAAATCCTGTCTGGACATGTAGCAGTCACTAGGTCGTATTCTGGAGGGCTCGAGGATCTAGTTGAGTGGGGTAAACCATTTCTTAACAGTAAGCCACAACTGCAACGCATTATTGACAGTAAAATGGGAAAGACCATAACAAGGAAAGATGCAAACAAATTTGCCAAAATCATACTCCACTGCCTTAATAGAAAGCCAAAACGAAGACCAACAATGAAAGAGGTGGTGCGACTACTGGAAGAATTAGAACAGGGCATGAACCAAAATGGTCAGAAACCGGTTCACAGTTTTAAGAGGATGCAAGAACACAATCACTCTCAATACTTACATGGCCAGACAAAAGATTATTGTTCCACAGTTTCAGTGGCATAGTCATAAACTACCATGGGGGCTAAGTTGCCAAATATACCAACGGCTAAATTTAAACTATTTTTTTGCGCTAGCAAGGGCATATATTATTGGTGTTAAATACATTTCTATAATTACTTTTGTTCATGTGGAATCTATAGACTCCACTACCCTCCGCAACTGCACAGTTTTGTTTAACTACTACCCTTTTTAAAAGGGCAACTGAATGAACATTTAGGCCATTTTATGTATCATCCATAAGCTGTTACAGATGCAAAGCATAAAACTGGGAAAGAGGATTGTATTCCAAAACAAAATACAGTTATCTGGAAATTTAGTTACATACAAGTAATTAATTTTCATTGCTATCGTTTCCACACATAATCACAATACTTAACTGATCATGCAAATACTACACTATCTCTTACATTCAGAACTGACAACTGGAACAGCTCTCTGCACATTGCAAGTTTCTAGACCAAAAAATGACCATACAAAAGCTTATAAACACAAAAAATGGATTGAAGCAAGTGTTGATACTTCAAACATTAGCTGATATACCTCTATTTCCACATGCAATATACACCAGGTCTTCAAACAATGTTAATTGAGTTGTTCGTTGATACCGTGCCATACATCAGTCAATCACCCTCGTCTAAATAGAGATTGACGTGATTGCAATGTTGGATGCTGAGGGTGTCAAATTATGACGTGATTGCAATGTTTTCAAAATAATATAAGAGTAGTTTCTTCTTCTCTTTTTATATTCTTGTTATAGTTTTGCTACAGGACTGACAGTGATTATTCCTGTATATATTTATTTATGTGGAATTTATATAGGAAAAAAACTAAGAAACATAGATCAGATAATTGAAAAAGAATAAAGAACAGGAACGCTCTGGTGGGAAGTTTTGTAGGCATGAAATTAATACTGACATCATATATGGAGCAACTCAATAGGCAAAAAATGTTCAACTAAAGTAAGAATATTCAATTCATTAGTAGATGGTGCACATAGAAGATAAAGGTAAACCAAACAAAGTATTTCAGATTTCTGTACGAATCATTAAGCATCTCTAGTCATAAAGATAGTACAACAAACTGCAGCTTTGTATAGGAATCATTAAGCATCTCTAGTTATTAACCCATTGCCCTTTTTGATGGTCAATACGTGCATAATTTACTATGTTGTCATCCCTCATTGTGGTAGGTAGACCAATTGAGAAAGGGGGATTCTCCTCAAATTGATTATACTCTTCCTCGTCTTCAACATTATCAATTCCAAGAATCCGTCGCTTACTTTGAAGAACGATGGACCACCTAGAATCAGCGGGGTCTCGAATATAGAAAACTTGCTTAACTTGTGTAGCAAAAATAAATGGGTCATCTTCATGACCAAACCGTCCAAAGTCAACCAAAGTGAAGCCTAACTCATCCACTCGAACACCACGCCCGACATCGAACCATTTACATCTGAATAGAGCAACTTTAAAATCTTTGTAGTCGAGCTCCCAAATTTCTTCAATTACCCCATAATATGACTTTTTAATATCCCGTGATAAGATGGAATTGCCTCTATCAAATTCTGTTGAAGAAGCTTCTACACATACTCCGCTATTTTGCACAGTGCTTTTGTTATCTTGAGATTGGGTATAAAAAGTATACCCATTAACATCATAACCTTTGTAAGATGTCACTGGCATGTCGGGGCCATATGCCAACCATTTTAGTGCATTAAAAACGGTGGTAGGACTTTCCGAATATTGAGACATTACTCGATCTTTAAACCATTTAACAAACGAGCGATTGTGTTCATTTGTAACCCACTTGCCACTCTTAGAGGGATGCAATTGTTGAATCTGGTCTATGTGTTCTTGCAAGTAAGGATTAACTTCCGTCATGTGTTGCAATACAAACAGATGGGCTCTTTCACATAATCCAACACTAGGAGAGATCATTTTACGTCCCAATGTCCCTTGACCTTCAAGTCTACCTTCATGACGAGATCTTGGAATTCCAACTGGATCAGCAGATGCTAAATACTCTGTGCAAAATTCAATAGTCTCTTCAATCGAATACCCTTCAACTATGCTAGCTTCAGGTAGACGTCGATTTCTCACATATGCTTTTAAGATGCATAGAAATCTCTCAAAAGGATACATTTGCCGCACATATAAAGGACCACAAATTTTAATCTCTCTAACTAGGTGAATCACTAAATGCACCATAATGTCAAAGAATGACTCAAGAAAATACATTTCAAATTCACAAAGTGTCACAATAATATCAGCTTGTAATTTTTCCAGTGTCATGGGATCAATCACCTTACTACATATAGCATTAAAGAAGAAACACAGTTTGGTGATAACCAATCTCACATGCTTTGGCAATATGCCTCGAATGGCAACCGGCAGAAGATGTTGCATTAACACGTGACAATCATGTGACTTCATCCCTACCAGCTTCAAATCCTTCATTGAAACAATATTTTTTGGGTTTGAGGAATATCCAGTTGGAACTTTCACACTAGATAAACACTCACAGAAGCTGATTTTCTCTTTTCTGGACAGAGTAAAACAAGCTGGAGGTAGGTATGCACGTTTACCGGATTGTTGAGGCGCTAACTCTGCCCGTATACCCCTCTCTTGGATGTCTAATCTTGCATTCATCCCATCTTTTGTCTTACCTGGCATATTCAAAAGTGTCCCAACAATGCTTTCACAGACATTTTTTTCGATATGCATAAAGTCAAGACAATGTCTAACTTGCAAGTGTTCCCAGTATGGAAGATCCCAAAATATAGATCTCTTCTTCCAAAGACTGTTCGGAGTTGGCTTTTTATACAACTTTCCAAGTACAACATTGATATGTTTAACTCGTTCAAAAACCTCCTTCCCGGTCAAAGGCAAACGAGCCACTCGAGTCTCGATAGTCCCATCGAAAGACCTTTTCCTCTTACGATAAGGGTGATTATGGTGAAGAAATGTACGATGACCAATATATACATTTTTTTTGCAATTGTTTAAACGAAGGTCAATCGTAGCATCTTCACAAATCGGACAAGCTTTAGCTCCTTTGATAGTGTACCCTGAAAGGTTTCCATAGCCAGGAAAATCGCTTATAGTGCAAAAAATCATGGCACGCAAAGTGAAATTCGTTTCACTATATGCATCGTATATCCTCTCACCTTGATTCCATAATAACAACAGATCTTCAATAAGTGGTTGAAGATAAACATCTATGTTATTTCCGGGTTCTTTGGGACCGGGAATTAACAATGTCAACATGATGTACTTGCGCTTCATGCATAACCAAGGAGGCAAGTTATAAATCGTCAGAAGAACCGGCCAAGTGCTATGTGAAGAGCTGAGAGTGCGATACGGATTCATGCCATCCGCGCAAAGTCCAAGCCGCAGGCTTCTTGCTTCTCCACCAAAATCCGGGAACTATCTGTCAATGGTTCTCCACTGTGGAGAGTCAGCAGGGTGTCTGAGCATCCCATCTGATTTTCTCCCTTCCACATGCCACCTCATAAGCTTTGCATCATTGATATTTGCAAAGAGACATTTGAATCGTTCCACTATGGGTAGATACCGCAACACCTTGCGCGGAGGCCTTTTCTTGTCATCACTCGAAGAGTCATTTCCATCTCGCTTATACCTAGAGGCTCCGCACTTTGGACATGTGTGTAGATGTTCATACTCATTACGAAACAACACACAGTCATATGGACAAGCGTGTATCTTCTTTACATTCAAACCCATGGGACACAATATCTTCTTCGCCTCATAGGTGGAAGTTGGAAGCTCATTATTCGAAGGAAGTATGTCTGATACAAGTTTCAGCAATTCTGTGAAACTCTTGTCACTCCACCCGCTCTTTACTTTGAGCTTACACAACTTCAAGGTTGTTGATAACCTAGTTAACTGATCGTTGCACCCAGGATAAAGAAGTTTTTTAGAATCATTGACCAAGCTCTCAAGAATTTTCGGTTGGTGCATCAAAATTTCTTCGACATCTTGGATCATCTCATCAAATCTGTCATTTTCCTCATCATCTTCTTTATTGGTAGGATTACCATCTCCACAGCTTTTAGAATTACCACTAAATGATTCTGCCTTTCGAGAATTTATTCCCTCACCATGCCAGATCCACTTGGTATAATTATCCACGAAACCACGTCGAAATAAATGTTCGCGCACTGTATCGACATTAGAATACTTTTTTAAATTATAACAATCGCGACATGGACATGTCATCCTTTCTTTTCCATGTTCGGTCTTCTTAAGATTTTTCTCCGCAAATTCAATGAAGTCATTAACACGGCTAATATACTCATGGGATGTTCGTGATATTTTATACATCCACGTAAGGCGGTCCATGTTATATATCTATAGAATATTTTATAGAAAGAAAGTCAGTAGCTATTATGTTATTAGAGACCATGCAGAAATATGAAATATATGCTGCCTAGATATGAAATATATGCAGAAATATGAAATATGAAATAAAGGCAAGTGAAACAGAAAGTACAAAAACAAAGCAGTCTATACAACGATGTTATACGAGGATACTTACTTCACTCACTATCGCTGACTTCTGAGTGGTTTAGAATTGCTACACAGGTTATAAAACAGACCCTTATTGGACTGTCTACAATCACTGCACCCTGAAAATATACAAATACAGCTTAAATGAAAGTGCATAATGTTTTGATATGCATTTAAAAATACAAATACATATATACGGAAAGATATGAATAACATGCAGAAATACATGCAGAAATTTTAAAATTTTGCCAAGTCTAAGACTTGGACACTCCGCGTCTAGTAAGATAGATTGTCTTTAGATTTTGGAAAGTAGCATTTGGAATCTAAGTTTGTATTCATTTTCTTTAAACTTTCTGTATGCAGATGAACTTGGAGTACTTTGCCATGAACTTATATAATTACTCCACCAACTGTCCTAATTATTCCTTAACCACACCTTAATTATATTTCCATGAAGAAAGTAACTAAAAACAGAAAAACACCACATAACATGCTTTATATCATTAACTTGGATGATAGGTTGACTGGTTGACCACAACTTATAACTGAAACCTAATTAACCAAGTGGCTGGTAGTATTCCCATGTTTCAACAATCAAATGATGTTCCGCTTTAACAGCTAGCTTAGGCACGTACCCATATAGTGCTAATAGTAGCGGAATATATCAGTGAGAGGCTGACACCTGCTCCAGTTTCGACTGAACTTTGAAAGTTAATAGTATATTTTTTTTAAATTAAACCTCAGAACGACCTTAATAAATTGATATGAATATAAATTTTTAAACACGTCTAACTTTCGGAATATGATGTTAAATATTTTTATCCCTAGTTGTTCAAAAATTGTAACTCCGCCACACCGAATGCTGCTGAAAAATACCCTAAATATATGTATCTGTGACATTCAGGTGTGTCCAAATTTGGCACAGTATCAACTACTTTTCGAGCCATCTGTTTAAAAGAAAAAAAGAAACAATTTTCTCATGTTTTTTGTACAGTGAGAAACCAGAGAATCTCCCAGACACACTTTTTCTATAGTGGATTCAATAGCTATATTCCATTACCACATTTATGTGCAAGTGTATGGACACTTGTACATATTGAAAATGTTCATCAACAGTTACTATATATGTATAGATCATATTGGCCTTAAAATGAAAAAATAACTGAAAGTGTAATGTGCCAATCGCTTTACCTTGTACATACTGCTAACTAAAAAGTAGTGTCTTTAGTCTCTCTCAGAATTGATAGAGGATCACTAGGTGAGTGAACCTCACCCATTCATACCAAAAGGGCTGGGGCTACTTGCATATATATTGCTTGCCCACAATAATGACAGGAATCTAGTTTATAACTTAATTAGTGCAGGATGAAGAACCGATAAGAGGTTAATTAGCCAACAACCAAACAACCCGAAAAGTTCATACTAAAATTGTTAACAAAGTGAAAAATGATGATTGTCATAATATGAACTAGCTTGTAGTATCAGCTAGAGTTTGACTAGCTAGTATATGTGTGTAAAGAAACATATATTATGGGATAGGCATAAAAGTATTATTAAGCACATACCATTAGCTATAACGAAGGTCTCCAATTGCAATTATGAGCTCATTTACACTATTATATGGCACTTCCTAAGCTTCCACGGTTATGAAGCAAAAGTCCTCGTCAGATTAGTTTCAATCAAGGTTATGATAGACGAAACTTCCATAATATTTTATCTAATCTTAATTTTTTCACTAACAACTATTCAAGTGCAAGAATAATTGCTCTACCAGCAATGTTACTTAACCATAAACACGTGCCTAATTGTTATTACTATATATAGCTTAAATGAAAGTGCATAATGTTTTGATGTGCATTTAAAAAAACAAAAACATATACAAAAACATATATACGGAAAGATATGAATATGTAAAATGCAAATGTAAGAGTACTACACGATAATCACCTGTTTCTAGAGATATGCACCTGTTGGAATGAAGTTGGGCTGATATTGTACAACAGACCCAATCGCTAATTCCCAATAATTCCTTAATTCAGCAGCCAATCGATAATTCCCAATTCCTTAATTCAGCAGCCCTAATTCCTAATTCCTTAATTCAGCAGCCAATCGCTAATTCCCAATTCCCTAATTCCAAATCCCTAATTTGGTGAGCTGATTAGAGAGTAGAGAGTGGAGAAGCGCAGTTGAAGTAATTTGAGAGATAGAGAGTAGTCGAGAGAGAGAGTAGTGGAGAGATATACAGTAGTCGAGAGATAGAGATAGAGAGTGGAGAGATAGAGTAGCGGAGAGAGAGAGATAGAGCCGTAGAGAGTAATTTGAGAGATAGAGTCGTAGAGAGTATGAGAGTAGTGGAGAGAGAGAGCCGTCGAGAGAGAGCAATAATCGAGCTAGGTTTCCAGAGTCAAGATCCCCAAATATGAATGGTTCGTGTAATAATATATTTTTTCAAAAAGTTAATCTATTGCATCGGCATTATAAACACCGACACTACAACTTAAAAAAAAAAGTATTTATTTTATTTTCTTTTTTTTTTAACTCTATTTATTTTATTTTCTAAAAAATAGTTTTGTAAAATAATAATTATATATTAATATATAATAATATGTTATAAAATTATTATTATAATTATTAAATTATTATTACATTTATTTTCAAAATTTAATTATTATAAAAAAATTATTATTTATTATTTTTAAATTTATAATTAAAAAATGTGAAGAAAATTTTTATAAAAATTATTTATTCTTTCTTTTGCTTAATTGAATCGATAATCACACTAATTTTTGGAACAAAGGTTATTATATGATATAAAATTTGATACTATTAAAATTTTATATTCTAAAGATTTTGGCAAAAAAAAAATAATAAATTGCTATAGCGTCGGCTTTACAAACAGTGACGCTATAGGCTACACCTATAGCGTCGGTTCAAATAACGACCGACGCTATAGGTTAAACCTATAGCGTCGGTTTTACGCAGAGAGACGAAAAATGTCTTTTTAGCGTCGGCATTTTAACGGGCGACGCAATAAGTAGAACCTATAGCATCGGTTGGTGCAAAAAACCGACGCAAAAGGGTCTGGCAGAATACCTATAGCGTCGGTTGTTACCCATAACCGACGCAATAGGTTCAACAGACACCTATAGCGTCGGTTAATGCAAACAACCGACGCTATAGGTGTGATGCTATAGGTCATTTCTGTACTAGTGAATGCTCTATTCGATATCTCAAGGACTAAAGAAGCTATTCGACATCTCAGGGATTCGATATGTCAAAATGCTCTATTCGATATCTCAAGGAGTCCCAGAGAAAAGAGCTATTCGAGAAGTGATTCGATATGTCAATATAACACTATTCGAGAACTCAGAGTTATCGATTAAGTCAATTCGAGTTCTCGAATCAATCACTTAGCCACTTCTCGAATACATTCTTGGAGACAAAATACTGAATAATTGTACAAGTCAGAAACCTGCAACAAGCCAAGACGCTTTATTTGACTATGTACTATCAAGCACGTTGGAAAGACTACAAAGAAGCTTGGAGAGATAATTCAGGGGACAAGGAGCTAAAGAAGTGGATCTGAACAGGCTTTGTAAAGTCAAATCTGTAGCCGTTTGGACTCTTACTCAAATAAGATAGACAGACTAGAAAGTATTTTGTTTACCTACCTTATTTTGTAGTAAGTAGGTGTATCCATGTCTATAAGGATACAGCCTCACTTCCTTAGCAGATAAGTTTTAAGTTTTTCATATACATCACAAGAAATATCTCTCTAAGAAAAATGAAGCTGAGAATACTACCATTTGTATTCACAGATTGTAGCAAAATCTTTATCTAATAAAATATTAGAATAAAGTGATATTGTGTTGTGTTTGTCTTTGTTATCCGCACTTACATATCTCACACACTCAACACATATCTTGCTGCAAAGATTCAAGAACGTAGAAAAGTTCAAGAATCCATTCACCCCCCCTCTGTATTCTTTTACTGTATTCAATACTCAACAAGTGGTATCAGAGCAGGCTGTTTAATCTAAACAGAAAACGATCATGAGTTCGAATACACCAAAGACTACAGGTACGGTAAAGGTCCATAAGTTCGACAAAGAGAATTACAACCTCTGGAAAATAAAAATGTTGTTGTTCATCAAAGCTGCCAATCCTCTCTACCCTGACATCCTCAAGAATGGTCCATTTGTACTACAACAAGAAATTGCTGAATCTACAGTGGGCACAATAGTCATTCCTAGATCATATGTTGCAAAAGAGCCATCCAAATGGACGGACTCAGAGAAGGAAAAGGTTGCCCTAGACAGTCATCTCATGTTGCTGATCATAGACTCCATGGATATGTCGATGTTTGCCAACATAGCATCATGCACATCAGCCAAGGACATGTGGAACCACATTGAGGTGTTATGTGAAGGGACAGAGGAGGTAAGAGAAAATAGGAAACAGATACTGGTCACACAGTATGTGGCTTTCATGGCACAGTCCAAAGAAAGTATTACTGATATGTTTGAGAGATTTCACAAGCTGGTGACTGAGCTTCAAATGAATGGGAAGGTTTACAACACTAAGGAATTAAACATGAAGTTTCTACTATCTGCACCAAACCATCTAGAACAAAGGGTCATATCTCTAAGAGAAAGAGATTTGAACAAAGTCACATATGATGTGCTCTATGGGGTTTTAAAGACTCATGAGCTTGAGCTGCTTCAGAAGAGGGCTATCCAAGCCAACTAAGGCAGAATGATAAACACATCTTGTGCCTTGATTGTCAACAAATCTGTTCAAGACCTGGAAGCATCTACAAGTCAGCTGAGAATAGAAGAGATAGTAGATGATGAAGAAACTGAAGAAAAAGTGACTGAACCTGTTGATGAAAAGGAAGAAGATGAGTTCTACACTCTTGAAGAGTTGGATGCCATGGAAAACACTTCATATGCTTTTATGGCTAGAAAATTCCCAAACATCAGATTTTAGAGGAATCAGCCCTTCAAGTCTAGATCTCAAAATCATTCATTCAACAAGAGCAAGGCACCTGTGAAAGCAAACAAAAACAAATTCAAAACCCGCTATGTGGATAGGTCATCTGTGAGATGTTATAGATGCAATGACCTAAGGCATTTTGCCAGTGAATGCAAGAAGCCTAAAAAGAAGGATAAGGAGTTTCTTGAGTTTGAAGCTAAGTATGAGGCTCTGCTAAAGAAGCATACACCAAGTAAGGCCTACATAGCTGAAGGGAACTGTTGGGATGATTCTGATAGTGATGGAGAAGAACAAGAATTCTACAACTATGCCTTGATGGCCAACTCCAAGGAAGAACCATCTGAATCAGACTCTCAGGTACCATCCCTCACTACTATAGACATGTCTGTTTCTGAATACAAATCTATGGTTGAACAACTATCTGTTGAGATGTTTAATATTCATACTAGTATGACTGCTGCTAATGAAGAAATTGTTAAACTGTCTACTAAGAATGAACTGTTGAACAAAAGAAATGAGGAACTAGAACTAACTGCTATGCAAGTAGAAAATCTTACACAAGAAATCGAATATCTAAAGAATAAGGTTCTATATGCTAGTCAAGTTGAGAAAGCTCTTAGGGATGAACTAGCTGAAAATGAATTTAAATTGAAAACATTTAAGAATTCCTCTAGTCTATTGCAGTCCTACCATGAGGAAAATCTAGCTAGACCTAAGGCTGCCATTGGACTTGATTATGACACTCTCAAATAGAGGAAAGGCTATGCAGTCATTGAAGATGACATTGTTGTTCAAGAGGAAGTGCCTCAGGTTTTGAAAAAGACTGAGACCCCAATATTTAAAACACCAACACTTGAGATTGATGAGGATGCCTTACTCATTAAGCAAATGTTGGATGATGAAGATAAGGCACAATCAAATGAACAACAAGCATCCTCTAAGAGTGAGAATGTCAAAACCAAAGCCAAGGAGCCAGTAGGAGGTAGACCTAGACTTGAGAAATTTGTGAAGTTTGTTTCAGCTGGGAATAATGAGTTTGAGAAGAAAGTGGCTAAAAAGAAACAAAACAGGAATGGCAAATTAGGGATTAACAAGGATAACAATTATGCTTATGTGCCAAATGCCCCTAGGAAAGTTTGTCAAAATTGTTTTAGCACTAATCATTTAACTCATGCATGCAAGAAACCATCTGGTAGTGTTGCTAAACCATTCTATGATTGCTCTGTGCCTTTATGACATAGAGACTCTCCTTTCTGTGATAAATTTGATTGTATGCCATGTAACATGAATGTAATGACTAGTTGCTTTAATTTGAGAAGACAATTCATGGAAGGTTGCATCAGTCACAATGTTCACACACACTACACAAGAACAAAGTCTTCAAGTCCTCCTAAAGTTAGGAAGGTACCTCTGTCACCTAAGTCTAAGAACCCTAATTCTAAGACTTCTAACAGTGACAAGAAGACTAACATCAAGAAAATTGATAAGCATGCTGTTTATGATAAAACTGTTGCTAAGCCACATGGACCCAAACTTGTTTGGGTACCAAAGGAGAAGTAATATCTTTGTGTTTGCAGGGCAAAGAAAGTGAAAGGAAGGTCATGTGGATTTTGGACAGTGGATGCTCAAACCATATGACTGGTGATATGGCCCTGCTATCACAGTATGAGGAGAAGGCTGGCCCAATGGTTGCTTTTGGAGATGACAGCATTGGCAACACACTGGGATATGGCAAGTTGGAAATTGGAAATGTCATCATTGAAAATGTAGCACTGGTCAAGGGGCTCAAGCACAATCTACTGAGTGTTGGTCAATTTACTGACAGAGGCTTCAAGGTGAATTTTGACAAAGATGAATGTTTGATCACCCACAAGAAGACTGGTGACATTGCTCTATCTGGAGTAAGGAAAGGAAGCCTGTTTGTAGCGAATATGAACTCTGCAAACAAGGACAAAATTTGTTGCTTTTACTCAAAAGCATCAAATGAAGATAGTTGGCTGTGGCACAAGAAGCTATCACACCTGAACTTCAAAGGCATTAATTCTCTAGTCAAAAGGGAGTTAGTGAGAGGCATGCCCACACTTGAATTTTGTCAAGAAGGAGTGTGTGAGGCTTGTCGAAAGGGAAAAATGAAAAGATCAAGCCACAAGTCAAAGACAGTGACATCAATAACCAAGCCCCTACAACTAATTCATATGGACTTTTTTGGGCCTGTCAATATTATGTCACTAGGAAGGAAAAAGTATGCTCTAGTGATGGTTGATGATTTCACAAGGTATACATGGGTAGAATTTCTGGCATCAAAGGATGAGGCTCCACAAGTAATCATTGAGCATATAAAGAAAATTGACAAGGAAGCAAAGGCCAACAATGCAAGTGTGATTGCATTAAGAAGTGATAATGGAACAGAGTTCAGAAATGCCATGCTTGAAGCATTCTGCAAAGAGAATGGTATTTCTCAACAATTCTCAGCTCCAAGAACTCCACAACAAAATGGAGTTGTTGAGAGGAAGAATAGAACTCTGACTGAGGCTGCTAGAACAATGCTACTTGATGCAAAGATGCCTACATGTTTTTGGGCTGAGGCTGTGAGCACTGCATGCTATATCCAAAACAGAACCCTCGTCAAAAAAAACACTGGAAAGATACCTTAGAACTTGATGACTGGAAAGAAGCCTACTCTAAAGTATGTTCATACTTTTGGAAGCAAATGCTTTGTGTTAAAAGACAATTCAGAATATGTTGGAAAGTTTGATGCAAAAGCATTTGAAGGAATTTTTCTTGGCTACTCTATGGAAAGAATTGCATACAAAGTTTATGTCATCAGTCAAAAGAAAGTTATGGAAAGCACAGATGTGACATTTGATGACAGCAAACTACCTGGATTAGAAGAAGCCAATGATGAAGATAAAGATCCTTTGAAGTTTGACAATCTAGATGATTCTGATGAGGAGATTGAAACTGAATTTGAGCCCACAATCCAACAAACTCAAGTGAATAAAGAACCTATGTCAACCAACAATGAAGAAACAAGCATCCAAGACACACCTGTGATTAATGGCAACTTCACAGGGGGGGGGAAATGTAAATGATCATGATCTTGATGATGAAGCAACATCAAGGTTGAGAAATCAATCTGAACATACAAGGAAATGGGATAGATCACATACTGCAGATCAGATAATTGGAGATCCAAATACAGGAGTGAGGACAAGGAGAGCAACTCTAAATGAATGTCTCTATGGTTACTTTCTATCCCAAGTTGAGCCTAAGAAACTTGATGATGCATTGTTGGATCCTGAATGGATAATTGCTATGCAAGAGGAGCTAAATCAATTTGAAAGAAGCAAAGTATGGGAACTTGTGCCTGCACCAAAGGATAGAACAATTTTTGGAACAAAATGGGTTCTAAGGAATAAGATGGATGAAAATTGTGTAGTCATAAGAAACAAAGCAAGGTTGGTTGCAAAAGGATACTCTCAACAGGAAGACATTGACTATGATGAGACTTTTGCCCCTGTTGCTAGACTAGAGGCCATCAGAATTTTCTTGGCATTTGCTGCACATTCTAATTTCAAGGTTTATCAAATGGATGTCAAGAGTGCATTTCTGAATGAGGAGTTGGAAGAAGAAGTATATGTGCAACAGCCACCTGGCTTTGAGGATCCATAATTCCCTCACTTTGTCTACAGATTGCTTAAAGCATTGTATGGACTTAAGCAAGCTCCTAGGGCATGGTATGACACATTATCACAATTTCTACTGGAGAATCAATTCACTAGAGGCACACTGGACAAGACACTGTTTTAGAAGAAACATGGTGATGATATTATCTTAGTTCAAATCTATGTGGATGATATCATATTTGGCTCTACAAATGAGAAGCTGTGTGAGAAATTCTCTAAGCTCATGCAGAGCAGATATGAGATGAGTATGATGGGAGAATTAACATTCTTTCTTGGGCTGCAAGTGAGTCAAAGGAAAGATGGCATTTTTATAAGTCAAACCAAATACATCAAGGATCTATTGAAGAATTTTGACTTGGAAGAATGCTCACCTGCAAAGACACCCATGGCCACTGCCACCAAGTTAGATGAAGATCTTAAGGGCAAGAAGGTAGATATTTCAATCTATAGAGGCATGGTTGGTTCTCTACTCTACCTCACTGCTAGTAGGCCAGACATCATGTTTGCAACATGCTTGTGTGCAAGGTTTCAATCAAATCCAAAGGAATCACATATGACAGCACTAAAGAGGATTTTTAAATATCTGAAGGGCACTCCAAACTTGGGGTTATGGTATCCTAAGGACACAGGGTTCAATCTGGTTAGTTATTCTGATGCTGATTATGCTGGATGCAGAGTGGATAGGAAAAGCACCTCAGTTAACTGCCAGTTTCTTGGACAAAGGTTAGTCTCTTGGTACAACAAGAAACAACAATCTGTGTCAACTTCCACAGCTGAAGCTGAGTACATAGCTGCTAGAAGTTGGTGTGCTCAAGTGCTTTGGATCAGAAACCAACTTAGAGATTATGGACTTGTGTTGGAAAGAATTCCAATCATGTGTGACAACACAAGTGCAATCTCTATAGTTTCCAATCCTGTCAATCATTCTAGGACAAAGCACATTGACATCAGATATCACTTCATAAGGGAGCATGCAACTAATGGAACCATTGAGTTACATTATGTTCCCAAAGAGAAACAACTAGCTGACATATTCACTAAGCCATTAGATGAAGCCACCTTCACAAGGTTGGTTAGTGAGATTGGAAAGCTGAATTCTTCAAATTCTGGATAAGTGAATATATCAACTAGATTGTTACAGCAGTAAATACTTACTTTATCAAATGCTCAATATTTTTGAAGTAAGTATTGGCTGGAGTATGATTTATAAATATTCCATAATGCTGCATATGTTGAAAATCATACATCTTTAGCTTGAAATTTCTGTGAAATTTTGAGAAAATCACTATTTAATTTTGTAGAATATTCTTCGGTGAATATTTCTGGTAAATTTTAAAAGATAGTGAAAATTGAATTTTATGAGTGAAAAGTATAGTTCGATAAGTCAGACTTCTCGAATGGTTCATTGTTATTCCATGGCTCGAGTTCTCGAATAGGCCTATCTAGAACCCTCTTGAGTTCTCGAATAGTGTCTTTTGGAGAAATCGAATAGCACACTCTGAGTTCTCGAATAGAGTATTTTAGTTCTCTAATGATGGAGTTCTCGAATACTGTATTTGAGTTATCGAATCATTTGAAAAGGATGATTTTTCGCTGACACTTAATCGCTTTTTGGATTTATATTTAAAATTTCATTTCGCTCATAAAAACATATTTTATTTAGCTTAGAATTATTCTCTGAGTTAAATAACTGCCAGCTGTGAGTTACAAACTGCTTGAGATATCGAATAAGCCTTTCTTGACTTATCGAATAGTTGTTTTATACTCCTCGAATGACTGACTTGTCGATACAAAACTTATATCTAATCGACAACTCAAGTCACTCACATATATACAATTCCACAACTGTTCAAATCATTTCATTCGATTTCTCAGGCAGCTAAAGTTCCAAAACCTCTGTAAACCCTAATGTCAAAAGCTAAATTTCTTCTTCAACCTTCATTCTCTTCTCATCTCTCTGTGTAACAATGGCAAATACCCAACTTACAATTCCTACACACACCAATTTCATAGCAATAACCAACGATGTTGAAGCACGCAATGCAAACTTTAAGTGCTTCGTTCGATGGATGGCTGAATCATACATCAAGGGTGCACTCTCAGCCAACCCAACTCTGTATCTAGACCTACTAGAACAGTTTTGGAGAACTGCTACTGTGGAGGTCGTGGCCCTAGAGAATGCAATAACTTCATACGTAATCTATTGCAAGATTCAGGACAAGGAAATCACCATCACTACTGAAGACATGAATCAAGCACTGGGGTTACAACAAGGAGTGTATGACAGTCAAGCTACTGATCAGGAATTGGAAGTCTTCTTTGATTTTATCAACTACTCGGATAGAATCAAGCTTGGAAATTTGAATAGGAAGTACTTGAGAAAAGAATGGAGCTATGTCTTTGCCACTCTTCTTCAAGTCTTCACAGCAAGGAAGTCCAGCTTTGATCAAATCAACACACCTGTTCAACAAATAGGCTATGCTCTAGCATATGGGAGAAAGATTGATGTTGGTTTGATCATAATGCAAGAACTGTATGGGAGACTTGGTAAGAACTCATCCAAGAGAGGTAATGAAATTTTCTTCCCTCGCTTTATTCAATCTGTACTTAATTTCATAGATGCTAAATTGATTGAATTGCCTGGGTTAGACAAAAATAGAATAGGCTATCCAAAATCCATGACCAAACTCATTTTTGGTAGCTTGGAGACTAAGAATGATGTGGATGTAAGACTCAAAATAACTCCCCTTATGGAGAGTTTATTTAGGACTTACCCCCATAACATGCCAATATGTGCCTCAAAATCTGAGTTAGCTAGGCCCAAGTAAGTAGAGCAAAATGCTAACCCAGGGCCTGCTAACCAACCCTCTCAGCCAAACACTTTACCAAACACAGAGCCAACTGCATCATCCTCTCAAAAGGGTGATGTTAGTAAAAAGAAGAGAAAACATGTTGCTTCTGAACCTCTAAAAATCTTAACTGAAGCAGCCTTGGCTGTAGAATTAGGTATAGAAAGTGAGGAACCTGAGTCACCCTTACTAAGGCCAAAGAAGAAGAAGAAGAAGTCTAAAACCACCTCTTCAGTCACCGAAATGGTTGAAGTTGTAAAATCAGGGGCAAACAGCTCACTAGATGTATCCTCTCAACAGGGTGCATCTATAGAATCAAGCATCCTCCCCATTGCACCTATTTGTACAGAGTCAGCACATGGGAGTGATAAAGCTGGCACAACACTGAGTGGAGAGCACATCAAAATTGAAACTCCCTCTATCTCTCAGGGGGAGTTGCCAAAATCTAATCTACAACACACTTCTCTTCCAGAATCTACCACTCATATTTCTTTGGAGCCTGCAACTCAAGCAATTGAGGAGCAAGGCATTGATCATCAAGAATTCTTTTCTCTTGATGAGCCAATGGATTCAAGTGACGTGGTGCATGACACCTTGCTCACCACCCAGGTACCACACTTAGATGGTCAGGGAATGCATGCTGGGGCATCTCCTAATGACACCATCAAAAACACAGAGGATTCACTAGTTTTAACTAGAGACTCTGTGCCTGTGTCAACTACTGTTGTAACTCATCCCACTCCTATGGAGACAACAGTAGTAGAGTCTTTCCATCCGGTTACAGAAGTTGCATCTGTAACTGAGGAGTCTAGCTTGCCTAGCTCTAGCTCTGACTTTCTGTCCCAATGGCTGAAGCCTGTGCAACATGACAGTGCTTCAGGATCAGGATCGGTTCCACCATAATTGACGGTTGAAGCACTTCAAAGCTTAGTTGTGGATCAGATTCCTGAGTTTGTAAAGATAGCCCAGAACTTGGTCACCTCAAATGTGCCAAATCCAGATTATGAAGCAATATTGCTCTGCCATAGAGATGATGTGGAGATGCAGAAAACAAAGATACTTGATGAGGCTGAGAGAGATGGCAATGTGGATGCCTGGATGCAAGGAACTTATGATATCACACTCAATGAAGCCTTACAGCATCTAAGGGAGGAGTACATCACTTCACTAGGCTCCAATTCTAAATCCTTAACTCCTGGTGAAGTGTATGAAGCCATCAATGACTCATACAAGGGATTCCTCAAGGCTACACACTACCTGGGTAAAGGTGTTAAATCAGAAGTCAACAAGGTAAGTGATGCAACAAACAAGTCTGTGGGAGAGATAAAGAGGACTTTTGATTCCAAATTCCCTCAATTGGAAACTGTAGTCAAGGATATTCTAGCCTGTAAGTCTACCTGCACCAAGATGGACAATGGTTTAGCCATTCTCAAAGATGCTGTCACAGGACTGGGGCACAAATTCCAAAATCTCACTGATCAGACAACTGAGGCCAATGCCATGCTTAGGACACTCTTTGCAAATCAATATGGAGACAAGCTGGTCACTGAGGTCCCTGTGCATGAGATGTCTAGGTTTGAAGTGCAGAGACTTAAAGAACAATCCTTGTCTGGCTTCAAATCCACTGCATTGTTCAGCAAGGTAGATGCACTTGAAAAGGAGGTAGCTACTCTCACTCAGTCTAATGCTCATCTTATAGACAAGGTACAAACTCTGACTGAGCAGTTGAACACTCAAGCCACCACCACAGCTGATGTTCTTCTGCATCAACAATCAATGTTGTCTGCAATGATGAAGCACATGGGTCTCCCTCTACCTGAAGAATCTTCAACCCCAAATGTCACTCCTACAGCCTCTGTGCCTGACAACAAGCCTAAGGGGGAGAAGAGGACATCAAGAAACTCAAATACAAAGGGGGAGAAACCACCAGTAAAGGGCATCAAAATTATTGAACGTGGTCATCAAAGAACTTCAAAATCTTAAACTCATGTGCCTGGCAATGGAAAAGACAAAGTTGATGCGCCTCCTACTTCTCTGCCAGTTGTCACTCTACCAACTGTGCACATCAATACTCCCAGTGGTCAAAAGCAATCTATCACAACCACAGTGGTTACAGGGAGTATGCCATCTGACAAACCTCCACTCTCCATATCTAAAAGTGCCAAGCCTGTAGAAGTGAAGGTGGTCACTGAGGCCAAGCTACAAGAAATTGCAAACTCAAATGTCTATCATGATGATGCATTCTTGGAGTTTCTGAAAGTTTCAAGAGAACAGGCTGGTGACACTCAATTGTATCTAAGGAGCTTGAAGGATCAGATCGATTACTTCACAGTGATACCTAGAAAAGTTGATAGCTCATGGCTCAAGGAAGTAATGATGGTAGCAAAATCCAGAATCTGGCATCTAACCTAAAAAACTCTACAAGCCTTAAAACATTCAGAGATAGATGCGCTGATTGAGCTCATAGAGAAGAGGAATGTAAATGAAAACAATAAGAGTCTGTATGATGACTTGAGGAATGGCCAACCTTCAAGGCTGCCAGAAGTGATTAAGAAGCCATGGACAATCATCTATCAGTCTGGCACCAGAGTTGAAGAGATTAAACAATTTGTCATTCCCAATAATCTCACTTCTCGAAATCACAGACTCATTATTGCCATCATTGATCTACTGCAAAAGAAGAAGGGGACAAGTACTGCTGAAGAGATAGAGGCACTGCACATTCTCAGATCATACATTACAACTGATGTAATTCCAGAAATGGCCAAGCCAAGGAGGAATAAGGATGATGAAGATGAAGACAAGAGTGATGGGAGAAGAAGTCATCACAAGAGTGATAAGGGGGATGAGGATAAGAAGAAGAAGAAAGACAGCAAGGATAAGAAGGATGATGACCAAGGCAAAGTCTATGAGAGGAAACGTGGAAGACAGCAAGCCTTAGGCATTGCTGACAGTAACCTCACCACAACACAAGACTCTAAGTCTAGGGTGAATACTGTTAGTAGTGACCTACCAAAATCCACATCTATGGCTTCTGCAACTGTCTTGCCACCTCAAGAAGAGAAGAAGATTCAAGTCAAGAAACCGTCTGTATATTTCAAAAAAGCAAACTGCTAATGGAATACTACAATGGTCTACAAACAAAGGTCACATGCTACTGCCAGGCAACCATGTAAAAAGGATCAAATTCAAACAAGCTGCAAGGAAACCAAAGCTATCCAAATCAAGGACTCTGACAATCTATCCAGGCTTAAAACTCCAACCACTAGATGAAGATTTTGATGAAGACCAACTGCAATTCTTACAAGCTCAAAGAATCTACCATGTTGCCATTGTTGATAACTGCCTTGAGATCAAATATACTGATGGAAGGGAGGAGAAATTCAAACAAGGAGGATGTCAACACTGGGGCAAGCTACATGACATAGAAAGAATCATTGCATTGTTGAGCTCAGAAGATAAAGTGGAAAGAGTGTGGAAGCTGGAGCTAATTGATTTTGTGAAGATGAAGAGAGATCATGAGGAGAGAATCAGAAAAGAGTGTCTTGAGAAATGGCTAGCAAGGGAGAAAGAAATTGAGAGACTGGAGTTTGCAGCAGAAAAGCTAAGGGCAAAGGGATTGTGTAGAGTTCAGTTTAATCCCTATGTGGTGAAGTACAGGAGGAGAAATGGGGATCAGGTACACATCAGAATGAACCTACTCAACTGAAAGTGTTTGTCCTAAATCCAATCATGTATGATGAGTTAGGAAGAACTTTCATGTATTCTTGTTTGATTTCATTAATAATAATAAAAGACTTGTTTTGATTTTATTACGGGCATTATCTGTTTAAAGTGTTTTAAATAAGATGTTCCATAGTTTAGAGTAAAGCTTCTATAATTATAATGAGATTATAATAGTGAGATCTAGAAGATGATAACTCTAGACTTAAACACTTCCTGATCATAGGATAACTAATCGGAAGTTAGTGAATCCGCAAAGATCGGTACATATTAGGCTTGCTCCCGTCAGGAGGATGTCTGTTCTCATAGGCATTTGTGTGGTGACACTATAGCTAGTATGTAGGTGCTTATTAGGGAATAAGTTCACTGAACATGACTCGATAAGTTGGACAACTAATGGAGTTTACTCACGTGTCAATAGTTATTCACTGAGTGATAGTTGTACAAGTGTCCTTAGACTTGAGATCGTTAAAGTTATCTTATATATAATGAACTGTGCTTTGGTTTAGTCCTTAGTCTCAAGGACATACATTAGGTCTATTCTGGGTACAGGGATTTATGTATGGAGATAGTTAACGATCAATAAAGAATCTACCCCTTCCAGTAAGGAAGTGAATATCCTATGTTATTCTTAGTATGCGAGTTCTGGAATCTCTGGCCAGAGTGTATGAAATTAGAAAGGAGTTTCTAATTTGCATTAATATGAACTTTGCGTTATGAATAAGAAATCATATGATTAAATTTGATAGGCCTGACACGAGATCCATGCCTTGTATTTAATCGGGATATTGTAGGGTAGAAGGAATTTATTGTACGGTAACTAGTCACTGACAGGTTCTTGGTATTCTAAGCAGTGAATTCATATTATCCGGATAGTCGCGATATGTTGAGAAGCATCACTCACGATGTAGAATAAATATAATTAATCAGTTAATTATATTTAATGAATTTTAGAATTCATATAAATAATAAATAAAAGGTTTATTATTATTTATTTCTACTACCGGCTTAATATTGAACCTACAGGGTCACACCATAAAAAGATTAATTTATTGATGAAGGTATTTTGAGAGAGCAAGGTGTTTTAATAATGATTAAAATTGTTTTAATTATTATTTAACATTTTATAAGATAAAGTGTAGGATTTATATATTAATATATAATGATATATTAATTATGAAAACCCTACATGAGCCCTATAAATAGAATGAGATGAGAATGAGTTTACATACTTTTGGTTTTTGTGAAAAACCTAGTTGCCTCCCTCATCTTCTTCATCTCCCTCTCTCTCCCTCTCTCAAACCTCCATTTTTATAAAAGGTTAGTTTTATAAAAAGCTTCGTCGAAGAATTAATCTTGGTGGATACCGGTAGAGTGCTTCACACTCTGAGGAGCAACTGCTAAAACACCATTTTTGTAAAGCTTCGATTTCAAGGTATGATCACGATTCCTCGCTCTTTTCATTTTATATGATTTTCTATATGTGCGATACACGGTTTTTACGGAAATAAATGTTATTTGCGCTTCCGCTCATCCGTAAATTCCTTCAATGGCATCAGAGCTAGGTTCTGCATATAGAGATTCACATAAAAAATTTCAGATTTTTTTATGCATGTATGGATTTATTATGATTTTTGTAAGTTTATTTGGATTTAATTATGAATTAATTCGAAATAATTTTTGCATATGATTTTGACCACTAATCTGAGTTCTACAAGTGTTGTAGATGATCTGGGTATTTTTCTCATAATTTTGTGATGTGTAGATTATTTGTTATGAATTTTTTAAAATTGTTTTAATTAAAATTCATAAAATAATCATGCATGTGAAAAATATGGGATTAAAATTTGCACAAGGATCCCCTTGCTTACCTGGTAATATTTGCTGCTGTTGATTTTAAGAAATCATGTCCAAATATTTTTTTTTTTTTTATTAATTTATTAATTAATTGTTAATTAATTTCTTGATATTAAAATTATAGGATAATAATAATAGTTATTATGGTTCATAAAGCACTGCAGCGTTTTGGTTTTTTCCTTTGTAACTGTTGCGGAGGAGTTAGTACTGTAATACGGAACTTAAAAAAAAAAAAAAACTGAACTGCTGTGTCAGGCGCGTGAAGCGCACGCGGGGAGAAGGTGTCACGCATTTAAGGAATGCGTGACAGGTCTAGTCGCGCATTTACGACATGCGTTACACAATAAAATTGTTTTAGTCGTTGTAACGCATATCATAAATGCGTTACAGTCTTCTGTCCACATTAAATTTGATTTTCTGGGAGTTTCGTAACTCCGTTTTGGGCGTGCAATATATCGTTGGATTCGTTTTTCCGAGACGGATCTAATGGAGTGGTCAAATATTTTTTATATAATAATTTTGAATTATTTATATTTATGGGAGTGTTTTAAAGCATGTTTTAATTGGATTAATTGCTTTTAAATACTATAATAAATCCATACATCATTATATCAATGTGTGACATGATATTGCTTGCATGCATACATGTTTATTTATGTTTATATATGAGATATATGCCTAAGTTTACCATGCGATGATAGATCTAGGTGAACGTAAATCAACATAAGGCGTGCTCTAGAAAATCTAGAATAGGAATCGTTTCTTGCCTTAATAATAATATTATGAATACAATCATGAGATTCTTGTGTTTGTGAAACACGTAATTAAATATGAATTTTCAATATTGAGAGAATGGATGATTCTGTCAAAAACGGATTTCGATCTATAAGAAAGGGGTATTAAGTGACGCCTCTTGACAATGCTCCCCCCGATCTGGGAATCATCCAATTATCGATTATTGATTTGAAATATTTAATTTAAAAGGAAGAATCTCTTTATAATATGATTATGATTGTAACATAATATAATCCCTCTAAAATTAAATAATATCAAGTAGTAATTGGCCAATGACACAACGGGCTTGTGTCGGTCATAGCCTTCCAACATGGTAGAAAGTAGTTCTTATTTTTGAATCATTGTCGTTTCGTGCTACAGCCGAGGGCTTTGATTTTGAAATAAGAAATACTTGTCTATTACATAGAGATGTGTACAATGAATTAGAATCTAATGGTCGTTACGTGCTACAGCCGTGGGCCGTTGGAGACTGATTCAGTTGTACGGAATGTTGGGTTAGACTTGACTTAGAATATTGAGTTTGTCGTGCCACAGCCGTGACTCAATTATTCAAGAGGCTAAAGTTTTATTAGGGAATAACATGAGATGTAATTGACAAGAGTTGTCTGCCTATTGAACATCACATGGCGTTTCGTGCCACAGCCGAGGTTGTGTGATGGAATATAGGATCCCTATTCCCACTAGCATTATGAATGCTTAATTTTTCACTTAAGGGGGTTGAATAAATTAGATAAACTAGTGGGAGTCACTTATGAATAAAGACCCGATTCATATAGTGTTTTTAAAATGAAATTGAATATTCGCTAAGTGTTGTTATGTGTTTATCATTTACAGATTTACTATATACACTATGTCTTCTGCACTATCACTCCGGAGCATACTGGATGCTCACAAATTGACTGGTCCGAATTTTGCTAACTGGCTTCGAAACTTGAGAATTGTTCTCAGGGTTGAGAAGCTGGAATATGTGCTTGACTCACCTAAGCCTGCTGCACCTGCTGACGATGCACATAATGATGAACATGTTGTGTATCGTAAGTGGATAGATGATGCTAATGTTGCTCAATGTATCATGCTAGCTTCCATGAACGATGAGCTACAGAAGCAACATGAGCTTATGGATGCTCACACTATCCTAGAGCATCTGCAAGAGTTGTATGATGTGGCAGGGAGGACAGCTCGATATGAGATATCGAAGGAGCTGTTCCGTTGTAGGATGTCTGAGGGATCATCCGTGAATGACCATGTACTTAAGATGATCAATTTGATTGAACGTCTTGGGCAACTTGGTTTTGTCATGGATAGGGAACTGAGTCAAGACTTGGTCTTGCAATCACTTCCGGGTTCATTTTCGCAGTTTGTTGTGAACTTTCACATGAATAAGTTGGACGTCAGCCTGGCTGAACTCCACAACATGTTGAAGACTGCGGAATCGAATTTTCCCTCTAAGAAGAGTTCTGTTCTTCTAATTGGTGAGGGTTCCAATCCTAAGAAAAGGAAGAAGAACCCTTCCAAGAAGAAGAAAGTTGGTGAGAAAAAGCCGGTTCCACCAAAAGCTGAAGACCCCAAGAGCAAAGCTGTTTGCTTTCACTGTAACAAGGTGGGGCACTGGAAGAGGAACTGCAAGGTTTACCTTGCAGAAATGAAAAAGAAGAAAGATAGTGAGACTGTCGCTTCTGGTTCAGGTATGTTCATGATTGAAGTGAATATGTCAATAAATCAAAATTCTACTTGGGTATTAGATACCGCCTGTGGTTCTCACATTTGCAATTCGTTGCAGGGACTAAGGAGAAGTAGGACTCTCGAGGAAGAGGAGGTGATTCTACGGATGGGAAATGGAGCAAGAGTTGCTACTGAATCTGTAGGATCGTTTGATTTACATATGCCTACGGGCAAGACTATTGTTTTAAATAATTGTTATTTTGTTCCCTCGATTGTGAGGAATATTATTTCTATTCCCATGTTAGACTTGGATGGATTTTCGTTTGTTATTAAGAATAATGAATGTTCAATTCTTAGAGATAATGTTCTTTATGGTAGTGGTATTTTAAATAATGGTCTATATGTGTGTGACATAGAACATGATTTACTACAAATTGACCATACTAATAAAAGGAAAAGAGATGATGAAAATCTCACCTATTTGTGGCACTGCAGACTTGGTCATATTAGTGAAAATAGAATGCGGACATTGCATAAGGAAGGGTTACTTGACCCCTTTGATTTTGAATCATATCCTACATGCGAGTCTTGTCTATTGGGTAAAATGACCAAATCTCCATTTAGTGGACATGGAGAGAGGGCTGCAGAATTGCTAGGACTGGTACACACAGATGTATGTGGACCGATGTCTACACAAGCCATGGGCGGATTTTCGTACTTCATTACTTTCATAGATGATCGATCTAGATTCGGATATGTGTATTTGATGAAACACAAGTCTGAGGCTTTTGAAAAGTTCAAAGAATATAAGAATGAAGTGGAGAAACAAACCAAACGTAGTATTAAAACTCTTCGATCAGATCGAGGTGGTGAATACTTGAGTGGAGAATTTCTAGATTATCTCAAAGAAAATGGTATAGTCTCTCAGTGGACTCCTCCATATACTCCACAGTTGAATGGAGTATCTGAAAGGAGAAATCGAACTTTGTTAGACATGGTTCGGTCCATGATGAGCTACGCAAATCTTCCAGTATTCCTTTGGGGTTATGCATTGGAAACCTCAGCATATTTACTGAATAAGGTGCCTTCCAAATCTGTTCCTCAAACTCCATATGAGATATGGAAAGAAAGGAAACCGAGTCTTAAACACGTTAAGATTTGGGGATGTCCGGCTTATGTCAAGAAAGTTGACCCTGATAAGCTGGAATCTCGATCCGTGAAATGTAGTTTTGTGGGATATCCTAAAGAAACTTTAGGGTATTACTTCTACACCAATCATAGTGTATTTGTCTCCAGACATGCTACCTTCTTGGAAAAACAGTTTATCCTAGAAGGAAACAGTGGGAGCAAAATAGAACTTAATGAAGTTCAAGAAGCACAAACTACTACGGTTCAAGAGAAAACACCTGTTCAGACTGAACAACCTTCTGTGGTACAGCCCATTCGTAGGTCAGAAAGAGTGTCTCGCCAACCTGAGAGGTATTATGGCCTTGTCATTGAGAATGACAATGAGTTATCAATCGTTGATGATGACGACCCTATGACCTATAATGAGGCTATGAGTAGTGTTGACTCAGAGAAATGGCAGAGTGCCATGAAATCCGAAATGGATTCTATGTATGCCAACCAAGTATGGACTTTGGTTGAAGCACCAGAGGATGTGAATCCTATTGGATGCAAATGGGTATACAAAAGAAAGATTGGAGCAGATGGCCAGGTGGAGACCTATAAGGCCAGGCTCGTGGCAAAAGGATTCAGACAAAGGCAAGGGATTGACTTTGATGAAACTTTTTCGCCTGTAGCCCTGTTAAAATCAATTCGGATTTTGCTTGCGATTGCTGCTTACTACGACTATGAGATCTGGCAAATGGACGTGAAAACGGCCTTCCTCAATGGGAAACTTGAAGAGGAAGTGTATATGACACAGCCAGAGGGGTTTGTTTCTAAAGGGAATGAACACCTAGTGTGTAAGCTGCTAAGGACCATATATGGATTAAAGCAAGCTTCTCGTAGATGGAACATTCGTTTTGATGAGACAATCAAAGAGTTTGATTTTATCAAGAACATAGATGAACCATGTGTCTACAAGAAGGTTAGTGGGAGCGCGGTAACATTTCTTGTATTGTATGTGGATGACATACTTCTTATAGGAAATGATATACCGATGTTGCAATCAGTCAAAGTGTGGTTATCAAAGAACTTCACTATGAAGGACTTGGGTGAAGCATCCTACATTCTCGGTATGAAGATCTATAGAGATAGATCTAGAAGAATGATAGGTCTTACCCAGGGTACATACATCGAGAAAGTGCTTAAAAGGTTTAGCATGGAAAACTCCAAGAGAGGTCTCATACCGATGAGCCATGGAGTATCTCTTTCCGAGAAGATGTCTCCTAAGACACCTGAGGAAAGAGAGCGTATGAGTAAGATTCCTTATGCTTCAGCAATAGGATCTATTATGTACGCGATGTTATGTACTAGGCCTGATGTTGCTTATTCAATTAGTGTAACGAGTAGATATCAGTCCGATCCAGGTGAAGACCACTGGAAAGCAGTGAAGAACATCCTTAAGTACTTGCGAAGGACTAAGGATATTTTTCTTGTTTTTGGTGGATCTGAATTGAAAATAGAGGGTTATACTGACTCTAGTTTTCAATCAGAAAGTGATAGCAAATCCATGTCAGGGTATGTGTTTACTCTGAATGGTGGTGCGATTAGTTGGAAGAGTTCCAAACAGTCGACAACGGCTGACTCCACAGCGGAAGCAGAGTATATAGCTGCAAGTGAGGCTGCAAAAGAAGTCGTTTGGATGAGGAAATTTGTTTCTGAGTTGGGAGTTGTTCCAAGCATTGAAGAGCCTATTGTGTTGTATTGTGATAACAATGCAGCAATAGCACAAGCCAAGGAACCTAGGTCTCATAAAAATTCCAAACATGTTTTGCGGCGCTTTCATTTGATTAGGGAGATCATTGAAAGGGGAGATGTCAAGGTTGAGAGAGTTGACACACATAACAACATAGCAAACCCACTCACAAAGTCATTGTCTCAGATTCACTTTGATCGTCATAAAGAGAAGATGGGTATTAGATACCAGGGTGATTGGCTTTAGTTCAAGTGGGAGATTGAAGGTGTTTGTCCTAAATCCAATCATGTATGATGAGTTAGGAAGAACTTTTATGTATTCTTGTTTGATTTCATTAATAATAATAAAAGACTTGTTTTGATTTTATTACGGGCATTATCTGTTTAAAGTGTTTTAAATAAGATGTTCCATAGTTTAGAGTAAAGCTTCTATAATTATAATGAGATTATAATAGTGAGATCTAGAAGATGATAACTCTAGACTTAAACACTTCCTGATCATAGGATAACTAATCGGAAGTTAGTGAATCCGCAAAGATCGGTACATATTAGGCTTGCTCCCGTCAGGAGGATGTCTGTTCTCATAGGCATTTGTGTGGTGACACTATAGCTAGTATGTAGGTGCTTATTAGGGAATAAGTTCACTGAACATGACTCGATAAGTTGGACAACTAATGGAGTTTACTCACGTGTCAATAGTTATTCACTGAGTGATAGTTGTACAAGTGTCCTTAGACTTGAGATCGTTAAAGTTATCTTATATATAATGAACTGTGCTTTGGTTTAGTCCTTAGTCTCAAGGACATACATTAGGTCTATTCTGGGTACAGGGATTTATGTATGGAGATAGTTAACGATCAATAAAGAATCTACCCCTTCCAGTAAGGAAGTGAATATCCTATGTTATTCTTAGTATGCGAGTTCTGGAATCTCTGGCCAGAGTGTATGAAATTAGAAAGGAGTTTCTAATTTGCATTAATATGAACTTTGCGTTATGAATAAGAAATCATATGATTAAATTTGATAGGCCTGACACGAGATCCATGCCTTGTATTTAATCGGGATATTTTAGGGTAGAAGGAATTTATTGTACGGTAACTAGTCACTGACAGGTTCTTGGTATTCTAAGCAGTGAATTCATATTATCCGGATAGTCGCGATATGTTGAGAAGCATCACTCACGATGTAGAATAAATATAATTAATCAGTTAATTATATTTAATGAATTTTAGAATTCATATAAATAATAAATAAAAGGTTTATTATTATTTATTTCTACTACCGGCTTAATATTGAACCTACAGGGTCACACCATAAAAAGATTAATTTATTGATGAAGGTATTTTGAGAGAGCAAGGTGTTTTAATAATGATTAAAATTGTTTTAATTATTATTTAACATTTTATAAGATAAAGTGTAGGATTTATATATTAATATATAATGATATATTAATTATGAAAACCCTACATGAGCCCTATAAATAGAATGAGATGAGAATGAGTTTACATACTTTTGGTTTTTGTGAAAAACCTAGTTGCCTCCCTCATCTTCTTCATCTCCCTCTCTCTCCCTCTCTCAAACCTCCATTTTTATAAAAGGTTAGTTTTATAAAAAGCTTCGTCGAAGAATTAATCTTGGTGGATACCGGTAGAGTGCTTCACACTCTGAGGAGCAACTGCTAAAACACCATTTTTGTAAAGCTTCGATTTCAAGGTATGATCACGATTCCTCGCTCTTTTCATTTTATATGATTTTCTATATGTGCGATACACGGTTTTTACGGAAATAAATGTTATTTGCGCTTCCGCTCATCCGTAAATTCCTTCATCAACCACTATCCTGCAAACATTCTGAAGCCAGTACTTGAAGATTTCAAAGACTCAATTTTGCTTGA
This sequence comes from Saposhnikovia divaricata, assembly GCA_036435485.1. Lineage (NCBI taxonomy): Eukaryota > Viridiplantae > Streptophyta > Magnoliopsida > Apiales > Apiaceae > Saposhnikovia > Saposhnikovia divaricata. Next base: position 167,022,594 of record CM071599.1, read on the forward strand.
AGAATTGGATGCTATGGCAGAAATAATAAAAGCTATGGATGAGAATACAAGGAAGGAGAAAGAAAGAAGACAGAAATCATATGATGATTTGCAAGCCAAAGCTATGGAAAGGGAAACAAATGACAATGGCTAGTACTTCATTATAGGCTGTAAGATCACTCACCCTGTAGTTATATCCACATTGCTAATCAAAATTCATACATGTACTGTCAAGTTTTATCTTTATGTATGTTAGGCTTGTTATCAGACATGAAATTGGGACTAAGGGTCTTACTCACAATTTGGGGGAGATTGTTAGTCACAGAGGCATGCCTGAATACATCTAATAACAAGCCTAAGTATGTGTAATGCTATGCATTACCTACATGACCTCTTAACTGAGGGAATCTCTAGTTGTAGAGTTTCTATTTGTTCTGTACTTATAATAGGCATCAAATCCTAGTTGTGTAACTGTACTTATAAAGTCAAGAATAATGCTTGAAAGAAGTTCCAAGGTTCATGCCTCAAGCAAGGAGATAAAGACTGCCAAATAATCACAGTTGGGATTTGAAGAAATGAAGAATTTGCCTAAGTACCAATTCGAGAAGTACATTTGTCTATTCGAGAAGTCTAGCATTCGAGAAATCAGAGATTCGATATCTCAAAAGACACTATTCGATATCTCTGAATACACTGTTCGATATCTCATTCGATATCTCAGAGATTCGATATGTCTATTACTCTATTCGAGAACTCATGGAGTCAACAAGTCAAAGCATCATTCGAGTTCTCAAAGAGTCAACAAGTCAATGCTCTATTCGATATCTCAAGGACTAAAGAAGCTATTCGACATCTCAGGGATTCAATATGTCAAAATGCTCTATTCGATATCTCAAGGAGTCCCAGAGAAAAGAGCTATTCGAGAAGTGATTTGATATGTCAATATAACACTATTCGAGAACTCAGAGTTATCGATTAAGTCAATTCGAGTTCTCGAATCAATCACTTAGCCACTTCTCGAATACATTCTTGGAGATAAAATACTGAAGAATTGTACAAGTCAGAAACCTGCAACAAACCAAGACGCTTTATTTGACTATGTACTATAAAGCACGTTGGAAAGCCAACAAAGAAGCTTGGAGAGATAATTCAGGGGACAAGGAGCTAAAGAAGTGGATCTGAACAGGCTTTGCAAAGTCAAATCTGTAGTCGTTTGGACTCTTACTCAAATAAGATAGACAGACTAGAAAGTATTTTGTTTACCTACCTTATTTTGTAGTAAGTAGGTGTATCCATGTCTATAAGGATACAGCCTCACTTCCATAGCAGATAAGTTTTAAGTTTTTCATATACATCACAAGAAATATCTCTCTAAGAAAAATGAAGCTGAGAATACTACCATTTGTATTCACAGATTTTATCAAAATCTTTATCTAATAAAATATTAGATTAAAGTGATATTCTGTTGTGTTTGTCTTTGTTACCCGCACTTACATATCTCACACACTCAACACATATCTTGCTACAAAGATTCAAGAACATAGAAAAGTTCAAGAATCCATTCACCCCCCCTCTGTATTCTTTTACTGTATTCAATACTCAACATCCATGAAACATGGTGGGCGCCCTCCATTTCATGGAGGGCGCCCCGGATACCCTCCATGATTTTTTTAACTTTCCAGTCTTTTGTTCAACTTTCCAGCCTTTTTTTTCCATACACAGTTTTTCAGCTTCTTTTTTCATCTTTGGAGAGCAAAAAAATAAGGTTAGAATTTTCATGGCCTCTTAATAAATTATGATTCTAACTCCCCTCCATGATCTTCATAAATTTCCAGTCTTTTGTTCCAACTGCACAGTTTTTTCAGCTTCTTTTTTCATCTTTGGAGAGCAAAAAAATAAGGTTAGAATTTTCATGGCCTCTTATTTATTTAATTATGATTCTAACTCTTCTAGTGATCATAACGAGTTTAATTATGTAACTCCCGTTCGAAGTAAAAGAGTTTATCGTAAACTTTTTGATGAAAATGGTATTGAAATTCATGAAACAATAGATGTTGATGATATTGATAATGATGTTGGTAAAAACTTTGGTGATGCTTCTAATTTGAAGGGTAAAGAAAAAATAATTATTGATAGTGATGAAGATGTTAATAATGGAAAAAAGGATGAATTTGATGGTCATGACAATGATAAAGCTAATATTGGAGAAGAAAATATTGGATCTTTTTTTGCAAATATGAATGATGAAGTGCCTTGTGTTGGTATGCAATTTGATTCTTTACAAGAAGCGGAATTATTTTATAAAAATTATGGTCGTAAGGTGGGGTTTAAGATAATTATTAGGAGCACTCATAAACATAAAGATGTTGATGATCTTGCATCGCGGATGTATATTTGTCGGAAGGGTGGGAGACGAGGTCCGAACACACCGGGTGATATGGATAAAGGGAAGCGGACAAGAGATTTTATTAGTCGAACTAATTGTGAAGCCCTCCATGAAACATTGCGGACGCCCTCCATGAAACATGGAGGGCGTGTCCGGGTCAAATCGATGGTTGACTACCACTTTTACCATCTAAATAAATTTATTATTTTTTATAAACTTGGGAATATCAATAAATTAGATATATATTGACATACGTGCGGTTGTATCGTCGATAAGTATTTTTTAAAAAATAGAAACAATAATCCGGGACAAAGCACTAGTTAGCAGTACGGGTCAAATCGATGGTTGACTACCACTTTTACCATCCAAATAAATTTATTATTTTTTATAAACTTGGGAATATCACTAAATTAGATATATATTGACAAACGTGCAGTTGGATCGTCGATAAGTATTTTTTAAAAAATAGAAACAATCCGGGACAAAGCACTAGTTAGCAGTACGGGTCAAATCGATGGTTGACTACCACTTTTACCATCCAAATAAATTTATTATTTTTTTATAAAATTGGGAATATCACTAAATTAGATATATATTGATATACGTGCGGTTGGATCGTCGATAAGTATTTTTTAAAAAATAGAAACAACAATCCGGGACAAAGCACTAGTTAGCAGTATGGGTCAAATCGATGGTTGACTACCACTTTTACCATCCAAATAAATCTATTATTTTTTATAAACTTGGGAATATCACTAAATTATATATATATTGACATACGTGCGGTTTGATCGTCGATAAGTATTTTTTAAAAAATAGAAACAACAATCCGGGACAAAGCACTAGTTAGCAGTACGGGTCAAATCGATGGTTGACTACCACTTTTACCATCCAAATAAATTTATTACTTTTTATAAAATTGGGAATATCACTAAATTAGATATATATTGACATACGTGCGGTTGGATCGTCGATAAGTATTTTTTAAAGAATAGAAACAACAATCCTGGACAAAGCACTAGTTAGCAGTACGGGTCAAATCGATGGTTGACTACCACTTTTACCATCCAAATAAATTTATTACTTTTTATAAACTTGGGAATATCACTAAATTAGATATATATTGACATACGTGCAGTTGGATCGTCGATAAGTATTTTTTAAAAAATAGAAACAACAATCCGGGACAAAGCACTAGTTAGCAGTACGGGTCAAATCGATGGTTGACTACCACTTTTACCATCCAAATAAATTTATTATTTTTTATAAACTTGGGAATATCACTAAATTAGATATATATTGACATACATGCGGTTGGATCGTTGATAAGTATTTTTTAAAAAATAGAAACAACAATCCGGGACAAAGCACTAGTTAGCAGTATGGGTCAAATCGATGGTTACAGGTGCATGTGGTTGAGTAGGTTGCTCACTCGTACGTTCTGCAGGTGTTTCACTCAACACTCTATATTCACTCGGTTTAGTGGTTTGGGTTACACTTACATGTTCTGTTCGTGTTTCCCTCAACTATCTTCCAGAGCTTCCACCGATATGTGTACCTTCAAATGAAATCATCCTATCCCCTTTTTCAGAGATCACAGATGGTGCAATGAAAGTTCGTGAGCTTCCGTCCTCGCGTGAAGCGAGTTGCCGACCACTGGTAAGGAGTGGTAAATCTCGAAAGAGATCTAGAGATTTTCCCTCTGGGAGGTTAAACTTGAATCGATTAAATGGCACAAAATCCAAGTTTCCCTCGTACGTCTGTGAAGACACTTGGTTCATAAAAGAACCTCCTACCGATGGATCTTTCAGTAAAATGGAAGATTCACCAGCAGTTATTGAGGTAGGTAATTCCACTTCTGATGCCTGTGAAGGCATTTGATCTTTAGAAAGATCATCAACCACTCTTATGTTCCGTGAAATGGAACTCAAGATAGTTGCTCCCGTTAATTCAGCCTTATTTACATTTTCACTCATTGGATAAGAAACAATTGTTTCACTAACAGTTGCTGTTACCTCAGGTTCATTGGGTTTACTCCGTTTAGAATGAGGTAGAGCGGCTGATGTACCTAACTCCTTATGTGGTGCTGCTGAGGCACTATCTCCCTCAATAATGTTGATGACTGGTCGTTTAAGTGACAATTGAGGTGTAGGAGTTTGTTCTGTTTGTGTTTGTATTTGTAGAATGGGCTCTTCGACCTGTGTTAGAGTCGGTGGGATTTCCTGCTCTTGGTCGGGTAAGATGGCCACTAGGGGCTGTAGGAACTGTATTTCCTATAATACAATAGGGACTACAGAAGTTGGGATAGCAGGGATTGAAATATTACCTTGTCGTATACCTGCTCTCACTGGTCTTGGTAACAACGGAAGTGGGACAGTCTTTAGATATTTAGTTAGGACTGTAGGCACATCCGTATAGTTCTTTTTGCTTATGTAATAAATTACATTCATCTTCATGTAAGAACATTCCACCTTCCAACCATTTTCCGAGTGTACCCTGTCTTCATCATTCAAAAAATCATTTAATATTAGCTGTAGAAACCTTGGATATAGACATTTGACGTTTTGAGTCTGAACATCTCTTTTTCCCAAGTGTTTCATCTTTAAAATGATTTGACCAAGCACTATTTTTTTTCCAAAATTAATCCTCAAATTATTGGCGACCGCATACCCTATTTTTTGAATAAATTCAGGTATTCGATCTAGATTCGTTCTATCTGAGGAAAAAACATGGCCAAGAATGTGAAAGAAGAAATTCCAGTACTGGGTTAGAAATGTTCTAGAGATATTACCAGTATTGAAATTGCCATCTTGGTACCTTATAAAATGAAAGAACATTTCAATTTGTTCAGGTGTAGGATCAGAAACGAGATTTTCCATAGGGAAATGAAGAATTCGATTAACATCTCGTTCAGTAACCCTAATCGACCTACCAAACAGTCGATATGTGAATGCACACCCGTCCTGTCCAGAAGTGTTAACCGCACTGCAATATAGTTCACGTAATGCATCATGGTTAAGCTGCACTGGTGTAACTAAAGCATAGCGAATTATTGAATGTTCATTCAGAAATTGTGCCCAAGCCCGAAATTACTCATCATAGATGGTTTCGATTTGCTGAATGGAAGTAGGATTATCTTTAGCAATAAAAAAAACTTCCCTGCAATGTCATTTTCAAAACTTTGAGGAAATTCAAAAACAAGGGTTAGTTTTTATAAAGGATGATGTATAAAGCAAGAATATGAAATCCGATATAAAAACCACCAGCTAGATTGAGAGATCTTTCCGATCAAAGCTCGAAATATTCAACAATTGTGTGTATATGCTCTGTATATCTGAAAAATGATGATGTTAAACACAAACAAAAACTCATCATTTATAAGGTTTCAAGGTTCATTGGGTTAGGTGAAATAGTGACAGGTTTTGTTTAAAGAATTCAAACTCTCTACAACAAGTGGTAAATTATCAACCATGTTAGGTAGCCACATTTCATGAATTCAACAATGGAGGCTAACATCTTATCACCGAAACCTGTCAGCCAACCTATCGGCCTATACACATATACACATATTTAATACTTCTAATTATTATGGATTTAAATATAATCACGCAGTAAATTAAGAATTAATCCACAATAATAAACCTACAATTAAATAGACATAAAATTAACAAAATATCATTAATTGATATATGTCAATAAAATATTTATTTAATTATGCTACAATGATATCTCCAGAATAATCATGCAGATAACAAATAAAACAAACAAAATCCAGAGAATGAAATTCACTAGCTACAACTAATTGAACAGACATTTTAAAAATCATGAGAAATTTAACATACCAAGCTCACTTACCAACCTTGAAAAGGTTACTTCATCCAAAGCTTTAGTAAAAATGTCTGCCAGCTGTTTTTCACTAGGAACAAAATGCAGTTCCACAGTGCCTTCCATCACACGCTCCCTGATGAAATGGTATCTGATGTCTATGTGCTTGGTTCTAGAATGCTGCACTGGATTCTGTGATATTGCAATTGCACTAGTGTTAAAACAGAAAATTGGGATCTTTTCAACTTTAACTCCATAGTCAAGTAGTTGATTTCTCATCCATAGAATCTGTGAACAGCAACTCCCAGCTGCTATGTATTCAGCCTCTGCAGTTGAGGTAGATACCGAGTTCTGCTTCTTACTGAACCATGATACCAGCTTGTTTACCAAGAATTGACAAGTTCTTGTGGTACTTTTTCTATCCATTTTACAACCTGCATAATCTGCATCTGAGTAACCAATTAGATCAAAACCAGAATCTCTAGGGTACCAAATGCCAAGGTTTGGTGTTCCCTTGAGATATCTGAAAATCCTCTTAATAGCTACCAAGTGAGATTCCCTAGGATCTGCTTGAAATCTAGCACATAAACATGTAGCAAACATAATATCAGGTCTACTAGCTGTTAAGTATAAAAGAGATCCAACCATGCCCCTATAGCTTGTCATGTCCACCTTCTTTTCCTTAGTATTCAGTTCAAGCTTAGTGGCAGGGGCCATGGGTGTTTTTGCAGAAGAGCAATCTGCTAAATCAAACCTTTTTAAAAGATCATAAATGTATTTTGTTTGACTTATAAAAATTCCCTCATTTACTTGTTTAACTTGTAAACCAAGAAAATAAGTTAATTCACGCATCATACTCATTTCATATCTACTTTGCATGAGTTTGACAAACCTCTTGCAAAGTTTCTCATCTGTAGACCCAAATATTATATCATCTACATAAATTTGGACAAGTATCATAGAGCCATTGACATTTCTATAAAAGAGAGTTTTATCAATAGTACCTCGAATGAAGTGATTCTCTATAAGGAACTGTGAGAGTGTGTCATACCAGGCTCTAGGTGCTTGCTTCAGGCCATAGAGTGCTTTGAGTAGAAAGAACACATATTCTGGAAAGTCTGGATCTTCAAAACCTGGCGGTTGACTAACATATACCTCCTCCTCCAGAATTCCATTCAGAAATGCACTCTTGACATCCATTTGATAGACTTTGAAATTTGCATGCGCTGCATAGGCCAGGAAGATCCTTATTGGTTTTAACCTTGCCACTGGTGCAAAGGTTTCTTCAAAATCAATTCCTTTCTCTTGACAGTAGCCTTTAGTAACTAATCTAGCTTTATTCCTTGTGACTATGCCATTCTCATCCATCTTGTTCTTGAATACCCACTTAGTATCAATCACTGATTTATCTTTAGGTTTGGGTACAAGTTTCCATACTTCATTTCTTTCAAACTGGTTTAACACTTCTTGCATTGCTAAAACCCAGTCTGGATCCAGAAGAGCATGTTCAACTTTCTTATGTTCCATTCAGAAATGCACTCTTGACATCCATTTGATAGACTTTGAAATTTGCATGCGCTGCATAGGCCAGGAAGATCCTTATTGGTTTTAACCTTGCCACTGGTGCAAAGGTTTCTTCAAAATCAATTCCTTCCTCTTGACAGTAGCCTTTAGCAACTAATCTAGCTTTATTCCTTGTGACTATGCCATTCTCATCCATCTTGTTCTTGAATACCCACTTAGTATCAATCACTGATTTATCTTTAGGTTTGGGTACAAGTTTCCATACTTCATTTCTTTCAAACTGGTTTAACACTTCTTGCATTGCTAAAACCCAGTCTGGATCCAGAAGAGCATGTTCAACTTTCTTAGGTTCCTCTTTGGATAGAAAACTGCTATATAAGCATTTTTTTTGAGTTGCTCTTCTGGTTTGGACCTTTGCATTAGGATCTCCAATGATAAGCTCAAATGGATGATCCCTGGTCCACTTTCTTTGTGGTAGTAAGTTTGACCTTGATGAAGTGGATTCATTTTCTCTGTGTTGATCATTGTGGCTTGTTGTTGAGTTTTGACTGTGAGAAAATCCCCCTGAGTGTATGGCCCTCGAGATTGATGGAGTTCTTGCAGATTCATCAACAAATGCTTCTCTTTGATTTCCAACTGATGGTGTAAGTTGCTCTTCAACAGGTGGTTCATTCTGCACTTCAACTGATGATCCTTGTCTGTTTCTCACACCATTTGATCTCCATTCTTCATCACCATCTTCACTTTCTTCACCACTTCTCTCATTCTCAAATGAGAGAGACTCATGAAAACCTTCATCTGCTAGACCAAATATTTTCTTGTCATCAAAGACAACATGTATGGACTCCATTACAATGTTTAGTCTTAGGTTGTAGACTCTGTAGGATTTTCCAGCTGAGTATCCAACAAAGATAGCTTCATCTGCCTTTGAATCAAATTTTCCAAGATCCTCACCATGATTTTTCAGTACAAAGCATTTGCATCCAAAGACATGCAGAAAGTTGATTGTTGGTTTCTTGCCTTTGAAAAGTTGATAAGGTGTCATGCCTTTTTCTTGATTGACCAAAGAAATATTCTGAGTGTAACATGCAGTGTTTATAGCTTCTGCCCAGAAGTATGTTGGTAGCTTAGATTCTTCAAGCATTGTCCTTGCAGCTTCAATTAGAGTTCTGTTCTTTCTTTCCACTACACCATTTTGTTGAGGAGTTCTTGGTACAGAGAATTCTTGGATAATTCCTTCTTCTTCACAAAACTCTCTTATTACAGAATTCTTGAACTCAGTTCCATTGTCACTTCTGATTCTCCTTACTTTGAGTAAAGGATTGTTGTTGACTATCTTGATGTGATTTATAATGACTTCACCCGCCTTATCCTTAGAGTACAGAAAGAATGTCCAAGAGAATTTTGAGAAATCATCAATAATCACAAGATAGTATTTCTTCTTTGAGATTGACAACACATTGACTGGTCCAAAGAGATCCATGTGAAGTAGTTGCAAGGGTTGATCAATTGATGACATTGACTTTGATTTGAAAGAGGCCTTCTTCTGCTTCCCTTTCTGGCATGCATCACACAATCCATCCTTGGAGTAATCCAATTTTGGAATACCTCTAACCAAATCCTTCTTTACCAACTCATTCATTACTTTAAAACTCAAGTGTGACAATCTTTTGTGCCAAAGCCAACCTTCATCTACACTTGCCTTGCTGAGAAGACATGTTGTCATGTTTGCATTTGTTGAATTGAAGTCAGCAATGTACACGTTTCCTCTTCTATCTCCTGTCAACACTACCTTGTTGTCACTTTTCTTAAAAATGACACAAGCTTCAGATGTGAACCAGACATTCTGGCCTTTATCACACAGTTGACTAACACTTAACAAGTTATGCTTAAGTCCATCAACCAGTGCTACTTCTTCAATGACAACATTCCCTTGTGAAATCAAGCCATATCCTCTAGTATATCCTTTGCTGTTGTCTCCAAAGGTAATGCTAGAGCCAGCTCTCTCCTCAAACTTAGTAAGCAGGGTAGAATCTCCAGTCATATGCCTAGAACAACCACTGTCCAGATACCAAAGATTCTTTCTGTTTCCCTGCACACATCAAAACAAAATCAAGTTGATTTTGGTACCCAAGTTTGCTTGGGTCCTGCCTTGTTAGCCTTTTTCTTATTTTTCAAGCCCTTACTACCCAGGGGTTCTAATTGAGTTAAATCAACCTTAACTCTTGGTGTAGGTATCTGAAAAATAGGTTGTTTCACTTGCTCACATGCATTAAAACTAGATGTATAATTTGGCATAGTCTGTGCAAACATGTTATTCATCATCCATGGCAACTGAGGCATGTTAAAAGCATTACAATATGGATTATACATGAATGGCATGTTAGCATAATGACTAGATGCATGAGCAGGCTGGACAAACATGTTTGGCATAACATTCATAGCAGGCATAGGTACTGACTTAGGCGTACTAGGCACAAAAGCATTCTTAACAGATTTACAGTTGACAAATAAATGATTAACATTACCACAGTTCACACATTCCTTTCGAGGAGCATATTTATCAGGTGTGTAATTACTATGTTTGTTAATTCCTACCTTGCCATTTCTATTCTTCTTATTAGCCTTAGCCTTAGGTTCAGTCTTTTCTAACTTATCCTTCAATTTCTTGATTGACAAGTCGCCTATGTTTCCTTGTTCAACTGACTTGGTTTTGCTACACTCTCCATTAACAAAGTTCTTATTGACAGGCACGTACTTTTTATTCAATTTTGTCAAAGTTGCTTTGCTAACAGGCTTAAGTCACAAAGAACATTCTTTTTCGACTAAATCATTGTCTGAAGCAACTTCCCTATCAACATCTAACTTAACTTCTTCTAATTTGTGAAAAGAATCAACTCCTTGTATACTATAAATTTCTTCAGTTTTAACCTTTGATCCCTTCCACTTAGCAATTAAGTCTTGTTCTTCTTTTAACTGTTTTATTAAACACTCTTCTCTTTTCAGAGCCTCAAGCAACTCATTCTTAGCATCCTGGCAATTTCTTTTCATTGTTTCAAAATCAATTAATTGAGTTTCTAACAGAGTATTCCTATCACCTATCTTAGCATTAAGATCTTTAATCTTTTTGTTCTCCTTGTTAAGTGATTTTAATGTGACATGCATGTTATACAATTCATTAGACATTTCATTAACAACATTATCACATTCATCTTTGGAAAGTTCAGTTAGGTTTGTAGAGTATACCTGGTTGCTTGCTGAACTAGCCTCTTCATCAGTTTCGTTTGCCATGAGTGCAAGATTGACAAACTCCTTCTCTGCATCTGAGTCACCTCCAGCAGCCCAGTCACTATCTTTTGACACGAATGCTCTACCTTATTGCTTGAGAAGATCAAAATATTTCTTCTTGTAATCAACAGCTTCAAACTGCTTCTTTTCTTTCTCAGCTTGGGATTTCCTGCATTCATTGGCAAAGTGACCAGCAATTCCACAGCTATAGCATTTGATCTTTGATCTTTCAACCACATCCTTGTTCGGTTGATAGCTTTTATTGAATTGCCCGGTTCTTGCTGGATTCTTCCTGAATCTTAGCTTCGAAAATCTCTTTGACAAAAATGCCAAATACTCATCTAGATCTTCAGCTTCATCCTCACTTAATGCATCAGGTTCTTCAATCATCTTGCTTTTACCTTTGCTAGTTTCAGCTTCACCTTCACAAGTTTTTGAACTTAGTGTGGCTTCTACACTCTTCATTCTTCCACCACCTTGGATTGTTGGAATATTGGCCACCAAGGCAACAGATCCACCTTTCTTCTGGATTTTCTCCATTTCCTCATCTTGCTGCATTTCAAGCTCATAGGTCTTCAGGATGCCATACAGTCTCTCAAGTGTAAAATCTTTGTAGTGCTGAGAGTTCCTCAACGAGAATGTCACTGGCTTCCATTCCTTAGGAAGAGATCTCAGAAACTTTAGGTTAGAGTCCTTGGTTTCATATTTTCTTCCATACAACTTTAGACCATTCAGTAACTTTTGAAATCTACTGAATATGTCTGTTAGATTTTCACCAAAGGAGTAGTGAAAATGCTCATATTGTTGTATTAGGAGCTGCATTTTATTTTCTCTGACTTGCTCAGTTCTTCACAGATTGTTTGAATAGTGTCCCATACTTGCTTGGCAGTAGTGCAGTTTATAACACAATCAAACATATCTTGGTCGATGCCATTGAATAGGATGTTCATATCCTTCTTATCTTTGTGAATCTCCTCTAAGTCTTCATCTGTGTACTCAGCTTGATTCTTTGGAATAGGCCTTCCAGTAGCTACAGTGGCAGCATCTTGACTAATCCCAGAGTTGCCCTTCATTAGTACATGAGGTCCTTTCTCTATGCAATCTACATAGCCTTCATCAATGACTGAGAGATGAAGGTGCATCTTCACTTTCCAGTGAAAGTAATTATCTTTGTCAAGCATTGGAATCTTCACACCTGTATCCTTCCTTCCCATGGTTTTGATCTTTAGACTTCTTGTATGTTAGAAGCTTGCTCTGATACCAATTGTTTGGTCCCGAAGTATCGTAGAAGGGGGGTTGAATACGATACTACCAAAATATTTCGATTTTCAAGATTTTTGCGGATAACAATTTTTCGGATCTTGAAATCAAAATAACGAAACACAATTTCAGGAATATATCTTTATTGATAATAAACCCGAAGGGGTGTTACAACTTCTAATCCAATGGATTAGCTTCAAAACCTGAATACTCCTAAGGATAGTTTAGGCACGAGGACCTTCTACCCGACATTTCCTGAAAGCGGGCAAAGCCGGCTTTCCTACTAGATGGACTGTCTAGCAGCTTATACAGAGAAGATATAAGAGAGAGAAGAGAGAGTTGTGTGTTGAGGTATGTTTTGAAATGAAATACAACAGGCCTATTTATAGATTTTAGAAAGTTACATCAAAAAGTTAATACGAATCGAAAAGTTTCATGAATTTCAACACCATTTTCATCAAAAAGTTTACGATAAACTCTTTTACTTCGAACGGGAGTTACATAATTAAACTCGTTATGATCACTAGAAGAGTTAGAATCATAATTAAATAAATAAGAGGCCATGAAAATTCTAACCTTATTTTTTTGCTCTCCAAAGCTGAAAAAAGAAGTTGAAAAAATTGTGCAGTTGGAACAAAAGACTGGAAATTTATGAAGATCATGGAGGGGAGTTAGAATCATAATTTGTTAAGAGGCCATGAAAATTCTAACCTTATTTTTTTTTGCTCTCCAAAGATGAAAAAAGAAGCTGAAAAATTGTGTATGGAAAAAAAAAGAAGGCTGGAAAGTTGAACAAAAGACTGGAAAGTTACAAAAATCATGGAGGGTATCCGGGGCGCCCGCCATGTTTCATGGAGGGCACGCCCGCCATGTTTCATGGCGGGTAGACAGATCAGGGGATATCCAACAGGGGCTGTGGAACGTGCCCCATATATATATATATATATATATATATATATATATATATATATATATGTATTTACTTTTTACAGATTTAACAAGTTCAAAAAAAAAATTTAATTCACTAATCAAGAATTGTTAAAGCCATAAGATCAATTTAAGGGTTTCCCCTGACTTCTTGGGATTTTCGGGGAGCTGGTAATTAGAATATATGATATGGCATTTGAGCTTAGCTATACCGCTAAATCTCAAGTTCGAGCCCTGATACCTCCTTCGTTATCCCAAAATTCTTAAAAATTAATTTAGACGCTAAGTTTGATTTTTTCCCAAAATATGGCTTGTAGTGATTTATTCCTCACTTGAGAATACACTATCAATTGAGGGCAGTGTTAAAGGTATGATACTCATTTGGTGGTTTTTTTTTCTAAAACTTAAGGTTTTAGGAGAGTTAGTCATCTATAAAATTGGAGAGGGAAAGGAAAAGGATCCGACTAGAGAGTTAGTCATCTATATGTCAGTTACCGCCTCTCCGAAAATCTCAAGGTGTTTTGAGGGCTCAATTATATGATTATTATATTAATATTTCCTTCTCTCAAAAGCCTATTTTTGGGTTAAAGAGTGGATCACAAGAAGGCATCTTAGGCATTAGGACAGTATAAACCTTAGTGTCCTGATTAAATATTTGACAATATTGGGGGTAAAAGGTTTCAAACTTGTGACTTCTCCTAACCTGAGATGCGATACCATGCTAAGTTACGAGATTTCTAAAACCACATGGTTTTATGAGGGCTTACTTGGATAGCATATTATGTAGTAATGTCGAAATGTTGTATTCCAGTGTTAAATCCTGGCATCTAGCTATATTTTACTATCTTTTTCCTGAAAGTTATATGCACTATTCATTTGATTATCTGATATTTAACTAGTTTTAATAGCCCCTTCTGGAGTATACTGAAGACCTCAGACCAAGTGAAATTCAAGTTTATATGAAGTAAGCTCTATTAATATGTTATTCATCCTTACACTGTAGTATATATCAGCACCGTAAGATAAAAGTATGAAATTCAAATGAATGCGTGTACAAATTTAAAATGGTGATTGATATAAAAACTTTCCAAGGACCTTTCAGAGCCTGGGGGCTGTAAAGCTTCCCCCAATGTCATAGGTGGGAGGTTTGCCTTTCTAGTAGATATGGCCTTGGGAAAAGGGTATGGAACACGGTGACCCTTTCCCATCCACGCTTTATAGCGAATTCACTGGAAAGTCGAAACTCAACCTTTCCAAGTAACTTCTTGTAATGGGCCTGCCCTTGCCCTTTCCGGGGCAATTTCTGAAGAAGTACTTAATTAGTCAAATGATTAAAGGTAAAAGTAATTGTCATATCAATAGAGACATTAATATTCATTCTAAAAAAGTAGAACTAATGTAATTGTTCCACTTATGAACTAAGAGTGAATGGAATAGGCCCTTTATGTGTTGCTATATCTTCAACTTGATGGAATCGCAGTTGTCACAGTAGTACACATATTTAGTAACTTTAGTTAAAGTTTGGAATATGTGCTACAAGTTACAGTTCTTGTCTGATTTTCTGTCAGTTAGAATTTGATGTAATGTCCTAAGCAGACAATAATTGATCACCCTTGGTACATGTTAACATTTGATTTGTATTAGGTAGGACAAACTTTGAAAAAAATGAATTGATAACTAACTTGACAAATTCTGAGATTATGTTAGGAAGTGATTGTAATCAATTGCTTCATGTGAACCAACATCGCAATGTTTCATACCACTTAACTTCCAATCTATTGGATACTTACTCTGATTTAACTGTAAATAATAGTGTATGGTTATATAATTTTTGTTTTTCCTTTTTCTGTTATCTATTCAAAGACCTGATAAACCCACGGGGCATCAGGCACCAGATATCTGATATGCCTGCAGCTGTGGTAGTAGTTTGACATTTATATTGCATTTTAAAGGCAATCCACTTTTTTGCTTTATGATTTTCTTAGTGTCTTCTATATGCCTTAAATAGATAGACTTAGTATTTTTTTTCCAAATGATAGTGTCAAAGAAGCATCTTATTGTGGAGGAGGAAACATCACACTTAAGGGATCTCTAGATGGTGACCAGTGTTCTAAAAAGCGGAAAGCGGTAAGCGGTTCTAAGCGGTAGGAGGACCTTCTAGCACTTAAGCGGTTAAGCGGATGCTTAAGCGGAATTTTAAGCGGGTCACTAATCGGATTAATAATATATATTTTTAAATATAATATTACTATATGCAATGTTCTAAAAAGCGGATTAAGCGGCCGCTTAAGCGGACGCCTAGGCGGAATCGGACCATAAAGCGCTTCGATTTTGTATTAATCGGGTAATTAAGCGTTTTT
The DNA here is from genome assembly GCA_036435485.1 of Saposhnikovia divaricata. Taxonomy (NCBI): domain Eukaryota; kingdom Viridiplantae; phylum Streptophyta; class Magnoliopsida; order Apiales; family Apiaceae; genus Saposhnikovia; species Saposhnikovia divaricata. Next base: position 167,038,143 of record CM071599.1, read on the forward strand.
GAAGATTAGGCGGCTTATTAAGCGGATTAGGCGGCTATTAAGCAGTTTAAGCGGTCATTAAGCGGATTAAACGATCAAAGAGATGTTGACCGGCTAATTTTTTAATTTTGAATATATTAATATTTATTATAATATGTATTTTTTAATTTTGAATACATTAATATTTATTATAATATGACTGTAACTATATTAAAATAATAAAATATTTCATTTTTATGAGGAACATTTTATGTTTAGATTTTTATTACTTAATTATTATATAATTTAATTCACATATAGTAATATTATATTTAAAAATATATATTATTAATCCGATTAGTGACCCGCTTAAAATTCCGCTTAAGCATCCGCTTAACCGCTTAAGTGCTAGAAGGTCCTCCTACCGCTTAGAACCGCTTACCGCTTTTTAGAACACTGACTATATGTGAATTAAATTATATAATAATTAAGTAATAAAAATCTAAACATAAAATGTTCCTCATAAAAATGAAATATTTTATTATTTTAATATAGTTACAGTCATATTATAATAAATATTAATGTATTCAAAATTAAAAAAATACATATTATAATAAATATTAATATATTCAAAATTAAAAAATTAGCAGGTCAACATCTCTTTGACCATTTAATCCGCTTAATGACCGCTTAAACTGCTTAATAGCCGCCTAATCCGCTTAATAAGCCGCCTAATCTTCAAAAACGCTTAATTACCCGATTAATACAAAATCGAAGCCCTTTATGGTCCGATTCCGCCTAGGCGTCCGCTTAAGCGGCCGCTTAATCCGCTTTTTAGAACATTGATGGTGACACATATTTTACAACAAGGATATTTCAAGGAGAACTACTTTTTGGGAACTTGCCGGTCCTTTTTACTTTTTCTGTAAGTTTTTTTTACTCTTTTTATAAAATTTAACTTTGGTGTTGTCTGACAACGAGATGTTTAACTATTTTGGTAATGTCAGTGTTTCAAGATATTCTGAGATTTGCATGCATGCTCTAGGTTCTCCACTAACAGTTTGCGCAAACTAATATATAATATATAATATAACACATACAAACCTCCTATTAGAGTTTATACATAAATGTCTCAAGTATTTAGCTGCTGATTACCACAAATTGTGCAGGTGAAATCAGATGTGAGCTCTATGGTAGGCCTTTCTCTAGAGTTTTCTTTTTTGACTTCGGAGAAGACATCAGTACTACTTGCTTCTCGGGAGATACCGTACCAAACACATAGCAGTTCTGGAGCAAATTTAGTAGAGTAATTATGCCACATAAAGTGAAACGACTGGATGCAACCCCAGGATGGGCAATACAAGAGAGTCGTCTTGCAATGGAGGGCTCCACGTTAACAGGAATTCACTTTGATAACTCCAAGACCCGATCTAGCGCCTCCTCCGCCGTTCCCACGCCCGGTAAGAGGTGAAGCTGGTGGTTGGGCGTCTGCAAAACAACACCGGAGGGGGGTTTGAGCCCCGCGGCGCCTCCGGCGTGAGAATAAGTGACGGCTTTGGAGAGTAAAGATAAGGACTAGAGTATCTAATTATGGAGGGTGTGTGTATATGAGTGTGTATGTAAAAGAGAATGTAACCCCCTCACCTTTTTCTCCTTGTCTTATTTATAGGCCAAGGATTAGGGTTTAGGGGTTGGTACCTGCAATCATGAGCGTTGGATCCTAGGTAGGTGGGACACTTGTCCTTCTCTGATAATTCCCACCTGTCCAGGTAATATCTGTGGCGGCGTGTGCCCTGGGCGTGTCAGCACGTGGTCTGATGGGGACATGATTGTGCCAATACTAGGATTTCCTTATCTGTCGCTGTCATGTAGGACCCTAGTCATGACTCGTGTCTCCCGTGCTCTTATGCTCTCTGTGGCTGAGTCGCCCACTAGACCGGTCCAGGCCCAGTCCGGGCTTCCTATAGGCCGGACTCCTGGACTCCTGGTACCTTGGGCCGAGTCCAGTTGGGGTTGGTTATGGCCCATCATTTGCCCCCCACTCCCTTATACGGATTTTCCGTATGGGGGAGTGAGAGTTCGGGAGTGGCAGTGTAGATGTTTTCTTAGTTGACCGTTTATGATAGAGAAAAAGTTTTTTGGTTGGATGTTGCCTCCTAATTCGAATTGTTTCTAGGTTGAGACAATTCGGATTGAAGTAGCTTGAAAAAGTTTTTTGGTTGGATGTTGCCTCCTAATCCGAATTGTTTCTAGGCTGAGACAATTCGGATTGAAGTAGCTTGAAAAAGTTTTTTGGTTGGATGTTGCCTCCTAATCCGAATTGTTTCTAGGTTGAGACAATTCGGATTGAAGTAGCTTGAAAAAGTTTTTTGGTTGGATGTTGCCTCCTAATCCGAATTGTTTCTAGGTTGAGACAATTCGGATTGAAGTAGCTTGAAAAAGTTTTTTGGTTGGATGTTGCCTCCTAATCCGAATTGTTTCTAGGTTGAGACAATTCGGATTGAAGTAGCTTGAAAAAGTTTTTTGGTTGGATGTTGCCTTCTAATCCGAATTGTTTCTAGGTTGAGACAATTCGGATTGAAGTTGCTTGAAAAAGTTTTTTGGTTGGATGTTGCCTCCTCATCCGAATTGTTTCTAGGTTGAGACAATTCGGATTGAAGTAGCTTGCATGAAGAGGTAGTTCGGGTTGGAGTGTACCGCGGTAATTCAAGCGAATTTGGGGGTTTTTTGATTTATCAATTTCGAAACCGCCTTACTCCATTTTTCCTAAAAAGGCGTGCGACAGCTGCGTGTCATTAAAGCGGTTGTCTTTTCACTCTTTTCAATTATTCCCCAGCCTATCAGAACGTGCCACGTGGGCCACTCTGCCGTTTCCTTTCAGAAATTATATATAACTCCTTTTGAGTTGCAATTGTACTTCCATTCTTGTAAACCAAAACAAACGAAAAAACCCCCTTTCTTCTCTAACATATCTTGTGTTCTCTTCACCGGAATCCATCGCCCCTGGTCCGTGTTCTCTATTATCTCTGAACTCCGTTTCATCCTCTTGGGAAAGCTTTTATTTGTAAGTGTTCTTCTCTCTCCCTTTGTCTTTGCTATTTTCCTTTCTTTTGCATGTGTTCATGACCCGTCTTTGTTTCACTTGCAACTGTTCATCTTTCTGATTTTGTGTTCTTCATGTATTCCTTGGCTTCTTGTTGTTGAGTGCGAGTTCACAATGTCTTTTGCTGTCTACTCGATTTTGCTTGTCCCCCTTTTCGTAATTGAGGTTTTTTTTTTTTTTTGTGTTTATGTTAGATCTGGGCTAAGGGGTTTTTTACTTGTTATTCTCTGCGTTCTTGGTTCTTGTACCTGTATGTGGGCGTGTGTGTTTGTGTTTAGATCTTGGTAAGATGTGTTTTCCTTTTGTATCGCGTTTTTAGGTTTCATTTATGTGTGTAGTCCGGACTGTTATTTCTGTTTGCTACGGGACGGTTCACTAGACCCGGACTATATATTGGTAGAGAATCACGCTAACCCGGACTAGATTGACTTGTTAGAGTAAATCCTTGCCCGGATTAGGTGTAATAAAATATTGTAGAACGGAAATTTGTAGATGAATTTGTAATAGGGTTAAAAGGAAAAGACTTAACTTTGGTAATTTCCTCAGGTTTTATGGTTCGTTACAAAAGCCGGGCAAGGAAATCGAAGCCTCCTTCGGATATTTTTGTTATTAGCTCCGACAGTAGCACCGGTAGCACTAGCTCTGTAAATCAACCTTCTCCACTATTAGATTTAGAGTGGTGTCTGATGGCCAGGAAGAGGAAGAGTGGCAAACCAGTGCTCTCCCAGCTCTGCATTAAAGATCGGGGTCCCGGGCAAGCTTGCATGACTCCCGATGGATTTTGGGTAGACAGCAAGTACTTCTTTGTTCGGAAGTATGAGGTGGAAGAGGCACTTTTTTACAAAGACCTCAGCTTCCAATATAAACATAGGCAACCAAGTGGGGTGCCCGGCCCCTACGACAAAGCCCTCTTAGATGCTACCTTTTCTGGGACTGTGGTAAGTGAGGCCCCTTATCCTCTATCTCCAACCTATGCTGAATACTCTAAGTCCGATATGGACGATGCAATCCGGTCCGTGTTCCATCTTGGGCCTAAAATTGAGTGGAGGTGGCCTCGTCAGGGCGAGAGGATTTACCACAGACCGGGGGATGGGTACGTAGGTGTCTGGCTAGAGCATCTCCGATCTGGTTGGAATCCGGAGTGCCATATCTTTATTAAACACCTCTGTAAATATGAATACAAGATACCTTTGATGCAATTGACTCCCAACGCCGTGAAATGGATATCATGGTTTTTGGCCGCTTGTAATCAGAGTGGGTTCTTTCCTAGCTTTAAGCTGTTCCACAACCTTTTCACCCTTATCCATTCGAGCAAGAACCCCTTCTATGAGTTTAGGTTCCGGGGTGATGAGTGCGGCTATTCATCCGGGTCCGCCAAACCGGTCATCCACCAATCTTCTTTGAAGGATTGGAACCGGGAATGGATCTTTTTAAAGGGTGTGGACCTTGAGTTTATGCCCCTTTTTGCTGAACGCGTTAAAAACATTCCCGCGAAAGAGACGTTTGAATTTGAGGGAGCCGCTTTCGATAAAATGCACCGGTTCTGTGAGTGTATCGGTTATCAGATGACCCGGGACACTTTCATGGATCACGAGAAAATGTACCATCTTGGATGTAAGTTGCTCCCTTTCATTATTTCCTACTATTTTTGTGTTGTGTATTGACTCTATTTCTTTTTCTTCCTTCAGGTTTACCTTTTTACGATCCCCGATTAACCGAGAGGATGTCTAAGAACGATGCCACAAGGGCTCTTGCCTCTAAGCTGAAGAAGATAACTGGTATCCACCAAACCAAAGTCCCCATCAACCGAGTCCCCACTGATTCTGAGACCGGTACTGGTGGTTCTAATATTCCCAAGGATGTGGGTGGCGAGTCTCTGGTCCAGGGTACGGTGGGCGGTCAATCTCCACCCGACCAAGCCCAAACTCACTCACCTCCTGCCAAAAGAGCGAAGCTATTCCAAGGAGATGAGGACTTCGAACCTGGATCTCTTCAAGGTGTGAATGCTGGGGCTGCTCCTTCTGCAGGAACTGATGCCACCCCCCCAGAAGAGGCTGGGACTAGTAAGAAAAAGGGGTTCCAAGTTGGTAACTTCAGCATAAGGCAGATAGCTGAAATGGCTGGTTCTATTGCCGAGGAAAAAGACTGGAAGGTCATGGAGCGTCTTTCAAAGACCGAAATTTTGAAGAGGAATTTTGTCACTTGGGCTCAGGTAACTTGTTTTGCTCCTTGAATCATTTCTGCTTCCTGCTGTAAATTTTTACTAACCTTTGATATGTTACCCAGTCCGGGATCATGCTTGCCGGGGCTGCGGCCAATGCCCATGTTGAGGAGGAAAAAATTAAAGAATTGTCTGAGAAGCTGGATGCCGCAAAGAAAGAGTGCACCGAAAAGGATTCGAAGATTACTGATCTAGAGCGGTCTTTGACTGAAAGTTCCAAGAAAGATTTGAGGATCCGCGAGTTGGAGGGCAAGGTTTCTGATTTGGAGGGTGGGTTTAAGTCTGCTACAGATCGGGCTAACAAAGCTGAGATGGAGTCCGGGGAGTTGAGGAAGCGGGTGACCGAATTGGAGGCCGAACTGGGTGTTCGTAAACCGGCGGAGGAAGTTATCACTGAATACAAGAACTCCGAAAGCTATACTGAGTCCGTCGCTGAATCTTTCGCGGAGAAGCTCTACCGGTGTTGGCTTGTTTCGGAGAGGCTAATAAAAACTGATCCCGAGTCTTCTTGGGATAAGTTTACTGATCTCTATGTCGCCGCTGAAGAGGCTCATGACCGGGACGGCTCAGAACCCGAACCTTATGTTGGTCCAAATCCGAACATTCCTGCCATCCCTCCTACGGATCCAACTCCTGCAAATCCTTCTCTTGTCCTCGAGAATCCAGATGGTCGTACCGTTTGAACTTTCAATCTTTTGAACTTCTGCTATGTAATTTTATCATTTGCTATTCTGAACTTATGTGTTGTAACTCTGAATTTTGCGCCTTATGTGCGCTCCGAACTTGTGAATGTTCCTTTCTAATTGTTCCTGTTTGCATATTTCCCTTTGTGTATTTGTTTGTTATTGTAGTTACCCTCAGTCCGGATTGTTATTCCAAAGCAATTACCCGGACTAGAGTGGTTGCCATCAGCTAAGTCCAAAGATTGAAGCTTTGGGTTACTTAGGAAACTTTGTAATGTATCCCTCGAGTTCAAGGCCGAAACTCTTGAATTACTTAGGGAAATTTGCATGTGGCTCTTTCGCAGTTCGGATTCCTTTGAAGTGAGTGGATCCGGACTGTGATGAAAATTTTAAATACTTCTCTCCAGTTCAAGGCGAAAGTCCTTGAGTTACTTAGAGAAGTTTTAATGTAGTTTGGCCCTTAGTCCGGATTTCTTCCAACTGGTTGGATTCGGACTGTGGTGAAAAATTTGTACTTTCCTTACCTGATTCTTGACAGGATTTATTGTGGTGCTTCGTTACTTGTATTTTCAACGGTCAATCGTCTTGATTCTCACGTTGTCAACTGATATTAACTCCGTTCCAATTTCCAAGTATGACTGAGAATTTGAATCGCTTGGGCTCCTCTCATTCCCATCTTTATAAATACTGGCCCTTGTATGTTTTCTTTTATCACATTCTCCTCAGAAGCACTTGAAGTTCTCCTTTATTCTCTCTTTCTTCGTAATGGATCCCAAAAATTTGGTTTATGATTACGATAACAACAAAGTTATCGTGGACGGTATGGTCTTTGACGGACCAACCACCATGGCGGAAATTGGCATAGTAATGAAAAGGATCGAGGAGGCGCTCGCACTTCGGAAGATGGTCGCCGATGAGACCAAGGGGAAGGCTGGCCAGGGTGGGGAGGGTTCCGGCGGTCCTGGTTCTGCTTCTGGCGGGACAGCCGTTTAGTTGTAATAATATTGTACCCCCCACCTTATGATAAATAAAAATGGCTTGGAAAACAGCCATAAATATTTTATTATGATTCCGTTGTCGTAGTTTTTGCTGTTGTTCTTGTGTCGTTTCTCTTTCCTGTTGCTTGTATTTCGATTGTTTTTCTTTGCTCCAAAATTCTTAGACTTTGGTTTGGTTTAAAACTTTTCTTTTGCATTTGCCTCCAGTTCGGACTCTTTTCGTAGAAAGTGGTCCGGACCAGAGTGATCGTTTTTAGCTAAGTCCAAAGTTTGAAAACTTTGGGTTACTTAGAAGATTTTTATCATGTTTGCCCCCAGTCCGGACTCTTTTCGTAGGAAGTGGTCCGGACCGGAGTGATTGTTTTTGGCTAAGTCCAAAGTTTTAAAACTTTTAGGTTACTTAGAAAATTTTTTGTGTTTGCCCCCAGTCCGGATACTTTTCATAGAAAGTGGACCGGACTAGAGTGATCGTTTTTGGCTAAGTCCAAAGTTTGAAAACTTTGGGTTACTTAGAAAATTTTTATGTTTGCCCCCAGTCCGGATACTTTTCATAGAAAGTGGACCGGACTAGAGTGATCGTTTTTGGCTAAGTCCAAAGTTTGAAAACTTTGGGTTACTTAGAAAAATTTTTTATGTTTGCCCCCAGTCCGGATACTTTTCATAAAAAGTGGACCGGACTAGAGTGATCGTTTTTGGCTAAGTCCGAAGTTTGAAAACTTTGGGTTACTTAGAAAAAATTTTTATGTTTGCCCCCAGTCCGGATACTTTTCATAGAAAGTGGACCGGACTAGAGTGATCGTTTTTGGCTAAGTCCAAAGTTTGAAAACTTTGGGTTACTTAGAAAAAATTTTTTATGTTTGCCCCCAGTCCGGATACTTTTCATAAAAAGTGGACCGGACTAGAGTGATCGTTTTTGGCTAAGTCCAAAGTTTGAAAACTTTGGGTTACTTAGAAAAATTTTTATGTTTGCCCCCAGTCCGGATACTTTTCATAGAAAGTGGACCGGACTAGAGTGATCGTTTTTGGCTAAGTCCAAAGTTTGAAAACTTTGGGTTACTTAGAAAAATTTTATGTTTGCCCCCAGTCCGGATACTTTTCATAGAAAGTGGTCCGGACTAGAGTGATCGTTTTTGCCCCGGCTCCGACTTTGCGTATGGCTCCCGGTCGGGGACTTGTGTGTGTTGGTGATATACTAATTTGACAGTAACGGATGAAAGTTGTGAGGCTAGGACCGATTTCATTAGACTTGATATTCAAATTACAAAGTATTTATTCTTGCTTCATTACAGAGACTAATCTATCTGTTGAAGACTTTTTGGGCTCAGAAGCAGCTCCTTGATTGGTTTTCCGGTCCTAGGCCTTTCGTTTACTGGTAGAATTTCCGAAGTCGAATGCCGTGCCAGGTGTTGGGAACCTCCGAATCATCCATGTTGCATAGCTTATAAGTTCCAGGACGAAGAATCTCCTTGACCCTATAGGGTCCTTCCCATTTAGGCATTAGCTTTCCAGTGTTTGTTGGTTCAGAGGCTTCGGTGTCTCGAAGGACTAGGTCTCCCACTTGAAAGTGTTTGACCCTGGCCTTCTTTCCAAAGTATTCTCTGGTCTTCTCTTTGTATTTTTCCATTTTTGCCACCGCTTCATCCCGAACCTCATCTATCAAATCCAAGTTTATTCGAAGCCCTTCTTCATTTGCGATTTCTTCAAAGTTGATTACCCTGTGAGAAGGTGATCCTACTTCAACTGGTAACATTGCTTCAGACCCATAAGCTAGCTTGAAAGGTGTCTCTCCCGTGCTTGTTCGCGGGCTAGTCCGGTAAGCCCATAACACGTTTGGTAACTCTTCGGGCCACTTGTTTTTGCTTTCCTGAAGCCTTTTTTCAATTCCCCTCAGTAAGATTCGATTTGTTACCTCAACCTTACCATTACCTTGTGGGTATGCCACCGAGGATCTCTTGTGTTTGATGCCCCTCTCCTTCAAGTAATTTTCAAAGTCTGAACCGACGAATTGAGGTCCATTGTCCGAGACTAACACTTGGGGAATCCCGAATCTCATCAGTATGTTATCCATGAATCGGATACAATCTTGCTGATTTATTGTTCTCATAGCTTTGGCTTCTGCCCACTTTGTCATGTAATCAATAGCCACCAACAAGTACCTCAAATCCCCTTTAGCCCGGGGAAAAGGGCCCATGATGTCGATTCCCCAGACTGCGAACGGTATGGGAGAGAGGACCGAAGAGGGTAGAACCGGGCTCTGCCTCTGGACGTTGCCGAATGTCTGACAATTCTTACACTTTCTGACAAACTCTACCGCATCTTTGTGAATCGTTGGCCAAAAGTATCCCTGCCTTATTATTTTGTATGCTAAGGCCTTTGCTGATAGGTGGTCTCCGCAAATTCCTTCATGCACTTCTTGCAAACAGTATGCCGCTTCGGCAGGTCCTACGCATTTCAAGATCGGGCTAGAGAACGTTCTACGATAAAGTTGTCCTTCTTCGACAAAAAATTTTGCGGCTTTGGCTTTGAGTCTCTGGGCTTTGTTTTTATCTTCTGGCAACTCTCCTTTTTCTAGATATGACATTATAGGGGTCATCCAGCCGGGCTGATTATCTATCTCCATTAATTCACTATTTTCAATGGTAGGCCTCTCTATTTCTTCGAAGTAGACCGAGCTGTCTAGCTCTGCATCATTTCGGATTAGTTTGGATAGTAGATCGGCCTCCGTGTTTTCTTCTCTATTAATCTGCATCATCTCAAAATTTGGAATTGTAGTTAAGTAACTTTTTACCAAAGCTTGGTATTGAGCTAGCCTTGGATCCTTAGCGATATATTCTCCTTTCGTTTGCTTGACCACAATTTGAGAATCACTATAAACCTTCAAGTCTTGGATTTTCAATGATCTGGCCAATCGGAGTCCGGCCAAAAGTGCCTCATATTCTGCTTGATTGTTAGTAGCCAAAAACTTGAAGGTTATCGCTTGTTGTATCTGGAAGCCGCAGGGGCTTTTCAGGATCAAGCCTGCTCCAGCCCTTTCACTTGTTGCAGATCCATCGACATATAAAGTCCAAACCTCCGGATTAGATTCACCTTCTACCCTCGTATCTCTTACCATGAGACCAGATCGATGTTCAGGAAAAGAGCATTCCACGACAAAATCGGCCAACACCTGAGCCTTTATGGCTGTCCGGGGTACAAATGTGAGTTGGAACTGACTGAGCTCCACAGCCCAATTAACGAGTCTACCAGATACATCTGGCTTGTGAATTATTCTTCTCAAGGGCTGGTTAGTAATAACTTTAATTTCTCTCCCTTGAAAATAATGCCTTAGCTTTCTGGAGGCAGTTACCAGGGCGAAAGCAAACTTTTCCAAGTTGGGATATCTGGTTTCTGCATCTTTTAGAACCTGGCTAACATAGTAGACCGGCTTTTGCTGCCCTTCATGTTCCCGGATTAGTGCCGCCCCCACCGCCGAAGGACTTGCGGCCAGAGAAAGGGATAGCACTTCTCCGGGTTCAGCTTTGGATAAGATTGGCGGGGACGATAGGTATGCCTTTATAGAATCGAAAGACCTTTGACAATCCGGGCTCCAGTTTATCTCTTTTTTATTCTTCGCCCCTTTTAGCAGCTCGAAGAATGGTAAACACCGCTCGGCTAGCTTAGGAATAAATCTCCTCAGAGCCGCTAGCGAGCCAGCCAATTTTTGTATCTCCTTCTGAGTCCGGGGTGGTTCCATTTCTATTATAGCTTTGATCTTTTCAGGATTCGCTTCGATTCCTCTCTGACTAACCATGAAGCCTAGAAATTTCCCTGCTTCCACCCCGAATGTGCACTTCTCCGGATTTAGCTTCATCTCATGCTTCCTCAGATTGTCAAAACATTCTTGCAAATCCCGGATGTGCTCCTGCACTGTTTGTGATTTAGCTATCATATCATCTACGTAGGATTCCAGGTTCCGACCCAACTGATCTTTAAACACTTCGACCATTGCTCTTTGGTAGGTTGATCCGGCGTTCATCAATCCGAAAGGCATGTATTTGTACGCATAGACAGCTCTATGAGTTATGAAAGCAGTTTTTGCAATGTCCGCCGGATTCATTTTAATCTGGTTGTAGCCAGAGAATGCGTCCATGAAACTGAACATCTCGTGACCTGCCGTGGCATCAATGAGTTGATCGATGCTTGGGAGAGGATAGGGGTCCTTAGGACATGCCGCGTTGAGGTCTGTGTAGTCCACACACATTCTCCACTTCCCATTAGGCTTCTTGACCAAGACTACATTGGCCAGCCATTCTGGATACTTTACCTCACAAATTATTCCCGCTTTGAGAAGTTTTTCAACCTCCTCATCGATTGCTTTTTGTCTATCCGGAGCAAAATTCCTCCTTTTTTGTTTCACTGGTCTTTTGTCAGGATTAACATCAAGGCTATGCATGGCTACAGATTCTTTGAGTCCAGGCATGTCCTCCGGGCTCCACGCAAAAACGTCCGCATAACCTCTGAGCAGCTGTATAAGTTTCTGCCTGAATTCTGGATCTAGTCCAGATCCTATCTTTATTCTTCTGTCCGGACTACCTTCCTCCAGCTCGATCATCTCGGTTTCAACTGCGGGCTCTACCTTTCCGAGATCTTTCTTTGAGATGTACTGCTGAACCCGGGCTTGTGTATTGGACTCTAGATAACTTCGAGCTTTCGCAATTAGTTCTTCCTTGGTTTGAGCTTCGATACTTTCAATATTTTGAACTTCATGTCCGGGTTCCTTCTTGAAATGGGCTCTGTGCTTCTTTCGGCTCAAGTTCTTTTGGTATAAGGTTGCTTTTCTTTTATTTTCTGGGTCTGTTTCAGCCATGATCAAAGCTTGACCGTAGCAGCGACCGGCAGTTTCCGAATCGCCCTTGACTTCCCCGATTCCAGATGGAGTGGGGAACTTAAACTTCAAATGTGGGGTAGAGGTTATCGCTCGGAGCTTGGTTAATGCTGGACGGCCAAGTATCATGTTATACGAGGATGGGGTGTTGATCACATAAAATTTCACAATGTGAGTGACTTGCTTTGGGTAGGTTCCGAACTGAACAGGTAGATACAAAGTTCCTTGGATCGGTACTAAGTTGTTTCCAAACCCGAAGAGTGGGTCCTCTCTGCATTCATTCATTCTTATACTGCCCAGTTGCATTCTATCGAATGTATGTTTGAAGATGATGTTGACTGAGGATCCGTTATCGACCAGAATTCTCTTGACCTCATTTTCGGCGACATCTAGGCTGACCACCAAAGCCTCATTATGGTTTGGATCAATTCCTTCGAAATCTGCGTTGCTGAAAGTTATTATTTGCTCGGGGAAAGATTGAATCATCATTACCTCATCTCCTGAGTCCGGACTAGGGGGAGGAGAATTGGAGCCTCCCATGACCACGTTGACAACATGCTTTTTTCCTGCTCCGGATGCCTCCCCTTTTTCCATGGTCTTCCGAGCTATGTATTGCCCCATGTTTCCTTTTTTGATTTGTTCTTCAATAAAGTATTTGAGGGAGAGGCAGTTTTCTGTGGTATGACCGTGTGTGCCGTGGTAATCACATTGTTTGTGAGTAGGTCGATTTTCTGGGGCAGTAATCATTGGTTTCGGTGGGTAGAAGTATGGCTTATCCCGAACCTCTTTTAGTATATCAGAACGAGTTCGGCTGAGTGGAGTCCACTGAGGTTCAGGTTTTGGATCGGGTTTGGGCGGTTTTTGAGGCTTCGAATCTGATTTGATCGTCACCGTTACCGGATCGGTAGCTCTCCCCGAGGCGGGTGGTTGGGAAGTTTGGATGTAATTAGCCTGTCTGTTCGGTTTGAACCTTTTTTCGGACTGGTATCCGCCCCGAGAGCGGTCATCTTGAGTAATCCGGAAAAAAACATTCCCTTGTCGAGTCATCCTCATGGCTTGGAGAACATCGCTTTCTTTGATGAATCGAGCAGCCATAGAGTATGCTGCAGCCAAACTTTCGGGCTCTTTGTTGATTAGTTCATAAACATATCTTTCATTCTGGTCAGGGTCTAGGTTTCTTCGGAAAATACTGAGAGCTTCGCGCTCATCCAATCGTGAGATTTTGTTGATTGCCTCCTGAAAGCGTTTCATGAAATCCGAAAGGGATTCATTATCATACTGTCGAATGGTTTCCAAATGACACATGTGTAACTCGTGTGTCCTGTTTGCTCTGAACCTTTTCAGAAAAGATTCTCGAAACTGCTTCCAGGAGTGAATGCTTCGGGAGGGGATGCGGCTGAACCATCTCTGTGCTCCTCCCTTCAGGGTTGATGCAAAGAATCTGCACTTGGTGATGTCATTATAGTAGTATATCAGGGCAATCTGCTCAAAGTAATTAATGTGTTCTTCCGGGTCTCCCAGTCCGTCAAATGAATCGAAATTGTAGTGTTTCAAGTTTTTCTGCCTTGGAATAGCTTCCAAGGAACGGCTGAAGGGCGTCAAAGTTCCCTCGATTTCAAGTCCAGATTCTTGGCCTACTTTTTTCTGTAACTCATGAATCATTTGGATGAGATTGTCTTCAGGCTCTTCTTCATCTGAGATAAGTTCAGGACTGATTTCTCTCATGGCCCTCTTAGATCCGGACCGCCTCAATACCCGGTCCTCTTCCTCCTGGATCCTTTTCTGGATTTTGAGTTCAAGCTTTGCTTCTTCCTCTTGCCTGATCTTTTCTTTGAGTTCGGCTAGCTTTTTGAGTTTTTCTGCTTCATGATTTTTACTTTGGGCTTTGTTGGCGGTTTGTTTTCCTTGGTTGCCAATTCGGTCGAAGACTGATCTCCTTGACCGGTGAGAGTGTTCAGAGCCTTGTGAATTTTCAGCTTGTTCTGGTTCGAGAGGAGGTGCTATCCGGCTTGCTCGATATGCCCGGATTGCATCCGCCAACTCGTCCCGAGTAAGATCTTGCATATGTGCCGCGGCTAGAGGTACATCTGTATATTTGTATTGGTTGAGCTCAATGTCAATTCGGGCATCTCCAGGACCGATCCCTACCCTTCCCAAAGCTGGAGCTGTTTCTGCCGGAACCAAGGGCAAGTCGGGGGCGGGATTCGGATCCTGGTCTCGATTATTGTTTCTTTGAGTAGATTTGCTTCCTCTCGGCATGATTTCAAACTCACAAAATATTTCACAAAATATTGATTGTAACAGAATGGGGCTGAGTTTCAAGTAAAGCGGGGTGTGTATGAGCTAAATGTTCAGATATAAACACAGGTAAACAGGTATAGACAGACAAGCAGGTGACTATGAGCACAGATCTGTATTTCAGCTATACTTATAGGCCAAAGATCGCAACTTTTACCAATATCTAGGCTATCAAAGCTAAATAATGTTGAACACGCATACACACGGCAAAGAAACGTGCAAAGGTGACATCTTTGGTGAAGGTTTAAGGGTTGTATTAGATCTTACTGATTTTAACTAGGACTCTTTTTCAAGAGCTTGTTGATGTAGTCGAGTCCAGTTGGGGTTGGTTATGGCCCATCACACTTCATTTGTTATAAATCGAAACCTGATCCAGTTAATCATGAGATAGTAACTCTAGGTTCTGAGGCTTCGAAGACCTTTAGTGGTAAGATCATCTGGAAATTGAAAGATGGAACAACTTCTTGGTTCCCTAGATACAATATTTATGTTGAGAAAGAAGGCATAGGTGGAAATTCAAACGTGTTGCTTGAAGAAAGGCTAGAATATCTTGGACTAGCACGAGTGGAAGCTTTTTATATATCTGATCTTGTGATTCCTTCTGGTATCTCTAGACTTAATTTCATTATTCAAGCATGCAGTCCTGATGGCACTTTGCAGAAGTTGGATCATTCACCATCTTTCCAGTTGAACGTGGAAAGTTAGTGAAGATAATTCTCCGTGCTTAAATGAGGGCCTATGTGGTATCTATTCTGAGCATGCTGTAACTTGTACAGAGATATTTTGAACTTGTTGTTTGCTACAATAAAAAATAACGAGGTATTTGCAATTTGCACCCCATATCTTTGGATCAAAATCACTTTGGGATTAATAGTTTGATGAAATTCACCCCGCATCCCTTAACTTACAGACCCGCTGCTTTGAACACCCTTTTCAGCTGTTTGACGTCAAATGTTGTCCGTTAACATTACTTTGACCAAGGGTGAAGATAGTATTATGAGTGTTTTAAACAGTCATATATCCATGAGTAAATATATCACATCTGTATGTTCAGCATGTATTTCTCTTCTTCTTCACTCAAGCAATTACAATCTCCCATGGCAGAACTGTGCTTGTGTTTGAAACCCTCATTGGTTGTGGTAGACACAACATGGACTCCTTCAAACGCTGGTCGTAGATTTACTGGTTGCGCTAACCGTGAATGTCAATATTTCCGTTGGGTTGATCCCCCTTTGTGTGATCGTGCTCGGCTAATAGTACTAGTTGATTAGAAGGATTAATCTTCTAAGAAGAAGAAAAGAAGCAGTTGGAAACTATTAATATGGAGAAGAAGCAAAATGAAGCAGTTGGGTACTTGGAATGCAGCACAACCATGAAGATGCTACTTGTGACATGGGTGCTAATTGTTTTCTACATATGTTGCAACAAAGTATGAGATTTTGAGTCGTCTTATGTTTAATGTCATATCAAATTGTTAATGCCTTGTCATATGTTTAAAAACTGCAAGATCCTGTATTGTGAAAATCAGGGTATGTCACTTTAACAGGAAAATGTGCCTCTGAACTGTAAAACAGGGTATTTCCCTAAACCGCAACATATGTCACAAGATCAGAATTTCATTGCGATTGCAGTCTTCATTCTCACAACCTTAACAGTGGAACTCAATCCTAGAACATCTTATTTCAGTACTATCACGATATTATGCGGTTTAATGTTTCTTCCCAGAATAGGCACTTTTGTGAATTTTTCATACTTTGCTAGGGAAATGAAATCTTACATTTTGTTGTGGACATGTGGCAATTTGAGTAAGAATGTTCATTGAAACTTTTTCGCGTACGAGGAATTAATTTCCTTGTATGGCTTATGGCTTTTATAACACGACTGTATATTAATTACATCATCTATGTATTGTGTGTCACTGGAATTTTAGAAATGTGTACAGAAAAAAAAAACGACGGAGGCCAGTTGGAAAAAAAAGGTGTTGAGGCCACTTGAAAGTCTAGCTAAAGTTAAGAATGAACTTGAAATATAACAGACAACAACATCGTATAGTTCAACGGAAGTACTTCATGATGCAACCTAGATTTAAAGATCATCTTCTAGACTTCCAGTGTTAACTAGAGCGACAACCTATCATAATATGAATATATGATAATATGCCATAGTTGACAAGTCATCTATTAGCGAAAATTTCTGTGAATAGATGTAATTCTAAAAGCAAAAACTTAAGCATGCATAGAATTCTATAGTGTAATTTTTCTCTATTCACATCAATTTTTAATATTAAATCTATCTGTAAATTAATCATTTTCGGGGATAAATAATTACAACAATTGATTGTTTCGGATTCGGATTCGGATCCTATCATATAATATAAATTTCTATTAATGTAGACTAAACCAGAAAATAAAACTATACGTAATATCAGACGAAAGACGAAAAGCTAGTTTGAAAATGAAATATAGGAGTATTGTTTCTTCTGGAGCCCCCAAAAGATATACCTTTCTAAAAGAAAATGAGAACAAACCCCATTGTTGATTTGTACTACGTGAAACTGTTTTCGACTTTTTGTTTTTAACGTTTCATATAATGACAATGTTAGCATGTATCTATGTTTCTCCAATGTAGGATGATTTTCAAAGCTTCCAAATGACTTTTCTCGTTACTTTTCCTCGAATGTACTCCTAGAACTTTCACCTAGTAAAAGTTACCAAATCCACTTATTTTTCTTTCCATTGTCTACATAAACTTAGACAATGCACATGTCAATAGGTCTAATTATCCACACTTAATTATATTTTATTATTGAACTTTTACCAGCTATGTTTTATCTGGTTAGCAAAAGCTTTGTGAGTTACACGTTCTATCAATTTCTTCTTATTTGCATATGATTTATGATGAGCGCACAGTGGTTAATTGTAGCAAATACAGGTCGATCCACAGAGACTATGAATTTTCAAAACCCTAATAATTAAATCAGGCGAACTAGATAAATAGGTTTGAGATGAGTTTTAATTAACCTAATTAAACTAATTAACAAAGATTATCAAATAATATGGAAAACCTAGGAATCCGAATCCGTTAATCAATCACAATTAATATCAACTCGCCCTAAAATCAATCCTCTTTTCTTCACAAATAAGATATATCAATCAACGAGACAAGCATATACTATGAAACTTGTTATCTAACAATAACCTATCAAAACTTCAAGGAGCAAGCATAGGCTATGAAAAACAAATCCGGTAACAATAATATATCAAAATCACTTTGTCAATTGAATAATTAAGCACCAAGAAAAATTATGAGAATCAATTAATAGGAACGAGAAGAAATCAAGAGTAATTAAATTAACTTCATCTTCATCCTAGGGCAAGAGAATTAGCTACTCATGATTATAGAATTAGCGAGAATAATTAATAATATAAAAATTAGTAAAGTACGATTAATGAGAAAAGCTAACAAATTAACTTATGTAAAATAATAACTTGGCAGGAACATTAACACGGATGAATAAGAATGGAGTGGTAGAAGATAAACGTGAACTAAAGTTAAGCTAATAAACTAATATTAATAAGCTGGCAGCTAAACGAAGCAACGAGAATAACAAAATAAATAGTCACTATA
Organism: Saposhnikovia divaricata; assembly: GCA_036435485.1. Classification (NCBI taxonomy): domain Eukaryota; kingdom Viridiplantae; phylum Streptophyta; class Magnoliopsida; order Apiales; family Apiaceae; genus Saposhnikovia; species Saposhnikovia divaricata. Next base: position 167,055,895 of record CM071599.1, read on the forward strand.
TTAATAAAGGAAGAGATTGGCCGGATAATAACCACCGGCGACTAGAGTATAAAACAATAAAAGCAATTAACTATCTAGATGTCTGAATTACAAGAGAGAAGGCCATATATATAGGGAAAAATAATAGGTTTTGGCCCCTTTGATTACAATCCAATCTTGAATATAATTTCTTTAATTTCCTTTTCTTCTCCGATAAGTATTCGATTTTTCCTCCAATTTCCTTTTCTTCAAGTATTTTCCACCTCATTTCCCTTTTTGCACCTTTTCCTGCTAGAAATCTGTTTTTATTTATTTTCCTACAAAACAAAATAAAACAATTTATTAATTAATAAAATTACGAAAACGGACATAAAATAGGTATTAAAAATATGATTAATTATGGACCTATCAAATGCCCCCATACCTATCTTTTGCTCGTCCTCGAGAAAAATATATAATAAAATACTATCTAATATATAATACCACTTCCGTAGGTGATCACGGTTGCATTTGGCATATGCAACAAGCCCTTTAAACCCCTAGGCAGCCCTAGTGGACGAGTGAGGTCTCGTGAGGGCCTATAGTGAATGTACCCACAAAATCCATCTAGCTCTTGTAAAAGATTTCTCAATGCAACACCACACATACAAGTCAGCTCATGCTACATCAACTTAAGAAATCAAAATGAATTTGCAATGTCTTGGTGTGTAAGGTGCAAGTATTCACATAGTCTACTCAAAGAAATATGCAGAGGTCATTAAAAGTCCACGTCAAGTGTAAAAATAAGTTGGTAACCATGCTAAGCCCACAAGAGTACACCTTAGAGTCAAAACTTAGGATCTCATATGCACAAAACAAGCAATAACTCACCTTTCACTCACAAAAGAATATTCACTCAAGAACAAGGGTAAGTGTATCACTCAATTCCAACAAAATCATAAGCATGCTTGACATTTGGTATCAATCTAACTTTAACACAACATACATTAATGATGATAATCAAAAGGTCTTTTATTTGGGTTGTAACGGGGCTAAGGACAAGGTATGTCAAGTAAGGCCAAATAAGGTGAAGTGTCAAAAGCTAGTAGGATCCATAATATATCATACACAACACCATACTTTCTCCCCATACATGGATTTCTAATTTTCTTCCAACAAACTGCTTGACTAGTCGAATGAAGAAGGATCTCAAAAACACAGAAACATAATTATGCTCTCATATGATTTTTTTTCAATTTTTTTTTCTCTCTTTTTTTTTCTTTTTTTTTCTTTTTTTTTCTGGAGAGCTAAGATAGATAATATAAATATATAAGAAACCACAATCCTTCTTCAAGAATTAATTGAATAACGACTGACAAGTAAGCAACAAAACCCAATATTTCCCAAAAAGTAATGAACAAAAGTAAACCCCATCTCACACACCTTATTACTCCCTCAACTTACTACTAGCCTTTGACAAATGGGATCAAATATACGTAAGGCTGCACAACAAAAAGGTCTAGGCAAGTAATGTGGTGTGTCACCGAAAAAATATGATTAAGCTCAAAGGGGTAACTAATTGATCATATATAAAGGGTGTGGTAATTTGGATAATAATTGATTATTCCTAAATGCCTTTATCATCTTATCATCAAATAATGTCATGCATTTCAAGAAAGGTCTCAAACAAGTGCTAGCAATGCAAACAACATGTGGACACTCAAGCAAACGAATATAAAATGCAAAAGATATGCATATGGGCTCAAAATCTCACTTGGTGGTAAAACATAATTAATCCCAAGCAAAAATCTCTTTAAATGCACCTACTTGTACTCAAAGCATGGAAACCAAATCTTTTTGCACATATTCATGTCCTTTTAATTACTTACAACATTCAATAAGTCTACTAGTTTCAACTCGCTAGTGTATGTGTGTGCACAAGAACTTAGCATATCACTTCTCAATCAAAAGCTTCAGAAACACAAGAGTACTATAGCATGTAAGGGTGCATCAAGCCAACTTATAACAAGTAATCATTTCACAAGGCTAGAATTATTTTTGTATTTTTTTCATTTTTCAATTTTTTTGGGTTTTTTTTAAATAATACTACTAAATCCCTCCCCCATACCTAAATCATGCATTGTCCTCAATGTATGCAAATGAGAGAAAAATGATAAAGGAAAAGGACGAGAATACCTGATAAGGGCATGAGGAGATACATTATTACCTATAACACTCACACACACATAAAACACAGACACATATAAAAGAAACACTCACACACACTCCCCCATACCTAAACTTGACTATATGGGAGATACATTACGAAACAGATATACTAACCAATACCAGATCGAGGGAAAATAACATTCATAACACAATCAACACACATGTGAAACACACCCACAAAAACACCATTATCCACTAGAGAAATATGATCATATACCAGAATAAAACTCATACCACTAACATCATTCATAAACCAATTAGACGCTTCTTTATGTTGTTTAAGCAGATTGATCACTTGAAATTCTTGGTTATGAACTAAGTCACTAGAAAGAACATGATGAGTTTCATTATCAACTATCAAAGACTGATCAAGAATGGAAAAAAATGGATTATGAACGAAAGTGGGTGGCTCACCAACGGAAGTTTTAACAACAGACCTAGGATCAAAAGAAATATCCTCAAGTTGGGTTTCATGCTTAAAACAAATGGCATTCAATTCATCTAACATCTCATCAGAAGAAAAATTTCTATACAACTCATGAAGTTCTTTATTACTCTCATACTCTAACATAACATCTTCCTCAAGAAAAGACTCAATTGTACTATCCTCAATATTTGACCATAAAACAACCTCATCTATCAAATTAACTTCTACAGGTTGTTCAAAAAGCTCATTAGGTTGATTTCCTACATTGAAGACATTAAGATCTATCGTCATGTTACCAAAAGTGAGTTTCATCGAACCATTCCTACAGTTAATCAAAGCATTAGAGGTAGCAAGAAAAGGCCTTCCTAAAATGATAGGAATTTGATTTTTGAGAGTTTTGACTGGTTCGGTTTCTAGAACAACAAAATCAACGGGGAATACAAAATCACCAACCTTAATCAACACATCTTCCACTATACCTTTTGGAGTTTTAACAGAACGATCAGCTAACTGAAGAGTGACACTAGTCTTCTTAAGTTCACCTAAACCCAAGGCTTGGTAGACAGATAATGGAAGAAGATTCACACTAGCTCCTAGATCGAGTAAAGCTTTATCAATGAAAGTATCACCTATGACACAAGAGATGGTAGGACAACCAGGATCCTTATACTTCACAGGGATTTGATTTGACAAAATAGAGCTAACATGAGATGTTAGGAAAGCTTTCTCAGGAACATGAGTGGTTCTTTTATGAGTACATAAATCTTTTAGACACTTAGCATAAGAGGGAACTTGTTGAATCGCATCTAAAAGAGGAATGTTAATCTTGACTTGCTTAAAGACTTCCAAAATCTTATCTAACTGAGCAGATTGTTTGTTTGAAGTAAGTCTTTGAGGAAATGGGGCTTTCGGCTTAAAGACTTTTTCATTAGACACATCAGAGTGGGGTTTCGAAGGTGGTTCATCGGATGGTGATGACTCATCAGCTTTATCTACTTCAGAACTCTCGGAATTTGAAGATTGCTTAAGACTAGGATTCAAGAGTAAAGGATTTGGTTCAGATATTAGCTTATCTTCTTCTTGAGTATTGACACCAGCATGATTGTTGAATTGATTACCAGACCTTAGAGAGATAACAGAATTTACATTTTCATGAGACTTTAGATTTGGATGAAATTTAGGATTTGTCTCGGGTTGACTAGGAAATCTATTTTTCTCTCTCTCACTGATCGTGTTTGCCAATTGACTGACTTGGACCTCTAGCTTAGATATGGCTTGAGTGTTGGAATTTATTAACTGCCTATCTTGGGTCATGGTTTGCATAAAAGATTGTTGAGATTGAGTTAGATTAGCTTGAGATTTCAATAACGCCTCAATACTCTTTTCTAAAGAATTGAATCTCTTATCAGATTCAGCAAAACCAGGAGGATTCATGGGGACTGAGTTTGGATAATGACCAAGATTTTGAGGAGGATAGGAATTAGGATTTTGAGTTGGGTATGGGCCAGGATTGGGCTTTTGAAAAGCAGGTTGAGGGTTTTGATTATACTGATTGTATTGACCTTGGTTCCATGAGAAATTTGGGTGACTCTTCCAACCAGGATTGTATGTGGGTGCATAAGGATCATTCCTAACTCTAGGTTGAAACATGGCATTGACTTGTTCAATTTCAGGGCAATTCTCTACCACATGATTTGGAGAACTACAGTTTGCACAGAGAGACATTTGAGAGGACGCATTGTTGGTTTCTAAGGCTTCTAGACGTCTAGTGAGTGTAGCTAACTTAGCTTCGGTTGCAATAGAATTACCAACTGTGTGTAAGCCCTTAGATGAGTTAGATTTTTCAGCTTCCTGATTAGGTTCCCTAGTTGACTCCCACAACATTGTTCTTTCAGCTAACTCCTCAAAAAATTGCCAAGCTTCATCTTCATCTTTGTCCATAAACTTACCATTACACATAGACTCTAACAAAGCAGTGGTTTGGCTATCTAAGGCTTCATAAAGAATTTTGCAAAGTCTCCATTTTTCTATACCATGTTGAGGACATTTAGACAACAACTTTTTAAATCTATCAAAATATTTCCAAAAAGACTCATTCCGATTTTGTTGAAATTGATTGATTTCATTCCTAAGTCTGTTTGCCTTATGGTTTGGAAAATATTTTTTTAAGAAAGATAGCAACAAATCCCTCCCATGTGGAAATAGAATTAACGGGTAGACTGTACAACCACTGTTTAGCATCTTCTTTCAAAGCAAAGTTAATAAGCCTGAGCCTAATGGAATCCTCACTCAATTGTTGAAGTTTCTGTAATGCACACACTTCCTCAAACTCTCGAATGAAAAGATATGGATCCTCTCCCTCTACCCCAGCAAACCTAGGTAACATGCTAATGTTGTGATGTTTGATTTCAAAGTTATTCGCGGTTACTGCGGGTAAGACTATGCATGAGGGTTGAGCGGTACGAGCGGGGTAACAACGGTCTTTAAGTGAAACAGCCATGACTACGGGTTGAACTTCTAATTCTTTTGACTCAATTCTAGTGGGTGAAGAGAACTCAAGTTGCCTTACTACTTTAGGAGATGACAGATTGGTTTGTCTTACTAATCTAGATGTAGTGTCTCGAACCCAAGCACTTTGCATACAAGAGAAGTAAACAATTAGTCACGTAGCAGACAAGAACTATAAGTAAACCCCAAAAAAAAAATGGAAAATTAAAAAGAAAAATCTATATTATCCTAAGAAAAATCTAGACCTTGCTCCTAACAATAAGATACTACTAAAAGTCACAACTCAAAAAGCACTCGTCCTGACTGGCCAGGCAGGTGCAAGCATTGCCAAGAGGCTAAACACCTTTCTAGACACCAATCCAAATTAGCCAGGTAAGCGTCACGCTTGCCTAGACACCAAACGAAAGAATGCTTAGTGATTTGTTCCTCCTAGATTCTCTTCCTAATTGAGCGCGAGATCCTAGGGGCCAACGTCTACTTAGTTTTATTAAGGAAAGGGGTATGCAGATGAACGAATTAATGATTTGTGGGCCAAGGAAAGGGTGATGAAATCCCTCACCTTATCTTGTAATTGGGTGGCACCCTTAAGATTGATTGAATGATGCAACACACAAAGAACAAGAAAGTAAACACTTATGGATGCACTACACTACGTGTTCTATTCTAAATTGTACGTACCTCTTTCCTCCAGCAATCACCACAATTTTATAAGATGGACAGCAATAAATACAATAAAGAAATCTAGATGATGTGATCCTGTGTGAGAGAATGAATGATGCAGCAAATTGGTTTAACAAACAATTAACTAACTGATATTTTTTTGGGTTTTTTGAATTTTTAATTTTTTTTTGTGTTTTTTCAATAATGAGAAAGAAAGAAAAATAGAGAGAGGTGATACGGAATACCGAAAAGCGCTTCTAAAAATTTCAAAAGAGATAGCGAGGCCTTCTAGCGATCTTCTTGTCCAAACTTTTCTCCGCTTCACAATTCCCTAAAAAAAACAAACAAAAGAAAACAAGAAACTAATCCGAAGAATTAATATCAAGGAGTGAAAATTACCAATAGTCCCCGGCAGCGGCGCCAAAAACTTGATGTGTAAAATAACTGCAAGCGCACAGTGGTTAATTGTAGCAAATACAGGTCGATCCACAGAGACTATGAATTTTCAAAACCCTAATAATTAAATCAGGCGAACTAGACAAATAGGTTTGAGATGAGTTTTAATTAACCTAATTAAACTAATTAACAAAGATTATCAAATAATATGGAAAACCTAGGAATCCGAATCCGTTAATCAATCACAATTAATATCAACTCGCCCTAAAATCAATCCTCTTTTCTTCACAAATAAGATATATCAATCAACGAGACAAGCATATACTATGAAACTTGTTATCTAACAATAACCTATCAAAACTTCAAGGAGCAAGCATAGGCTATGAAAAACAAATCCGGTAACAATAATATATCAAAATCACTTTGTCAATTGAATAATTAAGCACCAAGAAAAATTATGAGAATCAATTAATAGGAACGAGAAGAAATCAAGAGTAATTAAATTAACTTCATCTTCATCCTAGGGCAAGAGAATTAGCTACTCATGATTATAGAATTAGCGAGAATAATTAATAATATAAAAATTAGTAAAGTACGATTAATGAGAAAAGCTAACAAATTAACTTATGTAAAATAATAACTTGGCAGGAACATTAACACGGATGAATAAGAATGGAGTGGTAGAAGATAAACGTGAACTAAAGTTAAGCTAATAAACTAATATTAATAAGCTGGCAGCTAAACGAAGCAACGAGAATAACAAAATAAATAGTCACTATATTAATAAAGGAAGAGATTGGCCGGATAATAACCACCGGCGACTAGAGTATAAAACAATAAAAGCAATTAACTATCTAGATGTCTGAATTACAAGAGAGAAGGCCATATATATAGGGAAAAATAATAGGTTTTGGCCCCTTTGATTACAATTAATATAATTTCTTTAATTTCCTTTTCTTCTCCGATAAGTATTCGATTTTTCCTCCAATTTCCTTTTCTTCAAGTATTTTCCACCTCCTTTCCCTTTTTGCACCTTTTCCTGCTAGAAATCTGTTTTTATTTATTTTCCTACAAAACAAAATAAAACAATTTATTAATTAATAAAATTACGAAAACGGACATAAAATAGGTATTAAAAATATGATTAATTATGGACCTATCAATTTATATATATTATTAATTTAGAAATTTGATCAGGGGCAAATCGAGTGTGGCAACATATTATATAGCGAAAATTATTTACGATAAAATTCTTAATGTATATGTATCGAAAGCCATTTTTTATAAATTAATTACACATATCGTGAAAACATTTTCCAATAGAATAATATAACAATCATTTGCATCTCCTACTTACTTATACACAAGCCACACACTATTGCACCTATAATTTATGTTTATGGTAGCTATCCTAACAAATGAATTTCTCACAAACAGATCATATACATAACAATGTAATGTATGTGAAACGATTTTTGAAGCCCGTGAAGCTTCTTATAAGACTTGTTTTAATAAGTTGACTTTATGAAATGTTGTCACGTTAGTAAGACTGTAGTTCATGCACGAATCTGTGGAAGAAGTCTCAAAAGTATAGCAATATACATAATTTCATTGTTTAATTATATTTTTTATTATTTAAGGACGCATGATAAGATAGTATGAACTATCTATTTTTGAGCAAGTTGGTTTTATTTGTATAAATCTTGTCGAAAGTTATTATGGGTATAAACCTTTTTTTTTAAATTATTAATCTTACAAATAATAACTATTTCAGATGATCATACATTTATGTAAAAGGAAAACTTAGTTACATTAGAGCATTTTCATGGAATGTCTGATCTTTATAGAATGTTTTCCAAAAGAAAAGTGTTAAAAATGGTGTGAAACAAAAAATTAATATTTTTGAAAATGTTACAATGTCGACATCCTTTAAAACGTGCTAACTATCGAAAATGCTAAGCTCGCACCGACCTTGCATTGAACTTCCAGTACAAAAATGTGAAAATGTTACTCTTTTTTACAAGTACAATTCTGTATGATTGTAAATAATACTCGTACAAAGAAGGGAGTAAAAACTAGTAGAACATCGTAAGGTCTAGCAATATTTAGAATATACTAGCCGATAATCCGTGCGAATCACGGATCGTAATAAATTATTTTAAATTTTTAATTTTTAACATTTTTTAATAAAATAAAATCTTGAAGCACCAAGTTGTATATAATACTATATAGTTGATAACCCGTGCGAAGCACGGATCGTAATAAATTATCTTAAATTTTTAGTTTTTAACTTTTTTTAATAAAATAAAATCTTGAAGCATCAAGTTGTATATAATACTATATTCTCGACTTTTATTTCGATTTATAGTTAATAGACTCATAGTATATAACTTCACTATTAAATTAAATTAATATTTAATATTGTTATTTTAATTATTTAAATTTACATAACTTCATTATAAGAGTAGCTATATTATTAATTGTATTTATTATTAATCTATTATAGATACTTTTAAATATTAGTTAAAGGAGTCCTAAGTTCTATTTAATACTATATTCCTGATTTTTTTATTAATTAAAAGAGTCCTAAGTTCTATTTGAAACTATATTCATGATTTTTATTTCAATTTTTAGTTAATAAATTCATAATATATAATTTCATTATTAAATTAAATTATTATATAATATTACAATTTTAATTAATTAATATTTAGTGGCATACATGGTATAGGGATTTCTGCTTTTAATAAATAGTATAGATGTCTGACATTGAAGAAGTTGAGTGCATTATAATACTAAAATTTATCAGTGCATCATTAATACACTGAAACAAGGTTTAATTGTTTAATCATAACAGTATCTACTTAACAGTAGAAGAAGCCCTTTGCCCAATGCTCCGACCTTCCCCACCCCACATGCAATAGTTGTCTCAGTTAGTCAATTTGCCCATGTTTTCAGCTACTGCAGGTGACTTCTAACTTAATCATTTTACACAACTTTGATACTGCATCTACTTGTTTATATCTGTATGTAATCAGATGTGAGTGAGTCATGTGCTCAAGACACAAGTCTTAAACTGCAGGTAAACTAGCTAGTAGCCTAATACTACATAATTCGTGACTTTAGTTATTTGCCTATTTGCTCCGCGGGAAAAAACAATGAATCTGAATAATTATATAAGTAGAAATTAAAAACATTGAAACACATATTAATTTAAAGCTTAAATTAAGAAACATGCATGTCATGTCCGAAGAAAGACTCTCTTTCAAGAGAATCAGGGATTACATTGGTAGAATTGGAGGATGAATAGTTGAGGTACTGATGAGGGATCATGTTATTATTGTAGAAGCTAGATTTGTCGTTGTCGATAAGAACATGATCGCTGATTGTTTCCATTGAAGGTGGTAGCATTAACGGCTGCTCCTGCTGCATTTGGATGCAGAGTATCTCTGCTTGAGCCACTGCCAGCTGCATTTGAAGCTGAGACACCTCGTTTTGCAGGTATGATATTGCACCTACACATCCGTACACCGGGTCTCTCACCCTTGCGTTCGCCTCGTACACCAGACTGCTCACCGCATCTGCTCTTTGATGAACCGGAAGCTCCTGAGCATAGATAAACCACAACTATTTAGTAAATATGATTAGGATATACACACTGACATTATTTTATTTGTGTTTTCTTTTTCTGATTTAAAACCATTTAAGAGTAGAGAGATGTCGTTTCCGCAGATATCCAGGTTTTGAATTTTGACACACTAGTGTAGTGCGTGTTAAATTTTGTGCACTAAAAATACTCTGTTAGTAGGGACAATACAACACATGCATATTTTCAGCTAGTGTAATCAGCTGCTAAGAGGTTTGTAGCTGAAATAATTTACTTTTGGAAAATGCATCAACAATTATAAAATAAAATTAAGTTTGATGCATGATGCATGTATCTCATTTATGAACTACTGAAGGATTTATACCTGAATGTTTGCCATTAATGGAAGTGTATGTTTGTCAGAAAATCAACTACTTGCTGTCTATAAGCTTAAACCCAGTAAGAGATAACTAATGAAACACACACGTGTGTAGGCATTACAGAGACTGAACAACGAGAGAGAGAGAGAGAGAGAGAGAGAGAGAGAGAGAGAGAGAGAGAGAGAGAGAGAGAGAGAGAGAGAGAGAGAGAGAGAGAGAGAGAGAGAGAGAGAGAGAGAGAGAGAGAGAGAGAGAGAGAGAGAGAGAGAGAGAGAGAGAGAGAGAGAGATGGGAATAAAAGAAAAAACCTGCAACATCTTGCTAATATTGCTAGCACCAAACACTTTGTGAACAATGGCAAACTTATGGGGATCATCGGAAGGGAAGTAGGGAGCGAAGGTGCAATCCTTGGTGCATCGCCGCCGGAGCAGCTTGCAGGATGCGCAGGGAGAGTGTCCACTTCCCATTTTCTAAACAGTGGAAGAAATAAGGTTGAGATTTGAGAATGTGAAGGTATAACTGCGAAGGAGAGGATAGGTATGGCGAGGTGAAGAGGAAGCAAGTGTATTTATAGTGGTTTCAAAAGGGTATTACATAATAACACGTTCCTTATTCTCAAAAAAAAACACGTTCCAAGAAAACAAAAAAGGGTTATTACATAACAAAAAAAACACAGTAATAAATTGAGTGTCCCTTTTAATTACTCATTGATTTTAATAATATCGCAGTCAAAAATATCAGTATCACATCACTAACTGAAATGCGCAACACCCAGGCCCCAGTTAGCAAAATATGTAATCTTTTTATCCTTTTCAATCACCAACATATATTTTTAGAAAAGTTGAAAATGTAAAAACTAAAAGACACATCCAAAACAGGAAAGATAAAGAATTAAAAGGGAAACATGAATATGTGATGTTTAGTCCATAGGCCTGTATTCTTTTTAGCATATAATATTGATAATCGTAGAGAGAGCTAATAATTCGGAAATTATATAAAAATTTTGTTTGGCAATTAGTTGTTGGATGTTAGCGGTTAGCGAATTGAGTTAGCTGTTTTGACTTTGAGTTAGCTGTTTTGACTGAATGATTGAGTTAGCTGTTTTACATCAAATTGTTTGGTAATTAGTTGTTTGAGTTAGTTTTTTGTATATTAACTACATACATAACAAACATCTAATTGAAAAAACTCCTCTAAGTAGCTTTTTAAAAATTAATTTTTTGAGTCCAAAAAGCTATTTCAATTCGCTAACTACCAAACACTAATATTAATATTGGAAGTTACAAATGGTCAAATATCTAATTTGACTCAAATCTCTAATATTTTCTCAAATCTCTAACTTCCAAACATCCACAAAATCGAACAATTAGAGGCCATTCAATCTCAAAATAAATGTTTATTCATAAAATGTTTCTCTCTACAATTAAGAAGTTTGTCTCTCTTGTTTAAATTACCAACCCCTTTTGAGTGGGAATGAAGGATTACATTTATAGGAATTTTCTTGTGTTTATAGGGATTTTTTTGTGGGACCCTCTTCTAACTAATTTACTTGCTTATTAAGCTTACATTAATGGACTTCAAGGTCCAATTACAACTAAAAGGCTTTTGGACCAAATACAACCTAAGTAAATACATTTAAATGGATTTCAAAGTCTAACACCTGATACAATCAAAGTAACTATATTTGATTGGTGGTCCTATATTTCTCCCCCTAAATGAAAAAGATATCTTTAGATTTCTTAATGAATTCCTGCAAGAAAAGTAAGTTAGGAAGTACGTATATTACTTATATTCATTTGTATTTATATATTTTGATATATATATATATATATATATATATATGTTATATTATATTTTTAATTTTAATAACTTTTTTTTAGTGTATAAATAATTTTTTTTTGTAGGTTTTATTCGTGGACGTTATGAGGATTTTGGAGATTCAGTTTCTAAGGCAGTTGTAATCAAACCCCTCTAGGAATTTTGAGAATTTAGTCCTTGATCACTGGACCTTTTCATTCTATAAGTTTTCTTTTATGAGATATTCTAATTTTCTTTTTCTTCTCTTTCTTTTTCGTTTGTGGGAGTTGTTTCGTTCTTCGTTTTCGTAACTGCTTAATAATTATGTCTGCTTCATATTCGTCTTCTCGCACTCCTTTGCGTAATCTTGGTAAAAGACCTACTGGTGAACAGAAGGAAGAGAGTCCTATAGTCTTAGAACACTTAGAAATTCCTGATAATATATCAACTGGAAGCTTCAATTTTTTGGAAGATGTAGAGGTTGAAGTTAATAGGAATCGAGTTCGACCCCCTTTGAGTTCTGGGACGATAGCTGTTAGAGAGAGATTTTTAGCGGAGGTTATTGTTGAGGGGCCTCGTGAATTCGGAGATAAGTATAACCTATGGTATCCCAGTGTTTATGCTAACCGTCCTTTTGATGTCAATGTTGAGTCGTGGGTAAATATGGATGCTGGGTGTAGGTGTGTAACTCCTAAACCTGATGATAAGATATGGCAGATGCCAGAATTTGGAATGCACAATATTCCAATGGTGCATTTTGAATATGGATTGCATCTGCCAATACATATGTTCCTTATTTTGTTTATGAATTTATCGGTTGTGGGATTGCTCAGTTATCCCCAAATTCTGTGGCACAAGTTAGCGGCTTTATAGCTCGTTGCGTCAAAGTAAGTCGTGTCCCATTTTTGAATTTGTTTTCTCTATTTTCGGTGTAAAGTGCCAAGATGGTTTAGTTTATTTTAACAAGAGGGAGGGTAGGTCTAAGCTCGTGCAAGTAAAAAGCTTGAACTCAGGCTGGCACGGTAAATGGATGTGTTATTATGGTCCTGACCTAGAATTTGTGCGGCCTTTTCAAAAGATTGGGCAATATATCATTTATCGTGTAACAGGTTTGTCAAAGTTTGATGGAGCCTTTCTAGATCGTTTTTTGTGTTTTGATCCCTTGTATTCTTATACGAAATTTAAAGATTTTTCATTTTTACAAACTCATCATCGTAAGGCCATATCTTTTTGATTTTATCTATGCTTTCGTTGTATCTATGTACTTAAGGAATGACATAATAATCCTTTGTATTGCAGTTGCTGGTCGAACGTTGGAATTGATTTTGTGTAGCGGGTTCCGTGAGGAGATGAACAAGGCAAAGCTCATGTTAGCTAAGTGGTCGACTGCAGGTCAGCCTGTTAATTAGATGGTTTGTCTAAGAATTTGAAGTCTCCTGAGCGAGAGAAGGCCGAGGTAATCGCAGGTTCCGAGAAGGATGGTGAAAGGGCTGAAAAACGAGTCGAAGTTGTGGAGCATTTGGTGAAGAGATCTCGTGGTGATGGACATGACACGTGTCTCGTCGTGTTACACTGAGAAGGGCTACTAATTCCGGTCGTTTCGGGAGCGGGAAGTCATTAACAATAATGGGTGTGCGCAAATATTCTTTGCCGCCCATGTTGCAATCGAGCTCCTTTGCGAAGCCTATTAACAATGAGATTCAACCTCATGAGCGTTGGACTGTTGGTAATTAGGGTCCTGTTCTGGTATATGTGATTTGATTTTTAATTTGTGCTTTGTTTAAGTGGCATGTATTTTATGTTTTATTTTTGTGTTATATTTTTATAGGCTTTTCAAGCTTTTAAGTTGCCTCAAGATTTTAGCGCTTACATGGACAAGTCACGTGATGAGATTGTTGACAAATGTCTTGCACGAGGCGGTCGTGTAAGTTTTTCTTCTGTTCTTCTTACTATCTTCTCTGCTCTCTAGCTCTCTCCTTTTTTTTAATAATTGTATCCTTTTTATAGTTTTTGTCTGATCTATCCAACATCATTGCCGATTTTCGAGCTGATGTGGATAGACAATGGCGAGAAGGCTCGGTGCGTGAGCTATCAGAAGCGAGGGAAGGGCGTCAGAATGCTGAAAGGAGGGCCTCGGAGGTAGAAAAAATGAGAAATGTATGTTTCAGTTGAGTTAGAGCGTATGAAGAAGGATGTCCATGCGGCCAAAGGTAAGATTGATGAACTGACTAGCGATTTGATCAAAGCGAAGAGTTCTGTTGAGGCCGGGTAGAAAAATTTAATGAACTTGAATTCTAGTGTGGCTCGACTGCGAGCGAAAAATCAGGATCTTAATAAGGATGTGACAAACTTGAAAGCCGAGGTTGAGAGGAACATCGAAGAGATGGCAAACGCTATGGGTTTCTGCTATAAGTCGTGCTACGATCATTTGGCTCGTGTTGGAGTTGACTTGACAGGTCACTCGTTTGATGATTACTATGCTAACTTAGCCAAAAAGCTTAAGGGGAAGGGTGAAGGAGACGTTGCAGCCAATTGAAGACGGGGTATGCCCTATTAATTATACAATTTCTCAGAATTTTCCGAATTTTTGAACTGGTTTTAATGAAGGCGAGGTATGCCTCGTTATTTTGTAATTCTTAGATTCTGTTGTCTCTATTCTGGTGAAATGACCCGAAAATGGGTTTTATCTATTTGTGATGGATGTGATTTGGAACTTGGTGTTTTTAACTTGATGCATTTTATCCCCTATTTCGAAATTGTTTCTTCCAATTGTTTATTAGATAATTCTATCGCGATTTCCCTTATATTTCAGTATGTCCCTTTAAGTAAAGTCGGAGATTGTAATATGTTTCATAATTTTTGTCTCATTTTATGTAGCGCTATTTGGATTCGTGATTTCTAAGTGTAATTTTGCCTCTTTTTTATTATAGGAGTGTAAAAAATGAAATTTTTAGAAGGAAATGGCTTATCTAAAGTATAGCCTTTTTTATTCTTAACTTTTATTGAACAAAAAGGGTTTTTCGTGGACGGATTTGGCCCTAGATAATGTTGTTTGATACTTAAAGTCATGAGATAAATTGCAATTTCTAGTGTGATTATGAGCGTTACAAGTAAAATTATGAATTGCGTTCTCATATTTTATGGAGATCTGAAGTAGTAAGCATAGAATATAATTCATGAAATCAGTAGAAGATAGAGACAAACTTTATTCAATAAATTAATGGATCTAGGGTAGGAACCACATATCGATCTCTTTTCATCTTAGCGTATTTATAGATGAAGGGTAGCAGAATTTTTCGTTGTTTAAATAAAATACAGCTACTGATAAATTTTTTTCAAGTGGACACCATTCCACACATTCTTAATCACATCACCGTCGAGTTGTGTTAACTCGTAGGTTCCTGGATGGATCACATTCGAGACCTTTGTATAGGCTTTCCCATGAGGCCTTTAACTTTCCAGAGATAGTGGGCTGGGATGAGACTGGCTCACGTAGGATGAGGTCATTGACTTTGGCTTTACACCTTTGTTAAAATATTTTATGACCTTGCTTTGGTACTAGACCATTGCTGCCATTGCTTCGTCCCTGACCTCCTCAAGCAGGTCGTTATCGAGCCTCAGCCCTTCGAGAATCTATGCTTATCTCGACCAGAATCACGGCGTCTGTGCTGTAAGCGAGCCTAAACAGAGTTTAGCGAGAAGAGTTTAAGCTCGTCTGATTTTCAGCTCTGTCAATATTTGTCAATTTCCATGACACAAATCTAGCGAGAAGAGTTTAAGCTCGTTTCAGATAAGCTACCATCCTTTCATTGTGAGTTTTGAATTCCCCTACGATTTGCTTGACTACAAGATACGAGACGCTGAAGATGTCGATGACGTCGACTTCGAGATCAAGAGCGAGACCCAAACCGGCGATCATTGCCTCGTACTCGGCCCCATTACTCGTTGCATGAAAAGTAAATGTGATTGCTTGTTGTACTTTGAACCTCTCGGGGCTAATCAATAAGACACCTGTTCCACTTGTTTCTGAGGTCGATGACCCGTCGAGGTAAAGGGTCTAAGACCTTGATTGGTCATTTTTTTCATCAAGTTTTCACATTTCTGGTTTGGAGAATTGGCACACAACAACAACGTCTGAGAGTGCTTGAGCTTTCATAGCTGTGCGAGGTTTGTACACAATGTAGAATTGACTCAGCTCAATGGTCCATGCCGTTAGTCTCCCTATCATATCAGGTTTAAGTTTGTGGAGAATACGTTTTAGAGGTTGGTTGGTCATGACCTGTATCTCTCGTCTTTAAAAGTAATGTCGGAGTTTGCGACTAGCGATAACTAAGACGAATACCAACTTTTCAACTTGCAGGTACGTTGTTTCCGCATCACGCAGAGTATGGCTAATGTAGTACACTAGCATCTCGCTTCCGAGGGAAGACTTGACCAATATAATGGTGATAGTCACATTACATGCCGACAAGTATATTCTTAGAGGCTCTCTAGGTTGAGCTTGAGCTAGAATCGGAGGTTAGCTCAAAAACTTTTTTAGTTCTATGAGGCCAATCTTACACTCTTCATTCCATTCAATTTTTGAGTGTTTGGATGCACTTTTAATGGCTTCAAAGAAGGGAGCACACCGTTTCGATGATTGTGGAATAAATCTTCTTAGAGCTTCAACGCAGCCCGTTAGGGTTTGCACCTCTTTCAAGGTAGAGAGGTCCTTCATATCAACGATGGCTTTGATTTGATTTGGATAGGCCTCGATTCCTCTCTGGGTTAGGAAGAATCCTAGAAATTTTTCTGATGTCATTCCAAAGGAGCATTTAGCTGGGTTCAGGTGCATGTTGTGGTGCCGGACGTTATCAAAAGTTTCTCGCAGATCTTTTACATGGTCTATGGTTTTTTGGGATTTTGTAACAAGGTCGTTGATATAGACCTGGAGATTTCATCCAATTTGCAAAGCGAAGATGGTGACCATCATTTGTTGAAAAGCTGTTTTTTCCCAATCTTGGCTATCCATTTTGATATGGTTATAGCCTGAAAATGCATTCATAAATGACAATTGCTCATGGCCGGTAGTGGCGTCTATGAGCTGATCAATGTTTGGTAATGGATAAAAATCTTTAAGGCAGGGTTGATTAAGATCTGAGTAATCTATACACATCCTCCATTTTCCGTTACTCTTCTTAACTAAAACCGCATTCACGATCCATTCGGGGAACTGTACGGGTTCAATAAATCTGGCCTCGAGAAGCCTGTCGATTTTGGCGTCAATAGCTTTTGTTTGGAAAAAATTCGTTTGTTTTGCATCACTGGTCTTACACCTGATTTGATATGGAGGGAGTGATGGACTATCATCTCGGGGATGCCAGGTATATCCTTTGGATTCCATGCGAAGAAATTAGTGTATTCCCAGATGAGGTTGATGATTTGTTGGTGAAGGTCGCCTTTTAAGTTCTTGCCGATCCTGTCACCTTGCTGGGGTTGCCCTACTCGACTTCGATCTCATCAGAATCCTCGATGGTGACACATGATTGTTCTGTGGGGAGTTCAATAATGGGTCGGGGATCCATCTCAACGATCTGATTGATTGACGCGTCATTCAATGTGTTTTTCTCTGGGTAAGACAATGGATAGGTGGATTGTCGTACGGCGACCTGATCTCCTACGACCTCACCTACCCCCGAACTCTGTCGGAAACTTCAACTTGAGATGGGGGATGGAACTAATAACTTTTAGAGCTGTGAGTACTGTTCTGTCGAGAATGGCATTGTAGCTAGAATTGGTATTGATGACATGAAATTTAACTATCTGCTATGTCTGGCATGGAAGGGAGCCAAAGAGGACAGGAAGGTCGATGGTGCCCACGAGCTTGACCTCATTCCCGGTGAAGCCGTATAGAGGCATATTGACATTTTCTAACTTCCGATCATCGGGATCCACATAGGCGCTGTGGTACAATATATCAACAGATCTTTGGTTATCAATGAGAATCTTTTTGATCGTATTCGTGCCAATTTTGGCAGTGATAACAAAGACGTCCTGGTGAGATTCAATCAGCCCTGAGGGGTAGTCGTCATCGAAGAATGAGATAATGGGAGTAGGGTTGAGCTGTGGGCGTTTAGGAGCCCTCAGGATTGACAGTAAAGATTTCCCGCACGTAGAGTTTTTTGGAGTTATTGGATGCTCTTCTTACGGCGAATCCCCCAGCTATAACATTGATGATTCGATCTTGGTCTCGAGGTCGATCAATCTGTTTTGTATTGCCGTGAACAATATAGTGAGTCAGTTGCCCCCGCTTGGTTTTAGCTTCGATAAGGGAGCTTAATTGGTAGCACTGATTTGTGGTGTGTTCGGTATCCTCATGGTACTTGCAAAATAGAGATTTTCGTGGCCTTCCAGGTTTCATTGGCCACGGGGGTCGATAATCGGGCTCCGTTTTCAGGGGAGCTAGGATTATTGACTTGTCCACCTTCAAAGCTTAAGAGATGAGGAACAAAATGGTAAAGGTGAGCTTTGCGAATTCTTCTGCTTTTCATGAGGTTTCCATGACCTCGATGGAGGGTCTGTTCTTTCATTTCATGAGCTATGAGGACTGCGAAGGTTAGTCGCCTTTGAGTATAAATCATAGCTTCGTTTCTAGTCGGTCCTCGGCGATCATCGTCGAGGGCTGTAGCTTCATTCTCCTCGAAAAGCCTTGCGAGGCGACTGGATACTACCGACGGCCTCTTGTAGGGTTAACAATTTAGAAAGATGCTTGTAATGTTCAGGGATTTTTCTCAAAAAATTCACTACAAGAAAAAAGGCCAAAATCGACCAAGAAAATCTTACCAAAAAAATTTGGTCGGAAATGAGTGAGCATTTCCGACTATGCACGAATTTGGTCAGAAATGGTGTGTATGGGGCCCATGATCTGAATACGTAAGCATCAATTCCTACCAACTCTTGGTCGAAAATCAAAACCTACCAATATTGGTCGGTTTTGATCAACTGTTGGTCGATTTTGACTGTAAATTGGCCCCACCATCCACATCGATTTTCGCCAAAAAATTTGGTCAAAAAGTTGAATTTTCCGCGCACATCAAAATCGACCAATATTGTTCGGAATTGATTAGCAGATTTCCGCCAAAAATTTCGTGAAAAAGTTGAATTTCCCGTTCAATCAAAACCTACCAATATTGGTCGGTTTTGGTTGCGTTTTGACCATGAAAGGACCCCACCTTCCACGTCATAATCCCTCATATTTTAAAAGAAAAATAATTTTATTTTGTCAGAGGCATTTCCTACTAATCTTGGTCGGAAATGAGCGAATGCAAATTTTGGCCTTTCACGTCATCAAACTATTCCATCTTATTTTTAGATTATTAAAAAAAAAGAAAAATATTTTATTTTGCCAGGGGCATTTCGTACCAATATTGGTAGGAAATGAGGGCAGATGCAAATTACATCATCCCACGTCATCAGACCAATATTTTTAGATTAATAAAAAATTTCTTAAAAAAAATAATTTTATTTTTCCAGGGGCATTTCCTAATCTTGGTAGGAAATGAGGGTGGATACGAATTGAATTTCTGCCAAAAATTTCGTGAAAAAATTGAATTACCCGCTCACTTCAAAATCGACCAATATTGGTCGGAACTGATTAGCAGATTTCCACCTAAAATTTCGTGAAAAAGTTGAATTTCCCGTTAACATCAAAACCTACCAATATTGGTAGGTTTTGATCAATAAATAAAATTAAAAAATATATAATAATATCGAGATTTATAAATAAGTTATAAGTTTACTATGAAATATTTTTATTTTTGTGTGAGGAAGCATAGAAAAAACATTGGATGAAAAATAAATTGTAAAAAATCAAAATCCATTAGAAAATGAAAGACTGTTAGTGATCGAAGTTTGAGTTAGGATTTTTACTTATGATTTAGGGATAGTTTAGGGTTAGACATTTTGAATTAAAAAAAATTATTCTCGACGGTCCAACCATACGGATGTCAAGATCCATCCTTTTTAATGGTATTGCCAAAATTTCAAAAAAAAAATTATTTGATTTGGTAATATGACGGTCAACTAGTAGTTTGACTACAACCCCTAAACACGGTTTCGTCCAGGTTTCGTGTTTCAAAATTTTTAAAATTATTTCTCGACAGTCCAACCATACGGATGTCAAGATCCATCATTTTTAATGGTTTTTCCAAAATTTCAAAAAAAAATTATTTGATTTGGTAATTTGAAGGTCAACTAGTAGTTTGACTACAACCCCTAAACACGGTTTCGTCCGGGTTTCGTATTTTTAAAAGTTATTTCTCGATGGTCCAACCATACGGATGTCAAGATCCATCATTTTTAATGGTATTGCCAAAATTTCAAAAAAAATATTATTTGATTTGGTAATTTGACGGTCAACTAGTAGTTTGACTACAACTCCTAAACAAGGTTTCGTCCGGGTTTCGTGTTTCGAATTTTTAAAAATTATTTGTCGACGGTCCAACCATACGGATGTCAAGATCCATCCTTTTTAATGGTATTGCCAAAATTTCAAAAAAGAATTATTTGATTTAGTAATTTGACGGTCAACTATAGTTTGACTACAACCCCTAAACACGGTTTCGTCCGGGTTTCGTGTTTCGAATTTTTATAAATTATTTCTCGATGATCCAACCATACGGATGTCAAGATCCATTCTTTTTAATGGTATTGCCAAAATTTCAAAAAAAAATAATTTTGATTTGGTAATTTGACGGTCAACTAGTAGTTTGACTCCAACCCCTAAACACGGTTTTGTCCGGGTTTCGTGTTTCGAATTTTTGAAAATTATTTCTCGACGATCCAACCATACGGATGTCAAGATCCATCATTTTTAATGGTATTTCCAAAATTTTGGGGAAACAAAAAATTTTATTTGATTGGGTAATTTGACTGTCAACTAGTATTTTGACTACAACCCCTAAACACGGTTTCGTTCGAGTTTCGTGTTTCGAATTTTTGAAAATTATTTCTCGACGGTCCAACCGTACAGATGTCAAGATCAATCCTTTTTAATGGTATTGCAAAAATTTCAAAAAAAAAATTACATGATTTTGTATTTGAGGGTCAACTAGTAGTTTGACTACAACCCCTAAACAATGCCAAATTTAAAAATTTAAATAAAAATAAAAAAATGGCAAATTTTGAACTAAAATTCATACACACCCAAGTAGTCATAATCATTATTTTTAAATAGTCATACTCACTATTTGTGTGATGATTATTACCCTACATTCACTAATTTTCTTATTTTTTTGATTTTCTCCCATTTTTAACTAGTTTGTAAAATAAATTAAGAGTAAAGTGCACTTTGTCTACTCGCAGTTAGGGTGTCAGACCATTTGAGATACTTCACTTAAAAAACTACTATGTGCTATACCGAACTTCCAGTTTCGTTACATTATGTGTATTTCCGTTAAAATACCTTAACATCGTTAATAAATAAAGCTAAAGTGTAGGGGTAAAACCGTCTTTTGATCATTATCTTCTTCTTCAAACTCATATCCACCATTGATAAAATCTTCAAGGAATTAAAACTTAAATATCGCATCCATTTCTCAACGAAATCAAGTTATTCAAGTTGCAACAGAATCATCTCTTTCTCCTCTTCAAATAGATAGTGATTTTAACTATCAAAGATTTAATTCAAGAAATTTGTATTTTTAGAGAAATTATATGTCTATATATATACGAAATTAGCGTATATATATATATATATATATATATATTAAATAAATATCATTTTGTAGAGAAGAAATAGATGATCTTGTTTCACTTTAAAT
The DNA here is from genome assembly GCA_036435485.1 of Saposhnikovia divaricata. Lineage (NCBI taxonomy): Eukaryota > Viridiplantae > Streptophyta > Magnoliopsida > Apiales > Apiaceae > Saposhnikovia > Saposhnikovia divaricata. Next base: position 167,077,636 of record CM071599.1, read on the forward strand.
TAATTGATTTCGTTAAAAGGTGAATGTGATATGTGAGTTATAAGTTTTAGAAAAGTTCAACAATGGTGAATTTGATATTGGGGAATAAGATGGTGGCTAGAATGTTATTACACCCCTGAATTTTGGCTTTATTACTAACGCTGTTAAAGTGTTTTAACGAAATCTCGCAATGTGTAACGAAACTGGAAGTTCAATATAACACGTGGTAGTTTTTGAAGTGAAGTATCTCAAGTGATCTGACACCATAACTACGAGTATACAAAGTACACTTTACTCATAAATTAAAAAATTAAATAAAAATAGAAAAAATGCCAAAGTTTGTACTACAATTCATACACACCCAAGTAGTCATACTCACTATTTGTGATGATTGTTACTCTGCTTTCACTAATTTTCTGTTTTTTTTTATTTTCTCCCATTTTTAACTATTGTGTAAAGTAAATTAAAAAATTAAATAAAAACAGAAAAAATGCCAAATTTTGAACTAAAATTCATACACACCCAAGTAGTCATACTCATTATTTGTGTGATGATTGTTACCCAACAAGTCTTGTAATTTTCTATTTTATTTTATTTTCTCCCATTTTTAACTAGTTTATAAAATAAATTAAAAAATTAAATAAAAATAGAAAAAATGCCAAATTTTTGAACTAAAATTCATACACACCCAAGTAGTCATACTCACTATTTGTGTGATGATTGTCACCCTACTTTTCTATTTTTTATTTTTCCTCCATTTTTAACTATTTCATAAAATAAATTAGAAAATTAAATTAAAATAGGAAGAAGTGCGTACTTCTACTTTTTAGGGTCAAAACCGACCAATATTGGTAGGAATTGAGCATTAATTCAAAATTTTTATGTAAATTTTGAACTAACCACCGAACTCAAGTTTTAAAAAATGGCGCTCACATTTGAAAATTCAAAATTTTCATCCAACCCCATAACCTACACATATTGGTAGGAATTGAGCATTAATTTCGTGAAAATTTCAAAAATGGTGCCGAGACCAAAATATTCAAAAATTCCGTCCAAACCCAAAATTTCAAAAAGTCCGCCCAAACTTATAATCTACCAAAATTGGTAGGAAATAGGTGACTTGAACCTCTATAAACAACTTTCTTCTCTCTTTAATTTTCATTTTAATCTTCTCCACCAAACTACTTTCTTCTCTCTTTTCACTTTCCCTTCATCTCTTTCATTTTGACCATCTCAAATATCATGGTATAAATCTTATCCTTCTTACATATGTGTTCTTAATATTCTTTTTCTTCTTGATTAGTTCATATATTCATTTTTTGATGATGATTTATGTAATTTGTTCTTTGTTTTTCAAATTAATGAACTTGATATTTTACAATCATGTACTATTTATGAACTACATGTATTCATTGTTTATGAGTGTGTATAATTGATACTAATTAACTATTCACACTTTTTTTCTCAAAAAAAAAAAAACTATTCACACTTTTATGTAGATCTTTGAAGATGAACATGGTGGTGTCGAGGCCAAGAAAATGGTAAAAACGAAGATGGAGATAGCAAAATTACAAAGAATGACGGCCAACGATTCAACAATGATGGAAACTTTGAAGATGATGAGTTTAAACTCTTTAAACATTTCCAAATTTGTTCTCATTTTTTGTAATTCGAATAGTTATTTGAAGATGTAATTGTAATTTATTAATACAATGATTGTGATAATGTCGAACTATGATTTATGATGAATGTATGAATTTTGTTTATGGGTGTATGCCTATGATTTAGAGATTGATTTTATTGTGCAATTTGCTCTACATGAATATTAATGAAGCACGATTTTTTTAAAAAAATGGGCCAAACAATTCTTACCAATCTGGGCTATAACCTACCACATTCAAGCCATTTCCTACCAAAGTTACAATGGTAGGAATTGATTGGTAGAAAATTCCAATTTACATGGCTTCTGTTATAAAACTGACCAAATTTACATACCTTTCGTTGGTAGGAAATAGGTCTTGACTAAAGTAAAAAATGACCTATTTCCTACCAATATTGGTCGGTTTTGATCAGTAAGTTTCCGCCAAAAATTTCGTGAAAAGGTTATGTTAGGAATATGTTGTACTTGATGATAACTTCACAATCAATCAAATTTTATAAGGTTTTGTAGCTGTCAACGGATGAGGATTTATAACTCTATCCGTTGACAGGTAGCTCATCAACGGATGAGGTTTTGTAGCATACTGTAGTATCTCTATGTTATCAGTTGATAGTGTTTTTATCCACAGTCATGTTGACCATCAACGGATAGGCAGAATAGGGTAGCCAATTGTAAATAAGCTATGCTATGTAATTCTGTCTAAGTGAAAGTGTATCAACAGATGAAGACAAAACTCTATCAACGGATACAACTCAAATCCACTCTATCAACGGATACAGCTCAAGTCTCAATATCAACGGATACCGCTCAATACATCATCAACGGATGTCAGTGTACAATATCAACGGATAATCATTTACACTGTCTTCTATGATTAGCTGGGGATTAGCAGTTGATAAGGACATGTTTGACTGACAGATCACATGGGTTGATAGTAGATACAAAAAGCAGTATGGCAGCCATACTTTGGAAACACAGAAGAAAGAAGCATTCTATTTACACTATGAATACAAGAAAGGTGCAGGAGACATGTCTGAACACAAGGACAACCTTTCGGCTACATGTGTATTTGGAGTGTAGTAGCAAGTCAACTAGAATTAGATTAATATTATCTTATTCCAGTAGTACTTGTAAAACTTGGGATTTATAACCAAGTGTAGCAACTCTTTGTAGGTTAAGAAAACAGATACATTTTGCTTAGGGTTTCTATTGAATATTCTTAGAAAGCAAAGAGTTGTAAAACAGAAGCTGTGTACTTTTGTATCACAGAGTTTTCTTCGAATAAAAGCTTCAGGTGGTGCATTTAACCACCTGATTTTTTATGTGTTTGTGCATTAATCTTTTTACAAGCAATTATCCTAGTATAGATTTCTGGAGTTCTTATCAGAAATTTATAAATATCAAGAATTGTATTCAACCCCCCCTTCTACAATTATACAAGTGTGTAATCTGGGAATAACAATTGGTATCAGAGCGAGCTTCTAACATATTTGAAGTTTAAAGATCAACACACTTCCAACATGTCTAAGAAGGATTATGGAGTAAAGATTCCAGTTCTTGATAGAGAAAATTACTTTCACTGGAAAGTAAAAATGCGTCTACATCTCTCGTCTATTGATGAGGGCTTTGTGGATTGCATTGACAAGGGTCCTCACGTTCCAATGAAGACAGCAACAAGAGTTGGCCTGGCTGATGATGTGCCTGACACTCTCATTCCCAAACATGTTTCTCAGTGGAGTCTTGAAGATATTGCGGAAGTCCACAAAGACAAAAATACCATGAATATTCTGTTCAATGGTCTAGAAACAGACATGGTTGACAATGTTATTAACTGTACTACCGCCAAGGAAGTATGGGACACTGTTCAAACCCTGTGTGAAGGAACAGAACAGGTAAGGGAAAACAAGATGCAACTACTAATCCAACAGTATGAACATTTCCACTTTAAGAGTGGAGAAACATTGAATGATACATTTAGTAGATTTCAAAAGCTACTAAATGGTTTGAAACTGTATGGAAGAATCTATCAAGTTAAAGATTCTAATCTCAAATTTCTGAGATCACTGCCCAAGGAATGGAAGCCAATGACTGTTTCTCTAAGAAACACTCAAGAGTACAAGACATTTACTCTTGAAAGGCTCTATGGAACTTTAAAGACCTATGAGCTGGAAATGGAGCAGGATGAAGAGATTGAGAAGTCTCAAAAGAAAAGTGGGTCAGTTGCACTTGTTGCCAACTTGGAGCAAAAGGAGGAAAGAACAGAAACTGCTAGTTCTACACCAAACAGGGAGGTTTGTAAAGGTAGAGCAGAATCAAGCAGGAGCAAGGAAAAGGTGTCTGAGGAATTGAATGCTCTTCAGCAGGATGAATTGGATGAGATAGATGAGCACTTAGCTTTTCTATCTAGGAGATTCTCTAAGCTGAAATTCAAGAGAAACTCTGGGGTGGCCAAGCCATTTAACAAGGATTTTTCCACAAGCAACTATGTGGATAAATCCAAAATTAAATGCTACAATTGTGGAATTGCTGGTCACATGATAAGTGAATGCAGGAAACCTAGATCTGAGAACAAGGGAAAGTCAACTGAGGCTGTTGACTATAAGAAGAAATATTTTGATCTTCTTAGGTAGAAAGGAAAGGCATTCTTGACCCAAAAGTATGACTGGGCTGTTGATGACAATCATTCTGATGATGATGTTGAGTTAGTCAACCTTGCTTTAATGGCTGATTCTGGAGAGCAGGAAGCAAGTTCAGCTAGCAATCAGGTATTTTCTACTAATCTCTCTGAGCTCACCAAAGAGGAATGCAATAGTGTTATAGATGAAATGTGTACTGAACTATATCACTTAAGTGTTACTCTTAAATCACTTACTAAAGAGAACAATAGGATTAAAGAGTCTAATCTGTTTTTAAGTGATAGAAATGTTGCTCTAGAAACTCAATTTCTAGAATTTGAGAAAATGAGAGTTGATTGCAATAATGCTAAAAGTGAACTTGAAGCTGTGTTAAAAAGAGAACTGATTTTAAAAGACCAGCTTGAAAAAAGAACAAGGGATAATTGCTAAATTTCAAAGTTGTAGGAATATTTCTCGAAACATAATAGAAGTTCAGGGAATAGAATCGTTTGTGAAGGATACCTGGACTAAAAAGAAAAAGGAGCTAGAACCTGGCCTTGAGGATCTAGAGACTATTTGTGAATCAACGGATGGTGATCATCCGTTGACAGATGAACCGTCAACGGATGAGAGGTATCCGTCGACTAACAAAAAGTTTGTTAGTAAGAAGGAACTTAGGAAACTGGATATCAAGTATGGTCCAGTCAACAAGAATTTTGTTAGTGGTGAGTGCAGCAAAACCAAATCCAGTGGGAAGGCTAAGGCAGGTGATTTACACAACAAAAAGGCTGTTGGTAAATCAGATAATGAAAAGGTAGAAATTGAGGATAAAAAGAAAAAGAACAGAAATGGTAAGATAGGCATCAACAAGAAAAACAATTACTCTCCTGACAGGTTTGCTCCTAGGAAAACTTGTAGTAATTGTAATAGTGTCAATCATCTATCTTCTAATTGCAAGATTGTCAACAAGGCTCCTGTTCATGTACCTCAACCAATGCCATGTATGCCTGCAATGCCTGGTTTGTATCAAAATGCTAGTTTTTCAAATCCATATGTGAACATGCCATATGTGTCTAATCCTTACTTTCAATCTATGAATGTGCCACAAATGTCATGGAACATACCTAACATGAATAATATGTATGCCAATTTTCCACACATGCATGCATCCAATATTCATGCAAATGAGCATTTGTCACACCCCATCACTCAAGCATCTACACCTAAGTTGAAGAATGCTAAGAGTGCAAAGTCAAAGGCTAACAAGAAAGGACCCAAGGAAGCTTGGGTACCAAAATCAACTTGATTTGTTTTTGAAATGTGTGCAGGGAAACAGAAGGAATCTATGGTACCTAGACAGTGGATGCTCTAGGCACATGACAGGAGATTCAACCCTGCTCACAGAGTTCAAGGAAGGAGCTGGCCCTGGAATTACCTTTGGAGATGACAGCAAAGGATATACTAAGGGATATGGCCTGATTTCAAAAGACAATGTCATCATTGAAGAAGTGGCTTTAGTTGAAGGTTTGAAGCACAATTTGCTGAGTGTCAGTCAGATTTTTGACAAAGACTATGAAGTAAAGTTCACAAAAGAAGCCTGTGTTGTTTCTGCCAAGGAAGACAACAATGTGGTATTGACAGGCTTTAGAAAAGGAAATGTTTACATAGCTGACTTCAATTCAGCATGCTCAGAATCCATTACTTGTCTCTTCAGCAAAGCAAGTAAGGATGAGAGTTGGCTATGGCATAAGAAGCTGTCACATTTGAATTTTAAAGTTATGAATGATTTGGTAAGAAAGGATCTTGCTAGAGGAATCCCTCAATTGGAGTTTGTCAGAGATGGGCTGAGTGATGCTTGCCAATTAGGGAAACAAAAGAAATCATCCTTCAAAAGCAAGACAGAGTCATCCATTGTTAAGCCTCTTCAATTGCTGCATATGGACTTATTTGGTCCAGTAAATGTCATGTCTATTTCAAAGAAGAAATACTGTCTGGTGATTGTAGATGATTTTTCTAAGTTCACATGGACCTTCTTCCTGCACTCTAAGGATTGTGCAAGTGAAATCATCATCAATCACCTCAGAATACTAAACAATGGTTCTGAAGACAGAGTACAAAGAATCAGGAGTGACAATGGTACTGAATTCAAGAATTCCACAATGAAGATTTTCCGTGAAGAGAATGGAATTGTCCATGAGTTTTCTGTTGCCAGAACACCTCAACAAAATGGGGTTGTTGAAAGGAAAAACAGAACTCTCATTGAAGCAGCTAGAACAATGTTAAGTGAATCAAGGTTACCAACATATTTCTGGGCTGAAGCTGTCAACACTGCATGCTTTACTCAGAATATTTCCTTGGTCAATCAAGCTAGAGGAATGACTCCTTATCAGTTATTAACCAACAAGAAACCAACTTTAGCTTTCCTACATGTCTTTGGATGTAAGTGTTTTGTGCTAAGGAATCATGGAGATAACTTGGGCAAATTTGAAGCAAAGGCAGATGAAGCTATTTTCGTTGGATATGCAGCAGGGAAAGCCTACAAGGTCTACAATCTAAGAACCAACATTGTTATGGAATCTGTACATGTTGTGTTTGATGATCAAAAGATTCTAGGCCTAAATGATGAAGGTTACCATGAAAAGTTGGAATTTGAGAATGAAGGTGAAGGAAGAATGTACTATGATGATGATGAGGAAAATGAAGATCATGACCACAAAGATCCACCTAGAGCTGTTATACCAACTAGAAGTGATGCTTACACTGAAAATGAAGCATCCGTTGACAGTCATTCTGCAACATCCGTTGACAGTCATTCTGCAACATCTGTTGACACTATTAGAGATGCATCCGTCGACAGGCAAAATGATGCATCCATTGACAGTCAACTTCATAATTCAGCAAGGACAACAAACTCAGGGGGAGTTTCTCAAGGTCAAAATTCTATGCTAAATCAACATGATCATGATCATGCTCATGGAAATGAAGCAACCTCATCAAGATCAAACCTTCCACCTGCAAGAAAATGGACTAGAAATCATCCATTTGAGTTAATCATTGGTGAATCAAATTCAAGAGTCCAAACTAGAAGGGCCACTCAAGCAGAATGTCTATACAGTAGCTTCCTGTCTCAAGAGGAACCTAAGAAAGTGGAGGATGCCCTTCTAGATCCAGATTGGGTGTTAGCAATGCAAGAAGAGCTAAACCAATTTGAAAGAAATAAAGTATGGAAACTTGTGCCCAAACCTGATGATAGAAGTGTCATAGGTACTAAATGGGTTCTCAAGAATAAGACCGATGAAAATGGCATAATTGTGAGGAATAAAGCTAGATTAGTGGCAAAGGGCTACTCTCAAGAAGAAGGAATAGATTTTGATGAAACTTTTGCTCCAGTGGCAAGACTTGAGGCAATAAGAATCTTTCTAGCCTATGCAGCACATGCCAATTTCAAAGTCTATCAGATGGATGTCAAAAGTGCCTTCCTAAATGGGGAACTGGAAGAAGAGGTCTATGTCCATCAACCTCCTGGCTTTGAGGATCCAGAATTTCCGGGATATGTATATCTTCTCATGAAAGCACTTTATGGTTTGAAGCAAGCACCAAGAGCCTGGTATGACACTTTATCTCAATTTCTTTTGAAGAACCACCTCACTAGAGGTACAGTAGATAAAACCTTATTTCATAGGAATATTAATGGTTCTTCAATACTTGTTCAAATCTATGTAGATGATATTATTTTTGGGTCTACAGATGAGAAGCTTTGCAAAAAGTTTGCCAAACTTATGCAAAGTAGGTATGAAATGAGCATGATGGGTGAATTAACTTACTTTCTTGGCCAACAAGTAAAGCAAGTTAATGAGGGCATTTTCATAAGTCAAACAAAATATATTTATGATCTCTTAAAGAAATTTGACTTAATGGATTGTACATCTGCTAAAACACCTATGGCCACTGCAACTAAGCTTGAGTTGAATACTAAGGAAAAGTCTGTGGACATCTCAAGCTATAGAGGCATGGTAGGTTTACTTCTATACCTAACAGCTAGTAGACCTGATATAATGTTTTCTACTTGTCTTTGTGCTAGATTTCAAGCTGACCCTAGAGAGTCTCACTTAATAGCTATTAAAATAATTTTCAGGTATCTCAAGGGAACACCAAACCTTGGCATTTGGTACCCAAGAGAATCTGGTTTTGATCTAACTGGCTATTCAGATGCAGATTATGCAGGTTGCAGAGTTGATAGGAAAAGTACTACAGGTTCCTGTCAATTTCTAGGAAACAGGCTTGTTTCATGGTTCAGTAAGAAACAAAACTCAGTCTCCACTTCTACAGCTGAAGCTGAGTACATTGCTGCTGGAAGCTGTTGTGCACAGATTCTATGGATGAGAAACCAACTCATTGACTATGGTCTAAAAGTTGAGAAGATTCCAATTTTCTGTGACAACACAAGTTCTATTGCCATCACAGGGAATCCAGTGCAACATTCGAGAACCAAGCACATTGACATCAAATACCACTTCATTAGAGAACATGTGATGAATGGTACAGTAGAAATGCACTTTGTGCCAAGTGAAATGCAGCTTGCAGATATCTTCACCAAGCCTCTTGATGAATCCACATTCACAAGATTGGTAGGTGAGCTAGGTATGCTTAACTTGTCATAATTCCTAGTGATATTTGATTTCACTGCAATGAAGCTAGAAATGTGTTTTGATTTACTTGAAAGTTAAAACTTTCAGAAAGATTTTCTGCAGAAATTTTGTCTAAGGCAAAATTAGCTTATCAACGGATATCCTTTTATCCGTTGATAGTATAAACACATTACTAGATTTTCGCATGTCAACGGGTAACAGGCTATCCACGTCATCAACGGATAAACTGTATCTCAACCGTTCATTCTATATCCGTTGATATACATTTTTTTTATAACCGTTGGTAACCGTGTATATCTAATCATGGCTATACTTATTTTCTTTTCATTTATTATCTGACAGTTACTTTTGACCAATGGAGTAATTACTTTTAATTATTTCATTTTTAATTCTTGAAAAATATAAAAGGCTGACTTGTACTCTCACATCTCACTTTTATTCATTTTCAAGCATATCAAAAGTTAACTGCATCTTCTTCTCTAAAACTCTCTGTAACCAAAGTTCAAACACTTCAATGGCGCCCATTGTTAAGATGATGTCCTCCACTGGGTTTACCTATGAGAAGAACAATTTCGCGGCCTTTGTTGACACAGTGAATGCTCCAGAAGCTTACCACACTTTGATGAGTTTCGTGAAGAAATGCAAACTGTCATATGCTATGACTGCCACCACTCCCTTAATCCACGAGGTAATTGAAGAAATGTGGACATCTGCTGAGTACAATGGCACAGACGGTACAATTGCTTTTTCTTTAAAGGGTAAAAACTATGTAGTTAATTCTGATGTAATAACTGCTTGTTTAAAATTGCCTGAGAATAACTGTCTGAAAGTACCCACCGATGCTGAAATTGTTGCCATGCTTAATTCTATTAATTATGCCCTTAGTACTGAAAACTTAGGGAAAATTGTTAGGAAAGGAATGGTTAAAGAATGGAGTTATTTCTGTGATGCCTTCATTAAAACTTTTTCAGGGAAAATTAGTAATTTTGATGTTGTTACCCAGTCCATGCTAACTATGATGTGTATGCTCTTAAATGATAAATTCTATAATTTTGGCACACTAGTTATGTATGAGATAGCTGCAAAATTAGGTAAAAAGGAAACTAGGAGCAAGAATATCTACTTTGCTAGATTTTTAATGCTCTTAGCACTGCATGTATCTGAGAATGAGCTATCCATTGCTAACCCGGATAGCAAGTTCCAATGTTTTGTTCAGGAGAAGAGAGTCTTAATTGACCTAATTCGAATGAACCTCAATGCAGGAGTACAATTGGTATATCTACCAAATGTTAAGGTAACTATTTCTAACTCTGAAACCCCTATCTCCAACCTCCAAATTTCTTTGCCTTCTAGTGTCACAATGGAGTCTGTAGTTGTGACCAAACAGGCTCCTACCAAAGTGACCAAATCCAGAGTTCCAAAATCACATTCTAGTAAGCAAACCTCAAGTGTCTCTCAAAAGACACCTGTTGTAAAATCTACCAAAACTCTTGAGGGGAGTGTGAAGGTGGTAGTGAGTGGTGAGGGACAGGGTGAACATCAAAGAAGCCCTAAGGATAAGGAAGGAGAGATGAGTGCAACCACCATTTCAGTCTCTCAAAAGACTGCTAATGTAACTACAAGCCAAATTCTAGTTACACTCTCTCAACAGAGTGTGACTACTGAATCAAGTTCCCCACAAGGAACACTGCACAAGAGGGTTAGAGACACATATAGCCCACTCTCAAAAACCTATGGAAGAAGAGTGAAATCTAAAACCACAGGGGAATCACAGGGTGCACACACAGTACAGGAAACTGTACCTTCTCAAACTCAGTTTGATGTGGCTTCAACAAATGTGGAGTCACAGCCCCTTGATCTTAATCTTCAAATCGATACACATTACAATCCACCATCACCAACTCCATCTCTGGATGTGGATATGATATCTACATCAATTCCTGATTCTCCATCTTTAAGATTCTTAGAGAAGCCCCACTCTGCAATTGGTGGTCATCATCTTTTAGATGATTTGTTGGACCATAAATCTTCTCTTCCAGAATTCTCAACACAGACTGTGGCCTCGAACTTAAAATCAATCTCCACAGATTCAGTGTTGGTTTTCTCTTCAACGGATAAAATTATTCCTTCCTCAACGGATATCCTTCATCCGTTGACAAGTGTTTCTCCATCAACGGATGCGCCTCTGTCTAGCCATCCGTTGACAGCTATAACTACTCCATCAACGGATATTCCTTATCCGTTGATAACTCACTCTACCACTGCTATATCTGACATTCCTGTGTCAAGTGTGGAGGAGTTCTCAGTAGTTGAAACACTTTTAGGATTGAGGGAAGGGAGTGAGAGGCTGCCTTGTGAGCAGGCAAAAGGAGAGCTAAATAATGAGAGGCTGGCCATTTCTTCCGGTCAGGCAAAAGGAGAGACTGAGAGTTCCACCTTAGTAGGTGAAGGTGAGGGTGTGAGAGGTGTGAGCCAAGGGGAGCCCTTGATGCAAGAAAAGAGAGATGAGAGGAGAGAAGGGACTATAGGAGAAATAAGGATGGAAGAAGCAGCCATTGCTAGTGAGTCCATGGAGGTTGAGGATGCAGCCAAGGAAATGGAATTTCAAAGAGAATATCAGTCCATGATTGACTCCATTTCTTTGGATGCTGAAACCTTTACTCACCCTGTTCCTGCCTATCAAATTCTGGCACAACAGGGCAATGTGGAAGCAGAGGAGGCAATGCACCTAGTGCACACCTCACAGTCTCTACTTAGAGCTAAGGAATCTTTAGAAGCTCTGCCAACCACTGCTGAGAGTGAAGAATTTGAAGATTCTGAAGATGAAGACAGCCAGAGCCCTGAAGATGAAGGTGGTAGCAGTATTCATGATTGGAAATTTGCTCACAACTACACCTATCATCAACTTGATGTGGAAATCATAAGGCAATATAAATCTGCCCTGGCTGAGCACCCAGAAGCAGATCCACAGAGAAAGGTTGTTCTTCAACAGGCAATTGACTCCCTTAAGTTACAAAAGATGCAAATGGTGATTCAGAGAACCAACTTAGAGGAGATCAAACAAGAAATCAAGGATGTGAAGATCTCTGTGGATTCCAAGTTAGAGCAACTAGCTCCGACAGCCACTCAGAGGGTGTTGCAACAAAGGTTAATCAAAGAAGACACTCTGGCTAAGTCTGTGCAACTACTCAACTCAAGAGTGGAAAAGATGGAATCCCAGATGGAGCAATTTCTTCAACATCAAAAACTGCAAACCCAACTGCTAGAAAAGTTAGTTGCAGCCCCAACTTCTAGTCAAACCCTTGATGCTAACAAAAAGGGGGAGAAAGTGGAAGAGGCTGTGGCAACTACAAGTCAAATCTTAATTTCTGAAAGAAGGGAAGCAGCAAGTGAGGGGGAGCAGTAGCCTACCATAGTGGTCAATCCACAGGACTTCATTGTCACAGTTTCCCCCAGCAAATCCAAACCTGTACAAGTAGCTCTATCTAAAGAGTTTGATTTCTCAAACTTGACAGAAGAGGAAAAGCTAGCCAAGATTGAAGCCCTGCAATGGAAGAAAGAGGAGAACTATGAAAGAATAATGAGGACAGAAAGATTGATCAATGCATCTATTGTATCAAATATGTTCTCTAGCCAAACCTCAGCTCCAACAATATCTACCACAATTCTGAAGGTGCTCACTCCAGCAATTGTGGCTCCTACATTCTATGATGCTGAGCCTTCTCATGTTAAAGAATTTGAACCCTACATCAAAGCAAGACCCTTCTCACCACCAAAATCAAATGGGAAGAACAAGTTACAACTAGACTTTCCATTTCCCAAGGATGATGAAGAGAAGCTGATGGGTAAGCAAATTAAGGAATTCAAGGAGAAGACTAACAGCTGTGTAAGAGAATGGATGGCTGTAATCATAAGGAATGGAAAAGTTCTAAACATATCCAACAGCCATCCTAGATTTGTTGAAGCCAAGAGAGAAGAGACTTCAAGGCTGCTAAGAGAATCTCAACCAAGCACTGAAAATCAATATGAAAACTCAGATGAGAAGCAAGCAAGGCTGGCTCAAAAGTTAATGGATGAGGTAGAGGATGAAATGAGGGAACCTGAGGAAGTCTCCAAATTCAAAAGGAAAGGGAAATCAGTCCCCAAATCCAAATCTAAGAGAATGAAATCAAAGGCAAGGAGGCCTGTCTCTCCAGAAATTGAAAACAAGGAGACAGTTGGCTCATCACAACCTATTTCTGTAAAAGTATTCAACCCAGCTGTGAATTTCCATGGTGAGCCTATAGTACCTAAAGAGGAACCAATGAATCTTGACTCCATTGAGGTTCCTTCATTCTTGCTGAAGCCTCAACAGAAGCCTATACAGAAGAAAAGGAAACCAAGGAAGCAACCTTCAAAGGAACCAATTCAAGTTGCTAGGGTACCTGCTATTGTCAGGCAGCCAATCTTGGAAAACAAGGATGATTTTATCTATCAGGCAGATATTGAAGAATACTCTGGCATGAATCTTTATCTGGATGAATTGTCAGAAGTAAGAGGAATTGATAAATATAAACATTTGCCTGAGAGATTGGTCTTTGTATACTAGGGAGGAAAGGAAAGGACATGGCCACTACAAAGGGTTCTTGGAGAAAATTATCTGACCTTAACCAAAGTGTTCTCTGCAATCAAGAGATACACAGGGTTCTCCAAGATAGCAAAAGGGTAGATACTGGACAGAATAGAACAGATAAGGAGGGAATGGAACTCACCATCTAGTCTACCAAGGAAGATGAAGATCCCATACAATGGACAGAAAATCCACCTTCAACCCTTCTGGATGATGGAGTTCAGGGATGAAGATGGTAACAGGAGATTCTTCAGGTTAGAAGACCAACTACCAAAGGCTAGTTCTCAATACCTGAGATGGTTACAACAAAAGCTAAATCCAAAGGTTGATGAAGAAGATGCCTTCTATAGGCAACTCCAAATACAGATTGAGTCCAACTCTGCCAAAGAAGGAAAATCAAGGGTGATGCCAACAAGAGAAAAGAAACAGTCTTAATCTGCTCAGTCTAGAGGAGCACTTCTCTGTAAATTTCTCAAACTTTCAGTTTTTAATTTTTGTAGCTTAATACAATTTTTGCATTGTTCTATATATATCTTTAGGAATGTTTTGTTATCATCAAGGTCCTGAATTTATGCTTTATTGCCATCAAGTATAAATTGGGGGAGATTGTTAGGAATAGGGTTAAATCTCAAATTGCTTATTGAAGTGGAGGGCTGTTATCAAATTACTCACTCTAGTTATCGGCATCTCATCTGAATCATTCAGGTCATAATAAATATCAAATGGATATCTTTAAAATATACTCGAAAAATAAAAATAATTTTTCATTGATTTCTACATATTTTTCTTGAATGCTTCCATAACCAAACGAAAAGTTAATAATTCTAGTATTTCTGATAATATATTTAGATTTTTAAAAATTCACTTACTATTTATTTTTAATTTTATTGTCATTTTCCTTGTTTTAATTAAAAATAAATAGTAAATAAACTTTTTAAATTCTAAATATATTATCAAAAATAATAGAATTATTAACCTTTCGTTTGGTTATGGAAGCATTCAAGAAAAATGTGTAGAAATCAATGAAAAATTATTTTTATTTTTTGAGTATATTTTAAAGGTATCCATTTGATATTTATTATGACTTTAATGATTCAAATGAGATGCCGATAACTAGGGTGAGCAATTTGATACTAGCCCTCCACTTCAATGAACACTTTGAGATTTAACCCGTTAGGAATATGTTGTACTTGATGATAACTTCACAATCAATCAAATTGTATAAGGTTTTGTAGCTGTCAATGGATGAGGATTTATAACTCTATCCGTTGACAGGTAGCTCATCAACGGATGAGGTTTTGTAGCATACTGTAGTATCTCTATGTTATCAGTTGATAGTGTTTTTATCCACAGTCATGTTGACCATCAACGGATAGGCAGAATAGGGTAGCCAATTGTAAATAAGCTATGCTATGTAATTCTGTCTAAGTGAAAGTGTATCAACAGATGAAGACAAAACTCTATCAACGGATACAACTCAAATCCACTCTATCAACAGATACAGCTCAAGTCTCAATATCAACGGATACCGCTCAATACATCATCAACGGATGTCAGTGTACAATATCAACGGATAATCATTGACACTGTCTTCTATGATTAGCTGGGGATTAGCAGTTGATAAGGACATGTTTGACTGACAGATCACATGGGTTGATAGTAGATACAAAAAGCAGTATGGCAGCCATACTTTGGAAACACAGAAGAAAGAAGCATTCTATTTACACTATGAATACAAGAAAGGTGCAGGAGACATGTCTGAACACAAGGACAACCTTTCGGCTACATGTGTATTTGGAGTGTAGTAGCAAGTCAACTAAAATTAGATTAATATTATCTTATTCCAGTAGTACTTGTAAAACTTGGGATTTATAACCAAGTGTAGCAACTCTTTGTAGGTTAAGAAAACAGATACATTTTGCTTAGGGTTTCTATTGAATATTCTTAGAAAGCAAAGAGTTGTAAAACAGAAGCTGTGTACTTTTGTATCACAGAGTTTTCTTCGAATAAAAGCTTCAGGTGGTGCATTTAACCACCTGATTTTTTTATGTGTTTGTGCATTAATCTTTTTACAAGCAATTATCCTAGTATAGATTTCTGGAGTTCTTATCAGAAATTTATAAATATCAAGAATTGTATTCACCCCCCCTTCTACAATTATACAAGTGTGTAATATGGGAATAACAGGTTAAATTTCCCGCGCACATCAAAACCTACCAACATTAGTAGGAAATAGGTCTTGACTAAAGTAAAAAATGACCTATTTCCGATCAATATTGGTAGGAAATAGGTCTTGACTAGAGTCAAAAATGACGTGGCAAAAATGACGTGGCCTGGTCCACATGGCACGTGGATGACACTTCATCTTTTGGGGTCCATTTTAACCTGATGTGTCAGGTGACGTGTCTTGGTCCCATGCCACGTGGCTGCCCATGTGGCGAGCCACATCGGCAGCCACGTGGCGTGTGGGGGGCCTTTTGAAAAGAAGCCACCAATTCCGACCAATAAGCATTTCCAACCTGAGCAATTCCTACCATTCGAGTTGGTCGGTTTTCACTGCATTTCCTACCAAATAAGGGCCAAAACCGACCAATCGCGTGGTCGGTTTTGACCTTTTTTCTTGTAGTGATTCCTCCAGCAAAGTTGTGTTGTGATGCTTGGCTATTCAGGCGGCCAAGTAGTTGCTGGCCAGCTCTCCAATCAGGTTGGGTATGTCAGCGACCTCGACTCAGAATCGAGTCAAGAAGTTACGCAAAGACATATTGTATCGTTGACTAATCGTCATTAGAGAAGCAGTGATCTTTCCTCCTTTATAGTTGCTAGAAAATTGAGCTTGAAATTTTGTTGTCAAGGAGTGCCAGGAGTCTATTGAATGTGGAGGGTGACTATTGTACCATTGCAGGGTTGTACCCTCGAGACATGTGGAGAAGAACGAAGAACTAACATCTCGCTACTTCGGAGTGTCCAAAAAATGCCATGCGGCCATCGAATGTGTTAAAGAAGCCACTCGGGTCTGAGGTTCAATCGAAGTGATCCAATGAGGGTGTTTTCAGCGACCCGTCAATGTGGGATTTCAATATCTTTCGCTAGAGGGCTGTCAGTAGACGCGACCTGACCAGATTGGTTGCGAGTGACTTCTCTGCACATTGGAAGATCATCTTGAATTTTAGGAAAATCCTCGGGCCGGAATGACTCGCTAGATTCGTTATGCCAGAAAGACTCACTCGCCGATGGCACCTGTCATCGTTTGCGTGAAGGTGGTCGCGAGTAGATTGATATTGTGGACTCTTCATCATCGAATTCTTCATTATCGTTTCCCGGTTCATCCCCTTCGATATTGAAGTCATCATCATGTGGCGAGATAAAAGTCTGTCTTAACTCCAACTGCAGGCGTCGAATCTCTCGATGACGTGCCAGTTTTTCTTCTAAAACTTTTTTCTGAATCTCAAAGGTGAGTAACTCCTCATCTGAACTGTAAGGGTCATCCAGGCCCTCGTTCGTAACCATCCTTTCTCTTTGGAGCTTCTGGAGATGTAGACGCGCGTCGCTTGATAATACCTTTTTTCCCACAACCGTCATGACTCTCGTGCGAGTGTTAGGCACACGAGTGTCAGGCTGTGTCTTGTGTCGTCTGTGAGCCTGGTCAGACTTGGTGGGTCTTTGAGATCCACCTGTTTCTTCCTCTATTGGTGGGAATAAATACATCGGCTTCAGAGGAGGAGAATGTGTCATCTGGTCCCTAACTCGTGGGCCGTTAACATCTCACTTTTCGTACTAATTTTTCCGATCACCGGATCTTCAACATCTATTTTTTAGTTGGAATTTCGAACAAGAGAGCTCCTGTTAGCCGCCAAATGATAATCGTAGAGAGCTAATAATTCGGGAATAATATAAAATCGAACATCTAGAGGACATCCAATCTCAATATAAATGTTTAATCATAAATTGTTTCTCTCTCTCTCTCTCTACAATTAAGAGGTTTCTCTCTCTTCTTTAAATTGCCAACCCCTCAAAGTGGGAATGAAGGATTACATTTAGGGTCTTTCTAGTGTGTGCTCAAGGACACACATTAATCACTTATTTTCATTACACTTTTTGGAGATGGCTTATTTTTATTGGTGGGATTTTTTGTGCATAAAGGGGATCCATAATCATTAATAAATAGGAACCAATCAAAATTTGACAATTCAACTCATCTTTTATTGTATGCCCTTGAACACACACAAGAAAAACCCTTACATTTATAGGGATTTTTTTTGTGAGATCCTATTCTAACTAATTTACTTGCTTAATATTGCTTACTAAGTTTACCTTATTGGGCTTTAAGGCTCAGTTACAATTACAAGACTTTTAGATCTAATATAATCTAAAAAAATATATTTAAATAAATTTTAAAGATGTAAGTAATTATATTTGATTGGATTTGGTGGTCCAACAAACATCATTTTGAATTATCGTTGAATTTGTTTTTGTCGAGGTGGAAACACCCAACGTACCATCACATGAATTGATTTGACAAGGAATGAACGTAATGAACAATCTAGATCATCTCACTTCTCAAACGTTCCTACCAAATTGTTATTTGTCTTGTGCTAAAGTTTCTCGTTAATTTTCCCAACGACGTGAATACTCCAAATATCCATTCATTGTTTCGATTTAATTTTTAGGAACTGTTTAAAAAATAAAAGTCAGTTTGATTAACGGGAATAATAGATGAAATTCTAATATGAAAATATCCATCATGAATAGTTCAACTTATTGAAATCGGAACTTTTTGGATCTTACTATTTCAAGAAGTTCGATATTTTAGTTTGACGCTGACATTTAAGTGGAAAATCAGCCAACAACATGTTGGTGTAGTGGTTGAGTCACTGACATTACAAGAAAACAAGGGTAAATGTGACCGAATAAATATGACCGCGGCTAAATATGACCGCCGACGGTCATATTTAAGGTCAACCTTGATAAATCATCGGTCAGACTTAAATATGACCGACCGCGGTCATATTTAAAGGCGGTCATATTTAATCGGTCACAATTAGTATTCCGGGCCCACAAAATAAGGGAGGGAAACTTCCCGCCCATTGTACAAAATTTGCTCGGTATAAATATGACCAATAGTGGTGGAATTTATAAATATGACCGCGATTGGTCACAAATATAAATATGACCAAAATATAAATTTGACCGCCCGTGGTGGAATTTATAAATATGACCGTTCGTGGTCAAATTTATAAATTTGACGAAATAAATCATGTTGGTCGAATTTATAAATATGACTTTATTTGGTCATAAGTATAAATTTGACTATCGGTGGTCGAATTTATAAATTTGACTGAAGAATTCATGTTGGTAGAATTTATAAATATGACCGTATTTGGTCATAAGTATAAATGTGACCACAAACCCTAATCGGTGAAATTTATAAATTTGACCGTCCGTGATCGAATTTATAGATTTGACTTTAAATTTTAAATTGTCAAAATTTTAAAATAAATACTAAAACAATTAAATAAATTTGAAAAAAATAATGGAGTACCACAGTTACAAAATTTACATGTTAAAAATTTATGTTCAAAACTTGGCCTTTTCTATATTTTATTTAATTTTTTAATTTATTTTTACAAGCTATTTAAAAATTGGGAAAAAATCAAAGAAATTTATTTTTTTCTGAAATTTTGGCAATAATATTAAAAAGGATGAAACTTGACCTCAGTACGGTTGGATCGTCGAGAAATTTTTTTAAAAAATCGAAACACTAAACCCTGACGAAACCCTTTTTAGAGGTTCTAATCAAAGTACTAGTTGACCGTTAGATTACAAAATCAAATAAAGTTATTA
This sequence comes from Saposhnikovia divaricata, assembly GCA_036435485.1. NCBI lineage: Eukaryota > Viridiplantae > Streptophyta > Magnoliopsida > Apiales > Apiaceae > Saposhnikovia > Saposhnikovia divaricata. The sequence continues at coordinate 167,096,989 of CM071599.1, forward strand.
TTTTTCTGAAATTTTAGAAATAACATTAAAAAGGATGGATCTAGATCTCCATACGGTTGGGTCGTCGAGAAATAATTTTTAAAAAATCGAAACACTTAACCCTGACGAAACCTTTTTAGAGGTTATATATTGATGATCTTGTCTCATCCCGATTGAACGTAGTCTATTTTTTTAAAATATTTTTCGGATGATCCAACCATACGGATGATGTTATATATTGATTTTAGTGATACACAAAAAAAATTAAAATATTTAAACTTATTCTCGTATGAGTTTATAATATAAATCCTTCAAAAGTACTACTCCTTCTAACAACATTTTGTTAAAATCTCGTATAACACGACCTTTTTATTTTTTGATTATTTTTTCCCAACACTAAAATGAGGGTTTATTAACATTCTTACGGTTTGATCGTCAAAGAAATCATTCAAAAAAATTTATTCAGTGAATCTGGATCGTGTCCCGTTATAGGAAGTAACATTTTTACTACATTTTTGTTAAAATATCGTACAAACCGACCTATTAATTTTTTGATTATTTTTTCCCAACACTAAAATGAGTTTTTATTAACATTCGTACGGTTCGATCATCGAATAAATCATTCTAAAAAATTATTCAGTGAATCTGGATTGTGTCTCGTTATAGTAAGCAACACTTTTACTATACTTTGCTAAAATCTCGTACAACCCGACCTTTCTATTTTTTGATTATTTTTTTCCAGCACTAAAATGGGTGTTTATTAACATTCGTACGGTTCGATCATCAAAGAAATTATTCAAAAAAATTATTCAGTGACTCTGGATCGTGTCCCGTTAAAGGAAATAACATTTTTACTACATTTTTGTTAAAATCTCCTAAAACCTAGCTTTTTATTTTTCGATTATTTTTTTCTAGCACTAAAATGGGTGTTTATTAACATTCGTACGGTTCGATCGTCGAAAAAATCTTTCAAAAAAATTATTCAGTGAATCTGGATCGTGTCCCGTTACATATATGAAGCAACATTTTTACAATTTTTTTGTTAAAATCTCGTAGAAGCCGACCTTTTTATTAATAGTAATTAATTAAAATAATTAGAAATTACAAAAATTTCAAGTTTATTTTATATGAAATTTATCTATTTGAATTAATTTTTTGATGGGCTAGTAAAAACAATTGATCCATATTTCATTTCCCTCCTCTAATTCATTTTCCCCTTGTTAATATTTCCCCCCTTTATCAACATTTCATTTCCCCCTTTTCCATCTCTCTCTTTTCAATAACCTAGATGAGCCGCCCCTCTTTTCTATCCTTTTCTCATTTCACTAACCCAGCGCTCTCTCTCTCTCTCTCTCTCTCTCTCTCTCTCTCTCTCTCTCTCTCTCTCTCTCTCTCTCTCTCTCTCTCTCTCTCGGATGCTGTTGTTCCGTTCCGTTCAATCTATTTGAGGCAAATTAACTTCTTCAATCGATTAGATCTTAAATCGATTTGTGCAAATCGACTTCTTGTTCATTCGACTTATTCTTCAGTCAATTAATGGTTTCTACCATTAATTGAAGCCCAAAAGCCCAAGTACACAAAAGCCGACGACGAGGAGGATTACACAGAGTCCGTAGAAATGATGTTCGAGTCCAAACAAGTCCCGCCCTGGCAAAAACAACTTACGTTACGTGCTTTTGTCGTCAACTTTGTGTTGGGCATTCTGTTCACTTTTATTGTCATGAAACTTAACTTGACTACTGGTATTATACCTTCCCTAAATGTTTCAGCTGGCCTGTTGGGCTTTTTCTTTGTCAAGACGTGGACTACTCTTTTGAGTAAGAGCGGCTTGTTGAAACAGCCGTTTACTAGACAGGAGAATACCGTTATTCAGACCTGCGTTGTTGCTACTTCCGGCATCCCTTTCTTCGGTACGCACACACACTCTCTCTCTTTTTTTTGTGCCGTGTTAGAATATAATATAAGATTCAGTTAAGATGTTTTGTTGTATTAAGAATTTTACGTTTTAGGATAATTGGTAGCTTAACGAATGCAGGGTCTTATATTTTGTTACTTAATTGGAGTAGTAATGTTGATTTTTTTTTATTTTTTTATTTTGTTTTTTGATTGATGATGTGATTGTGCTTAGGACATTGTACTGTATGATTTGTTTTCGAGAAATTAAGGAAAATATAACTTTGTTTTCTAGTGCTTAAAATTGGTCTATTTAAATGAACATAAATGATGAAATTATTGGTCATGTACAATGGATAAGGCTTGAGCAAATGGGATGAGATTAACAAATTGGTAATGGTTTCATGTCAGGATTTAGAGATATTGTGTATGTGCGTCACTGCATCACATATTTAGAAAGAAGGGACCCATCATTTTCATTATTTGTGGTAATGCATTTTGCTCCTTGTGATGTGAATAACGGAAAGTAGAGTTTTTACACTTTAAAATTGTACTTATCTGCTCGAAAAAACGACTAGTTTTGGCATTTTCGTGAATTTTTGAATTTCTAATTAATATTTTCATTTTACAATATAATATATAATATAAAATTAAGATTGCATATGTACCTTTTTTTGGCAGCAGGTAGTAGCAAGTATGTTTTCAGCTATATACTGACAAAGTTTCTGAGATGTATGCATTCATCTAGTACTCCTAGATTGAGGCAAGATGTATACGACTAAAAATTTGAGATAAATATGTATAGAGAAACAATGTCTTAAAACCAACAAAGTACTGAGGGAAAAAAAACAAAGAAGTAGTACCAAACTGAATTTTGGTATGACAGATCATGTTCCATGGTTCTTTTTGTGACTTGAACTAGTGGTGGGGTGACCATCAAAATATGAGACTCCTCATGGTTTTGTCCTTGATAAGTGCATTCATTATCAGCACCGGCCCTTCTCCATATGATACTGTCGCAACGCTATGTCTTTTATGTTGGTAATTTTATGTTTGATATGTTATATCTTTAACTTCATAGATTTCATTAAACATGTTGCATTGTGCAATAACATACTTAATATTAGCATTTAAGTTGTTAATACCTAATTCTTTATGCCATTTTAATTAACAGGAGGCAAATTAGCTATCATGCCATGTGATTACACTCTGCCTCTGACATTATTTATCTAGTCACCAAACATATCTTAATTGTTTTACGTTTTCATATCTGCACTCTTTATTAAATTGTGTCTTAAATATTTGCTTTATTTTTTTTCAATTTAATTTGAAGCAGGTTCCTACTTTGCTTCTTGATTCGAGCCAAACATTGTTTTCAACAAGGATATTGATAAATGACGATAAACCATGGTATGATTACTTCACCTATTATGCACTAGCAAGTTTACATTTGCTTATTTTTTTCATAGTTTGCCAAGTTGGGTTTATTTTGCATTCCATAGCCAAGTGAACTTGATTTATTATGCACCCATTTTAATTTTTTAAAGAGATGTCAAAGCAATTTTTGGACTAGCGTATGTTACTGATGATCTGTTTAAGTCTTACGTAGTACGTACATATGCTTGTAGCACCTGTACATGAACTAATAACTACTCGACTGTTTATAACTTAGAACATCACCAACCTGCCTAGTATGTGTCTATGTGATGCCAACCTACATGTTTTTTTGCTAAATATTCCAACCTTCAATCTTCATGTTGTTTTGCTCATTTCAGTTTAATTTTACTTTTAGACCAATTCATATTTCTTGATACCAATACGTATACTCTTATCTGCATATTGGTTCCAGATAGTATAATATCAAATTAATAAGTATTCTTGTGGCATGTTCGTTATTTATGCATATTTTTTTAGCCTTTTTGATAACCTAACTGAAAAAAACTTGCAGGATAAGAAGATTGTTGGTGAGGATCATAATCCAAGCTTAGATAGTGATGTTAAACCTCAGGTTCCTCCCTCACCCGACTAGGTGCTTGTGCAATTCATCGCCCATGGTGGAATAACAATCGAGCTAAATGGTTGCATTATGCAGCTTGATATTTATGTATGTGGGGAAATTAGGAAGACTAAACAACCAAACTAGTTGTTGTATGTATAAGGAGGATTCCACCTGGAAAGCTAATTTGTGTTTGTTGGTATATGGTAAAATAACTAGGTGATGGATGTTTATGATATATTTGGTTTTGGTGTTTTGTCTTTTTCCGAACTGGTTTACAGGTGGTAACTATAGTATTAAATAGGGTAATATTTTTTTTTGTTGTAATGGTATTTTAAATTTGACCGAAATCAGTCGGATTGTAAATTTGACCAGAAAATTTTCGTGGTCATATTTATAAATTTGACCAATTATGTGCTGGTCGATTTTATAAATTTGACCGGGGGCGGTCGACTTTATAAATATGACCGAAAAATAAGGTCAAAGGTCAGCACTTGGTCAATTTTAGTCGGTCAAATTTAAACAGTCAAATTTAGTCTGTCACATTTAATCGGTCATATTTAGCTAAATTTGACCGATTTTAATAAATTCCACTGGCCTAAAACCGACCGAATTTTTCCGGTCATATTTAGCTAAATATGACCGACGTCGGTCATATTTAGCTAAATATGACCGGAAAAATTCGGTCATTTTTAGCCGATTTTCTAGTAGTGTGACCTTCTTTGAAGGAGGTCAGAGGTTCGACTCTTTCGGAAACAACCTGGTAGGTTTCATTTCGTTTCGTCAAATATTTCTCTCGTTGAAGTTTCACAACTGGAACTTCACCTAAATTCTTGGTTACTCACTTTTAAATTTTTTTTCTTGCTGCACGTTCAATTTCCCTTAAAGGTCCGCCCAAATTCCAAGTTATCATGGCTAAGAGGAAATTTTGTGCCATTTATTCCAAAGTCTATGAGTCTATGTATGAAAGTTTTATTCACATATATCTGGCTGATAAACATTATATATGCGTGCATAAATACAATCACCGATAATATTAAGAGTCATATAGTCCAATTTGCTGCAACACGAATCGTCCCCACCGAATATATATGTACGATGTTAAACAATATAGTCAAAAGAAATTATATTTTGTGGAACCGTATTAACACAACTTCAAAAGTGTGAGAATCTGAAGACGTTCCTTGTTGCATCTGTTTTCATATTTAGACTCGATCTAATGAATATATTTGTTTGACTAATAATTACCGAAATTTAATATCCACAAGCACAGATTCGTTTTATGGTGTTACCTCATTCTAAGACATAAGATATATAATTGTGTATACAAAATCATTTTCCTAAAAATGTTATATAAAAAATAATTTTTTTGTTGATAAAACGATTACTTCCTTTTGAAATATTTATATCTCAATATATCATATACATTCTAGGTAGGAAATTCGAAACAAATTTACAGGAGTTAATGAATTAGTCTTTTTTTGTATGACAACATTATCGTGTGAACTAAATTTTTGAAAAAAGTATCAAAATTTTCTTTGACTAGTAGTATCCACTTCGAACCAAGACCAATTAATAACTGCACTCCAGGTTATCAAGTTGTCACAGCTATGTCACACTAGGTTACAGTAAACATACAGTTCATAACATTTTAAATAATTTGGATACATGCATAGTTATTATACTAATACTCCTATTATATAATTATTACTGAGATAAAATTTACAAATCTAAAAACCATGTATATGAAAGTACTCCGCAAGGGCATTAATGAGTGCCTGACATGAACCAAAGTTGGAATTATAAAAAATGGAATCCTAATGTAATTTCGAGAAAGATTAATATTGAAAAATGCAGTTCGTAGAACCCTAAGTCGCATCAACACAATTGCATTAATTGGCCTCCCTGTCCTTACTCTAGATTCGATAATGTCCCATTTCCTATTAATTAAGTTGGATGGTGGAAACGTTTTTTTTTTTTTTTTGATAGTGATGGTGGAAAAGTTATTTTTATACTTATGGAGTATTATCTAAGCATTATTGCACAAGCTCATTTAGCCGTTTACATCGTATTTGTGACAATGGTGTTAACTAATTAATGGGAAAATGGTGGAAAGTCCAACTAGATTTAAAATGCATGATTTTCAAAATTTTACTATATTATTTTTTTATTGTTAATTTTTGATTCATTATATTATAATTAATAAATGGATCTTGTTAACAACCGTTTTAAGAGATATGATTCATAATTAGTTAATATATATTAAAATTTAAAAAATTACATGCAAAGTATATGCTTTACTGCTATTTCTTACAAATTTTAGAAAATTGAAGCTAATATCAAATGCTTAAAACTTAAACATGGACCTAAAGATTATGGTTACCTTTTCCCTAATAAAAAGGTGCTTCTCATCTATATCAACTAAAAATAAATTACATTGTCTCGTCAATTTTAAAACTTTTCCCAATAACCATAACAATTCCAACTAACTAAAATATATATTAAATTCAATTAAGTTCCGGCATTTATGTTTTGAGATTTTATGTTAAATCGACGGTCAAAAAATGGTTAAATATTTAATAAATTAATACTCAATAGATTTTGAGTTTATATTAAAAACAAATATTTGCATATGAAATCAGTTGCCACTGACTTATTAATAAACAAATTTTGTTCCAAAAGCTATGTAAAATCTAGGACAAAGAGAACATGAAAAAGAGTGACGAGAATCTTGATGTTTGATTATAAATTGTGTTCTTTCTTGAAGAAGACGAGTGTAATTAATGTTGAAAAAAACAGACATCTTTCCACCTTAATTCACCACCATTGAAGGAGAAAACATATATACATACATGCATTGCTCGACTAACTAGCTCCGATGCGCATTAATTGCTACTCACATTTCATGGTTTTGAAAGATTCGTTTCAAGATGCTAGCTTTAATTTGGTCTCAGTTCTTGTTTTCTTCGATCCGTTCCTTCATGGTTTGTTTGTCACCTTGCATACCCACTCCTTGAGTTTTTCTTGCGTTGGTAACCCTGCAGGCCTGCACTGGTGTGCTTTCAATATTATATCTTATATTATTGGTGTTATTTAGAGCTGTTTGGCGGTCGGATAAAAATTTCATAATTTCATAATTTTTTTATACAAATATTTAAATATTTAATGTATGTTTGAGATTATATAAGTTACAAAAAATTAACTTTTTTCAGGAAAAAGTTAGAAATCTCTAACTTTGTCTTAAAATAAGTTTGACTTATTCTGGAAAAAAGTTCCCCAAAACATCCCTTTAATCAGTCCATTTAAAATTTAAGATGTCATAAAATGTGAGAAAAAGGTTTAACATAATCCTTTGTTATGAAAACATTATTCATCATTTTTCTCAATTATATGATACATTTTGTAGCAATTGAGGAGACAACAATATATACAAATAAACATAAATAAATAATCAATACCCAATATCAATATTAATAATAAATATTTAAATTAAATAAATGGGAAGATCAGACTGTATCTCTTCTAAATCAAGTTCCAATATGTTAAGTAATCAAATATTTAATAAATATCGATAACAACACATCTGTAATTAATTAAACAAATAAGGGGTGATGGAACTTGAAACCCCTCCAAAACATTCACCGATCTTAATCAAAATCATTTATAAGAGCGCTAACATACATTATTGTGCAATTTCATATTTTTTTTTATAAAAAAATTGGATATATAAAAAAATTGGATATTCAGAGTTTTTGGATATTGAGGACCCTATACACGAATTCCGTTCGTCCATAATCAAGCTTAAGCTTAAGAGATAGCCTAGCCAAAAAAAAAAAAAGTAAACTAAGGTATAGAATCTGGTATATGTGCAGATTAATTTCATTTATGAACTAGAAAATCCAAATCTTATCCGAGCATTTTTATATAATTTTAAAAGCGAATTGAACAAAATTTATATATTTTTCGAATTTATTTGGATTAAATCAATTTTAGATTTTTTATAAAAACATAACTTATATTATTAATATTAAATTTAATAAGATATAAATAAAGGAATAATATAATGCAGCTGTACTGTATACAGGGCTTATATAGATATCTGGGCTTCAACTTGTCAAAGGCCCGCATCTTGTTTGCAATGGGTTTCAATAATATTATTATCAACAAATTTTATTTTCTTGACCAGAGTAGGGGGGGTTTCCTTGCAAGAAGAACCAGTAAAGTAATTTTTTTTTTTTTTTCCAAATGTGTTGTTATGTGTTTTTCGAGACATCGTAAATGTAATAATGAGAAATTAATTACCTACAAATTCTTTCCAGTCGAAAAGACGTAATCTTTGTTTTTTGAGTGTATAGTAGACAGGAAATTCGATGAAAGCCAAAGAATACCATGATACATTGATACTAATCTATTAATCTGGGGATCTACTCAGAAACGGATAGGTAGTGTATTACGTGGTTTGGTTTAAAAGACCTTTCTTGTTGTCAAGAGCTGCTTGAGAATATGCAACTCAGACAAAATAAAAAGTTCCCATATAATTATCTATACAGGAAACAGAGTTACTTTCGAACGAGGTCGCATTATTAATACAGTTGGTTTTAAAAAATAACTATAGAGACACATTTTACCACAGATATATTTTAGGGCCATACTGATGCAAGTAATAATAGATTGTGCAATTCCAGCGTGCATATATAGTAATATAACGAATAAGTGTTTTTTTTTTGACAAAAGAGTGCTTATAAACTTATAAATGAATATTTGTTCTAATAATTTTCGAGATGAGAGGTCGAACCCTTGATCTGAATCGACAAAAAATATATACTTAACCATTTGGGTTATTTGCTCATGAATAAATGTATTTTAGTTAAACAATAATGAATAAGTTTACAGGGGTAGGACAATACAAACAATGGAAATTGTGATTCATACGTTCATTTCCAACTTCAGCTCCATATATACGTGTTCACAGACAAGTCATGATTGTTGCAATTAGATAATTGTACAGACATTGATTATCTATCCGGAAACAGATAGGACAGTGCGTTGGTGTAGTTCTTAGAGCATCTGCAGCGCGCCGGACCAGTTTTTCAAATTGTTAACCCCACAAACAGTCCACGTAAGCAAAAGTTGTCCACAATTAAAAGCGGGCCAATTCCCTCCAATGATACGGTCTACTTTTTTGTTTTTTAATGTTACTTTTTCATATTTTATTAATTTACTAAATTCATTTAGATGTTAAACTTAATTTGTATGTAACAATTCTGACCCCACAAACAATCCGTGTTGTGCAGTTGGCCATGGCCACCAAAGTGTCCACTTGCCCAAGTTTTTGTCCACCTCCAGCGCTAATGGACAGCCCAAGTCCTAATTGTACTTACCGAGATGGGAATTGGGCACTAAAAAGTGCACCGCTGCAAATGCTCTTAGGGCAAGTTCAATGCTAAATGCAAAATAGCTATAGCAATTGCTATAATTTAGAACCAAAAAGTGTTTTTTGGTGCTAAAAAAGAATTTCGACTCCAATGCTAGTTGAATTTTGCATCCAAATAGTTCCAAATTTAACTAAATTTTTGTCTCTCTCTCCTAACTTTCATTTAAAGCACACCAACATCCAACTCATAAATGGTTAAAAGATGATGTGGCATGGATGCATAAATGCATCCTTGGTTTCAAATTTAGAACCAAGTATGCATTTATGCATATTTGCATCCAACTATAGCACCCCTTTGGAGATGAATTTTTTAGCATTTGATGCTATAATATAGCAATAGAACCAAGAATGACATTGCATTGGACTTGCTCTTATGTACATGTTATAAGTATATGATTAACATGGACATATCACATACAGAAGAAGTGTAAGTATAGTGAATCATGAGTTATATCAAACAAATAATCAGCAAACTAGCAAACGAAATCCTACAAAAAAGTGGCAAACTATAAACTAAAGTTTGGTTTGAATCCATAAACTAATAATATTTTGACTATTCTAAATTTATAATTATTTAAGCCTTTACATGGAATTTAAAGAGTTCAAACACAGGTCACTACAAGAATTGGCTAATTCACCATCAAACCTTACCAACGGATTATATTTCGTTGGAGTTTACCAACGGAATTCTGACTGTTTTGAATTACTAACTTAGTCAAACCTTTAGTAATAGATTACCAACGGTTTACCTATAAATATGTACCAACCAAATTTTCCGTTGGTAATTTCTGGCGCCTAAATGTCCCGCCCAACCTTCACGACGAAATTACCTATGGATTACCAACATGTTACTCACCAACGGAATTGCGACAACTAAACAAATAGAATTTCGTTGGTAAACTTCCGTTGGTAAACTTCTGTTGGTACTTCTCTTTGGAAATGGATACATACGTTGTATTATTTTCCGTAGGTAAATCCGTCATAGGGTTGTTGAAGTGCATTTATTTTCCGTCATTGATCCGTTGGTAATTCGTCCATAATTCCGTAGTTAAATCCGTCATAGGGTTGTTGAACTGCATTTATTTTCCGTCATTAATCCGTTGGTAATTCGTCCATAATTCCGTAGGTAAATCCGTCATAGAGTTGTTGAAGTGCATTTATTTTCTGTCATTAATCCGTTGGTAATTCGTCCATAATTCCGTAGGTAAATCCGTCATAGAGTTGTTGAAGTGCATTTATTTTCTGTCATTAATCCGTTGGTAATTCGTCCATAATTTCGTAGGTAAATCCGTCACAGAGTTGTTCAAATTGTTCTTATTTAATTTCTCTTAACTTTCAAACTTTGTTCCGAAAATTGCATTCCTTATAGACATACTACTGGTTTTCAAAGAGGCTTATCAAAATATAATTGCAAATAAGGTTAGTTACTTTTATATTCATTGTATTATATTTTTTTGCTAATTATTCATTGATTTATCTTTTAATTCATTAATATTAATCATTTATGTTATGAGTGATAATTTGAAGTAATTATTTGGCTTTAACCATGCTATGTTTATGTGTGATTTTTTGTGAAAAGCATGAATAAGGATGGTTCTAGTTTCAACATTAGTTCTTCTATTTTTAAGAATTATACATATTAGTTTGTTTAAGTGTTTATTATTATATGTTAAATAATGTATGTATATATTGTTGATGTATTGTTTATGTATATTTTTTGTAGGTGGTTTTAATAAAATGAATGATAATCGATCTTGGATGTATAAGAGGAAAGATGGTAGAGGATTGCTAAGTACTCAATTTATTGCCGGGTGAAAGAATTTATAGAATATGCAGTATCTCTACCATCCTCATTTGATGGAACAAGTGTACAATGTCCTTGTGCAAGGTGTAAGAATCATAAATTTTGGAATGCAGAAACTGTGAAATTACATCTCTACAAGAAAGAATTTGTAAAAGATTATAATGGATGGAATCGATAAGAAGAGCCATCCATTGATGGAGAAAATGTAGGACAATCTTCGACAAACCATTCAAATGTTCCAAGTGGTACAAGTGGGAACAACCTAATGTACAATATGGTGATTGATGCAGCCGGCCCAAGTTTTGATCCGCATCATTCAGAAGAGATGCCCAATCCAGAGGCACAAAAAATATATGACATATTAAAGTCTTCCGAGCGAGAGTTATATGACGGTTGTGAAACTTCTCAGTTAGCTGCCATGGCTCAAATGTTGAGTATGAAGTCTGATCATCATTGGTCGGAGGCATGTTATGATCAGACATCACAGTTTGTGAAAGGCATATTACCTAAGGATAATACATTTCTTGATAGTTTCTATAGTACAAAGAAACATATGGAAGGATTGGGTCTTCCCTCCGTTCATATTGATTGTTGTGTTAATGGTTGTATGATATATTGGGGAGAAGATAAGGACATGGAGTCATGCAAATTTTGTTCTCAATCGAGATACAAAATCAGAGTCAACAAGTCTACAAGAGAGAGGAAGAAAGTGACAGTTAAAAAAATGATATATTTTCCATTGGCCCCAAGATTGCAAAGGTTGTATGCATCATCAGCGACTGCGACCCATATGAGATGGCATGCTGATCATTATAAAGAAGACGGTGTGATGTGTCATTGTTCAGATTCAGAGGAGTGGAAGCAATTTGACAGAGTATACCCATTATTTTCCTCAGAGGTAAGGAATGTAAGGCTTGGACTTTCTACTGATGGATTTCAGCCTTTTGGCCAATCAGGTAAGCAATATTCTTCTTGGCCAATTGTAGTGACTCCATATAATTTGCCCCCGTGGATGTGTTCGAAAAAAGAGTACATGTTTTTGTCCATACTTGTACCTGGTCCGAGAAATCCAAAGAAAAAGATAGATGTTTTCCTTCAACCGTTGATAGCCGAGTTGAAAATGTTATGGGAAGTTGGAGTTGAAACATGGGATACTTCTTTGAAACAAAATTTTCAAATGCGAGCCGCATTGATGTGGACTGTAAGTGACTTTCCTGCTTATTCAATGTTATCTGGATGGAAAACTGCTGGTCATTTAGCTTTTCCTCATTGTGCTCATGATCATGATGCTTATAATCTTTCGCATGGAGGGAAGCCAACCTGGTTTGATAATCATAGAAAGTTCTTACCTGCAAATCACCCATTCCGAAAGAATAAAAATTGGTTTACCAAAGGAAAAACAGTCTCTGAATTTGCTCCGCCAATTCGGACTGGTTGTTAGTCACAGATGCATGCCTGAATACATCTAATAACAAGCCTAAGTATGTGTAATGCTATGCATTACTTACATGACCTCTGAACTGAGGGAACCTCTGGTTGTAGAGTTTCTATTTGTTCTGTACTTGTAATAGGCATCAAATCCTAGTTGTGTAACTGTACTTATAAAGTCAAGAATAATGCTTGAAAGAAGTTCCAAGGTTCATGCCTCAAGCAAGAAGATAAAGACTGCCAAATAATCACAGTTGGGATTTGAAGAAATGAAGAATTTGCCTAAGTACCAATTCGAGAAGTACATTTGTCTATTCGAGAAGTCAGAGATTCGATATGTCTATTACTCTATTCGAGAACTCATGGAGTCAACAAGTCAAAGCATCATTCGAGTTCTCTAAGAGTCAACAAGTCAATGCTCTATTCGATATCTCAAGGAGTAAAGAAGCTATTCGACATCTTAGGGATTCGATATGTCAAAATGCTCTATTCGATATCTCAAGGAGTCCCAGAGAAAAGAGCTATTCGAGAAGTGATTCGATATGTCTATATAACGCTATTCGAGAACTCAGAGTTATCGATTAAGTCAATTCGAGTTCTCGAATCAATCACTTAGCCACTTTTCGAATACATTCTTGGAGACAAAATACTGAAGAATTGTACAAGTCAGAAACCTGCAACAAGCCAAGACGCTTTATTTGACTATGTACTATAAAGCACATTGGAAAGCCTACAAAGAAGCTTGGAGAGATAAGACAAAAGGACAAGGAGCTAAAGAAGTGGATCTGAACAGGCTTTGCAAAGTCAAATCTGTAGCCGTTTGGACTCTTACTCAAATGAGATAGACATACTGGAAAGTAGTTTGTTTTACCTACCTTATTTGTAGTAAGTAGGTGTATCCATGTCTATAAGGATACAGCCTCACTTCCTTAGCAGATAAGTTTTTTTTTTAGATAAGATTTTCATATACATCAGAAGAAATATCTCTCTGAGAAAAACGAAGCTGAGAATACTATCATTTGTATTCACAGATTGTAGCAAAATCTTTATCTAATAAAATATTAGATTAAAGTGATATTGTGTTGTGTTTGTCTTTGTCATCTGCACTTACATATCTCACACACTCAACACATATCTTGTTGCAAAGATTCAAGAACAAAGAAAAGTTCAAGAATCCATTCACCCCCCTGACATCAGAGCAGGATGTTTAATCTAAATAGAAAACGATCATGAGTTCGAATACACCAAAGACTACAGGTACGGTGAAGGTCCCTAAGTTCGACAAAGAGAATTACAACCTCTGGAAAATAAAAATGCTGTTGTTCATCAAAGCTGCCAATCCTCTCCACCCTGACATCCTCAAGAATGGTCCATTTGTACCACAACAAGAAATTGCTGAATCTACAGTGGGAAAAATAATCATTCCTAGATCATATGTTGCAAAAGAGCCATCCAAATGGACGGACTCAGAGAAGGAAAAGGTTGCCCTAGACAGTCATCTCATGTTGCTGATCATAGACTCCATGGATATGTCGATGTTTGCCAACATAGCATCATGCACATCAGCCAAGGACATGTGGAACCACATCGAGGTGTTATGTGAAGGGACAGAGGAGGTAAGAGAGAATAGGAAACAGATACTGGTCACAAAGTAT